>CM055871.1:45540111-46790111 GCA_029582165.1 Portulaca oleracea | reverse complement strand
AAATGTCAACAGAATTAGATGACCAAACAAACAAGATTCTAAAATGACTTCCTGAACTTCAAAAGAACATATTGACATAGTGCTATCATACCTTGACTCTTCCTCGGAGAAATCGTCACTCCCACCCACTATCACACTAGTACACACACTGGGAACATTGAATCCAATTGTCAGACTCGGGCTAAACATATCCATTGCACATAAATTACAGGGATTCAACACGTATTTTCAATATACCTTAGGATCTGATCAAGCTTATCAAGGACTTGAGGCAATCTTAAGGAAAGAATAATAGACAGAGCCATGCCGATGGTCTTTCTCTGAAGTGAAGTCATAGTATCAACCTGAGATGAATAAGAAACAAAAAAGGCAAAGGAACAATAAGATGCCACACGCATTAATCCTCTCATACTGATAGCAAATATCAATTCAATAGCACTTATCAAGAGAGCATTCCAGAAACTTAAGGCTGTCAATGAATGAGTTCACTTTAGTTTTGTTTCAGGAGAGAGTGAAATGTTTTTAAAAAGAAAAACAGCCTTTAGAAGCCATCAAAACATACAGAAAAAACAATTGCAAATTTCACTGACCTTCTCCACCCATATATCAACCAAACAAAGAAGTATGTTCTCCTCAACTGGGAAACCCGCAGCTTGAAGTAGTGGCAGAAGTGAAGGTTCTGATGTTAGTTGTGCAAGGTAATTGGTGTTCATCACTAAAATTCTTGCTAATATGGCAGCTGAGTATGACTTCACAGCAGTCTTAGATGGATCACGGTCATCTCCGCCACAGAGGCAGATAATGATCAATTTCTGGAATCATACAAAAATACAGATTAAGAAACAACAAACATGTTCTTAAAATCAGCTTCAATTATTTTCACGCAGAGCATAAACCACCTGAAGAGTACTGCTGATAAGTGGAGGTACTTCCATAGGATAACACTGCATAACAGGAAAATGAAGGCTCTTGAGTATCCTCAAAGAAATAGCAATATTGGTTTACAAACAGCAATGAATACCAGAGCGATACATTGCACAAATAACATGACTTCAAATCACATGATTATCATGCAGCATTATAACACATGATATACGATGATGAAAGATAACTACAATTCAAGTCACAACCACCCCGCGGAGCCGATTAGATAAAGTCCAACAAAGACTTGGATAAACATCACAAACAGAAGGATACCTATAGAAGAAACAGCAAAACAAGAATCAAGAGAAATGGGCTTGACAATTGATATTAATGCCAAACAATAAAATCGAATATGGCAGACTCAGCAAATGTGTGGTCGGATGAGTCCATGCATTACCACTCCAAAATTGCTACTAGATTATAGGGGTATGTCCTTGCTTATGAAATTTACTAGTATCAAATACATTCATGAAACTCAGGGGTGTGCTATCGGCCGGGTCCCCATAGAATCAAGCGAGTCAAGCCAAATAAAAAAGGTGTCACTAAAGGGTCGGATCTTACTTGAGAACGAAGAATATTTGGTCAGGTTCAATGCTCTTAGGCTATCAGCAATGGCATACTTTTGGAGTAGGTAGGAGAGAGAGTAAAAAAAAAGGAAAAATAAAAAAAAGAGGCATTCTTGGGTATGACAGGCATTCTTGAGAATGGAGGAGAGAGAAAAGGCTACGGGGAGGAGAGAGATAGAGAGAACTAGGAGAGAGAAAATATTTAATGAGGCAAAAACCGTACGTTAAAGGCGCAATGCAATTACCTGCACAAGAATCTCGATGACTGGAAGTACTGTGACAAGCCCTCTATCATTTACATTCCCAACAATCATGTCCAGAAGCTTAGCTACACTAGGAGCATGCCGACTCAAGAACTCAGTAGCACCCGAAATTATGTAATCCTCAATAATTTCAACAGCAACCTGCATTTGAAGTACCATAAGCACACAAACCAACGATAACAAGTCAACCAAGCATCCTAATTGATAGCACAAATTCAATATGTAGATCAGACCTTCAAGTGATCAAAACTTCTTTCAATAATGTCCACAAGATACGGAAAGAAGTCCAACAGTTGTGGAACCATCGATGGAGCATAAGTAAGGGTAGCCTCCCACAACTGCAGGAGATACCATTTCAGAACAGATTTCAGGATGTGAAGTGAACAAGTGATCACACAAGCAAAAGGGAAAGAGACTGACAAGCATGCTATCCTCCAGCAGATTGAGCTCATCTGGACCATTCACATCAATTCCTTTTTGCAATATGGGCAGTAAGATGTTATAGCAAATAGGAGATTGATAACCAAGTGCCATCACAAAGTTCCTCAGCGCAATTAGAAGCTGCATTTGTAAAAGACTTTCCCCAGCAGATTCTTCCCAGACCTGGGAAACAAAAGTTTAACATCAGATACACTACAGCTAGAGACAGATGCAGCTTGTACCAGAAACAGAATATTTTTCATCATGTAAACTTCTGAGACCAGACTTCTAAAGCATCTGAGCAAGTTTGATTAGCTGATTAGAACTTAAAATATCTACTAACCAAAGTACATAGTCCCTGACTCCTTGTTTCCACCTTCTAGCATCAAATTTAAACACATATTCTCGACCTTTCTCCTAAAGTCACATAATATGCAGTATAATTGGCCAAGCACTAGGTTACCACTCACCAGTTCCGTGCAATCTCAAGATTGTTACTTGGGAGCTAGAATTGAAAATCACAGATCCATCTCAAAACCAGATGCTAGCACCAAATCAAAGATTGCGATTGAAAAAGGTTCTTAGAACTGTTGAATCCCCCCATCCTTCTCAACATGCTATATTGTTTCTCACAAACTTCCTGACACGGCACACACAAAAAGGAGCAAATAATATTCCCAAGTCCTCACCACCAACCGCTTTGTACACTTTCATTACCCCTCACTGAACTGTTTGCCTCCATGTTCTCCTAACTCAATGATGAGATCAACCATTATTTTAGAAATTGCAATGTATGCTAGTTAAGCAAGTTGCTCTCTTTTTTTCCTTTTTGGGAGGGAATAACTTGAGAAGACATGATGCTTATCACACGAAATAGAGAAGTGCGCTTATTCCTCAAGCAAAGCAAGAGGCTACAGTCAAATGTTGAAAACAAGTTCATACATAAAACATGAGCATTCTTTCAATTTTATTTTTGTTTTGAGCAACCACAAAATTGTATTAAAGACACAAAGGTTCTGTCACCCACGTACAAAAAGTGGCAAACCGGGCAATCACCAGGAAGCCCTCAAGCTCCGGTAAGCATATTAACAAAATTCAAACACGTCAACCCCATACCATGTTGAAGAACTTGACTCCAACTACGCAAAACATGGTCAACCTTTAAATCTTCTAAACTAAACTCTATTAGATGCAAATGTAATGCAAACTGCACTTTATTCTTCCATCTAATATCATCCTATTACTTTCATAAGGTTTGTGGTAGTTGGATGTCAACCATTTTTTAGTATTTGATATTCAAATAGTTCCAAAAAGAAAACAGTAAGTGGACCTTATGTGCATCAGTCCCTACTTAAAAGAATTTGACAAATAACAAGTAGTGCACAAAATGTTGTCAGCTCCAGACGCACAAATCTGCCCAATCTGAATATGATCAGATACATAAAATTTTTCTTCTTTTTTCCCTTGGGGGTGGGGGAGGCGGGGTTTCTAAATTTCAAATCTTTGACGTAAGATGCATCCCATGTCGATTAAGAAAACCAAGGCAACTATATGATTGTTTCTTCGAACTGAAAGAAATGTTGCATGACAAATGTATTCACTCTTACATGCAAAATAAGCCTACAGAGATGGCTGAAAAAGCATCATATTCGGCCTGCATCTGCTATTAGTCATAATCGCCAACCATTCATTGCTTTGACCCAAGTATTGTCATTGTCATTGACAATTTCATTTGATACAATGATTCCAAACCACTTAAACTTCTGATGACAATATATTCCATGAATGGTGACCTTTCAAGCAGCGCAAGAGTATACCATTTTAATGTGAGCACTTACCAAACGAAAATAAAACATCCAAACCAAAACAAAAGCATGAAATAAAATCAAAGGAAATCATACCTTCTGGAAAAACTGGACCAACTTGTCTGCATATTGAATAACTTGGCCAATATGTCCAAGAAGGACAGAGATCAAATTTAAGACCTGAACCTGATAGAAGATCAACAGCAACGGCCAAATTTGAAAATTTGTCAACAAATGGTTAATTACATATTTAGGCCAATGCCGAGGAACAAATCATAAGAGTACAACAGAAATAAGATGAACAAGGCTTGAATAGAAAGGAAACAAAAAGGGGGACGAATAGAATAAACGGGCGAATAGAATAAATAATGCTTCAACAATGCTGTTTGCATCATATTAAACCGATGAGTTACTCTTTTGAAAAAAAAAATAGACGGTTTTTCACAAATTGAGAGGAAAACCATGATTCCTGAGGCGAACGTTATGGCTCACATCTTGACTTAGTAAGCCAAGAACACTTGGAAGAAGGTGTAGTTTCTTCCCTTATTGTGAACACAGGAACTACGATCAATGGAAATCTTTATATTCTAACAAAGGCAAAAATTTGAAGCACGTAAACACTGAATTACAATTAAAGGAAAAAAGCTAGTAATCTGTAACACCCCTAATACTAATCCTTTATTTATAAGAAAAAAGAAATATCATATAGATATCAAAAAATTACTTAGAGGTACCCTAATTTTTGAAGAAACAATTTTTTGGTATCCTAACTTTTCAAAACTTTTAGAATTAGAATTACTAGGTGAATTTCCGGCGAAACTCCGATTGATTCAAATCATTTTCGCCCACAAAAACAAAGGACATTTTCGTCCACAAAAACACTTAATCAATTTCTCGCCTAAAATCACCGGTGAATTCAAATCATTGGCCGTAAATTCACCTAATTATTTCTAATTCTAAAAGTTAGGGTACCCCAAAATTAGTTTTTAAAAGTTGAGGTACCAGAAAAACATTTCACCAAAAGTTAGGGTACCCCTTAGTAATTTTTTGTATAGATATGATCTAGAGACTGAACAGATGCACAGCCAGCATCCTACAGAAATTATATACATCCAAAATACAAACAACAAAAACTATCCATAAAATCGGCCAAGTCAAAGCAGGAGATAAACTTCCCACCATACTAAAAATGCAGCGTCTTGATGAAATCTCTCTCAAGTGCTGAAAAGAAGTTTCAAACCCCTCAAACACATCCAAAATACCACTCATATCAGGTGAGCTTAAAATGTAGTCCAGGTATATTTTACAGTAATAGTAGATCCATGAAAGTACATCTCGAAAGGTAATTGCACCTACTACCCCCCCGGGTCCCAAAAAACGAAGGCGGGACAAAAGGAACCCGTTCAAAAATCAGCATAATTAACTCTATACATTATGTTTGAATTATGCCATCTTAAAGCACTCATCCACAATAACCATGATAAATGCATGATGGTAGAGATCTAATTAAGCAGCTCATGCAAAATGTTGACATAAAATTGAAAGGAAATAGATTTACCTTTGAGTCAAACTCCTGAACTTGCTCAACCAAGTTGAAACACAAATCCCAACATACTGGAAGGAGATCAGTGAAATCCTTCTCAGAGAAATTTGAGTCTTCTATGAGTAAACACAGAGTTCTGCATGCTGCCAGCTGCAGAAAGAAAATATCAGATTGGTAATAACGTACAAGTGATGGAAGATCTTTTGACACAAAAGAACTGACAACAGGCGTTTCATACCCTCACAGCTAGGTCTCCGTCCTGCAGTAGTTTAATAGCAGCACAATACACAGATCTCTTGATATCATCTTTGATCTGTCATGTTGTGACAAAAGTTAGCAAAAGAAATATCCAAATTTTGAGAGATGAACACCAGATACTGGTGTCTTTCGCATATCATAACCTAAACCTATTCCTTCATTTATTTCGATAATAAGAGAAGCTTTTATTACCACTTTCGTGAAAACAACCTCAGCAAATCAGGATAATTACATGAAACTTTGAAACTAATTAATTACTCCCTCCTTCCCATTTCCTCTGTCACTTATTGACTTTTAACTGTCTCCAATGTTGTTCTTTGACTAACAATTTCCCACATAATATTTGACCAAAAATTACAATATATTCACATGATAGTATTTTTCATTACAAATCTAAAGATAGTAGTGTCAGATAATAGATCATTGGATATGTTGGGCAATTAACAGTCAAAAGTTTTTTAAGTTTCTCTGGTGCAAAATTCAAGGCGAAAAATGAATGGGAAGGAAACTGTGCCATTTATGGTGTACATTTGTGAAATGTCAAATCTATAACATATCTGTGTTTTAATCCTGTCAACTTCACTGCCTCATCCCTACTGATGTTCCTAAACCTATTTCTCATTAACTGTTAAGCTTTAAAACAAAAAACTAAAACTGACTTTAAAAAGTTTATATATCAAACTGATGTAGATGTATTTATTCATGGATGAGGGAAGAAAGCAAAAGGAGTAAAAATTGGGGTTAAAAGAAGGCAAGAAGGGAAAAACAGAAAGCAAAGAACAAGAAAATAGAGCGATTTTAGACATTATCAGAGAATAAAAGGTTAGTCAGTTGAACAAAACCCAACCTAGTATGAATCATGCCTGAATAGGTTAAGACAGATTCAAACCCGGGCAGCATAACCCATACAGGCTGGTTTCAAGAGGTATAAAAAAAATCCACAGAAAGTGACGTAAGGAAAGACAGAACAATAATAACCAACAAGTCAAACAGCATCATCATAGGAATATTTCAATTCATAAAACAGATACCCTCTCCCCCAGTATATAACCCTTAGGGGAAAAACGTCAACTAAACTGGATAATCCTTTTATTTCTTTCCACGGCACGAGAAAACTCATAGCCTTTTCTTGTTTGTGAAAAAGGAAGAGTTACTCCTTAAGGTGGGAAGAAAAAAGCAGCGGTAGGGGAGAAGAAAAGGAAGGGAAAACAAGATGCAGCATAACAATCAGAATTTACTCCTAGAAGAAGTAGGAGCTCAAAAAGAAAGGGACAAACTCTTCAGGGGGAAAAAAAAAAGGAAATATCAACTCTAAAACATTGTAAATAGGAGGCAACTATTTTGGGATGCCCGAATTTTCAAAAGCAACCTTCAGAACTATGATTACATTTGCAAAATACTCC
This sequence comes from Portulaca oleracea, assembly GCA_029582165.1. Taxonomy (NCBI): domain Eukaryota; kingdom Viridiplantae; phylum Streptophyta; class Magnoliopsida; order Caryophyllales; family Portulacaceae; genus Portulaca; species Portulaca oleracea. The sequence goes on along the minus strand of CM055871.1, from coordinate 46,782,929 downwards.
AAAGTTACAACAAACAGCTCTTCCTCCCATGACTCAACTTAATGTTTAGTTACCTCAGAAACCCATTGCCCTAATATCAATGCCACTTTCCGACGAATGATGCGCATGTTAGGATGATCATTTGTCAGCTCCAGTGAAAGTGCACCATTAAACCTGCAAATTCAATTGCAAATCAGAGCAGCTTGGTGCCGGTGCCACCACATCCGGGCATAAGAATGTAAGAGAATACATAAATAAATATGAGAACAGCAGGAATGAAACATTGAAACACCAAACTGGATCCAACACCAGGATTGTAAGAGGACCCCACCAGTTCCTAAAACGAATAGATTTAACGAATGAACTTTACTTTCATTTTCATTTTTCAGAGTAGGAAGATCAGCACTTGTGGATATAGACATCACTCAATGCCTAAATCGAGATCATATTCTATCTGCAGACCTACTTAAGCAAGCAGCTGTAAAGGTAGTATACTCATGTCAAAATCATATATAATACCATTGTGTGCCAAATTCATGGGTAAAAAACAATTGGGTAAAAGTTAAATTTTGGTAATTCTTGGTAAACTTTTGGTAACTTTTGGCAAATTTATGCTAATATATCAAAATTAATTTTGTTTTGTACTTTTGTTTCATCTATGGTGCATTTTAAAGTGGAAAATGAGGCTTAGGTCAGCTTAAGTCTCAATTCCATAATATGTTTTGGATGTCTCGTCATGAACAGGCAATTGTCCAAACAAAAGTGGTTTCTTGGAACGGTAACCAACGGCACTGGAACATAACTTCTTAAGTAGCCCGCCGAACGATTGGGAAGAGGAAATTGTGCTGATTTTGATCACTTTCCATGTTAATTTTGAGGTTACTTTGATGGAAATCATGAGATTCTTTGGCCAGTTTGCAAAAGTGAGCAGTTCATTGTGAAGAGTTACTATAAAGAGACGTTCAAGGAGCTCTCCCCAGTAGATGTTCCATATCATGTTGTATGGAAGTCAAAGGAAAGATTCCAATGGTGGATATGCTTAAAAAGGAGAAATCTTAAGTTGACCAGTAAATGTCTGTGTTTTGCAGAAGAACAGTACAATAACCACCCTCTTATCCAGCGGCAATGGGTTTCGGCAATTGGCTTTATGGCATTTGTCATTGTCTTTGATGGGGTTAGTTGGGCACAACCTCCAAGGTCAAGAGATGTTCTAGTGGCTTGGAGAAGAAAATTGAAGAAGTGTTGAACTCTAAGTGTGTGGAAGTTGATACTTTCGACAATTTGGTGATTCACCTGGGATGAGGGAAACTTGTGGATTTTTGAGTTGCAAGGCCAGAACCCTTCATGAATTTAAACTTTATTCTATGAGAACCTTGTATAGGTGGTGTCAAGTTCTCGATCATGGTACAAAGGTAACCTTTTTGGACTTTGTTGATAAAAATTAGATCATAATGCACCGTGCTTTAGGCCTTGGGATTGTGGTAAGCCAAACTTTAAAATTGTATCACAGTAAACCAAATTGTGAAACAATTGGACTACAGTGCACCGCCACCAAGCTGGGTGAAACCAACTCGATAGATTGACATAGTTTGGTGTACCACAATCTAATGATTGAAATGTTTGGACTGCTACCATCAAATCTATCATACTATTATGTACTAAAATCAAGTCATGAAATGTTAAGCCTACTAGAGTCCAATCTATCATACTTTAGTTTCACCCAACTTGGTGGTGGTGCACTGCAATCCAATAGTTTTACAATTGGTTTACTATGGTACAATTTTGAAGTTCAACTTACCACAATCCCAAAGCCAAAAGTACGCAGCACTAGTGCACTACAATCCAATATTCTGTAAATGTATGACATCGCCTTAGTGTCTCTTAATAAAACTTCTATTTTCTTATCCAGAAAAATATGTGGTCATCAACTATGTCACCTGGACACTCTACTTTACCTTGCCATAGCCATGTGAGACACGTCACCCCAAGGGTAGGGCATGGGATGCGTAGAGGGTGAAACATTAGGAATATATCACCATTCGTTCTCCTCGGATAGGTCTTTAGTGCAAATTGGTTGATAAACTTTAAAAAATGAAAGACTATAGAGCAGACCAATCTAAAAGTACTACTTTCACATATATAATGATGAGTCCGATTTGTATACAAGTTTCGAATAGTTCCCTACATCCCAAATATCGGGATTTGACTATTCATTGGGCACATACTAGCCACTAAGAATATGCAGTCCCTTGTTGGAAAATTCATTGGGTCCATACTAGCCACTAAGAATATGCAGTCCCTTATAGTGTCCAACAAGGGTGTCCCTAGATTGCTAGGTCCAAGGCTCCAAGTAACATTGGTCATCAATGGTCAATTTACCACCTTCACTACAATTAACAACCAAATTGTCAATTGTCATTGTCATAGATTTGTTTTGGAAATGCAAATTGTGATTCATTCTGGAACGGAGAAATGTTTGCTCTTTTTCATGTCATTGACATGACCGTTTTTCAATACCAGGCACTATAAGAAACTAGGTCAACCATACATAATCCTTGGCCCATCCTAAGCTCATTGGCCTACCTCTATAGGATAACTATTTCCCATGCAATTCTATTTTCCCGCACAACAGAGATGAAGTTTATTTTTGGAATGCAGTAGTAGCATTTATTGCTTATATGCCACATGGCCTATTGTTCTTCTGTACTAAGCACTATAAGGAACAATGTCAATCATACATCTTCCTATAAGTAGTAGACCTTTTATATCACGTATATCTATTTGACATCCATATAAATTTCAAATTAATGAGAAAATATTACTAGCGCAGGAAAACTAGGCACTAGTAGCAGCAGATCATTTAAAGGAAAAGAAAAGAGTTCCTCTTTCTATAAGGAAAATACAATGTACGAAGCAAGGGATTAATGATTCCTTTTATAAGGAAAATACAATGTAAATCGGTGGCATCCCCTTGGTGTCATTTGCAAGATATCTTTTGATTATGTAAAAAAAGAAAAAAGAAAAAGAAAAGAATATTGGACGCTAATATATTGACCTGTAGGGGTACTGTCGTATTGGACACTAGTGTAGCGACCTTTTGGACCTATTTATCATTAATGTACTAATTGGAGATGATGAGTAAAATTGGATGTTAATAAATACCACTGCTAGTCTATTAGCGTCTAATTTTACTCATCACCGCCAAAGGTTAGCATGTTAACAACAAATAGGTCTGAAAGGTTGGTATATCACAGTCCAATACCCCCCACCAAAGGTCACTATATAGCGTCCAATATTCCCACTTGTTTGATAAGTAATCGAAAGATAACTTGCAAATAATACCAAATGGATGTCACCCATTTACAAAGGAAGCAAATACAATAAAACACTCAAGATCTTAACAATAACATTATCTACAAATTCAAAATGTTCAGTTTTCTATCATCCTTCATTACCACACTCCAACTATATAGCATCCTTAAAAAGAAGAGCTTAAGACCATTACAAGACAAAGTTTTGTCCTAGAAGATCCGTCAATTTCTTTCCTTCCATGTGGTCCCACAAATGGCTATAAGATATAGATTCAAATTCCACATGTAAAATCCATCCTTTCTCCATCCTTCTCTTCCAAGTGATCAAGACTTCCTTCACCCCAGTCGCTTGGACCTAGGGAACCCCCATACACGGGTAAGCAAGGCTCCAAAGCAAAGAGGCCCACGCACAACGGACTAGTAAATGATCTACATACTCTTCCTCCTTAGAACAAAAGAAGTAAACATTAAGAGACCTCACGAAAGTTGAATTCCAATGATTTTAATCTCCATGTCTTGATGCAATTTGGTCAATCATTGCCCCTTTCCACCGGGCAATTCTATAAAGAGCAAGAAGTTGTTCTTTAAGGGGACTATTGTTGCACCAAACATCATGCCAAAAAAGGACCCTTAAGCCGCTCTTGACCTCATAATGCACCAATGATTAGATAGGTCCATACTCGCGGAGATGGACTTTCAGCAACCCACTCAATGAGGACAAGAGTTCTTCTTACTCCACCATCCCAAACCATCAACTCCACATTTATCCTTGATCACTTTCCTTCAAAACACATCCTCCTCCTTAGCAAACCTCCACAACCACTTCGACTTTAAAGCTTCATTCAGTAGACGTCGCGATCTAATGCCCAAACCTTCATCCAATTTCGGACGATAAATCTCTTCCTAATTAACCCTATGAAAACTTCCATCCAAATGTTGTTACACAAAAAGTCTCTCATGATCTTCTCTAAGCGATGTGCGATGTGCAATGGTGGGAGGAATGGTTAGAAACAAGAAGAAATAAATAGAGGCTCCACAAAGTGCTCTTCAATTAGGTAACACGACCCCCTGTACCTACATAAAAGCTTATATTTCCATCCTATCAATCTCTTGTTAGACCTTTACACTATAAGGTTCCATACCCACTACAAGGTCCCGTATTGCTATGCTCTTATAGGATACCCCTACTGGACGACCAAGCTCATAAGAAAGGATATGATTAACTCCACATCCAAAAAAATCGGGCCAGTTGTTGAATGTGAAGAATCTCACCTGGGGGAATAAGCGATGATTTTGAGAGGTTCACTCCGCCCCATCGCAACTTCAAAAGAAGGAGAGCGCATCTCATATAACCCAAATTGTCGTAGTATGGTTTACCCAAATTGTTATTGGCAACAAGCTTCTATCTAGAGTCACTCTCACCTAATTTTCTTGCTAAGGCCATCTAAAAGTCTAAAGCCCCATATAAGTAGCTCTTTTTACTTGGCTTGGAGAAGATATTCCATACGAAAAAGATACTTCAACAAAAAAAAATTCCACCCAGCAACAACTATTTTATGTGTCTTGTATCTCGTCTTGACAAGAGTTTGTTGGGTAATTGGGTTCAACGCAATAACCTGCAATGTCAAAGACATGGTGGTGCCAAGGACAACAAGAGCGAAGAGTCGGTTTATGGGAATACAGAAGTATTAGGTGAAGCATTTGGAACAAATGAAATAGACGAATTTCTGCGAGGAAAGTTGCCCCATGAACATTCAAGATTTGAAGCTCTATTATTTTCTTGTATCGCTGGAGACTTGGTAAAGTTCTCAAATGTGGTGAAAAGTCATGGTTTCTGAATATTCTGGATAGTATTATGCAAAACAGCATGAGGGCATGATGATTTTAGACTTTGCCTCTTTTATACATGAAGGAAGTCCCCTTTATACTTTTGTCAATATGAGCAAAAGAGCAGAAAAGGAGGAATTTGCTCATCATTTCACCAAACATCATCTTTTAAGTCATCAGCAATTAACAGGATCGATGCACTGGGAACCCAAACCAACAGAGTAAAAAGAATGATAGCACAGAATATCAATGAATGGTTTGTGCAAGTACACACCAGTCTGAGAAGCTTAGGTAGTTAGAGAGCTCATAATAAACATATGCAGCTGCACCATAAGCAGCATCCTTGAGAAGCAATCCTGGCGTAATCTCAGTTACTGAAGTTGGACAACCATTCATTGCTTCTTGAAGAATAGATACTACCACAGGACCCAGCAGCTGCAGATAACATCAGTAATGTCAACATCAGAACAATACAACATAGAAACAAGCATACCACATGCATGTGGTAGGTTAAATTTAAGTTCACCTACTTGGCTGTACTTGTGAAATAGGACAATGTAAAGAGCTTCGGCACAGGGCCTTAGTTTCTCAGTCCACTGGATCATATCCTGTTCATGGTGAAAGCCTTCGGGATTGTAGTTCCACTCGTCCAAATCAATTGCTGATAAAACAAAATACCTGTGTGATGTCACAGCCTTAGCTAGATATACCCACGGATTATTGAAACTAAATGTTGTACAGAAATATTGAACACATAAACAAACAGCAGAATCAGTATGAAATGACTGACGTGATGCAAGGCTGTCTGATTACAATATATCTGTTAAGTTTGTTTTGGTATCTGATGCCTAATATAAGGATCTCTTTTATTTTTTTTAAAAGGGTTTTTTTGGGGTCCACTGGAATCAACCTATTCATGCATTCCCCTGCATGAGAGAAGGCTACCTACACTTGCGTCCCCCTCAAACCTCGCATTAGCAAGACTATACTGGGACTTGTTCTTCTTGTTGTCGTTGAGAAGGACTGGGGGGGGGGGGGGGGCATAACGAGGAACTCTATGGTGAGAATTTTAGGGCATAGAATCCATCCATTGATATTCAGCCACAGCAACACGCACTAGTACCACATTGATTCCCTAATATGCACTATCAAACCTTGCAAATCAAACATAACGGATCGAGCAGGTCAAGATCATGCTTTGACAAGAAAGTACAGGAATATACACTTAAGCAAGACTTACAGAGCAGGTCAACATCATACTTTTCCAAGAAAGCACAGGAACATTTGAATAAGGTTCGAGTAACGTGTGATTTTTCATTCATTGAAAACAACTCTTCAATGAACTATGTTTTACATGACATGCTTACAACACCAAAACCAGTATTAAGGATGCTGACCAGGGAAGCAGTATGATTTCAACAAGGACATGTACACTTTACAGGAATATGTAGTAGCTTTACTATCAATATGCACTATGTTCAACCTCCTATCCTGGAAGTACATTCATTCCAGCTCGTCAGTAGACATCAGCTAGCTCTCAAGGAAAGAGTATATGGTGGCATGAGACTATGCAGTTTGAACCAAACCCCCCCCCCCCCCTCCTCGATTAGAGAAATAAAAAAGGAAGTTCACCACCTCACTTTGAACCAAAATTTAGGCAGCAAAGGTCAGACCCAGTTTCGGAGGGTTCACCATCACAAGACTGTGCAAAAGGAAACTGGTAGATTCAAAATCTCATAGTCACATCCTTGTACATGCAACAATGCTATTAGCAGAACAAAAAAATTATGTTCTGTGGCTGAAAATCATTGCAAGTCCAAATTCATATCACTGGCTTCCAATAAGATGCAGTTCAGGCAGTCTTTTTTTTATTTTTTTTAATGAGTCACTTTAGTCAGTCTATAAAAAGATTAATATAATCAATTTTATGGAGCTGAAGATCTGATTACTACGGCTGTACCTTCGTATCAGTACATTACATAAAAGTAACACACGATCATTGGAGAAAAGTGAAGCAAGAACCCCAGCAACCACGGAGGAAATATTTTTCTTCCTCTCCTCCAAGGTGACTGCACTTTCATCCACCACACGACCAGTCAAAATAGGACTGTATTCTTTGCACTCCAATGTTGCTTTTACCAATACCATGCACTCAATAAGAAACTGTTCAAATGACATCAGCTCCGCCTCTGGGTTGGTGATTTTATTTAGACAAAAATCAACCACAGGAAAGAGCACACTCTTGTTGCCAAACGAGTAAGGGTGTCTCCCCTGAAAGGCAATTAAGACCTTCATCATTTTTGTGCTGGCCTTTCTTGTGAAGTTCCAGAATTTAGGATACCGTTCCTCAAAAGATGAGTCTGCATGTGAAAACCAACCGGCCATACACATATCAGAGTTCAGGAGAAATAAGAGCATAAAACAATAAAACAAAAAGACTTGCATGCTTTCCTATAAGTTGCATGCTGCGCTAGAACCAGACATTGCATTAAAATATTCACTGAAGATTTTTTTGCTAAAGCATATTCAACAGTGATCAAACACAGAGAACGGTAGAATACTATAATTCACTGAAGCATATTCAACACAAATTTTATGCCAGCCTGTCTGGCATTGCCAGCTCAGGCAGACTAATAGTCACAAACTCACAATGGGCTGCATTGCATGAGTTATGCATCTGACCAGAGGATTAAGTATCCCTAACGGCTAACACACGAACACTTCCTAATACTATCCCATTCATTTCCAAAAGAGGCAGGTCCTGGCAGGTAAGGGATCCTCATATGACCGTACAAACATGGACTCCAGGAAAACTGACGCTCACAGGAGTAAAATGAACCAAAATCATTTTCGAGAATGAAAAGAAGTCGCCCTCACTATATCCCAGGCTAGTTTAGTGATATCTTGAAGCAAGTGCTACTGGTTAAACCACCACCAACAACAGTGCACAAGCCAACAGAAGGAACAATTGGTTCCAGTGACAATCAAAAGTTATAAGCACTTTCTCTCCTTTTGGATTAAATTATCTTTCCATTAAATCCAACAAAATCTTGCAAATCAGTACAAGTACAGAGAAATTCGTGTGTGGAATCTAAAGCATCAGAAAAAGAATGGAACATGTCCCTGTTAACCCAAAAAAAATAAAAAATCTTGATTAGATTATCCATAAAGCTATGAAAAGACATCACGCGACCTCAAAGACCTTTCTGTTTCCCAAATACCATATGCTCTAAAAAGGAATTGCATCAAGAATCAGCATAGCATTCCTATTGTCACCTCTGCATTTTTCTACCTAAGAAACTTCCCAAGCAAGTAGGCGGATTCCAGAAAGAGCTTAAAGTAAACTGAGGAAACTTCCCAGCAAATAAAGGGTAGCTCCCAAAGAGCCCTCACAATTTGCCAAGGAACCAGCAAACTATCAGGAAACTCCAAATCTGATTTGCGCTCAAAGCATCTATTATGAAGATCTTTCCCCTCCATTGTAAGTTATCACAAGTCCAAATACTCTCATGGCATGCTTCTCAAACGAAAAATGAAACTTCAGAGTCAATTACTTCACTGTAAGCTTTTAACAGAGCTAATCATCTGGGAAGGGCTTAACATAAGGGGAAGGAACACAAATGAGCTTCAATGGTAACGCTTGACAGTGAAACCCCCATAAGAGTCTGTTTCAACTAACTGTGTCAGAGAAAATTCCCCCAGTGTCCCAAAACAGACATAAGCATAGCATTACCATAGAACATTCTATGCGCTCAAAGCATCTATTATGAAGATCTTTCCCCTCCATTGTAAGTTATCACAAGTCCAAATACTCTCATGGCATGCTTCTCAAACGAAAAATGAAACTTCAGAGTCAATTACTTCACTGTAAGCTTTTAACAGAGCTAATCATCTGGGAAGGGCTTAACATAAGGGGAAGGAACACAAATGAGCTTCAATGGTAACGCTTGACAGTGAAACCCCCATAAGAGTCTGTTTCAACTAACTGTGTCAGAGAAAATTCCCCCAGTGTCCCAAAACAGACATAAGCATAGCATTACCATAGAACATTCTATGTGAAATTCCAGGGTCTACTCTCCTATCTTTTATGAGAATTCATGGTAAAAGATACAAGAGAGATAAGTACTCCCTGTCTCTGTATTAGTTCATCAATAAACATTTCAAAGATGCAAAGCATATTACTAGGAAAACACAGAAGAATGATCAAATTATGATACATTCCTAACTAGTAAATAATACATTTACTGTTTGAGAAAAACAATACATGCCTGAGATCCGAACAAAAACAGGCGGCTTGAGTGAGATGGCATCCTCAGACTTACAGTAAGGAAGAAATGACTGAATAGCATTTAGGAGCATTGGAGAAACCTCCTTTACTTGTCGTACTTCCTAAGATCCAAAAGCAGGAGAACAACTCAATACAATGTTCCATATGGGCAAATACAGGAGGTTGAAAAGCGAAATACATTGCACCTGCAAGGACTTCGAATCGCTCTGGTTCCCTGAAATAGTTAATTGGCGAACTATCTTTAAGCAGAGATACCATCTCTCACATATTAGATACAGATCATTTTGCCGTTGGTCCAAATCATTAGAACTGAAGGTGTGTAACAGCTCAGAGAAACCATGCAAGATTGTCTTCACATCATTTTGCCAAAGATGCCAGCAATAATCAAAGAAATGTGAAGATATCTGCCATCAGAGCACCAACAACATCACATTATCAATAAAGGAATACATTTTTCTGCTCTAAACTCTAAACCATCAGTGTAATAGAATAGAGACTAGCCACAAACCAAACATAACCAAACGACACAAAATCGTAATGATAATGAGCATAAATTTGGTGGAAGTAGGACTCATGCTCACGGGCAGATTACTGATATTCTACCGAGGTGGTCAGACTATTCCAAAGCTCTTGTTCATTTTGAGTTGGAGAATGGGTTTGGGGCGTTATCTTGGCATGATAAATGCAGTGCAGGATCAAGCTCATAAGATTCCATTTACAAATTTCTTCAGGATGGTTTATTTGAAAGTTGCAGTTATTTACCAGTCCTTGGAATAGCAAGCAGTCATTAGGACATAACCTTCTCAAGAAGCCAGAAAGATTGGGAAGAAGGGACCGCTTTTGGCCTTCAATGCTGCTTGCTAATATAAATTTTACGTTCAAGGAAAAAATGATAAAATGAACATAAACATCAAGTCCAAGATAAAACGATGAGAGTGTGCAGCCCTGTGAATCTAATGGTTACTTGCTTTTCGGCAAGTGTTTCTACCCTAGATCAAAACGCACGAAGTGCAAAGGTCCCTGGGCTGGGAGCCACCTGCAAAGAGCAAGCATGGGCTTCTTGTGTGGGAAAGACCGAAAAAACAGAGAAAATCAATTTGAACAGTAAAAATCTCCAAAAAAAACCCGCAAAAGTCTAAAGAGCCCACAAAATTACAGACAAGCGCAGAAAACGCATGGTTCGTAACGGCCCTGCACTTCCATGGTCAGAAGCAGCCGGAGGTGCACTCTACACTTTTGCACCCCAAACACACTTATTCAAAGTAAGGTTTCTAAAATAACTTTCATCAGGTCAAGGGATCCAAGCATTTAGTGTAAAGGATGCATTGATGGTTTGGAGGAAAAGGATAAAGAAAGGTTGGCTTCATGTTGGAAATTGGTTCATTTCGCTTTTGGTGGGCCACTTGGAAGGGGGGAAATCAACAAAGTTGGCTCCTATAGCAATTTGGTCGCAGTGTGGAGCATAAAGGTGATAGAAATTTGTTTTTCTGAATTATGTTGATAACATTATTGATGAGAACCTGAGGGCACTGTGTTTTTGTATTTTCCCTTTCTGTACGTGGGTAGAGCATTGCATTTTGTATTTACCCTTTGGTACATGTGTGACATCCCCTAGGTGTCTTTCCAATACATCTCCTACATATTTTTTTTTGGGACAAGTAATCAAAATATTACATTGGAGAGGCGCCAAGGGGTCCCACCCATGCACAAAAAGCGCAAGAACAAAATCATCATGCCCTCAAGCTCTCATGCAGGATCATATCTCCAATACATCTTTGGATGACTTATCAAAAAAAAAAAAAAAAGAAAGGATGAATCTCCCATGAAAGTTTCTTTTTTATGTGGGCTATCAAAGGCGAGAATCCAATGGAAGGCATTCCTAAACAAGGAAATTTCAATCTTTCTACTATGTGTTTTCACATGACTTGAAGGGGAAGAATCAATGAAACATCCCTGTGCTCATTGCTATTAGGTGTCTTCCTTTTTGAATGTGTGTGTTTCCTTGACGAAGGAAACTTCTAAAAATAGTGATAGATGAAGGGAGAAGAAAGAGAAAGACGAATTATTGGGATTTGGAAGTACATTGATTCGCCCTTGGAGCAGTAACTAGATGAGAAGGAACAAAGGAATTTTTCAGGGTAAGCTATGTCCGTGCAAGATTTCAAGCTCTCTTGTTTTTCCATTGTCGCTCAAATTGTCTATTTGGATCTTGTAGACAGTATCACGCATGAGAACAGTCAATAACAATAGACCTTTCTTTGCAGGATGCCTCTTCTGAATTCATGCAGCTTTGTTTCAAACTAATTACTTCCAACATCAAAAATTCCAAATCTAAATCCAAAAGCCCAAATCTCCTGCTGCAAAACAGGGTCTGGGGCTCAAACACGACCATCCACATGTCTTCAAACTTAGATGCAAACATTATGATCTCAAGTTTCACAATTAAGATTATATAAAGTTCCAGAAAGCCAAAACAGAGGTGGTATTTATTCCTGAAGAAACACCACATATTGAACTTGTACTCTAAAAGAATTCCTCATATCTTTCATCATGACAAGATCTGCAGGCAGTCCAGCTTTAGATAAGTGAACAGCCCTAAGGTAGAGCACAATCGTTTCTACTCCCCACCCCCCAAAAGACAAGGATGAGGGATAGGAGGGGGAGAAACATAAAAAATGAACGGTAACAATTGAGTTTAAAATAGGAGGGGGAAAAAATGTTTCACATATAACAGAAAATGGCTAAAATAACCATGCCTCTGCATAATTCCGTTGGTCTGAGGTAAGCCGTTTAGTGGACAGTTCCTTCAAAATCCGAAAAAAAATCAGAAATATTCTGTGCGAGGAAAGAACATCTGCTGACTGAAGCTGCTGAGCTAAAACTGTGATCAGATCGGGCCTGAATAATTGGAAAAAGTTAGCACACTCAAAACCATAAATGACCAGTGGCAGCAAAGGGTCAAGCATTTTCTTTTTGTTGGGGGGGGATTCAACTTTCCATGTTTTAACATCCAAAAAAAGTACAGGCACACACAAAACATGCAATCAAACAGCATTTGTAGACCCATATTTATGACCCCATATCCCTCATAAAAGAATTACCAAGCAGCAACAATCCAAAGGTGTCAGGGATAATAAAAGGCTTGAAGGAGGACGTCACAGAAAAATTGAGCACAATGTTTGTGTCCTTTCTGGTGACTAATCAAGAAAATTCAAGCATATAATTATTAATTACCATAGCTAAGAGTAGTACAAGGCTCTAATGGCCAGGCCGCATAAGTGTATTCCTGTTGATATACCTAGTCCTCCCTCCATAAGATGGTAACATCTAGTAGCCACTGTCTCCTACAGTAGTGACGATAAAATAGTAACTGACGCAACCACTATCACCAAAATGTGATTATGTAGAAGAAGCCCGTCAAGATAACAAATACTAATATACTATACTATCTAAATCAAAAGAACATTAACCAGCTTCAAAGGTCTCACAACACTTGGATATTAGTTAGTCACAACTCACAACATTGAACTCAAGATTGGAGAACCTTCTTGGCTACAGATTTTTGCATCTACAAATGTTTATAAAAAGTGAAATTCACTTCCGTCAATCAGACCACTATTTCGATTGCAATGAACATTGTTCATTTTATGTTATGAATCTTCTGTATGGGCAGGGTCCAACCAACATTCTAGGTTTATTCACAAGTTCCTCGTACAGACTCATTCAATTTCCACCTTAAACAACATCCAGTGTATCTTCCTAAGTTAGCCTCCAGCAGCTAGCTAACACCAAAAGAAATTGTTTGTAAGAAAATCTTGTCAACCGCCAACTCAAAAATGAACTTTTAAGGCCAGAGATGGATGTTCACATGAAGCATCTCCATTAATAAAACAACAGTGAAAGCAAGTAAAAAACAAGAAAGACAAATATACCCACATGTTATCAATCACCGAATACATGCTTACCACTCTTTCGGATAATCAAACCGTGCAATCTTTGATATCAGTACTGCTAACACCAAAGCTATCTGCACTAAACAAGAAATCAAGACCTCAGCAATCATCAAGAGATCAATTCCATTATTTGAATGACGTGACTAAATATAATTACACCAAGACGTTGAAAACTGCACATAAATCATTTAATGAGAGCAACAAGCATGAGCCGGATCAAGAGGAGAGGGGGTAAGCATGCACTGCATCCAAACCGGTGGAACCAAATGACAACAATAATGCAAATATGTCAGTTATTGGGAGGGGCATTGCAAAGACGACCTTATCATTTTCTTCTCGCAAGTGTGACAGCAACTTTTGCCTCAGGTATGTCTTCTCATCACTGGCGATTCCCCTGAAAAGCATGAGAGAGTTTTCACTAAGTACAACTACTAGCAAAATGAATATTAGATAAAATAAAAACCCAGAAACCAAAATTCTATTATCAGAACTTTTCCTGTATCTTACAACAAAGGAAGTAAAGAAGAGGAACATAAATAAATGAATAAGTAAACAAATAAAGCATGCCATACCAACTTCTGCCAAAGAACTATTCCATATAAAGGATGTACACAGCACAACCTTTAGAAAACTGTAAAAAAAATGTAAGGCTCTGACGTTCAAAAATATTCTGCTTCAAGTGATAAATTAGATACGAGATCATTAAGCCTACTAGTATAGGCAATCATAGCCCATAAACCCAGTAAAAACACAGCATGACTTGTACAATGTCAACATTATCCATTAGGCAAAATGCAAGGAGGAAACCCATTTGCTGGGCAAAAACCAACACTATATGGTTCTTGCAAATTTATGTAAAATATTGTAGAGCTTTTCAGATATCAGCTTACAGATTCCTTTCAAAAGAAAAAACAGAAAGGTCCATCCAGCAGTTCTCCATAGTTCATGCATCATCATGCTTGAGATACCTTTCATATGCAAGTAAGAACCTCTAAGTATACACAGTACCATATAGCATGTCTACCCTTGCTAGTTGCTACCAACCATTACTAAATGGCATTACAAGGGCCAATCTGCTTCAAAAATATGAAGGGTTGGTCAGAGTTTCAAAACAAGTATTCCCCAAGGCCAACATTGAACACTGAAAAAGGCTTCCAGCCCTCTGTAGCCACAAACTTATGGTGAACAGTGAGAACACAGTGTCATAGCAGACACAGCACTAGCTAACGCTGCAAGTCTACAAATATGTTCACCATAGTTATGAGCTCAGATTATTGGGTGGGTGAGACCATCTCGCATAACACTTATGGGGAGACTGATTCTTGGAATGTTTTGAAATGAAAACAATTTATAGTAGAGTGACTTCGTAATTTGGTGTGACTACTAATTCATCCAGTAGTGGTGTTCATCTGGGTCCACCTTGAATAAATTATTACTCATCTTCATTCATTAAAGATCAGGATAAAACTGTTTCACAATAAATCTCAGTTGAGATGTCACATGAGAGTTACTGCATATCATGCCACGAACTGCACCCTCCACTCCTAAATAATTGATGATGTTTAACTTTTTCAGTCAAAGCTCGCCAACTTTAACTAATAATTTATCCAAATACGAGTGATTTATCATATAGAATTGCCACCGTTAGACTTGAAATAAAAATACTTTCATAAAAATATAATCTTACAATTTTTTTTCCTAAAACATATTGATAGAGTACAATGCCATAGTAAAATATAGGAGACCATGAAAAGTTAAAATTGACTCATAAATTGGAACGGAGGGAGTACCAATTTCAGCTATCAATTACTATGCTCTTTCCTCAAGATGACAACCCTCAAACAAGTTACAAGTATTTGTGCATTAATGGAGTTTCCAGGTTTGACTGGCTGTAACACTTTAATCCCAATATGACATTTGTTACACAAATGAACCTATGAATAAAAATCTAAAAAATTCAGAAGATAACAACTACAATAAGAGGGTTGGAGATTATCAAAGGTATCATTCTTACATTGAGTCCCGCCGGTTTCTCCAGTACCGATTAATGCTGTTCTTAAAATAAAGAATGGCCATCATACGAACATCAACATGAGCCGCCAAGTCTTTAGCAGTGATCACCTCCTGCAATGTTTCAGAACAACAAGCACTTGAACTTGGCATTCATGCAATCCAATTTCGATAACCAATCAACTAAGAAAAACACTCCATAAGCCAACAAACCTAACACTCACTTGTCAACAACCAAAAACCCTAGAAATCGGGGAAATCAGGCAATAGTAAGTAGCATTACCATCAAACAAGAGCAGAAACCCGGACGACTCTCAGACTGAGAAAGGGCGGCCTCAGCAGGCTTCCGTACACTCTCATCACGGCTGAGAGAATTGGAAAGCAATTGGTACAACGCCGGAAGGTCTGAAGCTGACAGCGCCATTGAACTTCGGTTCTGCGTCTAACTTCCTCAGTTTCAGACTCTTCTTTTCTTTCTCTCTTTAGATCCCCCGGCGGACGGAGATGAAGGTTCGCCGGAGAATGGAGGATTATGATCGGCGATAATGGCGGCGATTGGGTGGGCTGAAGACAGAGAATGAAGGCGGAGACTAGAGAGAGAAGAGAGAAGTCAGTTGTGGGGGTTTTACTGAGCGGAGAAATGGTAGAAGAAGAAAAGGAAACAAGCTACAAATAGGAAGGGGAAAAGAGGATTTTTTCACCCACGGACCTCTATTTATATAACTTCTCGGTACTCGTGGCATTGTTCTGGTGCAACGACGAGCATTTGCCTTTCGGTGTTTGTTATTTTGGCGTGTTTGCTTGGTTAGCCGCGTTGTTACTTGCTACATACTCCTCAATCTTTTTAAGTTTTGAATTATAAAAAAAAATGAAGAAATTAGCTTTTAACTTAATACTCTATTAGGATATCAGCGTTGCATGCGTTGCTATCAAATCAAATCATTACATATCATCATGTCTTCATAGTAAAATTAGACTTATTTTTCAAATTATTTTAGTACTTAAAATGTGAATGATTATTATTTGTTATAATGATTAAGTCGCAAGCCAACCATAAGTCAATCTAAGCCCACGAGCTTTGGCAAGCCAAGTCTAAGTATATTCAAGCTTGACGAGCCGCAAGTCAAGCTCAATCTCAACCAATAAGTAACAAGTCAAGCCTCAAACCTTATAAGCTCAAACTTGACTCAACTCATTTCCACCACTAAATGTAAGGGAGTAAAAAATATGTTTCCAACTTTATCTCATTTTATTCCACCTAGCACATTTTATTCCACTTATCTCTACTTTATCGCACTCACTTATCCAATTGTGTCCACTTTATCTTACCTATTCCATCAACCTACCACGCAAAAGATTAGGACTTTACTAATCAAAATGCATAAACATAAACACAAACATAGTTAATTAGTTACAAGACTCTATTAATCACATATTTACAAAAGACAAACCTTGAGACCCTAGTTGCATATTTTCATCTATATGGTTACCCAAAAATACAAACTCACCTAAACCCCCTTTTTCTTTCTATATATCGAATCTAGATAAACAGATGACCTCCTTCAACAACTTCAGCCCCAACTTCAATGGCTAACAGTCGAGGAGACACCCGAAACCAAAACTTCATTGACTAACTCCTCGATATGCATACTTATGTCTTCATTGGACTACAATTTTACAAGAACTGGGGTAAGTCTTCCTATTGGTAGATTTCATGCGCCATCCTTTTTCCAATTAGGATTGGTTCAAGACCCAGGTAAACTCGTTTATCTCAAATCTAACGTTGGTCTAAGGTCGAATTGTAGCATTGTCAAGTGACTTTGTGAGGGTGTCCATGGTCCTGGCTTTGAGAATGTAAATGGTCAATTCTAATTTTTGATGATGCTACGGGAAAAGAAAATTTTATTAGTTGAATTGGGCCATTTCTGATTCAAAAGAAAGGGGCAAAATCCTTTTTGGTAGGTAAAATGACAATCCACAAGTTTCATATTGTAATGCCCTGTAAATTCAATTATTCATTAATTAGAGTATTGTTAACCTTAACACTGGAAGTTCAACCTATTGGTCATTACTATCGAACATCCAAAGAAATACAAGGGCGGATATACAATTCAATTTAAGCAAACTAATATTCAAACTTAAATAACTTAATTAATTTTCATTACGACATCAAAAATTAATACTAAACTTCATGCAACTAAACTATATTGTCCTCACTCTAATTCTCGCCCCCTTAAGGATAACCCACATATGAAAATAAAATATTACAAACATGAGACAAACCTCAATAATTTTTACCCCTAACTGTCAAATACAATTGAAATTCTATTTGAATTCATTTAGTCTCATTGTTTAACATTTTTCACCTGTTATTTATGTGTACAAACACCAAAAAATGACATAAAGTTTCTCAACTTTCACAAACTATTTTTCCCGAACTTATACAAATTGAAATTACACAATGTTTGACGCATATCCAATTTTTTTACATGTGTGTGTAGTAACAAGAAGCGGGAGTTGAGGTTAACTCCCACTCCAGGTTTTGATCAAGACCTCACTTTTGGCCCCACTCTCTGTCCCTTTGACATTGGGAGTAGGACTTTGGGTCTTGATTAGGACTGGGACAATACTAGATGGGACTCCTAGAATTTTAGCTCATCACTAGTTGTTAACAGCCTGGGTCTCCTTATTCTATATCATACTTGCGTATTGATTTTTGGAGCTTACCTGACCAGTGTTTGTATTTATGCAAGTAGGGAGTCTGCTTTAATTGAAGTTGTTGGCTCCTTTTATGTTGTGCCTTAAGAGTTTGTAAGTTGGGTACTTGCAGTTGTTGAGAGTTGTTGGGTCAATGTATCGTCTTTTGAAAAATCATATTGCATCTCCCTCACCCACCCTACCACGAAAAATATTATGAGAAAAGCAATGCATGTGTTTTCCCTTTTACCCCACCCCCATTTTTTGTCACGAAAAATTCATACATGCACATGTTGTGTGTGTAATGTCTGTTAATCTTAGCATTATTGGATAAGTGATTTGTAGTAAATCCCTTTTACCGGATATTCTCTCCGAGACGTAGAGTGGTTTTGTCAAGGGTCGGCTTATAAGTGACAACATTTTGGTGGCATATGAACTCTTTCACCTTATTCACGGCTACAATGGCACTAATGGGCCTATGTCTATTAAGTTAGATATGAAAAAAACATTTGACAAAGTGGAGTGGAAATTATTGCAATGAATCTTGAGCAAGTTGGGTTTCTGCGATTCATGGATACACATGGTTATGTGGCTCGTAGAGTCTCCGACCTTCTCCTTTCTCATCAATGGGGAACCTCGGGGCTTCTTAACCCCCTCCAGAGGCTTACGCCAAGGTGACCCCCTCTCGCCCTTCCTTTTCATTATTGTAATGGAAGGTCTTACGATGTTGTTCAATAATGTTGTAAGTATAAGCTTGCTGCAGGGAACTCGGGTGTGCTGCAATGCTCCTACTATTTCTCACTTACTCTTTGTGGACGACACAATTCTGTTCTACAAGGCTACAGAAAACCAAGCGTGAGAAATTAAGAAGTTGCTTCATCTTTATGAGAGTGCTTCGGGTCTGCAAGTGAACTACGTGAAAACTTATGTTGTCTTCCGTAAGCATGCTCCACCCGAATGTCGGCAAGTCATTACCAACATACTAGAAATTTGGGAAGTGTTATCACATAACAAATACCTGGGCATCCCTACCCATGTCGGAAAATTAAAATACAAAAGCTTACTCTGCATTAAAGACATGGTGGCGAAACGCTTAAATCAGTGGGTCCAGTGGGAGGATCGGCTTTTGTCTTGGGCATGTCGTGAAGTCATCATCAAGGTAGTGGTACAATCACTTCCAGTCTACGCCATGAGTATTTTCAGGCTCCCGGCATCTCTATGTAATGACATTCAACATTTAGTGGGGAGATATTCGTGGGGAGCGAAACAAGAAGTTAGGAAGATGCACTGGCTAAGCGTGGAGAACCTCTACTAAAGCAAAGAGATGGGAGGAGTGGGGTTCAAGAATCTTGAACATTTCAACACGACTCTGCTAGCCAAGCAAATATGGAGACTATGGTCAAAACCAAACTCCCTAGCAGCACAACTCCTTCGAGCAAGGTACTACCCACATGGAAACATATTGACAGCAAGGCTTGGACACAGGCTGAGTTACACCTGGCGTAGCATGCTAGAAGCCCGAGACTTGGTGCAAAGTAGGCTAAAATGGACAGTTGGCAATGGAAATCAGATTGACATATAGACTGACAAGTGGATTAATAGAGAACCGACGTTTAAAGTCCTCACCCCGCCCTCCAATCAACAACCAATTACCTGGGTCTGCCAGATTATTGACGTCGAGAATTGCACTTGGAACACTCAGCTTCTTGAGCAGCTCTTCATCCCGAGTGATGTGGAAGTTATCGCCTCCCTGCCACTTTGCCGTACCAGGCCGAAAGACCGAATGGCTTGGCATGACACCAAAAATGGCAAATATACCGTGAAGTCAGGGTATAAAGTCCTACAAATTACAAAACTTACCAAAAAATCTAGCTCTAGCTGCGGAGTCAATCGCTACTTCTGGAAAAAGTTTTGGAGTCTCCAGGCGTCTCCCCAAATCAAAATGTTTGGATGGAGTCATGGAGATTATGCAAAAGTATTCATCCTTTAGCGGGTGCAATAAGTCATAGAAATAAGACAGTTGATGGGAGATGTACTGTGTGTGGATATCACTGGGAGTCGAATGTGCACTGCTTCTTCCAGTGCCCCCTTCTACGACCGTCTCGGAACTTAGTGGGATTGACAAAGCTCTTTGATCCTCCCCATTCCTTACAATCATGGATTATTTTCACAAAGCGTTGGAGAAGCTTGATGACGTAGGTCAATGGGTATTTCTAACAGTGGCATGGCAGTGTAGAAATGCATGGAATAAACTCAATGTTAAAGGCACACCCTCTTATGCCGCGACTTCCTGTAGATTAGTGCATGAGGTAATCATGTCTTTTCGGGTTCCAAATTGCGTGGGATACGGGTTTTAAAGCCTTTATGGTGGAAGGAAACTGCTTATCTTTGATTCAGGAGCTCCGCAATAAGTTTAATGGAAGTAGTACCATGGGTTTGATCATTGCTAAAATTTTGAAATTAGCTGTTTTATTTTCGGTTATTTCTTGGCATCATGTACTTAAGCGGGGAATAGGGTTACCCATTCCATAGTCCGCCTTCAACCCTTCGACCTAGATGATAGGCTCTGATTGGAGGAAGGGCCCAAGGAATCTCTTGCCTTGGCCCGGGAGGATATGTCTTACTTTTTGAGTAATAATAATTAGATCTGCTCGGTTGACGGTTTTCTCAACAAAAAAAAAAAAAACTAATGGTAAAAGTTGATTGAATGTAGGTCAAGGGTGACTGTTAATATAGAACTGACGAACTAGTTAATACAGACTTAATTTGAAGATAATATATTCTAGAGTTTCCCCAAAAGTAGATATAACAATCAATTTTCATGGAGGCAATACAAGTAAGAAAATTAGTATTTGATTATAAAAAAATTCGAAGTAGAGAACAAACCTAAAAGAAGAGAATGAATAGGGAAAATTCAAAAAGAGAAATAGAGAAGCAAAATAAAATTAATTAAAGAAGAGGGAGATAACTAATTAAGAAAAGAGGCACGTGTATTGACTATTGAGGCAACGTAGTACTGTAGTACTTTGCACATGAGAAACAAGTTACCATCCAAGCAACAAACGACAAGCAAGTACCTCAACAAAACAAGCTCCCATTTTTATTGTAGGTTAAACAAGTTGTTATGAGACTTATATGTTCGAGATGCTATTTGTTGATGTTGAGAAGCTAGTTTGACAAGATCAATCTACGGGGCTTCAAATTTGGCATTTTTAGACGTTTCAAAACATGATAGCCATCTAAACACACAAATACATCGAGAAATAAGGTAATCTAACCCAATTTTCCATTAACTAGTACAACCAAAAATGTTCTTTAACCCATAACTTATTTCTGGCACTTACCTATTAAAACATACAAGAGAATAAGATTACAAACACTAACTAAGCATGTAAATAGATGTTAAACATACTAATTAAAGTTAATGATACTTCCCACCAAAGGCCTTCTTAACCTCTTGACCTCGTGTTTGTTAAGGAGCATGGTCTTCTCAACAAGCCATGGAGGAAAATTGCCGGCAAAGAGGGAATCATCGATAAACTGAAGGCCAGGCTTGGCGCTATTGAGGGTAACAAAGGCAAGTGCAGGACCTTTTCCGACATTGACCTGGAAATGAAGGAGGGACTGTGGGAAGACCATAACTTCACCAACCTTAAGTTTCTTGTAGTAGGCGGTGTTGTTGGTAGAAATGAAGCCGGCAACAATTTCACCTTTAACAAAGATCAGAACTTCCGATGTGCGGTGGACGTGGAGGGCCACCACACCACCGACATCAAAGTCGAGTCGGGCCATGGCAAGCCCAAGTCCATTGAAGGCAGGGAACTCTGATGAGAATGCCGGGGTCACAGCGGCCTTGTAAATGTTAGAGGTGTTGCCTTGGACGCCAAGTCCCTTGAACACAAAGTCATCCAGAGTTAGCTTTGCAGGGTCCTTGCATGAGTACCCGGACGGGCCATGCGGAAGGCTGTAGTCAGCCACGCAGAAGTCCTCCACAATGGCTTCACTTATCCAACCCGTGAGGGCAACGATCATCAAAATGAAAATTAGTAACTTCATCTTTGATTGGAAACAAACTTGAACAACAAAATAACTAGTGGCTTTGATTTGTTGTGTTTGCTAGAAGGGGCATTTTGAACCTATATTTATAGTGGAGATTACATGCAATATTTAATTTGTGAATCAAAATTTATCCTAATAATTGTTTTGGTATGATACATATAACAATAAAACATGCCTATAGTAACACTTATTTAGGTAACGTTTTTCATAAGTATTACAATAGATATCCTTTTATAATACTTAAAAGAAACATTACTTTAAAGAACATCTATTGTAACATTTAATATTATTGTTACAATATTAGAATCCTATAGTAACATTTATTTTAAGTAGTTTTTTTTATATATTTAAGTTCACAAGCGTTATTATAGAGGGGTATTAACATTCCCTCTTCTTTATTAATTAAAGAAAAACACACTCCCTCTTGATACCTTTCTAATCCTATAAAACATGAATTCAATTATACAGAAAGTTTACAATCGGTTCTTAATATAAGCTTTTGCTAGCTTATGTGCTTCCTTTACTAACTGTCTTGATACCTTTCTAATCCCATATCCTACAAACTCTATAGTACAACACTAGTCGAACTTACTAGCAACATCTAATATGAAAAGTTGATTTTAGTAAATCCTTTATCCTTATCATTCATTGAATCAACCCAAAAAGTTAATTTTAATAAAGAATATTTTCTCAAAATTATTTTACTAACTATCTCGTAATCTTTTATAACATTAGTTTTTGTTAAGTATAAAATTATTACATAAAAAGAAAGGGAAGGCCTTCAATATATCTTTCTCCATTGAAAGACTACTGCTTATTCGCAGTTTTCGAGATATTAAAAAATAAGTGCTTGTTTGAACTAGTTTTTAATAGTATTTTGGGAGTAAAAAAACATAAACTAGGCCAAATAATCATTTTTTAGAAGCTAATAATTATTTTCAAAAATAGCTCCAAAAACATAAGCAACAAATTGTTGCTTCTGCTTCCTATTCCTAATACCTAATTTGTGCTAAAATGGTTGAAAATTTTTCCTACCATCATTTTTCCTACAACTTGAAAATGGTTGGAAAAATGGTCGGATTACTAACCGTTTTCCCAACCAATTTTCCCACTATTTTAGTAAAAGTGATTGAAATTTCCTACTATTTTTCCTACATAAAATTAGAAAAATAGTTGCAAAAATAGAAAAATATGAAATGGTTGCTAAAACAGTTAGTTTTTCCGACCATTTTAAATTGGTTGGAAAAAGTGATCGGTAATACTCATATTTTTAGTTGTGGTTAGAAGTTAGAACCTTTATATTATGTTGGAACATTTTAATATTATATTGAAACTTTTAAATATTTTTAATGAACTTATTCTTATAAAGATAATATTTAGTAAATTATAGATATATAAATATTTAATTTAAAGAACTTTATAGTTTAGTAATATCATAAATAATTATAATTATGATTATAAATATAATTATATGGTTGTAATTATAATTATAATAGGATAATCTATTTAGAATTAATAGAAAGAGAAAAATATAAATAATCACAAGATAATTTTACTCTAAAAAAACACATGATAATTTTGAAAAATTAGTCGAACAATTAAATTTAGTAAAAGCACCTATATCACAAGTTTAGGATTTATGGTTTGCCAAATACTTTAATTTAGTTAAATATATTATGTGATAAGCTGGGCCAAACACTTTAATAATTCTCCAAAAATAGCTTTTGTGAAAATTGATTTTAAGAAGCAAAAATAGTTTTTTTAGAAACAAGGCCAAACATATTAGTTTTTGTTATTTTATCATGTATATATTTATAATTTGAGTTCACAATTTATACATTACCATCCATTAATAATTTTATAACTTTACAATTTTTCATTTTATTAGCATGTATATATAATTGCTATTTTTATGGGTATGCTCATAAATTTATACATGTGCTCATAAAATTATATACATATGTTCATCAACAAATTATATAAACTGGATAATGGAGCATGGTACTCCCGGATGTATAATCCTAGCTAGTTCTGAGGCTCGGGGCCTGGGGTGTTTATGGAAAATAATTACTACCAGACAATCGAGTAGAAAAATGATCCAAATCTAAAATGATCCAGATCACTCGAATGATTTGAGGGCTGAACGAGGATGATTGTTAAGTGTTAAGTGAAGTCAAATTAAAGTTGTATAGTATTCCTTCCGTTCCAAATTAATTGACACTTTGATTAAATTTTAACCATTAATTATTTGCGAATTACAATGAGTTACAATATGAACTTACCAACCTCCATTATAATTTTTAATAAGGTATCTTTCTAACGACGATAGTTTCAGATCGTAACTAATTGTAATTCGAGGATAATTAATGGTCAAAATTTAATCAAAGTGTCGATTAATTTACAACGGAGGGAGTATTTAGCTGTGGGGTCCCTCCTAACTTATGTTAGAGAATAGAGAGGTTGTATAGTATATATTTAGCTCTACTTATAATTTGAATATTTGTGTTCGCTTAATTCTCAACTAAAAAAGGCATAGAAGACCACCAGTAATCACAATTAATTAGCATGGCAGTACAACACGTTTCCGCGCAAGTCCTTCCTACCAATTGAATTTGCAGAGTTACTTTTATGTTTGTTTAAAATACACTATCCACTTAGGTCCCGTTCTTTCGTGGGTTTGCGTTAAGTTGCGGTGGAAATAGTTAAAAAGTAATAGTAATTTGCGTTATGTTGTGGTAGGATTACGGTAAGTTGCGTTGCGTTTGGGTGCGTTAACGCATAAAAGGACGGGACTTCAATTAATTATATGAGAATTTCAATGGCATGTTTAATTTATCTGGAATATAATACGTACTCTGGTACGTACGTGGAGCTTGTTCCCATAAGTTAGTTGAGGTAGTTCACTCTTCTTATTCTGTACTGCCAAAATTACACCTTGACAAAGACATCTAGTTTGACAAACAGAAACACATTGCATTAGCTTTCTTCTTCTAATTGGCAAAGCTAACCCCTTTGCTGTGTTTTCCTTAAGAAGTTGAACAACACAATACCAACCTGATCCCCACATATCATCTATAAATATTTGTCTTCATTTCAATACACCCATCAACACAAACTCAGTTATCAATCAAGTCACTAACACCAGCTGAGCATTCTTCTAATTTGGTTTCACTTTCCCCATCATATCATATCCATGGCAACACATCACTCTTTGTTAGCTGTGATGTTTGCTGCTTGCCTGGTGGTGAGTTGCAACACAGTTTCAGTTGCAGGCGGTCGTCTTCTGGAAGAGCATCCTAAGCCTGAGATCCCCAAGCCAAGTTTCCCAGAGGTGCCAAAACTACCAGAAGTGCCAAAACCTCAAGTTCCTGAGCTCCCTAAACCAGCTGTACCAGAGGTGCCAAAGTTACCAGAAGTGCCAAAACCTAAAGTACCAGAGCTGCCTAAACCAGCTGTACCTGAGCTCCCAAAACCAGCTGTACCAGAGTTGCCAAAACCAACTGTACCACAATTGCCAAAACCTAAAGTACCAGAAGTGCCAAAACCTAAAGTACCAGAAGTGCCTAAGGTGCCAGAGTTGCCAAAGCCACCAGTGCCAGAGTTGCCAAACCCCACACACCCTCACCCTGCAGTGTTTAAGCCTTGAGCTTACATATATATAGCTCATTATTCATATACCATTTGTTGAATTGTGTCTCAATTTATTCATGTTTGCTTCATTATTTTTGTGATGCTGAAATCTTTTGTCATGGTGTGTTGTGTGCTGTTAAGTTATGTCATGGTGTGTTGTGTGCTGTTATTCATGTATCTCCTACATTTGAATATAGTGAAATAAAATGATTCTATTGTATAATTTGTATTCAATCCTTTGGATCTAATTAACTTTTGCTACGAATTTTTTTTTTTTGGCTTTAGTATTGCTCCGGGAAGAATGGCGGTGTTTCACAATATTATTTTTTGGGAAATTAGTTATATATTTGATGTCAATTACTAAAGAAAATTATTACATACTCCTGCAAGAGTGAAGCTTGCACTCCCTCCTCCCGCAACTGTAAGAATAAAATATATATCACGGACTGAAATTTTTACATTATTGTGAATGTATGCGGAAGGACTGCGAAAAAATCAATGATATATACTATATATATATATGTATTAGACCTAATATAATATTAATGTACGTCGCGATAAATATATTTAGAATTTTCAAGGGGTTTTACTATATATATATAAATTAGACCTGGGCATTGAGCGGGCCGGGCCGAAAATTTGCGACCCACCGGCCTTCGGGGTCTGGCAGTGTCGGCCCGAGCCCTGACCCGGTGGGCTGCGGGCCGCATCAACAATTGTGCAACCTGGATTTTTTTTAATAATAAAAACCTTGAATACTCCATGCATTTTAGACCTAGGCATTGAACGGGCTGGGCCGGGCCGAGTGTCGGGTCAGGCGGGCCTGTTTCTGGGTTTTGTTTTTTTATATATATTAGCGAATCGACGGGTCGGGCCGAGTTGTCTTAAAAATACGTGGCCCTAACCCACGATTTTTCGGGCCGGCCCGGGCGGGTCCCCGGCCCATTGCCCAGGTCTAATATGTATATAACGAACATCAAGTAGTATTTTTGTGGACATATGGGCATGATTCTTTGGTGAGCATGGTTGAATATTTAGCGAACATTAAATTGTATTTTTGTGGATATCAAGTATTGTATCTGTGGACATCAAGTATGCAAAGTAAAACAAAAATTTTGCTTGGTGGGTATCAAATATTGACGTCCAACCTTAATACTTAATGTCCGCGAAAATAATACTTGATGTCCACAAGAAATCCAATCATGTTCTCATGCTTAGATGATCAGTTCCATATATATATATATGTAAACGGTGCGGTGTAAGCTCTCTGCTGGTTTGAATATCTCAAACTGGAACCGTCCTGTTTAACATTTAATTTTTTCAGTTTGGTGCACCGAAATTTTAAAGCGGATCGGTTTAGCCAATTTTTCAGTTTTTTTCCGATGCCGCGGTTCCGGATTTTTTTAACACCCGGTACGATGGGCATTCCACCAAATACCCAGCCACACAGAAACATGATTTACAACCGGCGCGTGGCATAGAACTGAGCAAGGAAATTAAACTGCAAAAACCCAAGGAAATATCAGATAGAGAATATACATGGAAGAATCAGATGTAGATGATTAGTTTTAGGTTAGAGACGAAGCTTCTAATCACCCCTCGAATCGCCTTCGAATTCGCCTCACACAGACGCCCTAACTAAATTCTGTCCAGATTCCAGCAGAGGTTCCTGTTCCTCGTCCATTGTTCGGTTGCCAATTCTCAATCATGGGATTCCACGGTTGTGTACCCATCTCCCCTTCAATTAATTCTTCATCTTTTGGAAGCTATAATTTTGAATTCACTCTGTTGCTATTCTTTTAGGTGATAAGGGTCGCCCTAACAAGAAGTTCAAATCATCCAAGGTTTTTCTCTGCCTGTCTTCGAGCCCTATTTCAAATTTTGCTTGCACTTCTTAGGTTTTCATGCCGTGATTTTTTGTTTTTAGGATGATTATTCTCGAAGTTCTATGGCCGAAGATGAATCCGCCTTTTTTGGAGCTGAAGATTTTGACGATGACAGTAATCGTGAGGGTAATTTGCTCCCTTTAGAATTTTTGGGGTGATTTCATTTTCTGGATTGAATTAGAAGTTAGAACTCCCTTTTTGTGCAGTCAATTTATGAGCTCTAGGAAGTGAATGATACTGCGGGGGGTTTTTGGTTTGATGATTCTTACGTGATGATTTTATTTCAAAGTAGTGTTTGCGGTGGGTTTGAATTTGAAATTTGCTTCTGTTTTGACAACTGAAGATACTGAAATGTGATTTTGGTTGAATGTAAAAGAAGAGGTTAAAAAGAGAGATTTCACGAAACTGGAGCTCAAAGCTGATCATGCCAATCGTCCCCTATGGGCATGTGCTGATGGGCGCATATTTCTTGAGACTTTCTCACCTTTGTACAAGCAAGCTTATGATTTCCTCATAGCCATTGCAGAACCAGTTTGCAGGTATATATATATTCCGTCTATTTCCCGTAACAATTGATGGATTTTACAATCCTTGACCTCGAATCTCCTCTGACCTGTTGATCCAATGTGCTGCTGTTTTTTACTGTTCCAAGACCTGAATCGATGCATGAGTATAACTTGACTCCGCACTCGTTGTATGCTGCTGTGTCCGTTGGTCTTGAGACAGAGACAATCATTACCGTGCTGAATAAGTTGTCCAAGACTAAGCTTCCAAAAGAAATGATTGATTTTATCCATGCTTCCACCGCAAATTATGGAAAAGTGAAGCTTGTGCTTAAGAAGAATCGGTACTTCATCGAGTCTCCATTCCCAGAGGTGAGATGCCGACTGAAATCATTTAATGCATAGTGTTTTTTCTTGTCATGACGAATGATTATATCGGTTATGGGTTTATGTAGGTCTTAAAAAGATTGGCGAATGATGAGGTTATTGGCAAGGCAAGGATCTGTTCAGAGGTATGAAGTGGACTGCCCTTTTACTACATGTTTTTATCTATCTGGTTTGTTAATTGTCCTTCTAATTCAGTTACTTCCAGTGACAATTTAACTGATTCTTGCTTGATAAGCTATGATTGAGATTTGTGATTATAGTGTGTGTAACTATTGTAAGATGAAAACAATTTACCAGACTTTGTGCTATGTATATTTTTGATATATTGGTTCCTCTGCTGTCTGCTAGCAGCATTTTATGTACCCCTTATTTTGTGCTATCTTGAATTGTGTATCTGATGGGTTTGCACAACTTAGGCTTCACATGGAACAGATGGATTTATGGTTGGTAAAGGACTTAGTGAGATGGGAGGTGGTCATGATGGTTTGCTTAATGAAGCTGAATTGGCGGCTGCTGCCGAGGAGAAAGAAACTCATTCATTTGAAATTGACCCTGCTCAGGTACAATTGTGATGTACTGTGTAGATTTTATTAGTTAATGCTCCTCTGGACAGGGGCTTACTGTTTTTCTTCCTTGTGACATTTGCATAAGTCAGCCTTCTTTCTGTATTGAGAACTCAATTCGCTGATATATTCCCAGGTTACCTTTTGACTTCGGTATCTTCTGGTGTACTGGTTCATATATTGCATTATTAGATGAAAAAGGACCCAAAAGTTGTGAATTTTAGTCAGTTCAATAGCTTTGTTTGACTTGTCATGCCAGTTCTTCTCCCTAAAAGTTAAAGTTGAGTCAACAGCAAAACACCCCCTACGAACAAGGAGAGAAGGGGGGAGGGGGTTTGTTGATGGCTGTTAAAGGGAGATGGCAGTTTTAGTATGAAATACAGAATTGTAGCAGCTAAGCAGGAAGCTAGATTAAGTGAAACTGTTATTTATCTGGTTTCTTGGTAACAGACTCATATACTTTATATTAAGACGGCTTAGCTCCTGAACTAGACCAAAGGCTTAT
The DNA here is from genome assembly GCA_029582165.1 of Portulaca oleracea. NCBI lineage: Eukaryota > Viridiplantae > Streptophyta > Magnoliopsida > Caryophyllales > Portulacaceae > Portulaca > Portulaca oleracea. Next base: position 46,753,331 of record CM055871.1, on the reverse strand, counting down.
ATCATGTGATGTGTATGATTAGAATTAGGGTGGTCTGGTTCAATACCCTATGTTGCTGCTGCTTCTACAACACCTTTGCCACTAGGTCCCACCTTTGAATGCTCGGGGAATGAGGAGATAAAAAAATGTTGGTGAAAACCTCCGTTGGTGCAAGATGTGACATCTTGGAATGGCAAAACCAGGGGAACGTAACTTTCCCAAGAAGCTCGGTATTAGTAACAACATGTTTAATTGGGGAGTCTTGTTGCAGTTAAGATTTTGAGCTTTATCTATCTTACACAGCAAAAAAAAAAAAAAGGCTTTCTTGAGAAGCTCTTGCGGTTAAGGTTTCAACAGAGGAATGTGTGTTCAGTCTGTTGGCACTGTCCAATATTAAGTTAGCTCTTGCAGGTAATGATGATATCATTTGGCCACCTAATACTAGTGTGCTCTTTACTATGAATGGTTTCTGCAAAGAGATGCTTATGGAGTTACCTCATTGTGATTTGCATCTGGCTATTTGGAAGTCTAAAGCTCCCAGTAAAGCTTGTTTTCTTGCTTTGGTGGCCTTTAGAAAGATACTCGCTGGTGACATGGTCACCATACCAAACATCATGCCAAAACAAGACCTAGAACCACTCTTTACCTCGAAATGCACTTGGGGTCTGAAGCGCGTTAGGTTTGCTTAGTGGCCTTCCAACAACCAATCCCATGGGGACATAACTCTATTTACTCCATCATTTGCGAATCATCAACTCCATATTTAGCCACAGCGGGATTGTGAGGAATTCTTTTGGTATTAAAGTCAGGAAGAAGATTATTGGCTTTGTCCTATATGCTATTTTATGTTTGTAAGGAGAAGAATAGATGAGTCATCAAGGATGTAGAAATGCCTATTAAAGTATTGATTTAACTATATTAAGACTTTGTTAGTGTGTTTCTAATTTCTAGGATAATGGGGATTTTTGCTCTTCTTCTATTGATGTTATTGCCATTGATGATACTTGATAAGCTGTATAGGATTCTTGCTTTGTGTTCATTCCCTTATATCTTCTTAGATTTTTTCCTTTAACACCCCCCCCCCCCAAAAAAAAAAAAAAGTTTGCATGCCTACAGCTCAACTATTGGTGTTTGACAGTCCAATAATGTTGACTCACCAGGTTCTTTTGTATCAATGCAGGTAGAAAATGTGAAACAACGGTGCTTGCCAAATGCTCTAAACTATCCAATGTTGGAGGAGTATGATTTTAGGAATGACACGGTGAGCCGTCTTTTCATATGAGTTCTTGTAGCAAACTTAGGTCTCAACCAAGGCAAAGACGAGATCTTTCTATTGATGTTCTATGATGTGCTGTTGTTGTAGGTTAACCCTGATCTTGATATGGAGTTGAAGCCTCATGCACAACCACGGCCATATCAAGAGAAGAGTCTTAGCAAAATGTTTGGGAATGGTAAAAGATTTTACCATGATTTTTCCTAATGATATTGACATTGATCATGAGGTCTAAACATATGTATCTTTGTAGTTAGCTTTTTGGAGGTGGATTGGCATATTTCTTTAGCAGCTTACACACCGTCTGTTTGGCTATTGGTTGCAGGCAGAGCAAGATCTGGGATCATTGTTTTACCTTGTGGTGCTGGAAAGTCGCTAGTGGGTGTTTCTGCAGCATGCCGTATAAAGAAGAGCTGCCTTTGTCTGGCCACAAATGCTGTGTCAGTTGATCAGTGGGCATTTCAGTTTAAGCTTTGGTCTACTATTAAAGATGAAAATATTTGCCGTTTCACTTCTGATAGCAAAGAGAGATTCCGGGGGAATGCCGGTGTAGTTGTGACAACATACAATATGGTTGCTTTTGGAGGTAAACGGTCTGAAGAATCTGAGAAGATTATTGAAGAAATCAGAAACAGAGAATGGGGATTACTTCTCATGGATGAGGTGATGATTCCATTTCGCTTAGAGTTGGGTGATAATTACCATGCATACAAGGGATAGCTTCTGTTATCTTCATTATTTTTAATATTCTGCTGTTCAGGTGCATGTCGTGCCTGCTCACATGTTTCGAAAAGTGATCAGTATTACAAAATCACATTGCAAACTTGGGCTTACTGGTACATATGTGCGCTTTGACATACAAGTTGATTGATTGACGGTGCATCTTATATTGTCGTGACATTAACATGCAATTGTGATTGACAGCTACTCTTGTGAGAGAGGACGAGAGGATTACTGATCTGAACTTCCTTATTGGTCCCAAGTTATATGAAGCCAACTGGTTGGATTTAGTTAAGGGTGGCTTCATTGCAAACGTACAATGTGCTGAAGTTTGGTGCCCAATGACAAAGGAATTTTTCGCTGAATATTTGAAGAAAGAAAATTCAAAGAAAAAACAGGTTTGTTGTGGGTGCTGAATTATTATTCTCTTCCGCAATTTAGCTATTTGATTGGATTTTAATTTCTCCTTTTCTTTCTTGCCTTCCAAGTCTCGTCTCTGGATTTTCAGAGTCTGGCATTGTTTGTCTGCATTCATCTAGTTTATACTGTCAGATGACAAGCTCCTTTGTGAGCATCTGACAACCCCCCAAACAAAGGAGAAAAGGACAAAAGTTTATGCAAGTGTTCTGTTGATCGGCTTTGAATAAATTTCTCATGCCAGTAGCTAGCTATACTTTTCTGGATATATACATTCTCTAACTCATTTGTCTGGATTACTTCAGGCATTGTATGTGATGAACCCGAATAAGTTTAGAGCCTGTGAGTTTCTAATTCAATTTCATGAGCGTGAACGTGGCGATAAAATAATTGTGTTTGCGGATAATCTCTTTGCCCTGACGGAGTATGCAACAAAGCTTCGGAAGCCTATGATTTATGGTGCTACTAGGTATTCTTGTTTTTGAAGATGCATCTTGGTTCTGAACGGTGCAGTGGCTACTGTGTCATGTTTATGATTTCTTTTTTCAATGTGTAGTCACATTGAGAGGACAAAAATTCTGGAGGCTTTTAAAACTAGCAAGGAAGTTAACACTATCTTTCTGTCCAAGGTATGATATCTTTTTCTTTCAGCTTTTACTGACTGCTCATGGTGTATCTTATGCATCAAATTTTTATATGAACTGGGTCTGGATATGTTCTCTGATCTTGCTCCTCTATGCATGATGCTTGTCATTGTTACATTGTTTAAGGCATAAATATTTATTCATAGTTAGTTAATGCTAAAATCCTGTAATCATTCTTATTCTGTGTGATCTTGCATACCACTTTCTGGATGCAAGAGCCTAGATAAACTTTAGTGAACCATGTTATATGCCCCTCTTTACATCTTGAATTTCATGATGCTGTTAATGGTTACAGCGTAGGTGCATGTCCTTGCTTATGCATGTGTAGTTTATTTTGCCTATTTTGGCGTGTTATCTTCCATGTTGTCATGTTGGATTTTCAATTGGTTTTGTAGTTTATTCCTGCATTTTAAGGTATAATGCCCAAAATGTTTATTCTGTCTGTCCCATATTTTCATGTATTCCCAGATGAAACAGTATATGAAGTCTAGGGAAAAAGAAATTACTATTATTACATTACCATGGGTATGGTTAGAAAGTGTGGCTTATAGGATAGAGAGGACTATTTATAGCACCAAGTTGCACCTTCCTTTTAGGAGATTTTAGGCCTTGCATGAGGCGGTCTCATGATAGTGATCGTGATACATACACTTCTGTGGTGGTATTTTATGAATATAACAGTGACTAATTATTTCTACTATTATTAATCACATCTGTATTAGAAAGTATTTTCTAGTATCACTCATTATTTATGGCAAAACCTTATTAAGTCACCCATAAAGGAGATCATCTCATCATAACTCTTAGGTGAGACGATCTCACCCTAGAATTTATGTTTAGGAAATCCCTCAGAGCTCCATAAGCTTTGCTTGGTTCTTGGAAACTTTTCCATGTTTCTTAGGCAATATTTGAGCGAGGACAAACCATGCTGGAAATGAGCCTAAAGAAATAGTGTGTGTAGTTTGTTTCTTTCTCATGAAATTCGAGTCATTTGATTCAGGATTAGATGATTCAAACGTGACCTATAACAGAACTTATCAGCTTATGCAATCTGATCATCCACTTGCTTGAGGAGCTAGAATATACAATCATCCACCTTAAGCCATTGCTTCTACTGACATTATCACCTGGCCACCTCACACTATTCTCACTGAAGCCCTGCCTGATTCCGAGCTACCTGCTGCCATAACCTTGGTGTACAATATCAATTTTGCCTTGTTCTGTGCTTGTAGAGCTCATAGAGGCAAAGTAGAAACTTTTCATGGTTTTATTGATCTTTCTTTTATTTGAATATTTGCATCTTCAAAGAAACTGAGGAGCTGTCTTTTTAATATGATGATTAGATTTAAACTATTTAATGCTGTATCTACAATTCCTATCATGTCTTGTTGCCTTGTTGGTGTTTGGAAGTGTGTAACTATTCCTTGTTCTCATGCTGCTAGTGATGCTGTACCAGATATCTTTGATGGCCATATCAATGATGGTGATTAATGTTATTTTTTTAACCTTGGCAGGTTGGTGATAACTCAATCGATATACCTGAAGCAAATGTGATAATCCAAATTTCATCACACGCTGGTTCCAGGCGTCAAGAAGCCCAGCGTCTAGGTCGTATTCTTAGGGCGAAGGTTTGTGTTATATGTATCTTGCTCTGTGTCCCTCTCTTCTATTATTTGTCTTTTTATAATATATATATAAAACATATCGTTGCTTTGCCCTGATAGCAATATGTTTTGCAAATACTCACTCCGTCCCAAATTAATTGACATTTTGACTAAATTTTGACCGTTAATTATTCACAAATTACAATGAGTTACAATATGAAATTATCTCCATTGTAATTTTTAGTAAAGTATCTTTCTAATGACGGTATTTCATATTATAACTCATTATAATTTGTGGGTAATTAACGGTCAAAATTTAGTCAAAGTGTCAATTAATTTGGGACGGAGGGAGTACATCATTTCAGCAGACTATTCTATGTGTCATGTCTATTATGCACTGCTCTCAAGAAGGGGTGGAGGAGGAAAATTGAGGGTTTGGGTGTGACATAGTTGGTCAAGTGTCATAACTTTCTTATTATTGATGGGATTTTATTCAATAGCATTTTCTAAACTCCAAATTGCAGGTACTGGGAACGCTGCTATTATTTTTGGTAACTTTATTTTGTTGGAATTTGTGTGCCAATAAAATAATAGTTGACATTGGAATATCATACTCTAATTTTTATCAGTTCCTTGTAATTTCTTTCAATCATTTCCATAAAACTTTATTATATTTTATTGGCGTGGATGTGTCGAACCAACCTGGATTCATGCTTAGATCGTGCAATTCTAATTGTGATATTGGTTTCTTCAAGCTGTTCAGTGGTGGATATTCATATGCATCATGAGACAGCATGAACTGTGCTGTCACTTTTGTTGGCTTTAGTTGGTCAGCTCAATATACACAACATTGTAAAGTTATAATTTAGAGATGTTTCTTCTTGTGTAATGACAGGGTCGGCTTGAAGATAGGATGGCTGGAGGAAAGGAAGAGTATAATGCCTTCTTCTATTCCCTTGTATCTACGGACACACAGGTAATATCCATAAAAGTATCATATTCATTTAATTGATTGAAGTACTCTGATGTACCTACTAAGATACTTCCTAGTACTGCTGTCTGGAGAGTTTTTTGATTGTTTTTACATGTATATGTATGTAAATATATTTTCTTTGTGCAGGAAATGTATTACTCAACAAAAAGGCAGCAGTTTTTGATTGACCAAGGTTACAGCTTTAAGGTATCGTCCTTTGTCTCTTGTTCAGTTTAGGCAAATAATTTTCAACCAAGTACATATGCAATTTGGCATTTGTTGGTGACAGTTGATGCATGAATGTGGTTAATGGTGCATTGACAGTGTATCTGTCATTATATAATATGCAGTGAGGAATATAGGGTAACACCATCTGTTGTCTTCTGGTACAAACATTGTGACTGAGGTGTTAGGTTGGAGAATTTTGTGCATCTTTTTAATTTTATTTTTTATAAATTGTGTATATATGACTTTGATTGCAAATATGGAGAGGGAGCAATGTGAAAAGGAACCAGGGTGGGCATTTGTTTTAATATTGTCGTACTGGAACTCCTACAAGTGTGCAATTCCGCATTGGCCTGTTTAGTTTTCACATGTTCCAAGTAGCCGTGTTTTGTGCCACCTTTTCTTCTGCACTATTTGTTGACAGGGCAGCATATGAATGTCTTAGTATCGTGCGTATGCATGCTAGATAAAAAAGATTTCTATCATGTTGATTGTTGAATGATAAGAGTTGCTGCTATCTTCAGAAAATTTCCATAACTGAATAAAGTTGATCTCTGGCACTCATGCTATTTGATGTATGCGTACCGGCTGTGATCTGATTTCTGTTTGTTAACTTTTGGGATAGGTGATAACGAGTCTACCGCCTCCTGATGTTGGACCGGAGCTTAGCTACTACAAGCTTGAGGACCAACTCGCACTCCTTTCTAAGGTCCATTACTTTCTATGACATGTTGATAATCATATTGTGTAATGCTAGAGAAAGCTTGGTTTTCAATTAAACATGGAGTACTGGCATTGAAGAAGTGACAACACTTTTTCACTTTTTTTGAAACAGGTGTTGAATGCTGGGGATGATATGGTTGGTCTGGAACAGTTGGAAGAGGATGCTGATGATATCACCCTCTTGAAAGCCCGTCGCTTGATGGGATCAATGAGTGCAATGTCTGGTGCAAATGGCATGGTTTACATGGAATATAGGTGAGAATATTATTTTTGTTCACAATTGTGTGGACCTACCTACCATATGGTTTTATGTTTCAATGCTATTCTTCCCTTCCCCCTACTTATATTTTCGCCTTTTATGCAATGCAGCACGGGGCAAAAGAGACAAGCAATTAAGAGCAAACCAAAAGATCCAACCAAGCGGCATCACTTGTTCAAGAAGCGATTTGGGTAAATGTAACCCTTTTTTTCCTTCGACAAATATTCGGGCAGACGTAACTGTTCCGTTCAAAACCTTTGGAGGGACTGGATAATTTTTGATACATTAACCAATAACTGAGCAGTTTTTTATCGCACAAGCTCGAAGTTATGTATAGCCAAGGCAGTTGAGGGTTCAACTCTAGTAAGGGCAAAGCCAAAAGGCAGGCTCATCCTCAAATGTCAAAGTTAGTAGTTATGGGGGATTTTGTAAGTTGTAAACTGATTTTGAGGTAAATTGCTCAACTTTCCATAATAGATGCTGATATATGGTAGCTTATGTGATAATTTGCATTGTACAATTGCTTCGTGTCTGATATGCTTGGTGGTGACCAAAGGAGGATTATTGGGCCAATCTCAAACTCATCAGATGTTCGTATCAGAGTTAAATGAGTTTGAGGATTCGCAGCATGAAACCTACCTGTTTAATAAATGGGTTGAAATTTTTTAACCTGAACCATTCATTAAATAATGATTTGACCTAAACCTAACACATTTAATTAAATGGGTTAAACGGGTCAAGTTTGAGTAACCCGCTTACTTTTAACTCTATTGTTTAATAAAGTAGAACTTGAAAAGTCAAAATGCACTAGTTTCAACAATTTATTTATTATTTACTAACTCATTTATTCAAGGGTTCTTGACATTTGACATAATATTGATGTCTAATACTTTGAGTTTGAGAGGGTGAAAATATTGAAATAGGCCAAGACTTTTAAACGATAAGGGTTGTGAGGTGGTTTGTTATTCATACTTTTAAATGATTTTGAGTCTTAACCCTCTCAACAAAATAAATCATTGAAAGAGTCATTCCAAATAGTTATCTTAGGTTAATCTAAATAAAAATGACAATTTTACCGGTAATTGATTTCCACTTCATCTTGATTCGATCATTATGTTATGCTAATTTCTCTATGCTTAGTGTTGGATTGATTTTGGGGGAAATCTTACATGGAGACTCACCATTTTCTACAATTTTCTGGGGAATATCCCCTTAGAGTGGGTTAAGGGAAATTTTTTCGAAAAAATCTTTAGCATAAAAAGCTTCCAATAGAAACAAATTTTCCGGAAAAGTTGTGCCAAACGCCTCCTAAGTGGGTCAATTGACCATCATTAAAAAAAAAATGTGCCAAAAAAAAGGGGGGGAGAATTTTAAAAAGCCCAACAAATGAGAAACAAAACAATAGCCCATACTCGCGCAAGAAGATTCGAACCATAGATTTAAAATGCCACGTTAAACAGTGTAAACCACTTAAGCTATTTCAATAAATGTTATATCGTTCCGTACTAAAATATAAACTAGAGTTCGGATCGATGCGGGTGTACAACAAGACGCGAGGGACTGTATACATCTAGAGAAGCCAAAAACCCTAATCCTCACCTTCGCACGTAGAACGCCATCGCCAGAGAGATGTGGAGATCCATAGCTTCAAGGTCTTCCTTCACCAGACACTTTGGTAGAAGGTTCTTCTCTTTCAATCATCCCCCACCATCTCTGCTACTCCCCAAAACCCTTCATTCATCATCTCCCTCTTCTTCTTCCCATTTGTCCCACCCAACCACCACATCATTCCCCCCGCAACATTACAAATTCTTCTCTCATTCTTCTGTAACCGAGATCGATAATGAAAACCATGACCACACATCTTCTTCCGAGGATTTGGAACCTGCCTCTTCTGATCACGATATCGAGCCCCATGATGCTGCGGAAATCAACGAAAACGACGATGCCCAGATGGGTAGTTTCGGCTCAAACGATCAGGAATTCGAAAGCGATGTATCGGTTGATGTTGTGAAATTGGAGAATGTTTTGTCTCTACTTCAGAGCAGTAGTGCAGATGGGTCTTTGGAATTCAGCCTTGATAGTATGGCTTTGCGATTGAATGAAGAGTTCGTGGTTCGAGTTCTGGAGACCCCGCTCATACCTGGGCACCATTTGATCAGGTTCTTCAAATGGGTATTGGGTAAGGATGAATTTGCAGTGACTACATCTGTGTTGACTCTTCTTTCTCGTTCCATATGCAATGAACCCAGAAGAAAGGATGCCTATGCTTTGTGGGATTTGGTGCAGGAGATTGCTGGGAAGGAAACTGGTGTTGTTAATCCTGAAATCCTCAATCAGTTGATATCGGCGTTTTCCAAAATGGGCAAGGGAAAAGCTGCATTTGAGGTTTTTGGCAAGTTTGAGGAGCTTGGGTGTGTGCCGAATTCAGATTCATACTATCTCACCACTGAAGCACTTTGCAAACGTTCTTTCTACGACTGGGCGGTGTCGGTGTCCCAGAAGATGCTGAGCGGTGGGATCTTGCCTGAGAGTGATAAGATTGGTAACATCATATCGTTCTTGTGCAAAGGGCGACGAGAGAAGGATGCTCATGTTATCTACCTCTCAGCGAGAGAGAAGAACAAGTATCCTCCACAGAAGCCGGTTAATTTCTTGATAAGTTGTCTGTCCAAGGGGGATGAGACCGTGCACTTAGCCCAACAGATGCTGGGGGACTTCTCTGCGGAAGCTCACAAACACGCCATCAATCCTTTCTCGTGGGTTGTTCGTGGGTTGTGTAGAAAGAGGGAGACCGAGGGTGCGAAGAAGTTGCTGTTTGAGATGATCGAAAAGGGTCCTCCACCAGGGAATGCGGTGTTTGATTCGGTAGTGAATGCGTTTTCGAAAGCTGGGGATATGGAGGATGCGAAGGAGATGCTCAAACTGATGGAGAGTAGGGGGCTGAAGCCCGATGTTTATGCTTACAGTGTCATTATTAGTGGTTATACTAAGGCGGGTTTAATGGAGGAAGCTTGTAAAGTCTTGTCAGAGGCCAGAGAAAAGCATCAGAAACTCCATCCAGTGACTTTCCACACCATCATTCGAGGGTACTGCAAGCTCGAACAATTTGAAAAGGCATTGAAGGTTTTGGGCGAGATGAAGGAGTACGGAGTGGAGGCGAATGTGGACGAGTATAATAAGCTGATCCAGTCACTTTGCTTGAAGGCTTTGGATTGGCAAACAGCTGAGAAGCTTCTAGAGGAAATGAAGGAGAAAGGGTTGCATCTCCCGGGTATCACCCGAGGTCTTATAAGCGCGGTGAAAGAGTTGGAACAAGAGGCAGTTGTGTCCGACGACATGGTTGCAAAAGCATAATAGGCTGTGTGTGTGAATGAATGGGCTGTGCAAAGTGTTGTAAACATGATGTTGCTGAAGCCTGTCTTCTATTTCTTAGGAGTTGTTGGTAATCTTTCGATCCAGCGTATTCTTTTTTCTTGTTTCAGTAATGATACAAATTTTGAAACTCTATGGCATAATTTTTGATGTCTTCCATCTTAGTATTGTCAGTCAAATAGTAGTTAGGCATTGCAGTTTGTTCTGTTTAGCTGTTGGCAGTTGTGACTCCTTTGGCAGTAGGAGAACTGACTTGGGGAGTACAAGTTTGATATTGTCACTTCAACTTCATCATAAAACAGTTTGCTAATAATCTTTATCCAATAACACAATTTTCTGTGCCATCTTTTAACTTCCCTAACTATGCTATGTACATTAAACCTCTGGATGCCATATATGCTTGGTGTATACATGCAGCTGTGGACAGTGAATAGATTTGGCTGGCTGTGCTTTCACCAACATACGTTTTATGCTGGTTAAGGGTTTATGCAGAGGTGAGATACTGACCAAAATCATATAATTTGTAATGGGTTTTCTTATCGCAGCAAATGTTTTATGCTGGTTAAGGGTTTATGCAGGTCTTAGACAGATTGGCAAATGATGAGGATATTGGCAGGGCATGGGTTTGTTCTCAGAGGTGTGCAGTAGACTGTTCATTTACTACATGTTTGATTGAATCTATCTCCTATGTTAGTTGTCCATTTAATTCAGTTACTTTCAGTGACATTTTAACTGATTCTTGCTAGACTGATGTAAGACTGAGGTTTATGAATATAATGTAAGCGTTTAACTATTGTAAGATGACATGTTTGTGATGTGCTGTGGTGATTTTTTGTGTTAATGCTCCTTCAGATGGGTGCTTGCCGATTTTCCTCACCATCTCGTCACATTTGCATCTGTCAGCCTTCTTTCTGTTTTGTGAAATCATCTCACTTGTATATTCTTCGGGTTCCCTAGTGACATTGGTAACTTCTTGTGGCCTGGTTCATACCTCGCATTTGTTCTGGTTCATATGTTTCATTACTAGAGGGAAAAGGATCCGAAAGGTGCAAATGTAAGTCGGTTGAAGATCTTTGTTTGACTTGTCGGCTTCATCTCTCCGAAAGTTGAGCCCATAGCAAAACACCCCCTCCAAACAAGTAAAATGTTGGGGGAGGTGTGGATGTCTGTTACAGGTATATGACACTTGCAGTATGAAATGCATAATTGCAACTGTTAATCAGGACACTAGATTAAGTGAACAAGAAACTGTTATTTATATGGTTTCTTGGTGACAGACTCATATGCTTAGTGTCTGGATGTCAAATGACCATGTTCTTTAGAATGTTAAGTTGGGTTTATTCTGTCTTTTCTTTACTTTACTTTATTTTACATGAATCCCTAAAAAACACTCAAACCTTTGTCATTTTATTTTCCTCAAAAGATTCAGTATTTTATAATAAAAATATATATACTCTGCCAGTAAATTATCTATCACTCTACCACTCTAAAGAACAGGGTCTAACATTATGACTAAAATATATCCCTAATTATTCAGTATTTTCCTTACCAATCTTACTTTACTTGACTTAATCCTACAACTTTAAAGAACACGATCTAACATTATGACCAAAATAAAAAATGTTTTATTGAATTGGCTAATGATATCTAATTGCGATGTTGCTCATGAGACACTTAGGCCTTATTCTTTAGTTAGGTTGAATATAACTCTCCTAACTTATCCAAACCTAACACAATTCTCCAAAAAAATTCACCCTAAAAACACAATTCCTCAAAAAAACTTCATAACTTATCCACTCAACCAAATAACTTATCCATCCAAGCTTAATCAAGTCACTTAATGATTAAGTGAACAAGATGAATCAATAACATAAGCTGCTCTTGCACATGACAAAACAAGCCAGCAGATTAAACCACCCTATAACATAATAGGCTAGCACAGCGTAACAGATCAAACTATAACTCTAGAACAAGATGGAACAGATTAAACATCAAAAAATTACTTAAAGGTACCCTAACTTTTGGTGAAATATTTTTTTAGTACCCCAACTTCTAAAAACTAATTTTGGGGTACCCTAATTTTTAGAATTAGAAATAATTAGGTGAATTTCCCGCCAATGATTTGAATTCACCGGTGAGTTGTAGGCGGGAAATTGATTAAATGTTTTTGTGGATGAAAATGCCCTTTGTTTTTTAGACGAAAATGATTTGAATCAATCGGAATTTCGCCGGAAATTCACCTAGTAATTTCTAATCCTAAAAGTAATGGTACCCCAAAATTAATTTTGAAAAGTTAGGGTACCAAAAAATTATTTCTTCAAAAGTTAGGGTACCTCTAAATAATTTTTTGATTAAACATGCAGTGCAGTTTTTTTTTATCTTTTTATTTCTCATTTAAGTTTATTTTTCATTTTTTGATATTTTCAGCATGTTTCTACTGTCGAGCATTGTCTTGCGTCTCCGTTAAAGTTTGCAATTTTTCTGTAAACTAGTTTTTCTCCATTCTTTCGAACGAATGTCTATTTAAAAGATATAAGTGTGAAAAATATCAAAGGACAGAGTGTAGCATATTTGAAATATGAGTCCAGATAATATAATTATATTATATATATATATATATATATAAAGTGGATTCTATATGCATCCTCCATTCATATTAATTTATTTATCCATTTAACTAATTTTTTTGTCTCTTATTATTCGTCATTTTATGTTTTCAGTGTAATATTTACTAAATTTACATTTATATTACCTATTACTAATAATTAATATTTACAAAATTAAGTAATTTTATAATTTTTCTACCTACATTAATTGGTTATGTTCGTTTCTCCAATCTTTCCAAAGATGCAATAAAAAAGTGACGGAAGGAATAAAGAAAAGATGCAATAAAAAAGTGACGGAAGGAATAAAGAACACTCAAAAATAGGTTTTTTTTTCCTAAATAAAATCACCGAAAGGCTAAACTTACTTGGGCATAGTAAATTAGGGATGACAACGGGGTGGGGCGGCTGCGGCGAGTATATTTCGCACTCCCATCCCCGCCCATTACCCATTGCGGGGGGGGGGAACCTTCCATCATCTCCATCCTCAGCAAGTACCCAAATCCAGCAGAGCCCAAGCAGGTATGAGATTAAAGCCAAAATTAAGATAATTATGGAGTAAAAATGAGGAATTACTACATTGCTCAAAATTATTTATATACATTTAGAATTTTGGATTAACTAAAAATATACATTGCTCAAAATTATACATATAAATTTAATGTAGAAGGGGTATTTATGTATTTTAAAAGAAATTGAGAACAGGGATGGAGAATATGTTATGGGTAATTTTTCTAAGCGGGAAAACGGGGGCGGGGACGGGGCCTTGGCGGGTACAGGGATTACCGGCCCCACTGTCATCCCTAAGTGAACACTTGTACTTGCAAGTATAAAGAATCATTCAAAAAAGTATAAATACTCATATTTGAAGGTAAACGATAAAACATTGATCAGTTCAATTGAAAAAGTTAGTTTGCTCATATAACCTCATAAGTCATAACCCTTCCCTTGAGCTCCTTGTTGACTAAATAAGAGAAGATAGATAAACAAAGGGTTCAGGAAGGAGCAAGGCCAATTTCCCTCCATCCCTGGCTGATTAATCAAGTTCCTACTGTCTCGACATTAAAGACATCAAAAACAAACTCATGATAAATTCATGAGCAAAACTTTTCTCCCAGTTTAAGTTAAAAACGCGATTCTTGTGTTAATTTCTTCTGTATAAATTCATGATAAATCTGTTGTTTCTAAAGAATATAGTATCATAGTGAAAGATAGCCTTGAATTGAATAACGGTCAATGGAAATTTGTTCTTATATGAGTTAAACCACGTAGCAGCAATCTTTATACATGTTCGAAACATAATTTAACATCCATTAACAAAAGTTCTTAGTCACTCCGTTCCAAATAAATAGACTTAATTTGACTAATGAGATCAAATTTTTAAATTTTGACCATTATTTTTTTTAAGTTATATATTGAATTATTCTACATGACTATCACTATAAAATTTGTAATGAAAAATATTTTCACTTAAGCATAATATTACAAGTTTTGTTGAGCTAAAACGTGAAAAATTAATAATCAAAGTCTTGCAAAAATAAAAGGCACAAATTATTTGGGAGGAGGAAGTATGATTTTTCAAAAAAGCTCATACATAGAAACAAATACTCCCTCCGTTCCGTAATAATTGACGGAATAGAGTTGTGCACACAGACCAAGCCACCAAGGAGGCAACTGTTGTAACTGCAAAATCATTTAATGTTGCTACTTTTTCTCTCTCATAAAAATAATAAAATATTTTTCTCTCTCCATATATGAAGGGTTTTTAATTTACATACATAAAAAACAAAAGGAAAATAAAATAATTAATTAATGGAAAAAATAATAGTGTAATTAAATTAGGTGCTGGAAAACGAAAAGTGTCGATTAATTTGGAACAAAATAAATTAGTTAAGTGGACAATTAATTTGAAATGGAGGGAATATTAAACTCTATGCTTTCAAAAAGAAGTTCAAAACATACTACCCAATGCATGTCATATGAAAATTAATGTCTGCATAAATTAATGTATGGAGTAATAGTAAACTTGATACAAAATAATAATTTATAAACTACTTTATATACAACAATTTAAAGTGATCTCATGTCGTTGTTAGTAACACAAATAATAATAATAAATACTACAATTGAAAATAAAGATGTGATAAAGGAATAATGTTAAAAATCTAAACTAATAAAAAAAACACAAAGGATGCACTATATCGGAGAATTACAAATTTACAATGATGTTTATCAAAGATTCCCGAACCTTTATAATCCTTCTCGATCTCTCTAGAGTGACAACCTGATAACACAACATTCACAGTTGATTCGTGTCACACAACTCCCTCAGAAACACATAGCTTACATATCAATTTCTTGTGGTACATATGAAATACTCAATTGTAGTACAATAAAACCTTACACTATAAGGCTCTATTATAACTAAGACTATAAAATAAAATATATGCTAATTAATAATAATATTACCATTCCTAAGAAGCGTTTCTCACTAATTTGACACTATACTCCTAAGTAATACTCTCTTTGTCCCATATTTAAAGTTTATCTTAGATTGAAGAGTCATACTTATGTCTCATAAAAACATAAATCTTAATATCATGACAAACTTTAGATAATATTATATTCTCATATGATCAATCAACTCTATGTAATTCCCTTATCACAATTTGGTAACCATATTTACACTTAATATAATATATTTTCTTAATGAACACGATTTTGGAAGAATCTTCAATATTACATGAATTATGTCCCTTGTCAAACAACCAATTTTGACCTTTTCAAAATTCATCCCACCAAAATAACAATTTGGGGTTTCACAATCATTCCCAGTATCTCTCACTTGGAGACCAAATTGTAGTCTTCATCTTCATCAATTACCACCAGACACTTACTCGAATCCTCTATTATATCTATCTCAATCTTGTTCTCGATGGAGGTGGCAGTTGATCTCCAGTCAGTTCCTCCACCCCAAATACGAACACGCTCTCAATTGAACTTATCATGACTTCACAACTTCGACACATGGACCCTCGTCAACAACTTGGGGAATTTTAGATTGAAATTTTACCTTGCGTTGACAATGTTGAATTCCCATAGAGGTTAGGTGCACTCCTCCGCTGACCATTCGTTAATGGAGCATCGGTCGAAACCCTCCTCGTTTTCGGTGTCATTCTCTCATCGAGAAACTCACACGTCTTTGACGGGCATGAATAGACCTATTAGAGTACAAATGGATATTTGATAATGGTTATTAGTAGTATACAACTTCTCCTTTTTCATACCATTAATAATTGTTAGATCCTTCTATGCCCTTCTACTGACCATCCATGAACTTCGTTGTGAAGTCGTCCTCACCTATTGACCCATGTATACAAAGTTCTTGGTCATATTTGAGATATAAAGAACATTTTTCAACATCGAAGTTCCGCCCTTATAAATTTTAATGTCCACGTCACCTCTTCGTGACACTTCTAGTATATGTTTGTTTGTAAGTTAAACCCTGTCAAACCGTCACCCACCAATTTGTTAAAGAACTCTTTGTTAGACAAAAAAGTCCAATGAAGCACCTAAATCTATAACTCAACTTCTTTATGGTTCATCAAACAGCTATGGCCTCACCCGAATCCTCAACATAATTTATTGAAACATGGCCAATGTACATGTTTTTCCCCGTGCCCATGTGTTTAAGGCAATCCCTAAGAAATTGACATTTGTACCACGGTTCCAACACAAAAAATGCTATATATTTCGTCCTTTAGATTTAGACCGACCCCCTACTCAAACTCCAACTATTCCTTGTACCCCCGATAGCCAAAAGCACTCCCCGAATACCTAGACTCATCAGAATCTTCCATACGATACTTTCATTTAGGACATTATCCCGAAACTCATTAAAATTCAGTTTCTCTTTACTGCAAGAATATCTTACAGGTGTTGCAAAGTTATTCCTATGGCAATCAACGTAATATAGGCACTAATCCTATCGCCAAAATTAAATCCCACATAAATAATTTAAGAGAAGGTCATGCTCAACTCATTAGTATGATCGTGCATATCACCAAACCTATACATCGCGAGTTCAAACAAACAACGCAATATATGTACTTTATTTACCGCTAAAGGTTTCTCATATATATTCTTCAGGACATCCAATATTCCTTTTCGTTGTTTTCTCATTTTTCACATTAAAACACATCCTCAATTTGCATCCTCTATCTCTTTCGGCTTTACAACCAGCGTCATATGCAGTATCTGCTAATAAAGCACATCCTCAATTTGCATCCTCTACCAAGCATAGTCTTTTTTCCATCAAACTTCACAATCTTTACATTTTTCTCCCTATGTTGCCTCTCAACATGCAGATCAATAATCTCCCAACCAAAACTATGATGCTAGTTATTAGGATATTGGGGCGTTGTTAGCAGTACAAACAATAATAAACGCAAAAACTGAAGATAAAAATTTACACAAAGGATTAAGATGGAAAAACCAAATTATGAAAATACCATGATCAATGTACTAAATCGCAGGATTGCAACGATGTTTATCAGAGATTCCAACATCTCTACAATCTCCCTCAATATATCTACAATTACAACTTGAAAACTCGACACTCATTTGTTTCATCTCACACAACTCCATTAGAGACACAAAAGCCACACATTAATATCTTCTAATACAAATGAAACACTCAATTGCATTACAGTAAAAGCTTACACCCTAAGACTCTATTTATAGTCAATATCACTACGAAATAAAGTATAAGGCTTATAATAACATTGCCAATCCTAAAATAATCAAAAGTAATATTATATTCTCATGTAATCAATTAACTCCATGTGCTTGCTTCATCACAACTTGGTAATAATATTACCATTGAATATAGTATATTTCTTTAATTAACATAATATTTGAAGATCTTCAATATTATATAAATTACTTCTCTTATCCAACAAGCAATATTGCCTTTTCAAAATTTTTCCTATCAAAATAACAATTTGGGCTCTACAATTATTACCTCAACATGAAGTACATCTGTAATGTCTCTAAGAGAGGTTAGAGAGGGAAAGAGGGGGTGAGTCCCCCCCCCCCTCCACACCCACCCCCATTATTCTTCTTTCTTTCTACTCTGCATCTATGATCCTTCTAGCCATGACCATGACCTTGCCCCTCTTCTACAACAGCCATGGATGCCTTTCTGTATTTGAGTTTTCCCCCTCACCTCAGGTACTCTTGTTGGATGAATTTGCCCAGTTTCCGATCAGGGAAACACTAAGACCAGCGGCCCACCCGGGCCTCTTCAATCGAACACAAAAGCCTTCACCGCCGGAGAAGTCTCGCTTCAGATCATGAGGGGGTCCAAAGAAGCTTCGTGGGGCTCGGGCTCAACACGCCTTCAATGCCACCAACCAGATCTGGGTCATGAGACGAATTCCTCCCCTAAACCTAGTGGGAGGGTAGGTTGCGGTCGAGGAAACGCGGTCATTGTTGAGCGTGGCGGATTTGCCGGAGTTTTTGGTCGGAGTGGTCCTCAGCGCCGGGCCTCCGTTTTCAAGTTCCTAAGCCATTCCGGTCAAGTTTGGATTCCCATGAATTGTGTTAGGCAGTGACTTTTTAGGTGTTGTCACTGTTGTTTCAGTACTTTAGTTTGGTTTTATTTTTCTTTTTGTCTTGTTCTGATTGGTTGTATTAAGTTTTGGCTTTTTAGTTTATTTTTTTGTTGTCCCATCTGATTAGTCATTTGATCCTAGAAAAGAAATGTCTAATCATACGTTGGTCCCCATCATCATTTACCCTGTAGATGGTGGATCTTCCCATTTACCCGAGTTTAAAAAAAAGTACATTTGTAATGTATCCAACATAGTTACATAGACATATAATTTATATAGAGATGGTGAAGAAATTAATTAATCTCAAAGAGGTATAAGTATTAAGTAATAATATATATATATTAAAAGTTGATTATATTTAATGTATGAATGAGCTATGCATGGAGTAAATAGTGTTTACATAACAATTGAAATAGCTTTAACAATTGTGAAATAATGTGAATGGTACTATTATATTTTATAACAATGAATAATATTTATTAGTTAATTATTGAATATAAGTAATATTTAATAGTTAATTTTATTTAATAAATATTTAACAATTATCAATGTTCATCTTTAATTGACAAATTTTCACATAAAATTTTATCAAAAAACTACAATATTATATTTTTGTAATAATTACAAATTTTCACATAAACTAAGATGATAAATAAAATGGGAGGGAGGGAGTAAGATTTTTATATTTATATTTAAAAAAACGGAAGTTTAGGCGGGCAAAAATAATCTCCCCCCTCAATCACATTCAGCAATCCTAAGCGAAGTCTATGATCCAATAAAAGTAATCCACGTGTAAAGCAGTGTATACCTTTTATCACATGCCATCACTCACCCTCATCGATGGACCGTTCGATTTACCCTCAAAATACGAACGCATCTAACGAGGCCACATCATCTATCCGTGCGACACTCTATTATCCAATCAGATCAATTATCCCTTTCCTATAAATACTATCCAGCCCTCGGTCCTTTCTCATTCAATTTCATTCGGATCCAACTTTCCCCCTCTCCACAACAAACTCACAAACTCTCTCTAGAACTTCAACTTTCTTCTCCACCAACAATGGCGCCAAAGGCCGAGAAGAAGCCCGCCGAGAAGAAGCCAACCGAGGAGAAGACCGCCGGCGAGAAAGCTCCGGCAGAAAAGAAGCCAAAGGCCGGCAAGAAACTCCCGAAGGACGCCGGCGCCGGCGACAAGAAGAAGAAGAGGGCGAAGAAGAGCGTTGAAACCTACAAGATCTACATCTTCAAAGTCCTGAAGCAGGTCCACCCTGACATCGGTATCTCTAGCAAGGCCATGAGCATCATGAACAGCTTCATCAACGACATCTTTGAGAAGCTCGCTCAGGAATCTTCGAGGCTTGCGAGATACAACAAGAAGCCGACGATTACTTCTCGGGAGATTCAGACCGCTGTAAGGCTTGTTCTTCCTGGTGAATTGGCTAAACATGCTGTTTCTGAAGGGACTAAGGCTGTCACCAAGTTTACTAGCTCCTAAGAAGGGAGGAATTTGTGGTTTGATGTTGGTTGGGTTTTAGGGTTTTCCGTGGTTGTAGTTTGGATATGTTTAGGGTTTAGTGTTTGATGTTTCATAGATGATGGAGTAGATCTCATTGGTGTTGAATGGTGTAAATTACTATGTTTGGAACTTAACAGTGCAATGAACTTGCTCTTCTTTGAAGATTGAATATGTTAATTTCTTTTTTCATTCTGATTTGTTTGCTCAAATTAAGATGATTTTGCAGCAACCAGTGGATGATCTGCTGAACTTTACAAGCATATTTTGACTCAAGGATTGCATTTTCTAATCTCCAAATCGCAGGCACTAAGGCACACTGTTGTGCGTCTTCGTGGCTTTTTCATACTAATCAATTTCATGGTCGAAGAATCAATGCTTCTGTTCTGAACTTGACAAGCATATTTTTGCTCAAGGGTATTAATAGTGTTGTGATTTTTAAAATTATCAACATTGGTGCAAACTACAAAGGATTGAAGCAAGGTGTGACAGATTTCAGAAATGCAAGTTTGATTTGTAGAGTACCCTTTTTCTGGATATTTTTTGATGCATATATCAACCAATGATTGAGCACTTTTGATCCAAACAAAACCTCCAAATTATGTACATCCAGTTGAGGGCTCAACTCTGGAATAAGCTTAAATTGTTGATCACAATCTTTTGTAAGTTGTAAAGAGAACAAGACCATCTTTTGTAAGTTGTGAACTGATTGAGATAATGAGGTTAAATTGTTCAACTTTCCATTGTTGCACTAATACTATTAGTAGCTTGTATGTATGTGTCTATGACTCTATGTATATATTCATATATCAAGTCCATACAAGTTGGTCCAAGTAGCTCAACATTTGTTCCTGTCAAACAAGATTTTAGGTTTAAATCTTATGAACTGAGAAAGTCTACGTTTAGAGAGCTCTAAGCCTCTAACCCTTTATCGATCAACAGTGAAGTCGAACTTGGGCTATAGAATTAGATGCAAATGACCAAATATATATCTAGCCCATCATCCAATTCTATATATACAAAAAGCCCAATATAAAACTTGATTTGAATTAATGAAAATGATAAATATAACCATCTTGCATTTCTCCTAAATCACTAATAAAGTTAAATATAAGTGTATTTAAATCATTCTAAAGGTATGTTTCATTATTTTAAGGGTTACTACAATTTATAAATAATTTAAAAATAATTATTTATTTATATTTATTTCATAAATATAAAATTATGTATAAAATGTGCATTTTCTAATATGATTGATAAAATTAGGCTATTATTATATTTTTTGACATAGCTAATAAGTATTATATTATTATAATTGATAAATATATATAATTATTAAAGAAAATATTAACAAAAGTTACAAAAATATGAAATATGAGCAATTCAAGATGGTTAAGAACCATCTTGAGTCAAGATAGGAGTTTTGCCCTATTCCTCAATTTTATTCATCCATTCCATGGTGCTGCTAGGAGCATAGGATAAAAATTTGGGTTTGGATAAATTTGGATTGAATTAATTTGGACAATGTCAAAATTTAAATTAGAAATTCATGTCTGGACTGAGTTGAACAATTCATTCGAAGTTTAATTCGGATCAAAATTGGGTACAAACGATAGCAAAAGATAAATTTTATGTCTAAATATTCGGTAATTTGGTTAGTATCAAAATTCGGACAAAAAATCTGTCCAGACTTAATTATTTCCGCGTCGAACAATTCGGACAAAATTTTGTCAGCGCTAACAGTTAAGACAAGGCCGCGTGCATGAGATACGGAACAAGTCGCGTGGACCAAACAATCTGCTCTGATTTCCAAAAAAGAAAAATTCTGAAATACCATTGGCCAACATTCGTGGAAGAAAAGCCTATATGCCACGTGTCATCAACTACCTGAAACGTCTTGAAGGTTCTGGGACTCCGCGCGAAATCTATTTATTTTTATTTTTCAAATTGCTGCTCTCTATCTCTCACAATCTCGCGAAATATCTTCTCAAGAACGCCAAAAACAAACAAGGAAAGAAAACAATACGATTGAAATTCTTGCAATTGGTTGGGTATTGAATTCTGGGTTGTTGAAGTTTGATCATACAAACACAATGAATACCCGTTTAAAGCTGGGAATGATTTTGTTTGCGCTGTTGATTATCTTCGTAGCAGAAGCTAAGAAGGCTGTTGATCCTTATAAGGTAATGTTCTACACTTCTACTTTTCTTTCTTTCTTTCTATGCATGTAATTTCGGTTTGATTGGGTGAATTTGAGTGATCAATGTGGGGTTTGAAACTTGAAATTTTGTGTAATTGTTTATGGGGTTTTTGGTAAGTTAGGGTTTAAAATCCGGGTCACTGTTGAATTTCAGTTTGATTGGGGGAATTTGAGTGAAATTTATGTGGTGGCACTTTTTGGAGGCAAAGGGGGTTCATGGGCTTTCATACTTCTTCTACTCATCAGTCATCAAAATTCAGGGTTGATTGGTTTATTACGTTCTTGATTCTGAAGGAAAATAAGAGTATCAATCAATGTATGTAGATTGTAGAATATGCTAGATAGTATGATTTCAATGTATATAGAATCCTCAACAAAGACTTCAGTATAATTAGGATGCAGGTCGTGATCTGCATGTCATTAAAATGTCAGTCTGTAGGAGTATTGGCATCTGAAATGATTGTATCTATGAACTTTAAAGATCAGAAAATCAGAAGCTTAGTTGGGTTTAGTTAGACGGAATAACATTTTTTTTCCCTTGTAAATGAGGATTGTATCAGTTACTTTTGTTAATGGATATTTAGTATGGTGTTGAGTATGAAGAATTAATCATGAGATTTGCTCATGTTGGGATCCTATTAAACATGTTGCATGAACTGCTTTTCAGGTTCTAGGTGTTGATAGAAATGCCACTCAAAGGGACATTCAAAAGGCTTTCCACAGGTATGTTCATTTGGGTGTTCTTCTACTCTCAAATCACCCATTGCTAGTTTCATTCATGTGTTTTCATCTCTTTCTGCTCTTTTGATCTATTTGGATATGAAGAAAAATGCACATCACATTTTCATCTATTTCTGCTCTTTTGATCTATTGGGATTGTTGCTGAGTTGAATTGTGTAAGAGGGATGAAAGTCATTTGAAATCACTCAAGATTTTGTAGATTGTGTCCTGATATCTTAGAGTTAGATGGCGATTCTCACAAAATTTGTTCCTTTTTAATCGAGTTAGATTATTTTCTGGGGTTGGGTTAAGTCAAGTTGGTTGAGTGCAAATTGTCGAGAGTACAAAACCATTCATGGGCATTCAACCCTCAGCTTAAGCTTTTGGTTGAGTTCGTTCTCGTGAGAGAGATGTCTAAGGTTTAAATCTCAGAACTCAGCAGCCCCGACGTTCATTGCAACATCTATGCTTGAAGCCCAAAGGAAGTTTTCTTGAGAGGGGGTGGGTGGGGGGGGGGGGGTTGTTAGAGTATGAAACCATTCTTTGGGCCTCGGCCATTAGCGCTCCTCATCTCGATGCTGGAGGACCTTTTAAGCTCATGGGGAACTTCAAGACTCTGAATTCCATGAGCCAGCCTATATAATGTAATTTCCTTTATGGTCCTTGCCAGTGAATTTTCATGTTATGTTGTTGATCATTTGTATGGAAAGTCAAAAATCTTGTTGTTGTTAGGCCATCTCTACAAATCCTCTTCTTTAAACTGATTCTCCATGCTATGTTGTTTTAGGCTTTCTTTGCAGTATCACCCAGACAAGAACAAGAACAAGGGAGCTCAGGAGAAGTTTGAGGAGATTAACAATGGTAATGTACTCTTATATGACATCTTATGTGAAACTCTTTTGTGTCCAACCATTTTCGTCTATTCAGATTTGTATGATATCCTGTTCCATCAGTCCCTCATTCTATTTCTGGATTTATCATAGTGCAATACTAATGGCTTTTTTAATTCTAATATATTTGTTTCACTTTTCTGATGTAATTTCCTTATATTCATTAATGTTCCATCTCTGCAGCATATGAAATTTTGTCGGACGAGGAAAAGAGGAAAAATTATGATCTTTATGGAGATGAAAAAGGCGGACCCTCATTTGATGCTGGGACAGCCGGAGATCATGGAGGATACACTCATTTCACGAGTGGTGGATCAGGGCAAAATCGGTATTCATTTAGGCCAGATGAATGGCAGAGTATGGGAGGACAAGGGGGCCGGACTTTCACCTTCTCCTTTGGCGGACCTGGTGGCAGCAGTAATTCATATGGTTTTGGTTCTGATGATATTTTCTCTAACTTTTTCGGTAGCAATGCGGGTGGCGCTTCTGGCTTTGGTGGTTTTGGTAGTTCATCAGGGTCTAAGTTCGGTGGTTCTCGTACTTCACCCGGATCTCAATCTGGGTTCAAGAGTCCTCCTAAGCCCGTCGTTCGGACTGTTAACTCACAAGTCTTTGAGAAAGAAATATATGACAAGGGGATCACTTGGCTTTTACTATCTTATACACCCTCACTTTCGACTCAGCAGTATGATTCAATCTTGGAGGAGATTGCTAACTCACTAAAGGGAGCTTTGAAGGTAGGTTCTTCGACTGTCGCTTGTCACATTATAGTTTAAGAAAAAAAATACAATACTACTATTCTTATTGTAGTATATCCCATCACGAATCTAATGATAGTACTTTCATATGATAGCTCGTTGTATATGTTGAGAAATTAGTGGTTACAGCTTTCAAAGTTTGACTTTACATGAAGATGAAGGTGGAGGCAGTATATAGTTTTGTTCTCTCTCACACGCACTCGCTCTCTGCAGGTTGGTAAAGTAAACTGTGAAAGCGAGTCTTCATTCTGTAAGAAGCATGGCCTATACCCTCGCAGTACTCCTAAGGTTTTTGTGTATTCATACATCCCACGTGTGAGTGGTTCATTTGTGGAGTATTATGGTGAGCTTAATGTGAAGAGTTTGAAGAGTTTCTGTCAGGAGCATTTGCCAAGGTTTTCGAAGCGCATTACTCTGGATAACTTCGACCCTTCATCCATTTCTGGCGAAAGATTGCCCCGAGTTATGCTTTTGTCAACTAAGAAAGATACACCACTCATTTGGCGTACCCTCAGCGGATTGTTTCACAAGAAGTTTATCTTCTATGATACACAGGTATGTTGCTGAAAACATTGCTGCAAAATTCTCGTTTGAAAAACGAGAAGTTCTCTGCAGTGCCTAAGATTTCGTTGATTTGCAGGTTTCTGATCTTAGCGATCCCAACGTCAGACGTCTAGGGGTTAAAACTCTACCAGCCATTGTGGGATGGTTGTCAAATGGAGAGAAACATGTATTAAAGGAAGGAATATCTGTGAAAGATTTGGAGTCAGTTGTCGAGGAACTTAGTGCTTTGCTGCAAGGCTTTGAAAATAAGAACAAGAAGATTGCTTCTACTCAAACAAAGAAATCCAAAAGCGAACCATCAGTAAAGCATATACCACAGTTGACGGCATCCACTTTTGAGACTCTTTGTGGAGAAGAAACCCCTGTTTGTTTAATCGGTGCCTATAGATCGTTGAAATCAAGAGAGAAACTTGAGTCCATCCTATTGAAGGTAAGTGCATGTTCCTGCCTCCGACACTTTTGAAACCAAAATTGAATTAGATGGTCCTTTTGATAGCATGATGAATGCAAGTTATAGTTTGTTTACAAACACAATTTCATGTCTTTGCTTTGTCTCATGCAAATGCAATTCCCGTCTTTTACTTAACCTATCATATTTCGTCTCAAATTTTGAAGTAAGATGTTCTTTGACCAAAAAATCATTCAAATTTGCTGTGATGTCTTCAAGTTAACTCTAATTCTTCCAACTTTTTGTGAATGAAATGAAGAAAAACCGATCATTTTCAATTTGATGCTTCAAGCACCGCGTATTTATGTTTCATTCAACTTGATTTTTGTGTTATCCAGGTTTCTCAGAAGACGCTGTCAAGGAACAGCAGTCCGTCATCTGTTTCCAAGGACCCTATTTCGTACACGTTGTTGGATGCCAAGCAGCAACAAGCATTCCTGGATGCATTTGATAAATCGGGGTTGAGATCATATGATAGTTTCATGCTGGCCTACAAGCCTCGGAGAGGAAAGTATGCAATCTACACAGGAGATCTAACCATAGAAGCAGTTGAGAGGTTTATCAGCTCCGTTCTTAGTGGTGATGTTCAGTTCAAAAATACCCAGCGAAAGCCTTCGCTCAAGTGAGACTCCATATTCAACAAATGTACATAGGACTGAAAAAGAAGATTCGAAAATGAGTGTTTCGAATAGTAATGATATGGTCGTACCTCAATCTCCATCCCAAATTCCCAATAGAGCAAAAACCAGATGCGGGTTAAAATGAGTCATACATGTGGATCGACAACTGAATCTCGCAGGTGGTAATGCAGGTGGAGGTGAAAATGTGAAATGTCATGCGTAGCAGATGAGTTATGCATGTATGTAGCGCATAATTTTGGTGGTGTTAATATAAATCTTGCCCAAAATGTGGCGTTGGCTAGTCTGTAGGTGCAAAGTCCTCTACCATTGTGGCACAAGTGTGGCTTTCCAAGAACCTGAATTTGAGGTTCTAATACGGTACTAGGATGTTGGCTATGAACATAGCGGTATATTCCTTATTTGCTCACTTGTATACTCAATCAAAAGAAAAAAGGATGATCATATACCTTATTTGCTCACTTGTATACTCAATCAAAAGGAAAAAGGATGATAGTGATCAAGCAAGACGATCAAAACATTGAAGCAAGAAAAGATAGGACGATTGAGAACTTTTTGAGGATCTTTCAAACAAGAGAACTCAAGCCTCTTCCATATGTATTCTTACTCTTAGAAGGCATCTTTTGTTGTTATAAGGATCATCCATCAATATCAAGATATCTAAGCCGAGCTTTCTTACTCAAAACTTCAAGAAAAATCACTCTTCCTACACCAAGAAAACTCGACTGACTTGGGGCATATTTTTTCTCATAATTGTAGATGTATTTTAACTAAACTCTCTGAATGAGAAATTTAGCCTTGTATGTTAGGGAAAAGACCCAAAAATCCGTTCATGCAATAAGAAATTGGGAGATTTGGGGACCAAACTGAACCTTGCTCAAATTCATGTCAGACTATATATGTGTTCACTTTTGCTTATTCTGTACTAATATGTGAGAGTAAAAATTTATGTAAAGAAATGGTGATAAACCAGATTCATAATGTGAAAATTTTAAACTTGCCGTTATCAAAAAGCTTAAGTGTTGAATAAGTTCAAAATCTGAAAGATGATTGAATTGAATGTCACTTTGATTCGTGTCAGTCTAATCATTCAATACAAATTTAATCAAAGAATAAATTAATCACAATAACTTACAAAATAACATGTCTCAATTCAAATATCGCTTTGATTTAGAGAATTTGGTGAATTGTATGTTAGGCTATCAATGCAAACGGTGGTTGACGACAGTGGTGGGAGGGAGTGGTTCGAGGTCGGGGAGGATGACTAGAGTTGGGGGCATAGGGTGTGCAGTCGCGGTATTGCACAGTCGACAGTCGTCAAATATCATAGAGGCGCAATGACGAAATTGACCATTGATGAGGCAGGAGAAGGTTAAACGTAAAAGGCAAAAAAAAATTAGGTCGAATTGTGAAAAAAGAGGCATCAAACCCATGACTTATAGCTACCAAGCAGACACTTAAATGGGACAACAAGTAAACCATTGAGCTACTCTATACTTTCTTATACATTTATGCCATAATTTACTATATATTTATTTTTAACTATCAAAATAGTTCTAAACTATTTTTTTTTATTTATAAAAAACAGGGGGTTTGATTGAGCCCCTTGACCTAAGGTGACTTTGTCACTGGGTAAGCCATAAGCCTGAAATCTGACTAGATTTGCTTTTTATCCACCTTGACTTTTCGATCATGGGAAGGAACCAAACAATTGATTTGATGTAGGGTTACCTCATGTAGTCTAGTTTGTATTCCCTGTAGGTCCAACCCATGGCTCTAAAATTTGTGCTTTACTTTCTATTTTCACTTCTTCACTAGTTAATGAGGGGGCATGTTGGTAACACATCTCCCAATTCAGATGATTTATAGACAAAATGAGTAAACTCGAACAAGCAAGTAATCAAGAATCAAGACTGTTAAGATTGAATCTTTTTTCTCAGAAATTCTGGTGACTCTCATTTTTAGTTCATAAATCCTTTTGCTAAAACATTTACTTTTCCTCTATTTTGCAGTGATTGTCTCACCCTTTGTTTTGACCTTTCTCTATAATATGGGAAGTTATCTCAGTTGCGTTGTTGGGATAGTCATGACTACATTTGCGATTCAAATGTAACTTTTTGAATTTTCTTTCTTTTCCTAAATCAAATTTATGATTAGAACAAGTTGTGTTGGTTAGAGATTAGCTTAGAGTAACCAAACCTCTCTAAATTTTCCATTTAGCTTTAGATTCCCCTTGTTATCTGTATTCTAATACATTTATAGATTACAAACTGAAATATTTCCAACCTTCACCCTCCATAGGTTCCATCTCATCAGGATTTGTTTAGTTACAATTTTATGTTATCAACCCTGAATAAAGCTTACTTTGTTGATGTTTTAAACCCACAATCCGTGTAAATTTCCACATCCCATCAGTTCCCCAACGAGCATCGAGCAGTTATATGTGATTTTGAATTTTTGAGATTGCAGTTTTATTAATGGCATGCTATATTAACGGGACCTGAGTACTAGTTTGATACAAATACATGTGAAGTCTATTATCACTTATAGGATTTTATCCTAATCTAAATTATTCACGTTTTGAATAAGTCATTTTCAAGTTTTATTTCTATCTTGTTTTCTAACAACCAAATGGAGCTTAAGTATTACTTTACACGTATGCTAATCCCATTAATAAATTCTTTTCTTTTTTTGTTGTTGAAGGTTGTTTTTTAAGCTATGGTGAAGCAAATTTGGTGCTTCAAGCATTGCATGTTTTTCATTCAACGTGATTTTTGTGTTATCCAGGCTTCTCAGAAGTCGTTGTCAATGAACAACAGTCCACCATCTGATTCCAAGTATCCTATTTCGTACACATTGTTAGATGCAACGTAGCAACAAGCATTCCTGGACCCATTTGATTAATTGGGGTTGGAGTGCTGAGATAAAACCACCCTTAAACTTTTCAATTTAATAAAAAAAATGTTGCTGAACTTTTAAAATATTTAAAATTGTCATTTAACTTTTCATCTTGATCAAAAATACCCTTTAACTTGTTTTTAATTTACTATAACAAGTAAATTCCTAAAATAAATTAAAAAATTCGAAATTTTTAATTAAAAATCTAAAATTAAAACCCCCTTCCTCTTTCCCCTGTTTCAAACCCCCGCTCGTCTTCCTCCCTCCTCAACAACGCTAGCTTTATGTATATATGCTATACGTTAGTTGTAACAAGTTCTGAGAGATTGTCAATGAGCTTGTACCTCACTTGGCATGAATGTGACCTTCCATCTTGAAGGTAATGAGATTGATTCCCATGGCTTGTAAGTCTCCTTGTGTGAAGATGAGCAGGGTCATGAACCAAGTCTTTAGGCGGTTTAGGTTAGCCCATCCCTCGTGGGTCACTAAGTCCAATTGGTGTACCTTTGAGATAGGGCTCAGTTTACATGACCCGAACTTACCCTTATAAAATAAAAGTTCTGAGAGATTAATTTCTATACATCAACACAACATTTGTAAGCCAAAATGTACATCTATGTGTTGTAAACTATTTCAGACTCTCAATAAGTTGCAAATGAGTTATGAATCTCTGTGTTGTGGGCATACAGTTAGTCCACACTGGATGCAAGAACTAGCTATATTTTTTGTAATTAAAACTTTGGGGACTTTTAATTTTAGGATTTTAATTAAAACTTTAGGGATTTTTAATGGAATTTTGGATGCTAATATACTGAACTTTTGGGATATTAGACAATAATGCACTGAACTTTGACTTTGGACAATAATACACTGTACTTTGGGGGTGTTGAACAATAATGCACTCAATAAGATTTTGGCAATGACTAACTTGGTGGCAATCCTATGTAGCGCGTGGAGGAGATGAATTGGTCCAAAAATATTTGTTTTCTCGGTCTGTCACGTAAGATTGTCACCAAATTCGCCACCGTCGAAATTGTCTCGAGTGCATTATTGTCCAACATCCCCCAAAGTTCAGTGCATTATTGTCCAAGATCAAAGTTCAGTGCATTATTGTCCAATACCCCGAAAGTTCAGTATATTAGCGTCTGAAATTCCATTTTTAATTTATTTTGGGAATTTACTTGCTAAAGCAGGTTAAAAACAAGTTAAAGAGGTATTTTTCTTCAAGATGGAAAGTAGATTGATAATTTTGAGTGTTTTAAAAATCTAGTGACATTTTTAACTAAATTGAAAAGTTAAAGGACATTTTTATCCAAACACACATCAGGGTTGAGATCATATAATAGTTTGCTGCTGGCATACAAGCCTCGGAGAGGCAAATATGCAAAACCTACACTACTGGAGATCTAACCATAGTAGTAGTAGAGATGTTTATCAAGTATCAACTCTATTCTTAGTGGTGGTCGATAATTTCTTAGTGTTGAACGTGGACCCTAACGTGCTATTCGTAGAACAAAACTCGGTGATACGATCTCGCTTCCACACTTAAGATATTACTTCATCCCATTCTATAGGTTCCAAAATATCCGACAAAAGCCTTTCCTCAAGCGATATTCCGTATTCAACAAACTGTACATCAGACTGGGTGGAAAATAGGTTGAAAATGAATCCCCCCACCCCACCCGATGCAAGTAAAAATGGGCTATTTGGATTGGGAACTGAATTTCAGAGCGCAGATAGAGGTGCACTAGCACATGAGTTATGTATGTATGTAGTCTATATTTTTGGCATTGTTAATATTCCTTCCATTGCATATTAATTGTCATAATTTTCATTTTTACGATTTCTAATGTCACTCTTTTATTGATAATTTCTTACATGATAAGTTATTATCAATTGCAATATTATACTTTTATGATTGCAATTTTTGTTACGAATCTAATGATAATGATTTCTTTGATTGTGTGCATATATTGAGAAACTTATAATCAAAATTTTTGAAATGACTAGACAATTTTCAATAACGATAATTAAAATATAAAACGGAGTGAATATAAATTTTGCCTAAAATGTGGCAATGGATAGCTTTTAGGTGCAAAGTCCTCTACCATTGTAACTAGCACAAGTGTGCCTTTTCTAGAACCTGAATTTGAGGTTCTAAATTAATGCGGTACTGGCATGAGTAGGCTATAAAGATCGACTGTGTAGAACTATTAGCATTGATCTTTATCGCGGCTAATAAACCGTTATAAGACTCCGTTCTTTTATACGGCGTGATAATGGTATAGTAAGGTAGAATTTGAAAGTGTGGTAAAGTGCGATGAGATATGGAGAGAGTTGTGTAAGTGGGGTAGGTGAGGAAAAATAATGTAAAAAGTAGAGGAGAAAAGTGAGGAGAAAGAAAAATAAAAAAATATATTAGTAATAATTATAATGAAGTATGGTAGAACATTGAGTAGTGCGGTGAGGTATAATACCACACCGCAATTTACCTAAGAATTCAATCAAAAAGTAATTTTATAACATGACCATTTTATGTAAAATTATGAATGTGTAAAGAATGAATTTTTCAATAGTTACCTAAAAGTTTTTAATATGCTACTACTACCTCCGTCCCATTATATTTGTTCATTTACCTAACTTGAGAAGACTAATGTATATTGGGAATTGAGGTGAAAAATTTATAATTTACCCAAAATACCCCTACTTTCATTGAAAATAATAGTTGTTAGAATTGTAAAAAGTGAAAAATGAATTTATTAATTAGGGATATATAAATAATTATAGTTGTTGGAATTGTAAATATAACAAATATTTTGGGACAAAAAAAAATTAGGTAAAAAACAAATATTTTAGGATGGAGGTAGTAGTATTTTATACAAAAATGACCTTGATAATTATTTAGATCATTCTACTAGATTATCAGTCACGCTAGTACCCATCCCTATCCCCGCGGGTTCCCTATCCCAACGGAGATTTTTTAAAGTTATCCAAAATCTAACCAAATTTTAATCGGACCCAATTTTTAATATGTTCAAAATACAACGTATTTAACTTGCTCAAGCAATAATACATCAAAATCAACCAATAATACATCAACAAGTGTTATTCGGAAAAAAAATACAATAATACATCCTCCTCAAGTGTGATTCGGAAAAAATTACTACTTTATCCTTGCTATTAATATATATATATATTGAATTAGAATAAATGTTATTTGGTAATTTTAAAATTTTCGGGGATGGGGATGGGGATTTGGGGATGGGGACGGGGAATTTTCCCGGCGGGGAAAATGGGAACGAGGATGGAGAAAATTTTGTCCCCATCCCCGTCCCGTCCCCGAGCAGATTTTGAAAAATCGTGTCCGTCCCCATCCCCATCCCCAGTGGGGGTGGGGATTTTTCCCTAGAGCAGAGTGGGACCCCAACGGGTTCGGGGATTCCCCATCCCATTGCCATCCCTACTCCTGGAGCATGTGCTCCAGATCCGATCATTGTTCATTCTTAATAGAATAATTGTTGGAATTATTTCAAGAGTATAAGAATTTTATTTAACATAAAGAATCGTGTGGAACAAGTATAAGGATCATATATAAGATAAACATCAAGAATATGATCAACACGAGTGTATAAGAGACCAGCATGGGTTGTGCTGGTCTTCAGAGAGCAAGAAAAACCATTATGGGCTCAACACCGGTCGCGTTGAGGGAACACGGACCGTGTTGCTCCCAATACGGACCGTGTTGAATGTCAGAATGTGTTTTTAATGCTAACGGCTATATAATATTGTGTATTAAGTTTATAATATCAATATTAAAGCTCGATATTAAGATCCAACAGCTATATTATCATGACCAAATCAAGGTCTTGATTCTCCATTAAGGACCTTAATTACACCTTTGACTAAGGGGTGTGATTAGGGTTGGATTAGGGTGGAATTCTCCTATAAATAGGAGACATTCCCAAGCCATTTGAGATTATCACAAGCATCAGTTCTTCTTCCTATAATCACATCCTCTCAAGTATAGACTGCAGCTGTACTTGAGAGAATCAAGTAAGAAACCTATGTATTGAGTGCGACAAGAGCTAAGTTTTATCCCTTTGAACATTTACGATATAGTAAATAGTTCTTAAGGAAAGTGAGTACTAGGCCACGACTCTTAACGTTATCCAAACAAGTTAATCATTTGGTTATTAAGTAATATCTTCATCTTGTCATACATACCGCAAGAAGATCGAGAAGCCAAGCCAAGTGAAGATGATGCAGATTCAAGGCGGTTAAACGTTATTTTCCAACAATAATTTTAACTCATAAGTACCTGTTGTTCACTCTGAATAGTATAATTATTCACTCATACTTGTTTGTTGTTCCCTTTTAATAGGATATACTCCAGATGCGTGTAATATGTATTGGAAAGGGAGGGAGTATGTGTCACAACTTGCAACGTTGATAAGTCCGTCCAAGGACAATACGGCATAGGAATTCTGCTATGCGCTGCACCCATTTGGATATAAATAACATTCAGAAAAGCCGAAGGAAAAAATAATCAAAATCAAATCAAAGGCGGTAACTGGTGACCGAATGAATGACGACTGATGATCCCCTGATTTCCGACAAATTTTGCGCATCTATTTGCCACCTACCCTTATTCCTTTATTGTATTCTAAGCTTTTCATGTGACAATGTGAACATGCATTACTTCCCTCTTTCTCAATGCTCGCTTCTTGTATTGGCCTATTGGCTTTCTTACTTCTCTGCTCTAGTTAAAAATAATAAAAAAAGCATTTCTTATAAAAAAAAAATATATTTAGGCCACTTTTGTTATCTGCCATAACTCACCACATTTTACTGCAAATCATTACTTTTCTCTCTCACAATTCCAATAACCCGCCACAATTACACCACAACCCGCCACAATTCCACCACACCTCACCACACCATTCTGCAAAATAACACATAAAAGAACAGAGTCTTATTTATTGAAAACCATATACCTCTATGTTACATGTTACTAGTACTTATTTTTTAATTAATTAAAACAAGTTTCATTTTTTAATATTATTTCTTGATTGATGATTTTATTACAATAATTTACTAACAATTACAATATTATACTTTGAGGATAATAGTTTTTCTTATGAATTTAATGATAATAATTTTATATAATGAATTATTGCATATATAGAGAAATTTAGAGTCATAATTTTTAAAATTTAATATCATAATTTCCCAAGATGACAAATAATATGGAACGAAGGGAATACTTGCTATAGTCTTTAATATGTGTCGTCTAGATTTTTGTGTCAAAAAATTTACAAAAAGTTATCGGAAGGTAATATGGATTTTGGTTTACTGATAGTTTGACAGCAAAGATCCTATTCATTTTTATTTAGCTAATTGCCTAATTCTATGGTGATAATCCGACAATTAAGTTTGGCCTATTTATGCATAATCTTCCATTTAATTGATGACCCAAATGGTTCATTTAGACCATCGTGACAAAAGTCTATTTATATGTTTACCTATAAGAATGCGATGGATCTATATAGAATTAGGTTAAGTCGTTATATTAGCCCTGACAATTACACATACCCGATATTGGTTCAAGCTTGTGCCTTTCAATTCTCAGAATTGAGACAGATTACGATCATTTATACAAGATTGGGTTTTCCATTTAAAAATATGTATGTAATTTGTGGTAGCATAAGCTTTGCATGCTAAGTATTCGGTGAAAGTCTTGTGTTGGACTTTATTTCACGAAATGTTATATTGGCAGGTTATGTATTTATGTACAAAGTAATTGAGACCGAGGGATATTTTTTCCAATGCTTGAAATTGTTTTATCGGACAAGTTAGGAAACCAATGCCCAAGAGATATATAGTTTCATAGAATTGATTTCATGTTATGTGCAGAATGAATTGTAACTAGAGGCTTTATGCTTGTTCAAAAGATGGTTGCTAATAAAATTCTAATAGGTGTGGTTGTGATTGTAGTTAGTGTTTTCTCTATATATACTTGTTTGAATGTAGTTGAGGATGAGAAACTAGTTCATGAGTTAGCTGTCAGAATTGACATTGATTCTTATGCATCGACACTGGCCATGATTTGTTATAATTGACATTGTGAAGATTGAAATCTTTATTTATGTCGATGATGATTAGTCAAATGTTGTTTCTTCCTTGAATATCCGTCGGGTATGCTAAACTCAATAATCAAACTTATTCCATTGATTCTTCTGTTATTCACCTTTGGATGCATCTCAAATATTAGGTGAAATTGATTGTGAATCAAGTGAAAAACAAATTTGTCTTGAGCAGCTGTTTTTTGGATTGGTAACTCTTTCCAATCTAATCCAATCCAAACCTTACACAATTTTCCAAAAAAGAATCTTCTCTAAAAATATAATTCCCCAAAAAAACATCATATCCAATCCAATCCAATTCAATCCATTCAAACCTCATTTTATCCAATTCAAAGAACATGTTTATCCTTTTAAATATTTACGGTATAATAAATACTCCCTCCGTCCCTAAATGAGTGTCAAATTTTCTAACTACCTTGTCCCTTTTTATTTGTCAATTTTACAATTTCAATAATTAAAATACCCAAATTACCCTTAATTAATGCATTTGATTTGATTTGATTTGATAAAATTTTCTTTTATTTCTCTCTCTTCATCAAAATTATTGACAAAAGAGTGGAAGGTTATTTTTGTCCATTCTCAAACTTTTTGCTCTTTTTCCAACATGCATTGGACTTTAAGAGTTAGTTAATTTGTCATTCAAAAAGGGACAGAGGGAGTAGTTCTTAAGAAGAATGAGTTCGTTCATGACTCTTAGCAATATCTAAGCAAGTTAACCATTTGGGTATTACGTTAAATCTTCATCTTGTCCCGAGTCATGTATTTGGAGTGAAGTTTACCCGAAACTGAAATACACTTGACTCGTATTTACCCCACAACCAGATATATAGTCAACTTATATTGCCTAGCTACTGTACTCGAAGGTAAAAAAAAAAAAAAATTATGTATGAACATAAGCTACAAAGTAAACTGCTAATTAATTATTATATCTAAAGACAAATAATAAATTTGTATATAAACGCAAGTAAGCTTACTAACCTTCACAACTACAATAAAAAGAACATAAGAGTACATTCATATATTAACACAAGTAAACTAATGTATAACTTCACAACAACAACGATAAAAACTCTTATTTATTATAAGTATAATGATGAAATGAAATGATAGTCAGGTGAGCACGTTGAAAAATAATAACATTACATTTAAGTGAGAGTGGCAGCAGCAAAGGAAGAAAAGCCATATGTTATGTTTTGAGTTGTTTTTTAATTTTAACCTTTGGTTTTACGACAACGCGTCAAAGTCCTTTCCAGTTTGCATGGTTTATAAAACCAGTGGACGTGTAATTACAGATGCCCACATTTTTATCCTTCACCTAATTGCTGCATACCTGTCTGCTTCTGACTCTGTACCCTTGGGCTTATGCCACCCCAATTAACTACTACTTGGATCTACAACTGGCTGGTGGCCCATATATATATTTAATCTAATCTAATCTAACCTCCTTGTAAAAGCATGTAAGAAAAATTGTGTTATAAATAATATTTTCCATTTATACCCCCTATTAATATTATATACTTATTATTATTATTATTATTATTATTATTATTACTTTTTCATGGTTTGATATATTTTTGTCAACTTTTGTATAATGACCATAATATTAAAAATTATTGTTATTATTATCATTATTATCACGATTATTTTTACTTTGTTATTTAAAATTTTATTGTCATTATTATTATTATTATTATTATTATTATTAAGTAGTCGTGCACATAGTTATTAAAATCCCGATTCATATCTACGATTCTATGATTTTACGATAAATATGACAATACATTTAATTTATTGGTACATAATATATTTTGAATTTTGAAACTGTCAATATAACATAAATATAGGATAGGTGATTGGAGTTTCCAATGTGACTAATATATAGTGTCCAACTTTCAATTTGCTAAACTACCCTTTATAATGTCATTAATCTTTTTTTTTTTGCATGTTCATTGTTTATATGTTGCTGTTAACTTTAAATAATGACAAAATTCTTACTTATTATTATTGTTGTTGTTGTTATGATTAATATTATTGTTATAAATTTTAGCCTTTGGGTACTTTTAAACATCTTATAAACTATTATTATAATAATAATTATTATTACTACTATTTTGTTTCCATGCAATTTTTTATACTCAAGGTTTGATTCTTTGTTTTTCATCTCACACTCTGCGGTAATGATTCCTCTGGCATTACGGCCTTTACCACAACGACGTTGTTCGGAAAACTCTATTTATTCTGATGTGGATGGCAGGCGCCAGGCATGCCTGTATTTCTTAGTTTTGAGGCAATAGCTCTTAGCATATGACATACAATTAGAAGCCATTGAAATGCTCCCATTGTTCCATGTTAAGACATGTTCAAGATGATTGTAGAAGCCGAAAAAAAAAGTTCAAAGCCTTAAATGATATGTAAAAGCTTGTGTAATCTGATCTACCTTGAACTTCTGTTGCTCAGGCTTATATGTAGATTCTATAAAAGAGTCTAGCTTGGAACTCTTCCAACTAACATTCTCTTCATATAGACACTAGAAGTGACTAGACTAACTCTAAAGACTATCTATGTCATTTATGAAATCAGCATTAGTGTAACTTTTTTACACTTAGCCACTCTTCACCTTTATGAAGAAAGAACACTTCCTTAGATTCATGACCTTGAGTATGTTAACCATAACACTCCAATGTTTCAAAGTAGAGTTGGGAAAAATTGACCCGACACAATTATTGAACTGAATCTAACACGATATTAAACGGGTTTAGGTAGAAATTTTCAGCCCGTTAAATTAAATGGGTTGACACGGTAAACCCGTTTAATTAAATGGGTTAGGTTCAGGTCAGGATTTTCGACACGAAAAAACACCTACTTAACCCGTTTAATTAGGCATGTTAAATGAGTCATGTCATTTGCTTGATAATTGTTACCCAGTTATACCATTTATAAACAATTAGGTGAAAGTTACAGTTAATACTATTAAGACTTGTAATTTTAACTTATATTTATATTTGACTATGAATTAAAATACACCTCCTCATATATAACTCGAATTATATTACCATGCAAATTGTTGTGTATGATATGTCATTATTTTGATCCCACAATGAGTTGTTTTGTATAAATGAGTTAATGGTTAAATGGGTAAATTGGTATCTTTATTCTAATACGTTTACTTAAATGGGTAAACAGGTAAAAATAAAGTCAACCCGTTTAAAATTTAAACGTTAAACGGTTTCAATTTCCAACTCATTTAATAAATGGGTTAGGTTCAGGTCGAAGGATTTTAAACCTGTTTAAGTTTGACACGAACACGAAACCGACTCGACTTGACCTATTAGCCAACTCTATTTCAAAGTAGTTGAAAATTCATTGTACATACACAATACATCAACCATATGCAGCTTAGTACATATCATGGCATAAGTAACTGATCCCATTACAATGAGTAGAATACGTTATTCATCTGCTCTTGGTCTTCAGATGTCAAATACATACTGTTTTACCAAGCGATGAGCCATTGATGATAGGATCAAATCCTACTGGAGTTTTGTTGAACCAATTCAGCAACTTATCCACATAAGTGGTTTGATTCAACCAATCAAAAATCTAGATCTATCTCCATAGATCTTAACTCCAGGTATGTACTGAGCCTTGTCAAGGTCGTTCACATTTTGGAAATTCTTCCTAAGCCAAAAGCTTGACAAGATTCCGGCAAAGGAATGTCCTTTCCAACTTAGAGTATATCAACTACATACTGGACCATAAAGACAACTTAGCTCCCACCGACTTTCTTGCAATTGCAAAAAAACTTTCCAGATTTTTGAGGAGATCAAACTTTTCGATCAACTGATCAACCTATTGATTCCAACTCCTAAAATCCTGCGAAAGACCATACATGCCAAATTAACAATTAATTCTAGCATGAAAACATCCTAATTGATCACATCCATCACGATGAAAACATAAAGGGCATAAATTGAATTCTAGCAACCTAACATGGATTCAACAATTGAAAACATACAAGAGAAAACCAATAAAAGCTACAACATGCTATCTGCGGCTCTGATACCACTGATGGGTTACGGAGGGTTCTTGGGCCCAAATCCTATCCAGGCCCTAAGGGTGGTAGGCTCAATCTAATTAGGCCCACCTGACTAGGGGCGGAAGAAGCCCTAACACTTATGACATCACCTAATCTACCCTAACCCAAAATAATTAACAACAAGAAAGAAACAACTAGCAGAAGTTGAGTTATTTACTTAGAAGTATCTCGAACAGACAAGCCTCGACTGACTTTCAACTCTTGAACGCTGTAAATACAAATTTCTAGTCTAAAATAAATAAAGACAGGAAATTGAGAAACAAATTAATT
Organism: Portulaca oleracea; assembly: GCA_029582165.1. NCBI lineage: Eukaryota > Viridiplantae > Streptophyta > Magnoliopsida > Caryophyllales > Portulacaceae > Portulaca > Portulaca oleracea. The sequence goes on along the minus strand of CM055871.1, from coordinate 46,713,780 downwards.
TGTATTAATATTCGAATGTATGTGGGTATAATCTCTGTATTAAATGCAATAAAGTAGTCCTCAGATTCGATCTCCTAAAACTTGGGTGAGCCGAGGGCGCGGACGTTTGATCTTGATCTCAGATGCAAGTCGAGCTGAAGAACTCGGTTGTAGTTCTTGACCTTGACGTGCAGGAAACTTGGAGCTTTTGATCTTGAGCGTTTGTCGTCTTTGATCCTTGACGCTTGGTAGCTGGATGCCGCTTCAGTTCGATCTTCTGAATTCTCTGGAATGCAGAATGCCAAATGTCAGATGTAGACTATCGAGTGTCTTGCTGAAGAACTTTGTTATTGTTCTTGATCAAGACGTGTTGAAGACTTAGAGACTCGATCTTGAGCTTCTGCAGACTTCGATCCTAGGCGCTTGGTAGCTGGAGGTCGCTGCCAGTTTGATCTCCTGGAGCCTCTAGATGCTAACTGTTGAATCTTCGGGGGGGGGGGTTTCAAAATGAAGGGGGAGGACCCCTATTTATAGGCTCTGGAGGCTTAGCCCCTAGGATTTGAGTTAGGCTTTGGGCTTAGGCCCAAGTTAATTAGTTATTCCTCTAATTTTAATTGACACGTGTCACGATATTATCGGCCATGATACATTTCACGTTAAAATCTAATAAATGAACCGCCATAATTAAATTTACACGTGATGGATAATAATTGGCCAAATAAATTTACTTTATTTTTCACGTGTCATTTTCTGATTTCCGACAAATTTTTATCTCCTACACCACGATTCTGAATGAATTTACGACGTTTCTCCCAAATTTTTTCAGTGTTTTAATGATTTTTTCACTTTTATTCTTTTTAAAAAATCATAATAATTGCTCGAATTCTCAAAAATGTAATTTAAAAGTTTTTTAGTAACTACACTTCATTAACTTTGTGGGCAGGAATGAAAAAAATAAAACTAATCATGAATGAAAAAAAATAAAAAAATATTGAGGTGAATTTGATATCAGTACAATACAATTTTTTCTACCACTAGAATCCAAAATGAAAGTAGGAATTATTGTTATATAATTGATGGAAGTAGGGATTATTAGGAGGGATGTTGGATGACAACATATCGACCTTTGAGGGTCTTGGATTGTAATATACCAACCTTTACTATTGGACAACAATATCTCTAACCTTTGCACTTAGGTGAGATTATTATGCCAACAGTAACTAAGGGGGTGATGACTGATGAACTAGTATCCATGCTGACGTGGCATGCGAAAGGGAAAATAATCGACCCTTACCCAATAACCCCGTTAACCCCTCCGTTTTTCCCGCTAACCCGCGTTAAAAAAAAATCGACCCCATCACTGTGACTAAGGGGCTGTGAAGCGGCCTCCGTACTAACATGGCACACAAGCGACCAATATCTTGTAATGTGGGTAATTGAGAAAAATGGAGGGGTTAACTAAGTTATTGGGTTGGGTCAGTTTTTTTCCATTCGCTTAGTCACGTTAGCAAGGAGACTAGTTGCGTCCCACATTTTCAATGACTCAGGCCCTGTTCTTTTACGCGGTATTCTGCGGTATGGTGTGGTGAAATTGTGGCAGGTTGTGGTGTAATTGTGGCGGGTTATTGGTATGTTGTGGTGGGTTTTTTTGTATATATATGTAAATATTGTATTAGTAATTGTGAAAAAGTAATTGGAAAAAGTGAGTTGAAATATTGTATTGTTTTTGAATGATTAAAAAAATGGTTGAAATAGTATTGTATTGGAAAAAGTGAGTTGAAAATGTATTGATTGAAAATTTATATTAAAGATATATATACAGTAATAAATTTGAAAAAGCAATTTGTGTTGGGTTGTGGTGAATTGTGGTAGAATAGTATTTTGTGGTGGGTTGTGGCAAACTGCGGTAGGATGTGACATCGCAGTTTACCAACCGCAGAAAAGAACAGGGTCTCAAGTCTTAATATATTTATGTTTTCTTTACAGGTTTTTGATTGTTCATAATATTCGTGTTTCAAATGTAGTACGTACGGAGTATCTGTTAATTGCTGACTAAAAAATACATGAAGCCGCTGGCCAAAAAAAAAAAGAAAAAAAGAAAGAAGATACATGATGCGGAGCACACAATTTTAAATGGGAGAGCAATCAAGGGTTGCGAATGTCTGTGGTCTTTGACTCAATTTTCGTTGTTTGACGGGCAAATTGAAACTTTGTTGACCCCTCCATCCATAATGCAAACTATAACTTGAATTGCTCTGCTCCTACTAATGCGTTTTCTTCAAGGAATGGAGATTTTTCTTTTATATTATAGACACTTCTTGCACTATTTTATACTAGCATTATGATACCTTTGGATTTTTCGTCATTTTTGTTAGAATTCATTAGTCAAATTAAAAGACAAAATATACATGTATTTGACCTTTATTATGATTGACCAGGGAGACCCCTTGTTGTATATCATACTTTAGTATTACCTTCATTCATAAATGAATGTTGATTTAACTAAATTTTAATCATTAATTACTAAAAAATTATAATAAGTTATAATATGATATTACCACCGTTAGAAAGATATTATACTAACATTACAATGATTTTAATTTTATGTTGTAACTCATTATAATTTGTGAGTAATCGACAATTAAAACTTAGTTATATTAACCCTTATTTAATAACGGATGGAGTACAACAGTACTAACACCGATAGTTTACAGTTTCGGACGTAGTTGTATAATTATTGTATTGTCAAGCTAATCACCTAAAATATAGTACTTCAAATTTCTCTCTCTCCCTCCCTCTCTCCCTCTTAAATTCTTAAACTATTCAAACTTTAAAATATTTGTATAGAATTCAAAAAATATATATTTTATATATCTTTAGCTAATCATATTACTTTTTATCCAAGTTAGTTATATCATAGTAAATAATATTTAAATTTGAAAATAATCATGGATTATGATTAATATTACCCTTTTACTCAAATGAATTATGATTAATATTAACCCTTTACCGAAGTTTAAGTATATGGGAAATAAAAGTCTCCTTTAAAAAAAAACTGAATTCTATTATCTCATTCATGAAAAAAATGTAACATAATCTATAAATAATAATTTAATGCAATTTGATTAATATTTAATAATATTCATGGAGTGGTATTTGCTTTTGCAATTGATTACTGTTTTGATGTTGTTTGTATGCTCTGGCTATTCTGCCTTGGGGTTGTGGGTAATTGTTACCTTTGGCCTAGTTTGCCATCAATAATTGAAAAAAAATGTATTTCTAGAATGAAGATATTCAATTACCAAACTATAACACACCCTAAAATTAATTGAAGTAGGGGTTTAAAAATTTGAGCAAACATTGGAAATCAAATATGTAAAAATAATAATAGTAACGACAACAATAATAGGTTAATTCAAAAGGAAAAAAATAGTTTATATCAAAAACAAATCACCACACGAAGATTTGTCGACACATATATCTGAATTTTTACAACTTGGAAAAAATATAGTTTGATCATAAGTTTTTCATCATAATTTTGACATTTGATTGAATATTTAGACACATTATTTCTTTTGGATTGATTGTTCGTAAAAATTATCATTTAACACAAAATTTGTCAAAAATTACATACATGTCATCATAAAAATAGTTAATAAATATTATTTTAAAATTGGTGATAACTGGTATAAATAAATTTCAACCATTACTTTTTAAAAAAACAATTAATTTTATTAAATACAACTTTCCTAGACAGTCAATCTAAACAAACAACTAATATAACTGTCAATTCAAACAACTAATAAGAGCACCCGCAATGGTAAGTATGAGTTATACTCAATGGATGAGGTGGAACCAGTATGACCCACCAGGAGAGTTAGAGTTAGACCCTTTATATTAACTTGGTTTTCAACAATAAGCGTGAGTTTGATTAAAATATTTAAAAAAAGGTGTATGCCCCACATTTAATCATTTAAATACACTACAATAGAAATTAAAAAAAAATGCCGAGAACCTCGTGTTCGTCCTTGCACAATGAACACGAGTTTGAGTTTCTCTTATTGCCGACACTCGTCCTCGCCGCTGCACTATTTTAAATTAAATGCATTCATACAAAAAGCTAACATAGATGTTATGGGTGAAATTTTTAATTTCGTTCCTGTCTTAAATTTGGACCTGAGAATTTCTTCCTATTTCATAAAGGAGCCGAATGAAACCAAAGGTTTCATGTTCGGTTTTGAATTAGAGACATTAAATTAAAAGTTTGATCTGTCTTAACTCTTAATTCTACCCTTCATTCGAGTAATTTTTCTTAGTCAAATTACCCAAAGCCTATGCTTTTTTTAGTCCAATCGTAGATTTATGTTAGTCATACCTGTACTCTTTTTTCTCTTATCCTTTGTTTTGCTAGCTACTGTAAGCTTTCGATGAAATCTTTCATCTTGTTCAATGTCCAATGATTTTTTCACAAAAAACGATTCGAATACTAATAATTGATAAGATCAGACAAGTTTCTCTCTGTTTTACATTCTTGTTAGAGCTAATAATTACACATGCACGGGCTCTCATTCTCGCCCACGCCTAGACATGTCAATTCGGTCGGTCGGGCGGGTTTCGGGTCGGTCGTATATCGGATCCGGTTAAATACTGATTGAATGGATTTCAGGTTCGGGTAAATACGAGCGGTGTATTTCGGTTTTAGGTCAACCCAACGGGTTATGATTGCGACCTTTTTCCGTTTTTTCTTTTCAAAAAATGGTCTCTAAATACTACTTTTTGTACAATATACATAATAAAATATGATTATCTTCTAGTAACGATAGATTATTGTAACTATTTTAACTTAAATTAGACAAATAACAAATAAGTAAGTTGTGCTTATAGTTTAATAGTAAAAGTTTCAATGAAAGATCACAAATTGTAATAAAGGTGAACCTAAAAACTTAATTTTTCTGATCAAACGGGCGGGTTGGGTTTGACCCGCTATTTTTCAGGTCGGTGTATTTCGGGTTTAGTTGAAAAAATCGTGTTCAACCCTAGAAATTTCGGGTGGGTTCGGGTCGGTCAGAAATTGCCAGGTATACGCACGCCACATCAACGTCATCTCACTTCCAAACTCGCCGTTGCAGATGGTCTAATACTCCCTCCGTCTCTTATTGAGTGTCAATTTTCCTAACTACCTTATCCCTTTTTATTTGTCAATTTTACATTTTCAATAATTAAAATACCCATATTAATCTTAATTAATGAATAAGATTTTTATTTTACCTTTTAAAGTTCTGCTTCATTCCTCTCTTTTTCTTAGTAAGGGGTATATTTGTCTATATATCATTTTTCATTCTATTTTCAAAACAAATTAATTCTATAAAATTAGTTTATTTGACACTTAAAAAGCATTCTATTTTCAAAACAAATTAATTCTATAAAATTAGTTTATTTGACACTTAAAAAGGGAGGAAAGGAGTATTTGACAAACAGGGCCTCAAAATTCTAGAGCCTCCACTGCCCAGTTGTTCACGCTGAAATGTTGCCCAACAGTCATATGGTTTGGCTCCTAATTCCGAGCACTTTCCCCCTTTTCATAAAAAGCAAAACCACAAATGAAATCCAATATTAACATCTAAAACCGCCCCCAGAATCTGATTTTCCCTCTTCACCAAGAAAGTCCAACCCTTTATAAACCCCTCCCTCCCCCTCATATTCCCTCACACCTCTCTTCTTCAATCTCAACAATTTCTCTCTTCTTCTCGAAACTCAACCAAAAATCACACCCGAAAAAAAAAGAAAAAGAAAAACCCCACCTCTTCCTCTTTCTCTTCAAAAAATGGACACCAAAATTGGGTCACTGGACACGTGTAAGCCCACAAGCAACGACCTCTGCAACGGTGGCCAAAACGGCACCGTCTGCCACCTCCAAAACTCGAGCACCCCCGTCGTCCCCTTGGCCGCCGCGGACGCCACCCTGGGCCGCCACCTCGCACGGCGGCTTGTCCAGGTAGGCGTGACGGACGTCTTCTCAGTCCCCGGCGACTTCAACTTGACTCTCCTTGACCACCTGATCGCCGAGCCGGAGCTCAACCTCGTCGGCTGCTGCAACGAGCTCAACGCCGGGTACGCCGCCGACGGCTACGCCCGATCCCGCGGCGTCGGCGCCTGCGTCGTCACCTTCACCGTCGGCGGCCTCAGCGTCCTCAACTCCATCGCCGGAGCTTACAGTGAGAATTTGCCGGTGATTTGCATCGTCGGAGGTCCGAATTCGAATGATTACGGGACGAACAGGGTGCTGCATCATACTATTGGATTGCCGGATTTTAGCCAGGAGTTGCGATGCTTCCAAACTGTCACTTGCTATCAGGTATTGTAGAATTGATGTGGATCGATTGATTGGTTACTTACTGTCGTTTGTGTGAATGATTTATTGATGAGTGTTTGTGAATGTTGATGCTGATGATGTTGAAATGAGTGTAGGCGGTGGTGAATAATTTGGATGATGCGCATGAGTTGATAGATACGGCGATATCGACGGCGTTGAAGGAAAGTAAGCCGGTGTATATAAGCATCAGTTGCAATTTGCCGGCGATTCCACACCCTACCTTCAGTAGGGAACCTGTTCCCTTCTCTCTTTCTCCTAAGTAATTCCTCTCTCCCTTCTTCCTACTTGTTCAGCTTTTGGTTTTTGTTCATAAAATAATTTGATTTGGTTGATCAAAATACATAAATAAAAATTGTTTATGAAACTTAGGGTAGGTATAACCGAGACATACTAGTGTAGTAGTATTAGTAATGTATATACCTACCGCCATGGCTGATGTTCATACTGAAATACTGACGTCTGTTCCGTAAAATAGTGTATGAATTTCTATTTTGATCGCATAAGGAGCCCGCTGGAAATGATATTGGACCACCCACTTCCTACTTTAGGATAATTAATTAATCATCAATGTCCTTTTGGAGTATTATTTTAGAACATTATGTCTCGCATTCATTCAATGGATTTGTGCATATGGATATTATAAAATACATATTTCATACCCAAGATCTGATAATGTGTCCGCTTGCTTTTCGTCGCCCCCCTTTTTACTATTGTCGCCCACCTTTCACATAATATTTCCAACCCACGCCCTTGAACCTCATAACTTCACTCTTCACTCTCTCTCTACTTTATCTCTCTAGAAAACGCTCTCGACCAACTACCACCACAAACCACCCTCATATCGGGATTGAATCGACGAATTTCAGTTATGAATTTGTGTTTTGAATTTGTGGTTTTATATTTTTTAGTTTTGAAAAATGAAGAAATAAACAATATTAATAACAATAAAAATATTATTATTAATAACAATAATAATATTAATAAACATAACCATAATAATATTAATAACAATATTAATATTAATAAAATTAATATTTAAAAAAAAAGAAAAAAAATTCGGGATGAAGCATGAAACGCACGGCGTTGCCGCCATGCGAGATCCCGGCAATGCGCGGCATTGCGGGATCTGGCGCGGCGCCCGGCAACTTTTTCGCGAATTTTTTTTTCTTCTTTTTTTTTTAAATATTAATTTTATTAATATTAATTATTATTGTTATATTTATTAATATTGTTATTGTTATGTTTATTAATATTGTTATTATTATTTTTTTAATATTATTATTGATAATACTTGTTATTAATATTATTATTATTGTTAACGACATTGATAATACAATTATAATTAACGACATTGATTACCTTAATAATATTAACATAAATAAATAAATAAATAATATTTTTTTCATAAACAATAATATTAACATTTTATAAAAAAAAATTTTAAAAAAAATAAAAAACAAAAATTTCCGGAAAATTGCGGTATGGCGCCAGATCTGGCTGGGCGCGGCATACCCGTGCATAACGTCTTGACAGCGGCGTTACGCCGCCGCGTTCGCAGCGGCCAGCGGATCTGGCGCGCAGCGGCAATTTTCCGGAAATTTTTGTTTTTTATTTTTTTTTTTAAATTTTTTTTTACAAACTAACCTCTTGTTCTTCACTTGAATTACTACCTTCTATCGACATTTTAGGTTAAATTTCAATAACGAATCAAAATTTTAGAGAGAAAATGTGAGAGGAGAGTGAGAGGATGTGAGTTAGAGAGAAAGTGGGTTGAAATATAGTAAGGGCAAAAACGTCTTTTGGGGGGGCGACATTAGTAAAAAGGGGGGCGGCGTAAAGCATTGCCCATGTGTATATTCGCTCAACATTCAGGACTGCAACAAACCTAGTGTCTGTACCCGTGAGACCGTACCTCCTTTTCTGTGTGTGTATGCGGTGGGCGGAAATAGGGTAAATTAAATTAGAGGATTTTTAACAAAAAAAGGGGGGAAAAAGGAAATGGAGTAACCCAGAAATGGCTTCATCTAGTATCTTTTTCAAGTCGACAAATTTTTCCATGTTTGGTTCTTCATAATATATAGGAAAGTTTTAACGTGAGACTCATTATTTCCGTTACAATCTCGGTAAACAGTTTCTCAAGGGAGGTTTGGAAAAGTCTTTCCCCAGAAAGTTTTTTTTTTTTTTTTCTGGGAAAGTCTTTCCCCTGAAACTACGAAACACACCATAAGAATGATGATCATGCAATGAAATAAATTATGAATCATAATACACTTCCATATTCATGTGCTTGTTATGGTACAGATTGAGCAACCAAATGGGTCTCCACGCCGCAGTAGAAGCGGCAGCCGAGTTCCTAAACAAAGCGGTGAAGCCGGTCATGGTGGGCGGACCCAAACTCCGGGGGTCCAAGGCGTCCCATGCTTTTGTCGAATTAGCCGACGCCAGCGGCTATGCGCTCGCCGTGATGCCCTCGGCCAAAGGACTCGTTCCCGAGCACCACCCCCACTTCATCGGGACCTACTGGGGCGCTGTCAGTACCGCTTTCTGTGCTGAGATTGTCGAGTCTGCTGACGCGTATATCTTTGCGGGGCCCATATTCAATGACTACAGCTCTGTGGGTTACTCCCTCCTTCTGAAGAAGGAGAAGGCCATCATTCTGCAGCCCGACAGGGTCGTGATCGGGAACGGGCCTGCCTTCGGGTGCGTCCTCATGAAGGACTTCTTGAAGGCGTTGGCTAAGAAGATCAAGAAGAACACCACCGCGTACGAGAATTACAGCAGGATATTTGTTCCCGAGGGGAAGCCGCTCAAGTGCGAGCCGAAAGAGCCGTTGAGGGTGAATGTGCTTTTCCAGCATATACAGAACATGCTGTCGAGTGAGCACGCTGTCATTGCTGAGACAGGGGATTCTTGGTTTAACTGTCAGAAGTTGAAGCTGCCCGAGGGATGCGGGTAAGTTGGATTATACATATACATGATCGTTTGTCATGCAAAACGAGCGTTTTTGCTGTATAATGTAATATGTGCCTGACTGATGTGAGCTGGGTTTCGCAGGTACGAGTTCCAGATGCAGTATGGGTCAATCGGGTGGTCTGTTGGTGCCACTCTCGGTTACGCACAAGCTGTGCCTGAAAAGCGGGTTCTTGCTTTTATTGGCGACGGGAGTTTCCAGGTGACTGCACAAGATGTGTCCACAATGCTGCGATGCGGGCAAAAGACCATCATCTTCCTGATCAACAACGGCGGGTACACAATCGAGGTGGAAATTCATGATGGCCCGTACAATGTGATCAAGAACTGGAATTACACTGCTCTTGTCGATGCCATCCACAATGGTGAAGGCAAATGCTGGACTGCCAAGGTCTGTTACTCATACTGCTCTGTATTTTGTCACATCTTTTGATTTCCTATGTCTTTCTGACAAGGTTGAACGTCGTCTATCTGGGCAGGTTTTCACTGAAGAAGATCTGGTGGATGCAATAGCGACTGCAACAGGGCCGAAGAAGGATAGTCTATGCTTCATAGAAGTGATTGTGCACAAAGACGATACAAGCAAAGAGCTGCTTGAATGGGGTTCCAGAGTCTCTGCTGCCAACAGTCGTCCTCCAAATCCTCAGTAGTTGGTTCATGTACTTATAGCATAGTTCGGGTTTTAAGTTGTGATCGTCGTTGTTAGTCTACTGCAACCAAGCTTTTCGATCAATTTTCTCGCTGCGAATAAAGTCAGTGTTGGTTCAGTTCAGGCTGTTTTCAGTTGTACATTTATCGGCGAGACTGCTGTTTCTTTCCAAGAGCATTACCTTGCGATGTTATGTTCTGTTCATTCCTATAGTCAAGATTATGGTAGCTTTGTATTTTTTAAATTATTGTGACGCAATTAAGCTAATAATGACGCCTCAAAACTACGCAGAAACATTTTTTTGACCATTAATCAGTTAACAACTCCAGGTTCAGGGTACGAGGATATGTTACGTACAGAGCCCTATATCAAAAAATTGGGCCATAGGCCCACAGTAACCCTAGAAAAACAAGCAAAACAGAACAGTGGAAAATATCAGCTAGTTCTTTCAGAAACATTCAGCATAATATGAACAAACTTGCCTGATGTCAAGAATATATCAACTTGTTCCCTTCAAAAAAAAAAAAAATATATATATATCAGCTTGTCCCCTCTGTCCCATATTATTTCCTTTATTAATTGAAACGATTTTTAATGTTACTTTTTTATATTAATTTATAAGTTTACTATTATTAATTGTCCCCTTGTTCAATATTTTTTTAGGCTTCGAGTTTTGGATATTATTAATAATATGAATTATTAATAATATAAATAATTGTCCCTTTGTTCCATATTAATTGTTCTCTTTATTAATTATTATAGTTTTTAATGTCATTCTTAGATATAAGTTTGCTGCTTCCTCCGTTTCATATTAATTGACACTTTAATTAAATTTTAACAGTTAATTATTCATAAATTATAATTAATTATAATATGAAATTATCTTCATTATAATTTTTTTAGTAAAGTATATTTCTAATAATAGTAACTTTATATTATAATTCATTATAATTTATAAGTAATTAACGGTCAAAGTTTAGTCAAAGTCTCAATTAATATAGAACGAAGGGGTATTATTAATTATCCCCTTGTTCCATATTCTTTTTTGGCTTCAAGTTCTGGATATTATTAATAAATATAAATAATTGTGCCCTTGTTTTATATTAATTGTCCTGTTTGTTGTCTATTACAAGTTGTCATTCACTTTATAAAATATTTCAAATGGTAAACTAATTTTGAAAATTATTCTAAGTAATAAACTTATTTTAAACACTTAGAGATATTATTTCAAGTTATCAACAATTTTAGAAATTATTTTAAGTGAGTCGAGTGTGAGATTAAGATGGTGAGTTGAGCGAGATTGAGAGATGATAAAAGTTTTGTGACCATAAACTTAATGGTAGTACAAAAAGAAGCTCATTAGATGGAAAAGTTTTCAGTTGATGTGGTGTTTTGGCTTGCCGTTGTTTTATTTTGTTGTTTCTTGCAAATTATTGTAGCATATTTGATACTTTGTTAGTCTTTTTTGGATTTAAACTATCGAAAAAAGATGAAAAAATTTTCAAAATAAACCTGCCACTCAAAATATTTTTAAAAACGGTTAATAATTTGGAATAGACAAAAATTGAAGTGTACCAAATAGAATTTCTAAACAATACACACATTTGGGTGGCTGTGTTCAAAAACAGCGCTGGACATCCTGATACACGAGTGTGTGTATCTCATTCAACCAGCGGTCACCACCACCTCGCTGGACCGCCGTCGTCCGCCACCTCGCATGACCGCCGTCGTCCGCCACCACCGCCACCACCGCCACCAGTAACACGCCGGATCTCCTTTCGCTTGGCCCTACCTTGTGCCGAATCCTCCAATTCTATCTCTCTCAATTTCAACCACTTCGAGGTATACATTTTTGCTTGGTTCCTTCTACTGCTTTAATTCCTTTCGTGATTTTTGTGAATTTGAATTGATGGAATCACCATTGTAGAATTGCAATTGAAATTGATTTGGTTGATTTTTGTGAATTTCTGAGGCCAATACAGGTATAAGGGTGGAAGTTAACTTGTAGTTGGAATTTTCAACTTGACAAGTTGTGTGCGGAATCAAATTTATACCATCCAGAAACCTAACATGTTCCTGCATTGTTAAATTGAGTTCTATATACTGAAATAATGAATCAATCAACTTTTTTTCAACTTCATGTCATGATATGTTATACATATGCCTCTGGAGAGGGTAATGTGTTACTCAAGTATTTCAGATTGGCCTTTTATCTTGTATCCAAACATTCGTGAATGAAAATGATGAATTAGAACTTAGAACGTAGGGTGAAATTTATGAACCTTGGCTAATGGCTAATATACCATTGAAATTAAGGTTATCTGATCGGAGTATATTGTGTGAAATTTGGATAGTTTTTTCCTTAGTTTATTTTGTGTTTTTACAATGTAATATGGACCGAACCATTACTACTTATGATTTCGACTGTTACTAGCGATAGGTTGCACAAAGATTTACAATTTACATAGCTGAAACTAGTCCTTGCTATTGAAGTTCAACAATGCAAAAGGAGGACAAAAGGCGAAAAAGCACGACTGATAATCCGGGGATTGAGGGTGAATCTAATGTTCAAACCTATTGTAATATTTGACATTTTGTATGAACTGGGTTTCAATCCTAGACTGCTTCTGCTCGTAGTTCTTTCATTGTCTGGATTCCATCTTTGTTGGTTAGAGGAATGGAATTTGGAAGTTTAAGTGGATATGTGCTTAATTTATTGGATATCTGTTGATTAGTAAAGATTGTTGAATACCTTTAACTTGGCTAACTTGGCTAATTGCAACCTTTTCTTATGATATCATGCGTACTAACTTTGTAATTTCTTCTTTAGGTCTTCTGCTGAATGCTCGTTGATGACAACTGCCTTGATTGTGTATTAAACTTGTAATTCTATTTTGAAAATTTACTTTAAATGTGAAATTTCACCATTACGTGCGTGTATTAATGTCCGAACCCTCCCTGGTTTAATTCCTAGCTTCCTGTGTTTCTAATGTTACCGTCTATGCAGGCAGCTTTATACCAACTTTGATCCATGGTGCAAGCAGTGGGTTTGAGTTCTATAGGCCTCCTTAGTAGTTATGCCTTAAGGCCGAACACAAAGATCTCATACGGACAATCTTTCACAGTTTCTTCACCATCAAAGCGTGGGTTCCGTCCAATCCGAGCCGTGCAAGAGAATGAAGGCCCCCGTAGGCTGGTGGACATCATCCGGCTTGTACCGGAGCTGTCGAGAAACTATTTTAGGAAACCTTCTCGGAGGGCCTTGTTTGGGGGAATCGCATTACTAGGAGGCTTTTATGTGGCCCAAACAATTTCACTGTCCTTTGGAGCTTTAGGTGTCAACGATGTCATTGCTGCTGTGCTATGTGTGCTTGTCACGGAATATGTCACCAAGTTCTACTACAGTCGGCCAAAGGTAACCTTCCCAATCGCCCTCCTCAACAATTTCAAGATGGGTTTCACTTATGGTCTCTTCATTGATGCTTTCAAACTCGCTAGTTGATTTTGGGACATCGGCATTAGGTTCTTGTAGAAAAATGCCGACTTTTGTAAGTATGTAGGATTTTGAGGGTAACATCTCTCCTTAAATTCATTGTATTTGAATACCTTTATTCGTTTTCCTGTCATGGAATATTGGAATTCATATGGTTTCTGGATGAGCACTTGACTCTGGTCAGTTGTGGATTGTAGAATTATGCCCAAGCAATATGTGAGGATTTGTCATACATTCATGAAGTTGGTAGCGTTTTATTTGTTATGAACTTGCCCCCTGAAAACTGAAAAGGGACAGGCCTTCCTTGATTGAACACACTCTCATTCTTTGATACCCACAAGTAGAGTTGGGAAAAGTTGACCCAACGCGATTATCAAATCGAACCGAATACGATATTAAGCGATTTCGGGTAGAGATTTTCAACTTGTTTAATTAAATGGGTTGACACGGTAAACCCTCTTAATTAAATGGATTAAGTTTAGGTCCGGATTTTCGACATGAAAAACACCTACTCAACCATTTAACAAATGAGTTAGATAGGTCAACCTGTTTACCCGGTAATTCCTACCCACTTAAACCTTTTAACAATAAGCTTAAGTGAAGATAATATGTTTTACTCTTTAAAATATATGCAAGACTTGTAATTTTGACTCAAGTTTGTGTTGGTTATGAGTTAAAATCTCCCTTATCTAGATTTCAAATGATTGTTGAAGCATAATATTTTATTATTTGGTCCATAATGAGTTGTTTTGCATAAATAGGTTAACATGTAAACAGGTAACCTAATTTTGACATGTTCACTTAAATGGGTAAATAGGTTAAAGTAAGGTTTGCCCGATTAAAATTTAAATGGTAAACGGTTTTAAGTTTCAACCCGTTTAATAAATGAGTTAGATTCAAGTTGAAAGATTTTGAACCGAATTAAGTTCTACACGAACACGAATCCAATCCGAGCTGACTTGTTAAACAACTCTACACACACATATGTACACACACATATACATATATGTGTGTAATTGCGTATGTGTGTGTGTCTAGAGACTCAATTATATGTGAATACATATACACACGGGAAAGCTCACACACAAAGATATATGGAACATGTTCACCTCAATAAACATAATACATTACCATCAAAACTATAGAACATATCTTAAATGATCAAGATGTGAGTTGTGCTTTGAGAAGTTCAACATGAAACAAAACATTTTATTAAGACAACAATCATAAGAAGAAGAAGAAGAAAGCTTCCATGCTAATTGACTTAATTTATGGCCTCATTCTTAACCTTAGCCTTCTCCATGGTTAGTTTTACCCACCTTGCCACTATAATTGTTTGGCTCTTGTGAACAACTTACCTTTTGATTGAAGAGACTGTGGGATGACGGTTATTCCTTCTGAAGATTGTGCAATACACAAGTCTATTGTCTTAGTCTTAGCCGCATGCCTTTTCTTCCGCTCAGTCGGAGATTCATCCTTGTAGTGAGTTTGTATATGTGAGGAAAAGTGAAATCGATTCTCAAAAACTTGGTTACAGTGAGGGCAAGTATATGGTCCACCCTTAATGTAGGGATGACTCTTGTACCTTGTATCTGAGTTATGGCATCTTCCTGCTCGAGGGGTCCTGTCACTTCCGAGAGTTAGCATAGTCTCTTGAGCTAAATCCCTTTTAGGACTAATCATCTCGGTTGGATGAGGAGCCTGAAAATGTGCATTCGAATTAGGACGAGGGGAGTAGTTGTTGATTAAAAAACATCCACGAAGTTGGTCTCTTGCTTGACTTGTTGACACAAAGAGGCTTCGAGGATGAGTAAGAGTGTTTTGTCGATTAAAAAAGAGCTCCGGTTCATGGATTGCATTATTTCTTTCATCAAAGGTGCATCCAATTTCTCTTGTTGGTGAGATCATCCTTGAACTAGAAGAACCAAGATGTGGATAATGCTTCTTGTTGGGAATGTACTTAGTAAGCAAATTGAAGGGTTCAACATTTGCGTTTTCTTGGAGAATAACACTTTTGTGTAATGTTTGTACCATATTGGCTCTAGAGGGAGCTTCTTGCTTATAATTTGTGAAGCGAGTTGACAAAGTATGGGGTGTTGAGATGGATGTGGAAGATGATCTATTTTGACATCTACCATGAGTTTTAAGGTTGTTATCCAGCATGGAAACTTGGCTTAATGATAGATCAAGCAATGGTTGTTTGAAATTTGAGGGTCTAGTGCTCATAACATTCTTCCAACATGGTATCTTACTTGAAGAAGATGCTGGTAGAGTATTTAGTGCACTCTGGTAAGGAGTATTGTTGTTCACGCGATTAATATTAATGGGAGAATTGTTGCCTAAGAAGATGTTGATGTTTATAGGGTTTGCGGGGTGCAGAGGTTGGGAAACACATGGGTCATGAGTATTAGCACGACCCCCAAAAGGTACCATTAGATTTGATCTCCTAATATTTCCTTCACTTACCTGTTGAGCTAGGCAAAGTTGGCTGGACATTATTTGATGTGTAAAAGTTGGCCATTTGCTAGAACCAAGTGCAAGGTTAACATCAACATTCCCATGATTGACATCAACAACTTGGCCAAATAGGTCATGGCTATTGAAAAGATTTGACATGAAGATTAATTAAGGAAGACGAAGATTATAGACAGGTAAATTGAAATAAACTAGGCGGGGTTACAAAATGTTGACCAGTTGTTGAGAACTGCCACAAGTAGAGTCGTTTTTATAGATGTATGTCAGAAGATATTATTACCTCACACAAATTACGCTAATGGGCATAGGTGCGCTAAACAGTAATTTATTTATCTATTATGGAAAGAAATCACAACGGATACTATATAAAAATAAATAAAGAAAGAAATCCACCCAATTATGATAAGAATTTGATTACATTTAATTTCTTTATTTTGTGTTCACATTATGATTTTCTTGAAATTAGGGCCTTTAAGGTAAGAAATTTATGATTTATCTTAGGTGCACCATAGAGGTAAATTATTTAAAAATATTATACTAAAACTGTACATTTGTGAGTTTGTTATTTAATTACTTTGAGACTTTCTCTTTATCAATATTCATAGTGCAACAATGTCAACCACTTTAAATCGGTATATTTTAATTTCGTGCTTGACTAGTTCATACATGGAGGATCAATAAAAACCATAATTTTTTTTTTACGAAGGTTAAAAAGTTACTTGAGGTGTTTGATAAGTAGTCTTTTATATTAGCTTTTTGAACTCAATAAACTAGTTTTCAAAAAGTTATTTGATGAAACTTTTTGAGGTAGCTTTCACAAAAAACTATTTTACCAAACATATTTTTTACCAAACACATTTTCTGCAATTAGCTAATCCAAATCCAAATAGTTAAAGTCAAACAGTTAATCCAAACAACTATAAACTAACAATTAACAACTATCAATTGATTGCCAAATAAGGCCCAAGTCTTCGCCAATTCCTTCATTCGTTGGCCTCCAAAGTTTTGGAGACTTCCTTGGCCTCCAAGGTTGTGATAATTCCTTTGTCCCTTTGATTCATAGTTGATTCCATGTCTTCAAAAAAAAAAAAAGGCTTGTAATCCATGACGCAATGATTCTCTTGTTGAACACTTTTGTTCACTACTCTACTCTATTAATATTAGTGTGTGTTTGGTTGGATGAAAGTCATTTTTTTTGAAAATGATTTTTCTATTTTCCAATATCCGATGGATAAAAAAGGGGAAAACCATTTTCCATAAAGTACGTAAATTATTTTCTTGAGTTCAACCCTAAGAAAACTCGTTTTCCAGACCCACATTAATCACATGACCTGCTTCCTCCCCCTACGCGAGTATTCCTGACGCCACCTCTCTGTCACTAACTTCTTCGCCACCACCTTACAACCACCATTATCATCAAACAAAATATCCTCTTTCTCATTACTTTCCAGGAAAATGAAAAATGTACCAAACAATTGAAAATGCCCATTGAAAATTCATTTTCTTGAAAAATCATTTTACAAAAATACTAGTTTCCTAGAGAATAATTTTTCTTCCTACAAAACACACCCTTAATCTAAAATAAGACAGAATAAACTTAATTTAATAAAATAATTTTATATTATATATAAACTTTATGAATATATACTCAAAATTATACATAAAATATGGCTTGTCACTAACAGTATACGTATGGAGTGGATTAAAAATTAGGGAATATGGTCTAATCCTGTGTTCTAGTCTCAGTCTCAGCCGTCAGGGAGCATAATAAGCAAAGCACTCCATTTTTCGTTAGCCGTTAACGCACTTCACATTGTTTTCTGCGGAGCCTCTTCCATTCTTCGACGCTGTGGGTCGACGATTTTAATTTAATTTGTCATTCTCAAATCAATTCCTCTCAAACACAATTTCAAAACCCTATTAAAAAACCCCAATCTATCGGCCATCAGATACGTACCTTACTTTCTGTCCATTTAGTTGCTTGCCTCTCATTCTCTTAATCTCAGGTTTGGTTCCTTCCACATGCAGATTGTTTTTGTTTCATTTTGTTCTATTCATTCTTGTAATTTCTAAGTTTTCCGCCTCATTTCTTGCGATTTGTTAGTCGATTTAGGTTTGTAAGAGATAATGCAATTTTGTTCAATACACAAAACTGTGTTGAACTATTCAAATTTGCTAAGTTGTTAAGTTTCTGAAATCTCTTGAGCTGTAATTTCTTCAATCTTGATTCTTGATTCTTGATCAGCCAATATATATTGCATGCATAGTGAGTGAACAATCACCCTAATTGCAATTTCATGCAGCTGTGTTCTTAGTTGACTTATGTTGGTGAGAATGTTCTGATGGGAGATGAGGCTTTATGTATAGAGACTTTTAGCTTTGTAGTTCTGAGTTTGTTGATTGAATAGGTTAATTTCAGATATCTGGGAATGTTATGTGCTGGTGTGTAATTACTAATGGTAACTTTTAGAATCATATTCATACTATGCTTGACATCACTTAGTTTAAATCCTGGATCTTCCACTATTAATGAGATTTAACCTAATGATCAATGTCAGATTTCTGATAATGTTAGATATCAATCTTGTTTTCCTATTCTTTTATACTGTGGGGTAAAGTTATGTATAGATTTTATTTATTTAAAGATTGTAATTTTAGATTACTAGCATCGTTTTATTGCATCATTTTATAGTTTAACTGTTATATTATTCATGGTTCTTTCTGGTGAATCTCTTGCCGAGTGTTGGTGGATCCCTTGTAAACCCTAGGTGGGTCTCCTAGGATTTCTTAGGTGGATTCCTAAGAATTTATCACATGCTTTGCTGTCTGTTACGCAGAAATATCACCAGGGATCCCACGACGTCCCTGAGTCGGCAGCAAATCTAAAGCTACCGCTGTCGGAAATTGATTCTTTCGTATATTTTTGAATTGCCTCTTAAATTGCAATGCCGGCAAAAACAGCTGAGAGCTCCGATAATGCTGTGGAGCTCTTTATAAAGATTGGCTTAGATGAAAGAACTGCTCGTAATACGGTAGCTAATAATAAGGTTACCAATAATTTACTTGCCGTTATTAATGAGGTAGGTCTTCATTTCTCTTGCATTTTGTTTTGATTGGCTTTTGTTTTTCAATTTTTTCATGGTTGGCTTTGGAAGTTAACTCTTTTGTTTTTGCCTAAATTGAGGCCGGTGTCACAGATGGATGCAGCCGTAATATTGGAAACCTTCTTTACACGGTGAGTTTTCGCAAGTATAACCATTGAGACAGTTTGGAATGTTTCCGAATTTTGGATTTCTGAACCTCACTGGAAGATTATTATTTGGAATGGGTGTTTTTAGTTCTTTTTTTTTTTGTTTTTGTTTCGTTGTGGTTGAAAAGTAGCTTATCATTTTGCTAAATGTATGGTGAAAGTTCTGGTTTGTTGCCTTTTGGTTTGAAGTATGCCTTCTTGTGATATGCATTAACGAGGGATTGTTTGCATTGCAGGTTGCCACAAAGTTCCCGGCCAATGCCCTTGTTCATCGGCCAACTTTAGCCGAATATGTTGTGTCGGCAAAGGTGAATCATGAATTTGTTAAATCTGTTAGCAGCTTGTGTTTAGAATGTATCTTATTTGGATATATACTCATTCTAATAACTTTATTAAAACTTAATGCTTGGTCTTCTTGCTTGTGTGTAGTAGGGAATCCTTTTGAGGAATTTTTGGGTAAACTTTTTTAGCATTGAATGGTAGTGAGCTAAATCGTAGCATTGCCACTAAATGCTTTCCAGTTCTTTATAGTGTAGACTGTAGACATATAATATAGGCTTACAATTCAATTTTCCAGGCTCTCTTTAATTCAGCTTTAGGACTAGGCTGTAGATCCCTGAACTCATCCCAAATGTGATTCCCGGTAATATTTTAGTTCACTGAACATTTTATGAGAGGAACGACTTTTGTAATCTGTGAATATTCTTGAGAATTTCTTGTAGATACAGTAATTTGTTGAAACAGAATGCGCTGTGATGAGGACCTGTGTAATTAAGTTTGGCATGATCAACCTATATGATTAGTTAGTTTATACTTTATATGATTAGGTAGATTTAAATTGGTGGTCTCCGTCTCTAAACCCAATTCTTGTGTTTACTTTGTCATTTTTGAGCCCTGATTTTTTAGTAATGTTTTATCTTTTTGTTATCTACTTAATCCTTCGCAGTCTGGTTTTTGTATACCAATCAGATGAAGGGGGAGGGGGGATTCGAGAAGCCAGACATGCATGTTGTGATGAAGGAAGTTACTTTTCTGTTGACTTGTTTAACTTTGATATTTTTGTAGATTAAAACACCAGCTCAATTGGACGCTGCGTTTGCATTTTTTGCAAATGTTGGTCCTGATAAATTCAATCTCACTGACTTTGAAGCTGCTTGTGGAGTTGGTGAGTAACCTTGCTGTTTAACTGCGGGTCAATGAGTTTGCTGGTTTATGAACTTATTTTTCAGTACAATGAATGTATATTCATTTTTCTTTTTCTCCCAATATTGGTCTTTATAGGCATTGAAGTTTCTAATGAAGAGATTGAACGCACCGTTGGTGAAGTTTTTGAAGAGAACAAAACTAAAATTTTAGAGCAGCGGTATAGAACAAATGGTGAGTCTACTGATTTGAAAGCTGAGGGAAGGGTTAAGCAGTTGATAATGAGATGCCTTGGTAAAAAGGTGACCAAGGGACTTCTTTGGATTTGTTCGTTATTAACTATGATGGTGAATTAGTGCACGGATTATATACTTTTGGTTTGAAAAATTTGAAATATTAATGTAAATGGTCAAGATTAGTTGCTTTGGTTTAGAAGCTTGCCATTTTTTTTCGTCACCCATTACTTTATGTCCATTCTGCCCGTGTTTTCTTTTTCTCTTTCTTGTCTTTTTGTGGGGGGGGGGGGGGTGTTGAGTTGTTATCATGGCTAACTTTCTGTGATCACCATATTCGGGACTGGCATTATCCTACCTGGTTGCTGAGAATTTGTTATATTGCTTTCTCAGTGGGTGAGCTTTTCGCACATGTTAGAAAGAGAGAGCCATGGGCCGATCCAAAGATTGTCAAGGTCACATTGTCCTCTACATATCGTGCTTATTTTGCGTATTCAGATCAATTGTTCTTTCCATGTTGAGCTGTTTTCTCTTGCTTATTTGTGGACTATGTGTTCATATGTTGCAGCAAGTCATTGATGCAAAGCTTCGTGAGCTGTTGGGAGAAAGAACAGCAGCTGACGATGAAAAGCCTGTCAAGAAGAAGAAGGAAAAGCCTGCCAAAGTTGAGGTTGTCATCCACTGTGTTTCGTGGTGGTTGTTGTTTTTGTGGGAGTTGATGCACTTTTCTTATAATTCTTGATTGCGTGTAGGAAAAAACTGCTGTTGTTGCAGCACCTCCTGCTGAACCATCGGAAGAGGAGCTCAATCCATTTTTGGTCTTCCCCTCACCATTAGAAAATTTTAAGGTGGAAATCTATATCAACATGTTCTGTGTCAGATTCTAATGCACCCCCCCCCTTTCTCCCAATCATACTCTGTGAACTTTTTTTTTTTTTTAAATCTTCATTTATGGCATAGGATATTCCATTTGCCTTTAGTTGGCTTCTCTGTGGTTGATACATTTTGTGTAGGAGTGCATGGTTGACTTCTTTGTTATAACTGAGATAGTGCTCATTCTGTGTTCAAATACTCCTGCTTATTGGCATTGGAAAGGGGGATTCTTTTTTCATTTATACGAAAAAAACTATGAGAATTAAATAAAATAAATTAACGGAACCTCCCCCTTCTTTGTTTGTCTAATTTAAAGGAGCTCCTGTGTCAATAACTTCCATTCCTCGCGTTAGGCCGTCTGTAGCACTCATAGCTACAGCCCTAACTCGATTCATGTTGGATCCAAAATTTTGGTTTGTTGTTATGTTCAGTTATATGTTCTGGGCCTTGGATGACTGGTTCGCCAACATTGGGGAAGGCTGACTTCTGAATGCACAGATCACATAGTATTTCCGAGAATGGCCAAGGCTATCAAGGATCTACTGAGGACTTGCTTAAAAGGAGAAATTTTAAGTTGGCTAGTCCTGTTCTATATGTTTTAAAAAGGAAAAGACCATCAACCACCTTCTTCTCCATTGCCATGGGTATCGGCTTTATGGAATATGTCCTTTTCTTTAATGGGGTTAGCTTGTTAAGAGTTTAGTGGTGGTCTAGCAGCTTGCAAAGGAAGATTAAAGTAGAGTTGGATCCTTAGTGTGAAATTTGATACCTTTAACAATTTTGTGGTGCACAGTTCTGCATGGAAGGAGAGAGTTCTCGGATTTTTGAGGAGAAGACTAGGACTTTAAATGATTTCAAGCTTTATTGTTTGAGAACTTTGTTTAGTTGGTATAAAGTTTCTAATGATGGTACAAAGGTTATCTTCTTTGATTTTGTTGAAAGTTGACTAGATAGAGCATAGGGCTTTGAGGGTTTGTGAGTGTTTGAGATTGCCTCCTTTTGTGAATGGGTGACATCCCCTTGGCGTCCATTAATTTATCTTTTAATTACTTAAAAAAAGAAACATAAAATAGACGGTGCTATTTTTTTCCCCACCAAAATTGGCATTACTTTTTTGCTTCTGTACGTCAGTACATGAACATCTATATAAGATACTGTCAGCAGAGCTACAAACATAATGGCTTTTTGCGAAAATTCTACAGCATATCTCCTTTTATTTGTGCTATAATGCCCTTTAAATTTGTACTTTCCTTTTTAAGTATATTGTTGGCTTTACTCACAGCTCCCTTGCTGCCATATGCAATGATTTGATCAAGTGTTCTGTACATTCTAGGTGCACACTGAAGTTTTCTTCAGTGATGGTCATATCTTAAGAGCTTGTAACACGAAGGAGATCCTTGAGAAACACTTGAAGGTGACAGGAGGAAAGGTTTTTACTCGTTTTCCACCTGAGCCAAATGGATATCTTCACATTGGTCACGCTAAGGTACCTTGGGGGATTTCCTGCCAATTTTTTTCTTTTCTGACTTTGGAACCTGTGTGGTCGGTAGATGCTTTTGTTTATTATTCATTTTTCATTTTTCATTTTTTTTGAGGAATATTCAATTTTCATTCTTGCAGGCTATGTTTGTTGATTTTGGATTGGCAAAGGACAGAGGTGGACACTGCTATTTGAGGTGGGAAGCTTTGAGTCTGATAATATTTATTTGTTTTGCTCTGCAGTACCCTCAGTTGTCTGAAAGCTGATTTTATTCCAAACTTCTGGTGTTCTCTTGTATTTCCCTGACTTATAGTAGTCACTATTTGTTGCTTTTGTTCATTAGGCATGTCATTTTTGTGGGAAGTAACTTTTCTCTGTCTCTTCCTTGATGAATTTAGAATTGAAACTTGTTCCAACATTATGAGGACATTTCAATTTTTGATTACTCTTTTAGGGATTTAACTGTATATTTCGAGCTATTGTTGACCTGATATAATTGCATTAACATTGTTTTATAATAGATGTCATCTATGCTGTGGTAGAGAAATCATGTAACTGTTGGCTATTTCATTTCAGAGTTTGAAATCGTACAATTGCCATCTCATTTCAAAAGTACTATGTTGATACAGAATTTCCTGATATAAAGTTATGTGCCAATGCCTGCATTAAATGTTTGAAATTCAGTTAAACCTTAAATGAAGTTCTTGTGGATTAGTTCGGCTTATGGGAACTTTAATGGTTGTTTTGTTGCTAGTGATGGATTGGTTTATGAGAGAATCACTATGTGGAATGTCTTTGTGAAATCTTTAGTTTTTTGCTTATCATCATAGGAAGATACACTGGAAACCTATAAAGCTTTTTGTGATATGAAATTTCTTTGCAAGTCTGTCTAATGTTTGGGTTTTCTCTATGCATAAGGAATATTATGGCTAGAATCTGAGCAACATCCATATATACGAACAAACAGAATTACCGTGGTTAGACATACTGGGTAATGCTTGGTCTGACTTATCTTTTCTTTTGCACCATTTAGGTATGATGATACAAATCCTGAGGCTGAAAAGAAAGAGTACATAGACCATATTGAAGAAATAGTCAGGTGGATGGGTTGGGAGCCTTTCAAGGTATACATTTCCTTAGTTCAAATCCATATTACTCTGAAATTAGCTTCATTGTTAGTTTGGTCCTAACTTGCAAACTTACAGATAACATACACAAGTGATTATTTTCAAGAACTGTATAATCTAGCTGTTGAGCTGATAAGGAGAGGTCATGCTTATGTTGATCATCAGGTTGGTATTCTGTCTATGCATCTCTGCCTCTCCCATTTCATATTTTGTATAGTGATTTCCATTGTTTTATCATGACTCATCTTTGTTTTCCATTGCGTCACAAAAATTTCTTGTCTAAAATGGTCGGTGAGGACTGGGGTACATTTTTTTTTACTCCGAGTAAATTTGGCCCACTCACTGAACCCCTATCTTAGGGGTAACCATTAGCAAGTTTTACAAGCCAGGGAGGGGAGGTACTAAACTGCCCATGACAAATGTGATCCATCAACCCCATAATTTCCATCTATTGGAAAACTTTTGCTTCCACTGAGACTTGAACCTTGGTGGGAAGGTTGGATGATGAGGGTGGCTGCCACTTGGCTACCGCCTCTTTGGTACTGGGGTACGAATTATGATGATGATAACTTTCCGACAATTAAAGCTTTCACACCCTTTAAAGGCCAGAAAAGCTGATTTCCATATGTGTTGTGAACCAGACTCCTGATGAAATAAAGGAGTACAGAGAGAAAAAAATGAACAGTCCTTGGAGAGACAGGCCGGTGGAAGAATCCTTGAAACTTTTTGAGGAAATGAGGAGGGGGATGATTGAAGAAGGGAAGGCCACACTTAGAATGAAGCAAGATATGCAGAGCGACAACTTCAATATGTATGATCTTATTGCATACCGTATTAAGGCAAGTGCTTCTATGTGAATATTTGACTTGTTTAATTAATCATATTGGGCTGCGATCATTTGATCCACTGATCTATGGTATTTAATTGTGCAGTTTACTCCTCATCCTAAAGCAGGGGACAAGTGGTGTATTTACCCCAGCTATGATTATGCACACTGCATTGTAGATTCTCTTGAAAATGTGACTCACTCAGTATGTGATTACTCTCTCTCTCTCTCTCCCCCCCCCCCCCCCCCTCTCTCACACACACAGGGGCCTAAAATGCTAGGATTTCCTCAAATATAATTTCAGTTTGAGAGCTAGCACCTGCAGTTTTGATGCTTAGTTTCTTGAAGGGCCTGAGTGTCATTCATCCTATGGGGAAAATAGAGTCATAACTCACTTATTCGGCTAAAATGATTTAAAGATTGTAATCTCTTCTCTCTCTCCTTTTTTTTTTGGGATAAGTAATCGAATGATATGTTTAAGGACACCAAGGGGACATCACCCATTTACAAAAGTGTGGGAGAATGGGAGATACAAAAAGGTGATGCCCTCAAGCTCTTATCAATTATATTATAGACAAAATTCGCAAAGCTCGAACTTCTATATCACACCCTTGAGCACCAAACATCAACTGTACCACATCCTCAAAATGAGAGTTTTAAATCGTCAAGGGACAATCTTAAAAATGTGCTGATTTCTCTACTTCCAAATGGCCACCAAATAGCTAAAGGAACTAAATTACAAACACACACCATGAGCCCAACCATTTTTCGTCCTTCTCAAAGAAACTGGATGGTTGGACCCAACTAATCCCCATCAATGGGAGGCCTAGGTGTCAGATTGAAGAGACATACTGACAATGAAAAGATTGCAATTCTTGTCCTTAGCTTGATAGAAAGTTTGTCTAATGTGGCATTGAACAACAAATTTTGTAATGCAGCTGTGCACATTGGAATTTGAGACACGTAGAGCTTCCTACTACTGGTTACTGCATTCTCTTGGCATGTATATGCCTTATGTGTGGGAGTACTCAAGGTTGAATGTCACAAACACAGTGATGTCTAAGCGTAAAGTAAGCTCTCATCAATCTAGTGATTACTGAAATTCAATCCATGAGAGGCATGTCCAATTATATTTTTGGGTACAAGTTACTGAACTTGATCTTCATGTGTTATCACAGCTTAACCGTCTTGTTACTGAGGGTTATGTTGATGGCTGGGATGACCCGAGATTAATGACGCTCGCTGGTTTGCGCCGTAGGGGAGTAACATCAACAGCAATCAATGCTTTTGTTAGGGGAATTGGAATCACTAGGAGGTAACATATTCCCCTTTCTGTTCCTTTGTTACTTGAGAATATTTTTTGGTGTTAAATTATGCTGGAATAGTCTATTGTATAGGTGTGGAAGCGCACTTATTTTTAAAAATCTTGGGCGTTTATGTAGAAAGAGGGGTTCAAGTGTGCGTGTTCTGTATTGCATTGCTCTTCATGCCATCATTTTTAAAACTTTTTTTTTATTACAGTGATTGTAGTTTGATTCGTTTGGATCGTCTTGAATATCACATAAGGGAAGAGCTGAATAAAACTGCTGCTCGCACGTTAGTTGTCCTAAGTCCCTTAAAGGTTAGTATGTTTGTTTAATTGATCTCTTGCTCTAGCTGGTATCTCTTCATTTGTCTTATCTGCTATCTGTTTTAGGTTGTCATCACCAATCTAGAAGCTGGTAAAACAATGGAACTCGATGCGAAGAAGTGGCCTGATGCTCAAGGAGATGACACTTCAGCTCTATACAAGGTTGGTATTTCAACTCTCTTTCTGTCCACTGATAATTATGTATGTAATGAGGTGTACATTGGCAATCCAATTTCTTGTGATATTATCTTTGGTGCCTTCATGTTGCTCTGCATGGGATTAATTGTAGTTTTTAAAAACATTGCAGGTACCATTTTCTAATGTTGTATACATCGAAAGATCTGACTTTCGGATGAAAGATTCTAAAGATTACTACGGACTGGCACCTGGAAAATCTGTCTTGTTGAGGTACGTAAAGGCTGTTGAAATTTTTTTGTATTTGAAACTAGATTTCTGTTGCTGACATTGTGTGTGCAAATGCAGATATGCATATCCCATTAGATGCACGGATGTTATCCTTGGTGATGATAATGAGACAATCGTTGAGATTCGAGCTGAGTATGATCCTGAGAAGAAAACTAAGCCCAAGGTGGACTTCTCATGATAACATCTAGTTTCTGAATTGCACTTACACTTGCTGAAATTTTGGACTTATTGGTTTGTGCTGGATTTCCCAGGGTGTCCTCCATTGGGTTGCTGAGCCTTCTCCAGGTGTCAATCCACTTAAGGTGGAGGTCAGATTGTTTGACAGACTTTTCCTTTCTGAGGTTAGTGATTCCTTTTATCTGGATTTCCGTGTTTTTTTTTTTCCACATGAAAGTTGAAACTATTAACATAACTATTTTGTTGACCTTTCAGAATCCTGGTGAGCTTGATGATTGGCTTGGGGACTTAAATCCCAATTCCAAAGTCGTCATACCTGAGGCATATGCTGTTCCTGAACTGAGAAGCGCTGTGCTTGGCAATAGCTTTCAGTTCGAGCGGCTTGGTATGGTTCATATTTTTCTTGCAAAATATTCCATCTGATATGCTTTTTGTTGACTTGAAATTTTCTTCATTAGATGTGAGTGAGTTGTAACTTTTGACCCAACTTAGGCTCTTTAGTTGAGGGCACCTTCTTATGGATTGACCTGAATGAACACAACTGATGAAATTCTGAAAATTGCTTCACCATTTCTCAAAACACTTTCTGGGCAAGATTTTGTAAAAGCTAGCAAAACCTAAAAGTAGACGTGAAACACATACCTAATCAACCAATTATATTTAATGAATTTGACTAAATCTAAAGCCTAGTTTACTTTTGGGGAGTCTGCGCATAAAATGTTGGTTAGCTTGTTTTGTGTCACCTATTATAGCATCTTGCTACCCATCGAATGGGGTGTGATGGAGCTTCAAATTTTGTATTCTAGTTCGTATGCTCTTAGATTAGGCTTTAAATGATTCTTTCCTTGGGAAACATTCTGGTTGTCATATGTTTATATATATTTGTGTGTAACCTACAAGCTTTTCCCCCATTTTAGGGTACTTTGCTGTTGACAAGGATTCAACATCAGAGAAGCTAGTGTTTAACAGGACAGTCACATTAAGGGACAGCTACGGAAAGGGTGGCAAATGAAGTGGAACATACAGTTGTGGGGCAACTTAAAATGCTGTTTTTCTTTGTAGTGGCTGCAAATTTTTGTTCTGTACAAAATTATACTTGGATTTGAAAAATGTTTGTCTAATTGTTAGTTTACTGCAATTCCTCAATACTTGTATGTCACTATTGTTGATCAAACTGTTTTATACATGATGATAAGAACTAAGAAAGGCTATCTATTCACTTGATAAGAATTGGGAAGTTTTGTGGGGGAATATGGTTACTGTTAGGTGGCTCAATTTCAAAAGTCGATTCAGAAGACAAGGAAAATTTTGTCAAGGGGGTTATGAATTGCTCGGTGAAATGATGTGAAGGTAATGGCGTTGTGAATTGATCTACAGTTGACGAATGGCAATGACTAATGTGAAGATGACCCTAAATTTCATGCAATTTATTAGGTTTTAGGTGCATCCGGAGCATGTACTCCAGATACTATGATTAGGTTCATTCTAATTATTATGATTGTTCACTTGTAAATATCTGGAGCACGTGCTCCGGGTGCATATAACAATCAAATTATTTTTTAACACCAAATTATTGGATTTGACTGATTGGCATGCAACAATCTATATTTTGGCATCTTAAGTATCTATACGCTGAGCAAATTTACCTTCAACACTCTATACCTATAACATATTTCCTACAACTAAACCTGCAAGTTTAAGGTGACATAGTGATGGTTAAGTCACCTTCAACAATCTGTCATTGTGAATACTTATCAGTATATCACCACTGCAACATCAACCTAATCTTTTTGGCGATATTTCTAGTTATAAAAAATAATTCAAATCAGTTTCAATCAAGATCCCAAAAGTAGAGATTATTGCGTGCCAAACCAGCAATCTTTGATTTTATGGTACCGATTCAGGCAATAAAATCTTCACGAGCTCACATGAACGCAAGGATTTAAATTTGCTTTCCTGAATCATCATGGCCACCCAACCTCAAAATTTGTGCTGCCAAAAGGATAACAGTCCATTCTACAGAAAACACACAATTACAGCACATGTGGCCATCTCCTAAAGATGTACACAACAAAAAACACAACACTACAGTGGCTTCCCATGGCATCTACATCTATAATAAACTATGGGTTGCTCGCTTTAGCCGGTGCTTGGATGAGACGGCTCTTTTCAAGGAGATAGGCCGGGAATGGGGCTTGGCATGTAGTGATGTGGGATTTCAGACGTGGTATATTAGGGTGTGCGCTCCTACACCTGTGACATCTCAACTCTTTTGACAGCAGACTCTCGTCTTTGATCGACGCTTTCCCGGAACTCTCTACCTCCTCAATCACATCCACTGAGTCCCGGAAAAACTCGGTGTTGAAGGAGTTCCAGTGCTTCTTGTGCTTCAACTGCTGTGAATCGAAGTCTTGGCTGATAACATGGAGGTGCAATTGTCTCATTGATGGAACCTGTTTCACATTATTTAACAGATCAGCTTAGGTGGTCATGAAGATGCTCACTTAACATTGTTGTCCTTGTTCTTTTGGGGAAAACGATGAATGTAAACGCTAAATAAAGGAAATGGTCTCAACTCTCAAGTAAGATTTTCAGATTTGGGAAACAAGTTTTAAGCAAAAAAACATGTTCAAATTACTGAATTTGTCACCTAACAATTGTTAACTTAAATTATAGGATACCTTAAAATGTATTCTAGAAACATGGGGGCTTAAAAACAGTTTCCACAAATGAAGGGTACCTTTCAATCATTTTTTGAAAATTATCCCTATATCTTCCCTCTATTTTATTCTTTACCCAGTGTTTTCCTTCTCATCTCCTCACTTCACCATTCGTTCAATCTTCGAAAGCTTGTTAGACATGTAATCAAGATCGGATAAAAGTAAAGTTGAGTTATACTTATTTTTGAGCTCATACAAAATCACACGCATATCGTCACATTTTCATTCCAGAAATCGGCTAGTAGATGTCAATTCAATATTATATTATGTACACAACATCACTTTTTATACTAAGGATTGTTTTTAGCATTGCACGAGTGATAATACTAGACAGACAATAGTATGGTGCAGAGTGGCATACCGAATGAAATCCTAGACGGAAAATGAGTGAGTCATCCTCCTGCAAAAACTTCTCAGCCCATTTCATGCCAACTTCATGCATTGTTTTCAATAGTTGAAGATGCTCAAGGCCCACATCTTCCAAACGATCAACCCCATCTAACCGCGCCAGCACAAGAACATGCTTTTTTGCCTATAAAAGATGAATATTAATTTCCAAGAATGAACTTACTACTGATGCTGAAAAGGAACGAGTAATGAAGAAGTCGAGGACCGCGAAAGGAAAAAAAACAAGTAGCGTACCTTTGGGTAAACATCATTCAGCACAACAACATCAGGGGTTATCTCAAGCACATCATTCTTATGCTTTTCAGGATCCATAGCTATCTTGTACAAAGCTTGAGCCCAAGAACCCCAAGCCTTAGAAGCTCCACTTTTACCTTTTGACTTGCCTTGATCCTCCCTCCCATTATTATGAGATCCTGCTTCAATCTTTTCTCCCTTGTACTTCTTACTTCTCTCTTCATCATGTACAACCTCTCTCTTCGTCTTCTGATGAGAAGCATTATGCTCTCCTTGTCCCTGGCTGTGATTCGACAGCTGTGACTCCTTAGTGTCAATTTTTCCAACATTTCCTTTAGTCGCCTTTGACTGGGTCTTTAAGATAGATGCAAAACCTTCAAAAAGTGATGAGTACGCCTCCTGAAGGATCTTACATCCTTCAGCATAGTTATCTTTCAGACAATTTGGCCTTTGTGGATTCATGTTTGGTCCAAGAACATGAATGACATGTGTAACTCCTTCTCTACTAAACAAAGGTGAAACCGAGGGAAGAGGAACCACTACGGCCTTTCCGGGAGCGAGAGATTTAGCTTGTTCCTTGGTGGCAGTCTCTAAACTTGGACCTGCAGCGTTGAATATAGCAGCGTTCACACCTCCACCTCCAGGTCTTAGTCTCCTGTGACGTAATTTTCAATGACTCAGCATTGCAACCGGCTTTTTTGAAGAAATCCATAGTGGAGCCGAAATCACAAAAAAGGAATTTTAGAGCACATGAGTGTTTGATGGAAGCTATTCAGACAAACAAACACAGCAGCTACCACTTCATAGCATGATACCGAACCAAACTAATTCCCTCAAGTCCTGCCTAATCAAGAATAAGCTTTTTACGTAGGACAAATGTCCATATCCATAATGAAAGAATCCTGCTTATATGGGGTCTCCCCATGTGCATGGCGGAGGATGGTGTCGCCTGTTTCCAATGCAGAAACCTAACCTCAGGATTACAAAATTGTAAACTGGTTCCATTAGACCTTAGATTGAAAAACCAGTGACTGCTTATTACTTCATAGAAACACAGTACAGGACAGAATAGAGAGGTTTGTTTAGTCCTCCATCTTCTAAGTCAACTTACTTTGGGCCTTAATAAAAAAAAAAGACTACCTATTAACCTATGGCAAAATTTGAGGGTTCAATTCAATACAAACTGAATGAATTCCTCAAGAGACTTTATACCACAAAATACGCAACATAATGGTGAAAATTTGCAACAGCAGAAAATGCCAATTGAATGATACAGACAATAATACATAGTCAGGAAGGAAACTTGATCCACGAAAAAAAAAAAGAAAGAAAAATGATTCATTTGTTCTCACAAAATTGTCCGGAAAGAAACGTAGAATACTATGAAAATACAAACCCAACGAAAGTATCCAAAATATTACACAAGCTAAGTTCTTGTAGAAATCAGTAATAAGGGGGCCCACCCACGATATGCCGCAAATATGATCAAAATGAATACATTCATCTCCTGACACCCTAATCTTGGACTTAACAACGGATGCTCCAACTAAAGGTCCATTCTAAGAAGGAAGACACCCGTGGGGGGGGGGGGGGGGGCGCTACAATAAAATGACATCCCTTTGTCAAATAGAGATCATCTTTTGTGTCTAATCCACAAACATTATTTATCACAACATTTCTTGCTCACAAAAGGCAAAGATCCTTCTAAGATGGGTTCGGACAGCATAAGAGATGGTGACGTCTAAGTAGGGTCGTACAAATATTTTCATCATATAGTTAAATGAACCTAGAGCAGTGGCATGGCCACCCACATGAGATAGTAACATCTGGAAAATTGAAGATATGCAACATTAAATGGTGCAAGCAAAAGGCTTCTGGAGAGAGACCAATATTAAAATTTAAACACAAAATATAATGCGACATCAAATGCCCAATACCACGCCAAAAGAAAAACAATGCATACGCAAAGCTCCTCCTAAGATGGGTTCACACAACATTAGAGGGTTGTTGACGTTGTACAGAAGCCATTTATTTGGACACTGGAACATAAATCTCACAACATATGGGGCAACCTCTGTACTGGATCAATGTTCACACGTGACTTATTATATTAAACACAATGCCAATCTGTCCTATTTTATAAGGGTGCATTGAAACATGTAACAACAAGTGAATAGTAAATCTCAAAGCTTTTTCACATAAGCAATGGATGTGGACTAAAGTCTCAAAGCTTTTTATAAGGGTGCATTGCTGGGGAAAAAAGAAAAAAATTAAGCATCCTACTAGCAGGGGTAACATGATTAGCTTTTGCTTAGGGAAATTCTGCAGGCATTGATAACATGGAGTCATGTTTGACTATAAATACATCTGCAAGTTAAAAAATCTGCCTCAAGACAAGCTTGTGCAGCCTGAGAATTCCGGAAACCCCTAATATAATATGCCAAGCTTTACAAACACAATATCTGAAGAACAAAAGTGTCAATTCTACTGAAAGTGCAACAAGTCCACCTTTTCCATTCCTCCCTGCTTCCTATCTATGCCCAACACATTAGTATCAAGCTTTCAGTATAAAGAAGCAAATAACGCTTCGTCAACTTTAATAAAATCAGTTGATGGAGCCCTCATCTTGACTAGCCAAGATTGGAAAAGATGATGAATTACACTGCCCAACAGTTCCTAGATGGTCATTCTAATAGAAACAAATTTCCTACAACACAATCCCTCTGTCTTAAGAAACATGATACGGACAATGGATCAGGATTCAGAAGTCAGAACCATGGCAAATCCTAGAGTGTGGATAAAGGTGAACATCACCTCTTTGTGATTATGAAATACTAGCTTAAAAAGGTGTAAAACAATGTTACTTGGACTCCTTCATTTTTTCCCTCAAGTACCTGTGTCAGACACTTCACAGTTGGACATGGGTATGGACACTCAGCACTCATTTTTTCGACCAAAAATGCACAAAATATTTCATTAAAATGCTGTGTTTGACACGACACCTGTGTCTGACTCTTGATCCTTTGACGAGTTATGCTTTGATTTTTAGGCACATGGCTTCAGCATTTGAAAAATTTGCGATTCAACATGTAGACAGCCATAAACAATCTTATAATTGAGGCATTGTGTATATACCAAATATGACATGAACACTTTCCATTGTTCATCGGTACAATCATATCATGTTTGTTTGCAATGGCGCAGAAAGAGGGACAGAAACAGCCACTTTACTATTGGAGAACTTAAGTGGTCCATGCTGTACATCTAAAGTCAGCACCCACCAAAAGGAAGTTGCTAAAACAACATTATAAGATGATGAGATGAACAGACAAAATTACAAAAATTCTATTTTGCTTGCACATAAAAGTCGCGACTAGAAAGATGGATCGCAAATGGCAAGGCGATTGTAGTCATAAAAGGTAATCCTCTTTTTAGTCTACCCACCCCCAACCTTGTCCATACTTTAATAGTTCACTTCGCATGTACCAGAAAAAAAAGTTAATAGGACCGAGACTTACCAATTTGCAGCATTGGCTATTGCAGTGCAGCGTAAACCTCCTTTAGAATATAAGCATGTAATATCTCCCACGAATGTGAAAAACCTGGTTGAGTCAATGTTTCTTTGTGCAGCCTTACTCTTAACCAAAGACAAGATCTTTGATTTATGGGACAAATCTACCAAAACAAGTCTAGCATGTCCAAGTTTATTTAGATATTCCTGTACTTTGTCAACAATGATATCGGAAGCCTTCTCAAGGTCAAACTGAAAGTCTGCTGTCGAAATTGACGGGAAAGCCAAGGTAGGAGGTGCATCTAGACAAGTGGTTGCAATGTCAGAAGAGTTCCCCAAAACAACTGTGTCAGCAGCAGACTCCACTTCCATATCATCCCCTTCCCTCCTGTCATCAATTTTTCCTCCACCAGAAGACTCGTGTTTGGTTTGTTCATTGCACACTTGTGTTTCTTTCGTTACTTGACCAGACAACGTGCTCTGAGTACCACTTGAACAAGAACCTGATTTAGTCGGAGGATCTACTTTTTTCAGGAATTGCATTATACCAAGCTGGACCTTAGCATCTGCCTTCTTCTTCTCTCCAAAACAGCCTGATGGAAGAGTATCTAGGAGACCAAGACCACTATACAGAGTAACGGCTTCTTGCACATCACTTTCACTATGGCAGAAGGTGATTCGAGAAAAACCTTCACTCAGCTTTGGCAGTTCCTTCTTTTGCAGCATTTTATTGACAACCGCAGCAGCCCTACCACCTTGCAGCTTTCCTTCATGTCCTGAACGTTTAACCGACCTTGAAATACAGAGCTGAGCAGGTAGATCAAGCACCACAGCATGGACATCTACTTCAGGGTTGCCTAGCTTTACAAACTCGGCACGCTGTTCCTTGTCCAAGTTGCATCTATCGATAAACACACTTTTCTTGTCCTTTAGAGCAACAGCTGCACTACTTAAGCATTGGGCTTTTGAGCCAGATTTACCATTATTAATGATGTCCTGGAAAGAAAGTTTTCATATCCATTTCAAAGCCAGGATAAGATAACAGTCCAACTTAAAGATTGGTGAGAAATAAACATAAGAAATATCCAACAGTATCTTTGCATTTGCACGTAGCTAATCAAAAATTTGATATGTTTTTAACAGCTTACTTGAATAATATGAGAGAAAGAGCTCTTATGGTTGTTATTGCTACATGTCAATTGACTTAAGTCATAGTTTCGAACAATTGTGCATGCCAGTTACCGAATGCTAATAGTAGCAGTTAATGCATGAACATTAACTTGATTCAACGCTAATGTCAAATGAGATGTTCAGCTAAAACATATAGTAGTGCATAAAATAACATGGGAGTCTTATTTAGAAACGAGTAGAATAAACTGGGATTCTAATTGCTCCAGTCATATTACGAAATTCTGAACAAAGCGAGGTATGAAGGGGTTGGAGGTAGCAGTCTTACCCTTAAACTTCGCAATTTAGAGAGATGGCTTTCAATTTACCCAGACATGCTCTGAAATTGTTCGCTACTTACTACTCTATGAAAAAGAAGCTAAGGTTTAATTTAATGAGGTCCTTTTCTATAGTTTGTTACAATTGAGACATGGAAATGGGCATGAACAATGATCAAAATTCAAAACCCATGTTACTCCATATTGGCACTTTTTTTTTTCGATAATTACTCCATATTGGCACTTTTCAGCACACATTTTCAATACAAATAAGAATGAGAGAGAGAGAGACCTGGCAAATGCGAACCCATGGACGGGAGGAAGCACTCATTACGTTGTCACAGAAAGTAGACTTGCCGCTGCCAGGTGCACCCACCAACAATACCACTAAAGCCTTCTCCTTTTGCTCTTCTTCTCCTTCATTTTTCAACCCACAAAATCAGCTTCCATTACAAATTTACAATTAAAGAAATTTAATTGAATGTCCAAGCATTAAGCATACCCAGTTCAGTGTAAGAAAAACCCAATTCAGCAAAACTGAAATGTATGAGAAAAGTACCTTTTACTGTCGTAGATTTGGCGGAATCGTCAATATCCATTTCACCCGCCATTCTTAATACTTTTTCGTCCTTCAATTGAATCAGTACGTGGCCATTGACGAATGATTCTTCAACAGTTTCTTGTGTTTCCCCCCGACTATTAACACCTTCTTTCTCAAGTCTCAACTTATTAATTCCAATCCAAGTGTGCAGACGTGCAGTAATGTTTCGACTCCATAACAAATTCTTTATGGGCCGGAGGCCGAGGCCAAGGCCAAGCCCAAGCCAGATTCCGAACAACTTAAAACTGGGGCATTTGGCAATCTAAAGCAAGGTTTGCCTCAGAGTTTGACAAAAATTTGTCCAACCCGATGATTCAGAATTGTCTGTTCCGGAAAAAAACTAAGGTCACAGTATCTTTGTCTGAATTTTGACAGTGACTGATTTGACCGAAAATTCAAGCACATTTTTTCTCAAATTTCTACTGTCCGAACATGATTTAGACTTGAGTTTATGTCTATCCGAATTGTCTGACCTGAAAAAATGCGCAAAAAGTATGGGTATCAGATATAAAATTTCATTCGTGTGATGGAGTCCTTTCCTGGACCCCATTTGTGGGAACGTTTTGTGCACTGAACTTCCCTTGCTTTTATAAAATTATTTTTACCCTATTTCAATGGAGTTGTAGGTTTTTTTACCTCACCGTTTCCTAAAAAAAGGGCAACCAAAGATTCAAAGAAGTAGAGCTAACATCAAATTCGAGTTGGTCAAATTGGTCAATGTTAAAACTTAGACAAAAAATTAAAGGGATTTGTTCTAGTGCTTAAAGGTACCTTTTTTCCGGGTTGTACCGGCCTTATTTGGTGAATAAACTTTGGGCAATTGCCCGTAATTACCGAAAAAAACTTGGACGAAAAATTGATGATCATCCCCCGTTTTTTGGGTCGAATATACGTAAATTCAAATCATAATCGGGTTGAGACAATAAAAATATAGAAAATATTGCACATGACTTTTTTATCACTATTATATCCAGGTCATAAAACATCCATAACTGGACATCATTTCTTTCGATTGAACAAATTTGAGTATTTAAATGGGACAAATTTTTGTTAGTTCTAAGCAGAAGAGTTGCATGATTTGATTCCCCCAAACAGGCTGTCCATAGTCAACACACCCATGCTATTTATTTTCCTATGGAAACTTCAAATGTCCTTCTTCCACCCACCAACCACATTATTATAGAAGAATAGTCTTCATTTCATGCTATAATGTTGCCTTTTCAACCAACTTGGATGCCCTTTTCATAGTGCTCATTCCCATTTTCCACCCACTATAAAGGAAAAACAAACCCACAAACACAAACCAAGTTAAAAACATGTCTTCCTTACTAACATTCCTCTCTTTACTCCTTTTCAATGCCCATTACATCTCAGCTTCTGATCCTGACCCAATCCAAGACTTCTGCATTCCAATCTCCCCATCTTCCCCTCAATGCAAACCCTCCTCCAATGCAACAGTAGCTGACTTCACTTACTCCGGACTCAAAAACCCGGGACCCGTTTCTCCAAACGGGTTCTCCTCGAAACCCGTCAATTCCAACGTCTTCCCGGGTCTAAACACCCAGGGATTATCCCTCGTGCGGGCTGATTTCGGCATTGGGGGTGTTAATGTCCCACATTACCACCCCCGGGCCACGGAAGTTGCTTATGTTCTTGAGGGGAGAATATACTCTGGTTTTGTGGATACTCAGGGTAAAGTGTTTGCTAAAGTTGTTGAGAAGGGTGAAGTCATGGTTTTTCCTAGAGGGATGATACACTTTCAGATGAATGTTGGGGACATACCTGCTGCTATTTTGGGCAGTTTTGACAGTCAGAATCCTGGGTTGATGAAGATTCCTTCTTCTGTTTTTGGGTCTGATGTTGATGAATTGCTCTTGGAGAAGGCTTTTGGGTTGAGTGCCAAAGAACTCTCTAAGTTGAAGAAGAAATTGGGTCCCTCTTGATTCAAATTGACTGTAATTCATTTGATGTTAGCTTTGACACAAAACAATGAAATGTTTAGACCAGTAAAGTTTTTTTTTTTTACTGCTTTCATTTGGTGTGTTTGATTTCTTATAGTTTCAAGTATTCCAATTAACTTACTCTTAAAGATAGGATTGCTTGATGTTGTATCAAATTCAAATGGGAAAAATTGATTGCAGAGAATTACTTTTGTGGGCACCTGGGTAGGTTTGGGGTTGAAAAATTGGACTAGTTCAATTATGTCTTCAGTTAACAAAGTAGAAACATTATCATTGCCACTTGACACACAAATAGAAGCTTCATCAAAGGGATGATGCACAATTCTGTTCCAACCTGCTTACAATATTTCATCATAACAGTAAGAGACAATTAAAGTATAGCATATAGAAGTTCATTCCAAGAATCAGGAACTCCAGGCAAGCACCAGTGGCTGCAGTCGGAGCCATGTTCCGCAATTTTTTGCTTCATTTGTTCGGTGAGATCCCTGTTGTACACTGATGGGTGCCCGTCTCTTCTGAGGCCGGACATGTTGGTGATATCTTGGAAATACACCGGAAATCTCATCCTCTTTAGAATCCCTTTCAGGATGATCATCGGTTCTACAATGTGCGGGTGGCTGAAGTATAGCAGAGGCTCTCGTTGTTTGTAGCATTTCCAACCATTTTGCCTGCAGGAGTCTCGAAACATTTAGATAATCTTGATGGAAAAGTAATGAAGAAAATTCATTGTGAAGAAAATGCATCGATTTCGGGTTACCTGTTGTGCCTTGGGGACATGCTGCGAAAGATGACCCGGGTTTTATGAGGATCCAAGTTCAAATCCACCCATTTTGCCCACGTGGCGAGACCCCATTCGTAGGCAACCATTGGGTTCAAATGGGGGATGATTCTGTTGCCTTCCATGAAGTAATCCCAGCTGTAATGTAAGTAACCACTTCCCCAAAGTGAGTAAAGCTGATCTCAACATGGAGAATACACAAGAACAACAACAACAAATCCTAGTTTCATCCCGCTAACACGAGTTCTAAGGGGTTCCTACCAAACGCTCCCTAAAGAGTCTCCTGTATATGAATGCTAGTACTTACGGAGTAGTGTTGACTGAGTGAGTCCACCAGTGAGCCGAATCAAACACAAGTACATCCGCCCCTCTCCAATACCGTGCATTATCCTCAATAGAATCAAGATGCAAGATCCTCTTATTTCCAGCCCCTCTTTTCAGTTCCACCAGTAAAGGAGCCCAACAAAACTCAATCGACGTCTCAA
The DNA here is from genome assembly GCA_029582165.1 of Portulaca oleracea. Classification (NCBI taxonomy): domain Eukaryota; kingdom Viridiplantae; phylum Streptophyta; class Magnoliopsida; order Caryophyllales; family Portulacaceae; genus Portulaca; species Portulaca oleracea. Next base: position 46,674,533 of record CM055871.1, on the reverse strand, counting down.
AATCCTGACATTTTTGAACACAGACGTCACCATGTATGATTAAACGATAACATCCAATACAATAAATTCAACGTAAACAGCATATCGCGGATCTTACAAGAGCATGAAAGGCCATAGTAGGACCATCATATGTGACCTTCTTTCGACCGGTAGGAAGGACCCCTTGGACTAGGCAGATCAAAGACTCCCACTGGTTCCTCATTATGGAGTCCCCAACCAGCATTATTCTCTTCTTCCTCATTTTCCCCAAGAAATGGAGTGCATCAAATCTAAATTGTTGCACAAGGGTCAAAATTATGCAGGAAAACAATGGATTGACATAATTTAACTCTCTAGATCCAAATGTACGAATAGGTAATTGTCTACTGATCTATGAAGGGGCACAAATTTACTAGTTCTTGTATATTGAACTTTTGAACTATAGCAGGTATGCTGATGGATAGTAGGGATCGGATTACTAGTAGTTAGTAACTGTCTTATTTTTTCACTCAAGTGGTCAATAGATTATAATTTAGATGATCACAACAATATTAGTCACTATTTTTAATTAGGACTACAATGTCATATTCTAGACTTCAAAAGTGGATAATGTAGTATGAATTTTTTGATTTTGGGTGGGATCTAAGAAATCCAGTGTAGGATGTGTATTTGGATTGGATCAAGGAATTTGACCATTTTTGAACTCTCATTTCATGATTCAAAAATCCTTCACCTACTCAACTTCTATTGCTTCCTCTGTTCCATATTAATTGTCATAATTTTAACTTTTACATTCGTCACTCTTTAATTGATAATTTCTCACATAATATGTTATTAACAATTGCAATATTATACTTTTATGATCATGGGCAGATCTACATGTATGGTTGGGGTGGCTGTGGCCACCCTTAACCCAAAAACAAATATTAAATTTAGTATAATTTGAGTTAAAAATACAGAGTATATATTTCCAAATGAGCGCATTGAAATAATGTATTGGACACCCTTGATACAAAGACCTAGATCTGCCACTTAATTATGACATAATTTTTCGTTAAGAATCTAATGGTGGTAATTTTATATATATAGAAGCTCATCGTATATATTGACAAACTTATAGTCAAAATTTTTAATATTTGACTATATAATTTCCAAAGAAGATAATTAATATAGACTGGGTGAGTATCTTAATAATGCATGAGAACCTTACAATGTAGGATCCAATTCTATACTACTTCACACAATCTTAACTGAGTAGAGTTAGAAGTGTATTACCTAGGAATAGAACAAGAAAAAGGTTGCCACCTCCACTTCTGATAGTCAGAATCAGGGCGACCATTCTTCTGGCATGCCACAGCAGTGCTGAGATACGGGCAGCTTGAGTCATACAATGGGTAAGACTGATCGAACACCCACTTCCCCTGTGTCAAATCACACCCACCTGACCTCCTTTGCTGCCTCTGCACCATGTTAACTTCACGGTCATCTTCCTCGTCCGGCCATGCTTCATCGAATTCACTGCATGATCCATCATGAAACAAGCTCATGCAACTCACACCAAGCACGAGACAAAGTAGGAGCACTCTTTTTCCTGTTGGGGGCTTCATTTTCTGCATCTGAAAAAGTTTTCTGGGGTGGTGAAAACTGAAGAAGAGAGTGGTTGACAAGAGGGTTTATGTTGATTAATGGGGTGGGGAAGTTGTCTCGCCTTACATTGCGGTGGAATTGATGTTGATGCTAAATCATTTGTTAGCTTTTTCATATGCTTTTCGTGATTTCTGCCTTTGGCCCTGTTTTTTTATGCGAAAATGATAAACATCTTAGTACAAGATGATTCTTGACCATCTTGCATTTCTTTTAAATCACTAATAGAGTGAGATGTAAGTGTATTTAAATCATTCTAAAGGTATGTTTCATCATTTTTAAGGTTACTACAACTTATAAATAATTTAAAAATAATTATTTATTTATATTTATTTCATAAATATAAAACTATGTATAAAATGTGGATTTTCTACTATAATTGATAAAAGTAGGTTATTATTATATTTTTTCACCTACCTAATAAGTATTATATTATTATAATTGATAAATATATATAATTATTTACAAAAATATTAATAAAAGTTACAAAACTGTGAAATATGAATAACTCAAGATGGTTAAAAACCATCTTAAGTCAAGATGGTTCTCATGGTCCTTTTTTATGCGGCATTCTGCGGTATGGTGTGGTGAAATTGTGGCGGGTTGTGGTGTAATTGTGACGGGTTATTGGTATGTTGTGGTGGGATTTTGTATATATATATATAAATATTGTATTGGTAATTGTGAAAAAATAATTGGAAAAAATAAGTTAAAATATTGTATTGTTTTTCAATGATGAAAAATTGTTGAAATAGTATTGTATTGAAAAAATTGAGTTGAAGTATTAATTGAAAATTTATATTAAAGATATATAATAAATTTGAAAAAGTAATTTGTGGTGGATTATGGTGAATTGTGGTAGATGGTATTTTGGTGGCGGGTTGTGGTAAACTGCGGTACGCTAAGCTAAACCCGTGCTGACGAATAACCAACCCGCAATGAATAGGGAAGGTATGGTAATGCTATGAATAACCCAGTATCGAATACTGGTAATAATATCAGCAAAAGAACGTTCTCCCTCAGAAACGAAAGAAAGTGAGGAAGAAACAGATGTTGAAATAGAAAAAACTTCCGAAACAATGTTTGGCGTGGTATTTTACCCTTTATTCACTTGTCTTTTTTCTTTATCTTCATACATCGACCATACAATTGATCTGAGAAGAGATGCCTTGACTTGAAAATCATAGGAATTCGGGCGGGGGACAGGCTCCCCAATCAGAATCGCAAAAACCATACAATTGAAGGTCGGGGTTTGAAACCAAACTTCTCCTCAGGAGGATAGATGGGGCGATTCGGGTGAGATCCAATGTAGATCCAACTTTCGATTCACTCGTGGGATCCGGGCGGTCCGGGGGGGACCACTACGGCTCCTATGTGGCACCGCAGTTTGCCAACCGCAGAAAAGAACATCTTCTTTGTTTATTATGTCCAAGTCTCTGTACATTTCAATTTGTTAATGGGAAAATGGGATGCTTCTATTTGACTAACCAGCCATCTTTCAATCAAATTACCCGGTGAAAATTGGGCTCCAAAGTAGCCGGCAAAATTTTACTTGACCCAGATATTTGAATTTGTCTCACTAAAAAAAAATTGGGTTTAGTTATAGATTTTTCGTCCGAACTTTTACATTGACCAAATATTCAGACACAATATTTTTTATTTTTTTATTGTCCGAACTCGATTTTGACTCGAATTTAATTTTATTTGAATTGTCCGTCCCAAAAAGATCGGGTTTGGACATCGATTTCTTATCCAAATTTTGACATTGACCGACCCGAATTTGACCCCGCACCTGAATTTTTGGCAGCACTACTTCAAACTTAAAAGCTAAAAGTAGTTCACTCGATTACCACATTTTTAATATCACTATTATACTTCCTCCGTCCCAGATTAATTGACACTTTGACAAAATTTTGACCGTTAATTACTCACAAATCACAATGAGTTACAATAAGAAATTACCGTGATTAAAAAGATACTTTAGTAAAAATTACAATGGAGGTAATTTCATATCGTAACTCATTATAATTTGTGAGTAATTAACGGTCAAAATTTAGTCAAAGTGTCAATTAATTTGAGACGGAAGGAGTAATATATAAAAAAAATATTTATCAACAATTTTAAAAGCAGAATTATTATGAGATATTTTTAATAGAATATATACTAACAAAAGTTAATGATAGATAAATAAATGATAAAACTTAATATATTTTTAATATAGCAAATATAGTTACAAATCTGTTTTTTAATATATATAATATAAATTGATTTTAATTTTTTTCTCTAATTAATAATTCAAAAAAAGTAAAATTGCAAGCGATGTATATATATTTTTAACTAAATATAAATACATAGTTATTATAATTTAACTACAAAATTAATTTTGGGTAAATTAATAAAAACTATTTGGAGCTATTATAAATGTAAGTGCACCACGCCTTTTGTGCACCACTCTAGCCCAATAATATTTGGGTCCAGCCCTTTATATGTCTTTCAGCCTGTTGTCATGTGCACTTGAGTCTGGCCCGCAATTTTCCTTTCAGTCTGTTGTTAACTTGTTCTCACTCCATTCAGCTTAACCATAGTGAGTGTCAATTAACAACCGGGTTATTGACCATGAAGGATGGCCCAAAATGCAAAATGACCATGAAGGACATAAGGATCCTGAGATCCTAATTTATGAAAAAGAAGGGGACCCAACATTGTGACTTGGACTGTCAATTTTTTTTTTTTTAATAGTTCTACCCCCTCTTTCTTTAATTTACCAAAGTATAATTACAAAGTAAACCATGATTTACCTTTGAAGACATCAATGGATATCTATAAAAGTGAACCATAGTTCGCGTTATAAGACATCCAAAAAAGATGTCTACTGCTCATACTTTCTCTCTCTTCTAACCCCCAACTCTCACCCTCATACTCCTCTCTCTCACTTTCCAAACCACCACCATCCCAACACCATTTACGGAAGCGAGAGAGAAAGATGCGAGAGAGACGCGTGTGTGTGTAAGAGAGAGAAAGAGTGAGTGAGAGGGAGATGTGTGTGTATGTGTGCGAGAGAGATGGATGTGTGTGTTATGATTCAATTTGGGTTAAAGGTAATATGGTCATTTTCTATTTAAGTATGTTATATTTTAATTAAACTCTTCTTTACACCCCAAATTGGGTTGTAAGAAAAATAAGAGTTAAAGGGGGTAAATCTCACTCCCCTTTACTCTCCCTTACCCTCTCTCACTCTCTTTCCCTAATCCCTCTTTACCCTCCTTCCAAGCAGACCACAAGAGGGACCGAACTCCTCCTTGGCTCAAGTGGGTCGGGAGCTCGCATCTTTAATCCATTGCCTCACTTGGATCAATGATAAGGATTGGGTCCAAACTATATTAGACTTGGCAATTGAATGAATCCATTGTTCAGGTCGGTTGAAAATAAGTTCGGAATTCGGTTTAGATGGGTTTATCCGAGTTGGTTTGGGTGAGGTTCTTTTCGATTAAGTTATGATTTAATTTGAGGTCATTTAGGTGTGGATTTTAATAAAGTCACTTTCCGAATTACTTTTTGGATCAACTTCAAATTCTTTTTTTTTTTTTGAAGTTTGGATCAAGGTGGAATAATCCATTCTATTCCAATATTGTTTCAGATCCCGTGTTTGTTTTGCCTAGTCTAATTGTATATGCTATGCTATGTCTAAGGGCAAACATAGCATGGCAGATTATCCACAACATTTTCTTTTTCCTCGGGTGCCTTTTTTATCAAGTTAAAGTCAACGATTCTCACACTAAAACGTTGACTATAAACTATTTATCCAAAGTGAAACATATAGCGAATCAAAAGAAACATTGCTCCCGGATTTATTGTACTGAAGATGTGATATCTGATGGTTTGCCAACTTGGCAAGTCATCATTACACCTATCTATCTTCTGAGAGGAAATGAATAACATCACCATGGCAGATTTTTGCTTTCTAGAGGACATATTACATCAACATAGTTTACGTACAGTTCCAATAGGTCTCATCGACTTGTATTTTATATTAGGGATTTGGGTACATGTCTTGGACTGTAAAAGAATATCCAAGTTAATTTACAAAGGGGAAGGTATTAGTTCTCTTATTCCTAATATAGTATTACTACTATAAATCTTTTTCAAAAAAAAAATATAGGTCCTTTTATTTGGATAGGTTACACTAATCTATCCAATCCAATCTAAATCTATTCAAACTTATCCAAATCTATTCAAACTTATCCAAATCTTACATAATTATCAAAAAAACATCTTCTCTAAAAACACAATTCTCATAAAAACATCGTAACTTATCCACACATATCCAAACCAATCCAATTCAATCCATCCAAACCTAATTTTAACCAATCCAAAGAAATGGTTAGTATTACTCCGTCCGTCCCAAATAAATTGTCCAGATTTGACTTTATAGGTCAAAATTTCTAAACTTTGACTATTAATTTAACGAATTATATATTGAGTTATTGTACAAGACTACCACTATTAGATTTGTGATGAAAAATACTTTTACTTAAATACAATATTATTAGTCTTCGGACAAAATGTTACATTGAAGACCGTGAAAAAGTTAAGTGGACAAATTAATTGGGACGGAGGGAGTATAAATTAGGACATATTTGACAAAAAAGTGCCAAGTTTTATAAACAAAATAACCACCTAAAATTCAAAATTTATCATTTATAATATTCATGTTCCTATATTATGAAAATTTTACAATAATTGATTTTTGTTTTTCAATTAGCATAGTTAACAAATCTAAGCCATAGTTAAAATGAAGATAAATATAGCCATTAAAATGAGTAACTCGCAATGTGTTTTATAGGTTAACTTGTTTCACAATTATTTTTATCTGCTTGTTTATTACTGTATCATTTTTGTTTTGATTTTTGCACTACTAGCTCTTCTCTCTCCATCATCTATCAACTATTTCAACCCAAATCCCATACATCATCCACCATGCTGCTATTCTAATTTTAATTGTAAAGGGATATTCATACTTTCAAATTTGCAGTCATGCACTGCTTTCATCATATCATGGGTCTTGATTTTTCCAAACACAAACAGCAGATATCGACTACTCGTGTTCTCGGCCATGATTTGGGTTTCATCTCCACAAATTTGCCCAAACATGTAATCTGCCATAGTCTACATATATATCATATATCAGAAAACGATTAAATTAAGGGGTCTATATTTTGATTTAATTAGGTTTTATATTTTGACAAATAATGGTTCGGTGACATTATGTTTGCTGTAATTATTTATTGGAAACATTTCAACCTATTTTTCAGTTCAAAAACACGCGAAACAATAACTTTTATGTTTAAGGTTGTTCTCATTGAAGTCAACTATTATTTCAGGCCTCAATATTTAGGGTTGGTCAAAGCTACATAACCCTAATCAAGTAGTTGATACTGCTTGCTTTTTTTAGAGGTCAAAACACAAATTAATTTATCATGTTAGAGTATAAAATTGTTACTGGGCCTTAAATCATCATCTTAAGCTTTTGGTTGGGATGATTCCACATGGATTAGAGTCAGACTGATAAACAAGAGGTCTCAGGTTCGAATCTCAGCACCCCCCAATATTCACTTGCGCAAGGTGAAGGGGACTTTTGCAGCATCCACGCTTCAAGCCCAAAGAGCTAACATTCGAGTGAGGGGACATGTTAGAGTATAAAACTAGGGACTCGAATACCAAACACACGTACAACACGATGTGGAGATAGGGATACGCGATTTTTTGAGAAAATAAGGTCGTGACGATTAGTCTAATACGTGCGCTAATTTTTATATATTATTTCATAAAATATAAAATTCTATTTTAAAAATATTTGTTGATAAATACATTTTCTCTGATGATTTATGAATTGAAAAATTATATATGAAATATTAAATCTAATAAAATAACGGGAGAGACGCAAAGTTATGTGACAGAGGGACAATGCATGTGTAAGATAGCAAAACACTCAACAAGAATAATGATGTACAATGATGTATTGAAAAACGATATCATAACTGAGGATGTCTTTGGAGGTAGGTCAGTCGAAAATGTGATGTCCGTCAGTGATTTGGAAGTGTATGAAGGATGGGATTCGCGTATCTATCATGGTTTCTTTAAGTGTCGGATGTTTGTTTTGATAATTATTTAGAGGACACTTTTTTCGTGTGTCCTAGAGTGTCAGTGTCAGATACGTGTTGGACACAAATACCCTATACTGAAGGAAGTATTTGTGCTTCATAGCAAAGCAACTTATAACACATTTATATCTGCATATGTTAAAAAGATATATTGAGTACAATTGGAAAAAGGCAGGTGTAAGATGGCAAAGCAGTCATCAAGAACAATAATGTATTGGAAAAAAAGGATATTATAATTGAGGATGTCTCTAGAGGTATGTTAGCTGAAATATGATGCCCATCAATGATTTAGAAGTGTCCAAAGGATGAGATTTACGTGTCCAGTATGAGTCATCCAAGTGACGGATGTTTATTCTGATAATTATATAGAGGACACTTTAATTTTTCTCGTGTCCGAGAATTTCGGCGGTGGATACATGTTGAACACGAATAAGCTATGCTAAAAGAAGTATTTGTGCTTCATAACAAAGCAACTAACCATTTTATATTAACATGTGTATTATGCATATGCTAAAAAGATATACTTAGTATAAATTGAAAAAAGGCATGTGTAAGATGGAATATCAATAGGCAAGAGTAATGATGTACTGAAACAAAAGGGCATCATAACTGAGGATGTCTCTGGAGGTAGGTCAGTCGAAAATGTGATCTCATTTCCATCAATGATTCGGAAGTGTCTGAACGATGGGATTCACATCGAAAAAGTATATTTAGATTAATTGGTCCCAGCGAGGCTGAAACTCGTGAGCTAGGGAGCAACATGATTTCTTGTTTTGTTTGATGACACTTAGCCATATATAGAATACATATGCATTTTGTACGTACAACTTGTCTAGTAATAAACATGATAAATGATCCCTACAGATAAAGCTAGAAATATGAAATGATTAGCAAGTAAAATTAGATGACACCAATTAATAAGTAAGAGACTTATTATTATAATACATGAATTGATCATGTTGATGTTGATAGTCAACATGATTTGGTTCAAGTTGAAGCATTTGATTTCCCCAAAGATGTGACACTGTTCCTCCTGCTCCTGCTCCTATCATGCTTGTCCCATCATCCACATCATGATTGTTATTATTATTATTATTATTAAGCATCAAAGCATAGTAATAATGATAATACTGGTCATTAGTATAATTAGCAATGTCACTGGTGCAAGCATGAGTATGATTAAGGATTGTTTGGTGGAGCCAAATCTGGGACTTCAAGAACTTGACATACTGAATGGCATGGTCAAGCATGGAGACAGTGTCAAGCTTTGCACCACCAGGGATGAGACTCTGAAGTGTCTTGAAGCGGTCGCTAATACGGTGTCGTCTCTCCCTAGCAGCCACGCTTTGAGGGTCTGTGGACAACTTCACCATTCCCTGCTTGCTCTTCTTCTTACTGCTTTTAGGGTTGTGTTTGGGAAGGGGAGGATGAGGATGTGGGTGGGAATAACAAGGAGAAGAAGAAGAAGAAGAAGAAGGAATCAGTATGGGGATTGATAAGGAGGAGTTGGAGGAACAAGGGGTGGTCTTGCTTTTAGGGTTGTAGTACTTCAAGTAAGAGTAGTCCATGCTATTGCTAGACAAAAAAAGGGAGGTCTAAAGTCTTTAACTTTTTGGGGGTTTACACTTTTGTAGTTGTAGGAAGCTAGTTACTTCCCTTGACATATTTATAGACAGACTCTTGTGAGGGCAAGTGGGTACGTAAACACCAATTACCTGTTAGCTCAAGTGGTACCGGTTATATTGTATGTGGTCATTTACAGGTCCCAGAATTCATTTATGGAAGTAGCAACAGGCGTATCCGTATATGTATATCTGATTTCCCCATTTCCTATGGGCTAGTGAACCGTTAGGCTTTCCCTGAAATATGAAGCTCAGTGGGTGACCCAACTTACCAATTTATTAAAAAAAAAAGTGGGTACCTAACAAAGTATGTAAGAGTTGAAATTCATTCATTCAGATCTTACCATTTAACTTCACACTTCACAATCAAGTTATAAAATACTTCATCGATCACAAATAAATTGTCCATTTTACTTTTGTGCAGTCTTCAATATCATACTTAGACTATTAATATTTTATGTTTAATGTTAGAAAAATGTCCTAAAATCACCAAATCTCTTGATCCCACAATTATTTATTTTCAAATTGTATAAGAGTATTATTTAGGTTTCCTAATTGTATTAGATTCTAAATCTACTTGGAGTGAGAGTCAAGTTAGATTTATAGAGAGTTTTTCTTATAAATAGGGTTCAATATTCTCCACTTTATTTTACGGCGACGTCGATCACGGCGAACGACAAACGACTGAGTGACAGAGAGTCAGAGAGGGAGAAAATATTGAGAGAGAAAAGGGTCTCACCAATATTTTCCCAAGTGTATCCCGAGAGAGAAAGATTGAGAGTTGTGAGCGAGAGAGATTGTTATTGTAATCTCTTCTGTTGTGGATCGCATCATACCCTGTGATAGTGATTAGTTTGAACTCCTCCTTTCTCATAGTGGATTATTTTTCTGGTTGTCGTCATCCGTGGGTTTTTCTCCGAGTTCTTCGGTTTCCCACGTAAACCCTGGTGTTATCTCATCGCTTATTTATGGCTCCTGAATTTTGTCATAATTTCCGTCATCTCAATTTATTATTTATTTTCGCTTTCACTGTTATCTTGCTATTTTCTCTAACACTTTATCTTCGTAACACATGTAATATTATATTTAGCTAAAAGTAATTTTCATTACAAATCTTATAATATTAGTCTTACATATAAATCGACATATAATTTGATAAATAAACTGTCAAATTTGTTTGACTTCATTAGCCAAACATAGACAAATTAATTATTTATGACGGAATGATATTTTTTCACTATTCATTTTAATTAAGTGTTGCCAGTGGGTAATGATCATTTTAAATGCTCTAAGGTCATCAATGCCGATTTGTGTATACTTTCGGCCCGATGATTCTAATCAAAATCAACATGATCATCAACAAGGATATTAAAATCACAATCTAGTGCGACAAGAAGATGTAAATCAACATTATCAAAATGACTAGCTAGGAGATCAAGATGAAAGTCTCGATTAAAATTATGATCAAAATCAACATGAAAATCGATCAAGATGAGACATTACGAAGGAGATGTAAGAAAAAAAGCATTAAGAAGCAAAAACACACAGGTCTCAGATCAAAAACATATCCTTTAATCATTCAATTCATAAAAAAATTTACAAATCGGTCAACGTTGATTAATTTTTTATGAGCTTCATTCTAGAAATATTTAATAGAGTGCATGTAACAAAAAATTTAGAGCATAGTGATTAAAGTTTAAGTTTTATGAGCTTCGTTCTGAAATGATAATGAGTATTGTAGTTGTAAGAACATTCTCAGCAGATTTTATCATGAATATTATAATATAGTTTTATGTATATATTCTAATAAAGTGCTTGTGAGCAATACGATAGAATTTTATGAATATATTTCAAAGTGGTCATGAGTATTGTAGTTTAAATTTTTTTTATTAGTATTATTTAGCGTGCCCCGTAGAGAAAATTGCAGTGTGAAAATTCTTAGGTTTTATGAACACTTCCGTAAAATACATGTGACCGGTGGATCTTCACATTTATTTTTGCTTATGCATTTTCTAAGTTAAGTAGAGGTAGGGTATTTTTTTTCTCCGTCTTCATGGGCTAAGAATAAATATATATGTAGGAGTTTATATGAGCAAAATAGTAATGGTTGCACTATATATATAAAGCTAGTATCATAAAGTTTATAGAAAAATATTATTGAGGCATGTATATTAATTCCTCATAGAGTTGATAGAAGAAATGGTAGGACGTACAATTTTGGGTGGATATTAAAAGGAAGTGTCTTGTAAGCTGATTGGTTGTAATAAAACGCTAATTGAAATAAAATTTAAAGGTTCCAAAAAAAGATGTTGTTGTGTGTCCATATGGGGTGGTTAGGTATAGGATGTTTGGGTTGGATTTTAAGTTTCAAAGTTTAAGTTTTGGTTTTCTTGTTGGAAATAAGTTGGTGTTCCATATTGGTAGAAAAGGGAGAGTTGTTCTACTTTAAATAGTAGAGTTCTCCAAAGCTATTTGAACTAATAGAGACAAGGGTGGACTTGGTGGTCCACACGCGCGCCGACACCGCAGTTCCATATCAGCTCGGGTTTGTCACATTTTAAACAATTTTTAATTTCTATCTCAGATTTTGACTGTTTTATTTAATGCGCGTGTTTACGAGGCCTTTGAAGCTTGAGCCAGATTATTAGGGTCTCAAGGATGATTATGCAGTCTTCAACACTGCAATTTTCAAAGCTTGCTCTCTTGTTTAAATGTTTCTCCTCTTTCTTGTTCAATACAGAAAAAAATATCTCTGATTTTATTCATCTCTTTCTCTGCTTCTCTTAAAATAATTTTGGGCAATTACTCGTTCACTCCAACTGGTTAATGGAGAATGCACAAAATTAACCAGACCATGTAATCCTGGGGAGTGGCCGTCATTGGAGAGTTTGCATCGGTGCTCAGGCGAAATCACTTTCAGGACAGTGCATGGTTATTAAAATCCCAAACCTGATTTACGATCCTACAATTTTATGGTCCAAAATCATCGATACGTTTCTACAATTTACACACGATCCACGATCCTACATGGGCTAAATCCCTATCCTAACTTCCCCATAATTTTGAGTTAGGATCCCGATTTTAACAACCTTGGGGCAATGGATTATCCACGCCACGGTGTCCCTTCCTTCGTTCTTCTTTTTCAAGTGAGATCTTTTCTACAGTGATTATTTGCTATCTTTATAACAGTTTGAAATCAAGAAGCTATTGAGCAATCACTTTCATATGCTCCCCTTAAAGGGCGTTAATGTTGGTGCCAATCATGTTAGTGGGCAAAATTGTGTTGATAATGCCATTAAAGTGGTGGCCAATATATATATAGTTGTGACGTTTTGCATGTCAATATTGTTATCCTTGCTGGTAATGGTACTAAGGCATCGTTCTTTTATGCGTTAACGCACCCAAACGCAACGCAACATAACGCAAATTATCGTCACTTTTTAACCATTTCCAACGCAACTAAACGTAACGCAACGCAAACGCAACGTACAAAAGAACGATGCCCAGCAAAACCGGCCATTTTAGGTTTGATCCTATCAACTTTAGCTAGTTTAATTTGATTTATTAGCAAGTTGTCCTACAAAGATGAGTTTCATGAATGGATAGTCCTCGACTAATGTTGTGTGAAGTTAGTGCCTATATCAATTCATATTAATTTTTTGACGACGTGAATAATTTAGTGGTTAAAATTTTGAGGCCACGAATAGCAGAATTGCAACTAGAAAGTCAATCAAGGTATGGTCAATTAAGCAATGACAACTCTTAGAATTGAAATTTTGTTGAGTTGAAGAGCTTTAAATGTTAGAGAAAATAGTAGCAAAGTAATAGCGGAAGCGAATAGTAAAAATCGAATTGAGATGACAGATATTACGACAAGATTTAGGAACGAAAAATAAGCGATGGAATCAAACACCATATTTACGTGGGAAACCGAAGAACTCGGAGAAAAACCCACAGATGGCGACAGCTAGAAAATAATTCACTATGAGAAAGAAGGAGTACAACCTGATCACTATCACAGAGTGTGATGCGATCTACAAAGGAGATTACAATGACAATTTCTCAACTCTCAACTCACAATCTCTCAGGATACACTGGGGAAAATATTGGTGAGACCCCTTTTTATCTCTCAATATTTTCTCTCTTTAACTCTCTGTGTTTACCGATATATTTTGATGGAGAAACCAGTACCATATAAATACTAGTTGAAGGGGAAAGAAAACTAGGATAAAATAAATAATCTAAATAACAAAGACAGAAGACCGCCGCAGCCAAGAACTGAAAACTCAAGGGCGTTGGCAGTGCCTTTAGGCGCTGACCGCGTCACGCACTACGAGCCTTCTGAGTCTAACGCTGTCAGCGGGAAAAGAACAGAGGACAACGCTTGCTTGTCTTCGGTTTCGAACTAAACGCTGGGTGATGGGAAGACCCCTTGGTGGCGTCAAAAGACCCCCCACCAACGTCTTATGGACAAAAGGCCCCCTGGTGGGGTCTTGGACCCCCTTGAGGCGTCTTGAACTGCTGCCTCTTGTGAGGGGCGTTGCTGGCGTCTCATCTGGCGTCGGTGGTGCCCCAATTATCCTCTCTCAATTTGGACGCTGAGGATTCAATGGGTCACACAAACCCAACATTAAATGAGAAGGCATCGATGAAATGTATTGGAAGGCGCTTGAGGATTGAAACCAACACTAAATTCAGCTAAAGAGAATATAGTAATTAATAATTGTGTTAGTTATTTTTTATTTCTAGCATTGTTAAATAGTAGTTTAATTCAAAATTCAATTTTTGGTTTGTCATAAGATACGTACCTTCTAACATTTCCTGAATCGGTGATATAATATGGAGGCAATGTTATGAGTAATGAGCTATGAACATACATGTGAGGCCGTGTTACATCTATATCATGCAAATCATCTGTTACATCTGCATGATTGCCACAACCCACCACATTTCACCGCAAATCATTACTTTTTTCTCTCCTCACTTTTTTTCTCTACTTTTTACATTCTCTCTCCTCACCTACCCCACATACCAATAACCTACCACAATTCCACCATACCCCACCATAATTTCACCACACCTCACCGCAAAATACCACAGTATAGAACACGGCCTGAGTTATGCATGATTTTAGCATTGGAGTTAACTGTTAAGTGAAGTTCTGAAATGTATAGGTTGGTAGGTAGGGGCAAAGACCGATAGTAGGGCAGCATAGTTCCCCACTTCACGCAAGCTTTATCCAATCTCTTCCTCCTCTTTTTAGTTTTTACCCTGATTGATTTATTTCTTTTGCTTCTTTCTGTTTGGCTTTACTCTGCCAGGACCCCCCAGCTTGACACCTGCACATGAGAGAGACAAACAAGGGAATTAGAGAGAAAAGAGAAAAAAACAAGACATCACATTACATCCGTCACCCTCAATTTTTTGCCCAGGTTTTTTGCAAAAGCCACAATTGACGAAATTAGATTTCTCAGTTCTCATACATATACATTATTCATATTCAAACTCTGCTCTACCAGACCAACTGTTTCGTATGTGTCCATCAGGATACTTGCAAAGTAAAATATTATTTTGATTGGACTTTTGACCACTGTAACTTTCAATTGAGGTAATTTTGATCTGTCTCATTAAAAATGAAATAATTCTTGACATGACTCACAAAGGTCAATCTATCAATCATGTACCCCCCCTTTCATTTTATGTGTGTCATGTATCATATATTTCATGATTTTTTAATATTTTTTAAATTAATTAATAGTTTTAGATATAATATCTCAACAAAAAATTATAACATCATACTCATACTATAATACTATTTTTTACAAATATAATGATCGATAATATATTTTTATATATTCAAACATTGTATATATTAAAAAATTAAGAATTAAAATTGTCAAAATTTAACTGATACGTAGATTTAGGTAACATATAAAATATATAGGAGCTAGGGAGTAGTACCTCTATACAATGGACTTTTTAGTCACAATTAAGAAATTCAATAAATAAGTTACTTAAATATTATGTTGCATTTTCTCAAAAAAAAAATATTATGTTGCATGAAAAGTTATAAAATATGAATATCAAATCATTTATATATTTTTCTCTCTCTCACTCTTTTTATTTTTATCAGAAAAACTAATAAAAAAATATTATTTGAAAAAAATTAATTGAAATTATAATATGATAAGTATTAAGAAATTAAGAAACTTAATTAAAGCGTTAACTAATTTTGGGTGCGTTGCGTTATACCTTTATTATTATTATTATTATTATTATTATTATTATTATTAATGGGTAGAGGCAAAGATGGAAGAGATTTGTGGACAAAGTTAGAATCATTATTATCCATTATTATCTTCTTTTTTTCCAGCGAAGACAACACAACACAATAAAAAAAAAAAAAACAAGACAAGTTAGCTTAACTAATATTAAACTAAAAGAAAAGTATTGAGCGAAATCCACGATCTAGCGCCTAGTCCTTTTCTGACCAGTGTCGTCGCCATCTTGAGAGCCATGGACATAAGTTGTCGTAGAATCCTGGCAATCCCAAACTCGAATTCATCTTTTAACATGCTTCACTGATTGTGATGGATGATCCACTATCAATAATATATATGTCTTCACCTTGCTCTTTTATGATCTAACCATATCATCTTGAATTGATCTGTTTCCTTATCCGATTCGCCCATGTTGAAGCTTCCTATGAGCATGTTTCTAGTGTGGAGGAAAACTTTTACATGCTATCAGAAGCCATTTGCCTTCCCTTGGCCTTGACCTCATAGTGGATCAGTACATGCTATTGCGGGAACAAGAGAATGCAATGTTGTCACAAGGAAAAGTCCCTAATTCTTGGGTTTCAATGGGGTCTACTCCATCACCTTTAACAAAAGGCAGAACCTCATCCGCAATTTCTTCCTCCTGCTTTTTGATTGATTGTTTTGCCTCCACAACTTCAGTAGCTTGGGAAGCTGGAGAGGATATATGTTTTGTTAGCACTTTTACCTTCATTGTAACGCTCCGGCCCCTTCCGGGCTACGGACATTATCGATAACTGTTTCAAAGATTGCTGATTGGCCCCTCAAATCACCACGAGTCCTTCCAACGTGCTTCCTCGTCGCTCACATGCTGTCTGGGAAAACTTTCCAGGAGGTCCTCTGATGGAAATCAGCACACGCTTATTCCCCTAGGCCCAATCAAGAAGGCCCAATTGAAGATCCAAGCTACAGATAGGGTCCTTCGTCAAAGGACTTCATCACATACAGGACCGACAAGGAAGATTTGGTTCATTTACACCAAGTGGGCCCAAGAAAAAAGATACAAAGTTGAATTACAAAGGCCCGTTCATATGGTGTGCTTCTTATTTCAAGAGGATGTTCAAACATCCTAGTTGGGCCCAAGATCACACGTCAAGCCCAAGTAGAGCTATCACACGTCCAATTCAAGAATCCAAGCTGAATTTTATAATCTTGATCTTTGGATGTAATTTTATTAATTATAGCTTTTAATAGTTTTTGGTGTGTTTTAAATTATCTTTTAGAATAATGTAAGATGGCAAGTAAGATATAAACTTGAGCATCAAGTCTAGTAGGAGTCTAGATTAGTCTATCATATTCTAAGGTGTTCTAAAATATTCTAAAAGGTGTGTGAGTGTGTGTGTGACTGGTGGTAAGGTAGAATGGCGTCAATTTTGATTATTATTGTCCTATATTAGGTTGACTTATTTATAACTAATCCATCTTGGATTAGGAAAACCAAATTCAATTAGGATAAGGTTGTTGTAACAAACTTCCCTTAGGATAAGGAATCCTAATCCAAGGAGGAGTAAGTTACCACAGGCTTCTAGGATTAGAGTTTGTTGGCTTGCACGCCAAGTCTCAAAGTCCTAAGGTGTGTGGGACTTTGTTAGTATAAATAGTTAGACTTGTAGCCTCTCAAATCAATCAACTTTGAATTATGAAAATAGTTAAGCTTTTAGCTTTCTCTCGAGTATTTGGATAAACCTCACCCATTTCTTCTATCGTATCTTGGTATGGCACCCAAGTGGTTAGGAAGAGCTTGATCTTAGTTTGCGGTCTAAATCAAGTTAGCCCTAGATTGTCTTTCTTATGGATTCAAGTTAGAAACTTAGAACTATCCGTTCATATCTTTCTGTCAATACTGTTAAGATAATTACATTTTTGTCTTTCTATCAATATAGTTAAAACAAAGAAAACCTACCCTTTATCCCTCCTCCACCAAACGTCCACCTCCTCCATACCCTCTCCCAATTTCGTTCATCCCCTCTTCCACAAAGAACCCTAACCACCTCTCTTCTGTCTCCATAACAAACTCTCAACAAACTTCATTCCTCTCTCTCCTCTCTCAAACCACACGCCATCCTCACCTCTCTCTTCTCCCATCCCTCACTCAACCCCCTCATCCAAGATTCAAACATTCATCTCTTTTTCCGTTCAAGAATCGATCTTTCTTGATTCTTGAAACCACAAAAGTCCTCACGACACATAAAGTCCTCTATTCACGTGATACTCCCCTATTTTTCCCTCTTTCACGTGATCTTTCCCTCTCTTTCTCCGTCTTGGTTGCATGTGTTTTATGTATTACTGGATTGAGAGTCTTTCTTTGTCATGTAATATATCATCGTCCATCCTTAGACTACTCCTAACTAAGCACGCTTAACTGAGGAAATCCCGACGGATGAACTACCATAAAAGAAGATGTACATTGGTGATATTAGTAGCCATTTCAATCCTTTTAGGTCATACTTAACTATATATCTATGGTGTTACATTCATATAGCTTATACTTGAAGGATCATATACTTCAACAAGTCTTCCAATTCTATAGTAGAATAGCAGGTCTTGATAAGTTTCAACATTTAAGGAAAGTACTTTACCATCTTGTCTTTTGGTAAATGTGCCTTTAATCATAACTTTGAGTTGAAGATGTTAGTTGGAGATTTCATAGGGCTAGGCGCCCAATCCTCTATGAAATATGTTTCAAAGTGATATCACTTGCGCTTCTCACCCACATCCTCTTCCACTAACAATATTATAAATATTACAAATATCAAGGAAAAAGCATTACATTGAAAAAAAGATGGTCGATTGTTAAAATAACAATACATGTCAGTAAGTTGTCGCTAATACCAGATAAAAATGTTTGATAATTAAAAGTACGAGAATCTAAAACAATAAAAAAGAAAACAGGAAAAAGCTTTAACGAAAAATTAGGGAGACATAGCGGAATTTAAGACAATTGAAAGGGAGGGCCATGGTAAATGCAAAATTTGAAGCTAATATGTGACGATAGACAACAGATGTCAGCCATAGGATACACTTATAGTGGTTGTCAACCATGACAACCACTGTAAGTAAAATGAATCTTATTCGTACATCTGTCAAGTTTTATCTTGATCATTAACTTTTTTATTTAATATAAATTGTGAAATATATTTTTAAAACTTTTAGTTTATTTTAAAAAAATTTAAAATAAATATTTTTCAAAATATGCTAATTTACTAGGTAAAAATTTAGATTTAAGATATTTAAATTTTAAAAAATTTTGGAAAATTTTTTAATTAAGAAAATATATTTTATAATGTTGTATTAAATTAAAAAAAAATGAATAGCGAAGATAAAAATTGACAAATGTATGAGTAAATATTGTTTTCCTTGTGGTGATTGTCATGGTTGACAACCACCGTATATTTTTCCGTCAGCCATATGCAATCATCAAATCATTGCCGGGTAATTGTACGATTAAACAAGGCCTATTAATATTAACTTAGCTTGTTTTCCATAGGTTTTATAGGAGTCTAGACAATGTACTATTAAATGTTTTTGGGTCTTATTATTTTCATTTTTTTAACTCTGCCGCCCATCTTGAATTATGAAGAAAAGGAAATGCTAAAGAGGTTAGGGTCTTATCGACACCTTCACTCGGAATCTTTAGGCAATTCCGCAATTGGGTTGTCTGCTGCTAATCCTCCTTTGATGATGCACCAATCAACGCTGCCCACTTCGGGAGAGTTTATACTTTATATGTTAAAAGAAGGCTATGCTGATGACAGTGGGACCGTGGGTATACAAATAAATGGAATTTGCTGGATTTAGTTTAGAATTAGGAACCTACATTTCTTTAAAAACTATTTATTATACGGTAAAAATTAAGAATCTACATAACTACATTTATAAAATTAAGGACGTCCACTTAATAATAGTGATATTATATAAATTTAAAAGATGTAATTCTTCTAATGTATATAGACTATTTTAATTTTTCTAAAAAATAGTTAGACTATTATATTAACTTGGACACAATTATTAATATTTTAAATATTTTTTAATATATTCATTCAACATAAATATACAATATCCTCTTAATATATAATAATTTTTTTTAAAAAATTCCTAAACCTAATATAAATCTACCTATGAATTTGACAGAGCTTGAAAATTCAACCTAAACCTATCCAGAAACTTAAGATTTGAAACACTTTTTTTGAATCCGACAAAACAGAAAGCAACCTGGTCGGGTTTGGATTGACCCTACAGATTGAATGATGAAACGACGAAACAGGAGTTGGGCTAAAAATATAGGCCCTTGGATCCCTCTCTAATTGTGCAGAGTCCACTTAATGTTGGCCCAATACAATCATACTAGCCATGTCATTAAAATTTTGTTTTAGGCCCAGTTCGACAAAAGTAACAGATTTTTTGAAAATAGTAGGGTGTCCAACAATAATCGAAATCAAAAACCAAACTGTAAAATCACATAAACCAAACTAGTAAAAGCGGTTAATCATTTGGATTTTTTGAAAATTACGGTTTAGGATAACCAAGTTTAAGGGGTTTAAGTTTTGGTTTTGCGTTTTTGTGAAACGGCTAACCATGGTTAATCGGTCTTGATTAATTTAGTAACAAAATTTGAAAATTTAAAGCAGTATGTTAATTTTTTACTTGTTACTTCAAATTTCTAGAAACCAGTGGTAAACCGCGGTTAACCATAAACTTAACCCAAAACGTGATTGACCATGTTATCAATGCGGTTAACCGACGGTTTCGGTTTGGTTTCAGTTTCTGGTTTTCAAAAGCATTTAACCACGAACCGGTTAACTGCATAAAGCGGTTTAAGTCTAGATTTATAAAATCCGTAAACCACATATGCAGTTAACCAGTTTTAAACACCCCTAGCGAATAGCAGTTGATGTGATGGATAATGGTTGCATTTTATCAAATAAATGATACTTATTTAAGTATCTATTTGTAAAGAATATTATATTTGGTAAAAAATGGGCCACTAGCTAATGCCTAAGTACTAGCATTGTATTGGTTTAAAAGAAAAAAAAAGTACTAGCATTGTATTTTAATTTACACTTTTTTTTTCATGTGACTCCTATCCCACTTAGACTCAATTCAAATCTTAGCCGACCTAAGCTTGACCTGACCTGAGATCGATGCAGACCCTTGAATTCATAGATGACCTGACCGATAACTGAATTAACCTAAGGCACCACAATCCAAAATCAAACCGAGCTGAATCTTACCTGAACTGAACCTTGTTCAAACCAAATAAGTTGATCCGAACTCCACCCCAATCCAAACTTTACCCAAACCCATGCTCACACCCGCTCCAAAACTTGGTGACCCAAACTCACCCGTGCTAACCTTTCCCGAACCGTGAGACACAGTTGACCCATTTGTCAGGTCTAATTCACAAATCACAAATTCTGTCACATTTTCACTATAACACATAAATATTCATTTGATTTGTTTTCCGCTGCATCTGCGAGTAACGAAACTGAGGTCTGAGGACCAACTTTTACTGATTGCGATAAACCCTTCTGAATTCGTCGGCGAAGTATCCACAGAAAGGACATACATATGAATCCAGCTGTAGAAACTGCGAAGCAAGGGAGTATGGTGGGAGAGGTGAAGAGGGATAATTTAGTTAACGGCCTCCTATGGTTCTTATCTCCACGATTCCACCCATCTTTAGCTATCCACTTTGGTAAGTTTTTTGGGTCCTTTTCATTCCAAGTTATTCTGTTGTTCTTAATCGAATGTTTCATCTGTTTCTTTCCTATTTCACCATTTTCCTGCTGTTTCTGTGAGCCAAGGAATGTGGGTATTCATTTGGCTTTCACATTTTCTACTTGTTTTGCTGTTTTGCTAGTTAAAATGGGCTTAACTTTGATTTCAGGAATTGTAACAATGCAAATCTTAAATTCAGTGTTGTTGAACCATCTACTGGTTGTTGGAGAATAATGTTGGGACTTTCTCTCAGGCTAGTTAAAAAGAAATGTTTCTGGGAAGTATCATGACTCATGAGCAACAGCAATTGCCCTTGACAATTGGATAAGATATGCTTTTCATACCATGACATGGAGTATATATGCAATCATTTTGGTTATTTCCCACTTCTTGAACCTCCAAGTAAGGGGATGATTCTCATCCTTCTATCTCAAATGTAGTGGCAAATAGTTGTTGGGTACTACAGTCTGTGTTTGGTTCCCATTAATGAAGTTCTGGAATGCTAGATGAAAACTTTGTGGTATAATTTTTGAGGAGTAAGTGATTTGGGTTGTTGAAGTTACTCTTGTGCTCATAATGTGTTACTATGGAAGAGAATTAGAAATGAGTCGTAACAAAGATGGATAAGAAAAGCTAGCATGATTGCTCATGGGGTTGTATTATGGAGCATTTAAGTTTCAATTAGCCGACAGTTTTCGAATCTTGCAACTAGGGGAGACAGTTCCTCTGAAATCAAATGCTGGTTGCCGCCATATACATCAGAAATTCCCCTGCACACACCAAAAATGTGATTCATGTGAGACATTTACTTGCAAATTTTCACCGAAATTTGTTGCGCTATTATGGAATTTTCTAAGAGGTTACCATTTTGTAACAAAAAACCTAGCAGGAAGAAATTGTTTGACATGGGTTGTAGTATGATTAAGTTTCTAATTTGGGTCTTTAATTTGTGATACAAGACGAGCTGAAGAACTTGTTTGCACAAGAAACACCTCTGAAAGATCAAAGACTTTCTGTACAAGAGAGCAAAGGGGATAAGCTTGAGACTTTGCACATGTCCTGCCTGAAAGATGTCTCAAAATTGTTGTATATGTGTTCTCCGGCAAGCAAAGAGAGGAAACTGGAGAAGGTAGGGGAGAAAGAAGAAATAATGAAGGCGTGTGAAGCAATTTCTGAAATTCAAGCGGAAGTGGACAAGCTCTCTCAAAGGGTAACTACTTATATATTGATGTTCATCTTCTATTCCATTGGCAAGTGTAGATGTTTTATTACTGTTCTTGGTGCAAGCAGGTATCATCATTACAATCATCCGTCCAGAGTGGAGCAAAGGTAGATGAAAAAGAATTCATCATCTCAACTGAGTTGCTTATGGTGCAATTGCTCAAACTTGATGGCGTTGAGGCTAAAGGGGAAGCAAAGGCTCAGCGAAAGAAGGAGGTGAGTTTGTTTTGGTGTGATTATAATTAATGGGGGGTTCTTTTTTTTAAAAAAAAAAAAATTATTTGCGTATCATTTTGGCTGTCTAAATTTCCAAATATTAACTTGGATTTTCTTCACCATTCGAGCTAAAATTCAAGTATTGGTTAGGTTGGCAATGACTGGTCTGTGTCAGCAGTTGAAACTGTGTTGGAACCCAATTTCTGTTTCTGAATGACTAGAAGCGCCCCTGCGGGTGGATGTTTTTGGCGGGGGGAGGAATGCTTTTTTTATTCTTGTTTCATCGATGCATTCCTCTGTATTACTGTATATGAAGAACTGAAGATGCAATTTGCTTACATATTTTCACTGAACATTTTTGGGTTCTATCCGGATATAGAACTGAACAATTGATCTTCAATCTTCATAGCTATATAGACCAATAGACGAGATTCTTAAGACATTTGCCGGAGCCTTGCATCCATGATGGAGCTCAGTTGCATGTTTTCCTGGTGGCCTGTGAATGTATCAGGTCTTAGATGGGATCACATTTTTTCTGCTCAAGCTACAATTGTTATATGGTTATGTGGGGCTGGGGTAGTTTGATTAGGTCAGAACCTATGTTAGCTTTGACACTCCACGTTACCAAGCTGTACTTGTGTCACAGCGCTCCTTAGATAGGACACGGGATAGGTATCCAAATGCAAAAGTATGGGCAAGAATATATGGTTTTCGCCCTTCGTGGATTATGTTACATATTTCTTTACTGTTTAATGGTTTGACAAGTAAAAAGCTTATAATTAATGAAAGGCTCTAGAGATGATTACTTTGACCATACAACTTTCACACATAACATGACTGAATCCTGATGTATGTGTCCAAGTTTTGCACAATGTCCCCGAGTCTTATATATTGGAACTTGACAAGTTGCATACTTGGATCTATACCTTTGTCCTACACTCCTACACCAGTGTACCAAGTCCAGGTAGCATAGATCAGAACTGAGAACATTGTATAACGTAGTGATTGGCTTGTGCTTCGGTGTTCAGTACGTCATACCGCATCTGTTTGCTGTTTCTCCACTAAAGTTGGTTGGGAAAAAGTGAAAAACACAATCAATGCTTGATCACATAGATGTCAAATCAATTAAGGTTCATGTCGTCAAACTTCAGTTGCCTTATTTCTGGTATGGCTTAGGGTTTGATGTCAGGTTGGGAAACTTGAGACACAGGTCTTGGATAATGTAATTACTTGTGCTTTAACAAATTCTGTTTGTATTATCTTGTGGGTTGATGGAAGCTATTTGCTTGATTGCTTGTGGGGTATGGTCATCTAAATCTCGATCTTCCTAGAGCCACAAAAGTGGGAGCTACTACACTAGGTGTTGGTATTGATGGAAGCTTGTGACTATTTTTCACAGGTATGCCGAATCCAGCAATATGTGGACGAGCTCGATGCTCTCAAGGAAAGGAACTCCACAGATTCATCATAGTTACAAAAAACAGCTGTGAATGTCATCATGCACAGGCATTTCTCAAGAATGGGAGCTTTTTTATTAGCTTCTGTCCCATTTTCTCTAAACAATATACAGAAACATACGTGATTCTTGGTTCTTTCCCGGAGTACCATTCCTTTTTGATGAAGTACACCACACCATCATCTCCTACAGTCATCCCACATGCAAAGCTCCTGGCTGGATGGCGATTAGTACATTTTTAGAAGCAAAAGAGGCGGTGTACCTCTGTGAGTTATCGAGATTGTTTCTGGAAAACCAATGGTGGTCTGTTCAGCTACCAAATATGTGCAATAGAACAATTGGTTTGAACTGGATATCTGTTTCTGGAAGTTATAAGCATTGTAATTTGTACATGAATTGTGTACTCTAATCTAGCAGTTCTTCCATTAGAATTATGAGATCTTTGATTATACAGTGATGGACTCACTAAGAACTCTGGCCACAGCATGAGGGTGAAAGGAAAGACATTTAGTGTGCTGCCAACTAAACCAGCATGAGTGTTACATAAATTGTGTACTCAAACCATTGATTTTGTTAAAAATGTCGACTAATACCAGTCCATTAGAAACTAACTCTAAAACCAAATGGGTGACAGAGAACGCAGGAGCTCCGGCGCCAACATGGTCGCCAGAGTAGTCCATGGCACTCCACTGGAGCAACAACAAACGGAGTAAATGAGAGTAAGAGCAAATACAAGGGTGAGAACGCAAATCATTTTGCAACAAGGAATGACAAATCAAGCCATGCATTCTGGGAATGCTGAAACGTTCGACCGTGGCACAGTTTCCTAATTAGATATTGACACATGACATAGCACTGTAGCAAGACATGTGTTTGTTGGTTCACTTGGTTGTGATCTGTGTAATTATAACACCATATGACTGTATTCTCTTGTCCCGTGAATGAAAATTTGGTAATAAGCACATTACCTAAGTGAGAGGAATCATTAACTAATATTTCCAGTCATAGTTTTTTTTTAATTTTTTTTAAAATTTTTTTTAATGACAGATTGACCCTCTCCATGCAGGTATTCCCCTTAAACCACCTCATGTTACGTACACATCAAATGCTTTTCTCGTGTGTTCACTAGTGTGAGTATCTTTTCAGAATCCTCTCATCACCCGCATTCGTCATCCAATTATTCATATAAGCTAGTTGAATCTCGCTATGAAGGATTACAAACACTCTTGTCTTGTGAATGAAAATTTGGTAATAAGCACATTACCTAAGTGAGAGGCATCATTAATTAATTTGTCCAGTCAAAGTTGTCTTTTATAACAGATTGGCCCTCTCCATGCACGAATTCCCTTTACATCGCCCCATGTTACGTACATCTCAAATGTTTTCTCGTGTAGAAACATTAATTGCAAGGATTGTTCACCAGTTCGAATATCTTTGCAGAATCTAGCTAATTGTCCTCTCATCACACACATTGATCTTCCAATTATTCGTATTAGCGCGTTGAACCTCACTCTAAAGAATTACAAGCAAATCTTTCAACTCTCATGCATGTATTCCCCTTGAACCACCCCATGTTACATACACATCAAATGCTTTTCTCGTGTAGAAACATTAATTAAACAGATCTTTCACTACATCGAGTATATTTTCATAATTTAGCTAGTTATCCTCTCATTACCTGCATTAATTTCTAATATTCATATAAGCTCATTGAACCTCGCTCTGAAGGATTACAAGCGCACTTGTCTTGTGAACGAAAATTCGATAATAAGCACATAACCTAAATGAAAGGCATCATTAATTAATTTCCCCGGTCATAGTTATCTTTTATAATAGATTGGCCCTCTCTATGCACATATTCCCCTTAAACCACCCCATGTTACGTACACATCAAATGCTTTCTTGTGTAGAAACATTAAATACAAGGATCGTTTACCAGTCTGAGTATCTTTTTAGAATCTAGCTAGTTGTCCTCTCATTACCTATATTCATCTTCCAAATATTCATATAAGCTTGTTGAACCTCCCTCTGAAGGATTACTAGCAAGTCTTTCAACTCTCCGTTCACGTATTCCCCATAAACCACCCTATGTTACGTACACATCAAATGCCTTTCTCGTGTAGAAACATTAATACAAGGATCGTTTATCAGTCCGACTATCTTTTAGGAATCTAGCCAGTTATCCTCTCATCACCCGTGTTCATCTTCCAATTATTCATATTAGCTCGTTGAACTTCGGTCTGAAGGATTACAAGCGCTCTTGTCTTGTTAATGAAAATTTTGTAATAAGAACAATACCTAAGTGAGAGGCATCTTTAATTAATTTGTCAAGTCATATTTGACTTTTATAACAGATTGGCCTCTCCATGCACGTATTCCCCTTAAACCATCCCATGCTACATACACATCAAATGCTTTCTCGTGCATAAACATTGATAACAATGATCGTTCACTAATCCGAGTATCTTTTTAGAATCTAGCTAGTTGTCCTCTCATCACACACATTCATCTTCCAATTATTCATATAAGCTCGGTAAACCTTGCTCTAAAGGATTACAAACAAGTCTTCCAACTCTCCATGCACGTATTCCCCTTGAACCATCCCATGTTACGTACACATCATCTGCTTTCCTTGTTCATAAACATATATTACAAAGATCTTTCACCAGTTTGAGTATCTTTTCATAATCTAGCTAGTTGTCTTCTAATCATATGTGCTAATCTTCAAATTATTCATATAAGCTTATTGAACCTCGCTCTGAAGGATTACAAGCGTCCTTGTCTTGTGAATGAAAATATGGTAATAAGCACATTACAACAGTGAGAGGTATCATTAATTAAATTTCTCAGGCACAGTTCCCTTTTTTAATAGATTAACCCTTTCCATGCACATATTCCTCTTAAACCACCCATATTACATACATATCAAATGCTTTGAACCTTGCTCTTAAGTATTACAAGCAAGTCTTTCAACTTTGCATTTACGTATTCCCCTTAAACCACCACATGCTATGTCCACATCTAATGCTTTTCTCGTGTAGAAACAATACTACAATGATCGGTCAATGGTCAAACTATCTTTTCAGAGTCTAACCAGTTGTCATCTCATCACCCGCTTCATCTACCAACTATTCATATAAGCTCATTGAACCTCGGTCTGAAGGATTAGCTCTTGTCTTGTGAATGAAAATTTGGTAATAAGCACAATACCTAAAAGTAGGGCTGTTCATAGTCCTGTCCGGACCGAAAAATGGACTGGACTAGACTGAACTGAGGACTGGACCGAGGGAAGTTCGGTCCAGGAAATTTTGATGTTTGGTCTTTGGTCCAGCCCATGGACCGAACTGAAGGACTAAAGTTACTAAAATTATAGGGTTTCTTTATGTATAATCCAGTCCGGACTGGACCGAACAAAGTTTGGTCGGTCCAGTCCCGGACCAACCTTTTTTCGGTCCCGTCCTTGGTCCAGCTTAGTCCTCTAATTCGGTCCAGTCCGGGACCGATGAACAACCCTGCCTAAAAGAGAGACATCATTAATTAATTTGCCCAATCATAGTTGAATTTTATAACAGATTAGCCCTCTCCATGCACGTATTCCCCTTAAACCACCCCATCCTATGTACACATCAAATGCTTTTCTTGTGTAGAAACATTAATTACAAGATCTTTCACCAATCTGAGTATCTCTTAATAATCTAACTAGTTGTCCTCTCCTCACCCACCTTCATCTTCTGATTATTCATATAAGCTCATTGAACCTCACTCTGAAGGATCACAAGCGCTTTTGTCTTGTGAATGAAAATTTGGTAATAAGCACATTACCTAAGTAAGTGGCATCCTTAATTAATTTGTCCACTCATAGTTGTCTTTTATAACATATTGGCCCTCTCTATGTATGTATTTCCCTTAAACCACCCCATGTTACGCACTCATAAAATGCTTTCTCGTGCAGAAACGTTAATTAATTACAAGATTGTTCGCCAATCCGAGTATCTTTTCAGAATCTAGCTAGTTGTCCTCTCATCGCCCGCTTTCATCTTCCAATTATTCATGTAAACTTGTTGAACCTCGCTCTGAAGGATTACAAGCACATCTTTCAACTCTCCATGCACGTATTTCCCTTAAACCACCAATGTTACGTACACATCAAATGCTTTCCTCGTGTAGAAACATTAATTACAAGGATTATTCACCAGTCCAAGTATCTTTTCAGAATCTAGCTAGCTATCCTCTCACCACCAGCGATGTCCTCTAGTCACCCGCATTTATCTTCCAATTATTCATGTAAGCTCGTTGAACCTCGCTCTAAAGGATTACAAGCAAGTCTTTCTACTCTTTTTAAAGTTTGACTATTTTAGGCAATCTATTGTAGGGAAATTTCTCAAAGTTTTCATTGTAGCAACAAATCACCAAGACCAACCCATCCTTTTTTCTTTAATTTCTATTCTATTTTCCATTTGAGAAGAACACAAAACTTTCACTTTTACTGTTCCATACGAGTTGTTATTAGGTACTCTCTACCAATGTAGTCCCTCCCACATTCTTTTCTGATGTATAAAGGAAAAATTGTTTGGGGGTAGGGGTTAGGAGTAAAGAAAAAAGAAAAGAAAAAACTCAAAAGTTTTCTGATGTCGTCTCCAGGATTTGAACCCTGGATACCTGGGGTAGAAGGTGGACCTCTTGCCACTTAAGCAAGAGGTGATTGGCACCTTGTTAGGTAGTTTATTCCTATAAATGACGTACACAATTTCTTTGTGCTTTTATAAACAACATTGTTACCTTCTTTGCATTCACAATTTGAAAATTAATAGTGGTGAGATATGTAGTAGCGCTTGGGAAGCTATAGTAATTTGATGAGTATCAACTTCTCATCCCTTGATAGACATCATTCTACTTTCCAAGTTTTTTCCCCAAAGGTAAGTAATAAGAGTTAGGCAATCCTTATTGCAAGGGTTCTACATAATTTGTCTCCCGTGAAAATAAAAGAAAAAAGTTCTCTCATTACTCACATTCCAACTCACTGAATCTGACTAAATGAGACCAGCCTTAGCAAACTAATCAATGACTCTATTAGCTTCTTTGAGAACATACTAACAATAGAAGAATTACACTTAACAGAAAGAACCTGATATTTTCAACCAGCCTCATGATAGACCATGGGATTTCGCAAACTCCATGAACCACGTCAATAACAATCTTGTTATCACCTTCCACGAAAATGTTGTAAAAGTCGCACGCAAGTAAGCTTCTCTGATATCATTGCTCATAGTAGTTGCTTCCGCCGCCATAATTGACGTCTTGCCCAGATTACCAAAGGAGGGGTCTTAAGTACTAAGTCTGCCACTTAAAGTGGTGATCTAAAATTATACTTTCCAAGTATTCAACCTTTAGTTGTACCTTATCTAGAAGACTTTTCAGGTTGATTTGTTTCTCATTCACCAAAGGAGAGGTCCGAAATACGTTGTTAGTAGTTAATGTTTAGCACCTTAGAAGTACAGTCGTCATACCTAATCGAATATTCAAATTTACCTTTTCAACCAAATAAGAGGGAATCAAATCATACTCGATCACTTTTCCTTCATAAAAACACATTTGAAATATTGGATATTGGCAATATCCTCGTGATATAATAAAAATATACTACAAATATGTTAAATTATTTAAACGCATCAACATAACATATATTAATCATTATCTAAATCACAACTATGTAAAAATGGACAAACATAAAACTAGTTTCAATGAATCGTCACTATACCTTAAGAATTACGGTAGTTTATGTAAAACTAAATAAACTGATATTTCAACACACTAGGATTCATATCGGATCGGAGGATTGTGTTTGATACTATTCTATCCCTACATATTTTCATATAACAAATTCCTTTTTTATGTTAGGAATGGATTAAATAAACATAACTAACATCTAATATGATATACCAATATGATATTTTATTGCTCCTCAAACGGATGTATTACTATTGTGAGGGTGAACAATTTCAGAAGTTTGGGTCACTCGGATCACGTGATATGGGCAAAGGGTTACATTTTTTTTGTTTAGGGTTTCATTTTCCTTCACTAAATTAAAAGACATTTTATGAAAGTAATATAAGTAGGCCATTGAGTAAGCTATAAATACTTGCATTTTTTCGATAGCCTCTTTAATTAATTCATATTATATTACCTGGACATAATTACTTACTATCACAAAAGAGAGGTCCAGAACATAGAGAAAATCATATTATATATATTTGTGTAAGAGCCAAGCAACTTGTCATAGCAAACTCTTCTCGGGAGAAACTAAGCAAATTGCGTACACAGGTATTTACTTTCACTTTTCTTTTTTTTTCCCCGGTTATTTAACTTTAATTTTTAACCTAGCCTCTAATTCTAGTTGATTGTGTTTTCTAATTTCTTTTTATTTGATCGTGTTTGTGTTGTAATAGATTCCATTGAAAATTGATTATATGTGCTAATTACATGTATTAACCATGGTGTTCATTAGAATTTTCTTAAGCTTTATTATAAGAAAAATGTGATATAAATTATTCAAATTTTACATAAATTTTCATGTGCTACAGTTGTTGTGGTTAGAGCATACAATGTCATGCAATTATCCCACAATAAAATTAATTTTTAAAAATTATAGGAACAAATAAATAGTAGTAACAAATAGATCTAACTTTAGCTTATATCATTTTTGCATCATGAGTTATTATAATCAGATGTTGAATTGTAGTTAAGAAGATTACATTGTTGTTTTCTCTTGTCATATTGACTTGTCAAAGTACAAGTATTTACTCGTGGAAACTCTTGATGATATTCATTTTCAAATGGCAGCTCTTAAACTGTAAAATTCTCTATCTGGCTAAAGCTAAATAAACATTTAACCAATAGAGTATATATAAATTTAGGTCAAATTTTCATGGGTTTCTGTTTAATTCGTATGATACCATTGTAGGCACTAAAAAAATAAATGATAAAAATAAACAATGTGCCGAAACCAATAATATTAATTTAATTTAATTAATTGGGGTAACCCGATTAATTAATTAAATTTATTGGACCCAAGTGACTAGCAAGTCAACAGCCCAAATCAAAACCCGGCAAATGGACTCTCAAGTCAACCGTCAAATTTACCAATTCAAATGGACTACCAAGTCAACTTTAATTGCAGGCCCGGTCAACGGCCCAAGAAGACTAACAAGTCAAAGGCCCAACTACAAGAGACTATTCTCTATAAATATAGAGGTACTCCTTCATTAAAAAGGTCGAAAAGTTAATCATTCAAACACACTCTCTCTAGATTCCAACAACAAACACATAAAAGTGTCGTTGCTCTAGAGATTCAACATAGAAGGCGCGGTGAAGATTGAAGTTGTTCCAGTCTACCATCAAGCCATAAATTCGAAGATCGAATCAAAGGATTTTATTTTTGTTGCGTTGTGACAAAATATAGAGATTGTACCCATTCTTTGTATATAATACAAAAATTATATTTGTCCATTATTTTCTTGTCTTTAATTTATTTTAGACTCGAGAATTTGTGGTTACAAATTTTGGCACGCTCGGTGGGACATCTCTACCTCTCATCTCTTTCTCCAAAAACAAATCGCTCACCAATCAAAGAAGGCATGGCTCCAAGCAGTAACATCCCTCTTTTTTCGAAGAAAACTATTCCGTCCAAATCCCAAGGGTCGACAACTGCTAGTATGATGTCCAATGAAGTAGTCACAAGAAGGATGGCCAAGATCGCTGCTGTGGAGGCCCAGAAACAAATTGATGTGATCGCGCCGTCACATATCGCTGATGCCGACTTTCCGGGGGCGAATCACATCACATCTCATCTGCTTAGAGAGAAATATGTTCAAGTCCCTCCAAAGGAAGCATTTGCTCAATGGATGGACGAACTTCATCGTCACGTGGAATTTGTGGCGCAACCATTCGACGAAGAAACTGAAGATTATGAAAGCGACGGAGAAATGCTGAAGTCTCCAAATGATATGCTCTTACATTCTGACACTGAATCTGTTGACACCATTGTTATGCCGATTATGACCACTGGAGCCGTTAACTATGAAGAAGAGTTCAAAACCATGAAGGTTGTCCTAGATAGACTCGAGAGAGAAAGCGAGGAGAAAACCGAGCATATCAAGCTCCAAGATGAACGGATTAAGAAGCTAACAAAAAAGTTAGAGAAGCGCCATGCTAGCAACTATGTCATTAGCTCAGAAGATGAAGATTCTGACAAGGGATCCAATCACGGAGATTCCGATGAAGAAGAAGAGAAGAAGGAAGACTCTGGCTGAAGTTCTTTGTCTGTGGAGCAAATCCAAAACTTAGTGGCGAATGCGATAAAGGCTCAACTAGGAGGAGGCGCGACGCGGACTCATCTGTACACTAAACCGTACACAAAGAGGATTGACACCCTTCGCATGCCTCGTGGGTACCAACCCCCAAAGTTTGTCCAATTCGAAGGAAAAGGGAACCCGAAGCAACATGTTGCACACTTCATCGAGACGTGTAACAATGCGGGTACCGATGGTGATCTGCTAGTGAAATAATTCGTCCGCACACTGAAAGGTACCACTTTTGATTGGTATACTGACTTAGAGCCCGAATCCATTGATAGTTGGGAACAGATGGAACAAGAATTCCTGAACGGGTTCTATAGTACTCAAAGAATTGTCAGCATGACTGAGTTGACAAATACTAAACAATGGACAGATGAACCAGTTCTTGGCCACTACTTGAGTGCAAAGACCGCTTGTCTGAGGCTTCAGCCGTTGAGATGTGTGCCAATGGTATGAATTGGGACTTGCTCTATGTCCTGCAAATGAGTAAGCCGAGAACCTTCAGGGAGTTGGCAACCAAGGCTCATGGCATGGAAATCACAATAGCCACCCGACGCGGCAAGTCCGCATCCTCCTTCAAGCCAAAGAGAGATAGGGGTGATCTAAAGAAGAGTGTCAAGCCTTCTAAGAACTCGACTAGGGAATCCATGACAGTCTCAACAAATGAACCAGTCCGGATTTCAAGGAAGTCAAAGGTGGAAGAAAAGAGGAGTTTTGCAGCGCGAGACACTAGAAAGAAGCGTCCTACATTAAAGGAGCTACAAGAAAAGAAATATCCATTTCCTGACTCAGACTTGGCGGGTATGTTGGATGATTTGTTGAAGAAGGGGGTTATTGAGCTACCTCCCTCAAAACGTCCCGAAGAATTTGGGAAAGTTAGTGATCCGAGATATTGTCCATATCATAGGGTCGTTAGTCACCCTCTAGAAAGGTGTATCACCCTTAAAGAGTGCATCATGCAACTAGCTAAGGAGGGAGTCATCTTGTTGGACTTGGACGATGCGGCAGAAGTTAATTGCACGGTCGCCTTCCTAGAGGATTTCCCTACCACCGCTAGTATCAACATGTCCTCGTGTTCCGAAGTTGAGGATGTGGAGGAAGATGAAAGGTTGAACGTTGGAGAGACCGACGCCCAAGAAAGGGAGGATAAAGTTGTCAACTTCCTGGAAGCCTTACCGGAGCACATGAGTTGGAAACAAGTCTTTCATCTACCTAAAGAGATGCGTGAGCAAATGGTTGTTGCTCTACAACACGCAAAGTTATACGCCGACAAAGTGCAATACCACGATGAACTTGACAAGCGTTCGGCTCCATGCGCCATATGTAACACAGCGGTTACGTTTTCTGATGATGACTTGTTTCTCGGGTCCAACCCACACAATCGTCCATTGTTCATCAGTGGATACATTAGGGAGCAGAAGGTCAGGCGCATGCTGGTAGATGGAGGTTCAGCAGTCAACATCATGCTTAAGTATACCATGAATGACTTGGGCATTACTGTGGAAAAGTTAATCATTAAAAACACACTCTCTCTAGATTCCAACAACAAAGACATCAAAGTGTCGTTGCTCTAGAGATCAAATTCACAAGAGTCGGTGAAGATTGAAGTTGTTCCTGTCTCTCACCAAGTCAAACATTTGGAGATCGAATCAGAGGAGTTCATTCTTTTTGTTGCGTTGTAACAAAAATATAGAGATTGTACCCATTCTTTGAATATAAATACAAAAATTATATTTGTCCATTACTTTCTTGTCTTTAATTTATTTTAGACTCGAAAATTTGTGGTTACAAAATTTGTGGTTACAAATCAAGCCATAAAGTGTCGTTGCTCTAAGAGTCGCATGATGATCCACGGTTTTAACTTAGAGGGTCAGCGCGCAATGGGGATGATTTGCTTGGAGCTAACGATCGGAGAGCTATCGACGTCAGCACTTTTCCATGTCATAGACTCGAAGACCTCCTATAAGTTGCTACTTGGGCGACCTTGGTTGCACGAAAATGGAATAGTAGCATCAACGTTGCATCAGTGCCTTAAGTACTATCGCGATGGGGAGAAGAAGATAAACGGTGACACTAAGTCGTTTACTCAAGCTGAATCACATTACGCGGACGCCAAGTTCTTCGAGGAAGGCACAACACCCAAGGAAACAGTGCCGAACTCCATGTCCTCCACAGGCAAGGGGAGGGTGAAAGATACTTTTGTGTTATCTAGTGGACGTATTAATATGGGCACTGAGAAGAAGCCAGGTGGTAAAGGGGTCATTGAGCCAGAGAAGGCCCCACTTGTCGTCGCGAAGACAACAGGGGAATCTAAACCAATTGTACCAGTCCTTAGGTACGTCCCCAAATCTCGACGAAAAGAAGGGGAGTCACCGTTTAGCGAATACGCATACCCCGAGAGCGTGATCAAGGATGGAACTAAACCCGAGGGGGCCGACCGACGCATCCTTGAAGAAAAGGGTGCTCTTCCCGTCCACAAGGCAGGAAGGCACAGAATCACCAAGGCGCCTATGGCGGGTTTTGTTCATTCTTCTGAGAGATTACCCGGAGAGGAAGGTGACCTACCCAAAGTGCACACAGATGAGGGGTTTGATCCAAATGCCTATAGATTAATGAAAAGGTCAAGTTGCGACTTCGGCAAGCCAGACGCTTTAGGCAAAGTGGTTGAAGCCAAGCCCTATGGAGTCAATAAGAATCAAAAGAAGATACATGAACAATGCGGTGAAATGACGGTGTCCAAGGTGGGACTTGGTTACATGCCACCAAAGCCTATCCGAATCTCGGGAAGGCGCAAAATTAAGCAAGTGGGTGTGCAGTACATCGCAGCAGAAGAGAGAACCCAAAGTGATGAGGATGAGCCTAAGAGTAGCCCGAGACAGTCTGTCTTTGATAGACTCCAACCGTCCAGTCACGGGGAGCGTTCTTCTGTGTTCGCCAGGATTGGAACACGAGAGACTCCGAAGCTCTTTGCCTCACAAAGGTTGGATGCGAATGTGAAACCTAAGCTTTCAGTTTTCTCTAAGATCAAGGTGAATGAGGCAACGTCATCTTTGCCTCAACAAAAAGAAAAAGGCCCTGTTTTCAGTCGCCTAGGTGAGATAAATGAGATCCAAAGTACAATCCCTTCTCGCATGAAGCGCATATCTACGTTGGACGACCGATGGTTCGCTAAGAGTGAAGAGACGCACTGTGGTACTCACAGGTCACGTCACCCAAGGGGGTGCAAACACGGATGATGAGCAAGAAGAACATGTTTCCTTAAACCATGTCACGGTCTATGAACGGGATGACTCAGACGCAGAGATAGAGCTTGTGGAAACTCCGTAAAACTTGGAAGACGGGGGGCAAGCCACAGTGGACGAGCTAAAGGAGTTAAATCTCGGAACCATGGAGAACCCAAGGCCCATATATGTCAGCTCTTTACTCTCATCCGCAGAGGAAGAGGCGTACTTCAAACTTCTATCTGAGTACAAGGATGTATTCGCGTGGAGTTATCAAGAAATGCCTGGGTTGGACCCGAAAGTGGTCGTTCATCGCTTGTCCATCAAGAGGGGAGTATCTCCTAAGAAGCAACCTCAACGACGCTAATATCCAGAGTTAGTGCCGGAAATTGAAAAGGAAGTGAACAAACTCATCGAGGTTGGATTTATTCGGGTGGTGAAGTATCCAACATGGATCGCCAACATCGTCCCGGTGAGAAAGAAGAATGGCCAACTTCATGTTTTTGTGGATTTTCGGGATGTAAATGAGGCATGCCCGAAAGATGACTTCCCGTTGCCCGTCACTGAGCTCATGATCGATTCTACCACTGGACATGAGGCCTTATCCTTCATGGATTGTACGGCAGGGTACAAACAAATTCACATGGCACCCGAAGACCAAGAAGCCACTACTTTTCGCACACCAAAAGGCATATTTTGTTACAAAGTAATGCCCTTTGGATTGAAGAATGTTGGAGCAACATATCAAAGGGCGATGCAAAACATCTTTGATGACATGTGGCATAAAACAGTCGAGTGCTATGTTGATGATTTAGTGGTTAAATCAAGAAGAAGGAACGATCACTTGAATGATCTTCGTGGAATTTTCGAGAGGCTTCGAAAGTGCCAGCTGAAAATGAACCCATTGAAGTGCGTGTTTGGCGTTACTTCTGGAAAATTCTTGGGCTTTGTCGTGCGACACAAGGGCATCGAGATTGATCAGGTTAAAGTCAAATCCATCCAAGAAATGCCCGAATCTTAAGGAGTTGCGTGGTCTACAAGGTAGGTTGGTATATATCAGGCGGTTCATATCCAACCTAGCGGGTCGTTGTCATCCATTCAGTCACTTGATGAAGAAGGGCGCACCATTTGAATGGGATAAATCTTGTCGAAATTCCTTCAAGAGTATCAAGAAATATTTGTCAAGTCCGCTCGTTTTAGGAGCACCGATTCCGGGCAAACCTCTAATCTTGTATATTGCTGCGCAAGAAAAGCCGTTGGGTGCATTGTGTGCTTAAGAGAATGAAGATGGCAAGGAAAGGGCTCTCTACTACTTGAGTCGGACCTTGGTTGGGGCTGAGTTGAACTACTCCCCAATTGAAAAGATGTGCATGGCCCTCATGTTTGCGGTGCAAAAGCTAAGGCACTATATGCAAGCACATATGGTTCGAGTGATATCCAAGGCTGACCCAATCAAGTACATTCTGACAAGGCCAGTACTTAGTGGACGACTAGCAAAGTGGGCCGTCATTTTAGAACAATATGATATTGTGTATGTACCATAGAAAGCCATCAAGGGACAAGCGCTGGCAGACTTTCTAGCTGATCACCCGATTCCCGACGATTGGGAGCTGGATGATGAACTACCTGGGGAGGAAGTTTTCTTTGTAGGCATGATGCCGCCATGGGAAATGTATATCGACAGTGCCGCATGACATGACGGTGCTGGAGCAGGAGTGGTTCTTGTCTCCCCCGAGAAACATATTCTTCCATACTCATTTGTTCTTACCCAATTATGCTCCAACAATATGGCCGAATACCAAGCACTCAGACTAGGACTTCAAATGGCCATAGAGGTGGGAGTCAAGAACCTTGACGTGTATGGCGATTCCAAGTTGGTTATCAGCCAACTTCTCAATGAGTATGAGGTCAAGGAGGATTTGATCCCATACCACAAGTATGATTTACAAATCCTAAACAAGTTAAACTCAGTGGAGTTGCGACACATCCCTAGGAGTGCCAACAAGATGGCTGACGCGCTCGCAGGTCTTGCAGCCACTTTGGCACTGGGGGCAAAGGAAGGTGTCACAATTCCAGTATGCGGCAAATGGGTGGTCACACCATCAGAAAGGGAGCTCGTGGAAGAGATAAATGTAGTTTCTGTGTTTGAGGTAGAAAAAGAAGACTGACGCCAACCATTGATTGACTACTTAGAGCATGGGAAGCTACCGAATGATGCGAGGCATAGGACTGGGATCCAAAGAAGAGCATCACGTTTTCTTTATTACAAAGGGACGTTATATCGACGCTCATTTATTGGCCTTTGGCTACGATGCCTAGACGAAGAAGAAACGAACCAAGTCATGAAGGAAGCGCACTCGGGTGTGTGCGCACGATCCAGACCTGCTACATGACCGAGTCAAAAAGATGGGCTACTACTGGCCAACCATGGTGCAAGACTACATTGATCACGCAAAGAGGTGTGAGGCGTGTTAGTGTCATGCAAACTTAATGCACCAACCTCCAGAACCGTTGCACCCTACAGTCACGTCTTGGCCCTTTGAAGCATGGGGACTTGACGTCGTAGGACCCTTGACTCCAAAGTCTTCCGCAGGACACTTGTACATCCTAGCCGCCACTGACTATTTCTCCAAGTGGGCAGAAGCAGTTGCACTAAAGGAGGAGAAAAAAGAGAACGTGGTTGACTTCATTCGGACACATATCATCTATCGATATGGCGTGCCCCATTATGTCATCACTGATAATGGAAAGCCGTTCTATAACAAGCTGATGACCGATCTATGTGAAAAGTTTAAATTCACTCAGCACAAATCCTCGATGTACAATGCGCCTGCAAATGGTTTGGCGGAGGCGTTCAACAAGACATTGTGCAAGCTGTTGAAAAAGGTGGTGACAAAGTCCAAGAGGGATTGACATGAAAAACTTGGAGAAGCTTGGTGGGCTTACCGCACCACCTACAAGACACCCACTCAATCGACGCCCTATGCCTTGGTGTATGGAGTAGAAGTCGTCCTACCCTTAGAAATTGAAATACATTCTTTGCGCCTCGCTGTACAAGAAGGGTTAACTGAGGACGAAAACGACATACTCCGACTGAATGAGTTAGAGGCTTTGGATGAGAAGAGATTGTTGGCGCAACAGAAGTTAGAATGCTACCAAGCACGTCTGTCTCGCGCATTTAACAAAAAGGTTAAGCCGCGATCATTTCAAGTGGGAGACTTAGTGATGGCGGTGCGAAGACCAATCGTCATGACGCACAAAAGCAAGAGCAAGTTTGTATCCAACTGGGATGGTCCATATATTGTTCGTGAAGTTTACACAAACGGTGCGTACAAGATAGTAGACAACGATGGAGTTTTGGTGGGGCCAATTAATGCCAAGTTCTTGAAGCCCTACTACCCATGAAGAAGCTATGTTGGTTAGCTCCTGAGCAAGAGCCTAAACTACTCGCCAAAAAAAAAAAATCATTCTTTTCATTGTTATAGCTCCCGAACAAGAGCATAAACTGTTCACTAAAAAAAAAATCTTCTTTTTAGTTATGTTTCTTTTCATCATTGGAATACTCCTGGCCCGCAAGAGTATAAACTGTGTACGGGCAAAAAAAAAAAGAATAAAAAAAATGTAATACTCCTGGCCCGCAAGAGTATAAACTGTGAACGGCTAAATAAATAAATAAACATTTGTTTGTTTGTTTGTTAAGATACATTATGATTTGATTTGCTTGTTATAGTTTTCGTGCGACTTGATGAACATGATGATTAAGCACAATTAAATCGATAAGGAAATGACAAGCCAAAAGAAAAGTAAAGGCAATCTTATTGTTAAATGAACAACGTTCAAAAGTTGTTAATACAAAGTGCTGAAGAACTAAATAATCAACAATGTTGCTCAATCAGATATAGCCCACTCAACCATCAAGCATCCAAATATCTGGTTGAGCAAAGAGCGCTCCTCTATCACGGTTCGCTCGTGTCTTGCTAGCTCGTCAACTTCCTCTCGTGACAAGACAGGCACAACATCAAGTTCCGCAAGGGTTTGCTCCCTCTCAGCAACCTGTACTTCAATAGTAGTCACAAAGGCTGACTTGGTTTCAAGATTCTCACGGACCCGTTTTACCTTCTCACAAGCAAGACGAAATTGCTCTTCTAGGTCGGTGGCCCGGCTAGTGGCATCACTAAGCTCCTCCCTCAAAGCATCAATCTCTCCCTTTGCTTTAAGGAGGTCGGACTGCGCCTGCTCAACTTGCGCGACGCGAGCAGATCTTTCCCTATTAAAATCGTCAGGGTGACGCCGAGTGGAAACCGCTCGCTGTAAGGCTAAGAAGGCGGTCACATTGCTCACATAACCATCCGCTTTCTTCTTTAAAGGACCAGGATCACCTTTGAGCACCTTAATAGCTTGATATACAACCAGGGCCCCTTCATATACCTTAGGTACATCTTCGAGTGCTGCGTTTTTCAGGTTGGCTAGTAATTGAGCTCCCATGGCTCTTATGCCCTCCAGGAAGACATTCTGAGAATGAGGCCCTGGCCGAAGGGAAACAACAGACGTGGCAGGCGCGGCAACAAGAGCTCGATCGTCGGGCCCACTAGTCACGACCTTCCCCCCATCAGGAGCTATATTCCTCGCCACTAACACAAGGGAAGTTGGCCCCTCAACCGAATGCTCACTACATGTAGAAGAATCGGGAAAAGTCTCACCATTGTCCACAGGTGGGTCAGTTGTGGATGATGACGCCGCCCTCCTCACTGTCTCAATATCCTTGCCAGGGCGAGAATCAACATTAGAGGCAGGAAATTTGGGGGCAACATTAGCAGCCTCAAGCAACTATTCGTCTACCACGGCAGTAGGATGGTCAACTAAGTCAAAAGTGCCAATCTGTTAAAAAAAAAGGATTAGGCGTGGGACTATGAAGATAGATATATATATTAAAAAAAAAAGAGTTGTGTAAATGAGCATGATTACTTCGTCGAGATTTCCAGCGCTTGAACAACTTTGCACGTCGTTAAAAAAGCCTTCGTCAAGAGATGGCCTCGGGAGCCGCACAGTGTTGATCTTGCGTTTCTTGTATCCTCGACGTTTAAAGTTTTGCTCAGAGTCTGGGTCACTATCATCATCATTCGGTACACTCTCGTCTTGGATATCAAGATTAGCATCCATGGGCTCACCAGCCTACTCCACTTCAGGATCTACATCAGCGGCATTCACCTTCTTTCTCTTAGGTTTGAGGCGATCAGCGTTGGTCCTGAGGTCATGCACCGTCACTTGGTGCCACCAATCGTTGTATTCCCTAGTGACAAAATCACGAAGATGTAAGGAGCGACTAGGTAAAGTGATTGATGGGTGAGTTCCTCTAGACATCAACACAGTCCAATAACTCAGAGCATCAGTGGATGACACAGTGCGAGTACGGGGATCGCGTTTAAGGACACCAAGAACTTCTTGATACAATCCGAACTGTCTGGCGAAACGGTGGGGATTGTAAGGCTCGATGTAAAATAAGCGACCACGTCAGAGTGGCAAGAAGCCCGAACGGAGAGCAATGACATAGCCAAACCTCTCTGGGTCCAAACACTTGACATCCTCAAAAGTCTCATTTCTGTTTTTGTTGAGCATTGTGCAGCCTAGATCCGCAGACGTGCCCTCATGAAGGAGTTCACGGGCGTCTTCAATGTATCTTGCTCCGCCGAACCCCGAGTGTTCTACCATAGAGGGTCCAGGTGGAGACTGTTCAAACCCAAAATGTGTTTTGAAGTAACTGGCGATCCAACACTGTAAGTAGTGGGTTGGGAAATAGGACTTGGATTGTGAAGGTTTGGTCGCCTTAGAAATGTCATTCAACCCTCGATATATGCTCGCCAACACAGGAATGGCAAGACTAAAGGTTCGTCCAGCCGCCATCTTGGACGCCACTTCAAATGTCCCTGGACGAATAAATTTGTGATTGTCTTCGGGAAGCACAAAGACACACAACCAACAAGATATGAAGGCTGATAGATAGGTGACCCCCCTCCGATGCTCTGGGATCTCGAAAGTGTCAAACACTTCTAGTTCCTCTGGAGTCCATTTTAAAGTCTCAGGTTGGATGTGACCTGGGGGGTTATGAGTCCTGGCAGGGCGGGCGGTACGCGTCACGCTTCGAGTTCTTCGCCTTGGTACAGGGTCATAACGCTTGGGTTTTTTTGCACCAAAAACTAATCCAACGCTCAAAGGTCACACCTCCATCTTCTCTGTTCTCCAATATGCTATATGCAAAAAACAAGTATTGGCAGGCGGACGGAATCAACCTCTCCTTATGCTTGTTTTGCTCAAGTAAGACGGATGAGCCGGGCACTGCTTCATCATAAATTGCTCCGTAAATAGGGAGGCCACCGAGTTTGTACAAGTCCCATAAGGAAATAGACATCTCCCCCAACATGGTGTGTAAAGTGTTGGTCTCAGGGCACCAAGCTTCGCAAAAGGCGCTAAAGACATTGGACTCGCGTTCATAAGTGTATAACGAAGCATGCACCGCGTCAAAAATTGAGCAGGGTTTCAACTGAGACTCGAAACAGGAAAGGATGTGTTCAGTCCACTCCCAATACTTAGGTATGAAAGAGAATTCGCCGTAGATTCTTACATTGGTTCCCCATTGTGATTCACCAGAAAGGATTTTGTGTCCAAGAAGAGGAAATTTGGTGTTGATATCACATTGTCCATCATGGCTGGCGCTGCGGAGAGCATAAGCTGTTGAACCATCAGGGGCCTCATTGGGAAGTTTAACTACCAGAGGCGATGTAAGACAAGGCACAGGAGCAATAGGAATTTTCTCCATCCTAGGACGAAATAAGGAGGAGCAAACAGGAATGTGGGTACCAAGCTTCGCCTCAGTCTCCTTCTTGTCAACGATTGAAAGATAGACGGTGTCTCGCACACGATGTTCCTTGAAGTAACCCATGGTTCCTGCAACAGGATAAAATATAATTGGGTGAAAGTCTTGAACATAATAATAAAAAAAACTTGTTAAATAAATAATTGATCATGCATATAAATGTCATGTTGAAATGGAGGGCGCGACATGTCAACCAAGAACGGTCCGAAGCGGAGCCCATTATCCTTGTCTTTGGCGGTACTCGGTCTTCCAAAAAGGTATCCGACTCCACACCTCCAACAAGGATAAACTCCTCGCGCAAAAGCGGAGCCCGTTATCCTTGTCTTTGGCGGTACTCGGTCTTCCAAAAAGGTATCCGACTCCACACCTCCAACAAGGATAAACTCCTCGCGCAAAAGCGGAGCCCGTTATCCTTGTCTTTGGCGGTACTCGGTCTTCCAAAAAGGTATCCGACTCAACACCTCCAACAAGGATAAACTCCTCACTCAAAAGCGGAGCCCGTTATCCTGGTCTTTGGCGGTACTCGGTCTTCGATACCTACAAAATAATTAAGACAAAAAGAAAAAAAAGAAAGAAAAAAAAAGGGGAGTCGCTCATTCAAAGGT
This sequence comes from Portulaca oleracea, assembly GCA_029582165.1. Taxonomy (NCBI): domain Eukaryota; kingdom Viridiplantae; phylum Streptophyta; class Magnoliopsida; order Caryophyllales; family Portulacaceae; genus Portulaca; species Portulaca oleracea. The sequence goes on along the minus strand of CM055871.1, from coordinate 46,631,148 downwards.
TTCAAAGATAAAGTGCAAGATGAATTACCAAACAAAATAGTTAGCACCGATGATTTGGGACAAGCATTCGACGTCGCCAAGGTTAAATACGAGCTGGTCTAGCTGCCACAAAAAAAAAAAGGGTGCACAGCCAGTTAAGAAGAAAGAAAATGTGCACAGTCAGATAAGTGGAGAGGTTCATGCAGTAGAAGAAAATTGGTAATTAACCAATTTACAGAGCTTGACCTTATCTAGAGAAATACTGTAAACTTGCGATACAGGCTATATTTTAGAAAAGTAAAAGGCCAATTGCCTATGTATTTGTCTGCATTGGGTTATGAAATAATATGTGATTGATTAAATCATGGTAGATGCTCATGATTGCCCATGTCAGAAAATATGTATATATCACAAAGATCCATCATTAAATTTTGGAGTTGTGATTATGAGTGTGTGTATATCCATCATCAAATATGTATGTATATATATAAAATACTTGGGCAAGTGCTCTGGAGTTGTGATTGTGAGTGTATGTACATCCATCATCAAATTTTGTCATGCATCATTCAATGCTACGAAAAAAATGATGATGAATGTGACTTATTTGTGGAGCACAGTACAACTAGATAGTAATCATGTCAACTACAGCGCAAGGAGATAAACATAACAAGGCCCAAGAAAATTAATGTAAGAAATTGAAATTACCATGCACTAAAGTTTTACAACGTCGGCTTGAACGCAACCCGTCAAATTGGATGACTGCTCAGACGTGTGATACCATGAAAAGATTTGACATAAAATAGTGGAGGTGGATCAAATTATGGAAAAGAGTGTAAGGGTATAATATATCACAAGATCTTTGATAATTGTATCATCAACTACTATGGAAGATGAAATATCTTCTGATATCATATATTGTACAAATTGGAAGGCAATGTTTCCCTTGCTTGGTCAATGGAAACCAATGTTGCGCATGTACGGGTGTAAAAAAAAAAAATGTGTCGAGTCATCAGTCGCATTCAAGCACTTTATAGTGCACCCGACTTTGTCTCGAGGGGGCAATTTGTAGGCACTAAAAAAATAAATGATAAAAATAAACAATGTGCCGAAACCAATAATATTAATTTAATTTAATTAATTGGGTTAACCCGATTAATTAATTAAATTTATTGGACCCAAGTGACTAGCAAGTCAACAGCCCAAATCAAAACCCGGCAAATGGACTCTCAAGTCAACCGTCAAATTTACCAATTCAAATGGACTACCAAGTCAACTTTAATTGCAGGCCCGGTCAACGGCCCAAGAAGACTAACAAGTCAAAGGCCCAACTACAAGAGACTATTCTCTATAAATATAGAGGTACTCCTTCATTAAAAAGGTCGAAAAGTTAATCATTCAAACACACTCTCTCTAGTTTCCAACAACAAACACATAAAAGTGTCGTTGCTCTAGAGATTCAACATAGAAGGCGCGGTGAAGATTAAAGTTGTTCCAGTCTACCATCAAGCCATAAATTCGGAGATCGAATCAAAAGATTTTATTTTTGTTGCGTTGTGACAAAATATAGAGATTGTACCCATTCTTTGAATATAATACAAAAATTATATTTGTCCATTATTTTCTTGTCTTTAATTTATTTTAGACTCGAGAATTTGTGGTTACAACCATAGGGTTACATCTTAACGAGTAACTAGACTAAGAAAACGTTTGGTAAGAATTTTGGAGACTTGAGATAGTATATTAATATAATAATACTTTTGCATTTTGGATCTCGAAGTATAGGTGTATTTATTTTTTAGACCCTTAATTTTCATTGTTTATTTTGGGGGCCCTAAAGTTTATGAGTTGAATTTATCTCCCGATTAGCATTAGACTTCAGGACTAAGGTTAAAATTTATATTGAAGTTATAATACACCTCTCTTATTCATGTCGGAACTAATTAGACCCTGAAGTACCCAGAGTCCAAGTAGTTCCGGTATGAATAAGAGATATGTATTACAGCTTTAATATTAGTTTTTAACCTTAGTCCTTAAATTTGGCGTTAGTCAGGAGATAAATTCAAACATGGGAAGAAAAAAAATAGTACACAGGTCTTTTTTCAACCTACAAACTTTAAGATCATTTTTTATTCAACTCATAAACTTTAGGGTCTCAAAAATAAACAATGAAAATCAAGGGTCTAGAAAATAAATATTCCTACACTTCAGGGTCCAACATACAAATAACCCCCCAGAAATGTCACAACTCTCGTTTATCATGCAAACTACTACCTCCTTTCCATATTATTTGTTCTATATTAATGGTGTGACGATCTTCAATATTTATTTTTTATTGATGATTTCTTATATAATATTTTATCAAAAATATTAATATTATACTCCTATGATAATATTTTTCATTGCGAATATAATGATAGTACCTTTATATAATTAAACATTATATATATTAAAAAATTAATGATCAAAATTTTCAAAATTTGACTAATACATTAATCTAAATGACAAATAAAATGAGTAGGATGGATCACTTCCTTAATAAAATACAATAGACAACATTGGAGGAGTTCACTCAACTTTTAAAATTAATGGCAGTGATGATTAGTGCAATCAATAAGATTTACTACTATTTTGAACCAACATTAAAAGTATATAGCATGTTTTTTCCACAGGAAACGAGATGGATGCATTTGCACACAATATTGGCACCAACTCTAACATTAATGATACTCAAGAAACGCAAATTCCCCCACCCAATAACAACGCTGTTCATGCTGCTGCTCACGGATCTAGGTATTCATATTAGGGGTGTCCAGTATATTATTTCACTCATTTAAAAATATATTATCTATAATTTTTAACTCAAATTGAACTGAATTATTTTTTTTTTTTTTGGGTTAAGGGTGACCATGACCACCCCACCCCCTGCCCAAGATCCGCCCATGGCTGCTCCTATGGATATGGACCCTAAGAGACTCAGACGGTTAGTCCTCCCATTCTCTTCATTTCATTACTCTATTTTCTTATAAACTACATGCAATATGATAAGCATTTTGATGCAAGATGGTTAATAATCATTTTATATTCACCTAAATCACTTATAAAGTTAAATATAAGTATATTTAAATCATTATAAACATATGTTTCATTACTTTCAGGGTTATTACAATTTATGAATAATATAAAAATAATTATTTATATATATATTCTTTTTATAAATATAGAACTGTACATAAAATGAGCATTTTCTACTATTATTATATAATTAAACTATTATTTATATTTTTTGACCTATCTAATAAGTATTATACTCTTATAGTTGATAAATATGTATAATTATTAGAGAAGATATTATTAAAAGTTATAAAAATATGAAATATGGACAATTCAAAATGATTGTTAACCATCTTAAGTCAGGTTGTGTATCATTGTCCTAGTCATATAATTAATGAACTTGTTAAACCTTGGAAGTGATATATAGAGTAAATTTTACATGAGACTGCCATATTATAACTTTATGGTGACTTTTACAAATATAAGAGTGATTAATAATTTATTTGAAAGTAGCTCTGATAAAAAGTCACTACTTTATAAATTACTAATCATATTTATATAAAACTCATTGTAATATGACTTGTTAACTGGACATAACAAAACAAAATTCACCTCACGATAATTTTACATGACACGGTCTCACCTTAATTAACATTTGCGATATGATCTTATTGACACATGGTTTGATATTTCAGATTGGCAATGAACAGAGAGTATGGGCTAAGGTGTCGCCTTAAGAAAGAAGAGCGTATACAACAGCTCCTGCGAACCTGCGATGTCGAGGAGGTTTAACTATTACATTCTCCCTATATATGCAATGTATATAACATGTACCAGGAGCATGTGCTCCAGATATTTGCGGGTGAATAATCATAATAATCAGAGTGAACCATATGAATAATTAGAGTGAACAACCTAATATATGTGGGCGAACAATCGCAGAAATTGGAGCACATGCTCCGGGTGCAGCTAATAAATTGCAATATATATATATAACTTGGGAAATGAATTACAGATTTGACAATTTATTAACTAGTTATGAGTGTCTTCTTAATTTTGTGCACCAGGCAAGGATAGCAGCACTGTCTCCTCAAGTTTCCATGTATAGGTCACATTTTGAAATGCTGCAGAGAGAGAATGCTGCACTCAGGCAGAGCATACAGCAAATGGAGGCACAGGCCTACATTAATGATGGTAAGTATTAATTTCAATTTATTTACTTTTTCTTACTCATTATAATAATGTACATTTAGCATTAATCATTCACATGCATAAACTCATCTTATATTAATTTTTCAAGCAATTAAGTTTACTTCAAGAAACATGTGCCTCAATTAATTTAATTTTCTTACTGATTTTTAGTGCACACTATTTTCACACGAAATATTTGTCACTGTAACTAATTTCTTTCCATTTTATTTTCCATGTATCAAACACAAACTTAGGCATTCTCTCTCTTTGAGATTTCAACAAAATATAAAAAAAATATTTTCATTTAATTGAAATTGAAGGTTAATTATTTAATTACATTTCTGCAGTAACTAATGAATTAATTTGATATGCAGCTCAAATCACACAGCTGCAATACGAGAAAGAGTCGTTGCAGTTGATTGAGATGATGCAGCAGCAGGAACGTGCAAGTAGTGGAAGCTTGCATGGGGATGCCTGATCGATCAGCTTAAAATAGATATCGAAAACTAAGAGATGAGAATTTTGAATGGGCATTTTAGATGCTAATACCTATTTTTACTTCATGCTTTTTAGTTTTTATATTGCAATTTTAAAGTACTGGTGGTTAAGCTTTTTTTTTTCGATAGTACTGGTGGTTAAGCATTTAATTGCAGGATTACTGCATTTTGCGTTTGACAGTTAATTGGGTTTTCTTTTTTCTTTTATATAATGAGTGATGATACGTGTCTTGGGCGGTGCCTTGTTCCTTATAAAATTAATATTTATTATTATTTTTAATCCTAATTTTTTTACAAATACTATTAATTATCAGTTATAAGAAGCTTGGAATGTATTGGCTACGCCAACAATTAAACTTGACACCCTAATGAATGAACCTCATCCGTTGGACATATTTTAGACTGAAAATTCTACCATAGTTGAATTTATTTTCAACTATGGTAGTTGAAAATTTTATACCATTTATTTATTAAAAATAAATTATATTTTTTAAAAGATTTATATTCTCCTAAATATGGTTAATTATTGTATCAAGTTACTTTGATCAACCTACATTGATTTTGAATTTTTATAGTAAAATTAATTGTCTTTTCACTTTTCAACTACAATAGTTGAAAAAAAGTCAACTATGGTAGAATTTCCTTTAAAATATTCAATTTTGTAAAAAATTATAACTAAACATATAGATTTACTTATTATAACAAGTCCTATGGTGAATATATATATTAATTTTAATTTTTAATGACAAAATTAAGGGTAATTATACATTCAACTATGGTAGAATCTCCCATTTTAGATGTCTTTTTGTAAATTTTAAAAAATATAGATAAACGTATGATTTTATACCATTTATATATATTATTATCGTCATAGAAGCCAATCATTTAATTTTTTTAAATTTAATTTACAAATATATAGATTTTATATCATGATAAGACACTTAATCATTATCTTGCACAAGATATTTATCATTTTCGTTATATAATTATCAGGCAAAGCCCTAAATTTTATTCAACGGCATCAAGTGACTTGATTGGACGTTTTACTCGATTAGTAAACCTAGACTTTTGCATATAATAAAATAATAAATTGCATAAGCACAAAAAAAGGAAAAAATAAATAGTATAATCTTGGTATTGTATCTGCAAAAAAAAAAAAAAAAAAAAAAACTTAACTAACATGTGAGGGGAGGTAATGTCTACACTCTACAGTTGTAGACAAAAAATAGAGGGATTGCAATTTAATTTTGAATTAGTAATTAATAATTGAAAAGCCCATGTCATGTAATGAAACTCCATCCTCTCTCTCACATGGTAATGTCCGATCTTGTGGTAAATATTATGCTACGTTTTGAGTTTCTGTTAACGTAGGGTCTGCGTGCCTAATGCCATTGGTTACGGCAAGTTTTATGCATGGCCAACATATAAATTATATATTGCCAAACGGAACTAAGTCAATGAAAGTTGACGAGAGACTGAGAAAATGTGCTTAAACATGTCATTTTCACATTCTTTTTCCTTTGGGACCAGGGTCAATGACATTACTTCTACATTCACCAAGGACCTCACACTGAGCTTTGACAATGACCTCTCATGGAGTTTTAATATGAAAGGCAAAATTACGAAAGCAAGAAAATGAACGTTCCATTTTATTCAAAGTCCTTAATATATGCTTGATATACTAATCTTGGCCTACACCCAAATATGATTACAGATCATTTCACAAGAAGAAGTAAGGAAAGCGTACATATCCGGTAGAAATCAAATTGTCAAGAAGAAAAGAATCTGGAGGATTTCCAATCAAGAAATAGAGGACAACAAATCAAGTTATATAGCTGTTGACCATATTTAACAAGAAGAAGTATGAAAAACATACATAACCGGTACAAATCAAATTGTCAAGAAAGAAAGAATATGGAGGATTCCCAATCAAGAAATAGAGGACAGCAAATCAAGTCATATAGCCTTGGCCATATTTCACAAGAAGAAGTATGGAAAACGTACATATTCGGTACAAATCAAATTGTCAATAAGGAAAAAATCTGGAGGATTCCCAATCAAGAACTAAAGGACAACAAATCAAGACATCTAGTCGTTGACCACCAACAAGGAAGGAAATATGCAAGAAGACTATAAATTACCTCATGACCTCAAGCAGAAACATTTATTCGATTTCAAGTGAAGAAATCGAGAGAAAAGTTATAGGAAATCAGTGAGTGATTTATGAGTGTGTAACCAATTGATATTGGTGGGAATGTAACTAGTAAAGGACATTTGGTAGATAGTCACCAACTTGGACCTCGGCGAGTAGTGTAACAGAAACTAAGTGTTGTAGTTTCTGTGAGTGATAGTCACCAACTTGGTTGGTGGAATTTTTTGTCTAAAATCGCTGCTAAGACAACTTAGTTGAGATATTAACCAACTTAATTGGGACACTAGTTCCACTGTAATTGTCCTGAGGACGTCAGCTATAGGATAATGAGACTGTTTGTAACCACCTCAGTATAACACTTTTTGATTTGCATTCAATAATATAAGTATATTTGTTACACTATGTTTACAGCCTTAACGGTAAGTTAAGGTTTGTTACTAACGTCCTCATTGAGTGTGCGGAATTTCAATAATCATATTCACCCCCCTAGGGTTCTTTCATTTTCCATTGTATTTTATATATATTTATACTCATATTTGGTGCATTTGAATTGTAATCAAAATATTCATTTTCCATCATGGTCATGATCGTGACCCTCGTTAGGAAAGAGTTTTGGCTAGAAAACAGGGCGTCACAACCGCAACACTATACGTCGCTCCTACGGCCCTTTCCCTTACCCTCGTCCTTACACACTCAAATGGATTTACAATCAAGAATTCAAGATGTCTTGAAAGTATCAAAACAAGTTTTCATTGAGCTTCCTATTGGGTCTAAGTATTTTGATTCCATCTTGTGTGATGTTTTTCCTATGAGCACTTGTCACGTTCTTTGGGCGTCCATGGCAATTTGACAAAAAAGCTACTCACAATGGTCTCGAGAACTCCTATTCATTTGTACACAATGGTAAGAAGCTGAAATTGATTCCCTTACCCCCACATTAAATCAAGACTAGATAAGGATGTGAGAACAAGAACCTTCATGTGAGAGAAACACGGGTCGAGTGTGCTCATGGTGAGGACAAGGTAGCTATGGCTTTGTCTTTACCTTGTAGCGAACAATGTGTGGTAGAGTGTTACCAAACTCCACAAAAATCCCCTATTCCCTAGCTCCCTTTGTTCCTTTCCTTTATCCAACAAACCTCCAAGCAATTTCTACTACAATGAGGATGGGCTATGTGTTGGGGTTTGAAGATTCTCGGGTTCCTTCTGAGAATGGTGGTGATGTGAAGAAGCAAATACAGGAACACCTTCCTCATGGCGCGCGGACACCCTTTTGATGGATGTGATCCCGAGCTCAAGGAAGTCATATCCGAGGTGCCAGAGACACATGTTGGGCGGCCGAGTTGTGGAGAGATCCTACAAATTAACCCTAAGAGTTGTGGATCTCTTTTCTTCAAGAAGAGGAGTATGAATAGTATCGAGGTAGGGTCCAAGTCTCAAAGTCTATAGGCATCAAACCCTCCCGAGCCTCCCCTAAAAATTCCGAGCAATTGTACTTCTGAATCGGGTGTGAAGTCCATTTCAAGATGGACCCAGGATCGGAAGAGACAGTGACGCCATACCTAGGATGGCCCGGGACGCCCACTAGATAGGTGTCCTTTTTATCTCGACACTAATAACAAAGGAGGGCCCAGGTTCAGGTTGATATAGGTGTTAATGGTGATAGGGGGAAGGCCCGCAGCCATGTCATGGGAGTGACCATCATGGTCACGGTTATGACCCTCGTTACGAATGAGTTTTGGCTGAAAAACAGGGGTGTCACGGCTGCGACACTATACGTCGTGCCCGTGACCCTTTAATTTCCTTCTTTCCTTGTTTGAGGCCGAAGCATGTCATGCTCGTGACTTACTTGTCACGACAGTGACACATCTTGGGAGTAAGAACGTCGCGCCCGCGACAAGCTCGTCACGACCACAATATGATTTCCTTAGCAGCGAGTCACGACCGTGACGCAGTGACATCTGGGAGCACCCATCATCACGTCATGGTCGCGACGTGAGACATCATGCCCACGACGGACCCCTTGAGGAGGTGCCCCTTTGTGCAAGCCATGGTGTTATGATCGACCACGCGACACCCTAATCCCGTCCTATTTTTTTATGTTTAAAACTCCCTTCCTATAAAGCTCCTATTCAACTTTTGTAAGAGACTTTTTTGTTAATTATGATTATGTAATTATGAATGTATTGGAAAAGCTTGAAGCTTTCTTCCCTCTCTAAAATCTTGTTTACTCTATCCATTTGTTAATGGTCGTGTTGCAAGTCTCTCATTTATTGAATTTGTGGTTTATTTCCTTCCTTTATCAAATTCATGGTGGATTGTCAATCTTTGGTGGTGGCCTAACCTTTATCCAAGTTCATATCGGGTTCTTTTGGGTGATTCAAGCTCTTTGAAATTTTTCTTTTAGATTGTATTTATTATTTGTCCAGATTATTATCTTCAATCAAGAACATTATCATCATCTATCATCATCTAGATACACAAGTAAGAGGCTTATCTTATTTTTCCCACCGCGCCACACTCCAAATATGGAGGGGGTTTCAAATATTAATATATATAAACTTGATGGTAATAAATGGAAACGTTCCTAATCTATTGACTTAGTTTGTTTGATGTTTATCCATTTTTCCTTGAACTTGTTAATTTGATTAGTCTAATACTATGTATGATGACTACAGATCACTACAATTTTTTTTAAAAAAATGTGATTACTACTTTATTATACCTAGCACTCTCAGTCTATCATACTAAATAGGAACATTGCAAACATTATTAGCACAGCAGTGACACTAGATATATGCTCGCAAGTCGCAAACCTATGGTATTTTGCATTAAATAAACGCAGTATATTCATGTCAAGTTACGTGATAAGTGATAACTGACTGACTGATTCAGACGTCTCATTTGAGTATTTTTAATTTTACGTGGTGTAAACTTAAGCCTGTTCATAAAATTAAGTACTTTTTTTTTATATTGATAAGTTGGGTATGAGAAAGGGGAAACCAGACATACTTGCGCCTGTTGCTGCTCCACATTTGAATCTCAGGAAACGATCCCTAGATCTATGGGTTATCACGTACAGTGCAGTAGGTACCACTATAAAGTTAATTCAAAATCAAATGTAAAAATACCAAATTAATAAAATTAAGACAAGAAATTGATTAAAGTGGACAAAAGAAAAGAGAAGCAAGCGATTCCAATTTGACAAAATAGATAACTATGTCCACACTCCACATTTGGTTCAATGTTGTTCCTTAATTAGTGGTATTATTTTTGTGATCGAAAAATGTTGTTCCTTAATTAGTTTAATTAATTTGTGTTGGTCTCTAGGGAATTACAGAGCTTGGAATTCTACTTCACTCGTGAACCAGGGTAAGTTAAAATATGGTAATAAACAAGAATTACAAGACTGACAAATGAAGAAAGACAAACGTAGCCTAGCTTTTTCCAATACAAAAGTTTCCCGGGATTCAACCCTACCTGGAATGACTTGGTTTGTCCCTTCTGTAATTAGGTCAATTTGTTCATGTCAAGATCCAAAACTTTTAACCTTTCATGAATGTGGAACACCTTTTTTTCTCACTTTCTTAATTTCGCATTCTCCAAATCCCTAGATCAAGCTCATTATTTGTCTCCCTACAATTAAATAATGGGATTTACTCCTTCCGTTTCATATTAACTGTAATAATTTTGACTTTCATGTCATTCTTTTATTAATAATTTTTTACACAATATGTTGCAATACTATACTTTTCTAATAGTATTTTTCATTACGAATCTAATGATGGTAATTTTATATAGCAGTTCATTATATATATTGAGAAATTTATAATTTTTAAAATTTGACTCCATAATTTTCAAAGACAACAAGTAATATGGAACGGAGGGAGTATTTGATACTCCACATTTAATTAATAATATTCAGAGTTTTCTGATTTATAATGATATTTGTATATAGGATTCTACTGGCAACAGATAAGCTGGCTTTTTAATTTAGATGCTTTTCTTTTTATTTTTTGAATGCTACTTAGATGTTTTTCTTACCGTTGTTAGAGTTTTGTATTATTATAATTTTGTCTATCGACAAATAGTTAGAGGAAAAAAGGGATACGAGTTGCTGAAGGGAAGTAAATTGAAGTTGAATAATGGTTCTTCATTTAACAGGTGTTTTGCACTTGACACCCGAGAATCAAAATTTAGACAATGACGATCAGTTGAGCATTAATTAATAAATACTCCCTCCTTCCCATATTATCTGTCACTTTAACTAACTTTCTTTTTTCCCATAATATCTGTCACTTTATAATTCCAATGACACATTAATTACTAATTTATCAAATTAAGCTTATTAATTACATCTTTTTCTTCAATTTTTCTTTTTTATTCACCTTTTTCCTTTTTTATTCACCATTTTATTCAAGTTTTATACATTTCCAATAAGCTAAATTAATGTAGATGGAAGTTTTCTTGGTTTTTGAAATTATGTCTAGAGTGACAATTAAAATGGGAAGGAGGGAGTACTTCAACATCCCAAAATAGTTACCATACATGAGGCTCAGGTTTTTTTGTATTTTGGACCCTGAAATTTAGGGTAATTTATTTTTTGAACTCTTGGTTTTATTATTTATTTTTTGAACTCTAAAGTTTATGAGTTGAATAAAAAAGGAGCTTAAAGTTTATAGGTTGAAAAAAAAGCTCGTATACTGTTTTTTTTTCTTCCCATATTTGAATTTATCTTCTCATTAGTGATAAACTTCAGGACTAACTTTAAAACTAACATTAAAGCTATAAGACACCTTGCTTATTCATGTTGAAACTAATTAGACCTTGAAGTAATAAAATCAAGGGTTTAAAAAATAAATTACCATATACTTCGGGCTCCAAAATGCAAACAACCCCATGAGGCCATGGGTATTAACACTACGAACAACTAGCTGAAGAAATCAAATTAGGGTTTTTTTTTATCAAAAAGTTTAGAAATTGATTATATTGGAGCGCAGTTATGGATAAAACAGGTTACTCTAAAACAACTCAAAAATATGAGTAAATTGTTCAGAGATAGAGATGGATGATAATATATAGTAGCGATTAATTACCTCTTTAATTCCTGAAAATGGCTACAAAAGATAGATAATTAATGAAGGAAAATGCAACCTAAAGAACAAGTACCTAATCAGGATCTCACTTAGAATATTTTGTGTTAATATTCACAAAGTCAGATCTAGGGTACTTGTCCCCCTTCTTTCATCATACTCCTCTTTATTATTACTCCCACCATTAACATCATCATCATCTCCTTCGTCTCCTTTGTAACGACTAACTTCTAATGCTGAAGACGACGTTAATTTACTAAGAAATGTTAACCCTAATTTGGGATCATGGAGCTCGTAGTTTCGATTCTCCCCTCTTTGGGGCAGTTTCAGTGACAAATCTAAGTCGATTTGATCATAATCCTCCATTCTCTTCCTCTTGAGGGTTGTCGACCGGTTTTGAAGATGATCATGGCTAGGGTTACTGGCTATGAATCTTGCGTACTCAGGGATGAGATCTATAATTGAGGTTGCCCATGCTTGTTGATCTTGCTCGTTATGTATCTGATCATTCAAATAGTTTCGCCGTTGATGGTTGTAGAACTCGAATTTGTCCATGAGATCTCTTTGGATGGGAATTTGCCTCACTTCTTGAGGATTAGTCCATGTATTAGCTTCACATCTTCCAAGAATATATGGATTATGTTAGTTGATTAGTATAACACATAACAACATTGAGTAATTAACTCATATTGTTATTACTATAGTCATATATTTAAGTTTAAATTTTGATGACTAATTTAAAGCAAACTCTAATTAAATGGAAATGCACTATTTCTTTTACTATATGAGTTGAAGTATTTGTTGTATAGCTAGTGTATGTATAGTTTTTGCAATATATGTTGCAGATTCTTTAGCCTGTCTGGACTTTGAATAATCGTATAACATATAAGGGTATGCGATGTGTTTTTATTTGGTTTTCTTTTGTATATTAGTAGATAATCAATACTACTCAAATATATAATTTGACTATATATGATATAAGGTTGTATACCCATAGATTCATATCAGAATTTTTTGGTATAAACCCATATGAGGAACTTAAGCTTGTTTAACAGATCGGATTAACATGGTTAAGATATGTTTTGATTGATGGATCTATACCTGAAGTTACAACTTGGGAATTGGTCATATCCTTGAAAGACAGGAAGCTGGCAAAGGTTGAAGATATTGTAATCTCCCCCTTCAAATACATGTCTTTGATCAAATGTTAACTCTGCTTACAGAAAAGTAGAAGAAGAAGAAGATCAAAACCTGAAATTGAGCTGGCAAAAACCCTAGATCGTAAATATTAATTAGACGAGCAGTAGTTTTTACGGAGGTGGGTGTAATATATGTACCTTGAACTTGATCCTCAGTCTTTTTGCTTCTGTACATCTGGGACAATATATCAATGTGAATGCCAACAATAATTTCTAAGAACAAAGAAATCCTTACCTTTTTTATTGAACTAATATTTTACTTGTAAGAATAGAATTAAAACTTACCTGAAGATGACTTTTGACATGAGCAATGCTTAGTCCTTTGATGTTCATAAGCTGAAGAACTAACTTTGGAGTTGCTTCTACACCCACACCAGAAACAAAGAGAAAAAATTCCAAAGAGTTAGCATAGAATATTTATGATATGCTTAGAATATATGAATCTTTCAGAGTGATTTTTGTTTTGAAATTCACTATTTTCAATAATCAAAAAACTTATAAAACAACTTGGAACTTACTTCAAAGCAAGATTTCAAAATCTCCCCACAAGAAATTTATGATGACAAAAACTTAACTTGCTATACATATTGGTTTATATAGGTTGGAAGAAGTATATACTCACTATCTTGACCACCAAGCCTTTCAACGGCATGAACGAACCGGAGATGAAGATCCGGGGTCCACCGGAGCCTAGGTGTCTTGGATCGAACATACGGTCTCACACTTGGCTGATTAGGTTTGTCTTCATGTCTCATAGTTGTCTCTTCAATGGTGCTATTGCTTGAAGGACTCCCCCCTCCATTATTTCCGGTCCCTTCTTCTTCGATGTTGTTGTCGTCTTCTTGATCAGTATCATTTGGGTCATCCTCCTCGGGTCCTAAATCGCGATCACTCGAATTCTCCCTTTCTTGCATCTTCTTTTGCCTTACTTGGGTATGCTTCTATTTCTTGATTTCTTTCATTGTTTTGGTCAAGTGTGGTAAACCTACCAAGCAATGGGGTTCAAAGTTAGGTGAATATGAATGATGGGAATATTATTTATTCTTATCAACCCCCCTCCCCCCTAAAAAAAGGAAAAAGAAAAAGATAAGGTTAATGAAGGAATATTAGATCAAGTGGGGAGAAGTAAGAGATCAACTGTTGACGACGACCTTTGTGTCATGACTTTGTCTCTCTAGTTTCTCTCTCTAACTCCCTCCATTGTTGTTGAGGTTGAAGACAGAAATGAAATTATTTGTTAAGGGAACCAAAGGTTGATTATATGAATCAAATCTCTGCGTACGTAGGCCATGAGATGAGCTTTTTATATATATTTTTAAAGTAGGGTTTATTATTATATGTTTCTATGTGCTGATTTACACAAGGAATGGGAAGGTAAACCCCATTGACATTGGAGATTGGATTTTTCCTCTCTCTCTCTCTCTCTCTCTCTCTCTCTCTCTCTCTCTCTCTCTCTCTCTCTCTCTCTCTCTCTCTCTCTCTCTCTCTCTCTCTCTCTCTCTCTCTCTCTCTCTCTCTCTCTCTCTCTCTCTATAGGTGTATAGAATTCCAGAGAGGGGACATATATTCGATGGGATGCTGTGCCTTTATGGATATACATAAAAAAATAATAATGGATGCATTATAGTTTTGACCTATGTCACATGCACATAACTACATAAGTGAAGCTTTCAAAAAAAATATTGGATGACAATATACTAATCTTTGGGCTATTATATTGCAATATACCGACCTTTACTATTGGACAATAATATCCCTGACCTTTATATATATTTAGGTGAGATTATTATACCAATAGTAACTAAGGGGGTGATGACTGGTTAATTGGTCTCGGTTCTGACGTGATAGGTGGAGGGAAAATAACCGGCCTTTTTCCAATGACCCTGTTAAGCCCTCTGTTTTACTCACTGACCCACGTTAAAAAAAATCGGCTCTAATACAATGATTAACGGGGTGGTGAACCGGTCTTCGTACTGACGTGAAACACAACCAACTAATGTCTTCTAATGTGGGTTAGTGAGAAAAACTAAGAGGTTAATGAGGTTATTGGCTTGGGACAATTTTTTTCCCTTCACCAGCCATGTTAGCGTGCATAGAGAATGGTTCACCACCTCCTTAGTTATTGTTGGTATAATAATGTCACCTAGGTATGAAGGTCGGGGATATTGTTGTCCAATAGTATATTACAATAAAACACCCCCAAAGGTTGGTATAATATCATCCAAAAACCCAAAAAAAAGGGATTATTAGGTTTTAAAATCCCCAATTTTTGAGTTTGTTTATCAGAATATCTCGAACTTCAGATTTAATATGAATATCTCATACTTTGGAAGGTTGTATTTGGCAGTAGCCCAACACCAACCTAACATCAACTAAACTCAGGATTTTATGTGATGTAACAATATTTTGTGAGGTGATTTGTAGAATAGAAGTGTGTCCTAGCCAAAAAAACAACCACTATATTGTAGAAAAACTCGAATTTAATTGATGTTAATTCAGTCGGGATACTAATAAATATCAACCCCTAAAGTTTGGGATATTTCTATCAAAAATAAAGTTTGGGATATTTTGATAAATAAGACTCAAAATTGGGGATTTTAAAACCAAATAACCAAAAAAAAAAGTAAAACTACATAAGTGAAACAAGGGTTCTTTTTCCCTTTTTTATTGGTTAG
The DNA here is from genome assembly GCA_029582165.1 of Portulaca oleracea. NCBI lineage: Eukaryota > Viridiplantae > Streptophyta > Magnoliopsida > Caryophyllales > Portulacaceae > Portulaca > Portulaca oleracea. The sequence goes on along the minus strand of CM055871.1, from coordinate 46,615,312 downwards.
GTTAAGCTTGGTAGCTCGTAAAACCAAGTCTTTCATTGTGTTAGGATTAGATAAGATATATATTAGAGAATTTTCATATATTGTTATGATTAACGTATATAAGTATTGGACTGCAAATTATACCGTTCACCGTGATGTACCTATTTAGGTACTCCCTCCGTCCCTTTATAATTATCAAAATAACTAACTTTACAAGTCCAATGCTCATTGGAAATAGAGCAAAAAATTTGTTCAAAGACAAATACACCCTTCCACTAATTTTGATGCAAAGAGAGGAATAAATGAGGATTTTAAAAGGTAAATAAAACTCAAATTCATTAATTAAGGGTAATTTAGGTATTTTAATTATTGAAATTGTAAAATTGACAAATAGAAAGGGACAAAGTAGTTAGAAAAATTGACATTCATCAAGGGACGGAGGAGGTACATTACATGTATTGAAGTACATCAATTTTTTATGTGATAAATATTTATAAAAATTTGATGACTCTAAAAAATATTGATGAATTTTGTAATTAATAATATTGTATATTTATGATAAATTTTATAATTAATATTGATGAACTTTTTTAACAAGTTAAATGCAAGTGGTGTACCTTGTACCTATCTAGATACACCACGGTGGACCATATAACATCTCGTATTGGACAATGACGTGTCTTGAATTGAAATGGGTAATAATTAGTGAATTGTCTATAAGTCATTTTTTGTAACTCTTAATAGTATTTTTTTCTAGTAATTACGTATACTTATCAACTATAAAAGTATAATACTTACGAGTTAGATCAATAAATATAATTGATAGTCTAATTTTATCAACTATACATTTTATTCATAGTTTTATATTTATCAAAAAATAAAATAAATAATTATTTTATATAGTTTATAAATTATAATCATTTAAATATGCTTATATTTAATATTTTGGGTGATGTAGGTTAAATTTAAGATGGTTTTAATTTCTGGAATCCAAATACTTATCATTTTGCATAAATATTATATTCTATTGCGATTCAAGCTAAGAATGTATTCAACACCAGTTCATGTCAAGTTTTTATAAAGTTAAATACATAGTGCTCCCTCTGTTCTATATCAATTGTCGTCTTTGAAAATTGTGCAGTCAAATTTCAAAAATTTTGAACATAAATTTCTCAATATGTAACAATGAGTTGTCATATAAAATTATCACCATTAGATTCGTAACGAAAAATATTATCATACAAGTATAATATATAGTGAAATTGTTAATAACATATTATATAAGAAATTATCTATCAAATAATGAAATTGAAGACCGTGAAAGTCAAAATTATGACAATTAATATGAAACGGAGAGAGTATGTTATAAGTAAGCTATTTAGACGCTTTTATAGATTATCCCTTCTTTGAAACTTTGATTCATGAGCTCAAACATTACGTTATTTGTTTAGCTTGGCAAATGAGGTCCAAATCATATATCTCTTCTTTAAAACTTCGATTCATGATCTCAAAAACTGACAATATTTGCTTAGCTTGGTAAATGAGGTCCAAATCATATAATAATATATAGATGGTCCAATTTCCATAGCAAAACATTCATTTCCCCTAAGCAGCATAGCAGCAGGGCCCTACGCAAACATATGTATGAACCCTTTTTTTTTTTTTTTTTTGAAGAATCTCTTTGATCCATGTTACACTTTGGGTACATTTTGATACCTTCATTTTCTATGGGTTTTTGTCTGCATATATCGATTGAATAAATTTGATAAAGGCAATTTGGCACTCTACGTACAGTCAGTAATTAGTGAGCATGATCCATTTATTTATTTATTTATTTTTGAAGATATGTGGTTATAATTATTTGACAATAATGAAGATGGTAGGTATGGAGATATTATGTTATGAAATAGGTGATAACATATAGTTGGTTAAGAATGATTTTCATATAAATGTAAATCACTCATTAATACGTTACAAATTAATTTTCATTTTGTTTACAATTGCAAGTCATAATTTAAAATGAGCTGTGCCTTTTAAGAAAGAGTGCAAATAGCACAAGATGTGAAGAAAATATTACTAGGCAGGAGTCCTATCTAATATCATCGTAGTTAGAATGGAGAGTGTCAAATTTTAGATAGCTAATCTATCTTTATATTTGTTTCTCTATAGACATGTTTGATGATCACTATACCACATATGCATAAGAGATTTTGAGTATCATGGATAAGGGAACCAAAAAGGTATTAGCCAAGTGATTACTGCCCCATATTTGATTTCAAGTGCTCTATCAAGGCTTAATTCTTAATTAGATCTAGGAAGCAAAACATTTTTTTATAGGTGAAAATTGTAGAGTTCATAGGTTACACTTGTCATATACAGTTTGATACTTATCCTTTGTCCCTCTAACTTATAAACCTTACCAGTGGTTACTCAAGTAGGAATTACTTAAGGAATTTTGAAACTCTACTACATCTGTGAAGTCGTTTTAGATAAATTTTTGAACCCTTCTTGAATGGCTACTCAAACCTTATCCGGTATTGCCGAAGCTTTATCTACACAAATTGTGAGACCCACAGAAGGTTGCTCCTGCCATGATGAGCTGACCTAGCTCAGCAATAAAAAATGATGAAAGCACACGACTGACTGAAAAGTTTCAAAGTGTGTGTGTGTATATATATATATATATATATATATATATATATATATATATATATATATATATGTATATATATATATATATATATGCTGGTCGCAAGCATGTCTTTTGTGTGTTAGAAGCCTACATTTTGAAACTGAGTTGGAATAACAAGAGATAATTTTTCAATGCTCGGTAGAATTAGCCATGCATGACTCCATGAGTACGTGCTAGTTTCGACTCCCCATACTCATTGAGCAAAAGGAGATTCCTAAAAAAGATGGTAAATTTATTATCACCTTGAGTTTGACAAAGGTGGTAGTCATGTAAATGTTCAACCTGTTATAATGTTTCTTCTAGTTTGGGGAGATTTTTGAAAAATTGATTGTCCAATTGACATGTCATGTCAATATTGTTGGATTCGTTTCTCTTTCAAAAATTGGGACCTCATGGTCCTTAATATCCTCTTGTATTTTGGGTCATCTTGTATTGTCAATAACCCATAATTATATGAATATCTTGAGTTATTTTAGTGGGCTAAGCCCAATGGGCTGGAGTTATAACATACAAAGGCTATGAAGTCCACCAAATATCACGGACCAATTATCATGACATGATACAAAATCAAAACTTTCTATCTGGCCTAAACGCTTCCTTATTTGAAATCGAAATCAATCCTTTGTAGGCCACATGCAATCCAAGTTAAAAAAAGGAATGTGTTGTTTTGTCAATATGTGATATACCTAGAACCTAAACCCGGACCCCGACCCGGCCCGAGACTTGGTGGGTTTTAAAAACTTGGATCCAAACTCACAGATTCATGGGTTCATGGTAGGTCCTTAATGACTCTAGTATTTTTATGTATTTTTTTTACTAGGTTTATCAATTTTTGGGTTAATTTTATATCTGCACACATGTGTTTAATAACTATTCTATTTAAATACACTTGTTTTCAGCATAATAAGAACATTGGGTTCAATGTATGAGGCTACAAGTGAATTTCAACATAAACATTACAAATGACTTGATAAAAATTATATGGAAACAACACGTGATCCACATTAATGTTGTTGAACCTTCCACAGCTTAAGCAAATGACTTAATAAAAATTGAACATGTTCACTACTTTAAAAGGAGAACAGAGGCCAGCTGAATTAAGTTTAACTAATAATGTTGAAACAACACGTCATCCACAATAATGTTGTTGAAACTAAGTTTACCTAATAACGGATACATTAAAGAATTAATGAGGTCAGCTGAATAGACAGAAGCATGGAAGGAGGAGTTATTCAAGACCTTGTGAGTACAAGATTGGGGTGAAATTATTAGTAATCAAGAAGGAGAGTTAGGAAACACAACAAAAGTCATTGAAGACTGGTAAGAAAAACCAAGAGGTGAACATCCTACATGGTAAACAAATATTCTTAATGATAAACATACAATATTGGACGATGATACTCATGCTAATACAGAAGCCTAGAATAATCCGTGAATGAACTCGGGAACCAACATTATTGCCCAACCAATGACAGTATAACATCCACAAGGAGAATCATAACAAGAAAACTGTTGATTTTGGTCATGATACAAGAAATGATTGTTAACAATCACTAGTAAGTGACTAACTACTTTTAGGGGAAACTCTTTAGAATAAATAACAAGGGGAATAAGAAGAAGGCGGCCAAAAATAATAGTAATAGAACATACTCCAACGAGTGTTGCGAAAACTAGCCATGATGTGAGGAAATTTGAAGATGATTCTTATATTGGTAAAGTGAATGGTCACGGGAGGAGATTAATGAGGTCCAACATACAAAAGTAAGGCTACAAAACTCTTATATGAAAAAAAAAAAGTCAAGGGATGTTATCTCATAGAAGAGAACACAAAATTTCATTGTCAATTCCTCCATCAAAATGGTGAGGGAAAAATTGACCAATTATTGCTTTGTTTGGAAGCTAGTGACACCTCTAAAGGTGGAAATAATAATGGTTTGAATCATTATCTTGGAAAACAAAATACAAGAGAACAATTAGTAAAGAAAGGGATGGATGCAGTAGAGTTAAACACTTGTCCATCTTGTGGAAGAACTAGAGAAAACATTGATCACCTCTTCATCAGTTGCTCATTCACTTGGCAAATTCAGAGTGAGATTATGCAAGATCATGGTTCATTTCATAATGTCAGAAGACAATTTAAAGTCAATTTGAAACCATAGAATTCAATGGTAATTGAGAATCAATATATTGAACAAGATTTGGTTTGCAATCTATAACATGAAGGGCCTTACTATGGGTAAATTTTCATGGATAATTTTTATAGCATTTCAGTGATACTTTAATAAAATGGTAAAAATAAGTAAACAGATGAGGAAGGAAGGCTTTTGGGGGAATCAAATTTGGAGATATATGCTGAGATAAACTTGGAAGAAAGAAAACAAACTCACCTCATATTTCTATAGTTGTCACATAGCTATAGGAAGCAATGTGCAAACCTCCTATTACTTTTGTTTATACAATTTGAGTATTTGTTAATTTTGTCTACTTGGTTAGGATATGTGTAATGTATTGTTTTTTCTTTTGATAATTAGCAGGTTAGAGCCCTAAATTATTCAATATCAAAGGATACTGTTAATTTTCGATGTACATTTACAACCCTAATATTGTATTTGGGCTTTTTGCCTTTGCCTATTTGCAATGAATGATTAAAAAAAATGTTAAAAGTAAAAACAAATATTTGAAAATTGTGAGGCATATTAGTAATAATTTTGATATAGACATCACAAATGAATTTTACAGTAATTAATGAATTCTTATTTGATTACCACCTCCCTACGAGATAAAGATTTCTATTCACATTCTTATATTTTAATTTTTTTCAACTTCCCATTATAATTTAACCTTTTAATGGTTAGTTTTGATTATTTTTTTTTTTGAGGAGGTTAGTTTTGATTTTTTTTTTTTTTTGAGAACAAAAAAAAACCAGAGTGTTTTTATTATGAGTAGCCTACTGGCAGAAGTAATTGACAAGGGTCCTATTAAGTTGTTCATTGTATATAAAGTCAAAATATAATACAATTGTGGCTACATCTTTGTGGAGCTTTCGGATTAAAATGTTACTCAATTTGTTCCAAATATAAAAAAAATGTCCTCATAAATTTGGATTAATTTACTGTCATTCAACTTAATAAAATTATCATAAATGTTATTAAATTAATAAGCAGATACTATACTTGATTTTAGCCAAAAGGTCTAGAAATGTATTCATAAATATTATTATAGTGACTAATAATGAGTTACAAACGGTAAAAGTGTTTTACATATTATGATTAAGTGATAAATTTTATCCTTTGTCATCACTCATCAATCACCATAATGACATTTATCGTAATTTTATTAAAGTTGAATGATAGTGAATTAATAAAAAAATTATGCTGATATTTTTGACATCTGAAATAAGTTGAGTAAGATTTAATATTAGCACCCGAACTTTGAGTTTGCCATTCCTAATGGATTTTAAGTTTAACGCACACGCAGTCATGGTAGTGGGTTCTGGACTCGACTCGGACCTAATTGGACCGGACTCATTAAGACGGGTCTAAGTCTAAAAAGTTTGGATCTATTGGGTCTGAGTCGAATCTGGGTCCAACAAAATTTGACGATTCCGGGTCTGGGCACGGACCCGCAGACCCGACCCATGGACCCATCAAAAATTAAACTTATGTAATTTAAAAAAAATTGAGGAAAAAAGCTATTGTAATATATGACTGAAGAATGATGAACTTCGTGTGTTTTTTTTTTAATTTTACATTTTAAGTTGGTAATTGTATTCTTAGAGACTTTCATAATGTTTTAATGTTGATATCTTAATGACTTTTGTAATGTTTTTATGTTAGACTTTACTTGTAGCCTTGTACTTTGAATTAAATGTTTTTATTTGGTTAAAAATAGGGGTATTTAAACATAATAGTTGTTATTATATAGGTGTGCAAGTATAAAATTACCTTGAAAATTGATAAATCCATTAAAAGAATATGTAAGAGAGTTGGGCAGGACCCGTAGGAAATTTTGTCTGACCTGGAATACCCGAATTGTCCGACCTGGAAAAACCGGGTATGAAGATAGATTTTTCGTCCGAATTTTGATACTGACCGAATATTCAGACACAAAATTTATCTTTTTCTATTGTTCGAACCGATTTCGACCCAAATTCAACTTCGTCCAAATTGCCCAACCCAAAATAAAACTGGGTCCGGACATAAATTTCTGACTGAATTTTGACATTAGCCGAATTTGTCCTACCCAAATTGACACGAAACTGAATTTTTACTAGCGCTAAATCTAGGTTTTAGGGACCCATCGGGTCTGGGTCCAAAACATTTAAGATGACAATGATGAGCAGGGAAACAAAATAATAAGAGAGAGAAAAACGCAAATTATATTGAGAGCAAAAATGCAATTTAAGAAGGAAAGAAAAGGGGAGGAAAAATAATAAGGAGAGAGAAAAACGCAAATAATATAGAGAACAAAAATTCAATTTAAGAGTTTTGCGAAAAAAGTTCAATTTAAGAAACAAAGAAAAGGGGGGAAAACTACGAAACCAAAATCTGATCCAAGAGGAAGAAGGGGAGGAAAAAGGAAAAAAAAAGAAGGAAGAATTTATACAGAGAGGCCGTTGGCACTCCCCCTTCTTCTCGTTGGGCGGCCAACGTGCTCCGATCACCCCCTCTCAAATCCAAAATCAATTTCCATTATTATTTTTCCTTCCTCGAATTTCTTCAATTTTCTTTCCCTCCATTGAATTATCTAGCTGAAGAACAAATTTGTGAATCCATCACTCCTATCCTCCATTGTTGTTTTTGTTTTCTAGTTTATTTATTTGTTTATCAGTTTTTTTGCCTTTTTTAATGCCAGCCCCATTTTGTCTGGCTCCAATTTTTGTCAATTATAGCTGATTTTCCATCTGGGTATTGTTCAATTCATCGATTCATTGTAGATTCGCATCTACCCAGAAAAAAATGCAGCATAATATTTTGTCAACGATGCGTAGTTTGAAGCTCCGTGATGGATGTTGGAGCACTCAAGTCTACACCATTAATAGCTCGGATGACAAGCTTCAGCAGAAACCTAACGACAGGAGCTTAACCAATTTGGATCCGACGATCCAACAAACCAATTTCTTGCAAGATTGTTTGTTGCCCTACGGTATCCCGTCTACCGATTCGCTAGAACCCCAGATTGAGCCTTGCCTTAAATTTGTTGATTTTATCCAAACCTTAGCTGATGTTTACAAAAGGATCGAGGGTTGTCCCCAGTTTGATAAATCCCAGGTTTATCTTGAGCAATGTGCAATTTTTAGGGGTATGTCTGACCCTAAGTTGTTCAGGAGGAGCCTCAGATCTGCGAGACAGCATGCTGTTGATGTGCATACCAAGGTGGTTTTGTCTGCTTGGTTGAGGTTTGAGAGGAGGGAGGATGAGTTTCTGGGTTCATCGGCATTAGATTGCTCTGGCAAGATTATTGAAAGCCCCAAAGCTACCTTGGTTTCAGGTTATGATCCGGAATCGGTCTTTGATCGTTGTGGGTGTTTAAGGGGAGCAATGGAGGAGGAGGAGGAGGATGGCATGGAGGGGGAAGAGGCTGTAGAATGTGCAACTAGGATGGATGATGAAGAGTGTTCAACATCGGCTGAGGATTTCGATATGTCTTTTGTTGTTGGGGATGAGGAGGTAAGGTGCATTCGTTACAATATTGCTTCTCTTTCTAGGCCGTTTAATACGCTTTTGTATGGTGGGTTTGCTGAATCTAGGAGAGAAATGATCAATTTCACCCAGAATGAGATTTCTGCAAAGGCTATGAGAGCATTGGAGTTGTATAGTAGGAGGAAAAAGGTGGATTCATTGGATCCAACTACTGTTCTAGAGCTACTGTCTTTGGCAAACAAGTTTTGCTGTGATGAATTAAAGTCTGCTTGTGATATTTATTTGTCAGCATTAGTTACTGACCAGGAGAGAGCTTTGATGCTTATGGATTACGGGTTGGAGGAGGCAGCGTATCTCCTGGTCGCTGCTTGCTTACAGGTTTTCTTGAGAGAGCTTCCGGGTTCATTGCAAAATCAACAAGTGATGAAATACTTTTGTAGCTCTAATGCTAGTAGAAAGCTGGCCTTGGCAGGGCATTTGTCATTTCTGTTGTATTATTTCCTCAGCCAAACCTCGATGGACGAGGACATGAAATCAAACACAACAGTGATGTTATTGGAGCGCTTGGCAGAGTCCGCCACTAAGACGTGGGAAAAACAACTTGCATTTCATCAGCTTGGTTGTGTAATGTATGAAAGGGGAGAATTTAAGGATGCCCAACAGTGGTTTGAGGCTGCTGCTGAGGCGGGTCGTGCTTATTCATTAGTGGGTGCAGCTCGAAGTAAGTTTAAGCGGGGCCACAAGTACACAGCATATAAGGAGATGAACTCGCTCATCTCTGATTGTACTCCTACCGGGTGGATGTATCAGGAGAGATCCCTATATTGTGTAGGGAAGGAGAAAATGGCCGATCTAGACAAGGCAACTGAATTGGATCCCACTTTACTATATCCTTACAAGTATAGAGCAGTGGCTCTCCTGGAAGAAAACAAGTGTGGAGCTGCTATCTTAGAAATAGACAAAATTATCAGCTTTAAGGTCTCTCCAGACTGCCTCGAATTACGGGCTTGCTTTTCTATCATCCTGGAGGATTATGAAGGAGCTCTTAGAGATATACGGGCACTTTTGACACTAAAACCAGGTTACATGGTGTTCCAGGGGAAGTTGCCGGGAGAAAAACTGCTGGACCTACTTCGCCCTCATGTGCAGCAGTGGACTCAGGCTGATTGCTGGATGCAGTTGTATGATCGATGGTCATCTGTTGATGATATTGGATCATTAGCTGTTGTGCACCACATGCTGGCAAATGATCCAGGGAAGAGTCTCCTCAGGTTTCGGCAATCCCTCCTTCTTTTGCGGTGAGTACATGCGTAAAATTTGTTCTCTGATATATTCTCTGTTGGCTTTTTTAGCTCAATCGAATTTGCCTCAAGAAAAGTTCAATAAGTATGCCATTGGCTTCAATTCTGCACTGTGTAGCAAATTTCTTAATGCTTTGACGTAATAATTTGTGTTTATGTGGAGGCATGAGGCCAATGTTGTTTAGAAACGTTAGCCACGAATTTAACGCTATAAGGTTGTTTGGGTGCAACTCCTGTCTGAAACTTGCGAGTGTGGTGCTCATGTGCTTGCATTTACTGCTATATTGTACCAGCTACTATATTTGCATCTGTATTTCCCCTGCTTGTTAACTTTATGCCTTTAACCAAGCTATTATCACGAGTCATGACTCAAATTTGAAGTAATCGGCAGCTTTTTAGTGCAAACCTTATTTTTTGCCTGTATGTGATGTTTGATTTACTGCATAATGAAACTCAGTTCAATGAGTCATTCTTTTTTTTGTGTGTGTTGGGGGGGGGGGGGGGTTGATAAATATTTGGATCACCATGTGTGCTCTCCAACTGAAAAATAGCTTTCTGCATGTCAAATCATCCTTTGGTGATGTTGGTGTATTTCTGCACCTGAATATACTGTTCAATACTTTTGGATACTTGTTTAGCCTGATTTAGAGTTAGTAGCTCAGAAATCCTTTTCTGTTTCTTTTTTGTATGTCAATGCCTATTTTTAGTCCACCTTCTGTCTCTGAAAACATGATTGACAGGTTGAACTGCCATAAGGCAGCAATGCGTAGTCTCCGACTGGCTCGCAATTGTTCTTCCTCTGCTCATGAAAGGCTTGTCTATGAGGGGTGGATTTTATACGACACAGGACATCGTGAAGAAGCGTTAGCAAAGGCAGAGGAGTCGATTTCCATGCAGAGATCATTTGAAGCATTTTTTCTTAAAGCATATGCTTTGGCAGATTCAAGTCTTGATGAGGAGTCTTCGGCTTATGTCATCAAACTTCTAGAGGAAGCTCTTAGATGTCCTTCAGATGGTTTACGTAAAGGACAAGTATGTATATCATCTGATATCATGTTTGTTGCAGAGGTATAATCCTAGTACCGTTTAATGGCTAATTTTTGCATTTCTGCAGGCATTGAATAATCTTGGGAGTGTCTATGTGGACTGTGAAAAGCTGGACCTTGCTGTGGACTGCTATATGAGCGCTCTAAATATCAAGCATACCAGAGCACATCAAGGTCTAGCAAGGGTATATCACCTCAAAAATCAGCGGAAGGCTGCTTATGATGAGATGACAAAGTTGATAGAAAAAGCTAGAAGCAATGCATCAGCTTATGAAAAACGCTCTGAGTATTGTGACCGTGATCTGGCAAAGAAAGACCTAAGTACGGCCACAGAACTTGACCCCTTGCGGACATATCCGTACAGATACAGAGCAGCTGGTATGTGTTCTCAGCCTCGGTCTTTTATTTTTATTTTCGTTAACTTATGATAAGCGATAACCACTTAGCATTGTCTAAATTGTCTCTGAAAGTTTTTCTGGGCTACAAGCTTCGTTTTGTAGCTGAATCTGCATAATATGATCTGCATTTTCTTTTGAGTGGGTAGTATAGTTTTTGCAGTACCTATATAGGAACCCCATGTGGATGATTAACACCAAGGGGTACTTCAATTGAGGGTATAGATCTAGTGGAGAGAGGAAGGGCATTGTCTAATTTCAGTTAACCTTGTTTGAAAATGCTAAATACTGGGGAAAGAGGAGAACATTCAACTCCTATACAATCCCAGACCTCAGATTTTCTTAACCACTAAATTGAGCATGAGGGGATCTTTTTCCATAAGTTCATCCCCAGTTCCCTCTAATACCATCACATATCTGAACAAGGAAACCTTAAATCACTCTCTCTTCCTCTCCGCCGACAGATATCTTCTTACTTGAGACATCAGAATACCATCTTCATCTTCCATGGACACTGGCATGTTACCATCTCTCATCTAGGGCAGCTAGGCTCACATTTTCCTTCGTGTCACTCTTCTATTGTAGCTCTAGCCTTAACAAATTTTTTGTCCCTAGCTCTTGCTACCTTCACCTTTTAACCAGCTCGACACAGCCATCTTCTCCCTCTTGTCTCTAGGGCCTTGACCTTCACCTATGGAACCAGGCAGCTCAATTGCACCATTAGAACCACGATCACAGTCAATTTCTCCGGAAATAATGGTCATTTACCTTCCCTGATCTAAGTTTCAACAACACTCCCCTGAAACCAGGAAAAAACAAACTAGGACCTTTGCTATAGGCAAATAGGGTCACAAAAGGTGAGTGACAGGATATGGATGCTATGTCCAGACTCCAGAGTAACGAGTCTGCAAGGGCGGAATATTTCCTTCAGTTATTTGATTTTTTTTTTTTCTTTGGAGAAGGGGGGGTGTTAATGCTTGTTTTGGGCTTATTTAGGGTACAGCTTGTGCTTGTTGTGGTTATTGGATGGGGGTCTTTCTATCATTAGACAAGATGGTGTGCGGTCATGCCTTTCTCACAGCAAGCAGGTGTTGTTGGTTTTCAGCCTTTAGGGATGGTAATTCATTTTGAGGTGTCAGTATGTGGTGGTGGTTCTGGATTACTGATGTTTAATGATGGGAGGGTGGTGAGTTGATTCTCATAATTGTATGTATAGCGTGGTGGTGGCTGAAGACTGAAACCAAAATTGAAAGACCCAGACCATAAGCAAGCTACCTGAAATGGCTATTAGAGGACCAAAATGTTCAGAGTCAGTGTTTCTTGGTCGAATTTATAAGGTTGGAGTTGGCCATTCAGGCCATGCAGATTTTGCAATGAATGTTAGTGTTTGGATTGAGACTTGGCAGGCAGACCTTGCTATATATGCTAGGATGCTCCAATATTGAACTACCGAAGGCAATTTTATTCCATCTGGTTGTTTTGATTATTTCATTTACATGGGAAGTGTACCGAAGGCAGTTTTATCAGTCCTATTTGGAATACTATATAAAAACATCATACATTGAAGGGAATTGTCATTATTAGAGATTACATCTCATTTGGAAAGCCTATATCTCTTTTGCCTAGGGTTCAATTCTAAATGTCTAATTGGCCAGAAGTGTAATCAAGCTTTGTATTCACCATGCAGATACGGGCTTTACTGAACACAAATGTTTAATACTTAACTTTTGGCTAACCATAGTGGTGCAAATGTAGGGAATTCTAGTCCATCTTCCAAGGTGGTCAAAAGTCATGTTTGGATGTTTCATTTTGACGTCTCTACTGGACAGAAGCAAAGTTTCATATTGAACTATGCTTTGTTGTGGAGTAACTTGGATGCTGACTGTAGTTTTAAAAAGCGCATGCCTCGTGCGCTATTGTGCACAAAACGCGCACCTCGTCCCGTCCGTGCCCGCCTTATACTGCGCCTTATGGAGCTTTTACTGTTCAGCTCATTAAAAAATATGAAATGTTTAGTGTATTTTTTTTAAAACCCTTCTAGGTGAAACCCTAGACCGTGCAATTCCCTCCCTTTCCTCTCTTCTCGCGCGACTATGCTTGTTTTATTTCTTTAGAAGAATATTTCGGTGCTACATCTTACGTTTAAGACAATTCGCATGATTTTTCGTCATATAACTTGTGTCTAATCCATTTTTTGATGCCCTTTTTGGTGACCTTGCATGCATGAAGCCTGCGGCTTCTCTCTGGGCTTCGTGCTTCATGCTTCATGCTTCGCGCCTCAAGGACCTGTGTGCTTTTTTGCTCCTCGTGCTTTTTTAATCTAAGTTGTTGACCACCTTTTAAATCCTAGGGTCTCCCATCCAAATCCCCCCAAAAACAAAAAAAAAAATAGAATAACAGAAACCTGCTTCAAGAAGAAACCTTTGTTAGATACGCTTGAGGATAATGGTGCGGTATGGTTTAAGTTAAAAGACTGTTTTCAGCCAGTTGCTAGAAGTAATTGTCTTGTATTAACTCTTTACAATTAAATGCAGTGCTGATGGATGATCACAAAGAGGAGGAAGCCATTGCAGAGCTGTCAAAGGCCATCTTCTTCAAACCTGATTTGCAGCTCCTCCATCTTCGAGCTGCATTTCATGACTCCATGGGCAACTACTCTGCCACTCTTCAAGATTGTGAAGCAGCTCTTTGTCTTGATCCTACCCATGCCGATACACTTGAGCTTTATAACCGGGCCCGAGAACAGGCTAAAGAGCAACAGAAGTGAGGTATCATCATCATAAAGGAACAACTCAACATCTTCTATTGCCGTCATTCATTCGCATCTTCTGCACAGAAGCCTCTTTGAGTAAAATGTAGGCCAATGCTTGTGAGTGCAACCTGTGTTTTTGTTGGATTATTTTTTGTCCCGGCAAAATCAGGATGGGGTCAGTCCGATAGGATTCTTCTCCTAATTGAGGATGAGCTCAAGAACTGCCGATATGGTATTGTGGTCTTTGCTTCTTGCACAAGGTGCTCAGGCAAGAAGAACCTGAGGGATTTAGTGACCGAGAGGAAACTGCAAGGTTTCTTGTAAATAGTTATCCACGGGTTTCAGTGACTAAACCCAGCTATCAAAAGTGAACCTCCTGCTGCTTCAACAGTGTTTTTGCTCTGCAGCTGAGAAATTCGGTTTGTGCAAATGGCAGCTATTGGCACTTGGCAGAGTCAGTCTGTCTGTCTGTCCATCTATAGAGTTTTTTACTCATGTAGTTGTAACAGTCGGAATGTCTCCCTTGTATCATTTTGTAAGCCTGGGAATTGGCAATTTGCCTCATTGGATTACACAAGAAAACTGTTATTTACACACATTCATTTCTCTCATGACCAAAGCATAATGTTGCAAGCAGTTATCCATGTCCATGTCAAAATCTCAAGTAGCAAACACTAGTTCATTTGCTAAATCTCTGTGCATTTTCTGATAATTTCCTGCTTTGTCACCTTTACTTTGTGGCAGATTGAGAAGATATGAGTGTTGCCTATTGTGGGTGACTTTTGATTTGCCGATGTTGGTAACGATCTCATGGGTTGTCCTCTTCAGTAATATGAATCCATGGTTTTAATTTGCCGACTTTTGATTAGTGACTTGGAATCTCTGAGCTATCAGCATTGTCGTAGCAGTTCACAGGTATATATACAGCTGTATCAACATAATTTTATGGCTGATCTTGTCAACTTCATACTACTTTTAGCATCTGACTTAATTAATCCATCCTATTCCTGTTACGTGTCGTTTCTGCTGCAAGGAACAGCCTGAAGTTCCACATACAGTAGGAGGAACACCATACACATCCTAATCATTCACTTTTTATAGATTCATTAGCATGATTGCCCAGTCTGCAAATATCTACTTTTACTGTTTTCCGTCATCGTCAGAGAGATCATACAATTTCTACAACAGTTACACAGTTCACGTCCAATGAACATGTGCATTTTCTATAAACAATAATGGGGTATATATATTTATATGATATGATCTTATACGACAAAGATCAATTAAAATCTTGTACAAAATTGTCTGGTGGATTTGAATTTGAATTTAAATCCCCCAAAGCAAAATTTGTGTGGCATTAAATGTGCTGCATGTGCACATACATATATTTGCTGTGCTACTGGCTACCACCTTGCACGATATTTTGTGTCATGTCCCATAAAACTCAAGGCAGGCAAAGAAAAGTGACTGACGTTGAAAGTTGCTCATCAATTGTACAATTGGTTGGTTCACAAATCACAAACCCTAAAAGTGGACATCTTGCTTATTTACATCATTTGATCACCTGTGAACCCGTGATCTTGCAAAAGCTAAACTTATAATTAAACAGGAAAGAGACTTTAGCTCACGGGAAACAACATTTCATATCAAAAGGTCCAACCACTTCAATATATGATGATTTAAAGGGTACAGTTCGTCCTAACTAGAAGTCATACTATTTACATAACCAAAAACGTAAAGTTTTCTGTTTTCACATATTGTGTTGATTTAGATTTAACCATTCAGATATGAACCCAAAGCGTCCAAGAAAGCTGGATCTCAACGCTCCGTTGATATCCACAAGACGATCCAATGCTCCCACCATAGAGATCCCCCGTACAGACTCCCTATGCGCTCCATGCGAAATGGTGCCATTTTCATGGGAGCAGAGCCCTAGGAAGCCCAAACACTCAAGAGACAGTTTCATACACGAAGATCTCCCCCTTCCGAAACCACCCCCTATACGTTGGCAAGAAGATCACGAAAACCACGATGCCATGTCGGATGGCATAGACCTCTTCTCCCTAGCCCCCTCACTAAACCCAAGTGAGGACATACCCGACCACTCACGGGGAGACACAGACCTCGACAGCGACATGGGTGGCTACAACAACAACAACGGCTCTTCATCCCCGAACTTCATGATCCAACGGTTTCTTCCTGCAGCAACTGCATTGGCTGCATCATCCCTGTCGGATCTTAGTAACAATAGGCATCCTATGACAAGATATCCTGGCAACAATGAACTTATCAGTGGCATGGAAAGATCATGTGTTCCAAGAGTAGCAGGGCAAGCATTGTCTACGTCAAAAGGGTGTGGGTTTCAACTGTTGTTCCCTTGGCGTGCGAAACGTAGGCTGTCTACGATCAAGAGCACTGTTCGGAGAGTTCATCCCAGCTTCAAGCTTCAACTTGGACCTAGGAATAGGTAGCTGTTGACATCTGCCTATTTTTTCTGCCCTTAATGTCTTCTAGTAATGTGATTCAGTAATAAGTTGGGGTAATATTGATTTTATGGCCGTTGGTTAGGTTTACTGTAATCATATTTGTAATGTTTAATTGTTACGTTTTTCGTTTGGGGGTGTTTTTTTTTTTTTTTTTTGGGGAGGGGGAGGGGGGTTATTTGTATAAAATAAAAGTAATGCATATATTTGTGGTTTATATAAAGAATTATACAACTAGTGCATGTCATAACTCATATTATTATCTTTGATCAAAAAAAAAAAAAAGACTCATATTATCAACCTTATCTCTATTACATAGATGATTATTCAAATACCCTTAGGGGGTGTCTCGTGTGTGTGTGATATTGATGGATTATACTCCCGTGAGTATCATGCTCCTATATTTTTAGTGTATAATTTTATGAGCATATATGTATAATTTTATGAGAATACATTTACAAATTTATAAGCATACTCAGAAAATTAACATTTACACATACGTGCTTATAAAATGAAAATTGCAAATTCATCAAATTATAAATGCATGGTCACTATACATAATGAACTAAAATTACAAATGTGTATATTATTAAAGAACCAAAATTGAATGCTCAAAAATTTATACGTGTATGCTTATAAATTAATAGACATACGCTCATAAAGCCGATTCCGGGAGTAGGTGAACATGGTACCCCCAAGGGTATAATCCAATTTTTAATGTGTGTGTGTTTGGGGGGGGGGGGGGTGACGGGGATTGTAAGATGAAAAGTTAGGTATAGTAAAGAATTATGGACAAATTAACGTTCTTCAAGACTTGTTTAGACTGCGAAGAGACCCAAGAACATACTGTTATACAAAATCACTTAAGAAACCAAAGAAATGGGTCTAGAACCAAGATAAGGTCATCTGGCCTTCCTCTTTTGTGAGCCATCTCTGACCAAATTGCCTAATTGTGTGGCCTATGCAAAATAAGTCACAAGCCATGCGGCTTTCAGCCATTTCTAGCCCAATAATTTTTGCGAGATCACCCAATCAGGTTCCCCAGGTCCGGGTCCTGTATGTTGTTTTTGTATGGTCCTTTATGATATCCTCGTGTCTTAATTCTCATTGCATCTTTTACTCAGATCTGAGCTCATCTGCTCATATCTCTTGTGACTAGATTCAAGTAAGGACCCAATGGTTATTCGTGTTGTAGGTCCATGTAGAGTTAGTTCATGCACTCCCAAAAAGCGGGTGAGTCATCTTTGTGTCAACATAAAGGTGTCAAGTCAGTTAGGGTTCCATATAGGTCCTCTAAGACATGCATGCATCAGGTAGAAAGTGTTAAAGTTAATTATTGAGTCACTAATAAATTTCTATACAGGCAAGATAGGAGATCGACTCCGTGCCCGCATCAGAGATCCGTGTACTGGTCGACTGGTTCTGAATCCGATCTACAACCCGTCTACCACCCAAGCTAGAGCTCGTACCATGGCTGAAGAGCGATTATAGGATATCCTCGTCCAAGGATCTATACACTAAGATGCAAGGCTTAGTCTTTGCGAATTCCCTCGAACAGGAGGAGAAGATCAGGAAGATGCTCCATCAGCAATAGCAAGTGATGGATGACATGCTACAGGCCATCATCAAGATCAACGACAAGCTGGGCCTAAATATTGAAGGAAATGATGATGTGGTGGAAGTCCATGGGTACGAATCTGAGCTCGAACTCGTCAAGACACCTGCAAGAGATGAGTCGGGGGGTTTAGGATCATTCAAAGGAAAATCTAAGGTGACCTCGAAAATTCCCAAAGTCACCGAAGATCCTGTTGTCAAGGCCTTAGAACAAAAACTGGAAAGCCTCACCAAGATAATGAGCACTGTCCCGACCTTCGCTGACAAGTAAACAGATGTTCCCCTACCTATCTACCCGGTTATGAAGGTGGTTGACAAGATTGAGGTGCCCAACATTAAATTCAGGCTATCCGAAAACCCTACTCATCACATTGTGGAATTCATGCGACTTGCACCTCTCAATAGGGTTGATGTCGACTTGTACTCCACTGTCTTCCCATCCACCTTAGATGGAGAGGCTAAAGTATGGTACCGCGCTTTGTCACCCCAAGTCAAAGCTGATTGGAACGAGTTGTTTAAAGTCTTTATCAATCACTACAGCCGCATCCAGAGGAAGCAAGCCACGGTAGACGATCTGACTGTAATGAAGCAAATGGATGATGAGCCTTTCTCGGACTATTTCGAGAGGTGGCATGCCAAATTATCCCACATAGGCTATACCCTTGCGATTGCAACTATCAATCTTCAAGCAAGATCTTAAGAGCAATCTATCCCGCCACTTAGGATAACATGTTATGAAGGACTTTGACTACCTAAAAGACATATGTGTACAGTTGGAAGCCATGAACAATGAAAAAACGACTGCTACACCTGGTTGGAAAGGATCTAACTCTAACATGAGGGCCATTAATTAGTGCACCTAACCACCCTCCTGAAATTGTTGAGACTAATTCCATCCAACATCAAGGACCGTTCGTGCCCAAATATGACATATACACACCCCTAGACGTATCATATGCACAGGCTCTTGATAGATTAGTCAAGAAAGGGATTCTTGTGTTGCCTTTACCGATGAACTCGAAGTCAAAGAAAAGAATTGGGACCCAAACCAGTTCTGTCATTATCATCGTTGTAGGGTTCACGATACCGAGAAGTGTTGGTCTCTCAAAAATAAGATAGAGGATATGATAAGAGCCGGAACACTCCCTATGCCGAAGGTGGCAAGGAAACCTAACAATAAGGACAACCCCATGCCTAAACATGCAAACACTATCTTTGGTAGTGTTATTTACTTTGATCCATCATCCCTTATAGTCGAAGTGGGGCATCCCATCCTAACAATAATACTCGAAACCCATAAGGTCTTGTCCATCAATGGCATTTAGGACAACAACAAAGATGATGATTATAAGTATGCGAATTTCGATAAAGATTGGGTTGATAACAATGAGGAAGAGCAAACTCCGATTGGGGTTGCGTTCCTCACATGTACAGGCAACCATAATAACAGGAACACCATCACACCAGTGATTGTTCCTAACAATCCTCCAACTAATGGGGATAGCTTGACCCCTCTAGAGGATCCCATCCTTGCCCAACTAAAGAAAACCAAAGCCGAAGTCACTATTTGGCAACTCCTATGTGCTTCGCAATCCCATAAGCAAAAGTTGTTGAGCGCGTTTAATGAGATGATCGTCTTAGCAACAGTGAACCCAGAATTTTTGGTTGCTCATGTCATGGCCAATTAGGGTGTCATCACTTTCGGAGACGAAGATTTACCCCGCGGATGGGTTTCCCACAACAAAGCATTATACCTCACTGTGCAGTGCTCGAACAAGACCATCCCATTGGTACTGGTAGACAATGGATCAACTGTAAATGTGTGCCCATGGAAGACAACACATAAACTAGGAGTCCAACAACACCACTTAATCCAAAATGGTGTGCAACTTCGGGCCTATGACAATTTGCCTCGTAAGTCAGTGGGATCCATAGTCTTTCCCATTACCATGAACTACATTACTCGAAATGTAGAGTTCGTGGTACTCGACATTACCGCATCTTTTAATCTGCTGCTCGGAAGACCATGGCTTCATGAACCGGTATTGGTATGATTAAGGCATTTTCGAGAGTATACCCTAAATATCATACATTTTGAGTTGCATTTGATTCAAAACTTAGTATAACACTTTACCACAATTTTTAATGAATTTACGGTGTTTCTCCCCATTTTTTTCATTTTTTTAATGATTTTTCCATTTGTATTCCTTTTAAAAAAAACCATAATAATTGCTTGAATTCTCAAAAAATAATTTAAAAATTATTTTAGCAATTACATTTCATTATATTTCTGAGGGCGGAAACGAAAAAAAACAAAACTAATATGTGGCAGGAATGGAAAAAAATGAAAAGGACGTAGAGGTGAAATTGACACCACTACAATTCAATATTATTTTTTTTGGACCACCATAATCCAAAATGAGAGTAGAGATTATTGCTATATAATTTGTGAAATAGAGGTTATTAGAATCCAATTTTCCGTTCATATATCCATACTTATAGCCCTTTTAACCATCTACAAAAGAAAATAATTATTTTACATCCATTTGGAATGGGATCGTTACACAACTATTCCAAATAACTAATAACTTAATAATTAACAATTGGTTATCAAAGATGACCAAAGTTTAGGGGATCTTCTTCAAAATATCATCTTAGATAATCTGCGACAAGAATGTTATGAAATTGGTGAGAGATGAATGTTGAGTACAATGAGAAAATAATTGAAATAAATTTACTAAATTTGTCTGCCAATCAATTATTTAATTAGCTTCTTTAAAAATATGATTGATTTAATAATGATCCATTAGTCGGAACATTAAAATTACGATTTGACATTTTAAACCCTGATTTGAAAATAGGAGGCTTCAGGTGTGTTAAATTCATGAATAAAAAGTAATTGAGTAAAAGTTAAATTTTGGTAATTTTTAGTAAATTATGATATATTTTGGTAACTTTTATCAAATTTACTCTAATATATCAAAATTAATTTATTATCATTTTTTAGCTTCCGTAAATTTTGATAAATTTCGATAAAAAATGATAAATTCAACTTACCCATAAATTTGACACATTCCAACTAAAAAAACTTAACAAATAAGTTGAGTGACAAAGAAAAACTAAATCGAGTGGCAAATCATAATGGGACACGTGGGAAGGTGTTGACACGTGAGAGATTTCAAATCTCTAGGGTTTTGATTTTTGAATGTGCTTAACAGATAGGGCTCCTCCTGACCGCGGGCAGGTGACTGGAAACAAACAAGGCCGGAAGAGCGAAAGAGTGAACTCCTCTCTCTCTCTATTTCTTCCTTTACCCAATCACCTCCCGCTTCTTCAACGCATTCGAAAAACCCCAAACCCCTTTCTCTCTCTTCCCCTATATATTTCCCCCCTAGAGAAAGCGCTCCCTCTCTCTCTTCCTCCAACTCTCCCTTCTCTACTCTCTCTACTCCTTCTTCGTTGTTCTTCGTCAGCGATTCTCTCAGCTTAGCAGGCTGCGAGGAACAACACACGGAAACCCTGCAGAAACCCTAAACCTTTCGTCCTCCTTAAACCCTACTTCGCTTTTGCTGCTCTATCCGTTTCTCGGATCTTGCTTCCAAGGTAACTACACTTTCTATTCCCTTCTCATTTTTGTGGTTTTGTTGTCTTGCTTGCTTCAATTTTATGTAGATCTGCTTCTCTTTCGCGGTATATTCATTTTGCTGATTTTAGGGTTTCGTTTTAGGAGTTTTGTGCTTGAAGTCGATTTGTCGGCTTCGATGTCGATTTTTAATGAGTTAGGGTTTTCACTGTTAGATTAGTCGGAGTTGGTTTGATGAAACGAAGAAAAGTAATTGCGATTGATTCTATTCTGATGTTGTTTCTTCAAATCATTGACGTTTGTGTGTATCCTTTAGCGCGACTATTTATCTGCCTATTCAACCTGTTCTTTTCAAACTTTTCTGAGTAGATTCTCATGTGTTTGAAGTGGCTAACTGTTGAATTACTTCCTGTGACATTCTTGTACTATTCCTCAGGAGCATTAGCCTCCTGATGCTTGTACAAATGTTGTGGTTTATGTTTTCTTTTGTTCTGGAAACTGATTTTTGAGTTGTGTGGTACCTGTAACATTGTTGCATTAGTTCCTCAGTGGCTTGCTATGTAGTAAGTGTTTTTGTGGCTAATTCCTTGTGCTTAAGATACCTCGGTGTTTGATAGTGGACACTTTTGATTGTTTCCACTGTTTGCTGTTGGCGTAATGTAATTCTTCACTGGTATTGTTGCAGTGAGACTGAACTAGCTTATTGTTCATACTTGCTCAGCTGAATGCTTGTTTTATTATCAGTATGCTGATGTTGCTGTTTAAACAACTTGTTGTAGAATTTATGTTTGACTGAAGGTGCGCAACTTACATTAATCCTGATTCTATGATACCATACCAACCTGTCATATCATCTGTGCTTGATTGAATGTGTGAAACTTTCATTAATCTTGATTCTACAATACCAACACACACTGTTGTCCCCTTGTGCAGTATGGCGTTGGATATCACTTCATTTTTGTTGTCAGCACAATCACCTGATGCAAAGGTCCGGACAGAAGCTGAGGCTAGCCTCAAACAGTTTCAAGAGCAGAACTCTCCTGCTTTCCTTTTGTCACTGTCAGTTGAACTCTCAAATGACAGCAAGCCAATTGAGTCACGAAGATTAGCTGGTATTGTTCTTAAGAACTCATTAGATGCTAAAGATGCTGTACGGAAAGAGCATCTTGTGCAACAGTGGGTGTCTATTGATGCTTCTATCAAGTCTCAGATCAAGGAATCGCTTATGAGGACTCTCGGGTCATTGGCACAGGAAGCATGGCACACTTCAGCGCAAGTCATCGCCAAAATTGCAGGGATTGAAGTTGCAAGGAAGGAGTGGCCTGACCTGATTGCTTCTTTGCTTAATAATATGACTCAAGCTGACAGTTCAGCTTCATTGAAACAAGCAACGTTGGAGACTCTTGGATACGTGTGTGAGGAGATATCTCACCAAGAGCTTGAGCAAAATGAAGTCAATGCTATACTTACTGCTGTTGTTCAAGGCATGAATCTTGCCCAGCATACTGCAGAAATCCGTCTAGCAGCTACAAAAGCTCTATACAATGCTCTTGGTTTTGCACAGACAAATTTCGAAAATGAGATGGAGCGAAATTATATCATGAAGGTGGTGTGTGAAACTGCAACATCTAAGGAGGTTGAGATAAGACAGGCTGCTTATGAATGTCTTGTTGCTATTGCTTCAATGTACTATGACGTTCTTGAACCCTACATGCAAACTCTATTTGAACTTACCTCGAAGGCAGTTAAAGAAGATGAAGAGACTGTGGCTCTTCAAGCAATTGAATTCTGGAGCTCCATATGCGACGAAGAGATAGAGATTCAAGAATCATTTGATCTGCAGAGTGGACAGTCTGAAGCTCCTCATTCGCGCTTCATTGAGAAGGCTTTGCCATTTTTGGTGCCCATGTTGTTAGAAACCTTATTGAAGCAAGAGGAGGATCAGGATCAAGATGATAGCATTTGGAATCTGTCCATGGCAGGTGGGACATGTTTGGGTCTGGTAGCAAGAACGGTTGGGGATGATATTGTGCCCCTTGTAATGCCTTTTGTGGAGGCAAACATTACCAGTTCTGAATGGCGTTGCCGTGAGGCAGCTACATATGCTTTTGGCTCAATTCTTGAAGGCCCCAGCATTGAGAAGCTGTCTCCTTTGGTTCAGGCTGGCTTGGACTTCATGCTTAAAGCTATGAAGGACCAAAACAATCATGTGAAGGACACAACGGCTTGGACCTTGGGTCGCATATTTGAGCTGTTGCACTGTCCTGCTTCTGGCTTCTCAGTGGTATCGCCTGCCAATCTTCAACAAGTTCTTGGTGTTCTTCTGGAGGGCCTCAAGGATGCCCCTAATGTTGCTGAAAAAGTATGTGGAGCTATTTATTACCTTGCTCAGGGTTTTGAGGATGTGGAATCAAGCTCATTTGATCTCACCCCATACCTTACTGAGATCATAGCTTGTCTTATTTCTGCTGCTGATAGAACAGATACCACTGAGACCAAGCTTCGTTCTTCTGCTTATGAAACCTTGAATGAAGTGGTTAGGTGTGCCAAAGTGCCGGAGACAGCTCAAATCATCCAGCATTTGTTGCATGCCATAATGAACAAGATGTCACAGAGCTTTGATCTTCCAATTGATACAGAAAAGCAGGGAGAGTTGCAAGCTCTTCTCTGTGGTGTCTTACAAGTCATCATACAGAAACTCTGCAATTGTGATGAAACAAAGCATATTGTGCTTCAGGTTGCTGATCAAATCATGGTCTTGTTCCTCAAAATCTTTGCTGTCCGCAGCTCAACAGTGCATGAAGAGGCTATGCTTGCTATTGGCGCATTGGCATATGCAACTGGGCCTGAGTTTGGTAAGTACATGCCTGAGTTTTACAAGTACTTGGAGATGGGTTTACAGAACTTTGAAGAATATCAGGTTTGTTCCGTCACTGTTGGGGTAGTTGGTGACATCTGCCGTGCCCTAGATGATAAGATCTTGCCCTATTGTGATGGCATTATGTCACTCCTCATCAAGGAACTCTCTAGTGTGGAGCTCCACCGTTCTGTCAAACCTCCGATATTCTCTTGTTTTGGTGATATTGCTCTCGCAATTGGAGCGCAATTTGAGAAGTACCTTGGTTATGCCATACCCATAATGCAAAGTGCATCTGAAGTGTGTGCTCAAATGGACCCAAGTGATGATGAGATCAATGAGTATGGAAACCTTCTGAGACGTAGTATCTTTGAAGCTTACTCTGGTATACTCCAGGGATTCAAGGATGCTAAGCCTGATCTTCTTGTTCCCCATGCAAGACACCTCTTGCAGTTTCTGGAAATTGTGTTCAGGGACAAACAGAGGTATGTCAAGACCTCACCCCCTCATGTGTTTCTTTTTGTTCAATAGTTTGATGTTGTCTAATGCAGTATTGTCTTTACAGAGATGAGGGTGTGACAAAAGCTGCTATTGCTGTTCTCGGTGATCTTGCTGATGCTCTTGGTCCAAACGCAAAGATATTCTTCAAGGATTGTTCGTTCTATGTTGATTTTATCCATGAGTGCCTTGAATCAGGAGATCCTCAGCTAAAGAACACAGCAACCTGGACCCAGGGTATGATTGGCCATGTCATGGTTTCATAAGAAGGAGCTACAATGCCTGTACTTTGTATCTCACGACTCAGGGTTGATGCGGTACAGGTTACATGTCTGGTTTAGGAGTCCGGAGTCATATATTCTTGTCTTTGCGGATGTAATTTTTGGTCCAAAAACGTCGTCACATGCTGTGTATGTTGTTCGGGTCAGGGATCTGGGTTGGGGTTGGGGTTAGGTTTAGGGTTTTGTTTTCTTTGGGGTGGGGTTGGGGGGGGGGTATTTAAGGGGATTTCATTGTCAGGTCACTGGATAAGTGGTGGCCTCCTATTGGCCTTGTGGAACTTACAAATTAGTTAAATGCATCCACTAATTTGGTGGTTTGGTCCATTATCTGTTTGCACCTTTTCTTTATCTCTGTTGTTTCATGGAATTGGTTTATGCATTTCTGTAGTTCTGTTGAACTTGAACTTGTCATTTGCACTAAACCAACAGCATATGAAAAGCTGTTGATTTTTCAGTGGCATATGTCTCTCAACCTGGAAGCTTTCCTGAAAAGTTATGGTGAGGTTCATGCAGTCTACTGCAGCAGCCCCACAGCTTTTTTTGTCTGCCAATTTGGTGCCTTGAAACTGAAACTTTGAACTAGAAGATTGATGATTCTGGTTACTGCTGTGCTGGGGCATTGTTACAAAGTCTGGCAGGGGAACTTGGTGCTCAAGTTGAAGGGAGCTTCTGTAGCATTTTGTTAATTCCATAATGGAACTTGAAGGAAGTTGAAAGCGATATAAGAATGGTACAATAGATGATAAACAGACCTGTAACTTCCTAAGGTCCAAAACTAGAAGCCGACCCTACCGCAGGTACAGATTACCATTTCAATAATGAGTGACATGGAAACCAGCACCATCATTATTAAGGTTGTCATTTATCTGGGTTGATATCAGTTTACATGATTAGGTGTGGACAAATGGGATGTAAACTTAGGGGTGTTTGGTGCATAGGGATAAAAAATTATTTTTCATCCAGGAGAGGATTGGAACTCACTATGGGCATCAATTAGGGGCGTCGCGACCGTGACACACGAGTCACACCGGTGACAGCCCTCTACAAGAAGTGAGAAAATGGAAATAGTACGGTGTCGTGCCTATGACGTACATGTCACCACCGCGACAAAGTTCAGTGGCTGGGAGTCACGCCCGTGACAAGTTTGTCACGATCGTGAAATCTTCCCTAGGACTTGTGGAGTTGTGCACACGTCACACTTGCGACCCCGCGACAAGGAGAACATTGTTCGAGAAATCGCCTTGGGTCATGCCCGCGACCTCCTGAGTCGCAGTCCCGACCACCATATGGTCACAACCGCGACCTAAAGTTCGCTCCTATGACCCTATTGACGACCCCTTTTTCCCAGATTTCTCGAGCGAGGTCACGCCTGCGACATTCCTGGCGAGTTTGACTGTTGCACCCGCGACGAAATTGGGAAGTTGAGTTTTTCCTCTGATTTCCCCCTTTTGTTTATTTTCCCTTTTGTGCATTCCCCCTTTTGCCTCTCCCTTAATGAATTGTAAAGCCTCTCTAGGAGGGCATTTAATGTATTTAACATGGGTTCTTTTGTCTTTTGATCCATAGTTCCCCTCTTCCCCCTCATTGTATGTAACCATTTACATGGTTTATCAAAAGCTGAGTTTTTCTCTCAAGTTCTCTTTATTTCAAGTCTTGTTTACTTTATCCTCAATCTAATTGTGATGGTGTTCAAACTAAATCCTTTATAGAACTATGGTGGTTGATTTCTTTATCAATTTTGGATGGATTTGATATTTCTTGGGTGGTGATTCTCCTTTACCCCAAGTCCATATATAGGGTATGAAGCTTCATTTCTAGGGTTTGGTTGTGACATTCATCACCATCATCATCAAATTCATCAACTCAAGCATCTAATCTCACCATGGTACACTCCATCTGGTATCAGAGCTAAGGATAGGGTTTGCTTAAGTTTCTTCTTCAAATTCTAAGCTAGGGTTTCAATTTCTTTGTTGATGTTGTAGCTAGAAATTGGGAACTTCCATCCTCTATGCATCTCCAAGTATGTTGCAATTATTATTCTTGATATTGTGAACTATTATTGTTGTTGGAATTATTGTTGGTGGTTCTTGGAGTTGTTTGGAGTTCACTTGTGGTTATTGATATTGGAGTTATTGTAGTTGTTGGATGTTGTTGGGATTGTTGGTGTTGATTTAAACTCGCAAAGAACCCTAAACCAAACACAGACCAACTACAAGAAAACCAAGCTCCTCAAATTATTCCCAACATAATCATTCCCACAGCTTTCCTTCTTGATATGGAAGAAGAACAAAATACCAATCGAGAAGGAACAAGCCAACAAGGGTTCCAAAGGGGTCTTTCTTTTGAAAGAGTCAAAATTCTAAGCTTGGAGAATCAATTCAACTCCATGCAAAAAACTCTTGGATCCCTCAGCGCCCTTCAGGATCAATCCTGGTTTAAGAGAAGAAATAGTTCCAATAGTCCACATCGTCCTCAGAGTCGGGTGATGGTAGTGGCTCTGTACGAATGGGGCAACACCGAAGAAGGAGAGAGCGGCCTCCACGGGATGAGTTCCATGTAGACCTGGCAATTCTCGACCCGACCCGGAAACCCGACCCAAACCGACCCGTAAAAATGGGTTTTGAACACGAAATTCCGACCCGGGACCCGAAAATGACCCAACCCAAAGAACCCGGTAAAAAACGGGTCAGGTTGGGTCGAGTTTAAATCGACACTTTAATTTTAAGTTTTTATTTGCTTTGGCCTTATGCAAAAAAATGGACCCATTTCATGAAAATTAAGGCCCAAAAGTAAAATATTGGGTGACTTTGGAAAGCTATGCGTAGAGAGACATACAAATGAAATAATCAAATAACAAATGATCAAAACAAAACCTTAACACTGTCACTCACTCTTTCAATGAACCCTAAAACTCCTGTAGTCCCGTCTTTCTCCTCTCTTTCAGTAAAATAGAGAATTATTATCTAAGGTCACAGTTCAATTCATTATTGTCCAATAACCTAAAAGTTCAGTATATTAGCATCCCAAAACCCTATATATTTCATAAGTACTGTTATTCGTGGATTGTTGACGTAAACCGCATACTTGTAGACTTGAAGATTGCCAAATTTTGTCCCTTAGGTGTATAGTAATATGTCTATACAACTATGACATATTGTGGTGATCGAACTTGGAATGAAATGGAATATTACACAGGTGTCTTTGACTAATTATAATCAATTTTATTAGTTGTAAGTGACTGAGAAAAAGGGCGGTCATGACCCGTGAACCCGACCCAAACCGCCCGCAACCGGAATACACCCGACCCGTATTTACCCGAACCCGATATACGACCGACCCGTAACCCGCCCGCCCGCCCGTATTGACAGGTCTAGTTCCATGACATCAAGGTAGAGCTTCCCGAGTTTAACGGCTCCGTTGATCCTAATGATTACTTGGAGTGGACTCAAATGGTGGAACACATCTTTGAGGCCAATGGGCATAATAACGAAAAGGCATTCAAGGTAGCGAGCTTGAAACTCAACAAAGTGGAATCCCTTTGGTCTAAGAGCGTGAAAGGGCAACGGGCTCAAGATAAGAAAAAGATCACTTCATGGGTGAAATTAAAGAACATGAATCATCAGTTTTTACCGAGCACCTACAAACAAGAGATCTTGAGAAGACTCTTCGCCCTTAAGCAAGGGAAAA
Organism: Portulaca oleracea; assembly: GCA_029582165.1. NCBI lineage: Eukaryota > Viridiplantae > Streptophyta > Magnoliopsida > Caryophyllales > Portulacaceae > Portulaca > Portulaca oleracea. The sequence continues at coordinate 46,586,502 of CM055871.1, read as the reverse complement.
GAAGCGTAAGTGAGTACATCCAAGAATTTGAACAGTTGCTCATCAAGAGTGACCTTCGAGAACCTCCAGAGCAAACTGTGATGAGGTTTTTGAACGGTTTACCTCCCTCCATCGCAAAGAAGGTCGAGATCCAACCGTATCACTCTTTGAATGATGTGTGGAACTTGACTCTCAAGGTTGAACGAAGCAAGGACAAGGCCCCTCCTAAACTTTATGGTCGACCCTTATTCCCTCCTTACCGCCCAACACAATCGGTCACTCCTCGACCCACCGAAGCTTCCAGAACTACTCCCCCACCGAGGGTCGACAGGGGCAAGGGAATTGTTTTTCCCTCCCCAAAGGAGCTTCCCAAGACGTTTGAGGGCAAGTGCTTCATTGTCAAGGATATAGTCACTTGCAAGATGATTGCCCAAGAGGACCTTAACCATACTAGAAGTTGAAGAGATTGAGGAGGGTCTCTCGGCTCATCAAGAAGAATCTGAGGCTCTTATGGAAGATTGGGTTGAATCCAACAAGGAAGCGGCCCTTAAGGCCGACGACGGGGAGATTCTTGTCTTGAGGCGCGTGTTCCACACTACCGAGTCCCCACTCGTCAAGGCGCGAAGGGAAATGATCTTCCACACTCAGTGCACAATTTGGGACAAGGTTTGCAACTTCACCATCAACTGAGGTAGTTACACTAACGTCGCATCGACCATCATGGTGGACAAATTGGGTCTTCCCACCATCCTTCATCTATGCCCCTACACGTTGAAGTGGTCGAATGACAATGATGATTTGAAGGTAACTAAACTAGTCCTTATCACTTTGTCCATTGGTTCAAAATATCATGACTTTGTTTTGAGTGATATTGTTCCAATGAGTGTATGTTATATTCTTTTGGGGTGTCCATGGCAATTTAATTGGCATGCGATACATGATGACTTGGAGAATTCCTATGCCTTTTCCCCCTCAAATATTTCATTTTCCATCCCCCCCCCCCTCTTTTGTCGTCATTGTTTGAGGCCACGCCTTTGGGAGTTTGCTAGTTACCGCACCAAATAAGAAAGATCTGAACAACTAAGACAAAGGAAAATGAAGAAGACTGTCTTACATCCTCAAATATTTGTCATTTCGAATTTCAGTTTATATATTTGAAAATAAAACCTCAAAACTTACCCACATTTATTTCCCCTTCAGTATTAGTGTTGACTTCTACTACCAACCACACCCTCGAGTACCTCCAGACCCTCTACATCCAGTTTTCTTCAACTTAAGGTTTGTTCTTGGCATCAAGTGGGGAAGAGTGCATAGATGAAGAAGGGTTACAAAAGAAGAAAAATGGACAAAAACACAACATAATTTCCTTCCAACTTCCCCTTCTTTGTTTTTATTTCGCATTTATTTTTCAACACGTATTTCAAATTTATAAAAGTCTACCAATTAGACTTGCTACAACCAGTTAACGTCGCAAATACAACAGCGACCTACTAGTAGAAATACATTTGAGACTTTGAACGCGATACAGGGAATCCAGATGTGAGCAGTCATACTCCCATGAAACTGATTCTGAGGGATAAGACAATTTAAAAAAAAAAAAAATCAAAGCCAACTTTAGAAACAAAGAACATCGTCTTATCAAACACTCACTTGCTATCCTGAAAACTATTATCAAGGCCCTAAAACCAAATGTCCAAGGGTTTAACAACATAACTATTACTGACAATTTTGCCAATAGGATGAGGTAACTCGTACCAGGTTATATCATTAAACAAGTAGAAATGACACTTACCTTGGTATGTGTGCAAGCCTTTTGTGTTGTGTTGTGATGACTTTTTATTTTTCCTTTTTTTAATTTTTTTCTTTAGAAATGACACTTGCCTTGGTATGTGTGTAAGTCTTTTGTGTTGTGTTGTGATGACTTTTTATTTTTCCTTTTTCCTATTTTTCTTTTTTCTTTTTTATTTTTTGTGTTTATTTCTAATTATAATTTTGCTCAATTTTTTAGTAAGTAATTATTTTTTATAAAAAAATAAATGTGGTAAAAATCTTTTTCATTCATTCGGACGCTATTCTTTAGTTAGATTAGATTCAGATTATGTTAGGAGAGGAGAGGAAAGAAAATAAAAGGGAAGAATATATAGAATAAGAAAGGATATGATTAGTTTGAATTAAGTTAGTTGTCGGATGAAAATATTTTATTAACTTTTACAAGCTTACTATTTATATAATGAGAAAAGTATTGTAATTTACTTATTTCGTTATACTCCCTCCGTCATTTTTTATTTGTTCACTTAACTAACTTATTTTGTTCCTTATTATTTGTCACATTTATATTTTCAATCATTGATGGTATTTTGTCATTTAATTTATTTCTACCTAATTTTTTTTTACGTTGATTTCTTCATTTTTTTTAAAATAACAAATAACAAAATACTGAAAAGTAATTGATAAATATAATTTCAAAAACACTAAATAAATGCCCCATCCATGGGACAGACAATTTAGCTAGCAATAATAATACAACCTACCTACTGAACTCTTTCTAAATCAATAATAGAGCCAATGGAGGGTCAATCTTCTTTTCCATCTGAAACCGCGACGCTTCGTTCCAAATTTTTGAAATGACTTATGAGTATGACAACTTTATCTTTTTGAAATAGCTTAAAGCAATTTTATCATGCACTCACCCACTGCCCCCGAGACTATTATCAAGGTCCCTAAAACCAAACAAATCTTAAAGAGTTAAGCAACAAAATTAGAGATAACTGACAATACGATGATGTAAGTCCTGAGGGGTTATATAATATGACCCACCCACAGACCTGATCTTGTGAATCATGCTTCATTCCAGTTTCAGTGTGCACCAGAATGATGTCGCCTGTACACAGGCTCACCCATGAACAGAGGGCCCAGCAATTGCTCTACTTATTTAATGATGGGAACTAGCAAGCAAGGAAATTACAACTCAATAAAGCAACACAGGATGGTCTCCCAAAGATGAAAATGATTAGGGTTACAGTCACCAACAGCACACTAAACTGCGATCTGCAACTGCAACTTCGACAGCAAGAAACAACAAGAAAGACACAGCAAATTCAAGGTCAAAACGTCTACAAATACATTGTTTACATTGACATTGTATGGTATGTTGCCGCCGCCACCGGGCCTCAGCAAATCCCTCAACACAACAACGTTTCAATATTTTCTCACATTCACTCAAAGGGATTCAGTCTTCCTTCTATCTACCGCCATAGAAACAACCGGGACAACCTACTTGAAGTAGATTGATATCTGGGGGATATCAACATCATTATCCTCATCATCCTCACAAGCAACCACCACATCAAAATGCCTACGATTTGAAGGCAGCTCAGCCTTGGCAACATCCCGAGCCAAATCCACCATCTTCTTGTCCATCCTGTCTTTATGCCTTGGGAACATACTGTTATACAGCAAGCAGCTTCCATAAGAAACGCTGTATGCATTCAGGCCTTTGCTCTGGAGCCAGTCCAAGAGCTCCCTCAGCGTTGGGTTGCCTTTGAGAATCCACCGGTCCCAGACTGTCCAGCTCATGTCTTGGTGCTTCACCACTTTAGGCGGGACTGGCTCAGCCACCGAGAAGAGTGGGAGAGCCAAGTTGGCAAAAGTGTTGCGATAGTCTTCCACTTTATGCCCTCCATCCAAGACCTTGTACAGCTCCAGACAGACAAGACCCGTGGCCATGGCAGTCGAAGTAGCAATTGCAGGGATGATCCTTCCGGCAATAAACTTAGCCTTTAGCTTGTCAACTTCAGGGATCCCGTAATTTCTGGCCCTCATGTTGGCAAGTCCAGCTATCATGTCCATGTGATAATTGGTATCATCATCCTGCATGTGTAAGCACACACAGTCAAACAAAGACACATTTCAAGAATATCAGTTACTCCGCCAACACTCAGTATCACAGAGATCTATTCAACAGGGACACCAACCTTTTCAAATTGTATTGGGTTCATCCTGAAACTGGGTCCCAAATTGCTCCTCAAGGTTTCCAACCGGGCAATCAATTCTTCAATAACAGCAGCATCATCTATCGAAGCAGTTGAGAGGCTTGTAGCCTTTTCATCTGTAACAATCTTCGCATCTTTTTTTGGCTCGAAATCAGGAACAATGACACTGCTGACAGCATCTGCGAATTTCTCCGGGGATCCAACCCAGTCAGGTATTGGGATACCAAATGTCTCTGCACGGAGAACAGATCCTGCCATCACAAAGTGAAGGTGCGTTGGATCGTCAACAGAGAACTGCAATGGGCGTGGAAAACGTTTTGGAGCAGACCAAAATGGAGCCCCAGTGCTGGTCATAGCATCCTCCGGAAATGTGTATGTCAGCTGCTTCACACGGTTGGAAAAGTAGTCCTCAAATCTGGATCCATAGAGTAGACAGCTATTACTAGAGGGAAAAGGAAAGAATCAGAAGAACAAGCAGTCATGAGTTAAGCTACATTACCTCAAACGTGCCCATGTAATGCAATCCTGGAAGGTTTCACATTTCTCCTTGTCAAGGCACTCAATCACACGCTCTAAGGTATCCCTAGCCTGAGCATCACCTGCTTTCCTCATAGCGGATGCATATTCACCAGGGTTGTTCAGATAGGCATTAACTTCAGCAGGTGTCTTTTCAAGGAGTCCTTCAAACTCTGATCGAGCCCATGTCAGGCAATGGTCAATATTGTGCGGGAAAGAGTGAACTGTACACATAGGGGCTTGTTTTTCAGGTGGATCACGTGAAGCACCGTAGTTTTCTGTTAGATGAGGTATGACCATTTGAGTATTGCACTTGGCCCCAAGGGTCCCTGACTCAAGAAGCGGCTTCTGGAAATATACACACCTCTGATCAATGTAGAGCCTGGCATTGACATTATCCAATGCATTGATAACAACACTTAAATTTTCCCAGAATGTGTCATCAAACACATTCTCTGTCTCAGGGCTCGCACGGTTTTGAAGTGCTTCAATACGAAGACGTGGATTCATTGAGGCAGCAGCGGCAGCCGCAACAGTTGATTTTGCTTGACCAATGTTCCAATCACGAAAAAGAAATTGCCGGCTAAGGTTACTCTTTTCTATAACGTCATCATCTGTAATTGTCAGCTTCCCTTGGTCACCGCAAGAAACCCCCATCAAAGCAAGATTTTTCAGGAACTCGCACCCCAAAGCACCAGAACCAACAACAAACACTTTTGAGTCTTCAAGTTTTTTCTGAAGCTTAGCCCCAAAAACAGAAATTTGTGCATCATATCGACTGTTCAAGGGCTTCAGATCATTTGGATCCAGCGGTTCTGTGGGAAGAGATTCTACAGAATCAAAGTAGAAAAACTGCAAAAAGGACCAGAGTAAAAAGACATAATTAAACAATATAATCAAAAATTTGTAGGAAAGTAAAGAAAAGAAATACAAATAAATCAGAGTTACACAGCAATTACAGGGAACCAAGAGAACCAACTTAGAAAACCTCCCAGAGCAGATTTATGGAGATTTAACCGACCTGGAAGAGCGGATGGAACTTCCCAGAGCAGGCCTTTATGACTTCCTGTCCAACAATGCCACCAAACATCGCAGCCATGGGATTCAATACAGCCTTTGCACCAAAAGCAAAGTGTCGAAGTACATTTTGGTCAATATCTGCAAGCTTCCCATCAGTTGAACTGTCATTCAGCTCAACAACAAAAGAAATCAATTTCTGAGCATCATCTTCAGATCCAGCAACAGGGAACCGACCCATCTCGCACAAGAACTTGTCCAATGCTTGGAATGCCCGGTGCAAAAGAGGAGGGCGGTCAAATTTGGAGAAGTCACTTAGTAGGAAATCACCAGGACCCTTAAGTGCTTCCTGTAATGATTTAAAATTCAAGACCTTTGGCTGCTTCACCTGCGTCACAATACCACCTTTTTCATATTGACCATAATTTGTGGTGTCTTCTTCAAGGGTGAAGGAGTAGGGTCGTGCATTTTTAATCTTCCTAGGCTTCCCATCATTCAACTCTGTCATACCACAGACTTCCGAGAAAACAACCAGATCCCCATCTTGAAATTCAAGCCTCTCATCATCCACACAAGTGATAAGAGCTGGGTTATCATTACTAATGGAAGCAATGATGCCTGTGTGTGGGTCTTCACCATCCACATCATGAACAGTAAACTCAGGGCCAAAGTCACAGAATACATTGCCGAAAAGGCCACGTACTTCTGTCTTGATGAAAGCAATGGGAGGTTGATGACTGCGGCAATATTCATCATATGCAATCGCTTTATCCAAGCTAATATCAGTGAACACAACAGCCTGCAGTGACAAGAACAACATGATAGCAAGTCGATATCAGACATACGTGATAGGGAATTGAATATAATACGGCATAAAGGAACCAACAAAAAAGAAACAGGCACTCCACAGCTAAACATCCATAAGTAACTTGACAAATTCTGAGACGATGTCCGACAGCTAACCACCCATAATTAACATCCATAAGGGTGTTGAGAGCAAGAGGGAGATTGAGGGACATGGACACTGGATACAAGCTTACAATAGACATTACAAATAGAAGGGGCCTCTAGGATCAAGGAGTTGTCCTGGGAAGATTCCATTGGAGGTAGTGCTTGAAAAGCATCGGTTGAGATATGAATGAGGTGCTCCACAGGCTTGCAAGAGCAAAAGTATATAACAGACATTACGCCCAAACTCCCAGTACTGAGTAGTTAGGTCCCAGGAGATGTATAACTTGAAACTTGAATGTGGGACACAAAGTTCGTCAAGGTCCATAATAAACCAAACATAACAATCATTATGATTGCCATTCTCCAGTGGATTCATCCACCCTTTACTGCATGACCACCCCAAAAAAAAAAAAAAAAAAAAAAAACTTGTTGGATTCCACAATTTCTGTAAATTGGTACTTTCCTTGCCAGCTAATTATATTCGTGTTAGAAAATTAATTTCTTGTTAACATTTCAACTATATGAGTTGATGTTTTATGTTTAACATCACAATAATGATTATCAGTCACATTGTCTACCATATTCATCCAGCCTTCCCCACAACTCCCCCTCCTTATTGGATTCCACTTAATCTCTGAGTTATTACTTATCTTGCCATCTGTTCATATTCTTGTGAGCAATGCAAAATTAATTGCTTAGTAACATTTTAATTATGGAATTTCATGATAGCCTACCCTGGTAAGCATGGCCTAAAAAAGAGAACTATGTATGCATGCTCACAAATACTCAGAGAAGCTACAAAAAGGTTTACACAAGGGGAAAGGAAGTATGGAATCGATCTTGCATCAAGGATAGAACAACTTTAGTAAATGCATCCGCACAGATGAAGCATCAAACTATATATCAATACCAATAGCTCACAGAATAAAAATGAGACAAACACATTGCCCAACCTTATTTATTAGTCTGAAGGAAAAACAAATTACCTGAAAGTCAGAAAGCTTCTCTTTAGTCAACTCAGACGTCAATGTGGAAACGATCACAGAATTGTTCAGTTCTTGTAGCTTCTGTACAGAAGCAAGAGCACGATTCTTTCCTACATCATCCTCAGAAAATATGAAATTGCTGGACAAGTCCCACAGTTCAACAACACCTTCATCGTGGAGTGTCACAGACTTAACACCAGCAAGAATTAGATTCTTAGCTGCAAGACAAATTATGACAATTATGATGTCATGACAGGTCTGGATCACATGTTGGCAATAAAACATTAATAAAATACTTGTTTATGATAGAATAGTACAGAAAAACTTAGAGGGGCATTTCGCATTTAGTCCAGATTTGGGTCTCATTCTCCCTCACTAACTAAGCACTTAAGGCCAAAATCACCCCAACTCTTTTTTATTAGGAAAAAGATATATACAACCCTCGGTTCTTACCCGACCAGTTTAGGCCACTAATCACTTGCTGCAATTCTTTTATTTATGATAGTTAAATCCAGAAAAGCTTAGCGGGACAGTTCATATTTAGTCCAGATTATTGGCTCTCATTCTTCCTCACTAAGCACTTAAGGCCAACATCACCCCAACTGTTGGTTCTTTTTTTATATAGGAAAAAGATATATATAACTCTCGGTTCTTACTAGACCAATTTAGGCGACTAATCACTTGCTGCCACTCCTTGATTAGAATAGGACAGATAAACTTAGCGGGACATTTCGTATTTAGTGCAGACTATTGGATCTCATTCTTCCTCACTAACAAGCACTTAAGGCCAAAATCACCCCAACTCCTGATTATTTTTTTTTATTTTTTTTTGTAGGAAAAAGGTATGTATAACTATTGGTTCTTGCTCGACCATTTTAGGCAACTAATCACTTGCTGCCATTCTTTGATTCATGTGTGTCGTTCACCATCTGGCTTTCAACAAGCCAGTGCAGGCGTGACGCTAGATCAACCTTCACAAGAAACAATGCTGAAAAAGCATCCTAAACAGCCACCTACCCTGCCAAAAGAATACGCTATCTACAAAACCCAACAAGGAGAGAACCAATCATCCGACAAAAGAATTACAACCCAGGAAAAGGCTGCCTACAAGATCAATAACATCCAAGAAAATAAAAATATAAAGTAAACAATAAAACCCAAGTCCACCCCAACTTGGCTATCTTAATTCCTTGTGAACTTTTCGTGTGGATTTAAATTTCAACCATGGTAGATATTTGTCTTATGCTCCAGGTATAGTCCACTCCAGGTTAGCGACAATTGCATTTCTTAAACCTTTGACACACTCAACCTTGATAATATTTGGGCTTCATGCTTTCACTTAGCCTCCCTAGGAGTTACTAGAGTTACTGTCTTTGGTCAAGCTCTAGCATCTTAGAATAAAAGGTGGGTTGCTTGTGGAATTTAAACAAAAGGCATGCCTTTAGCATAGTCAGTGTAATAAACCCTCCAACATTGAAAAAGAGGATGTGCAGTTTTGAAACACTCAAAGAAAAGTACTCAGAGTAGGGTGGGTAGGATTTCTATGTTGAAACACTTATTGGAAAGTGCACTACTATTTGCTGCAGCTTTACATAAGATCAGCATACCATGCTTGCAGGAGACCAAATGGAAAAGCAAGAGAACACTAAATGGGCCTAACTGGGGCTATTTAGGGGGTTCTAACTTCTAATGCAAGCAAACAAAAAGCCATGAGGCCAGGTGCTTAAGAGTAAGCAAGCAAATAGAAGTCCTAATGTTGATGGCATTATTGATAAGGAGAGGACGAATAATAAATTGCTTGGATATAAATTTTCCTTAATGATCTGCATAGCCTTTTCAAAGGGGCTACATCCAGGAGTGTTTTTTTATAGGAACATAACACAACACAACATACATCATAGCTAGTATCCTACGTGATGAGAAAAACAAGGTGGTTAGCTATCACCTTACAAAACCATGTACAAACAAAATACAAAGTATCCACAAAATCTACCACATCAAAATAGGAAGAGCCAAACTTCCCATCAACCCAAAAGAAGAAGTAACTTCATGAAATTGTCTTTCAACCGCTGAAGGGGAGTTTCAACTCCCTCTAGTGCACAATCGAACAATAGCTAGTTCAATATTTTCTTTTGAAAAACGAAATATTTAATCACTTTTGGGATGGGAGATCAAAGTTGCTCACCAATCATATACCTTATAATAAACAAGATTAGACAAAGAAACAGAATCACAAAGGTAATTGCAAGTCTCCGTTGAAAGACATAATTTTCAAGGACTAGAGAGAAAAGGGAAAACATGCAAAAATTTTCAAGTTCCTATGATCGGTTAGGAGCAGAATGGGAGAACACGGCTTTGGAGACGGCTTTAAGCGATTCAAGTTAGATGATATAAAGAGAATGTGGTAGCATATTAGCATGTCCTCTATCATATGCATGCCAAGCGAGTGACCAAAGACTCTTTCTGAAGATCATGGAGATAGGAACGAACATGGTTTCAAAATGTAGTCAATGCGCAATGAAACAGCCACATGCAAACTGTGATATGGAATAAATTGCTTCAATTTTAGCAATCTTTCTGCACTGCGTCAGAAAAACTGGGGTCAAAACCGCATTGTGAATCTATGGTAACAAACATTAGGAAGGATAGGTGGTAATGTAAAGCTGAAGCCGTAAGCTACAGATGGGATCTAGGCAAACAAGCAAATTCTGGGGTCTTGTCAATCTCTTATGGGAGGAAAAGAGCTAAGTCAAATGTAGGCAAAGAAAAAAGCAATGAGAGTTGGTGATAATGCCAAATCATCTTTGGATGTTAAGACAAAACAGAAGAGGGGGTGCTTCCAAGCGGATAAAAGGTTGAATATAGAAAGACTAAGATGTTGGTCCGAGTGAGATTTTATTTTTCCTGAAAAACAAAGAAAAAAAATAAGGAAAGCTACATAAGTCATACCTCTACAAGCCCTTCATGATGAGGAATGACTCTTGTTACAAATACATTACTAGAGATAAGTATATGAGGTGCCCTTTCTCATAAGCTCCAAAGATATAGTATTTGATAGGACTTTCATGTTCTACCAGTTTCACTGCGACAATATTTAGGCGCTTCAACGACCTTAGGTCATCTTTTCATTTTAGCCCTACACTATTTTTCGTCTTCATGACCCACAGCCCCTTTCTGCATATATGCATATTGTTCATAGCATGCTTCTTCCATTCTCTCAGAGCTAGAACATGATACTTTCACTGACATTTCTTTATTTTCATAAGTAAACCGACTCTAAACATGGAACAACTATGTGGTATCCAATCACAACTTGTGCAAACAAAGGTTAAGTTGCTTTCACCTGGACAAGCCCACGCTGCGAACCTACTTAGGAGGGACCTACACTTGAATTGTTGTGGTCGACTACTAGTTAGTTTGCTTTTTTTCAATCCGCCATAATGTAAGCCATAAAAGATGACCTTGTTGCGGTTGTTAAAATATTTCCATGCCTGGGTTGCATTAAAATATGCCAAGTAATCAACTAGCAAATACAATGACTATGCCTCACACATCCAACTTTAAGAAGTTAATATCGAAATCCTTGAAGTCATTTTCAACAAGTTGAAGTTATCAGCAACATGAGCAGCAGTATGAGTACCAAGCTAGTTACCCCCTGAAACATTAAAGTAAATGAAATCCACAAGCACGTAACTGACGGGCTCATGTCAATAGTCAACTTAAACGTTCAGTGTAAGCATATACTCAAACACATACTATGTCACTCATGAGATCAACCTTCTAATTTGACAGAAACTTTGAAAAAATCTAACCTAACCCATTTCTAAGTTCTGAATGGACTACACACTTTGTGCAAATCAAACCAAGTGGTTGAATTGAAAGGACTACATGCACATGTATGAATAGAATTGCTAATTTTCCCAAAATTGCTTCATCTCTACGTGTATAAGATGGATGCTTGAACAATTGGACATAACATTACACATTTACACTAGAGCATTCCTCAAATTCAATGGAAGAAATGGACATAAGGCTTTAAGCATAGCTGAATCCAACCCTTCCTATTTTGGCAAGGATGGATTAATCTGCAAGATTAATCAAGGCAGTCATCACATTCACCAAAGTCCAAGACACATTGAGTCCTTGCAGTCCCAAGACGACTACATGCTTAAATCCATGTAATCGCACATTCTTTTACATTCACCAGAGTCCAAGAAAAGCAAAGATCCCGAAAAGATATCATATAAAGCCACTTCCAGAGGTCATTCATATCCAGCAGTAGATACTAAGTTTTGTGTCAGACAGATTCCATATTTTCATGGGGCACCAAAATCCATAAACCAAGAAGATCAAGTAGTGATCAACACAAATGATCAATTTCAAATGAGCCGAACCTATTATACTCAATCATATGATGAACAAGCAGAAACATCTTACTGTCTGAAAGTTATTCATTATCCTAACTAGCACTCCGTTTGAAAGAATCTGCATCACCTTCTTGAAAAAACGAAAAATACTGAAAATCAAGGAACTCCGTTTCCTTTCTTGAAAACTCAATGAAAATCCTAACTAGCAACTTCCAGAAAAGTGATTATGTAACCAGCCATTCATATCCAGCAGTAGATACTACTTTCAGTAACATTTGTGTCCGACAGATTCCATATTCTCATGAGGCACCAAAATCCATAAACCAAGAAGATCAAGCAATCAACACAAATGATCAATTTCAAATGAGCCGAACCTATTATACTAAATCATACGATGAACAAGCACAAATATCCTACTAACTGAAAGAGTGAAAGTTATCCATTATCCTAATTAGCATTCCTTAAGAAAGAATCCGCGTCACCTTCTTGAAAAAACTAAAACTAAGGAAAATCAAGAAACTCCGTTTCCTTTCTTGAAAACTAAAATGAACGCCATACAACAAAACCAAGCTAGACAAGTGCAAGAGACTTAAATTCATACCGATTTCAGCACCGAGGCCTTGCAATCCAGATATGAGGACATTAGAAGCGAAAAGGCGGCGCATCGTCTCACGGCCGTAAACCGCGAGCTGACGACTGTGCAAATCTTCATCGATTTCAGAAGAATTGTTGTTCCGGCTGCCTTTTCCCATGATGAGCTGCTTTGATTGACCGTTCAGCGCGCTGATTCCGTTAGCTGCCGAAGAAGAAGAAGGTGCGGATGAGATCAAGCAAGGTTTCTTGAGAGCAACGTCGGAGTTCGACTGAGAGTGAGGGACCTTCACCACAACTTCAAGATTGTTGTTGTCGTCGTCAGCCTCTGCTCTCACTGCTCTCTTGCTAGGAAGCATATAGTGCGCTCAACAACTGTTCGCCATCGCCATTTTCAACATCCAAAACAAACACGAATCCAAATCAGAAAGTAATCAATCAACAAATCGAAAAAGAGCAGCAATCAAGAAAATGATTCAGGTTGAAGATGAACGAAATTAGATGAATTCAAGCTTGAAATTGGATTGATCGCTTGAAAAAGAAGCGAAGAATTATGAGAGAGAGAGAAAGTTACCGACTGAGCGAGGAAGAGGTGTACGAATGAGAGAGAAAGAGGAGGGGGGGAATTTCTTATGTACTGATGTTGGGTTTGGTTTGGTCTTAGGGGGGCAATTTTTTATTGTAATTTTTTTTTTAAGAGAAATTTTTTATTGTAAATTTTTATTACTGGCTTGGATTTTAAGTGGGGGGGACCGGCGGGGGTGAGGGGTGTATCTGTAATTTGGGTGGCGCTCAGGGTCAGAGAGGTAGAAATGAAAATGAAAAGGGGAAGAATTGGCGGCCACCGCATTCCGATGCGGATGATATTTCACCATCAGGAAATTCGTACAATGGAAAAAAATTAAAATATTTCGTCGACAGCAGGATTCGAACCTGCGCAGGCAAAGCCCAACAGATTTCGAGTCTGTCTCCTTAACCACTCGGACATATCGACTTTTGGTTGGTGAAAGGCTCTTTTTAATTTATATAAATATATTTTTCTTTTCTTGGGGCACTAGAAATATTTTTTGGGATGGAATTGGGATAGAAATGTTTAATTTTGTCAGCTCGAGTTATAAAAATTAGAAATCACCAATGAATTTTCGAGTTATTTGCCCTCCCATTAAAACATATAAAGAGCGTTATGTTATAAATGTTGATTCTCAATGTTATTCTCAAGTGTTTTAAAGAGGAGCTTGTTACGATGGAATTGACGAATGAGAATGACAATTCATAAATTAATAATACAATTTTCTTGTTTGTTCATAAATATTGCAAAAAAAAATTAGGGAATGCATGGGACTGGAAATAGAAGCATCCAACTCCCATTAATCTATTATTAGAGGAAGAATGGTTTTTTTTTTTTAAGATCAAAACGGAGAAGGGGGAATTCATTACAAAGCTAAAAGATTCATTGTAGCATATGGTTCAACACTTCAACCTCCACAGGAACAGTCCTAACCCAAACTTTTTCATCCCACTCGACATTGATTTTAGCCAAATTATGGGCTACTCCATTCCTATAACGCAACACATGAAACCAAAAACAAGAAACGAACTTGCGCTAGCTTGAAGAATGTCTTCAAGAAGAAGATTATCTTGTTTCTAGATCTAGCAATCGGACCTAAACAATTGAACTCCGCCATGATAGATCTCCACCCGAGCCTCAGCGCCAACTGCATGTCGTATAAAGTTGTCATCCCTTCATCAGTTTCCATGGACCACCAAGCCTTGACCCGCCTAACTCCAGTCGCTTGAACCACCTCTGCCCCATCCTTAATACTCGCCCCCACCCGATCCAACCTTCCTTGGACATTACCACATAAAAGTTAAACTTCGCGCTTCCGGCCGACGGTGGCAGCCAGCTTTCTGACCAGGACCTTTACAGCTCCTTGGGTCACTCATGGCCTTGCTCCACACCTACTTGAACTTGTTGACAGCCCTAAGAACTCACTCTCTGATGATTGTGCGCGGTACTTTCTTGCCCTTGTGTACAAGCTCGTTCTTGCGTGCCATAATCCTTCCATGAGAAAAAGAGCCAATTGATAGTCATCTTCTTCCAGGTTCTTGCCGAGAAATGTGATTAGCTCTCTAAAATTTGTGCTCGACCCTCCACTGCTCCTAGCTACTTCCAACCAGGAAGGGCAAGCCTCCCTGATTTCGATACACTCGAACAGAACACGTTGTCACGACTCCACATCTGCATTACATCTGTCACAAGTATCATCTTTCAAGATATCGATTCCATGTCTGCCACCAACACCTCATCGCTACCATCGCTTATCGCTGCTCCTAACCCTACCCAACCTCCAAAATCAATATGTGTGTCAACATTAATCTTCACCTGCCCATCGCTCGGTGGATTCCACCTTTTCACAACCAATTCAATTTCTCCTACTACCCCTCCCTTCACGCTTGCTCTGACAATCATTTAACTCTTTCTGCCAAGTCTCGATCGACCCGTTTGAGATGAGATTACCCGGTGTACGTTTATTCTTTGTAACACCCCAACCTTTAACCACAATATAAATTCATGCTTGAGAACCTTAGAAGAGATGAAAAACATCAACAATACCCAATTCAAACATGAACATCAGATTAGGAAAGAAAAGCTTGAGTTAGGGTTTGGATATTATACCTCTTGGAGGAGAAATTGAGGGAGAAAACAAGAGAAGAGGTGGAGGAGTGCTTGGGGTCGCTGAATTTCGCCGGTCACGGAAATTTGGCCGAAAACAGCAGAACAGAGGGGGGGCTGTTGTGGGTGGTCGGCCGAGCAAGAGTAAGGAGAGGGAGAAGGGAGTTTGTGAGTCGAGTGGGATTAAAATGAAGTGGAAAAAGACTAAGGCCACCTCTTCTATCCTATTAATGTAAATATAACCTCCACTTTTAATACAAGTAAAAGAATACTTAACCAAGACAAATAAAATTAGATTAGGTAAAATAATTGGTAATAAACTAGCTAAGGTTAATTGGTATACCTTGGGTAGAATAAATTGATACAAAGTTAAATAAAGTAATTTGAATTTAAATTAGACGAAATCAATTAGTAATACTTAAAATAAAATAAAATAAATTGGTGGGATGATACTTAAGAAAATAAAATGAACGATAAAATATAATTAGGACGATTAGATGATTCGAGTATACTCGAAAATGTACATAAAAATTAATCTAACTTTCCTCGGTTAAAACCGTAAAGTTGAGAATCGTAAAATAAATTACATAACTTAACTCGAAAATAAATAAATAACCATAAACTCATGATAGTAATTATGTATGATAAGTATATTTTATCAATCGTGGTAATACGTATATAAAATACTATAACCAACCCATTTCGCCACCTCCTCACTCGAGACCTGTCACCACAATAAAAATAGTACTAATAATAATAAAATAAAATGAAAAAAATTTAGTTGCGTAATTTGGGTTAATCATGATGATCATAACTTAATTAATATGGGTTTTAGGGCGGGTCGTTACACTCTCCCCCCCTAAAAAGAAGTTTCGTCCCCGAAACTTGCTGTTGGATTAATCGCGTTCGCAATACCTTAAAAGAGGTGTGGTTAGCTTTTCTCCATGTCCTCCTCGGTCACCCAAGTGGCTTCCGAGGTGCCTTGGTGTGCCCGTAACACTTGACTAAGGGAATTCTTTTAGAGCGTAAACGTTTGATTCTACGATTCAAAACTTCGGTCGGTTGTTGCTCGAAGGTCAGATCTTCTGCCAGGAATGGGGGTTCTTCTTCTAGAATGTACATTGTGTCTGGTACGTATCTCCGGAGTTGGGAAACGTGAAAACGTCATGGATCTGCCCTAGATTAGAGGGTAGGTCTATACGATACGCTATTGGATTGATTCTTTCCACAACGGAGTAAGGTCCGATATAACGCGGTCTTAGCTCTCATCTGATATTGAACCTTCGAACACCCCTGGTTGGAGAAACCTTAAGAAAACACGGTCTCTCACTTGAAACTCGAGCGGTTTCCGTCTTCTATCTGCATAGCTCTTTTGCTTACTCTGGGCGGTCTTGAAGTGCTATTGGACTATCTTGGTTTTATCCGCGGTGTCCTGGATTAACTCTGGACCTATGATTAAAGCTTCGTCTAGGCTTCTAGCTCTCTCCAACACAACGGGGTACGACATTTTCTGCCATAAAGCGCTTAAAAATGAGTCATGCGAATGGTAGACTGATAACTATTGTCGTATGAAAAGTCCATGAGCGGAAGAAATCTATCCCAATTTCCTTGGAATTCCAAAACGCACGCGCGGAGCATATCTTCCACAATCTGGTTTACTCTTTCTATCTGACCATCGCTCTCTGGATGGTAGGAGCTACTACAATTGAGTTTAGTACCAAAAGCTCTTTGTAATGCACTCCAAAATCGTGATTGAAATCGCGTATCTCGTTTGGATACTATGTCCTTTTGGAATCCCATGCAATCTTACAATTCCTTATATGTAGATATCAACCAGTTTATCTACCTTCCATCCTTCGTGAATAGGGATGAAATGCGCCGACTTTGTCAGGCGATCCATTATTACCCATGTGACATTTCTTCTTGAAACTGTGAGGGGAGATACCATGATGAAATCCATAGAGGTCGATTCCCATTTCCACATGGGAATTTCCAAAGGTTTAAGCTAGCTTGATGGTCTTTGATGTTCTGCTTACACTTTCTGACATGTCAAACGTTTGTCCTCATAGCTGTCTATGTCTCTTTTCATATTAGGCCACCAATATTGCTCCCTTAGATCTCCATACCCCTTTGTTCCTCTTGGATGTACGAAGTACAATGAGTTGTGACCTTCTTCCAAAAGCTTAAGTCTTAGATTCCCCCTGTTGGGTACACATAGCTTATTTTGAAATCTTAGAGTCTCATCTTCATGGACTAAAAAACCAGACATCCCTTTTTGTGGTCAGATTCTCCATAATTCTCCTGAGTTCGTGGTCACTCATTTGTTCCCTTTGAATTTCTTCGGTAATGGACGGTTGTAGGGACAAAACAACTAGTCTCTTGGCTACGTCCCCTCGCTTAATCAGCTCAAGGTTCTCTCTATCCAGCACCTGCTGCACTCTTGAAGGGATCCCGAGATTGTTTAGATTCCCATGCTGAGTCTTTCTGCTCAAAGCATCAGCCACTGAATTGGCTTTACCAGGGTGGTACTGGATATCCAAATTGTAATCTTCAATGAGTTCTAACCACCTTCGTTGTCTTAAATTCAACTCTCTTTGAGCGAATATAAACTTGAGGCTTTTGTGATCTGTAAAAATAGTCGTAGAAACTCTATAAAGATAATGCTTCCAAGTTTTTAGGGCAAACATTATTGTTGCTAACTCCAATTCATGCGTCGGGTAGTTCTTTTTATTTGGCTTTAATTGTCGTGACGCATAGGCTATCTCCTTGTCATCCTTCATCAATACATACCCTAGCCCTTGATGAGACGCGTCGCTGTAGACCACATATTCCTTTCCTTCCTCGGGAAAGGACAAAACTGGGGCGATTGTTAATTTTTCCTTGAGCGCCTGAAAAGCTTCTTCGCACTTGCTGGTTCATCCAAACCGAGTTGACTTCTTGAGGAGGTTAGTTAGCGGAAGAGCCACCTTAGAAAAATTTGGAACGAATCTTCTGTAATATCCAACCATTCCTAAGAAACTTTGGACTTCGATAACCATTGAAGGTCTTGCCTAATTTTTGACGGTTGATATTTTGCCAGGGTCCACTTGGATCCCTTCACTGGTCACTATATATGGCCTAGAAACCCTACTTCCTTAAGCCAAAGTTCACACCTCGCGAACTTCGCAAACAATTGTCGTTCCCTTAAGGTTTGCAGTACTATCCTCAAATGATCCATATGCCCTTCGTGACTCTTCGAGTATACCAGAATTTTAACGTTAAACACCACTACGAACTTATCCAGGTAAGGTTTGAACACTCGGTTTATTAAATCCATGAATACTGTTAGGGCATTGTAAGTCCGAAAGGCATCACGGTAAATTCATAGTGCCCATACCTTGACCTAAAAGCAGTCTTGGAATGTCCTCAGCCCTAACTCTGAGCTGGTGGTATCTTGACCTCAAGTCAATCTTAGAAAACACTCCAGCCCCTTGGAGTTGGTTGAAAAGATCATCAATTCTTGGGAGAGGGTACTTGTTCTTGATTATCACTTTGCTCAACTCTCGGTAGTCGATGCATAACCTCCAAACTAACGTCCTTCTTTCTTACGAAAAGCACTGGGGCTCCCCATGGTGGTGTACTAGGTCTATTGAAACCTTTGCTCAATACTTCATCCAGCTGTATCTTCAACTTCTTAAGTTCTGCTGGCGCTATTCGGTAAGGCGCTTTGGACATTGGCCCAGTTCCAGGAACTAATTCAATCACAAAGTCGGCCTCCCTCTACGGGGGTAAATATGCAATTCCTTCGGGAAAAACATCTAGAAATTCTCGTACCACCGGGATCTCCTCTATCTGGGGTGGATCTTTATAAATTAAGCGAATCATGGGTTGATCTAAGAAAGTTTAAGTTCTACTAGTCTAAGGTTTACCTTCTCATACTGATAGCTAACAAGAGATAATATAATTGATAATGATGAGAATTATAATGATTCTGTGAATAAGGAAATCCATAAGAGATACGGGAATGAGCTTGATATGAAGGAGAAGATCTTGGGGAAGTTTTTGATAATCAAATCTGAGTTTAGGAAATGTTTACGTGAGTTTTCAGAAATGTCGTGGAGTCTCTAGTGGTGTACAGAGGAAAGGAAAACCTTCAAGTTCCAGAGAGAAAAGATATGGGTAAGTATGTCAAGATTCTGGAATTAGAAAAAGCAGTATCGAGGATGTATGAATGATTGATAAAAGGTGCTTAGGGTTCGCAAAGCGTAGGTTGTTGATATTGATCGAGTAGTAATTTGTATTTAAGTTAAAATTTGGATATAACTGTAAATCCTTACTGAGAATGATGATTATCTCGGAGAAAGAGAAAAGATGACTAAATAGGAAACATAATAGAATAGCTGTAGTCCATCACTACTGGATATATGAGTGGATTATTGTTAAAAGAAAGGCACTTTGTAATAACCCACCCCAAAATCATGTTTAATTATCTATTAACCACAGTAATTATTCAAATCGCGTTATAAATTGTTCGCGTTTACCTTTATTTATCTATTTATTTATTTATTGATATCGGTGCCAAGTCTCGCGCAGGAGATGGCTAAGGTGCCGGACTATCGGCTTAAAAGTTTACTTTACACATTTATTCAATAAGTTAAAGTATTTCAGGTTATACGTTTTACGTTATAAATTTATTTACCGAGAAACGGTTATTATTTATCCGCCCCGATTTCTATATATTTTACCGTCCCAATTTTAATTTATTTAATTTCATTCCCCTTATATTGTTTCAAGTGGTAATTTTACTCATTTTATCCTATTTTAATCCAAGTCCTAATTTATTTTACCAAAAGTGTTACCAATTTATTACCAATTAATTTTATTTAGTACAAACTAATAATTTTAACCTAATACACTTACTACTATTTTATTTAAATTATGGATTCAGATTTAATTTGATTCCTAGTTGTTTTAGCTAATTGGAGGAGTATATAGTAATTTAGTAGAGGGTTTATTTCCTCATCATTTTAATTCAAACGCACCCATCTCTTTTCTCTCTCTACCTTCCTCTCCTCCTTGCTCTCTGCCCACCTGCCGTGCCAGCCAAAGCCACCACCGGTGGTTTCCGCCACCGAGCAAGACGCCACCGAGTCGCCCGCCCACCCTCTCCTCCCTCTCTTGTGTTTTTCATCCATTTTCACCTTGAAGGGTACTCTCTAAAACCCTCAATTCAATTTATTTCAAACCTAATCTGAAATTCCATGTTTAATCTGTGTTTCTTTTATAAATTCTATCTCTTTTATTCTCTAAATTCATGAATTCAAGTGTATAATTGGTTTGGTTAAGTTAGGGTTTGAGTTTGGAGTATGTGCATGTGTATTTGGATGAGTTCTTGAGGTTTTCTTGTTAAATTCTTGATGGATGTTGTTATAATCTTGATGCATGTGAATTTCTTGATAAGTTGCTGAGTGTTAAGGGCTGGTTATATATGCTAAGATTATTATTTAGGTGTTATCATGTTTAATTTGGGTGAATTGTTGAGTTTTTGGTGCAAGAGTTCAAGAACAAGTCCTTTATGTTGAGTTTATGTTTAATCCATGGTTGCATGTGGGATTTGAGCTCTTTGATGAGTTAGCTTTCAAGGTTTAATTCTGGAAATATAGTGGATTATAGCCAAAGTGAAGTTTGGTTGAGAATTAATATGAATTAAGGGCTAAAAATATCATTAGAGCTGAAATTAAGAACAAATTAGGCTCTGTTTCAATTCTGGAAATTTACAGCAGTATAAAAGTGGGATTTTTGCCCAGATTTCTACTCCATTTGATAGCTTAAGGTGTTAGCAAACCATAGGCTTTGGAATTTCTAATTTCCGACATGTATAGCCCGAGTTATGACCAAAACCGTGAAGGTATAATTTTATATACGAATTCTGAGTCAGTGTTTTGGGGGCTGTTTTTCGTCCCTTTGGAGACCTCTTTGGTTTTTATGGTAAACATGAAAGTTTTAGGCCTCGTTGCAAGCTTTCCGGAAAGGTATGGTTTGTTTTTATACGATGTCGGGAGTGTGAGATATGAGCCCGGGAAGAAGGGCTGTCTGTGAAGTTTCTGCCTGGTTTACCCTTTATAAAATTCCACCTTTAAGGCCCTAAACCAAGTCAATAGGGGACTTTAAGCATTGATAAGTTATGGTTATATGTTATAATCTTAGGTAAAAGTCTTAAGGCGGAAAAGTATGGTTTTGGAAGCCTAAGTATGTCCTAAGGTCTTTTAGCCAAGAGTGGTGATTTTAAACACAAGTTATTTATATATCTCCCAATGAGTGTTAGCTTAAGAATTCAATATCTTTGAGTTGGTCAAGGTTTTATCTAGCTAGTGACTTCCAAGTTCTAAATAACTCTCAAGTTAAGTCCCTCTAAGTTCTCAACTCAAAGTTTAGTCTTCAAACTCCATTGTTCATTCTCCTTTCATCAATCGTATCATCGACATCGTTTTTCTCTAAATAAGTCTAGAGGAACCCTTTTAATCTCATATTCACCTTCAATCTTTGGTTCTTATACTTCATTAATCTAAACTATCTTTCCAAGGTTCAAGTGCCCTTCTTTGATTTCACCTTTCTACATCAATTTCTCTATGTAATTTCATTCCGAAATTCCTAATTTATTCTACTCTAGCTTCTGTCCGGGCCCATTTTGGAGCCCTTCCTCTCGTTTTTAGCCTCTGGTTCTGTTGACAAAGTTGTAGATTATGATTTTCCCTATTCTGAGATGTACTCGTTTGCATCTTTCCGTTTTTCCTAACTCAAGTTATGCTTTAAACTTTATTTTTATATAACCTGAAATTTTCCTCCTAAGTTATTTCATTTATATTTTACTAAGTTTCTAAACTTGTGAATCTAATTTAGAACCTTATTCGGTTCTTCATTTCTACTTATTCTTATCTTAGTTGACAAGTTTCAAAAGCCATCTCCAAGCCGAGCTGCGCCGCCAAGGTCTCTAGCGTCTCAAGGTACGCGAATTGTCCAGCTTTTACGATCTAAATTATAGTCATAATTCATTCAGTTTATGCCATGTCAAGTTTTATGGTTTACAATGACTTTATATTTAACAGTGGACCCGCATTCTATGCTTATTCTTACATTCATGTTTTAGCACTCCTGATCAGAGTGCCGTGACCTGGCCAGTGTCGACTGCTTGACAGTCACCCATTCCAAGTTTAGATCAACTTGGGCATACGCGTGTGTGAGGTGCTTGCACCGATCGTAAGGGTTCCACCTAATTTCTATCTTCATTTATTTATGTTATGCATATGTTTATGTCCATGTCATGCAAGTCCTATTTTAATATCCTTCCCTTGTTTTCAAAATGAATTTAAATGCCGGCACCAAAACCGTTTTCGAACGGTTTACGTGCTGGAGGTTTGCGTACTGGGTGTTTCCCCACTCACTTTTTGCAATGTTTTAATGTTTTGTTTTAGGAGGTTCGAGCTCCCAGGGCAAGGACAAGTCGGTTGCAAAGTAATTCAAGGTTCTTGAGGTAGTTTTCTAAGGATTTCATCGGTCAGCAAGGGCGAGCTGGAATTTTGGAAGTTGTTCTAGTTTTTGAGCTATGTTTAAGTTATATACTTTATCCAGAGGTTGTATAAGTTTTATATGTGAAGGTTCTCAAGTTAGTAAGTTATTTTGTGGTTTTGGAAGTATCTTTTGTGTTGTTGCCTTGTCTCTTTTGGGAGACGGCGGTAATGCCTCGACCTAAGGTGTTCCGCTGCGCTAATCACAGGTTTGGGTTTCTAAGTGTAGTCTTAACTCTTAAGCTTGTGATTAAGGTTGGGGTGTTACAGTTGTGGTATCAGAGCCGAGGTTTGATTAAGTATTTGGAGATTATAGAATTTCTTAAGTCATGGATTCTAATTTAGGGAGAAAGATAGGCATGTGAGTACAAGCCTCTTTATGATAAGTATAAGTATGACAAGTGGTATGTTGGGAATTGTTGATGAGCATGAAGCTCTAAATATTGGTTTAGTATGTAAATTGTTCTTCTCAGAGTTTCAAGATTATGTAAATTTGGGAATAGCTCTAATTATAGGGGAAGTGCTGCTGAATTTCTTCCAGGGTTATAAGAAGGTTTTTAGTTAAAATCTTTAAGGAGAGGATCTAGGTGAATTGAGTTAAGTCTAGTAATTTATGCAAGTGAAGTTAATAAGTATAACGGAAAATTATGAAGTTTGCCAAAGCACCTCATCAAAAGTCTTTGAAAGTTAACGAAAAGATTATAAAGCGAGTCCCAAGCGGGATTGGTATATGATGAAATGGGTTTTAAACGGTAGTATGGATTAAAAGTTTTTAAGGAAGCCCGAAAAAGGGAATACATTATGAGGTCCAGAATTGTTAAATCGCTCATAAGAGGTTAGCTTGGTTGAGTCTCGAACCTCGTCACAAATTTGTTTCTTTTATTGTAATTAGCTCGTTCATTTTGGCCATGATAAGCTTTTGAAATCTTGCATTGTACTTTGTGTATGGTATAGATGGACAACGACGGTAACCCCCTCCCAAATCCGTTCGCGATGTTCATGGACCCTCCACCAACGTTCAAGCCCATCTTAAGGCTTTACAAGATGTCCTCGACGCGCATCATACCGCAAATCCCAAATCCGAATATCATGACGACATTTGCCGAGCCCGATGCCTTCTAGCGACTCTTCCCCACGAGAGCCCGTGGGATGATATCCGGGACAGGTACCGTCAACTGCTTATACGTGGAGAACCCGGACGCCACGCATGGTGCCTCAACTATGTGGGGGCTTGGAATTAGATCACGATGGAGGTAATGATCACTCAAGCTGCACAATCTTTAGGTCTTCACGTCAGTAAGTTAGGACCCCATCTTCATGAGGTGCTCGGATTACCGGCACCTCCCAACGCGGGAAAAGCACCGGCTCACGTGTTCGCTCCGCCGGCAGGGGAAATCCGTCTACACTTCTCATCGCACTCACAGACGTCCGATTGTTCCGAACCTATCGTCTCATGGGGAGACTACGCCTACCGCCCGAATAGCTGGAAAAGAAGAAGAAGATCCTAGCATGGATCTAGACCAAGACGAGGTGCGCCCCGAGCCAAAACAAATCAACGAGTGCGAGGCAAGGACGTCTACACCTGTCGCCCCGGTGGAGAACGACTTTGATTGGACCGCTTTGGGGCCCAGGATTCGGTACACCAAACGCAAGAGCGTTGGTCCTCTACGACTTCGACGCGTGGAAGAGGATAGGAATCAAGAACAAGAAGGGTCTAACTCTCATGTTTAGCAGTAGTCGTCGGTATTTGACTTTTGTGACGGTTTAGCAAGGGGTTGACCATAAGTGTAGGCTAGATGACTACAAGTACATCTCGGGTGACTAGGTTTTTGCTTTTGGGTCACCAATGTAATTAGCCAGACTATGCTTATTTTTGTAACCTCCCTTATGATTATTTTGTGGAAGGGAGTGTGGGTTTGTAATTTGGAGAACATGATGTTTTGGTTTTTCTCATGCATTGGGATTAAAAATGGATGGATGTTATGAAAATTGTGGAATTATAATTATATGTATTGTGGATTCTGCAAATTACAATATGTTGGGATTGTGAAAATTCTTTTAAGATTTTAATTATGCATAAATATATGTATGTGAATGATACCTAAGACTTGACCAAGGAATCAAGGGTCTATGCGGGAGCATTTGACTGAATTCTGAGTTTTACGAAAAAGGGACTATAAAATGAGGGAATAATGTTAAGCTATGTGGGTAATAATATATTTTGTTGTAATATTGTAGTATGTCGCAAAATTCAAGAAGCACGCCATCACAAGAAGAACCTGGAAATGGGACATCCGAGGGAAATCTACTAGAATTGCAAGGACCTCAGCTTAACCCGGGGATGGTTAATCCTCCTGAGTCTTCTTTAGGATCTGTTCCATTTGATCCACCTCAATACCCTGACCCCTTTGGGATGCTAGTGCAAGAATTGTTTAGGCGTATACCCCTTCCATCTACGGGTCAAGTAAGTCAGTCAAAAGAGGGAAATTTCGCAGATAGAGTAGCCCGAAGGAACCCAACCTTTTTCAAAGGGGGCTACGACCCCGTAGTGCTAGAAGATTGGATTCGTGAAATAGAGAAAATATTTGAAGTGGTCGAGGTACCAGAAGATAAGAAATTAGCCATAGGCACCTACTATTTGAAGGGAGAAGCGGATATTTGGTGGAGGACCATCAAGGACAAATATCAAGGGACCGCAAAGTCTTGGAATGACTTCCTAAGTGATTTACGAGCTCAGTTTTACCCTACCTCCCTTCGGCGCCAGAAAGAGAAAGAGTTTTTAGAGTGGAGTATGCTCAACAAAGATATTTCAGTTGTACAATACACCGCCAAGTTTAATGAGCTGTCTCGTTTCGCCCCAGAGTATGTTGCATCGGAGAGGCTGAAATTAACCCGATATGAGGGAGGCCTAGCGCCGTAGATCCGTAGTTAGTTATCATCCCATGACTTCCGAACAATGCAAGAAATGTATGAGAGGGCTGCGGAGGTAGAACGAGTGAAGAAGGAGCTAAAAGCTCTAAACCTCGGAAACCAGGGGACTACCAAGAGGAAGTGAAACGACAAAGGGATGACAAGTGCCTCAAATGTGGGGAATAGTCCAGACAAGAGGCCAGTACCTTCAGCCCCAAGGAATCAAGCAACTCCTGTCAATGTCAAGGAACCCTGCAAGAAATGTGGCAGGACCAACCACACTACCTCCCAATGTCGGGTAGGTACGGGGAATTGTTTATGGTGTGGAGCCCCGGATCATAAAGCTGCAGAATGCCCAAGGAGAGCCCGAAGATCGTAACTGTGCACCACACGCCCAAAGACCGCCAACGGCACCGCAACAAGGCTCGATGAGTCAAGCATACGCCATGAAAGGCGGAGGCAAAAAATCGTATAGTTATTCTTGCACGCTTTATATATTTATGCAACCTTTGACTGCATTATTTGATTCTGGAGCGACGCACTCTTTTATTTCAACCAAAGTTGCCTCAAAGTTAAAGTTCCAAAATTTAGCCAGAAAAGTAAATTATTCTATCAGTTTACCTAATGGTCAAACCATACCTTGCTCGACTAGTTTTGTGGGTGTTCCACTCATGTTAAGATCAGAGATATTTCCCGCTAACCTTATCCAGTTAGACCTAAAAGAGTTTGATATCATTCTGGGTATGGATTGGTTGATTTCGACGCAAGCCCAAATCAAGTGTGATAAGGGGATAGTCATTCTTAAGAACGCCTCAGGCACAGAAGTCCACTTCGTTGGGGACTTAGGAGCTAACCTGTGCCCCATCATAACTTATGTAAAGGCTCGAAGGATGCTTAATCATGGGTGCGAGGGTTATCTATGTTTAGTAAGTGAAGATTTGAAGACTCCGCTCAAGATAGAGGAAATCCCCGTAGTATGTAATTTTCTAGATGTCTTCCTAAGAAATTATGGAGTTACCCCAGGAGGAAATTGATTTTGAGATTGAGCTAATTCCGGGAACAAGACTTATATCTAAGGCACCGTATAGAATGGCACCTGCAGAGCTTAAGGAGTTGAAAGAGCAATTGGATGATCTATTGGTTAAAGGATTCATCAGACCTAGCACATCACCCTGGGGAGCTCCAGTGTTGTTTATAAGGAAGAAGGACGGTAGCTTAAGGCTATGTATCGACATCGCTGAAATGAACAAAGTTACCATCAAGAACAAGTACCTCTACCAAGGATTGATGACTGTTTGACCACTTCAAGGAGCCGGATGTTTTCTAAGATA
The DNA here is from genome assembly GCA_029582165.1 of Portulaca oleracea. Classification (NCBI taxonomy): domain Eukaryota; kingdom Viridiplantae; phylum Streptophyta; class Magnoliopsida; order Caryophyllales; family Portulacaceae; genus Portulaca; species Portulaca oleracea. The sequence goes on along the minus strand of CM055871.1, from coordinate 46,559,644 downwards.
GATTTGAGATCAGATACCACCATTTGAGAGTTAGAGCCGAGGATATACCTAAGACCGCTTCGTGACAAGATACGGGCATTATGAGTTTACAGTGATGCCGTTTGGGCTTACCAATGCACCGACAGTATTTATGGATCTGATGAACAGGGTATTCAAACCCTATTTGGATAAGTTTGTAGTAGTATTTATAGATGATATTCTAGTCTATTCGAAAAGTCAAGAGGAGCATGAGAACCATTTGAGGATTGTCCTTCAGACTCTAAGAAAGCGACAGCTGTTCGCCAAGTTTTCAAAATGTGAGTTTTGGTTGAAAGAAGTAGCATTTTTGGGTCACATAATCACCAGTAAAGGGATCCAGGTGGATCCTAGCAAAGTTTCTGCCGTTCAAAGCTGGGCAAGGCCTTCTACAGTTAGTGAAGTGCGAAGTTTCTTAGGCATGGCGGGATATTATAGGAGATTCGTACCGAATTTCTCTAAGTTAGCTCTACCATTGACCAACCTTCTCAAGAAATCGACTCGTTTCGAATGGTCTGACGAGGGTGAAGAAGCCTTCCAAGTGCTCAAGGAGAAGTTAACGATCATTGCGGTGTTATCCCTTCCCGAGGAAGGAAGAGAATATGTGGTATATAGTGATGCGTCCCATCAAGGATTAGGATGTGTGCTGATGCAGGATGATAAGGTGATCGCATATGCATCACGGCAGTTAAAGCCTTACGAGAAAAATTACCCCACTCATGACCTAGAGCTCGCGGCAGTGGTGTTTGCCTTGAAGATTTGGAGGCACTACCTATATGGAGTTCGTACGACTATCTTTACGGATCATAAAAGTCTCAAGTACATTTTCACTCAGAAGGAATTAAATCTAAGGCAGCGAAGATGGCTAGAACTTATCAAGGATTATGACTTAGATATCCAATATCATCCCGGCAAAGCAAATGTAGTGGCCGATGCCCTAAGTAGGAAGACTCGACATGGAAAGTCGACCTGTCTAGAGGTTCGCCCAAAGCTGCAACAAGAGCTATGGAAAGAAAACATTGAGCTAGTTAAGCAAGGAGAAGTGACAAGGAAGTTAGCCACCTTATCTCTACAGCCATCAATTATTGAGGAAATCAAGGCAGAACAGGTGAATGATCCTGAACTCAAGAGAATCATGGATAGTCTTGTCATAAAAGGGATGCCAGGATTCCTAATTCAAGATGATGGAACCTTAAGATTTCAGAATAGGTTGTGTGTGCCTAACAGAGGAGATTTAAGGCTGAAACTTATGGAAGAAAGCCACAACTCATTATATTCAGTGCACCCTGGAGGTACCAAAATGTATAGGGATTTGAAGGAAAATTTCTGGTGGCCAAACATGAAAAGGGACATAGCCAATTATGTGAATAGGTGCCTAACCTGTCAAAAGATCAAGGCTGAACATCAACGACCATCAGGAGAACTCCGACCTTTGGAAATTCCCACGTGGAAATGGGAATCAATCTCTATGGATTTCATCATGGGTTTACCCCTCACCATGTCCAGGAAGAATGCCATTTGGGTGATTGTGGACCGCTTAACCAAGTCGGCACATTTTGTCCCTATCCACGAGGGGTGGAAGGTAGATAAGCTAGCAAATATATACATTCAAGAAGTTGTCCGTTTGCACGGAATTCCAAGAGAAATAATATCCGACCGGGATACCAGGTTCCAGTCGAGATTTTGGAGCGCGCTGCAGAAAGCCTTCGGTACACGACTCAATTTTAGTAGCTCATACCATCCGGAGAGCGATGGTCAAACCGAAAGGGTTAATCAGATTGTAGAAGATATGTTGCGTGCATGTGTTCTGGATTTTCAAGGGAATTGGGATGAGTTCCTCCCACTCGTAGAATTTTCATATAATAATAGCTACCAGGCCACTATTAAAATGGCCCCGTTTGAAGCACTTTATGGCAGGAGATGTCGTACCCCGTTGTGCTGGGGAGAATTAGATGAAGCGTTAGTCATAGGTCCGGAACTAATCCAAGACACGACCGATAAGATCCGAGTCATCCAAAGAAGACATCAAGATCGCCAAAGTCGGCAAAAGAGTTATGCAGACAGGAGGCGAAAACCTCTCGAATTTCAAGTGGGTGATCAAGTTTTTCTTAAGATTTCTCCAACGAAAGGGGTTCGAAGATTTAACATCAAAGGGAAATTAAGCCCACGATTTATTGGGCCATATCCGGTGATAGAAAAGATCAACCCGGTAGCATACCGAATAGAGTTACCTTCTAGTTTAGGAAGGATCCACGACGTTTTTCACGTGTCGCAGCTCCGAAAGTATGTGCCGGACCCGAAGCATGTTCTAGTGGAAGAGCCGCCGCTTTTGGCCGAAGATTTAACCTTCGAGCAGCAACCGATTCGAATTTTGGATCGACGAATCAAGCAGCTACGCACGAAAGAAGTCCCATTAGTCAAAGTGCTGTGGGCAAATCAAGATACCTCGGAAGCCACTTGGGAAACTGAGGAAAACATGAAAGATCGATACCCTCATCTCTTTTGAGGTAACCAATCACGTTTTAACCACCATCAAGTTTCGGGGACGAAACTTCTTTTTAGGGGGGGAGGATGTAATAACCCACCCCAAAATCATGTTTAATTATCTATTAACCACAGTAATTATTCAAATCGCGTTATAAATTGTTCGCGTTTACCTTTATTTATCTATTTATTTATTTATTGATATCGGTGCCAAGTCTCGCGCAGGAGATGGCTAAGGTGCCGGACTATCGGCTTAAAAGTTTACTTTACACATTTATTCAATAAGTTAAAGTATTTCAGGTTATACGTTTTACGTTATAAATTTATTTACCGAGAAACGGTTATTATTTATCCGCCCCGATTTCTATATATTTTACCGTCCCAATTTTAATTTATTTAATTTCATTCCCCTTATATTGTTTCAAGTGGTAATTTTACTCATTTTATCCTATTTTAATCCAAGTCCTAATTTATTTTACCAAAAGTGTTACCAATTTATTACCAATTAATTTTATTTAGTACAAACTAATAATTTTAACCTAATACACTTACTACTATTTTATTTAAATTATGGATTCAGATTTAATTTGATTCCTAGTTGTTTTAGCTAATTGGAGGGAGTATATAGCAGTAATTTAGTAGAGGGGGTTTATTTCCTCATCATTTTAATTCAAACGCACTCCATCTCTTTTTCTCTCTCTACCTTCCCTCTCCTCCTTGCTCTCTGCCCAGCCAGCAGCCACCACCGGTGGTTTCCGCCACCGAGCAAAGACGCCGCCACCGAGTCGTGGCCGTCCACCCCTCTCCTCCCTCTCTTGTGTTTTTCATCCATTTTCACCTTGAAGGGTACTCTCTAAAACCCTCAATTCAATTTATTTCAAACCTAATCTGAAATTCCATGTTTAATCTGTGTTTCTTTTATAAATTCTATCTCTTTTATTCTCTAAATTCATGAATTCAAGTGTATAATTGGTTTGGTTAAGTTAGGGTTTGAGTTTGGAGTATGTGCATGTGTATTTGGATGAGTTCTTGAGGTTTTCTTGTTAAATTCTTGATGGATGTTGTTATAATCTTGATGCATGTGAATTTCTTGATAAGTTGCTGAGTGTTAAGGGCTGGTTATATATGCTAAGATTATTATTTAGGTGTTATCATGTTTAATTTGGGTGAATTGTTGAGTTTTTGGTGCAAGAGTTCAAGAACAAGTCCTTTATGTTGAGTTTATGTTTAATCCATGGTTGCATGTGGGATTTGAGCTCTTTGATGAGTTAGCTTTCAAGGTTTAATTCTGGAAATATAGTGGATTATAGCCAAAGTGAAGTTTGGTTGAGAATTAATATGAATTAAGGGCTAAAAATATCATTAGAGCTGAAATTAAGAACAAATTAGGCTCTGTTTCAATTCTGGAAATTTACAGCAGTATAAAAGTGGGATTTTTGCCCAGATTTCTACTCCATTTGATAGCTTAAGGTGTTAGCAAACCATAGGCTTTGGAATTTCTAATTTCCGACATGTATAGCCCGAGTTATGACCAAAACCGTGAAGGTATAATTTTATATACGAATTCTGAGTCAGTGTTTTGGGGGCTGTTTTTCGTCCCTTTGGAGACCTCTTTGGTTTTTATGGTAAACATGAAAGTTTTAGGCCTCGTTGCAAGCTTTCCGGAAAGGTATGGTTTGTTTTTATACGATGTCGGGAGTGTGAGATATGAGCCCGGGAAGAAGGGCTGTCTGCTTGAAGTTTCTGCCCAGTTTACCCTTTATAAAATTCCACCTTTAAGGCCCTAAACCAAGTCAATAGGGGACTTTAAGCATTGATAAGTTATGGTTATATGTTATAATCTTAGGTTAAAGTCTTAAGGGGGAAAAGTATGGTTTTGGAAGCCTAAGTATGTCCTAAGGTCTTTTAGCCAAGAGTGGTGATTTTAAACACAAGTTATTTATATATCTCCCAATGAGTGTTAGCTTAAGAATTCAATATCTTTGAGTTGGTCAAGGTTTTATCTAGCTAGTGACTTCCAAGTTCTAAATAACTCTCAAGTTAAGTCCCTCTAAGTTCTCAACTCAAAGTTTAGTCTTCAAACTCCATTGTTCATTCTCCTTTCATCAATCGTATCATCGACATCGTTTTTCTCTAAATAAGTCTAGAGGAACCCTTTTAATCTCATATTCACCTTCAATCTTTGGTTCTTATACTTCATTAATCTAAACTATCTTTCCAAGGTTCAAGTGCCCTTCTTTGATTTCACCTTTCTACATCAATTTCTCTATGTAATTTCATTCCGAAATTCCTAATTTATTCTACTCTAGCTTCTGTCCGGGCCCATTTTGGAGCCCTTCCTCTCGTTTTTAGCCTCTGGTTCTGTTGACAAAGTTGTAGATTATGATTTTCCCTATTCTGAGATGTACTCGTTTGCATCTTTCCGTTTTTCCTAACTCAAGTTATGCTTTAAACTTTATTTTTATATAACCTGAAATTTTCCTCCTAAGTTATTTCATTTATATTTTACTAAGTTTCTAAACTTGTGAATCTAATTTAGAACCTTATTCGGTTCTTCATTTCTACTTATTCTTATCTTAGTTGACAAGTTTCAAAAGCCATCTCCAAAATAGCCACGCCAAGGTCTCTAGCGTCTCAAGGTACGCGAATTGTCCACTTTTACGATCTAAATTATAGTCATAATTCATTGATTTATGCCATGTCAAGTTTTATGGTTTACAATGACTTTATATTTAAGTGGACCCGCATTCTATGCTTATTCTTACATTCATGTTTTAGCACTCGATCAGTGCCGTGACACGCCATGTCATCGCTGTGATACCCATTCCAAGTTTAGATCAACTTGGGCATACGCGTGTGAGGTGCTTGCACCGATCGTAGGGTTCCACCTAATTTCTATCTTCATTTATTTATGTTATGCATATGTTTATGTCCATGTCATGCAAGTCCTATTTTAATATCCTTCCCTTGTTTTCAAAATGAATTTAAATGCCGGCACCAAAACCGCTTTGAGCGGTTTACGTCTTTGGAGGTTTCATGATCGGTGTTTCCCCACTCACTTTTTGCAATGTTTTAATGTTTTGTTTTAGGAGGTTCGAGCTCCCAGGGCAAGGACAAGTCGGTTGCAAAGTAATTCAAGGTTCTTGAGGTAGTTTTCTAAGGATTTCATCGGTCAGCAAGGGCGAGCTGGAATTTTGGAAGTTGTTCTAGTTTTTGAGCTATGTTTAAGTTATATACTTTATCCAGAGGTTGTATAAGTTTTATATGTGAAGGTTCTCAAGTTAGTAAGTTATTTTGTGGTTTTGGAAGTATCTTTTGTGTTGTTGCCTTGTCTCTTTTGGGAGACGGCGGTAATGCCTCGACCTAAGGTGTTCCGCTGCGCTAATCACAGGTTTGGGTTTCTAAGTGTAGTCTTAACTCTTAAGCTTGTGATTAAGGTTGGGGTGTTACAGTTGTGGTATCAGAGCCGAGGTTTGATTAAGTATTTGGAGATTATAGAATTTCTTAAGTCATGGATTCTAATTTAGGGAGAAAGATAGGCATGTGAGTACAAGCCTCTTTATGATAAGTATAAGTATGACAAGTGGTATGTTGGGAATTGTTGATGAGCATGAAGCTCTAAATATTGGTTTAGTATGTAAATTGTTCTTCTTTGCAGGTTTCCAAGATTATGTAAATTTGGGAATAGCTCTAATTATAGGGGAAGTGCTGCTGAATTTCTTCCAGGGTTATAAGAAGGTTTTTAGTTAAAATCTTTAAGGAGAGGATCTAGGTGAATTGAGTTAAGTCTAGTAATTTATGCAAGTGAAGTTAATAAGTATAACGGAAAATTATGAAGTTTGCCAAAGCACCTCATCAAAAGTCTTTGAAAGTTAACGAAAAGATTATAAAGCGAGTCCCAAGCGGGATTGGTATATGATGAAATGGGTTTTAAACGGTAGTATGGATTAAAAGTTTTTAAGGAAGCCCGAAAAAGGGAATACATTATGAGGTCCAGAATTGTTAAATCGCTCATAAGAGGTTAGCTTGGTTGAGTCTCGAACCTCGTCACAAATTTGTTTCTTTTATTGTAATTAGCTCGTTCATTTTGGCCATGATAAGCTTTTGAAATCTTGCATTGTACTTTGTGTATGGTATAGATGGACAACGACGGTAACCCCCTCCCAAATCCGTTCGCGATGTTCATGGACCCCTCCACCAACGTTCAAGCCCATCTTAAGGCTTTACAAGATGTCCTCGACGCATTATCATACCGCAAATCCCAAATCCGAATATCATGACGACATTTGCCGAGCCCGATGCCTTCTAGCGACTCTTCCCCACGAGAGCCCGTGGGATGATATCCGGGACAGGTACCGTCAACTGCTTATACGTGGAGAACCCGGACGCCACGCATGGTGCCTCAACTATGTGGGGGCTTGGAATTAGATCACGATGGAGGTAATGATCACTCAAGCTGCACAATCTTTAGGTCTTCACGTCAGTAAGTTAGGACCCCATCTTCATGAGGTGCTCGGATTACCGGCACCTCCCAACGCGGGAAAAGCACCGGCTCACGTGTTCGCACCCCCGGCAGAGGAAATCCGTCTACACTTCTCATCGTACCTCACAGGACGTCCGATTGTTCCGAACCTATCGTCTCATGGGGAGACTACGCCTACTGCCCGAATAGCTGGAAAAGAAGAAGAAGATCCTAGCATGGATCTAGACCAAGACGAGGTGCGCCCCGAGCCAAAACAAATCAACGAGTGCGAGGCAAGGACGTCTACACCTGTCGCCCCGGTGGAGAACGACTTTGATTGGACCGCTTTGGGGCCCAGGATTCGGTACACCAAACGCAAGAGCGTTGGTCCTCTACGACTTCGACGCGTGGAAGAGGATAGGGATCAAGAACAAGAAGGGTCTAACTCTCATGTCTAGCAGTAGTCGTCGGTATTTGACTTTTGTGCAGGTTTAGCAAGGGGTTGACCATAAGTGTAGGCTAGATGACTACAAGTACATCTCGGGTGACTAGGTTTTTGCTTTTGGGTCACCAATGTAATTAGCCAGACTATGCTTATTTTTGTAACCTCCCTTATGATTATTTTGTGGAAGGGAGTGTGGGTTTGTAATTTGGAGAACATGATGTTTTGGTTTTTCTCATGCATTGGGATTAAAAATGGATGGATGTTATGAAAATTGTGGAATTATAATTATATGTATTGTGGATTCTGCAAATTACAATATGTTGGGATTGTGAAAATTCTTTTAAGATTTTAATTATGCATAAATATATGTATGTGAATGATACCTAAGACTTGACCAAGGAATCAAGGGTCTATGCGGGAGCATTTGACTGAATTCTGAGTTTTACGAAAAAGGGACTATAAAATGAGGGAATAATGTTAAGCTATGTGGGTAATAATATATTTTGTTGTAATATTGTAGTATGTCGCAAAATTCAAGAAGCACGCCATCACAAGAAGAACCTGGAAATGGGACATCCGAGGGAAATCTACTAGAATTGCAAGGACCTCAGCTTAACCCGGGGATGGTTAATCCTCCTGAGTCTTCTTTAGGATCATTCCATTTGATCCACCTCAATACCACGACCCTTTGGGATGCTAGTGCAAGAATTGTTTAGGCGTATACCCCTTCCATCTACGGTCAAGTAAGTCGATCAAAAGAGGGAAATTTCGCAGATAGAGTAGCCCGAAGGAACCCAACCTTTTTCAAAGGGGGCTACGACCCCGTAGTGCTAGAAGATTGGATTCGTGAAATAGAGAAAATATTTGAAGTGGTCGAGGTACCAGAAGATAAGAAATTAGCCATAGGCACCTACTATTTGAAGGGAGAAGCGGATATTTGGTGGAGGACCATCAAGGACAAATATCAAGGGACCGCAAAGTCTTGGAATGACTTCCTAAGTGATTCTGAGCTCGGTTTTACCCTACCTCCCTTGGCGCGAAAGAGAAAGAGTTTTTAGAGTGGAGTATGCTCAACAAAGATATTTCAATGCACAATACACCGCCAAGTTTAATGAAATGTCTGCTTTCGCCCAGAGTATGTCAGATCGGAGAGGCTGAAATTAACCCGATATGAGGGAGGCCTAGCGCCGTAGATCCGTAGTTAGTTATCATCCCATGACTTCCGAACAATGCAAGAAATGTATGAGAGGGCTGCGGAGGTAGAACGAGTGAAGAAGGAGCTAAAAGCTCTAAACCTCGGAAACCAGGGGACTACCAAGAGGAAGTGAAACGACAAAGGGATGACAAGTGCCTCAAATGTGGGGAATAGTCCAGACAAGAGGCCAGTACCTTCAGCCCCAAGGAATCAAGCAACTCCTGTCAATGTCAAGGAACCCTGCAAGAAATGTGGCAGGACCAACCACACTACCTCCCAATGTCGGGTAGGTACGGGGAATTGTTTATGGTGGAGCCCGGATCATAAAGGCGCAGAATGCCCAAGGAGAGCCCAAGATCGAACTGTGCACCACACGCCCAAACGGTGAGTCAAGCATACGTCATGAAGCGGCGAGGCGATAAAATGCGGTATAGTTATTCTGTACGCTTTATATATTTATGCAACCTTTGTTGCATTATTTGATTCGAGCGACGACTCTTTTATTTCAACCAAAGTTGCCTCAAAGTTAAAGTTCCAAAATTTAGCCAGAAAAGTAAATTATTCTATCAGTTTACCTAATGGTCAAACCATACCTTGCTCGACTAGTTTTGTGGGTGTTCCACTCATGTTAAGATCAGAGATATTTCCCGCTAACCTTATCCAGTTAGACCTAAAAGAGTTTGATATCATTCTGGGTATGGATTGGTTGATTTCGACGCAAGCCCAAATCAAGTGTGATAAGGGGATAGTCATTCTTAAGAACGCCTCAGGCACAGAAGTCCACTTCGTTGGGGACTTAGGAGCTAACCTGTGCCCCATCATAACTTATGTAAAGGCTCGAAGGATGCTTAATCATGGGTGCGAGGGTTATCTATGTTTAGTAAGTGAAGATTTGAAGACTCCGCTCAAGATAGAGGAAATCCCCGTAGTATGTAATTTTCTAGATGTCTTCCCAGAAGAAATTATGGAGTTACCCCCGAGGAGGGAAATTGATTTTGAGATTGAGCTAATTCCGGGAACAAGACTTATATCTAAGGCACCGTATAGAATGGCACCTGCAGAGCTTAAGGAGTTGAAAGAGCAATTGGATGATCTATTGGTTAAAGGATTCATCAGACCTAGCACATCACCCTGGGGAGCTCCAGTGTTGTTTATAAGGAAGAAGGACGGTAGCTTAAGGCTATGTATCGATTACCGCGAGCTGAACAAAGTTACCATCAAGAACAAGTACCCTCTACCAAGGATTGATGACCTGTTTGACCAGCTTCAAGGAGCTGGGATGTTTTCTAAGATAGATTTGAGATCAGGATACCACCAGCTCAGAGTTAGAGCTGAGGATATACCTAAGACCGCTTTCAGGACAAGATACGGGCATTATGAGTTTACAGTGATGCCGTTTGGGCTTACCAATGCACCGACAGTATTTATGGATCTGATGAACAGGGTATTCAAACCCTATTTGGATAAGTTTGTAGTAGTATTTATAGATGATATTCTAGTCTATTCGAAAAGTCAAGAGGAGCATGAGAACCATTTGAGGATTGTCCTTGGACTCTAAGAAAGCGGCACTGCTCGCCAAGTTTTCAAAATGTGAGTTTTGGTTGAAAGAAGTAGCATTTTTGGGTCACATAATCACCAGTAAAGGGATCCAGGTGGATCCTAGCAAGGTTTCTGCCGTTCAAAGCTGGGCAAGGCCTGCTACAGTTAGTGAAGTGCGAAGTTTCTTAGGCGTGGCAGGATATTATAGGAGATTCGTACCGAATTTCTCTAAGTTAGCTCTACCATTGACCAACCTTCTCAAGAAATCGACTCGTTTCGAATGGTCTGACGAGTGTGAAGAAGCCTTCCAAGTGCTCAAGGAGAAGTTAACGACCGCACCGGTGTTATCCCTTCCCGAGGAAGGAAGAGAATATGTGGTATATAGTGATGCGTCCCATCAAGGATTAGGATGTGTGCTGATGCAGGATGATAAGGTGATCGCATATGCATCACGGCAGTTAAAGCCTTACGAGAAAAATTACCCCACTCATGACCTAGAGCTCGCGGCAGTGGTGTTTGCCTTGAAGATTTGGAGGCACTACCTATATGGAGTTCGTACGACTATCTTTACGGATCATAAAAGTCTCAAGTACATTTTCACTCAGAAGGAATTAAATCTAAGGCAGCGAAGATGGCTAGAACTTATCAAGGATTATGACTTAGATATCCAATATCATCCCGGCAAAGCAAATGTAGTGGCCGATGCCCTAAGTAGGAAGACTCGACATGGAAAGTCGACATGCAGAGGTTCGCCAAAGCCGCAACAAGAGCTATGGAAAGAAAACATTGAGCTAGTTAAGCAAGGAGAAGTGACAAGGAAGTTAGCCACCTTATCTCTACCATCAATTATTGAGGAAATCAAGGCAGAACAGGTGAATGATCCTGAACTCAAGAGAATCATGGATAGTCTTGTCATAAAAGGGATGCCAGGATTCCTAATTCAAGATGATGGAACCTTAAGATTTCAGAATAGGTTGTGTGTGCCTAACGGAGGAGATTTAAGGCTGAAACTTATGGAAGAAAGCCACAACTCATTATATTGATGCACTGGAGGTACCAAAATGTATAGGGATTTGAAGGAAAATTTCTGGTGGCCAAACATGAAAAGGGACATAGCCAATTATGTGAATAGGTGCCTAACCTGTCAAAAGATCAAGGCTGAACATCAACGACCATCAGGAGAACTCCGACCTTTGGAAATTCCACGTGGAAATGGGAATCAATCTCTATGGATTTCATCATGGGTTTACCCTCACCATGTCGGGAAGAATGCCATTTGGGTGATTGTGGACCGCTTAACCAAGTCGGCATTTTGTCCCTATCCACGAGGGTGGAAGGTAGATAAGCTAGCAAATATATACATTCAAGAAGTTGTCCGTTTGCGAATTCCAAGAGAAATAATATCCCAGGGATACGAGTTCGATCGAGATTTTGAGCGTACGCTGAAAGCCTTCGGTACACGACTCAATTTTAGTAGCTCATACCATCCGGAGAGCGATGGTCAAACCGAAAGGGTTAATCAGATTGTAGAAGATATGTTGCGTGCATGTGTTCTGGATTTTCAAGGGAATTGGGATGAGTTCCTCCCACTCGTAGAATTTTCATATAATAATAGCTACCAGGCCACTATTAAAATGGCCCCGTTTGAAGCACTTTATGGCAGGAGATGTCGTACCCCGTTGTGCTGGGGAGAATTAGATGAAGCGTTAGTCATAGGTCCGGAACTAATCCAAGACACGACCGATAAGATCCGAGTCATCCAGCAGCACATCAAGACTGCTCAAAGTCGGCAAAAGAGTTATGCAGACAGGAGGCGAAAACCTCTCGAATTTCAAGTGGGTGATCAAGTTTTTCTTAAGATTTCTCCAACGAAAGGGGTTCGAAGATTTAACATCAAAGGGAAATTAAGCCCACGATTTATTGGGCCATATCCGGTGATAGAAAAGATCAACCCGGTAGCATACCGAATAGAGTTACCTTCTAGTTTAGGAAGGATCCACGACGTTTTTCACGTGTCGCAGCTCCGAAAGTATGTGCCGGACCCGAAGCATGTTCTAGTGGAAGAGCCGCTTTTGGCGAAGATTTAACCTTCGAGCAAAGAACCGATTCAATTTTGGATCGACGAATCAGCGACTACGAAAGAAGTCCCATTAGTCAAAGTGTCGTGGGCAAATCAAGATACCTCGGAAGCCACTGGGAAACCGAGGAAAATGAAAGATCGATACCCTCATCTCTTTTGAGGTAACCAATCACGTTTTAACCACCATCAAGTTTCGGGGACGAAACTTCTTTTTAGGGGGGGAGGATGTAATAACCCACCCCAAAATCATGTTTAATTATCTATTAACCACAGTAATTATTCAAATCGCGTTATAAATTGTTCGCGTTTACCTTTATTTATCTATTTATTTATTTATTGATATCGGTGCCAAGTCTCGCGCAGGAGATGGCTAAGGTGCCGGACTATCGGCTTAAAAGTTTACTTTACACATTTATTCAATAAGTTAAAGTATTTCAGGTTATACGTTTTACGTTATAAATTTATTTACCGAGAAACGGTTATTATTTATCCGCCCCGATTTCTATATATTTTACCGTCCCAATTTTAATTTATTTAATTTCATTCCCCTTATATTGTTTCAAGTGGTAATTTTACTCATTTTATCCTATTTTAATCCAAGTCCTAATTTATTTTACCAAAAGTGTTACCAATTTATTACCAATTAATTTTATTTAGTACAAACTAATAATTTTAACCTAATACACTTACTACTATTTTATTTAAATTATGGATTCAGATTTAATTTGATTCCTAGTTGTTTTAGCTAATTGGAGGGAGTATATAGCAGTAATTTAGTAGAGGGGGTTTATTTCCTCATCATTTTAATTCAAACGCACCCATCTCTTTTTCTCTCTCTACCTTCCCTCTCCCTCCTTGCTCTCTCCTGCCGTGCCCAGCCAGCAGCCACCACCGGTGGTTTCCGCCACCGAGCAGACGCCGCCACCGGAGTCGCCGCCGTCCACCCTCTCCTCCTCTCTTGTGTTTTCATCCATTTTCACCTTGAAGGGTACTCTAAAACCCTCAATTCAATTTATTTCAAACCTAATCTGAAATTCCATGTTTAATCTGTGTTTCTTTTATAAATTCTATCTCTTTTATTCTCTAAATTCATGAATTCAAGTGTATAATTGGTTTGGTTAAGTTAGGGTTTGAGTTTGGAGTATGTGCATGTGTATTTGGATGAGTTCTTGAGGTTTTCTTGTTAAATTCTTGATGGATGTTGTTATAATCTTGATGCATGTGAATTTCTTGATAAGTTGCTGAGTGTTAAGGGCTGGTTATATATGCTAAGATTATTATTTAGGTGTTATCATGTTTAATTTGGGTGAATTGTTGAGTTTTGGTGCAAGAGTTCAAGAACAAGTCCTTTATGTTGAGTTTATGTTTAATCCATGGTTGCATGTGGGATTTGAGCTCTTTGATGAGTTAGCTTTCAAGGTTTAATTCTGGAAATATAGTGGATTATAGCCAAAGTGAAGTTTGGTTGAGAATTAATATGAATTAAGGGCTAAAAATATCATTAGAGCTGAAATTAAGAACAAATTAGGCTCTGTTTCAATTCTGGAAATTTACAGCAGTATAAAAGTGGGATTTTTGCCCAGATTTCTACTCCATTTGATAGCTTAAGGTGTTAGCAAACCATAGGCTTTGGAATTTCTAATTTCCGACATGTATAGCCCGAGTTATGACCAAAACCGTGAAGGTATAATTTTATATACGAATTCTGAGTCAGTGTTTTGGGGGCTGTTTTTCGTCCCTTTGGAGACCTCTTTGGTTTTTATGGTAAACATGAAAGTTTTAGGCCTCGTTGCAAGCTTTCCGGAAAGGTATGGTTTGTTTTTATACGATGTCGGGAGTGTGAGATATGAGCCCGGGAAGAAGGGCTGTCTGCTTGAAGTTTCTGCCCAGTTTACCCTTTATAAAATTCCACCTTTAAGGCCCTAAACCAAGTCAATAGGGGACTTTAAGCATTGATAAGTTATGGTTATATGTTATAATCTTAGGTTAAAGTCTTAAGGGGGAAAAGTATGGTTTTGGAAGCCTAAGTATGTCCTAAGGTCTTTTAGCCAAGAGTGGTGATTTTAAACACAAGTTATTTATATATCTCCCAATGAGTGTTAGCTTAAGAATTCAATATCTTTGAGTTGGTCAAGGTTTTATCTAGCTAGTGACTTCCAAGTTCTAAATAACTCTCAAGTTAAGTCCCTCTAAGTTCTCAACTCAAAGTTTAGTCTTCAAACTCCATTGTTCATTCTCCTTTCATCAATCGTATCATCGACATCGTTTTTCTCTAAATAAGTCTAGAGGAACCCTTTTAATCTCATATTCACCTTCAATCTTTGGTTCTTATACTTCATTAATCTAAACTATCTTTCCAAGGTTCAAGTGCCCTTCTTTGATTTCACCTTTCTACATCAATTTCTCTATGTAATTTCATTCCGAAATTCCTAATTTATTCTACTCTAGCTTCTGTCCGGGCCCATTTTGGAGCCCTTCCTCTCGTTTTTAGCCTCTGGTTCTGTTGACAAAGTTGTAGATTATGATTTTCCCTATTCTGAGATGTACTCGTTTGCATCTTTCCGTTTTTCCTAACTCAAGTTATGCTTTAAACTTTATTTTTATATAACCTGAAATTTTCCTCCTAAGTTATTTCATTTATATTTTACTAAGTTTCTAAACTTGTGAATCTAATTTAGAACCTTATTCGGTTCTTCATTTCTACTTATTCTTATCTTAGTTGACAAGTTTCAAAAGCCATCTCTGTCGAAATTGCATGCCAAGGTCTCTAGCGTCTCAAGGTACGCGAATTGTCCAGCTTTTACGATCTAAATTATAGTCATAATTCATTCAGTTTATGCCATGTCAAGTTTTATGGTTTACAATGACTTTATATTTAACAGTGGACCCGCATTCTATGCTTATTCTTACATTCATGTTTTAGCACTCCTGATCAGAGTGCCGTGACCTGGCCAGTGTCGACTGCTTGACAGTCACCCATTCCAAGTTTAGATCAACTTGGGCATACGCGTGTGTGAGGTGCTTGCACCGATCGTAAGGGTTCCACCTAATTTCTATCTTCATTTATTTATGTTATGCATATGTTTATGTCCATGTCATGCAAGTCCTATTTTAATATCCTTCCCTTGTTTTCAAAATGAATTTAAATGCCGACACCAAAACCGTTTTCGAACGGTTTACGTGCTGGAGGTTTGCGTACTGGGTGTTTCCCCACTCACTTTTTGCAATGTTTTAATGTTTTATTTTAGGAGGTTCGAGCTCCCAGGGCAAGGACAAGTCGGTTGCAAAGTAATTCAAGGTTCTTGAGGTAGTTTTCTAAGGAATTCATCGGTCAGCAAGGGCGAGCTGGAATTTTGGAAGTTGTTCTAGTTTTTGAGCTATGTTTAAGTTATATACTTTATCCAGAGGTTGTATAAGTTTTATATGTGAAGGTTCTCAAGTTAGTAAGTTATTTTGTGGTTTTGGAAGTATCTTTTGTGTTGTTGCCTTTGTCTCTTTTGGGAGACGGCGGTAATGCCTCGACCTAAGGTGTTCCGCTGCGCTAATCACAGGTTTGAGTTTCTAAGTGTAGTCTTAAGCTTGTGATTAAGGTTGGGGTGTTACACACTTACCCAAAAGGAAAATGAGAAAGGAAAGAGGTACCAATAATGTGTGGACATAACATTAAGGAGCTAAAATGATTGGCCGATAACGCTCTGAGCTCTCCTAAAGTGCAGGAAAATAAGCAATGATTAGAATCGACGAAGTTGATTGCCACCTTGTGACGATAAAAGTGAATTTAGGAGGGGGACATACAATATGAGTGTGAGATGAAGCTTGATTCAAATGATGAACTAGAGGTATGATAGCCATACAGAGGAGGGTTGAAGCTTACAATGGTTGCTCATTAAAAGAGAAGGCTAGGTGGATTATGATACATGTATATGGGTACAAGAGATTGGAACTCCTAAAACCTCGTAATCTTATTGGATGTCTCTAAGAAACCTACATTCATAACAAGTTTATTCCTCCAATCTACATTTCCCCCTTAGTCTTGTTCTTAACCATAAATCTCATAATCCCCTATGGATCTCTTAATTTGATCATGATTCTTTTGCCTCCCTTTTTGTTTCCCCCCTAACATTGTCCCTTATACAGGATTAGAGATGACTATTATTAACTCCACACCCAACGTCTAAATCCTTGTGTTCGCGCTAAAGCCCCATTACGCATCGCTGCGTTCATAAAGCCCTGGTTTATCTTATTGACCACTATTATTAGGCCCTGCACACCATTTGAACAATTCAGATAAGTATAAAGTACCTCTTCCCCTTATCACTTCAAGATGATTTTCCCTTGAAGCCCCATCCATGGGCTCTTCTTGTGGTGGTGAATTCTCTGAGCTTTGCGACACGCCACAATATTGCAACAGAATATATCATTATCCCATATAACGTATTGCCATCACTTTCCCCTTTCTATAACTTGTTTCATAAAAATTTTGATTCAAAACAATTGGTATCCTCGTAAGATCCTTATTGCTTTCTTGTTATAACGCCCTCATACATGTATTTCCTTATAGGTAACCTCAGATAACGATTCTCATAAACCCATAAATGATATACACCTCATTGCCGCGCAAGGCCATTATAAATGTTTATATGGAGATTAGAAGTCTAGCATATGATACTAATGCAACTATTCAAGCGTTCGAGAAAGAGGGGATTCCCTTCGATTTAATCTGCGACATTCCTTTTCAAGCCTCATACCAAATATAACGCGATGATAAAACAAGTTCTAATATTCTCGGATTACACGCAATGCCCCCTTTTCCCAAAATTCATAGGGGGCACAAAAACAACGTAACTAACTGGCTATAAGGGTGATCTCCGAACACACGAGTTGGTCAACGCAACCCAAATACTTGGTCGTCTTGCTAGGATAGGTTACCTTCCTAGTTATCCTTACAAAAGCTAGTTTAAAGTAAGCTCCTCAAACTTGTGAATTTGACCCCTCTTGCTCACTTGTTTCTTCCACACGATGCGACCTCAAAGGACATGTATTCTTGCGTTGAGTGTGGCGAATCTTGGCCCCTAGGTTCCTCGTCAAGTCCATACTTGAGTCTTCTTCCCCTCGGGTTCCTACTCAGGCGTAGATTCCGCCGGGAGAGTGAATTCGGAGCGATTGGGCGTCCTATGATGAGCGAAAAGTGGGCGAACTTCATCCGCTAGTGGAAAGAACACATGTGATGGAGTTATCCTGCGTTAGGGAGCGGATCTGACGAGTAGCTCATGAAGGAATGGTCCTAGCTTGCGGACATGTAGGCTCAAAGATCGGTATGCGTAACGATCGCCTCCATAGCAATTTGGTTCCATGCCCCAATATAGTTAAGGCAACAAGCATGACGTCCGGGTTCGCCGTAGAAGCGGTGGCGATATCTATCCCTAATGTCATCCCACGGGCTCGTGGGAAAGAGTAGCTAGTAGACATCGGGCTCGGCATACGCGTCGTGAAATTCGACTTGGATTAAGCGGCACAACGGCGTCAGCGTCTTGCAGCGCCTTGAGATGGGTTTGAATATTGGTCGTTGGATCCATAAACATGACAAACGGATTGGGTAGGAGATTATCCTTGGCGTCCATCTATATTATTCATATAGCGTAAATACGAGGTTTTAATAAACCTAACAAGTGAAAACTTGTTTCAATAAATAGAAGAAAACGAAACATGGTCCGAGACTCAACTAACTTAACTCCTAAGGCAACTTAGGTAGTTTTTGTCCATCCTTAGCTGAACCACCATTCATTTGGCGATTTCTCGTTTCCACAAAACCGTGCCATTTGGGCTGTCTTTAAAATGATTTTATGCATACTGTAATTGAGCACCAACATTACCCATTTACACCTTACACCGACCCCACTTAAAATTTGATTTATAGGCCTTAAGCCTTTCCCTTAATAACTAGAACTCTCTATGAGATGATCTATTGGGCCTTACTCTTACATACTTGCTAACTTATTCTCAGATTCACTTAAGCACCATTAAATTTTGCTAAGACTTCTAGATCTTTGGAGAATTTCGGCAGCACCTACCCTAAAAATAGAGCTACCCCAAATATTTACATAACTTGTATACTGCGAAGCGATTTACATTTCATATATGTATATATATCTAGAGCTTCATGCTCGAAATCCATCTCCAATGATACACAACTTTCAACCCAGATCATAGGGACACAAGTCCCACACACATATTCATACTTTCTATATTCATATTCTTATTTTCCTAGGGAACTCTATATCCCAAAGTCTTCTTATAACTCCGCTCTGATACCACAACTGTAACACCCCAACCTTTAACCACAATATAAATTCATGCTTGAGAACCTTAGAAGAGATGAAAAACATCAACAATACCCAATTCAAACATGAACATCAGATTAGGAAAGAAAAGCTTGAGTTAGGGTTTGGATATTATACCTCTTGGAGGAGAAATTGAGGGAGAAAACAAGAGAAGAGGTGGAGGAGTGCTTGGGGGTCGCCGGAATTCTCGCCGGTCACGGAAATTTGGCGGAAAGCAGCGAAGCAGAGGGGGCTGTTGTGGGTGGTCGGTAGAGCAAGAGCAAGGAGAGGGAGAAGGGAGTTTGTGAGTTGAGTGGGATTAAAATGAAGTGGAAAAAGACTAAGGCCCCCTCTTCTATCCTATTAATGTAAATATAACCTCCACTTTTAATACAAGTAAAGGAATACTTAACCAAGACAAATAAAATTAGATTAGGTAAAATAATTGGTAATAAACTAGCTAAGGTTAATTGGTATACCTTGGGTAGAATAAATTGATACAAAGTTAAATAAAGTAATTTGAATTTAAATTAGACGAAATCAATTAGTAATACTTAAAATAAAATAAAATAAATTGGTGGGATGATACTTAAGAAAATAAAATGAACGATAAAATATAATTAGGACGATTAGATGATTCGAGTATACTCGAAAATGTACATAAAAATTAATGTAACTTTCCTCGGTTAAAACCGTAAAGTTGAGAATCGTAAAATAAATTACATAACTTAACTCGAAAATAAATAAATAACCATAAACTCATGATAGTAATTATGTATGATAAGAATACTTTATCAACCGTGGTAATACGTATATTTTATATTATAACCAACCCATTTCATGCTCCTTACTCGAGGCACACCACAATAAAAATAGTACTAATAATAATAAAATAAAATGAAAAAAATTTAGTTGCGTAATTTGGGTTAATCATGATGATCATAACTTAATTAATATGGGTTTTAGGGCGGGTCGTTACATTCTTGAAGACAAATTCATTCTTGGCCATCCAAATACCGCCCAACACAAATATCTCCTGTTAGATTGATAGCTCCTCACGAGCCTCGTTCCAAGACCAAATCATTTAGAGAAAGCTTGTGGCTGACAAGTCTAGATGTCGTGCTCTCTGTCCCAATCTCCCCCACAAAGTTGCAGCCCACAGGCACTCGAAGAAGACATGTTGCTAGGGGTGGGCTAAAAATACGTAATCCCGAAAAATGGATAATTAGCGGATAATTTTTTAGTTGGCGGATCGGTTAGCTGATCCGAATTTTTTCCCCATATGATGGATTAGATATGGATCGGTTATTCGAAAATAATTAATTTTCAACTTTGAACCCTTCAAGTGTTATTTTTTATTGTAAATTAGCAGTGATTAGCGTAGAAATGTAACACAATACATAAAGTTTACCATTTTGAACCTATTAAGGTAAGAAAGACAATGATTTTTATTGTACGAGTGCTTTATAATATGTGGATATACGGTTATCCGATCCGAAATTTGGTTAACCGAGACTTTCGGATCATATACGAATCGCATATATTATTATCCGACGATTCAATTAACCAAAAGTCCGTTTAACCGAAACTTTCAGATCGGATACGGATCATAATTTTAACTATCCAAATATACGATTAACCGATCTGAATTTATAATCGGGTCGATCAACCGATTCATGCCCACCCCCACATGTTGCCATGTTTCTTCAGCCCTGAGTAGCAGGGCATGCTGCATCATCCATTAGGTGCTACCTCCTAAGAATGATCCTGGTTGCGAGTAATGTTATTGGCACCCTTCGAGAGTAGGCAAGCTACTTATTTGAATAGTCTAGAAGGTTATCAAATGAAGCGTAGTTCTTAGAATAAATAATAGTTAAGAAAAAAATATTTATAGCTAAATTAAATAATAATATAAGATTGAAAATTAATTTAGTCGATAGAATAATTATAAAATGAACGATAACGTAATTATATAGCGATAACTTAAAATAATTTATAATTATGGATTTATAATATAGAAAAAAATGATATTTCAAAAGTATAAGTTCTAATTTGTGTGAATGAAATGGTTTAATTTTTGAAATTTCATTACTCCCTTTTTTCCATATTAGTTGACACTTTATTGATTATCACGATTTTCAATGTTATTTTTTGATTAATATTTTTTTTTATATACTCCCTCCTCCCCATATTATCTGTCACTATAACTAACTTTATTTTTTCCCATAATATATGTCATCTTACAATTCCAATAACACATTAACTACTAATTTATCAAATTAACCTTATTAAATACATCTTTTTCTTCAATTTTTCTCTTTTATTCACTACTTTTCTTTATTATTCACATTTTTTTTTCATTTCCAACAATGCAAATTACTCCTTCCGTTCTTTTTTATCTGTCATTTACGGTTTTCAATGTCAATTTTTAATCAATAATTTCTAATATAAAACTTTTATAGAAAAATATAATATTATACTTTTTAAATAGTATTTTTTTATTACGAATCTAATGATATCAATTTTGTATGATGAATCACTATATAAATTAAGATATTAACGGTCAAAGTTTTTGTCACATTTCCCTATGCGACAGATAAAACAAAACGGAGGTAGTAATGTAGATTGGAAGTTTTCTTGGTTTTGTAAATTATGTATTAAGAGACAAATAATATGGGAAGGAGGGAGTAATATATTATTAATAATTATAATATTATATTTTTAGAACAATTATTTTTCTTAAGAATATAAGAATAATAATTTCGCATTTTATCTTGTTAAGATTTGTAATGTTATATTCAGGCGTAAATATTTTCCATCACAAACGGTAATCTTATATAGTGTTAGACTTGGCAATTTCTGACCCAACCCGAATCCGCCCGAAATTTATGGGTTTTGAACACAATTTTTTCAACTTAACCCGAAGTACACCGAACCCGAAAATTAGCGGGTCAAACCCGCCCCGCCTGTTTAACCGAAAAATTAACTTTTTAAATTTAATTTTATTAAAATTTGTGACTTTTCATTAAAATTTTTAACTATTAAACTATAAACACAACTTATTTATTTGTTATTTCTCTAATTTAAGTTAAAATAGTTACAATAGTCTATCGTTATTAAAAGATAATCATATTTTATTATGTATATATTGTACAAAAGTAGCATTTAGTGACCATTTTTTAAAAAGAAAAAACAGAAAAAAGATCGTAATCATAACTCGTTGAGTTGACCTGGAATCGAAATACGCTTCCCGTATTTATCCGAACCCAAAATACACCCCAAGTCATATTTACTCGTATTTGCTAGTGTACGGTGCGGGCGTAGGACTCAGTTTACAGTCCCGGATCACCATACCTAAATATCTTCAGATCCCTTCCTCCTTTTCGATTGAGAATCGCCATTCTTTCTTGCTCAGTTGCTCTACTCAGATTTTGCATTACATAATTTTACATTTGCTGCAGCTCTTCATTGCCCGTTCAACCTTCTGTCTTCTGGATTGCGTGTAGTTTGTTCTCATATCTCATTCTCTCTCCTGCTTACTTCATATAAACCCATTTCAAGCTTTTTGCAGGTTACCTCCTGGAACATCTCATCTGATAACTTCATCTACGAAACTTCATAAAAACCCATTTCAAGCTTCTTGCAGGTTACTGCCAGGGATATCTCATCTGCTAACCACCCCCCTCTTAACCAAAATAAATCCGATTTTCCAGGGGGGGCTGAAAATCATGGGTTGGGGTATATCAACGCTCATATTCTTGAAAGCATCCTTTCATTTCATGCTATTTTTGTTGATGAGACAAATCGGGTTCAAATTGTTAGGGATTCCATTCTTATACGCATCCCTAGTATGTGTTTTGGTCTCGATTGCCTCAAACCCTCTGATCAATCTTCCTATGCTGTTGGGGAAGAACACAGACGGGAGTTTCCCCATATGGGCACTCGTAATGTTCGGTCCATTCTTGTATTTTGTCCGAGCTTTTTCGCTGATTCGAAGGTTTTTGAGTCGAGAAGAGCCTTATACTGAGGTATGTGAAGGGGTGTATGTTGGAGGGTGGCCCTGTTCACCTGACAGACTGCCTCCTGGTAATCCTGCCATTGTTGACTGCACTTGTGAACTCCCTCGCATGTCAGAGTTGGCGAAGAATGCTTATATGTGCATCCCTACTTGGGATACGAGGGCACCTCATCCTTCTGAGATTGAGTCTGCTGTTAAGTGGGCTTCCAGAAAGAATGCTCAAGGAGTCCCTGTCTTCATCCATTGTGCCTATGGTATGAATATTGGTGTCAAACTCAGTGTTTGCTAATGTTTGACTGCCTCTTTGTGATTTTGCTTCAGTCTCTTGTTTGTAAGAACAAAACATGGTGTCCCAATCGTGGTTGTTAAAATCGGGATCCTAACTCGGATCCATGGGGTAGTTTAGTTAGGATCGGAATTAACCCATGTAGGATCATGGATCGGGATGTGGATAGTAGAATCGCATCAAGGATTTGGGTCATAAAATCGTAGGATCGTAGATCGGGATCGGGATTTTAATAACTATAGTCCCAATTAGTCATTACTTGCTGCAATGGATGTTATTAGGATTCTTTGCATAACAGCTCTATAGCATTCTCTAGCCTTTTGAAACTTGGGGTTGATGTGACTTCTAGCAAATGTCATCTGATCATAGGTGACTTGATGTAGAACTAACAAATAGATGCATCATATCAAGGTATTAAAGGGAGTGTAAGGTCGCATCCATGTCCATAATCTGGATAATTGAAACTGGATTATCTTTTCAACTTAGATTGTGATGGGCTAAAGCAAAATGCCCCATTAAACCTCTTGTGCTTCTTTTCGATGGATTTGAAGGTAGCCGAACTGCAAAATTTAGGATAAAGCTGCTGCATGTCTCCTCCATACCTCGTCTAGTGACAGGATTTTTGGAGTGTTGGATTTGGACTTTTTGTTTTGTGGAGAGGATGTTTCATCAGTCATGTTGTTTCGTTCATTTTAAACTAAAGTTTGGGAAGGTTTGTATGAGTAGGTCTTTTAGTTGCATGAGAAGTGAAGACTAGGAAATTGATGTGGAAACTGAAAGGCCATATAACAGATAGGAATTTTGATGATATTCTTCATTTTGCTTGTTGCTGATACTATTTGTCTCTGATGCTAGGCTCGAAGTTGTCTTAGACGACTATTTCTTTCTTGTATGGCAACTAATATTCTCTTCAACCACTATCCTAGAATGAACGTCCAAGTCTTTTTGCTTCTTGCTGATACTGTTTGTCCTGTGAAGAGCTACTATCACCTTTCTCCTTATTCATCTTGCCGCTGCCTTGTGTTTGCTATATCGTTCTCATACCTAGAATTCAAGTTTTATACAAATGATTACTTTCTTGCATCGGAACAACCCCCCCCCCCCCCCCCCCAAACACACACACACACACAAATGGTTGGGGGTGGCTTGGGATGGGACTAATACTATTTACATAGTCCAAAAATATTCAAACATCTATACATAATTTATTGCAACTTAGCAAAAATCTATCATACTATAATGTGTCTCCCTCTACATGTAACCACGTTGGCATGATTCCTTTATGGGATTAACATTATTTTTCATTTATCCTCTGAAGTTTTTGCATTTTTTACCTGCCATTAGCTTTTGATAGTAGCAGACAACAAAGTGTGAAACAGCTTCTATTTGCTGAATGATCTAACAACTAACCACTCTTTTATATCTACTAGTTTGTTTGTTATTATGCACCAAGGCACTAGTTTTGTGTTTATTTCACTTCCTTTTGTCACTATAAGTTGCATTTCAACTAGTGGATGCAACAAAATATTTTAAGCTGATAGATGTTGATACATGCCACAATTTTCATTTTGTGAAGAAAATAAACACAACTGCTCCCGACTGCCCTCTCTGTACAGCCTTTTGTAGGATGCTAGCTGTCGGTCAGTGTGTTGATAGTTTCTACTTGGGGCTGATATAGCCTGTTGCAGTATGCTAGTTGTGCATCCAATCCGTTTACTTTTTAGTTAATGTGGTCATTATTCGTTATCAATAAAAATTACAGTGGGCAAGAGAAGAAATAAGTTTTCATCACTCAAAGTTGGTTAATCTTCAATGACAATGGTTGAATCACCCATCTTCCATGTTCCCCACCAAGGTTCGAGTCTTGGTGAAAGCAAAATATTTCCCATTGGTGGAATTTGTGGGGTCAGGGCCATGCTTTTCATAAGCACTTTGATACCTGGCATGTAAAGTTCGCTGGTGGTTACCTTTGAGATAGGGGCTTAGTGAGCAGGTCAAATATTACGAGGTCTTAAAAACATCACATTTACAACCCCCCCTGTCCCGAGCACTGTGGTGGACTGTGATTCATCTTAGCATTTTCCTAGAAACTCTTTTCTTCTCCAATCATTCCCTAAATGTGCATGAGTGAACTAAAAGCAGTGCTCAACTAGTCTTTGGGCAATGACGTTCTTGTGTGTCTTCTTGTTAATTTTTTTGTCATATTCCATCATCATTTCCAGACTTCCAATGATTGGGGAACCCTTCACCTTTTGCAAATGTTCTTTGCTGTTAGGTAGTGAATTACTTCACATTGTCAGTATATGAGAAGACATTGAGATTTGATGATGATTATCCATTGAAGAAATAATCTTTGTTTGCCTACGAAGATTCATTTGAGGTCTTTTCTTATCATCTATGCTTTGCCAGGTCATGGAAGAAGTGTCGCAGTTACGTGTGCATTGCTAGTAGCTTTGGGAGTGGTGGATAACTGGAAAGACGCAGAGAAACTAATCAAAAGCAAGCGACCTTACATCAGAATGAACAATCTGCATAGAAGTGCCTTGGAGGAGTGGTCAAAACATCGATTATCTCCAGTCAAAAGGAATATTGAGACAAATGTGAGCTCGGTCATCGATGGTTCTGCAAGGAAGTAGACAAGATGCTGAAAAATCACTCTTCGTTCTTCATTATTCTGGCCCTCTGATGGAAGGGGACCTCAGGCCACACTTTCAGGGTACACTAAGTACACAGTGGAACTTCTTATGTGTGAGATTTCTGCCTCTCTCTTTGTGGCAGGAAAAAGTAGCAATGTTACCTGGATGTCAGCAGTAGTTCTCACTTCACGCTTGGCAGCTCCAGTTTTTACAAATATTCTGATATGTAAATTATGGTTCCTTCTACTTGATAGATATTCAATGATTACTTGCTCTTTAACAGCGTTGACCTGCCGAATGACAGTGTAATTGTTGTCAGAAATGTTCTTGACCTCGTTCAGGGGTATGGCAAAATTGTCTGATTCAGGGTTTGCATTGCTTAGAGCTGATATGATTGTTAGGGCTTTGTTGCATTGGAATGTTTAAGGCATTTGTTTCCAACCCTCCTCCCTCTGCTGGCCTGCATGATTATTTAGTGTTTATCAGAGCATTAGCAATAGGGTGCAAAAATAGTGAAAGTATTGTGAGTCTCTTGACACTGCTATAAATAAGGCGATTATACCACATGCGTCCGGATTGCTTTAACCCATATAGAGATTTATTCAATTTGACTGAGTAAAGTTCTCGCAGGTTCCTATTATGTGCTTCGGGCAATTTAAATCCTTCAGGGAGTTTCCTGTAAAAGTCGTCACGTTTCCCATATAAAGAAGTTGTAACATCTGTAAAATGTATAGTGAGATTCATGTACTGTCAGACTTAATAGGTATCAAAATGTAGTAACATCAAGCCATCAACTACTGCGGGGGAAGGGGGGGGGGAGTGTTTGGTATGTTTCTTGATAGTCAATATCTGATTTCTGTGAAAACCCTTGTGCAACTAGTCGTGTTTTATGTCTCACAATCTCATTCTTAGTTCATGATGTTCATTTTCATTCAAAATATCCAGCGCTACATCATACGAAAACATTGTATCGAAGTCGATTTCATTTTCGATTCCACCATATCCCAGTCATGACAAAATTGATTGAGATCTCATCGTTATTGCAATTTTTAAGTACCTAAGTTTGAGGTGTAACCTCCACATTTGTCATGTTTGGGAGACTCTTTTGGAGTTGATATTTCCTCCATTTTGTTCACCTCATTTTGTGGTAACTATTTTTTGGAGACCATATTATTAGAAATTATAATGAGGTGAACAATATTTAAAGATATTTTTCGGAGACCATATTAAAAATATTGTTTACCTCATTATAATTTCTAATAATATGATTCCGATTAGTTCCAATCAACCAGTCCCCAAATAATAGATACTCAATAATATTGTTCACCTAATTATAATTTCTAATAATGTGGTCTCCAAAAAAAAGTTACCACAAAATAAAGGGTACTCTATAGTAATTTTTTGTAAGAAATGATATTTGAAGATATTTTCTTGCACGGATGTGTTTGGAAGATGGGAAATTTTAAATTTTCTATATTTGGTGTGAAATAATTCGTGAAAATAAATTTTAAAGGAAATTATTTTCCTCCAACTAAAGAGAAAAAAATAATTTCCTCGTTTGGTTGTTTGGTCGATATTTGAAAGAAACTTTATAATTCAATAAGGTTTATATATAACAACTTAATTAAGAATTTGGTCCCCGAAAATTTTTATTTGATGACATATTTGGTTTCTTTTGTTGACATTTTTCGCAACTAAAATTGGCTAAAATTTAAGAACAAAATTTAATTTCAATGTTTGGATCGAAGGCCGAAACTTTGTAATATGCTACGATTGATTAATAAAACTAAAATATAAATTTTGAATTCCAAATTATTCTCATAATTTTTATTGTTATGATTTTCCTATGCTAAGCAAAGAAAAATGTAAGGGAGCATTTGGTAACAAATCCAAGAAAATATTTTCCAGGAAAATTTTTTGATTTTTCCGGAAAATATTTTAGGCCCCATAAAAGAAATTTTCTATAGGAAAATGTAGGAAATGGTGGACCTACTGTAAAATTTTTCCAAAGTAAACATACCTCCACACATAAGGAGAATAAGTCAATCCAAACAAATTGATCATTTTCCCTGAATTTTTTACCAACCAAACGCAATCATACGATAAAAATTTATTTTCATTGAAAAACTATTTTTCGTGGATAACCCCTTGAAAAATGTTTTCTTTCCAACCAAAAATGCCCGTACTATTTTTTTTTTTAAATAACTTTCTAAATTTCCTCCTCCAATATCCTTCCGGGTTATGACATGCTTCATTTTGGTAGGTGCGTCTTCAGGGAATGTATGCGCTGAATCGGATTAGAAATTGGGTTTGAGAAGTGTGCCTGATACAGTACGTTGCTTAAACTTTGGCAGTGACTCCGTTTTCACTGCTTGAAAATTCACCTAATCGTCACTGAAACCAATCTGCGTGCTGGTACTGTGTTCCTTTTTTCCGTTTTAAGCAGCCATAGCCATTTTCATAGCAAGCTTTCTGAAGAAACCATTGTTGATGCTGAGCTACCTCAAGAACTCGGAGTGATATACAGTGACTCAACATGTGGAAAGGGATTCTTTGTTTAGTTGTTAATATCATCATTTTCTTCTGCGTTTCGGGGGCAATTGCAGGAACTGAGTATGTGATATACAAGGACCCAAAGCAACCTGCTGCAGCTCGTGTGAAGGACCTGCTGAGTAGAATGACTTTAGAAGAAAAGATTGGTCAGATGACCCAGATTGATAGGTCCATGGTCACTGCTCAAGTAATGAAAACCTATTCTATTGGTAAATGCATGCTATTAATGTCTTGCTATTACATTTCGTTTTTCGGAGGTTTTTTATGTACATCATACAGTATTCTTATCGTTATTTGTGGTTGTTTTTATGCTTGGTAATGGCATAGGGTAGCTTTATCAACTGCATTAGTTCACTCATGAGTCATGGAGTTGATGGTGTGACTGGGGTTGTTGAGTCATTGAGTTGGGTTGTTCACTTATTTCTTTAATGTTGTTTTACGAATGATTGTCAGGGTGATACTCCGGGTTTATGGTTAAGTGTGACTTAAAAAGGATTGAAATGAGTATTGATATCGTCAAGTTGCACCTTTCTTTTAAGGTAGCTTACCCGTTGGTAACTCCTCAGTTAAGCGTGCTTCACTGGAAGTAATCTCAGGATGTGTGATCTTTTGGGAAGTTTTCCCAGATAACGTGTGAGCGAGGACGAAACACGCTGAAAAGACTAGTGGTGATTTGTGGGGTCAGTCGGCGATCCTTGAAGCAGTTATCTGTAAAGTCCGCTGCTCGAGGGGTCGGGGCGTTACAGTCACTTCATTGTAAATTGATCAGTGCAGTCCTTATTTATTGCATTTTTTGTTTGTTTATTCAGATAATGTTAGTCTACTTGTTCTATGTTTTAAAATATCTCAGTTTTTGATTGGGCTTCTTAACATGAGTTTAGCCCAAGTTATAATTTGAATTCATTGATGAATGGGATGTAGACTTGTACAGCTGATTGAAATGACTGAATTTTGATATAATGTTTTGATATGATGGACTAAACAAATGGTGTCCTAACTGGGAAATGATCTGTATTTGGGATTCTGCAGGGAGTGTATTGAGTGGTGGTGGTAGTGCACCTTTACCAGAAGCTACTGCTCAAGATTGGATGAAAATGGTCAATGAATTTCAGACAGCCGCCTTGGGTAGTCGTCTGGGAATTCCTATGATCTATGGCATTGATGCTGTGCATGGCCATAATAATGTCTACAATGCTACAATATTTCCCCATAATGTTGGTCTCGGTGCTACCAGGCAAGTGCTTTTCCAGACTTGGAATGCTGTATTTTATGCAGTATGAGATGTTTTGTTTTATGCTATAGCAGTCGGTTGATTTTCTCTTCTGCATCATCATTAAGGAAACCTTGCATTTCAAATCAGTTAGATACTTTCTAATTTAGTTCAAGATGGGACTCTTATCATCTTTGCAGTAATTTTTAGTTCTAATTTACTTAAATGTATTGTGTACAGAGATCCTGATCTGGTGAAGAGGATTGGCGCTGCAACAGCTCTTGAAGTTAGAGCCACTGGGATACAGTATACTTTTGCTCCCTGCCTTGCAGTAAGTAGTTTTAAAAACCAATGGTTGCAGAGTTTTGTTTTGTTTTATTACTTGGTATTTGGTAATGTGTTCGTTTTATGTTTGCTCAGGTATGTAGAGATCCACGTTGGGGTCGTTGTTATGAAAGTTACAGTGAAGATCACAAGATTGTCCAGCAGATGACAGATATCATCTATGGTTTACAAGGAGAAGATCCTCCTCGCAAGGGCACTCCGTATGTTGCTGGAAAGTAATGAGATTGTCCTTCTACCTCAATTTTGATGTGACAATTCCTTAATGCCCTTCTATATACTCGCTTTTTTTCCCCCTTGAGAGGGGGGGGGGGGGGATAAGCAACTCTATACTCGGATGCCTTTAAGTCAATATAAAGCTAGTTTAGTTATGTTGTTGCTCCGTGTTAAAATTGAAAGCTGATGGTGGACATAGCAGTAAAACTGGGATAAGGCAAGAGATTGCCTTGTTGTAGTGCATTAGGGAAGGTATGACTGTGGGAGGAGGTGTGAGATGATTGATGTTTTGGGATATGAGAGAAGAATAAACATAAGAGTGCCTTGAACCAGGTCATTAAGTTCAATGTGACTCACTTGCGACCTTCAGAGGATATAGGACAAGATACAGGCCTATATAGCACGAGGTTAGGGGAGCTAGACCTTTACTCTTGTTTGTGTGTTTAGGGTTTAGCATTTAAGGTTTAGGGTTTAGAACACTGATGGGGAAGATATAACTACAATATTTGCAACTGGTAGTGATTGTTTGTGTGTGTTATATGTGTTCTGCACTTGGCTCTACTTTTTGTCTCCTGTTACTGATTATTGCCAAACAAGTTTTTGCCTTATAAAAAAAGTTTCAACCTGTCCTGGATCCCACAGGAGCAGGTGCACTGGGTATTGTTTGTGAAGTGCATGTGACACAAATTTATAATATGCCATGTGTTTGTGATATGCCAAAGTCTTGGAACCTTGAGAAAGAACCCTGAATTTCTTCAGTTAGCCCAAATATTTCACTGGTGGATATGAGACTTTAGAATAAATTTTCAAAATTTGTAGAGAAGCGGATATTTACCAATGAAGTAAGGAACTTCTCATTTAGAAGCTTTATTACCAGATCTTTGAAATTAGAAGTTGAAATTTCCTGGACCACGAAATGGAATTTTAAACTTCAGAGTTCAAAGATATGATGATCTAAATGCTCTGCCGAATTGCAAGCTGTTAGCTGTACATTCAGTTTTGTCTCACTATTTTGCTCCTTTTTACCAGGGACAAAGTTGCTGCGTGTGCAAAGCATTTTGTTGGAGATGGTGGGACAACTAAAGGTGTCAATGAAGCCAACACCGTAATTGATACGCATGGGTTGCTCAGCATTCACATGCCTGCATACTCCGCTGCAATTATAAAAGGCGTGTCGACTGTCATGGTCTCCTACTCGAGCTGGAACGGTGTAAAAATGCATGCAAATCATCAGTTAGTCACAGGATTCCTCAAGAACACACTCAAATTTAAGGTAGACATCTAATAATGGAGTCATGTTTATTTTTTCACTTAAATGATGTCTCCATTGTATGTTTCCCATGGAATGCAAATAACGATCTGTTTTACAATGTATAGATTGTCAACTTTGATATCTATTATCTTTCATTTTTAAGGCGTGTCGTGTTCTTTTCTTGTTCTTATCTCTGCTTAGCTGTTTGAAATCGTCTTCTGCTTTTCATTGGGAGCTGGAGAGAATTGGGGTGGGGCTTCAACTTTTTAAAATTCTTTTTTTCTTTATATTAATGATCGAAACTTTTTCCCAAGGCTCCTAGCAAAAGCAACCATTAAATCAATTTATAAACATTATTTTGTCAATTTTAGGCCAACCTGAAACTAATAATTCTTATGACTTGTCTTATTCATCCATTTTATCAATAGTGTATGAACATGTGAGATGAATTTAATTTATTAATGCAAGTTGTTACTTCGTTGGTTATCAGGGTTTTGTTATATCGGATTGGCAAGGAATCGACAAGATAACTTCACCTCCTGATGCCAACTACACATATTCTGTCCTGTCCGGAATTCAAGCTGGCATAGATATGGTTTGCCTCTTTGCATATGGATACTTATTTTACTGTACTTTTGTTCGCAGAACTATCTAGCTAATTTGAGTAAGGAATGCAGATAGCAGAAGAAAGATGTAAATTTGCTTTTGCTTACCATTACAGGTTATGGTTCCCTACAACTTCACCGGATTCATCGATGATCTCACGTACCTTGTCAAGAACAACTATATCCCAATGGAGCGCATTGATGATGCTGTGTCAAGAATCTTACTAGTCAAGTTCACGATGGGCCTTTTTGAGAACCCTTTTGGTGATCCTAGTCTTGTAGACAATCTGGGAAGTCAGGTCAGCCAAATATTCATTCTACTGCACTTTTTCTTAAAAGTGGGACAGATTTTTTTTATTTATTATTTTTTTTTGGGGGGGGGGGGGATAAAATGACGCGGTTATCTCATTGTACATTTTTATTTCTGTTTTCTGACGTGTACATGTATTGTTATTAAATTCTTCTGTTTGACCAGACCCACAGAGACTTGGCAAGAGAAGCTGTTCGAAAATCACTTGTGCTGCTGAAAAATGGTAAAGATGGGGAAGGTCCAGTGCTTCCTCTTCCCAAGAAGGCACCGAAAATACTAGTTGCTGGTAGCTTTGCTGATAATTTGGGCTACCAGTGTGGAGGATGGACAATTAATTGGCAGGGATTTACTGATAACAAATCTACAAGAGGTACCTGTTTTGCTATCATGATGCACGTTGGATAAAATAAACTACTCTATAGCGCTAAGAATAATGTTTAAAGTACTTTAAAAACCATAAATAATGGCATTTTTATAAATCATTTAATTGGATGCAGTCAGAGTTACGACATAATACTATTGATACTGGTATTTTCTCTAAAAGGTGAGAACCGAGTTCCGTTTGGCTAGTTCATTCTCGGAGACAATGGTTTCTGGATTTATCATTAGGTCTTCCCGGATCAACTTTGGTTCCTTTTCCTGCTTCCTATATTTTGTTTAATCCTTTCTCAATATGTTCCCATCTTTTCTGCCTTGCCAGTAACAACCGCTTTTTCTGATGCTTTTAGACTTGATTTCAATAGAATGGGTTAAAAACTAATAAGCTGAACTATGCCTCCTGTGACGTGGATAACCCAAACCAGTTCAGGTGAAATCATCATCAAGAACTTGAAAGTCCCAACTAAACGGGGGTTATGTTGCACCCCACACTTGAAAGGGCGGGAAAATTTCCCCTAAAATAGCCTAGTGCATGTCTCTTTTGCATGAGGTTAATAAATCATGCTAATTGAAAATCAACTTGGAATGAACAGGAACAACAATCCTTGCTGCAGTAAAATCTGCCGTACATCGAAGCACTGAAGTTGTGTACCAGGAGAATCCTGATGGTAACTTTGTAAAGTCCAACAACTTTGCTTATGCTATTGTTGTTGTTGGCGAGCCCCCGTATGCAGAAACTGCTGGAGACAGCGATACTCTGACATTGGCAGACCCCGGACCGACTGTCATTAACAATGTCTGTGGAGCTGTAAAGTGTGTTGTGATCGTCATATCTGGCCGTCCCCTTGTTATTGAGCCATACATTGCTAAGATTGATGCCTTGGTGGCTGCTTGGTTGCCTGGAACAGAAGGTCAAGGAGTGGCTGATGTCTTGTTTGGCGATCACGAGTTCACTGGAAAGCTTCCAAGAACATGGTTCAGAACTGTCGATCAACTCCCGATGAATGTTGGAGATAAGCATTATGACCCTCTCTTCCCCTTTGGCTTTGGACTTAAAACTGAGTCAATTGTCACCAAGTAAGAAAAACTTTGCTTGAGTTTATCGTTTATCTTTTTGTGTTCTGCACATCGTTTTACTATTTGAGGAATCCTTAGCATTTTTTTCTGGAAGCATGGGAAATTGTAGATCAATTCAGTTCATGGGGTTTTGTTTGGGTTTCGTTTCAAAGTTGGGTCTGCTCATTTCGACTGTACACAAATTTTATGCAGTCTTTTCGAGTTATTCTAATTGAAGATAAGGACTAGATATGGTATGATTACTAAAGGTGTTTCATGTTGTTTTGTAGATCTCTATCAGCTGCTGCAGATGGAAGGCCATGCATTCTTATGATCACCATTTCCTTATTTATCAGTTATTATTTCAAATATGTAGTTTCCGCTTAGACATTCGGAGGATCTATCAACCAATATTATTCAAAACAGGGTGATGTTAATCAGAAGATCTATGTTCCCTAATTCTATAAGTTGGCTTATTCTATCAACCAAGATTATTTTGAACTTAGCTTATAGAACAGCATTATGTTAAGAAGTTCCATGTCCCTAGTTCATCCGAGTTTGAAATATCATGCTCAGTTCTATAAGCTAAGTTCAAAATTATCAACCAAAATATCATGCTGAACTTATTCTATCAACCAAGATTATATTTTGCAGAATGAGTTCTGTAAGCTAAGTTCAAAATGTCTTTGATAGAATAAGTTCAGCAAATAACTTTGCACGTCTTTCAATTAAGTTCAGTAGAATATGTGCCAGTTCTCTTGAATTTCGTGAATTTCCTGTGTGAGTAAGAACTCGTGTATCCGCTCTCGCTCACAGTGTAGATCTTTCTCCACCCTTTGCTAGGGTTTCCAAAATTTCCTTTCGTCTAACCTATTTTGCTGTAAGAAACTCCAAATATTGCCAATTTTGCAATTCCTAAACTGCTTGATAGCATCTGTCGAAGCTGGAAAAGAGGCAGACGTTGAACAATTTATTCATTTAACCGAAAAGCTATGAGAAAACCAGGCAACGCTGGAATTGGAGGTTGATGAAGAAATCGAATTGGTGCTCAATGAATCGACCCTTGTTGGAGGACTAGTTTCAGACAGAAGGATGAATAAAAATGCGGCCAGAGCCACAATCCAAAGGCAATTGAATCGGAAAATGTGGGTATGAACCTAATAAAAATTTAAGTAAATCGTAAATAATATATTTAATAGATGAAGTATAAAAACTTTCACGAAAAAATTGATTTGATAAAATAATAAAATTAAATCAGCAACGTATCAAAATTCTGCATAGTAAACTGAAAACGACATTTTGCAAAAACAAAAAATCTGTGCGTTCAATTGAGAAACAGTACCAATTAACCTCAATCCAAAACAATAAAATGACCAAAATATTCAATCTGAAATCACCCAAATTGCCACCTTTGGATTTGCCCATCCATTTCATGTGGACAACTTAAAGTAAGTGCATTGCAATTGAGAATCGGAAGCTACAATTGGTGTCAACTTGAAATAATGAAATGATTAAAATTTCCAACATGAAATTACCCGAATAGACACCTATAGATTTGTCTATGTGATATCTTAATAATAGATTCCCTAAGCCTTGTTGCATGCTAAATCCGTCCCAAAATATTTGTCCTTTTATCTAATTTTTTTGTCCCAAAATATTTATCCCAAAATATTTGTCCCATTTACAGTTCTAACAAATGTAATTACTTTTTTATCCCCAATTAATAAATTCTTTTTTTACTTTTTACAATTCCAACCACTATTAACTTTAATTAAAGTAGAGGTATTTGGGTAAATTACAAACTTTTTACTTCAATTCCCAATATGCATTGCTTTCATCAAGTTAGGTAAATGGACAAATAAAACGGGGCGGAGCCTACCTATCTACCCGTAAAAAAGTATAGAAAACACACTTTCGTAATCAAGTCATTGGTAGTCGCGCCAAAAGCAGAAAAAAACAATATTCTACTATTGTTCAGAGCTTCTTCTCCCTTATGCACCTGTTTGATCTCCATTAGACACCCTTCATATACATATTTTGTTATTCTTCTCGCCTCTCTCTCGCAGATTGTCTAATTACAGGTTAGTTTTGCTAACTTCGATTGCTCTTTGTTCAATTTTCATGCTCGCCATCACTTGATTTAGATAGTTGCTTGGAACCGCCATACTTGGCAGAGAGGTGAGGAAACAAGTCTCTGGTGTTTTTATACTTCTTCAACAATGACTTAATTTTTGTTATGAGAAATTGTGCGCATTGATTATTAGATTCTAGATGTTAATTGGATTGATTGTTAATGTTATTCATTTTGTGCCTCTAGGGTGAAAAGGCGTTTCTTTTGGCAGATACTCCCTCCGTCCCAAATCAATTGACACTTAGATTAAATTTTGACCGTTAATTACTCACAAATTACAATGAGTTACAATATGAAATTATCGTCATTAGAAAATACTTTACTAAAAATTATAGTGCAGGTAATTTCATATTGTAACTCATTATAATTTGTGAATAATTAATGATCTAAATTTAGAGAAAGTGTCAATTAATTTGGGACAGAGGGAGTAGGTTAGTACAGAAGAGTAATTCCAGATCATTGGTAGTGTTTTCGGCAGATAGGTTAGTATAGAAGAGTAATTCCAGATCAAGAAATCGGTCTAGTTGGAGGTAAGCAGGCAAAAGCGAAAATGGGAGGGGCAGCATTTCCTGGATTGCTAGTGTTGGCTTTTATAAGCCACTCTTGTGTTAGAACTTTGATTTAGAACCGGAATGGTTTCAAAAGCATGCCCATTGAATGATCACTTTACTACTTAAGGTTTAATTTGCATCTTCTGTTGTGCAATAAGGGGATCCGCGAATTAGCGTTTAAGTTGGCGTGCCATGAACTTGTTCGCTTTGGTCGATTGACTGCTATTGAAATTAATGGAGACAATGTTATTGTCTGGTGGGTGACAATGTTATTAGTAGAAGAGCTGGAAGGTCTTTGTTGTTGAAAGGCTCATTGAGATGGTAAACTGGGAAACTAAACATCAAATATCATCAATGTTAACTGGAAGTTGGCCCTTGGTGGAATTCATAGCAAGTTGGTTATTTGCCGATGCCAATTGTTGAAAAAGTTACTTCCTACATCAACCTCTCGTTGAAAAAATTATTTTGAGGACACCTTTATAATGAATGAAGGATGCATCTGACTGACTTGTCTGACTGTTCTTGGATTCTAGATTTTGATTTCTAGGTCCTTTAGTTAATGAGTGAAAGTGCTTTAACACATTGGAAGGGTATGTGCAGAGTCCTTGGTTCTAAACTTCTGTGCTTTACAAAAGGGTTCCTATGTGTATGTTTTCATTTGATTAAAGATTTATGTGCATCTCCATCCCAATATGAATGGAATTATGGTGGCTGTGCTACACCTCTTGCAGCCATATCTTGCTGAGAAGATGGATTATGAATTAAATAAGTGAATCCATGAGTTCTATATGTGTTTATTTTTTGCGAACATTATTAAGAGTTTTGTTGGGGCTTAGGTGCCAAGATTTTAAACGAGGCATCATTTTCAATTTGAATTCCTCAGCAGTGAACTTCGGAAATAAACTTTTAGTTGGTGGAGATGTGAATGGGAATGTATTGGGGCACCTAACCAGGGGATATCTAGTTGGCTATTGAAATTGGGAAATGCTTCAATATGTGTTGTTTGGGGAAATCAGAGAAGTAAAACATCTACGTGGATGGTTTCTGGCCTCGAACACTTAGAGGAAACTTTTGCTTTGATTGGGCATTTGTATGGATTTGGCTTGGCTGATTGTCTTTGGTGGTTCAAAACAGTAACCGCCGTGTGTGTGTGTGTGGCTTCAAAATTTTTTGGCTAGAAGACTTCAAATGGTGGCTGCCTTGCTACAAAAGTATTGCCGGGAAATCACATGAATTTCTGTGGTGACACTCAATGGGAGGGGTGAATTTATTTTTTTCACTGTCTGCATCCAGAATTATAGGTCAGGGGATGTGCAAAAGAGGTGCTGATGGCATTTGGAGAGGAACTGTTACTGTTGTATTGGAAAAAGTAGTTAGTACAATTCCAACTTCCGAACGCTATCATTTTTCTCTTGAATTTTTTTTTCCCCAATCAAAAGGGCTCCTATAACTGGGCAAAATGATTATATAAATTCCAAAGCTTGTGCTTGTTTTCGGACGTGGTGTGTTGAATCCTGTTTGCATTGATTCTTCTCTTTGAAGTGCTACGCTTATATCCTTTTCCCTTCTTCAGAGGATGTGCAGCCTGGATTGTTTCAACCTTCAACCTGACAGATGCATTAGAACAAGTGAGGAAAAATAAGCAGACTGAAGGGGTGGTTTGCTGTTGGTGTTTTCTGGAATTATCTGAAACGAATGAATAATGATTCTCTCTGCTCTTCTAACGTCTGTTGGAATCAATCTTGGCCTTTGTTTTCTGTTTTTCACTTTGTACTCTATTCTAAGAAAGCAGCCGGGTAACATAACTATTTATGCACCACGTCTGGTCGCTGAAAGAAAGCTTGAGCAAAATACTCATTTCAATCTAGAAAGGCTTTTGCCTTCAGCTGGTTGGATAAAAAGGGCATGGGAAACATCAGAGGAAGAATTATTGGAGAATTCTGGTCTTGATGGCGTGGTTTTTATCCGAATATTCATCTTTAGGTAATTTGAAGCCTTCCTAGCAAAATTGGTATGCCTATTTGTTGTCACCGGAATCATTTGCTGCAAAACGTATGGTCAACTTCTGTTATTTGGGCGTGCAGTTTAAAGGTATTTGGTATTGCTGCAATTATTGGCGTGTTCGTCCTCCTACCCATAAACTTTATGGGAAGTCAGTTGATAATTGATTTCTCTGATCTGCCAAATAAGTCTTTGGATTCCTTCAGCATTTCCAATGTCAACAATGGTTCAAACAGGTGAATAGCTTCTCTTTGTTTTTGTGATATTACATGCTTGCTGTTTAATTGCCCAAATCTGTTGTCTTCTGTATTGCTGATGGACTTTTCTGGACTTGTTAAAATTTGGTCACATCCTATTTTGGTGTTTGCGATAGTAAGCGTTATTACAAATGAATGTGGTTTATGTTATCCAGCTAGTCTGGAAGTCTGTGTTCTTGTTTGATTGCCTGCTGTATTAATACCTAACAACTCACATCCCACTAAAAAGTACTCTTTAGGTATTTATTGTTATATAGAATGGGTACCTGTTGGCTGTTACCCAGTAACCACTACGTAAGTCAACCCCCCCCCCCCCTTTCGGAA
Source organism: Portulaca oleracea (assembly GCA_029582165.1). Lineage (NCBI taxonomy): Eukaryota > Viridiplantae > Streptophyta > Magnoliopsida > Caryophyllales > Portulacaceae > Portulaca > Portulaca oleracea. The sequence goes on along the minus strand of CM055871.1, from coordinate 46,520,978 downwards.
GTGGGAAGGGAGGGGGCAGGGGGAGCGTTTTCATTTTCTTACTTGGTGCAGGGGTGGCCTGTCACATTTTATGTTGGTTGAAACATTTTCATTATTTATGATTGTTTGGTACTGTTTCTCCTTTCTGAACTGTTTCAAGGAATTAGAGAAAAGAACATACTCCTGACCAAAGACAGACTTCTTTTTTTTTTTTTTTTTGGGGGGGGGGGGGGGGGGTGTTTTCCATTTGGAGCAATCCGCAAGGTGAAATATTGGGATATTTTGTGTCTGAATATACTTTCCATGTTGATGATTTACAACTTGTTGGAGGGACCTTCCCTCTACAGCTCTACTTTTCCTCTTCTAATATTTAAGTATGCTGTTTAGTGGATCCAAGGGATTTTCTCCAGGATTACTAACTTTCCTTGTCACTATGCTACTGAAAGACAATGGAAGTCTAATTGTTTCTGACTAAGCCTCTAATTTGATTATATGTTACAATTCTACTTGTTTTGTACGTATGCTATATCCTGTAGCATTCTATTGTTCTCTTTTTTTTCTAAACTGTTGGTGAAATATTGAAATTTTGTATCATACTGTCAAAAGTGGATTCTAAGCTTAATTGCAATTTCTGATGAAGGTCTTCTTTTCTTTGAAGGTTGTGGATTCACTTTTCTGCTGCGTATGTTTTTACCGCTGTTGTGTGCTATCTTCTTTACTATGTAAGTAAACTAGCCTTTGCAGGGTAATGCAAAAATTTTCTATATTGAAGGTGAAGACCAAATACACTTCCCCCTTATGCACACTTTTGGTTTTGAGCTACCTGCACAATCACCTTTTAATAAGCTATGTTATTAAGCAAGTTCCATTTTTGCCTGTCCCCTGCATTGATTTCACATGACATTATCTAGTGACATGACTCTTGATGGCCCATTGTAAAGGGAATATGGAAACAAAGTGCATGAGGGGAGCATAGGGCTTTTTTGTCCTTTTTCTTTTGGCTGCAAATGCTGAACTGGTGTATATGCAGGAATATAAGCTCATTTCGGCGAAGCGGATTACTTGTTTCTATTCATCTAAGCCTAGGCCCCACCATTTTACAGTACTTGTTCGTGGGATCCCTGCATCAGGTGGAAGCAGCTTTAGTGAAAGTGTGGACCACTTTTTTAGAGAGTATCATCCTTCCACTTATCTGTCAAATACAGTTGTTCGTCGAACAAGCAGACTGCAGCAGCTCATTGTAAGCATAGTTTTTACGAGATGCATAATTTTATTCTGATTTCTGATGTTGAAAATAAGCATCTTTATATTGTATCAAATGTTGCAAGTGCCTTTCTAAATCATCAGTCACTTATGTCAAACAGTGAGGCCATTTTGGGGCATCAAGCCTCAGCTTCTCTGTCAAAATTTATGAGTATGAAGGAAATTCTTTAAGTTCTATGGTAGGATATGTATGCTATTCTTTAAACTCGTTTTAATGGAATCGTTATGAGGCAAAGTTTGGGGACTTCTTTTAAAGGTTCTGAGGAGTAGATTGCTTTGACATCAGTGTATTTTAGTGAAGGCTCTAGATGGACAAGATCTGAAGGCAAGACGGATATACAAATAGCATTCTTTAATCTTTTTACGAAGGAAATAATTAAGTTGGTGTGATAATCCTAGACATAATGTGGGATGGCTCTAGGTTAACAAATCGGAGAATTTCCACTACGAAAGGGATATTAAACTTTCTGAAATCAAGCTATCAACCAGATATTGGAGAAAGCCCTCAAAAGCAGTCTTTGCCATTTGCTCTCTTAGATTTAGAGCTGGTCCGGCTTAATTCAAGTCTGGACAAATTGAACATTTAGACAAAAGTTACATTCCTGGACCCTGTTAGGATTACTAGTTCAGACACGGCTGGAACTGGATGATAGATGTTTGGACCTGGTTGCCCGAGTGTCCAAATTTATAAATTAGAGCATGATTTTGGACATTTTGACCGAAATTATATGAAATTGAGGCAAGCCTGTGTTAGTGGCAGAACTGTGGCTAATTCCACCCGATTTTCTGAATGTTTTAAAGATTTATTGTGGATGTAGGAACAAATCATACATAAACCAAATGGATAATTGGATTCTAATAATCCCTACTTTCACCAATTGGACAATGGTGGACCGCACTTTCACTTTGTATTCTAGTGGTTCAAAAAAAAAATAAAATTGGATTGTAGTGGTACCAAATCCACCTCCACATTCTTCTTATTTTTTTCATTCCTACACTATATTGTTTTTGTTTTTTTGTTCCTGCCCCTAGAAAGTTAACGAATTGTAGTTTCTAAAACATTTTTTAAATTATTTTTTTGAGACTCCGAATAATTATTATGATTTTTTAAAAATAATAAAAGTGAAAAAATCGTAAAAAATAGTAAAAAAATGAAAAAAATTTGGGAGAAACGTTGTAAATTCATTAAAAATCATTGTAAAGTGTTATACTAAGTTTTGAATCAAATGCAACACAAAATCTATGATTCTCTCGAAAATATCCCACTACAATCCAATTTTATTTATTTTTGGACCACGAGAATACAAAGTGAAAGTACGGTCTGCCATTGTCCAATTGGTGAAAGTAGGGATTAATTAGAATCCAATTTTCCTAAACCAAATTGTCCAATGTCTGACCCCAATTATCTCGATTCATCCGACTCCTAATTGTCTCTAAAATCCGAAAACCCTAGGCAAGAATGCTCAAACCCGAATTTGAATTGGATTTGAGTTCACACTTGACCTGCTTTCCCAATGTTAAATTGAGACAAAAATTCGGCGAGTATATCGGGTTTTTTTTTCTCAGTCAGACAAATTCAGGTATTTGAGTTGGATGAAATTTCGCCCGTGGTGCTTAGATTCTTGCATGTTCTTGTCAAGAGGCTAGTGCCTCCTTCTGTCACGAGGGGGCTTTGCAGCCATGAAATCAATTTGCTTGCGTTCGTCAATATAAACCAGTAGATTTATAATGATGTATCATATAACGAGATGCTTCCAAAACTTGATACAGGCAGCATGTTACATCTCATTTAGGTACATGGTTTTGCATTGTATTGTTCTCCTTTTACCTCAATAGGTTTTATGCATGATTGAAAGATTTCATTAATATGTATGGGTTTTATTGCCATTCCTAGTCATCATACATAGAATGTAGAGGGTTCTTCTAAGTGCTTCGTTTGTTAAATGCTTAGATGTGAAATAGATTGTGTTGGTCTCATTAAGTATTGAGTAATGCTTGATTCTCATTTCTCTTCAGTTGGGTTCTTGGTCTTAGTTCCTGAAGTTCTATGTTAATGAGTAAGAGGTTTATTGGCATCCCTAGTTAGTAGTTATCACACATATAGTGCCCGAGGTCCCCCTTAGTTCTATGTTAGTTAAATACTAAAATGTGAAATAGATTGTTTTGAGTCTCATGATGTATTAAGTAGTGCTTGATTCTTATTTCCCTTCAGTTTGGTTCGGGCTGTTGGTTTCTGAGGTTTAATTGTCTGTATGTTCTAGAATGATGCAGAGAAACTTTACAGAAAGCTTGGACATACAGAGTCTGAAGGACAAACTAGTCGACAAGATGATGGTCTTGTACGTCTTTCTGGGAGCAGAGCTAGTCGTGTAAATAGGCTAGAGAAAAGGTTTGAAGCTGTGGTGATCAACATGAGGGAGGAGCAATCTTCATTATATCAAAAGGTGCGTGTTAAATTAGCATTGCTTAAATTGCATAAAGTGAAATGATGATCATAGTTATTAAAATCCCGATCCTGATCTACGATTCTACGATTTTATGATCCAAAATCCTTGATGCGATTCTACTATCTACATTCCGATCCACGATCCTACTTAAGTTAATTCCGATTCTAACTACTCTATGGATCCGAGTTGGGATCCCCATTCTAACAACCTTGATGATGATTAGGTTAAAGAGTACTTTGAACTTTGTACATTTTTCACCATGATCACTCTGGAAGCTTGTAGAGTTTCATCTCTGGGATGATAAGAACATTAGCTAAAAAATGCGTTAAAAATCTTATTATATCTAACCACACTAATGCAGAGAAGAGATTGACCAAAGGCAATTGCTAAACCTTATAGCAAATGCTATGATTAGCTTAGTTCTATGTTAATGAGTAAGAGGCTAAAAAATGCTAGGAAGAATAGTCACAATTAGTTGTGGTATGCTATGCCTAGCAAGACATGTGCCACAACTTGGTGTTGCTGTAAATGTGTCCCCACAGGCCACAACAATAGGTAGGACTAAGCTAGTGTCCCTAACCTAAAGTCTTATTATATCTCAACTTCGCTAATGCAGAGAAGAGATTGACCAAAGGCAATTGCTAAACCTTATAGCAAATGTTATGATTAGCGATAGACTCTATCTTATTAATTATTATGCTGTACCTTTGCTCTGAAATTCTGCAATCGGTTCTCTTGTGATTTGCACGCATCTAATTAGAAAAATAAAATACGAAAATTACTCATTCAGTTTAAGGCAAAATGGAGACTTGAAAATCTGACCAGACTAGGAGGTTGAACTCGCTCTATTTTCAAAGCTCAAAATCAAGTCAAATAGTAGCCATTTACTTGAAAATCTGATCAAATTAGGAGGTTCAACTTTTTTGACCCGGGACCAGATCATAGTCCTATTAAAACAGCAGCCGACCCATATTTTGAAGCTTTCGAGAACTTAGGGTAGACCATCCTGTGGAAGTGGGATTTTCGATAGGTCTACTTGAATTTTTTCCTCGGGGTCACGGAAAAGTGGAACTTCTGGCTGCCAGGAATTGGACAAGGCATCTGACAATTTCAGTACTAAGAGCTGATTGCCACAGGATCTACCAAGTAGCATGTGCATTTATCTGGTATCCTTTTACTAACATTGGTCTATCTCAAACTACAGCCGGGTCTGTCGCTCCCTCCCCCCCCCCCCCCCCTCTGAGTCATTTAGCAATTACTAATTTGTGTACAGGAGTATTTGTAGACTTGTGAGTCAAGAATACACTATTTGTTCCATATTTATGTGTACAGGAGTATATATTTCTGAGATTATTGGTGTTTATATAGTAAGTTGGTGGCTTCTTAAAATATTTTTCACAATGATGAGCAAATAAATTGAGGCTCTTGGATCCCTATTTTTGCATAAGAGCCTTTATTGTTGAAATGATTTGAATGTATGTTGGGAGCTAATGTCTCATGCTCTCAAAGTTCTGGTCTGTAGGAAGTTCCTGCTGCTTTCGTCTCTTTTAAGTCGCGGTATGGAGCTGCAATAGCTTTGCATATGCAACAAGGGGTCAATCCTACAGAGTGGATCACTGAACCAGCCCCTGAACCTGAGGATGTTCATTGGCCTTTCTTTTCTGCCTCGTACCTCAAGATATGGATTTGCAAGGTGATTGTGTATGTTGCTTGTGCTGTTATTACAGCTCTGTTCTTGATTCCAGTTGTGGTTGTACAAGGTCTTACTCACTTGGATCAACTGGAGCACTGGTTTCCTTTCCTGAAAAGCATCCTGACCATGTGAGTTATTAGCTTTCTTGTGGACATGACTAATGACTGTTGAGTGATGATTTTGTTTGGATGTCTTCCCGTAATTTTTCTTTTGGCATGATCACAGTTCCTTTTTTTCCCCATTTGTTTGGCGTGTGGGAAAACGAATACCAAACCACATTAAAGGAATACTGGACCAAATTATGCCAGTCCTGCCTAGGCTAGTTGCGATGACATATAAGGCCTTATTCCTGCAGTCAGGCTGCAAAAGGCAAAATTCAAATATTGCAGGATTTGCTGTAGTTCCAATGACGTTTCTCTCATAGTGACCATAATTTGGTATTTAAGATGAAAAACAGAAGTGGGAGAACTGGTGGAAGACACATGACAAGAGTTGTGTTCAAGTAGTTACTGTAGCTTCAGAGTAATTTATACTATAGGCTGGTCTACTTGGGTTGCGTATGCAGATCTGTTTAATGATGAAAGATAAAATATGCAATTGACTTTCTAAGTAGAATATTGGTTTTCATTTTCAGTCAATTTCTTACTTTTGTTTCCCCCCCTTTCTTCTTGTTCCCCTTTTTACTTGTTTTATTGGCTTGATCTTTAACAATAGTAAGGCCAAGCTGAGGTTTTTTTGTTTTATTTTATTATTTTATTTCTCGTTTTTCCCTTTTTTTTTTGGGTGGGGGTTGGGGGCTGGGAGGGGCAGAAATCATAACCTATTGCTTTTGTCCATAGAGAATTGAAGTTTGAATAATGTTAACGGTCCCTACTGGCAAAAATGCTCCTTGATTTCTTATGATCACCCCAGTCTTTTCTTTCTGTCAACTTTTATTGATATTGAGATTTGCTTTGTGTATGTGTGATGTCCCCCTTGGTGTCCTTCGATAAAAATTTTAGTTACTCATTAAAAAAAAAAAAGACCAAACGATCAGTTTTTTGTCATATTCTTCAGACATTGACAATTTGACTTATAAATCTGTATTTGAGTTTCAGATCTTTTGTCAGTGAGGTGATCACTGGATATCTGCCAAGTCTTATTCTTCAGTTATTTCTATATTTCATACCACGCATTATGAAGATGCTGTCGTCTATCCAAGGTTACATATCCATGAGTGATATAGTGAGAAGTGCTTGCAGTAAGGTGCTTTGGTTTACTGTATGGAATATATTCTTTGCAAATGTGCTATCAGGGTCGGCTCTATATCAAGTAAATTTGTTGCTTGAGCCCAAAGAGATCCCGAGACTTCTTGCCCTAGGTGTGCCCGGTCAGGTGATTATACTGTTGTTACTTGACATGCTTTGAGTTTGAGATGTGCTGAGGATGTGTCCACTCATGAGATTTCCAACCCTTCACGCAGGCTTCGTTCTTCATTTCATATGTTGTGACAACTGGGTGGACTAGTACGTCCTCAGAGCTGTTTCAACTTTTCCCTCTCATCTGCAATTATGTAAGAAGAATCTTTGCCAGAAAAGACGATGCTGATGTAACTGTTCCATTAATTCCGTATGAAAGTGAAATTCCACGGATTCTGTTCTTTGGGCTTCTTGGGATTACATATTTCTTTCTTGCCCCGCTCATTTTGCCATTCGTGCTTGTTTACTTTGGTCTGGGATACCTTGTCTTTCGAAATCAGGTTCGACGGCTTTCTTTTCTTTGCTTTCAACAATTCTTGTTTATTTTGCGCATGATTTAACATGCTACAATAGTTGAGCTTATGAAAAGGTGCAAGTCACCTTGATTCCTAGTGCCTTTCTATTATATGGTGTATGTTATCTTGTGACAAGCTATTGGGTCATTGCATGCATTTGCTCTGAATATATTTTTCAAGAGAATCGATCAATATGGAAGCTTGGCCAACTCATGATAGCTACTAAATGTTTTCCTTGGTAATTAGTTTTTTTCTTTCCAAACTAGATGAAAAAATGACTTAACTTCAAATATAGAAAGACATAGATGATATAGACTTACTGTGCAGCTTGGCAGGGATGAACACCTCAATAACACTCAACAGTAAGTATCATCCCTTATCAAAATAAAAAAGCCCATCGATGAGTGTTTATGGAGGGTTCAGTCCTTAAATTCATTTTACTAGTTTTTCCAATTCCGGGGGACTTTCATGGTCCTTTAAAATTAATAAATTTATACCAATTTCATGGTCCTTTAACATTAATAAATTTATACCATAAATAATGCTTGTTGATGAGCATTTTGTTTTTGTATCCTCACATACATGGATAGCTTATCACCTAACCAAAAAAAAGAAAAAAAAGGAAAACCAGAACAAAATGGTGGATAGCATGCTGAGATCTCCTCAATATAGGGGTGTAACCATTTAGTTATCATTCCATTCTCTGTCCGAAGGAGTTGTTCGATGTTGGGAAGGCTAAACCTTTTGATGCATTTTGGATAATACTGTGATTAGGATATTTTTGATCTACCAAATATCATATCAGAATGTACTCACCTATATGAAGCTTCTGCCAGGCATGGAGTATTGGTAGATACTAGATAGGGTTTTCAGTGACAATATTTTCAATACAGAAGAGGGTTTTACACAAAACCTGCAGCTTCCCAAAACTCAAATTCTGACAGTTAGGATCTGCAAAGGCCTATTTACAGGCATAACTTGCAGACTGTTGAATAGCTAGTGAAAGTTTGTAAGGCAATAAATGTGTTGCTCCTAACAAATGTTCCACATGGATAGAATAATGTAGTTTCTAGCTCTTGAGGGAAATAAGTATGTTGCTCATAAATAATGTCCTACATGGATAGAATAGTGTTGTTTCTAGCTCTTTATAAGTTAAAGAGTACCATGGACTTATAAATGAATAACCCATGGAGGCGCGGACTGTAGGGCATACTTGGCAGATTTTGCTATTGAAACAATACTCAGACATCTCAGGAATGAGGAAAATCGTAAAAGAGATGTTATGTACTTGGCAAATAGTTCAAAAGTGAATTTTGTGACTTGAGAGAAGTCTAAGAAAAACAAGTCCCTTAGGGCAAAAAAATGACAAGTCTAGTTTCAAGGGCAAAGGTACCTAAGGGAACCAAGAAGCTGAATAGTCATTGTTACGATTGTAAGGGCAAGGGGCACTACATTAAGGATTGCAAGAAAATGAAGGCAGATTTAACAATAGAGAATGGAGATTCTTCCAATGCTAACATGATAGAGGATAACATGAAGACTTGATTGCCATGGCATCTAATCTTCATTTAAATATGATTACTGAGATACATATGGCTATGAAGCTATTCCACCAAGATCAAATGAGGGCCGACTATAGGCAAGCCTTCTGGTCGGTGGTATAACACAGATCCCTCCATTCATGTTTGTTATGACAGGTCACAATTTAAAACTTATGGCAGGTCGTGGGGTACTCATGGGGAATGACATTCCGGCCAAGGTCCTTGGACTAGGGACGATAAAGTTGAACTTCACATTGGTGAATGTCTTTCATGTTCTAGACATGAGGAATAATCTAGTTTCTAGCAATATTTTATCTAAGAAGGGTTTGTGGTTGTAGTTGGCTCACAGATTGTTATTTATAAGAACGCTATGTTTGTTGGCACAGGTTATGAGTGTGAGGGCATGTTTAAACTAAGTTTGAATGAAATAAATGTACCTAGTTCTGCTTATCTAGTTGATTCTTATTTTGTTTGGCATGCTAGGTTTGGTCATCAAAATTTTGATTCCTTGAAGTTTATATGAAGGATGGATACTTCTCTTGTTAATCAGAAATAAATGATTCGAAGTGTGAAATGTGCATTCAAGCTCAAATCACTAAGAAACCATTTCCTAAGGTTGAGAGAAATACACAAGTTTTAGACTTAGTTAATTCTAACATATGTGAAATGAATGGAATATTGACTAGGGTTGGTAAAAGATATTTTATCACATTAATTGATGATAGTTTGAGATATACGTATGTAGTACGAACTAAGGATGACGCGTTTGATATGTTCAAACGCTACAAGGATGAAGTTGACAATCATAAGGAAAGAGAATCAAATTCTAAGGAGTGATAGGGGAGGGGAGTATTTCCCAACTACATTTGATGAATTCTATGAGAACCATGGTATAATTCATCGAAGATCAGCCCCTAGAACACCTTAACAAAATGGCCTTGTAGAAAGGAAAATTCAGACTTTATGTAGTGTGGTTAGTGCCATGTTATCAATTGCTAATTTGCCGAAAAATATATGGGAGAGGCACTCTTAACTGCTTGTCACGTCCATAATTGAATTCCTTCTAAGAAAACAAGGGTATCTCCATGTGAAATATGGAAAGGAAGAAAGCTTAACATTAAATACTTCAAAGTGTGGGGGTGTATCGCCTATTATAGAATCTTTGATAAAAAGAGGACCAAGTTAGGCCCAAGGGCATCAAGAGTATCTTTGTAGTTTATGTTGAAAATTCCAAAGTATATAGGTAGTTGGACTTATAATCTAATGTGATTGTACAGACTAGAGATGTAGAATTTTTGAAAATGTTTTTATGAAAACTAATGCATCTCAACCAACACCTACAATTGGAAGTTCCACTAATACACCATTAAAAAGTGCTACTTTTGGTTCATAAGATGAAAGGAGTGAACTTGATTCAAGCATAGAACCAAGAAGAAGCCAAAGGGTAGAAAAGCAAAAGATTTTGGACCGGATTTTGTTTCCTCTATATCAATTGTTTTTCTATTAGAGGGTAGTAGGACTGAAGTATTAGATCAAATACCCATTGTTCTAAATGTTGAAGATGATCCTGAAACATTTAGTGAGGCTATGGCTTCCAAAGATTCTGCATTTTTGGAAGGAGACAATAAGTGGTGAAATAGATTCAACGTTGTCCGACAGTACTTCGATCGTAGTGGACTTGCCTCCGGGGTCAAAGCCAATAGGATGCAAATGGGTATTTAGGAGGAAATAGAATACTGACAGTTCTCTACAAACCTTTAAGGCTAGATTAGTAGCTAAAGGTTTGACTCAAAAGGAAGGTATCAATTACTTGAATACATATGCTCCTGTAGCTACAATTATATCCATTAGGATTCTGTTTGCGCTAGCTTCAACTTTTAAGCTACATGTAAATCATATGGATTTAAAAAGAGCCTTTCTAAATGGAGATTTATATGGAGTAGCCTAAGGGCTTCATATTACCCGGAAATGAAAAGGTGTGTAAATTGGCTAAATCCTTATATGGATTGAAACAAGCGCCCAAATAGTGACATGAAAAGTTCGATGTTACGCTTCTTTCAAATGATTTTCTCCATAATAACTTGGATAAATGGAGCGGATAATGCAATATCACATTTATTTATTTTTTTCTGTCTTAAAACAGTTGGACAGTTTAGCAGTTACGATAGAGTTTAACTATTTATAACAGTCAGATTCTGTCCTATCCTATCCAGACAGAAGAACTCAGGGTGGATTGATTAGATAAGAAATCAATCCAGGAAGCTTTGTTGTATCCTAGAGACACGATTTTGCATGAAGGGCAAATCTTGTCTTTAAGATAGTGATCTGATTACGCCTCGAAACCACATTCAATCCCAGATTTTCTAACATAGACACCAAGTGAAATTGGAAAAAGAGAGATACATGACAGTTTTTCAAGATCACAACCCAATCGAGTATTGTTTTTGTTTGCTCTGTGATCCATGCTACAAGTGCTTTTCGAGTCGTGTATGCCACTTCAGTTGATAGATAGACACATGAGAGGTGCTGTCTCATCCCCCACCCCAGACCCTTCTCACTGGACTGTGTTGCATGCATCACTTTTCTTGCATATCCTACATGAGTGATTTGAGCATACGGGCTTTGAGGTTCTCCATGATCCCTGTATTCTCTTGGTTTTATAGTTTGCGTAAACCCTTTTCCTTTTCCTTTCTGATGTCTCTTATGAATTGAATATGTTTATGCAGCTTTTCAATGTATATTCACCGAAGTTTGATACGGGTGGGAAGTTCTGGCCTATTGTCCACAATTCGACTATATTTTCCTTAGTGCTTATGCACGTTATTGCTGTGGGATTATTTGGATTGAAGAACATTCCTCTTGCATCCAGTTTGATGGTTCCTTTACCTATACTGACACTTTTATTCAACCAGTACTGCCGTAAGCGTTTCCTTCCGATGTTCACGGCTTATGCTGCTGAGGTATTGTTTCTGGTTTTTTGCTAATATGTTTTAAGTTTGCATTGGTTTCACATTTCTCTTTATTTGCTTGCCCATTTTGCTCTGTCTTCATTTCACTCCTTGTGATATACCTTGTCTATCAATTTTGTTGCGGTTAGTGGCACTTCCATATTTGAGATCTGCATGATTGAAGGTAGGACAACTGGACAGGTGTAACCAATGGCACATTTCTGAACTTGCTGCACTTCCAAAACTGCTTTTTGATTGCCTCGGTGTTGGTACTCTGAGACCAAATATGGGCATTGTGAGCATCAAATATATAAAAAGCATTCACGGAGCTTTGACAGCTGATTTTATTTCGCAATAATATTCTTTGCCCATTAGTATTTTGCCTAATGCCTACCAAACTGATGGAAAGTTTAGGAGTTACCAATCATTGTCCTTGATTCTCATATGGGTAATTGTAGTTTGCTTGATAACTCTGAAATCTTCATGTTAAAAGGTTTTGTAGGGGGCAATAGGGGACATATATAGTGTAGCTTCTTTTTAGGATCAATTTGCTTTTCCTTTCCAATGAGCAAATGGATTTCCTAAATGTTAGAATCAATTCTATTACTTAGGTATGAAGCCCTTCATCTTTTGAGAAAGTGTGATATCATCTCAAGTAGAGACCTAATGGGATCTGGAGTTTGCAAGAGGAAGTAGGTTGATATGGTTCCAAGTTTTATGAAAGTGCATAGGTTTTTGGAAGTATATTTAAGGAATAAAATAGGAATTGGTTTTCAAAATGTGGGCAAAAAGCCCTCAGAAGGGGATAAAAAATTCTTACCCTTCTAAGCTATGAAGCACGGACTCGGATATGGAATACGGATACGACACACTACGAACACGTCGATACGTGATTTTCAAAAAAATTAGGATACGACACGTAATTGGATATATGTATGAATTATATATTTTTTTTCTATGTAAATGATACAATAAACATGAAAATGCATAATATGGAAGTAATTCAAGAATGAAACTATAAAAAAAATAAAAATTACAAGAGTAAATATTGACTCAATGATATTAAATTTCCCCAAAAACCTTCAACCATCCAATTTCATTTTACGAACAGGCTTAGAAAGTATGATAACAAGATCCAATGTTTTGGGTTATACAAAAGATAAGCTTATACAAAACATGCATATATAAATAGGCAATTTCATTGGAATTGAGTGAAAATGTCCTATCCACTAGGCTATTACTAACTAGTGAAGCAAAAGAGTTAGCTAGAATAAGATGAACATTTTCACTCAATTTCAATGGTATTTGCCTCTTCACCATTGCCATCTTCCACGTCATTGGCATATTCTTCAACATCATCCACAAAACAACTCTTTCCAATTCCGGCTCATCTAGAGAAAGTTGTGCTATTTCTAGCTCTCTCACATCTCCAAGTGAATCAAATGAGTCTCCACAAATATCCCATATTCCACTTTCCCCTTTGGCATATTGTGGTGTTTTTCTTGAAAGAAGACGGAGATTACTATGAATAAAAGAGATTACTACCAAATCTTCCGCACGTTTAGGAGCCATTTTGTTTCTCTTCGAACGAATGGATAAAAGAGTAAGTGCTCCAATTTCTTTCAGAACATGAGGAAGAAGATGGTTGCTCAAGAAGTTTAAGAGCCAAATTTTGTAGTAGCGGAGCACTTTGTTCCATAAACTACCCACCAACTTTTAGGATCCATGGTATAACGATCATGGATAGAATCACTATCCGAGAAGGCTTGAGATCGAGTTGAAACTTTGGCATACTCCGTGTTGGCTTTGGAACGATCTTTCGGATTAGGGAAGTGTTTTCTCATACATTTTGCTCTTTCTTGAGAAACTTCCGCATCCTTGTGTGGAGGGACTCGGTTTGGTTGTTCATCAAGCCAGTGATCACTATAATACCTTGGATGATAAAAAATAAAGAGGATGAGATTTTTCTTACTTTATGATTCAAATTTAATAAAGTTACATAATTTCATGAAGTTCCTTGGATTTAGAGAATGAGCCATGCAATGAAGAGGAGTATTGGTTTTTGTCCACCGATCAATTAGAATCTTGTAAAAACACTATAGAAAGTAGAATCCTCTTCAAGGCTTTTCTTTTCTTCCTTGTATATGGCAATCTTCACCTTTTCGATCATGGTGTCCCACATGTCATATACCAAGTGAGGACAAGGTTTATCCGTGTCACAAGCTCTAATCATGTCATATATGGGAGCGGTAAAAGAGAGAATGTAGTCAATTTGATCCCACCATATATCATCTGACACTTTCTCTTTTACCAACTTCGTTTTTCCGACATCATCATCTCTATAGTTTGCCCATTGCTTGCTTATGAATAAAGCTTGAAGACCTCCCTGTATGCGTTTGAACCTTTTCATCATCACAAGAGTGGAAGCAAAGCGAGTTATTGCAACGGCAAGCAACTTGAATGGCACAAATTCATTAAACATTGCCAATCGCATGGAGTGATTTATAATGAAATTTTTGATGAATTGACAATCATCGACTACTTGTGTTATCCAAGAACACTCTTCATAAGTGTCTGCATTAACTTCCACATTCTTTGCGGCACAAATGTTTTGCAAAGCAAGATTAAGGGTATGGACAACACATGGAGTCCAAAAAATGTGAGGGTACACTTGTTGTACCAATGCCCCCACTCCCGCACAATTTTGGCATTGTCGGTGATGACTTGAAGAACATTATGCGAGCCAACATCTTCAATAACCTCTTTCAAAAGGTTAAAGATGAAATATTTGTCTTTCCGGAAGCATCAATGGCCTTAAGAAACACGGGTTCACGTTCCGTTACCGCCATAAAGTTTATCAAAGGCCTTCTTTGAGAGTCGCTCCATCCATCCGTGACTGTACTTACTCCCTTTTGTTTCCATGTGCCCTTGATAGGAATTAACATCCTTTCCACATTTTCACGTTCTTTTGCAAGCAAGGTGGTTCTCAACTTGTTGTTGCCGGGAGGGACATGACTAGAAAATGGGTTATTGGCGGCAAATGCATATGAACTCACGTAGTAGGGATTCCTTGCTAGGTGAAATGGTAGCCCTCCGGAATAGAACATTCTAGCAATGTGAGCATCCAAGATATCCCGTGATCTTGTATTGTATGCCTTCTCAATAGGATTTAAACTTGCACTCCCAACTTTTTTTCTTTTCCAATCTCCTTGGAATATATCATCCGACACAACATGAGGATCTTGCAAATGAGGCATATTAGAACAAGGAGGCAATGGAACCTTCTTAAGAGCTTTCATCTTTGCTCTTTGATTGCCTCATTATCTAGTTTTTGCATTTGTGCCAAGTCCTTTGATGTAACCTTTGGACATACCGCAATTCCAAGTCCCTTGTTCTTTAAAAGATGAGCTCTAACCCTTGTATAAGAGCTTTGTTTGGTTTCTCCACAAAAGTTACATTCCCAATCGACATTTCCACCACAATCACTTGTCTTTTGATATTTAGTTGTAAACTTCTACAACGGTTGCTTATTGAACTTTTCACTGTCAAAGGCTTTTGTTGAATTATCCATTTTTTCTATAATTATTGAACTTTTCACTATCAAAGGCTTTTGTGTTTTAGTAATTATTCTTCGTTCTTAATTTAATATTTTTATAGAAAAAATGGATAATTCAACAAAACCCTTCAATAGTGAAAAGTTCAATAAGCAACTGTCGTGGAACTTCACAACCAAATATCAAAAGACAAGTAATTGTGGTGGAAATGTCGACTGAAAATGTAACTTTTGTGGAGAAACCAAACAAAGCTCTTATACAAGGGTTAGAGCTCATCTTTTAAAGAACAAGGGAATTGGAATTGCGGTATGTCCAAAGGTTACATCAAAGGACTTGGCACAAATACAAAAACTAGATAATGAGGCAATCGAAAGAGCAAAGATGAAAGCTCCTAAGAAGGTTTCATTGCCTCCTTGTTCTAATATGCCTCATTTGCAAGATCCTCATGTTGTGTCGAATGATATATTCCAAGGAGATCGAAAAAGATAGAAAGTTGGGAGTGCAAGTTTAAATCCTATTGAGAAGGCATACAATACAAGATCACGGGATATCTTGGATGCTCACATTGCTAGAATGTTCTATTCCGGAGGGCTACCATTTCACCTAGCAAGGAATCCTTACTACGTGAGTTCATATGCATATGTCGCCAATAACCCACTTTCTAGTCATGTCCCTCTCGGCAACAACAAGTTGAGAACCACCTTGCTTGCAAAAGAACGTGAAAATGTGGAAAGGATGTTAATTCCTATCAAGGGCACATGGAAACAAAAAGGTAATGCGATCGGATGGATGGAGCGACTCAAAGAAGGCCTGATAAACTTTATGGCGTAACGAACGTGAACCCGTGTTTCTTAAGGCCATTGATGCTTCCGAAAGACAAATATTTCATCTTTAACCTTCAAAGAGGTTATCAAGATGTCGCTCGCATAATGTTCTTCAGTCATCACCGATAATGCCAAAATTGTGCGGGAGTGGGGCATTGGTACAACAAGTGTAATTCACATTTTTCGACTCCGTGTGTTGTCATACCCTTAATCTTGCTGCGCAAAACATTGTGCCGCAAAGAATGCGGAAGTTAACGCAGACACTTATGAAGAGTGTTCTCGATAACACAAGTAGTCGATGATTGTCAATTCATCAAAAATTTCATTATAAATCACTCCATGCGATTGGCAATGTTTAATGAATTTGTGCCATTCAAGTTGCTTGCCGTTGCAATAACTCGCTTTGCTTCCACTCTTGTGATGATGAAAAGGTTCAAACGCATACAGGGAGGTCTTCAAGCTTTATTCATAAGCAATGGGCAAACTATAGAGATGATGATGTCGGAAAAACGAAGTTGGTAAAAGAGAAAGTGTCAGATGATATATGGTGGGATCAAATTGACTACATTCTCTCTTTTACCGCTCCCATATAACGTTAGAGCTTGTGACACGGATAAACCTTGTCCTCACTTGGTATATGACATGTGGGACACCATGATCGAAAAGGTGAAGATTGCCATATACAAGGAAGAAAAGAAAAGCCTTGAAGAGGATTCTACTTTCTAGAGTGTTGTTTACAAGATTCTAGTTGATCGGTGGACTAAAACCAATACTCCTCTTCATTGCATGGCTCATTCTCTAAATCCAAGGAACTTCATGAAATTATGTAACTTTATTAAATTTGAATCATAAAGTAAGAAAAATCTCATCCTCTTTATTTTTTATCATCCAAGGTATTATAGTGATCACTGGCTTGATGAACAACCAAACCGAGTCCCTCCACACAAGGATGCGGAAGTTTCTCAAGAAAGAGCAAAATGTATGAGAAAACACTTCCCTAATCCGAAAGATCGTTCCAAAGCCAACACGGAGTATGCCAAAGTTTCAACTCGATCTCAAGCCTTCTCGGATAGTGATTCTATCCATGATCATTATATCATGGATCCTAAAAGTTGGTGGGTAGTTTATGGAACAAGTGCTCCGTTGCTACAAAATTTGGTCTTAAACTTCTTGAGCAACCATCTTCTTCCTCATGTTCTGAAAGAAATTGGAGCACTTACTCTTTTATCCATTCGTTCGAAGAAAAACAAAATGCTCCTAAACGTGCGGAAGATTTGGTTTTTATTCATAGGAATCTCCGTCTTCTTTCAAGAAAAACACCACAATATGCCAAAGGGGAAAGTAGAATGTGGGATATTTGTGGAGACTCATTTGATTCACTTGGAGATGTGGGAGAGCTAGAAATAGCACAACTTTCTCTAGATGAGCCGGAATTGGAAAGAGTTGTTTTTTTGGATGATGTTGAAGAATATGCCAGCGATGTGGAAGATGGCAATGGTGAAGAGGCAAATACCATTGAAATTGAGTGAAAATGTTCATCTTATTCTAGCTAACTCTTTTGCTTCATTAGTTAGTAATAGCCTAGTGGATAGGACATTTTCGCTCAATTCTAATGAAATTGCCTATTTATATATTCATGTTTTGTATAGGCTTATCTTTTGTATAACCCAAAACATTGGATCTTGTTATCATACTTTCTAAGCCTGATGGTAAAATGAAATTGGATGGTTGGAGGTTTTTGGGGAAATTTAATGTCATTGAGTCAATATTTACTCTTGTAATCTCTCTTTTTCGATAGTTTCATTCTTGAATTACTTCCATATCATGCATTTTCGTGTTTATCCTATCATTTACATAGAAAAAAATATATATCTGTAATCCATACACGTATCCAATTACGTGTCGTATCCTAATTTTTAAAAATCACGTATCGGTGCGTCCGTATCGTGTCATATCCCGTATCCGAGTCCGTGCTTCATATTCCAAAAGTAGATGTATTATTTTGTCGACAATTTACAAAAATTCCCAAGCTGATGGAATACATGAGCAGTTAGCTACAAATTGAGCATAATTCTCTATATTCAGTTGAGATTCTGTGGCATTTATGAACTCATTGTATTGTATTTTGGCCTTAATGAACTGGCTTGTATAAACCTCAGGAGGTTCCTTATTGGTACCACTTGTTTAGTCAATGGGTGTCTCACATGCTAAAGTTCGTATATTTTGTTTGTTTTCAACATCCTATACACAATTTAACGCAGCCGGTTGTGCTGGACTGTTTGTTTTCGAGGATGTGTCAACTGTCAAAGAAAACATGTCTATTTTCTTGCATATTGTGAAGAAAACAGTGAAGATTCTATTTGATTGTATAGTTGAAAATCTCTCAGCATACATTGTTCTTTCTTTTTTTTTTTTTTTTGGGTGTGCTTATTTAGTGTGTGCATTAGAAAACTTTTCAGGTATTTCCCTGACCTGGTGTTCACCTCATTTCTAAAGTGCTTAAGACTAGTTAAAACTATTTTTCTCCCCGAGTTTCCTACTTAATCTTTTCAGAAGCTCTTGTCAGTCACTGATATTTAACAACTCGGATTCCACTTGCTAAATGCTTTTGAGCAACTCCTTGTCTTGTCTCTACTAGTATCTAGGTTTGATCAGGGAATGTAACTAATCTATTGCAAAAGATGAATCTGCAAAACTTCCTTTGTTGCTAGAGCAAGTTTGAATTGACGTAACGTAAACCCTATTAGTCCGAAAGCGCCATGAAGAGCAACAAAAGTCCACAGGCCACCTAATTGACACCAGCGACTACGAGTAAAATCCCCTTGTGCTTCAGTACCCCATAGTAACAACAAAGAGTGTGCCAAACTATTAGCAGGAGTAGAAACTGCTGCAGTTAAGAAATTGCACCCTTCCAAATAGGAACTGGCCAATCCATGGGTATACCATGAAGTTACAAAGGTTGTACCTACAAACCAACCCCCTAAAGCGAAATAAGCACAAGGAAAGAGCAATAGACCAGACCAACCTACAAAAACAAAATGGTCCCTCCGTAACCAGTCATCCATAACATCAAATAAATCTTTTCGTCTTTGGTAAATTGACCAACGGCTAGTCATAAGTGGAGCTACGATCTCTTGTCTCGTGTCAGGGTTTCTAAAAGTGGTTATTGAGGGTCCTCCTTCTTGAGCCTTGACCTCTTTCATTTGTTTTTCATGTTAGAACTCCAGAAATGATTACAAATCCATTCTACATTTGGTCCCGTGTGCTCGTCATCCTGGTCATCTTTAAGCGCTTATTTATCTTTTGATCCTCAAATAACTCATATCCTTTTTCTAACTCGAATGACGCTCCCGAGACACTTTTCATGCACATTCCAAATATATGATGCAAAGAATGAGTTTTGTTGCATAAAGCGATACTTTTTTTTAACCATTTTCCATTGATGAGCCTTTTTTTCTCGAGCCTTCGATATTAATGTCCTGCCTTATGATGATCATTTGTTTTTCTAATCTCTAGACGCTACCGTTTGTAGAATTAGGGACTTAGCGATGTTCAGTTTGCTACAGACATGACTATAGACACACACTCTGAGCAATTTGTATAGTTTCCCGTCCAAACACAACTCTAGTCTATTCAGACAAAGAAAGAATTATCACACAACTAATTCAAGAAATTATCATATTCATCCATTATAAGTGTCATACACTATGTTTTCAAAAGGTCATGGGTCCGCCGCATGCATCCATCTTGTATTGCTCCTAATGCTTCTTAGCTGACAAGAAAGGCATTCCCAGAACACATTACCTACCTAATGTAAATTCCCTACTCTCAGCTCTGCCCCCCTTTTCTCAAAAAGGAAAAATATGTTTCCCCAATTTTCAGAGATCAAATACTGAAAAAATATTACTGTGGAGGTAAACATTGTTTGATGTAGCTCGAGGAGCCTTTCACCCTACAACATTGTTCTTGGCGGAGCACTCGTAGATTCATGCTGTTGCACCAATGCCTTGGGTATGGGTATATGCTATGTCCAATGTGATGTTTCATGAATGGGCACTTTAAGGGTCATAGATTTTTTTTTTAAAATTTTATTAATTTACTGCTATTTGGAAATATTGCCTTTACTGCTCATACTTCTCTCTAAATCTTTCTTCTTTTTTTGTGTGTGTGTGTAAATGTTTGGCTTCATGGCATCCTTAACTGATATCTGAGTTGGTGTGTGTTATTGTGTGTGACAGTCTCTAATTAAGAAGGATAGGGAGGAGCAGAGTGATCCCATGATGACAGAATTTCTTGATAAATTAACTAGTGCATATCAAGACCCAGCTCTGAAGCCAAATCGTTACCCCGTAAATGATACACAGACCTCCCCGCTTCTACTGTCAGGCGAAATCTAGTTTTTCCTGTAAAATTTAGTATAATGTTGTTGCAGAGTATGTGGTATCATTTTGTTGTATAATATGATCTGATTTGTGGTCTAAAATTTGCGTACAATAATAGGCTAGATTAATAAAGTGTTTTTCATAGGATGATGGCAATGCTAGTCAAAAATGGCCCTAACCTATTGAATATTGAGGTCAGTATTTGTTATGAATTTTATGATTGAATAAAGATGAAACAATTAAAAAAAAATTAGTAAGGTATAAAGGAAAGATCGAATAAAGATTAAAGAAGATACATAATTTTACGTGGAGACCCGATAGGGAAAAAATCACGGGCGACGAAGGATAAATAATTTACTAGTAAAAAGGAAATATTAGAAGAGGAAAATTATACTTTCGTAGATTCTCGCAACCTAGGGATGAATATAGGTGAAGATGCACTTGATACAAGTGTATAAGGCTTGGTTGATTCTTGTTTTTGTCCTATTTGTTGCCAAGTGTCTCATAATATAAATAGTAAAAACATAGTAGTTACAAAACCATTGAAACGGCTAAGTTAGATGAGTAATCAATACTCAAGTACGTAATAATTAACACAAGAAAAATAGAAACGCATGTGACTTGTTGCATGTGAAAATAAATCACATGTGAAAATCTTCCTCAACTTGCTTGTAACTTGCTAGACATTTAATCAAAACATTAGTTTATCGTCCATACCCATTTACATTATTAAGTAACGGCGTAAGCATAATATTAATTTTGGACCATTGAACTCAATAATTTCCACCTTGGGCCAAAGTTCATCCAACATGGCTAAGGAACCCGAAGGGGGCTAGGTTCAAATTTGTTACATAAGAGAGTCTGAACAACCTTTGGATTCATAAGGACTTGTCACGGTAGAACCTTGTAGAAGATATAGACTACCTTGTCTGAGACCCTCCAATAGAACTCGAGTACCTCGCATCACCTGTAGAACTCCACCTTGAGAAGAAAGTTACACCCTTTTGATTCAAGAGTGCCCAAAGAGATGATATTACGTTTTAAATGAGGAATGTAGCGAACAATGTTTTAATGGTTCCATCATGAGTCTTGACTTTAATAGTACTAATTCCCAAAACACTACACATATCATTATTTTCCATCTAAACAGTGCTAGACTCAATGAGATCATATGTTGAAAACCAATCCTTATCAAGACACATATGATGAGTACAACCCGAATCAAGGACCCAATTAGAAGAAATAACATTTTCCTTATCAAAAGACCCAAACAAAACATCATCGATACCTCCAACAAATGAGGCTGTAGAATTTTCTGTCTAATTTCTAAATTTTCTAAATTAGAAGAAATAGCACTTTCACGCCCACCCCTACAGTCAGATTTACCAATATATATTATATGCACTTGGAGAATGTACTTCAGATATTTGTGAATGAACAATCATAATAATCAAAGTGAACAATCATAATAATCAGAATGAACAAGCCAATATATGTGGGTGAACAATTATAAAATCTAGAGCACATGCTCCGGGTGCACGGCGCACCTAATAAATTACACGGATTTACTGTTTAATTTCTAAATTTTCCCTGTTCTTCAGTCTTAGTTGTGGTGGGCCAAACCCAACGCTGAGCCCCTGAGCTGGACTAGCAGGGGAAAGGCTTAACCCAATCGGCCCAACCCACAATTGTCCTTCCCTGTCCCCATTCTCACTTTCGTTATCCTCCATTTCTCCGTTTCCTCTCCTCTTACACTTCTTCTTCCCTGTTCTGTGTCCGCTGGAACAACTCCATAGCTAAAACCTCCGAGCTCAGAAACCCTCTTCAATGGCTTCCATCAACCTGGGTCCATTCGGTGAACACTGGTTTCACTGGTTCGAAAAACCCCCACATCCTCTCTCAATTCCCAACTTACTCTCTCTTACGCTCTCCAAAACCTCCTCTAAACCCCTCAACTTCTCTTCCCTCTCTCTCTCCGGACCCAATGAACCCCCCTCCAAACCCGGAAAATACAAGGAAATGTTGGACCAATTCTGGTGGGAATGTGAGAATTTGCCCGATGTTAGACACACCCCAGAAGTTGAAAAGATTCTCAAGGAAGACCCAGTGTTTGAGCATAAAGAAAACCCTACACCTGAAGAAATTGAGGAGAATAATCAATGGTGGGAGGAGTTTCGGAACAACCCAGTTGCTCAGTTTTTGGAAAGGGCAGAGGAGATTACTGATACGCTGAATGAGATGGAGCTTAAGGAGAATGAGAACCCTTATAGGAGAGAAGATAGGAAGCTTTGGAAGGCTGTTCCTCATGTTACTGGTTTGGATGGGAGGCCAATGCCCAGAAAAGCTATCCAGTCTAAGCAGGAATCTGATGACAAGTTTTGGGATTTTTGTAGGCAGTTCTTCTTTGGACTTTGGGGTTTCAGGCAACGACCCTACCCTCCTGGAAAGCCTATTGATGTTGCCCAGGCTATTGGGTACAAGAAGCTCGAGAAGCGGTACTATGATTGTAAGTTATTTGCTTGGCTTGTGAAGGTCAAATGAAGTGAAGGTCTTTTGCTTTTCATTGCTTGTTTGCCTTTCACATTGGTTGCTGTTATGTGATGGTAATGTCAAATGCCAATGCTTTGTTTGATTAACAGCTTGGCATTCAGGTCATTGGTCTACTCATGATGCTGCCTTGTTTAGCTGCTGGATCAGTTAGCTGTGTTATTGGTTTTCAGTTTGTTATGGGACTATGTTTTTTATTGGCCAATTGATGCTGATTTCTCTGTGCTGTAGTTCAGTACCTTTGGACAAAAGTCCCATATTTTGGTTTCCACTGTTACTTGGTAGAATATAGAGTGAAGAGAGAATGAATTGACTTGGCAACAAAGTGGTTAAATTTAGTGATCTCTGACATTAGATGCTAAGTCAGGCCTGCCAAATTTAAGGCCAAGTATTGGGGAATGGATGTCTGGAATACTTCTATAACAATGTGATAATCTTTAGAGGGGGGGGGGGGGGGTAGGATATAACTATTTAATTGTCAAATACAAAATTTGTGCTTATTTTGTGTGCTAACAGGGTCTTGCTGACTGAAACCTTCAGGAACTAATTTGTTTAGTGGTTTGGCTGTGTTATTTTGTGCACTGTATCATAATACTTCTGCAACATTCCAGTTCATTAATGGAATTCATCTTCTTGTCGTATTAAAACATGATTGTTGAAGATTTGTGAGATGATCTCCTACAAATGACAGATAATGTTTTGACTGTCTGCCTGTGTAATATTCAAATTTGCTTACACCCCTTCCCTTCTTGGGTGACAAATTCCATTTTGGAGAAATTAAACTTTGTTCAGTTCCCATTAACGGTCTAAATCCTTTCTGAACAGTTATAATGAAGACTGGTGGCTGGTACTACAAGGATCGTTTAGGTCGTACAAGGGGACCATGTGAACTCATTCAGCTGAAAACTGCCTGGGGTAGTGGTATAATTGACACCCATACTTTTGTATGGGGAGAGGATATGGATGAGTGGGCGCCTATTGGCATGGTCTATGGGTTGCAAGAAGCAATTGCTACTTGGGAAGGTCTGTTAAACCGCTTATTTTTATTTTTATTTTTTTGCCATCACATTGAAGTTCTATGATAACCAGGCATTTGTGGTAACTCGTCTGTTAGAAGGATAACTTTTAAGATCCAAGTCCATTTTTTTACTCATGGGCAAGAGCTAAATTGGTATTGAGTTTGGCAATTTATCCTTCTTGCCAGGATTCTAATCCCAGATGTAGACAGGCCTTTGAGCCTAGGTTTTGTAGCCACACAAATGCACACGGAGGCCTAGCAAAAAAAAAAAAAAAAAGGAAGAAGAAAGGGCAACCCATTTTAGTTGGCAGTTTTGGGGTAACATTAAGCTTATAATCCACTGTTGATTTCTATAATGGTGGATAGTGTTAGTAAACAAAGGCGAAAGATCATTTGTTATTTGATGCTTCACCATTCATTCTGCAATATTGCTATTATATTTTTTTCCAACTTGGAAAGAAATTTCATGAGCCAAGCTTTCTAGCAAAAGATAAGGCTAATGTATTGCAAATGGTGTGGCTGCATTGCTAAAGTTGTAATGCTAGTGTTGGATTGTTGAATATTTTTTCCAAATGATGACTAATTTTTCTAAGAGAAAGCATTAGCTTGTGCACATGTTCGTAGTGTCCTTGAGCTCTGATTTATTGTAAATTCAAAATCGTCTAGTTGTATTGGATCAGGTCAATAATTTTATTATTTCTACTTTTTCTGAGCCTCATTGAAGGGGCTTATTATTTTGGCTTGGAGAGGAATTGTTGAGAGTACTAAGGAAATCAAAATGATGGAAGATCTGAAAGAGCCATGTATCTGAATTGTGTGGTGTGAAGCTTTGTGGAGCTTGGGAGCTACTATAACATTAAAACTTAGGAATCAAAGACTGCTATTCAGGACTTAGAGTGTCTGCTCAAGATATCCATGTATCTGACTCTATCATGTCATTAATCCACAGATAGGATGACTCTTTAAATATAGATTTAAGCCCTAACAACCTTGCTATGCATGAAATTAAATTATTGTTTTTTACTTAATTTTTCAAACTTTACTTTTATACAATTGTTACATAATGTCATAAAGTTATCTATAAGATCAATAACTTACTGATAAATTAATCTCTTTTAAAGATAGTAGTTAAAAAATATAAATATTTTGATTATTACATTACCTATGAAACTACATTTTTTTCAACCCAGTTCAACATTCGATTTGCTGGATTAGCATAATTATCCTTTTTTTTCAATAATATATTTAGCTTTCTTGTCAACAATATTGCTAATATATATTTATATTAACATAATACTGCCTCCATCCATTTTTTCTGTCACTTGTCTAAATTTTCACGGTCTCCAATGTCATTTCTTGACCAAAAATCTCCCACATAACATTTTACCAAAAAATAAAGTATTATCATTGTATGATACTAGTATTTTTCATTTCGAATCTAATGACAGCAGTTTCATGTAGTATATCATTGTTTTTGCTAGGGAAATTAATGAGCAAAGTTTTCAAAATTTGACTGTCACACATTTCAGAGTGACCTTGTGCCTAACTCAGTAACATAGTTGTACAAGTATGATGACTTCCAAGTCACTAGACATTCATGTACACAGAGTAGCAATTGTAATGCAAAAATGCTTGCTTCTGTTTGAAAGTTGAAACATATTTAGAGTAACACATGCAATATCTTTGAATACCTAGAAGATAGGTTGCTTGCACTTTTCTTTTCTCAATGCTGTTGTTCGCATCAGACATGATGTGTGTATGTTGACACTCTTCAGTCAGGCTGGGAGCAGCGGCTACAGCATTTCTGCATAAGCTTCAGAAAGGGATATCTCCTTGGGTTCCACTGAAGGGGCATGAAAAGAAAACTTACAAGCAGCAACAGGAGGAGGCTATCGAAAGTAAGAATCGTGATTTGGCTGTATTGAAAGCCAATGATGGCATCTGGCCTGGCGTAAGAGCTCCAAGTCATACCCTCTTTCTATGGGCTAGTGGTTCTGAGCTAACCACAATTCTAGAAGCTGACCACATGCCAAACAAATATATACCAAAACATTTAAGGTAATTGCTCGCCTCTCTTTCTCTCCATCTTTCTGTGAAATCATTGTTTGCATAGCATGGATTTAAAAAAATCACAACAATACATTTTGCAAATCTTGGGTACTGGTGACCCAGAAAGGATGGAACTGATAATACATTCTCCAATAACTGACTTCCTATAATGTGCAAGGGTTCTTCTAACTCTTCCCTTCCCATTCCGCCAAATAAAGAAACCATAATGAGCGGAAAGTTGTTATCAGACTCAAATTGTAGTTTCTCTTGTTTCTTTTTTCATTGTATTCATGGTGTGTTAATGTGTCCGAGGCTTCCTGTGTGTGTGAACATGTTGTATGGTTTGTTTGTTGGGTGCAGGAAGCAGCTGGCTGAAGCCATCCCTGGTTTGAGGCCATGGGAGGTACTAAGTTTGGAGCAAGCCATGGATCAGATAACGTATGGTGGAGAATGGTACCGTGAGCCTCTTGGGTCCTACACAACTGGTCCCCCGTACATCAAGCATTGGAACAAGGATGTTATGGTATGCCATTCTCGGGTCCAATTAGTTTTTAATAGTTGCCGTGTTTATATGAGTGCTCACATCCCATGCATTGGCCTGTCATCCTATTCTCTTCATTTGTTTATGCAAGTTTTTTGCTTTCACTCTAATGTGTCTGTCAGACTGAGGGAGTGATTTCTAATATGTGAACCCATAGACTGAAGTTACTATATGTGTTCTCTAGACTTGCTGCCTGAAGTAGTTTTCATATTCAAGCATCGAGGATAGAAGCGAAGTTTATGCGCCGAAATTTGTACTGCAAGTGTTTATGGCAATTGTTTAATAATTACAAGAATGTGGTCATGTTCAGTGATTCATAGGTTGTTTGGGATTAACATATTTGATTGTCCATAGCAAGGATGAGATTGCATTCACATTGACCTCCCCCCGTTCCCACCTCATCAGAATACATGCTGGGAGATAGTTGCAGTTATCACACTGATGATAGATCATTGAGTACTCCCTCCGTTCCATATTGATTGTCATCTACGCATTATTAATTTCTTAGCATATACAATGCTCTATTATACGAAAGTACTATCATTTGATTCATAACAAAAAATACCATTATAAAGCCCATATTTTGTTTGCTATAAGAAATTCTTAGTCAAAGGACATTGAAGACAATTAATATGAAACGGAGGGAGTATTTGTCAATTGCATGCTTGACTTGATATAAAGCCCATATTTTGTTGCTTTTCTCCTACTATTATTCTAGGAATTTTGATTTGAAATTCAAAATGCTAACAAAATCGTAACTGTGACATCTTAGCTACATGAGATGCTTGCCTTATTTATATCATTTGTAGCTTTTGGATGTATTACCTGAAATGCGGCCTATAGCCTCAGGATAAAGAAGTGTACTAGAGTTTACTATGTCTTTTTTCTTTAGTCTGCAATGGTTTAAGGCTGAAATAGTATGCCCCTCAGTCCCAAATGTGCACAAAAATATCATAACTAACGCGAATATCATATCCTGTGTTTGTCTATACAGAGATTATTCAGGATATTCTTCAACCTGAGCACGAGGGTATACAGCAAGCTGGAGCGTACCATTCCCGGATTCGATAAAGTAATGGAGCAGGTCCAGAAAGATGCTATGGAAAGACGAGAAAAACGGTTGCTGAAGAGGGAAGAGGAGAAGAAAGCTGAGGGGGAAGCCCGATATGGACCGCCTACGGGCGATCCATAGTTCATAGTGAAAATAGTGTGTTGAGACTTGTGGGGGACTAGACCTTGCAATTTTGCCCGGTGGACGGCGGCGGTATTTGAGTTGATTCTTGTGCAAAGCTAGGCATCATTCGTGTTTGTATTATTGGGTTTAGTCGTGTATCAATGCAAATACACCTCTAAATGGGCATTTGTTTTTCAAGATTGTGTTTTACATTGTGACAGGAAAGGAAAAAAAAAAAAAAGGGTCATTGCTCCCTGTACCTAACTGTCTTCAATTGGTTTTACGTGGGATGTTCATTGGGTTAAACTCGGACCTAACTGGACCAAGCACCAGCCATACCACTAGAACCACACCCCATAAAAGTTTGGGTTGATTCAACTGGTTCGTAGTAAGGATGAGTAAAAAAATCGGGCATTCAGAATCAGACTCAAAAAAGGTTAGAATCTAATGGGTTCGATACTAAAGTAGATTGGGTTAAATGATTTCATATCCTACTCAATAGGAAAAGATTAACTATTGGTCTATTACATTAAAGTTTGATAGTTGAATTATGGGTTATTGAACACGAAGGATGGCTCATAAGTCAAATCGACAGAAAATGTTCTCTAGGATTATGAAGTCCTAATTTGTATTAAATAATAGAATCCACATTGTTAAGTTGGCATGATATATTTCAATGAATTTTTATTTTTTATGTCTTTTTTTGCAGTTTGCTGCTTTACTTAAAACTTTGAAGTTGCCCAAGGAGAGAGAGGGCAGGTGGGATTCTTTGCAAAGAAGAAGAAGAAGAAGAAGAAGAAGAAGAAGTCGCCTGGGCTCTAAACTTATTAACATTAATAATGGCTAATCCTACAGAACCTCTTCTTCTTCTTCTTCTTCTTCTTCTTCAATTCCGTCATGCAGGATTATATAATGTGTATCCATGATTTGTTATATATGAGTAATGCATGAATATTAATATGGTAATCCATTGTTTTTGTTCGTTACGGAGTACCTTTGATAAGACATCAACAAATTAATAACATGTCATTGACAACATTGTTGTAACAGAATGTAATTTATTTGGATAAGTACATATAAAATCAATAAAGCACTGATTCATAGTTGATGGAAGACGAAACACATATAACTATGTATGACACAATATCGAAAGCTTCAATCCATAGAATAAAACACTCTAAAAGTCCTTAAATAGTCCTTAAATACATGATAATCTATGACAATACAAAATGTAACCTAGCAATGTGTACCGGTTTACGGTTCAGCCGTGAACCGGCAAGTTGATCGTTCTGGTTATAGGTTTAGCTTGGATGACTAGGTCAACCGGGAAAAAGAGGCCAAAACCGGTTAAACCAGACGATTCACGGCCAGACCAAGAATTTGGTAATTTAATTTAAAAATTCCAGTTTTTGACCTGTTAAATCCAGTTTTTGACCCGTCCATGCCGGTTTTGATCGGTTCATGTCGATTTAATTATTTTGGTAGCTTAATTATTCTTGAAGTATATGAAAATTTTGTAACTCATGATCGGTTCATGTCGGTTTTGACCGGTTTAACCGTGATCCCAGTCAACCGGTCTAATCTGACCAAATCAGTCCGATCAGTTGAATCATTGACCCATTGAATCAACCAGTCCAGTTCTGACAACATAGCTGATTTCCGTAAAATAGCATAGTTTACACAAGGTCGATGACGATCATATATGATTTAACCTTTCTGATTTCCACTATTTTTGGGTCTGTAAATATGGAAGCAGGGTTAAATCCTCTATAAAATCCTGTAAATATACAAAACAGGGTGCTGTAAGATGGCAAGATCATATACAAAATGAATTCGAGAGTGCTTAACTTCAGCATGGGAAACCCCTGCATGAAGAAATTCAACAGCAGAAGCAGGATGTACAGCAATATACTTGGCCAATATCCAAAAACAGCTTTATAGACAATGAATGTGTGAGGCTGGGTATCAATCCCAACACAGAAATTTGCACCCCTAGCTTCAAAAAATTGCCTGGTCATTTTATATTTCATATTTCACATGGCGAAGCCACCTCGCTCTGCTCTCCAGCTTTCTTGCTTCGGTCCAGCCAAATGCCACAGAAATTAGATTCGATAGTGTTCATCAAAATGATTTTGTAAAATAGGAACAATCTTGGACAAAAACAGTTGATGCCCTTGTATAGAAGTTCATCCATATCTTGTGCCTGGCATGATTGTCTTACAATGATTGTCCTTCCAAGGCTTAGGAACTCCATGCGGAAGTTTCTGATGCAATTCAAAATAGAACAAAATAGAAAGGTCAGAAAATGAATAGCCGCTGAGACAACACAATGTTCAAATGCGGATTCAGTGAAAAAACACGAATCCAAGGAAACTCTTGATGACCCTCTTTTAATAGACAAGGCACTGTACTCACAGCAAATCTTATGTGAGTCCATCTCAACATAAATTTATCATGAGACATACTAAGAATGTATTTGAAGTAACCGACAAAAATCGTCTCTTGATAAATTATTAGTCTCATTAGCATTGAAGTCATTCTAATATGGCTTATTAGTCGTAGTAAAATACGGAGTACTAAATACTTTTACGTGAGACGGTTACACATCACGTATAGGAGGATGAAAAAGAACCACTTCACATATGATAAAAGCCCTTTAGTATTCCTACTATTATCATGGCTTGGAAGAAAAGTGCCTCACCAGATCCCTTTTTCCCTTCATTGGATTATAGCATAAAGAACATGATCTTATCCCTATTGAAAATGAGTTTTGTTAATGTCTATCAATAAACTACAGGATATTAGACGTGAATTCTTCACATAGCAAAGGGGAAAACTATGGCAAGGTGATGTAGTTAAAAGTTAAACACTGAAAATAAAAACAAGAGATGGGAGCTATTGCAAGTCAAACAAGGCTTCGTCTCTCAATATCCATACAATTTCAACTATGGTACCACTATGTAGTTAAAACAATGAGATAACTTATCCAAGAAATATGAATAACCAACCACCAAACAAACAAATCAGCCCTCTTGTGCCTGCTAGGGAAACACAGTTGGGGAATATACAAATAGTGTTTTTCTATGGGACATTGTCTTAGAAAAATATTGGTCGCCTACTATTACAAAACAACTGCACAACACAGTTTGGTGAATCCTATGCTGGAGTACAAATCTACGATACAAACTATGGGTAACGAATCGCCCAATATAGACTTTTCATTTTGCATATATGGAAAGTAGATGCAAAACAAATCCTAGAAAAAAGACACAAGCATTAGCAATTGAGTTGGGGACATTGTCAGTATGGTCTCATTGCTCAATATAGACTTTTCACATACATGGAAGTTGGAACATTGAAAGTTGGAAACTCGCTTGGTGAAGTATCATCAATTAATATAAATTTTAAACTATGTGCAAAAAAGATGAGATGGCCACCTGTAAGTAGATGAAAAATCCTCGTAGCAGATTCAAAACCTTGTAGGGATCAGGCTCGGCCTTGTTGATTTCATCTTTCAGATCTGAGACATCAAAGTATTCAGAAGATTTAGAAACAACAAATAAGATTCTTCCTACAGATAAGGCGACATAATCACATTATAACAGCAGAAAAGCAAAGAAATATCAAAAAATCTCGACAGGATGCAATGCTCAGATAGTTGCTTATGACACAAAGCATAGATAGGATTTCCGGACTTCCCGAGCTTCTCTCATTTTCCTTTATTAAACTGTCTCCCTCCCCAAAACACACACACACGCACACACAGGCAAACCAAAAAATTAATAACTGATAAATACAAATAAAGAAAAAGAGCCCCTTCTCCTGAGAAAGGGTGACAAATTCACATTGCTCAAGAGCCTCATAACTTTCAGCTCCAACAAAACTTGGGCCACAAATGAATATTGCAGGAAGCCACACGAACTAAGCGTCATGGAAGACTGTTTAAGTAAATTCTGAAAAACACAAACAAAAAAGGAATCTCATTGTTGACCAACTGAACACATAAACAAAGAAGTCCTACTTTGTTAGACAACAAATTTAAAAATGTTCAGAGAGAAGTAATGAGACACTGAAGTTAGGCAAGCTAATCAATCACACCAATCACACTAACCAGGATATGAATCCAGGTAAGAATTTCCCAGCTTAGAAACCTCTGGTTCGTAGCCTCCACGGCGCGTCTCTCTATGCACCTTTATGGGTTTCCGAACACTTACTACCTCCAAAAGATCTTCGTACTCCTTCCATTCAAACGGCCTTCTTAGATCTTTCTCTACAGCTTTCCAAAACCAAGCAAACTTACCAGTAGGGGGTTTTGTACTTTGTCGGACCACAGCCTGCATGACGATAAAGAACACACAGTCAGATAACTGTAGATTCAATTCAGTAGAGTATCCTAACTGAAAATTGTTTAAGCTATAGCTAAAGAAAGCACTCACAGATGTCTTCAACCTATGACTATCTTCTTTGGCTGTTTGTGTTCGAGTAGGCGGGGTTACTAATCTCGTCGGAGGAGGTGGCCGTTTCGGAGGAGGTGTTTGTGGTCTTGGGGTTGTTATCTGTGGAGTTGGAGAACTGTCTAAGGGTTTCCCTTCAACATTGTTTCGCCTCGGCTCATCACTACCCTCATAATATACACGCTTACCATCTCCATATTCATAGAAGACAGAGTCACCAACCACTTTAACACCAGAGATAAAAGTCCTATATGCCTCATCAATAATATCAGCTTTAGATTTAGGCATGCTATCCTGCTCTATTGGCTGCTGACACCCAACCCCATGTATGTTTTCAGCTGATACCCTCCTTTTCCTAACCAAAGTAGGACTCTGCATGGTTTCCTTCTCCAAACCACCATGCACATCTACCTCCTTCTGCGCCTTTGAAGAAGTCTGCGAAATTCTCGGACTTCGCCTCAGGACATTTTCCTCCTCCAGAAGACCCACATTCAGTTCATGACTTAAACCTGATCTTTTCCTTTTCTTGATCAAAGTATGACCCCTTTGACTGTGAATGGTTTCTTTCAGAGAAGCACAATTTTCCTGACCAGATTGCATGTCAACAGAAGACCCTGGGGTTGTCAGATTAGGGTCATTCTCAACTTCATACCAAACGGGAGAGGACACCCCATTGTTTATCGACACATCAAGCATGTATGCGTTCCCATATGCCTTCAAGTTGCCCAAAAACATCATATACGCGTGATCATCCTCACATTCTCCCTGTACAGAATCGGGTTGAGACAACCCTAGTTTATGCAAGTAGGAAGCGTAGGCTTTGTCAATCTGAACATCTTCAACTCCAATGCCTGTACGCAAGATACGGCTATGGCCCCTTTTCCTTTTCTGATGGATGAGGCTGATCCCCATGTCCACCAAGTTAGCAGCTTTTACAACAACAGTACAGTAGTTGTCCTGCAGAAGAATGCGCGGTTCACAATTGTGAGCATGTACAGTTTGGTATGACCGAACATTGACACAAAGAATCGGAAGATGGCGGAAAGTTAGAGGTGAAGACAAAAATAGTAATGGTAGTATTGGTGATCAAAAGAAGAAAGAAAGAAATCAGAAGAAGAAGAATGCAGAAAATAGTAGAGTAGTTAGGAGAGGGGTTACCGAGAGCGGCGGAGTAGCGGCGCAGGGAGTGGTGGGAACAACCGAACAAGTATGAGGGCGGGACTCCGACGAGAAGGTCAGGAGTCTGTGAGTGTGAGAATGAATTATGATATTAACCTCAAAATTGAATATCCCCAACTAATTCGGTATGTAACGTATGTTCGGGTTTTTTTTTTTTTTCCTTCTTTTTTTGTCTCCATCGGCCACAAGACTAAAACGGCCGGAAAAAAAAAATTAAATGAGGGTCAAAGCCGGAGCTGAATTTGTTTCATTTAATTGGGTGGGTTCTAACATGGGTTGTTAGGACCGACCATAATTTAGTCCTGATCGAATAAGGATTGGATTAGACTAGATTAAGAGTCAGATCGAAAAAATTGAAGATGGTTTGGTCCAATCCTCACAGTTTAAGGAATACTGAGTTTTGGACCGTGCACTCTTCAGTCCAGTCCTTGGACCGAAATAGAAGACTAAGGACTGGATCGAGGGCCGAATAAAATTACTACAAACTAACTATCTTTCTAGGATTCTTCAACCTTTCATCATTATTCACTAATGTTTATGAGTTTCTCAATCTCGAACCTTCGACGCTCTCTAGTCCCCCCTCCACCCTCCGGCCTCCACCACCCAGCATCATTGGGCACCACCGCCAGCATTGTCAATGCCGTCAGCGCCACTGTCCTCCCTCCGCATTCAACTGCTTCACACACACTCCCCACTCCCCAGATCCATTGTTTTCACGTCCGCAGTCGGCCACCACGTGGTCCACGCCCAGTCGGCCAGCATCCAACAAACCACCACACATAGTTAATCGTTTCACTGGTTTAGGTGTCTTGCAATTTTCTTAATTGTTTGCTTTTTATATTCTTCTGCTATTATTGTAGTTTTTTTTTTTTGAAATCAAACAGAACGATTTCATTAATAGCAAGTCATACGACACTTATAATGAAAATCGTGATTGAACAATTGTAGATCTAAAACATTGATATGAAATTCAACTTCCAAATAACTAATACTAATCTTACTGACGTTCGGCTCCGATTTCTTCGATGACTCTGCATCTTCCCTCGATGACTCTGCATCTTTACCATTGACGGATAACCTCACAACTCGTGCTATAGCGATTTGAAAGTAGATCTTCATCCAACGTATTAGACCACACCAACTGAACAAAAACTCTAGAAAGAGACTAAAGACCCTAAATAAGGGTACAATAAAAACTCTAAAAAGAGACTAAAAATCCTAAATAAAGGTACAATAAAAACTCTTACAAAATAAGAAACTAACTTTCTTTGCGTAAATGTAAAACCAAACTGACAATTGGAGTAGAAATCAATCAAATTGGGGCTTACCATCGATAAAAGAATCGATGGCAACCCCTTCAATTCAAGGAAGTGGAGGCTAGGTTTTTCTAGAGAGAAAAAGAGATGGAGAAAACATAAAAATGAATAAACTAGGGCGAAAGTTTATTGGCCTGGCCTGGCTTATTGTGCCTAGGTTTAGAGTTGTATATATGTTTCTTAATTACTATTATTGTAGTTAAGAATCATGTATATTCATATCTTTATATTAGGCTTGTTGTCTTCTGTTCTTTTGTTAACAGGCAAAGCTAAAATTTAATCGCAGATCATCCCCATAATTTGGTCCATTCGGTCAGTCCAGTCCAGGACCGAAAAAAGTTTGATTTAGGTCAATCCCCTTATTTGGTTTCGGTCCATTCCTGAACCGATGAACAACGCAGACGCGGGACGCCATTGATCAATATTATTTTCAAATTCATCTCCGTTATCAAGTTTGTCACTTAAAAAAAAAAAGTTTGTAATTGTCTATATAAATCTCTTTTTTTTTGGTAGAAAAGGGTGGGGGGGGGGACCCCTTTTATTCAAAAATTACAAAAGGAAAAATTACACAATACCGAACCCACGGGATCGCATACGATCCATATGGAGAAGATATTGCATCTCCATTGGAGGGTCACCTAGTGGGATAATATTGGTGTGGTTGCTTCGTAAAGCTAGTTTAGCGAGCTTCTCAGCCACTTGATTAACCTCGTAGTTACAAAAGTAGAAAATAGGTTGAATGTTCCAATCTTCCATCCTAAGATAGAATTTGCATTGGGCTACTAGGTTGTTAAGGCCCGCATGATAAAAATTCCCTCCATTAGTAATCAAATGAAGCGCCACCATGGAATTGTAAGCTCCAAATCTTTTATTCCCGTTCCCCAAGCCATTTTGACTCCCTTAACCACTGCATGGAGCTCCGCCATTAGAGCCGATTGGACTCCCAAGTTTTTCATGAACCCAAGGACCCAGTCCCCGCCAGCCCCATGGATAACTCCTCCGGCTCCTCCTATTTATGGGTCACCTTTCGCCGCTCCATTCGTACATAACTGGTAGCAACCTAGGCCTAGGCGCCTGGCCCAACCCAGTGGAAGACGTGTGCACCGGGGTCTCCAAGGAAGTATCCTCGAGCCATATTTCCGTCTTATTCAGCCATGAAAGCCTCATAAACCCGCGCTATTTCATCCCGCAAGCGCTGTCCTTGATCGACTGGTACCTCGTCATAGCGACCAAAGGTTCGTTGATTTCTCCAAAGTCAGATGTTAGAGAATCACAACAAAGTCCACGGGGCGTCTGTCATCCCTCGAGGCCAGGGTCAGCCCGCTCCAAAACCAGCCCTGAAATGGGCGGTTGATGTCTTGGGTCCCAAGCCCGCTTCTTCCATCTCAGCCCAGACAGTAGCTGCTCGCAGACACCTTCAAAATAGGTGGTCCTGGTCTTCTTCCTCCTCGCTACGCTCCATACAGCAGTTGTTGTCCACAAGGCTTCGCTTGACTCAGTATTTTTAGGGTGAGAAGCTTCCCGTGCTAAACAAGCCAAAGAAACACCCGAATTTTTTGCAGCATGAAACCACTCCTCCGTGGATTCCTCCTCCTCAGGTCCTTGAATGATTACGAGGGCGATGTTGAGTTCGAAGTCCCCAGTCGCAGTGACCGCCCAGAAGAGGTTGTCGTCGCCCTTCTTGCACCAATTCGATTCTTGCAATTTTTTTGCAAAACGAAGTTCGGCATCCGGGCAACGAAGTCCGCACATTTCCAGCCGAAGTTCCGGTCCCAATAGTCAACCACCATTTTCATACTCTCTCGGTCTCTCCCATTCAGGCTTTGACAAGTACGAGTCCTCTTGATGAGGTAAGGATTAAGTCAACTTGAGTGAGTTAATGCTAAGTGACTAAAGAGGGACTTCTTAAGTAGGAATCTCTGCTTTCCTCCCAATTTCAACGGTCATAAACTTTCCAATTAGTTTTAAGACATCCATGTCAACATGAATTAAACTTTTCAGGCACCGAGATATCACGAAGATTC
Organism: Portulaca oleracea; assembly: GCA_029582165.1. Taxonomy (NCBI): domain Eukaryota; kingdom Viridiplantae; phylum Streptophyta; class Magnoliopsida; order Caryophyllales; family Portulacaceae; genus Portulaca; species Portulaca oleracea. Next base: position 46,484,292 of record CM055871.1, on the reverse strand, counting down.
CTGATTGTGAATTTCCCAGAAAAAAAAGGTGAAAAAAAATACACAAATGCCCAACAGGAACAATAAAAATAGACAGAATTTCCACTTGATTATTCAACTGCAAAATGCAGCTTATGCTGACAAATTTGTAAGCTTATGACATAGTGAAAGAACAGCAGCAGGAGAAGCTTGACTTAACCAGAAAGGAATCACATAAAATGACATCAAAAATGGACTCCTAAATGTGGGGGGCATGAATGGAACCAAACATCGTATATCCGTCTTAAAACAGTACAAACAGAGAAGTGAGAACTCCTGCATCACAATGCATCATTGCTTTCACAATTGAACCAAAAACTGCTACTCAAAAGTGTTGCAATAGGCCAATAACTACTACTTACATATCAGTATAAGACGAGCATCAGGTGGACTCGTCAACTGACACAATTGAAATCATCATATTATGATTGTTCCTCTTCTCTCGCCCACGTCACCAGATATAATCCTTTCGTTTCTGAGGAAGCTATTACAAAACAAATAGTAATTATGGGCAGTTTAGCCTTTAGCGCATTGTTGTTCTACTCTTTGGAAGGCTCAGAGGTGTTTTGTTTAGGAAGTGGTTTAATTCTGACATAAGGGTTTCTAGTCAAGGTCTCCCCTCTCAAAGCAGCTACGTAGCGGTCATTTGTATCTTCCTTTCTCTGCAGCTCCCCAAGATATTCAGCTAGCCTCTCTTTATTCACCTGCCCCATCATCTGAATCACACCAATTCATGCACAAAATGGTTAATGCAACAAATCTTCAATCTCATAAACACATAAAGTTATAGCAAGGAGCTGATAAGAATTGAGAAACATAGATAGATAGATAGATAAACACAGCCGCTGGCCTTATTTTAAGAACAAAGTAAATGTTCCACTGATAAATGATTTCAAAGCTCCATGGTCATTGAAGAGTTTTCAGGCACCATAACTTGAATGAGTGAATACTAATGAGAAGCACAGCAACACGGGGATGCAATCAAAATTAACAAAAAGAACGTCTGGTTGAATCTAGTGTACAACATTTCAAGGAAAATATTAATCAATGAGCATAAAGGAAAGGCATCTAAAACAGTGAGAATCAGAGAAATACAATAAAAAGTCACTAATACTTTTGCTTTTTTTTTTCCTCAATAGGTAAGACTGCATTACATATTGAGTCTTGTCTGCTGACATCAGAACCCAGTCACCCACAAGAGAAAAGAAACAGAAAGCCACCGAAAAGGCGGTGATAATAAGGGGATAGCTTGTGAACTCACTTCTGACTAGACCTGGCAATTCTCGACCCGACCCGGAAACCCGACCCAAACCGACCCGCAAAAAGTGGGTTTTGAACACGAAATTCCGACCCGGGACCCGAAAATGACCCGACCCAAAGAACCCGGTAAAAAGCGGCTCAGGTCGGGTCGGGTTTGGGTCGACCCGTTGGGTCAGACACTTTAATTTTAATTGTTTTGTCTACTTTGGCCTTGTGCAAAAAAATGGGTCCATTCCATGAAAATTAAGGCCCAAAAGTAAAATATTGGGTGGTTTTAGAAAGCTATACGTAGAGAGATATACAAATGAAATAATCAAATAACAAATGACCAAAACAAAACCTAACACTGTCACTCACTCACTCTTTCAGTGAACCCTCAAACTCCTGCAGTCCCGCCTCTCTCCTCTTTTTCAGTAAAATAGTGTATTATTGTCAAAGGTCAAAGTTCAGTGCATTATTGTCCAATACACCAAAAGCTTAGTGTATTAGCATCCCAAAACCCTATATATTTCATAAGTATTGTTATTCGTGATTGTTGACGTAAACCGCATAATACTTGTAGACTTGAAGATTGTTAAATTTTGTCCATTAGGTGTATAATAATATGTCAATACAACTATGACATATCATGGTGGTCGAACTTGGAATGGAATGATACATTACATAGGCGTCTTTGACTAATTATAATCAATTTTATTAGTTGTAAGTGACTGAGAAAAAGGGCGGTCATGACCCGTAAGCCCGACCCAAACCGCCCGAAACCGGAATACACCCGACCCGTATTTACCCGAACCCAAAATACACCCGACCCGTATTTACCCGAACCCGATATACGACCGACCCGTAACCCGCCCGCCCGCCCGTATTGACAGGTCTACTTCTGACACAACACAAGGGCAAAACTAAGCAGAAACAATGTCTAAAACCAATACGGAATGGCTAGTTAAAAGAAATAAACAATTAAGGGTGAATCTGCACAGTAATGACAGATGAGAAGGAAGATTGCATCAGGGTTAAAACCTTTTCCAGCACCTAAACAGACAGACAACACAAGCAGATTTTATTTTCAGATATAGCAGCATTATTGTCCATGACAACCTGTCTTCTGAAAAAAATAAGCGAAAAATTGCTCCGAGGTACTTTATGAAAATTATTTACAAGGGACATCATTTTGGGAATGTAAAATTACACAACATTTTGTGAAACTTTTTCCAGGTTTTCTCTGGTGATTCATTTTTTTTTTCCAGGTGAAATCTTAATTGGATTTAAATGTCAGATATAAAGAACCAAAATTATCCATAATGTTAGAGTTGACTTAAGTCAAATATTTCCTCATTAGAATACCTCTTCCCTGATCTCTTCTAAGTTCTACCCCACGTCTCTGTTATGGATTTATGGTTGTTCAAAAAATGGGAAACTTCACACTCAAACCCCAAAACTCAGAGTCCTAAAGTGAACAGCCTAAACAAAATACTCTCCAGCTCAGGTGTGCGTGTGAGTGTGTGTGTGGTGGTGGTGGTGGGGGGGGGGGGGGGGTTCCTACAGATTGGTTTTAGGTTAAATTAGCTTTTGGGTTTGGAAATCGTGTTCAAAACCCTAAACTTTCGGGCAGGTTCAGTTCGATCTTTGGTTCGGGTCAAATTCTACCAGGTCTATAATTTCCTTCGATATCCTTCCGGGGACTACGTCCACAAAAGCAAAAAGACCAAAATATTCAATCCATTTAAATTCGGATATACCAAATAGCCATCCCTACCTGGTGACCAAGGCAGCAAGAGGTGGTGGAAGAGGCGTGGGTTGTGGAGGAAGTAGTGGGTTAGTGGTAGTCCAGGTATACAAAAATCTCCTTAAGTACAAACGTTTCCTCCCTTTTCTGACCCACAAACAACATACTGGAAAGCTAATTAATCATTTGAATATCTCTAATTTTGGTACCAATCTTGAGAGGATACTAAACAGATTGATGGAATTCAGTGATGAATGACGGGAATGTTTCTCTTATCCGTCATCCCAAACTATGTATTGGGTTTTGATCAATTGCTTTCTTCTCAATTGTTTGGACTATGTGTACTTTCTTTAAAAAGACGAAGAAGTCGGAGACAAAGATCAAGAAAGTTTGTTTTGTCAATACTTGCCCTATAGGTTGGACAAATTTTGTACATATTGCATGTCAAATAAAGAAGCTTTTCTGGTGATGTCAATGTTTGCCCCTTTTTTGAACACACATGACAAAGGCACGAAGGTAAGAACTTAAACGAGATCAGGGAAGAAGAGGCTTCAATGAAGAAACATTTCACCTATGTTAACTCTAACATTAAGGGTAAATTAGTTTATGTATGAAACTTAAATCCAATTTACATGTTCACGGTAGATAAAAACAAGCAACCAGCAAAGACCATAAATATAGTTTCACTAAAGTATTGTGTATTCTATAACACATTCTCAAAATGATGTCCCTCATAAATAGATTATACAAAATGTGCTGCAACTTTAAGCACCTCTTTGAAAAATAAGTGAACCACATTTGTAAGTATCACAAGGACATCCCAGATGAGACAATAAAGAAGTACAGAGAGTCAGAGGCCATCCAATAGGTCCTTATTGTACACAAATAGTCAAATACAGCACTGATGAGACAAGTGACTTGGCTACATACAGCAGAACACGATGGATGGAGCCATATCCTTCACTAATTGAACTCTTTTACCCCCTCAAATCTCATTGTCCAACTTATGCGCTGTATACTTCTTGGACAAAAATAAACCCGCTTCTAGAGTATCAAGTTCCTAACTTGGATCCACGATCAAGCTTAGCCATTTTCTAGCAACATTGAGTTGACAACTCTGTAGGATTGCACTGTCTAATGGCAACCAAGGATGCTAAGGCCAAAGGAGAGGTGGAAGTGGAACATAGTTGCAGCACATTTTGTATACTTAATTAGAAGGATCCTTGATGAACGGACTTCATAACTCTGATTTGAAGAGGCAGTCCTGGGTGAGGTGCGATTAGGTAACTATGTTCAAGCCCATTGAAGCCAGAGGTTTACCTCTTCTCAGTGAATCCCCCCCCCCCCCCCAACAAAGAAATATCTGAAATCCTAGTGGCTTAAGTCTAATGTTGTTCTCTAAGCTTTGAAGTGTGCAAACATAGAAGCTAATTGTTTCCATCAAGAGAATTGTTTTACAAAACAGATAGGAAGCATAGTCTCTGCATCTAACACAGAAAGACTGGTCTAATAGCATACGAATGACGACATGATGTAAACATTTAGCTAATAAGCCCCATCACTGGCAATAAGCAACCTAGCAGGAAATTGAATCATGCCGCTTTATTTGAATGTAATCAATGAACAAAAGAAAGATAAGGGGAAATAGAATTCAAAAACTGGAAAAGCATGGAATACACAATAGAAACCCTAAATCCCTCCCAAAGGCTCCAATTCTATCACACCCTTCCCTCCAAATCTGTAAGAATCAAGCTAACAGTAGAAACTAATTAAATGGAGCAAAAGTTGCACCCCGATCATAAAAGCATCCAGATTCCAACCATATTGACTTAGCTTTCAAGTTAAATCAGAAAAGAGAGAAGGAAGGGAACAAACCCGGGATTCAGGGCGGGAGTTTTGGCGAAGATAGGCCTCAAGCTCTTGGTTGCGATAGTTGGTGATGTTCATGACAACATAGCCGACGGCGCCGGGGATGACACCGCAAACCATGGCGAAAGTGTAGAAGAAGGGCTTTGAATCGCGAGTTTTGTTGACGATCCGCCTCCATGTCGGGCTCTTCCATAGCACGTTCATCTCTCTCCCTCTTCCTCTCCCTCACACAACAATTCTCCTCTTCTCTGCTCCTTAGTCCCTTCCTGGGGGAGAACAGAAAACTTCTAGAGAGTTGGGTTGGTTCCTGATTCTGGGCTTATAATTGAACACGTTTTAACAAGCCCACTCACAAAATCCACCAATCTCCCCGTCCCCCCCCCCCCCCCCCCGGTTTGTCCAATATATATTAGATGCACTCGGAGCATGTGCTCCAGATATTTGCAAGTGAATAATTATGTGAATCAGAGTGAACAATAATAATAATCAGAGTAAACAACCTAATACATACGGGTGAACAATTGTAGAATATGGAGCACATGCTCCAGGAGCACCTAATAAATTGCATTGTCCAAGAGTTTCCCCATATACATGTCCGGGGTTGGGGTCGTATCTGAATCTTCTAATTACGGATAGCTAATATATTGATATATTCATCCGATACATATAAAATCTGTAATTTTGATCCCAAATTGTAACAAACCATTAATTTCTTTTTCTTTTTACCGGTGGTTGGGGCCACCCTAAAGCTAGCCTGGGATATGCCACTACAGAGGTTTATGCTCTAAATAATGTTATTGTTCACTTCTGTATATTGGGTTGTTTATTCTTAATAGTGTTGCTATTCACTTACATATATTGTGCGGTATAAACTCGAGGTGCTTTTAATATATATTGAAAATATATATCACTAATAGATAGGACGGTCGATTAAATATGGGTACAATGTGGATTTGAATAAATATGGATATGATATATCGTATAAGTGTAGGAGAGTGTATTTTGGTTTTGGATTAACACAATGGATTATGAGTATGATTTTTTTTTTCCTTTTTCTTGGATAAAATTGCCTCTGAAATACTCTAATTTGTTAGCATATAACTTAATAATTTAATAATACGAACTTTGGAGGTACTTACTTTTAACGAAACTAAGTTAGAAAATTCATCTTGTCGTGTCCAGCTACTCATCGTATTTTTTCTAGCAGGCAACAACCGTGTTTGAATCACCGAAAAAAGTGGCCTGGCTACTGAATACGTGCATAGAGTTGTTCATAATCCAGTTTGAACCGAAAAAAGACTGGACTGGGCTGGACCGAGAACTGGACCTAAAGGACCGAAGATAGTTTAGTCCAGTCTTTAATCCAATGAATATTGAATTTCGATCCTTGATCCAAGGACTGGACCGAGGACCGAATATGTCCACCTAAAACCTAGCCACCTAGGGTTTTCATATGACATTGCTAAACTTTTCTTAATCACTCACTTTCAAAAATCCTACTTGGCTGCTTCTCTGCCTCAACCCTGCTCAGTTCTTGTCACTCCCTAGTCACCCTCCGTCTCCCCGCCCCCCCCCCCCCAACCTACATATTTTTTTGATCTATTTGCACATGTTCAACTGTTCCGAAAAAATTTAATCGCAAATTATTCCCATAACTATAATTCGGTCCATTTAATCGGTCTAATCCTGGACCGAACTTTATTCGGTCGGTCTGTCCAATCCAAGACCGAAAAGAGTTCGGTCCAGTCCTCGGTCCCAGTCCCCTTATTTGGTTTTCGATCTAATCTAGTTTGACCTAATTCGGTCCAGTTCTAAATCGATGAACGACCTTATATTAAAAGAAATTTTGGTCATTTCCATGTTTCTATAGGCCCACGTCCCAACTGTACGATGTGATTGTAGCCTAACCCAATATGTGAATTGAAGTTAGCAACTAATAAATATCAAGTTGAAAATGTAAACCCTAGTTTCCATCTCATCTCGTTCTCTCCTACAACTTTCACTTTGGCTTGTTCGTCCGTCTTTGCTCTAAAGTTTGAATCGCATGGCCGTCCCTCTCCCACTCTGAGATTTGTTGTAAATTTGAGTTATTTGTGTTGGTTGTAAATGAAAATAACAAGTGCAGAAAGATTAAGCTAATGAAACATAAACTTTCCATTTTATTTTCCAATTCAAGTAACACTCAAAATGAAACCAGAGGTTCACTCTCAATTACAAATGAAATTGGGAAACCCCGATTTCACTCACTACTAATTATAGCTTACTCCTCTATTCTTTTTTCCTTGTCACTTGAATTTCTGTGTCATCCAAATTTTAAAAATTTTAATTGTTAATATCTTAAAATATATAATACTACCTCTGTTCCTAAATAATTGTCAAATTGACTAAGTTTTGACCGTTGATTACTCACAAATTCTAATAAGTTACAATATAAAATTAATATCATTGTAATTTTTAGGACAATATCTTTCTAATGGTGATAATTTCATATTGTAATTCATTGTAATTTGTGAGTAATCAACAGTCAAAATTTAGTCAAATAGACAATTATTTAGGGACGGAGGTAGTATTCTATTATTATAAAAATATTATTATGATATTCATAAGAAAAATATTATTATAAGAATATAATATTATAATTTTTTTAATGAAATATATCATAAGAAATTCTCAGTTAAAGAAAGACATTGAAGACTGCCTAATACTCCCTCCTTCATATTATCTGTCACTTTAACTAACTTTCTTTTTTCCCATAATATTTGTCACTTTATAATTTCAATAACACGTTAATTACTATTTATCAAATTAACCTTATTACTTACATCTTTTTCTTCAATTTTTCCTTTTTATTCATCTTTTTCCTTTTTATTTACCATTTTATTCAACATCTTCACATTTCCAATGATGTAAATTATTGTGAAATGGAAGTTTTTTTAGTTTTTTAAATTATGTCCCAAGTGACAAATAAAATGGGAAGGATGGAGTATTTATTAGCAGACACTAACGGAGGTACGAGTAATAGTATTATTAAAATGTTAATTATTCGTCAACTCTTTAGTTATGTCTAACAGCTTAGGAGGACTTGAGTTATTGTGAGTGGACAAATCCACAGATGGACAAAAGGCCACGTTGTAACAGCTGTCACTGATAATCTGGTACTGACTAGAGCATCGACTTCCCCACCTTCCCCCACTCCCACACTACTTTCGTAGCCCCCAACCTCCAATCTAACTACAGATACCTCCCCCACCAAACCCACTAACATCAAGATTCCCACATCCAACGGTCAGCAACGCGAGTAGTGTCGACATTCTTACTTCATCGCGTGGGACCATAAAGCTGAGAATTAACGAAAAAGGTTTAGAGATAAAGTTGGTGGGTCCCATGACACGAGCTCACCACACGCCCTTTTCCAAACTTCAATCTTAGACGTCCACGTTAGCATCTCATCCGACGGTCCAGAAGGCTCCCCAATGCCACTCCAACACCTGTCCATCTCCTATATATCCCACTCCCCATTTCACCCCCATTTCATCATCATCAAACCTCTGAAAGTGAGAATCATCATGATGCTGAGGGCAGTTTCAGTTTCGGGAGGGAATCCTCTGCTCCGGAGCACACCGTCGAACCCTGCTCCCTCGAAATTACCCTCCAGTTTCGGTGGGGTTGGGGTTGAAGGGCTGAAGAAGAAGCAGAGGAATGGGGGTAAGTTGGTGGCTGCGTTGCAGGAGAGTGGTGGAGCTGGAACCCTAACTGGGATTGTTTTCCAGCCATTTGAGGAGGTCAAGAGTGATAGTTTCATGGTGCCCATTTCCCCTCAGGTCTCCCTTGCTCGTCAGCGTTATGCGGAGGATTCTGAGTCTGCCATTAATGAGCAAATCAAGTATACTTTCTTCTCTAATTGTTCTTGGGATTCTTTGGTTATGGTTAATTTTGGTTGTGAATGAGTATTTTTGTCTTGTGTTGTGGTTTCCTCTGAGGTTAGTGCCATGTTGTTTGTGAATTTTGATCCCAGCGGAAATGCACACTATGTGTTTGTTAAAATGTCTGAATGAAATAGGGGGGTCATTTTGTGTGGAAACACTTATATTGTGGGCCTGTGTTGGGCTGTATTGACTTTGGAAAGGCGGTGGACCTGGTGGTTCAATTATTGTTGTCAAAGCCTTTAACTTGTGCCTATTTCCTGAAATTATGGAGTATGTATGTGACTTTTGTCATGTCTTTTGGTTTACTTGCGTTGGGGTCCTCTTGATTTAAAGCTTGAATTATGTGAACTCCATCATGTTTTGTCGTTTTGGATCTGGGTTCTTTGGATTGGTGCTATATTATGAGTTGGGTCATTTCAGGTTTCATGTCACCTTTGTTAGTTGGGTCATTTCAGGTTTCATGTCACCTTTGTTGGGTCATTTGATTTTGTATATCACATTTGGGTCGAATTATCTCTGCTCTACTATGTGTATTACCTTAAACTCAAATGTGGATTATGTGCGTAGTGCATTTGTAATACAGTTATCAAACTAGGGTAGATCACTGGGTCTTGATCAACTTAATACTTGAGCCATGTATATGTATAGTAACTTATGAATTTTGGTCAGGTAAGCATATTTGAAAGTTTATTCTCAAACTATTGAATATTTTCTCATAGTTTAATGGGTTTTGTTGTCTGATTGCAGTGTGGAATACAGTGCATCCTATGTGTACCATTCCCTATTTGCATACTTTGACAGGGACAATGTTGCTCTCAAAGGCTTTGCCAAGTAAGTGAACATCACTTTCTGTAAAGCAGTGCTTGTAGTATCTTTTTCAATGTGTGAATGTGAAATCTCTTCTTATACTGTAAATCTTTGTTGGGTGGAATTTAGATTCTTCAAAGAGTCAAGTGAGGAGGAAAGAGAGCATGCTGAAAAGTTGATGAAATATCAGGTAATTTGTTTATTTTTGCGGTATCCATACTAGGAAGCAATTTTCAGTTATCGAATCAGCGTTGCTTCGGTTCGGACTTGCCATCCATTTTCCTAAAGCGTGCACTCTTTTGAGTCTTAAAATGATGTTAAGTCTCATAATTTACCCAAACTGGCAAGTATTGACATGGGTTTATTTGAGTGAGAAAAATAGTGAGTGATGATCCAATTCTCTGCCAAATGCTAACTATTGATGCTGTCTTGATGTATGTTAGAACATGAGAGGAGGAAGGGTAAAACTTTACTCTATTCTGATGCCCCCTTCAGAATTTGAACATGCTGAAAAAGGAGATGCACTTTATGGTATGCCTTTATTCTTGTATCCACTTCAGCATAACAGTATAATTTGAGCTACTCTAGTTGCTTCCATTGGTGCCTCAACCTTTTCTAACTTTTCCTTTTTAAATGAATCTTTTTTCAGCAATGGAGCTTGCTTTGTCATTGGAGAAGCTTGTGAATGAGAAACTATTGAAATTGCACAGTGTAAGTACATTTATAGAACACCCCAACACGAAAAAGAAAGTGTTTTTTTTTTTTTTTTGGGGGGGGGGGGGGTCTAAGCAACTTGGCATGTACTTTGATTGTTGATTACTCAGCACCTATGTTACTCAGACTTGGGTGCACAAGTCCATATCCGACATCGATATGGGTGTCGGACTCGGCTTTGTTAAAGAAATTTTTTGTATCTTCATTGTAATTTGAAGAGTTGAATGTCGTACCCTTGTCCTAGTATTGAGGGTCCAACAAGGGTGTGGCAGGGAAAAAGAAGAGTCTGAGTAACATAGCTCAGCACTTTACTTAGAGAATGGATCAATTTTGTGGTTTTCAGTTGCCATTTTGTTAACAGGTGGCGGAAAACAATAATGATCCTCAATTACAAGAGTTTGTGGAAAGCGAATTTTTGGGTGAACAGGTAAAACTCTTATGTTCAACCCAGAGTTGGTGGTATATCTTCATAGAGCAAATAAAAATCATCGTCCACGAGGCTTTATTCCTAGGCTCTTTGTGTGGCTAATCGATCATTGTTTGACATCCTGCTGCTTGCTTAGGTTGAGTCCATTAAGAAGATTTCAGACTATGTTACTCAGCTGAGAATGGTTGGAAAAGGGCATGGTATGAATCTTTTTCCCTTCCCTCCCTCCCTCAAAACCCTCTACATCTTCCCACTTTTCTCAAAAATATTGTGATTTCCCCTGTAATGTGTGCTGAAAGTGGATGATATGACCACCTGCAGGTGTTTGGCACTTTGATCAAATGCTTCTCCATGAGGATCACGCCGTTTGAGCTTAAAACTGTAAGCTGATCATCACTAGCAGATGAACTTCCTCTGTCTGAAATAACTGTACTTGCTCGAGCAGTGAAATAGCTAGAATTGTAGGAAGCTTGTATAAAAAGAATGTATTTCAGGATTGCAGCTGTTGTTATATGGTGATTCAGTAATGCTGTAGCTAGATAATCGTAGATCTGTTCGTCATCCTATTTTGTACTATCAGGTTTCTGTAATTTGAAGTCTTGAATAAAACCCAGAAACTTGTTTCAAACAAATGGTCGAACAAACCTTCTACGGGACGTAACGTCATTTCTGCGTTCACCTGTTTTGGCTACAATTCAATCAAATCTCACATATGCCCGGTTGTGTTTGAAAAGTTTGCATGTGAGACTTGATTGTATTCGAATACAATGCAATCATGCAAAATGAGGAAACCAAAAGATCACTCATGCAAAAGAGCAGAAAACAACACATGCAATGCAAGGACGTGATCTGGACAATATCTATCTCTTTGGTACGGCTCACGCGACAATAGTATACTACTAAAATCAAAACAAAGGTTCTAGCCTGGAGGTACAACTTACAGGCTTCGGAGCATTGGCGAGCGAATTACAAAAAATTGCAATGCGTGTAAAGAGAATTTACTTGTTTATGAGTTTTACACCTACGTCGGTGTATCTAATTTTGGTCCTGTTTTTTTGGAATGTCGTGATTAAATGATCAAGAACCTTTCTGCAGGTTATGTAAGCGATTGGTTGTTTAGTAATTTACTTTGTATGTTAAAGCATTGTTAGAGTTTTGATCATGGACACATCGAATAGATGAAAATTGAAAATTACATAAATCCAAACTCTTAATATAGTTGCGTACATAAATTATGACATTTTTTAAAAAAGAGAATGTAATGAGTATATTGGACAGATTCATCTAGAAAGGAGCCAACTGGAGAAGCTATCAAGTGTATTATCATTTGGTCTGTAGTGATTTTGAGTGAAGTATTGAAAGTCTGACCATGTGAAATCAGGGTATCTCCTTGGATTGCTTAGACTTTTTGGAGGTTGTACGACTTCGTCTTCTCTTGGACACAGAAAGAATGCCATCGACTTCCTCTCCTTGTTCTCATGCACCACAGCCCTATGCAAACAACTCTTGTAGTTGCCGTTTGTTAATGCCTGCATTTCCATTATTATCAGAGTTAAAGCTACTGCTCAATGTATTACCTTATTTTGCTTAATTGATCCAATTACATTTATTTATGAGTGAAAAATGTAGTATATTTTTAATTATCGTAAAAGAAATAAAAGTTATGCTAGAATGTCATATATTAGGAAGTGTATTTTTACTTACATCTAGAATGTAGGTTTAACTATATTTTTTGAGAATGTAGGTCATGTATTTCAGGCAATGTGGTCATGAATATTAGGAAGTGCGGTCGTCAAATTTATGACCATACACCCTAATATCCTTGACCACACACCATCAGATTTAAAATCAAAGGTTTGGATTTTCTTTTCTCACCTTCCTACCTAAACTCTCTTCCTATCAGATTCAGTCCCTATATATATATATATATATATAAGAGAAATTGAATTTAAATAATTTGAACTTTGGGTCATAGTAGACTTAATAATCTTGGGATGACATGGCGGAGATGGTATGTGCCTGGGCATTTTAGGTATGCCATGCCACTGCCGCCACGTCATCCCGCCACCGAGTTTAGTTGAACTTAACTCGGTCCAAGGGGTCTGAAGTTCAGATTATTAAGTTTATTATGACCCAAAGTTCAGATTATTTAATTCCAATTTCCTTATATATAAAAGGAAGACTTACCATAAAAGTGTCACCAAGATTAATGACCAAAGCATCAGAACAAGGCTCAACACTTTGCCACTTATTGTTGGCAAAAACTTCAAGGCCACCAACTTGGTCTTGGTAAAGTATAGTTAAAGAGGTAGGATCACAATGAGGGCCTGTTCCAAGGACTAGGTTAGGCTCAGGACATGGAGGGTAATAGTTGCATCTCATGATCGCACTTCCATCTTCAAACAAGTCTCGATAATGGTGTCTCTCCACTCCAAGACTCATTGCCAAGAGCTCCACTATCGCTAAAGCTAGCCCGTTCATTGCTTCACAATACTTCTGATAAGTCATCCTACAACATGAGGCATTGAGGCCAATCCAAATTTAAATGAATATTACCATATAGTAAAATGATATATACCTTGCCCTGAACCAGTTTCATGTAGTTTTGCATATAGACACACAATGGATTAAGGGTGTGTTTGGTTGGAATAGAAAATGATTTTCCCATTTTTCGATGTTTGGTGACTGAAAAATGGAGAAAATAATTTTCTAAAGAAATGATTTTCCCTCACCCTTTTGTAAATTATTTTCTTGAATCCAATCTAATGAAAATCATTTTCTCTCTCTCTTCTTTCGTTCTCTCTCCCTTCTTTGTCTCTCACGTACCAATTTGAATATTTTTTTTCTCTCTCATCTTTCTCTCTCTCCACCACTTTCTCTCATACGCTCATTTTAATATCTTATCTCTCTCGTTTTTCTCTCTTCCACCACTCCCTCTCCCGCATCTGTTTTAATATTTCTCTCTCTCTTCTTTCTCCCTCTCCTTCTCCACCCCACACACACATTTTAATCTCCGCCTCCTTATTGTCAGATAGGTGAAAATTATTTTCTAGGAAAATCATTTTCATGTACTATACCGAACACGGGAAAATATCAAATGAAAATTGATTTTCTAGAAAAATCATTTTACAAGAAAAACTATTTTCCTAAAAAACAGTTTTCATTTGCACCAAACACGTACACCCTAAATTATTTTAACTTAAACACATGGTTTCACAATGGTGAAACTAAAATTGAAAGACATATAAGTAATGTAATAATTTGGAGGTCATATTTTACCCCATAGGTGCTAAGTCATTGCCCAAGGCTGTGACAACGTAATCCAACACTGTAGGGTTAGGGCTTTTGGCATTGAAAGGGAAGGACAACGTTTCTTTCCATGGCATGTTCGTCGAGAATCGATCTGAATGAGCTTGGACAAACCCCCACATCGCCCCCGGTTTCTTCAGGGATTTAAGCTTTCTATCAATGGGTAATTTGAAAAAATCATCGAGGCGATTATAAGCCTCCTCAAGGAGTTTAAGATCAATTCCATGATTGATGACTTGGAAGAAACCATGTTCAACACAAGCATCCTTGATAACTTTGGAAGCATGTTCGATTGCCGATTTATCCCCTTTGAAGAACCCTTGGAGATCTATCACTGGGGCATTCAGTTTCTCTTTGGGTACGCCTATATCATTGAGTTGCCAAACAAAGCTCTTGGGGACTTTGGGGGGTTTCTTTGACGTTGGGAAGTGTGGAGATTTGAGGTCCCATGGGGTGACTATGGACATTTTTTTTTTGTTTGTTGGGGGGGGGGGGGGGGGGAGAAAAAAAATGTAGGTAATACGTTTTGGTTTTAGAAAATCAAAAAGGGTAATAAATATATAAAACGGTGATTGCTTATAAAGACAAGAGATGCCTATGTTAATGTATATTTAAGGGATGAAAAATTATTAGTAACATTTATGCAAATATATGTTAATGTATTATATTCCATAAAAAAAAGGGATGAAAAATTATTAATAACATATATGCATTTTCAAATGAGTGAATATATTTGTGGGGGGTTTTTTTTTTATGAGAAAGACATAACAATGTATTTTGGTTGTGGAATCGGTATTCGTCCATGAATTGTTACAATAATAATAATAATTAATACGAAAATGATAAACATGTTACTAATAATTTAGACATCTTTTTTTTGTATACGAATAGTTATAGAAATAATAATAATAATAATAATAATAATAATAATAATAATAATTATAGTAGTAGTAGTAGTAATTAATAATAATAATAATAATAATAATATAGTAAAGTGAATTGTTATATAACATGTTTAGACATCTTTTTTGTAAATTCAAAAAATTATAGATAAAAATATGATTTATATAATATATATTAATATATAAAAAGAAATAATAATAATAATAATAATAATAATAATAATAACGACACATAAAATATTTATGCCATCTTTTTTTCAATATAAATATATGATAATCTAGTTTTACTATAGGACATGACACTAAAAATGTGTTTTAGCCAAAGAATCATATCATTTTCGATTATCATATATGGGAATGGATCCAGTAGGAAGAGAGTTCAGGTAGAAAGGTGAGAAGAGTAAATCTTGACCATTGATTTTACTGACGGGGTGTGGTCATAGATATTAGAGAGTGTGGTCATGCAATTCAGCGAGTGTGGTCATGGATATTAGGAAGTGTGGTCCTGAAATCCATGACCACACACTCTAATATCCATGACCACACACCATAAGATTTAAAATTAAGGGCTCAGGTTTACTGTTCTCACCTTCTTACCTAAACTCTCTTCCTACCGAATCCGTTCCCATCATATATATAGTACACCGGAAAAACTAAAGTCTATAAAATATAATTAATATATAAATTTTGTATAAAATATTTTTTCTTCTAAATCTTCTCAAGTTTATTAAAAAACACATAAAATTTACCTTATGAATAGTATTGATTCAACTAAGGTGTGACTTATTTCCCATGCCACAGCAATAAATATTGAGCCTTTTATAATTAATCATTCATCATGTCATAATTGTTAAAAAAATTATTCAAAACTCTTAATAAATATTCATTTTATGAAAAATTGACTTGTGTTAAGACTCGTGTCATCCTCCTTTTTGTCATTTTTATTGAAAAGCATAGTGTCAGAAAATTTAATAAATATTACTTTCACAAAAAAGGTATATTTAAAAATTTTCTTAGTTAAGAATTTTATTGTCATTCTGTTTTTGTCATTGTTTATTGCTGATGACTAACAACTCAAAATTTCAGTTCTCATGGGGATATATATATACTAATATGAAAGTACTCCATTTGTCTCATGTCTAATTTATTTTTTGCCTCATTATTTATTGCTGACCAATAACAACTCAAGGACAGTTTTTATGAAAATATTATTTAACAAATTGAGTTATTTCTTCATTGCAATGCATATATGTACAAATAATTTTCTTTGAAAAAATAATGACTTTTGGTAAAGTGTCTTGTGACTCTTGTCCTATAATTACATTATGTTGATGAAATGAGGCTTGAAAACTCTCACAACCATACACAATTGGATGGTGATTTTTCTTGGGTGGCTAGAAGTTGATCAAGGGTTTTAAAACCCACTTTTTTTTTAAGACATATTCACTTGACTATGAAAAGACTCAATGGTAAAATCTAACTTCTTGTGAATAAGAGTACAGGACCTATCAAAGGATTTTGTTGCAATCAACAACACAAAGAGAGTGTTGAAACTCTCTAAAAACTTGAACAAAAGTAAACGAGTGGAGTGAGGATGAGTGAGAATTCATCTTACTATTTATAGGAGCTTTAGAGCATCAGTCCTTTCCAATCAAAGGACTTGACTCAAAGGCATTATCCAAAGGATCAAGACATGGATCAAGGGGTTAGTATTGACCGGAGAAATTAGTCAAATAGTACCCATAGATAGCACATATTACTAATCATGAATGTAGTCAGTGTATTGTCATGGATTATCATACATTACAGATTTTTAGAATGTTTTATTCTATGGATTGAAGCTTTCAGTATTGTGTCATACAGAGCTACTACATGTATTTCGTCAACCATCATCTATGAACCAATGCTT
Source organism: Portulaca oleracea (assembly GCA_029582165.1). Taxonomy (NCBI): domain Eukaryota; kingdom Viridiplantae; phylum Streptophyta; class Magnoliopsida; order Caryophyllales; family Portulacaceae; genus Portulaca; species Portulaca oleracea. The sequence goes on along the minus strand of CM055871.1, from coordinate 46,467,425 downwards.
TATTGATTTTATATGTATTTATCCAAATAAATTACATTATGTTTCAACAACATTGTCAATTAAATTGTTGATGTCTTCATCAAGGGTACTCCATAACGAACAAAAACAACCGTGGATTACCATATTAATATCCATGGATAACATATATAACGAACCATAAATGCATATATTAAATCATGCATGACAGAATTATTGAAGAAGAAGAAGAAGAAGAAGAAGAAGAGGCTCCGTAAATGCCTCTATTTCAATGTCACTCTCAATCTCTCAAATCGTAATTCCTCTCATCTCACCACTGGTCTATCCACCACACAGGCGACTTCTTCTTCTTCTTCTTCTTCTTCTTCTTCTTCTTCTCACCACCGGTCTTTCCACCACACATGCGACCTCTTCGTCTTCCTCTTCTTCTTCTTTCCTATCCCTCTTTGCAAAGAATCTCACCTCTCCTCCCTCTCCCTCTCCTTGGGCAACTTCAATTCTTCGGGCAATAAATTGCAAAATAAATAAATAAATAAATAAATAAAAATAGAAATAAATCACTGAAATATGCGATGCCAACTAAGCGATGTGGGTCATTTTTTTAATACAAATTATGACTTCATGGTCCTTCTCTTAATCATAGTCACCACTACTACAAATTACTTCTCAGTTTTGTCTCAAAGTCATACAATGCTAGTAAAATAATATTGAACTCTTTTTAAACTTTTAAAAAGTCAAAGTCGACTTTTGTTCTTTATAACCAGACCAGTTAAGAATCTCAAAAAATAAAAATAGCAGTGTCCCAATATCTTTGTCCAATTTTACAATAAGGTCCCCCGTGTTCTACATGTGTCACTAAGGTAATTCCAACATTCTAGCATGAGTCCTTGTACCCGAGTCCAAGTAACACATATTTACACCCCTAGCTAGTATGTACTCCTCTTCTTTTCTCAACCAATTTGGCATGCAATCCACAAACCAATAACATGTCATAAACTGTACTGTTGAATTTTGTTGCTCAGATAGTATCGATCTACCCTTTAAAGGATGAAAAGAATCAATGGCCAAGGAAAGCATGATAAATAGATGAGATCAAGGTTGTTAAAATCGGGATCCTAACTCGAAACTATGGAAAAGTTAGGATCGGAATTTAGCCCATGTAGGATCGTGGATCGTGTGTAAATAGTAGAATCGTATCGACGATTTTGGACCATAAAATCGTAGGATCGTAAATTAGGATCGGGATTTTAATAACTATGGATGAGATATGAACATGCATCCAAGCCTAATCGACCAATGTTAAATACACCCAAGGACAAGTATGTATGTACCATGTGAAAGTACATACTAATAAAAGGATGTAGTCTTTTGTTAGAATATAGGTATACAGCAAATTAAAGGACAACCAACAATGCATACTGCTAGTGAAAATGGCTCACTGGAACCCAAAACTGTATTGATCCAACATTAGACTTTAGACATTCGTTCTGAACACAATACAAGCATATTACAACAATTTTCTGCATATTACACCTAGAAGGTTTCTGGAGTTAGAAATTATCTACAATAACTCCAATTCTAACGCTTTCATAAGCAGCTCTATCTCGAGTTCTTGTCAACCCAACAGCAAAATGGAGCTTCGAGTCTTCACATGTAATACTGCTAACTTTGAGCCAGAGCATCACCTTTGTCTTTAAACCTTCTATCTCAGTCAGCTTACCTTTCTCGAGAATACCGGTCACGGTGGTAAAATACCGCAGTATAGATTGGTCCCTGAAACTCACTTCACAGATGTCAGGTATATGAACAGTAAGCTTTTTCGTCTCTTCATCCAACTCATAGTGAGTGGCATCCTTTGGAAAAATGCCTGCTGGTAAGTCATGCTCCTTTAGCAACTCTGGCAATGGTTTTTGCATCTTTCCTGCACCCATTACTGTTAAAAACATAAATAATAACCATGTTGCCTTGTTATGCACAAGAATAAGTATTTAGAGTAGTAATGACATCGTCTGAGTATGCCAAACTCAGTAAGGAACAAGAGAACTGACCAACTAGAAACACATCAATATCATCAAGGAACAGAAGAATTTGACCAAGTACAGGCACTAAAATAGTTAACACAAATCAAGTACAACTACGTACATTGTCGACTTATATAGATCTCATTTGTGCAGATATTGAGTGATCCAAATGTAGGTAGTCTCAACCATTTACATAGAGAATTTAATCTGAAAATACCAACAAAAAGTTTCTTAGAAGACATTGTTGGTTTTCTTCTTTTGGTTGTTATTCATGTTGAAACCCGAATATGGGTACAACCTACCCAGGAGAATACAGTATGCTCTCAATGTGCCCTTGCATTTTCATGGTGTATGTTCACATTGTCAAGACAGAAACATTTGGAAGAAACAGATGCTTGCAACTTTTGATCATATCTTGCTCCTCAAACATGAGAACACAATCTACATCAGCTAACTTGAGCGTTTCCCAGAGAGTACAAATGTGACTATGCAAAGGTCAAGAAAAGAATGAAAATGAAAACAAAGTGACAAAAAGCTGGCAAGAGGCCAATATCAACGTTGAACACAGTCATAAACTAAACATATCATGATCTTCGAAAAATTTTGTAACGACTAAAGCTTCACCTTCCCCTCATGCTAAGTGATAAGGTGGATCTGCAATTGCGTGATGACTGATGAGTTTGATTTTTCACCTTGAACGTGAAATTTGGATGGACGTCAAACTTCATGTGTCCAAAATAGCTCATACATTAAACCATTAATTTCACAGAAGCCAGAGATTAAGCTTAAAATCAGAGAGCACATAGAAGGATTTTAAGCAGCTGAAAATATAATCATGAGTACAGGAAAAGTTCAAACCTTTAACTTTAGTCATCATCTTTTTGGTGCTATCCCCAATGCTGCTGCCCAATGACTGATTACAAACAGAAAAAAACAAACTTTCAATCCAATTTAATTGGCACAACAATTTTTCCTTGATGTTGGGGAGGGGGTGGTGGGTGTTATGTGATAATAATCCACTGCAACCCCCTTCCTTTCTCAGTTAATGTTGGGCACAGCAAGTAGGAAGTATATTCAGCGATATATCAACGAGCTCCCATGAAAGAAAACCTCAGCATCTATTTAAGCATGTGCATCAGTTGAAAGTATATGAGCTGAGGACAGAGGGCAAAAGAGTTACAGTAGTTTTTCTTAGAATTCTCCATCTTATCAGTAGCTGTTAACTGATAATGTTACCCTCTTGTTTCTGGAATATATATATTCATTTAACCCATACAAGGCTAAATTGTGTGTGTGTGTGTGTGTGTGTGTGTGTGTGAGAGAGAGAGAGAGAGAGAGAGAGAGAGAGAGAGAGAGAGAGAGAGTGAATGTCCTCCTGCTGAACCACACAGTCTCCATTCTAACGAAACATAAGATCAAAGAAGATACATTGTAATTAACTATCAGATGGATTTAACATAGAACACGACAACTAATGAGATGGCCAAATTCTGATCAACCAGACACATTGCAGACATCTAGAGACAGGGTACAGCCAAAACTTTATATGATCAGTGTTTCTACTCTGGTCAAAAATCCATAAACATAATGCAGGATGGCCACATTCTAACCAACCAAACACAATGCAGAAATCCACATGACCATGCAGGATGGCCACATTCTGATTCAACCAAACACATTGTAGCTTGTGTGATCGGGTTTTGTTTTTACTGTTTTAAGAGCAAGATACACTCCTCGATAATAACCATTAGTTGGGGCCTCTATTGAACAACATTCAGGGGGGAAAAAATTCAAAACTCTATGGACTAGTTACTAATTTATTATCAAGCTCACGGGCTAACGAAGGACTGAATTCTTAGTGTTCTACTCTACCCCTGAACAGAATCCAGACATGAGTACTAACTCTCCAAACATGAAAGATTAACAGTAAGAGGGGAGCTGATAGCAATTCATAAGCAAGAGCATGTGTCCATTAGCATTTTGTGAAGGAACTGAGAATGCAAATGTTTATGTGCTCGTCTGACTGATTTTACCACTTTGGACACACACTGATCCAAGCAGTGTATATAAAGCATCTTCTTTTTCATGTCATGTAGCGACAGATGATTTTATGTTTTTGTTCATCTGCTGAGCAAAATTTCCTAAACCTGAGAATAAAGTGTTTATTTGTGCACTACATTCCCTGCTCAGCCTCCATGCCACACTTCACGCCACATATTTTGTCCTAGCTCATCATCAAGAAAATTCTGATACTAAATATCTCTTCTTTGTGCATCCAGCAAAATATCGACAAAAATACAAAATCATATTGCCTGAGTCTGAACTCACTCATTTTGGTGAGTTCATAAGTATGACCACAATGCACATGCGAAATTCACAAAGTTCAATTAATATGTTTTAGTGATCATCTCAAATCTTATTAAGGCCCTCAGACTGTTTACGAAATCAACAATAGAAAAATTATCAACCACATCAAGTTATTTGTTTACGGAAAATGTGCCAAACAACTGTAATGTATGATCATCCCTCCAACAAGTATATCTACAGACCATGGAGAGCGTGAAACACTTTCTCCTAATCTTCTGATCCCCATAAATAATCCAAAAATTTTCTATTAACTTCCGTGAAGCAGCAGTGGAATTCAAAGGGATGGTAATTCAATCAACGAACAAAGGGGCGCCCGGTTTGAAATCCTAAACCACAACTTGGGTGGTGGACTTAAAAGGGCAGATGGCTCATACATGGTCAACTCCTTTTGGAGTAATACATTTTGCAATTGAACATAGATGAACTCCCACTTGGGGTGAATGTCAAACAATCTGTGCACTAAAAGCAGCATGGCTAGCTACCTCATAACCCAAACAACACAAAGAGACAGTATTAAATATGTATGACAATTGACAATTCTGAAGGAAATTTGAGTAGAAGTTTCCTTATCACAAGGACTGCTGTTTTTACTCATAGCTCCTCTAGCAAAGCCTAATCTAATCTAGTCATAGATTTTAGAACCAAATATACGAGGGTAGAAGTTTCAACAATCGAAATTGGCATGCCCAAGTTGTACAGCAGTCATTGGAGAAATTCACATCCATAAAGATTTTATCAAAACTAAAATATTAATGACGAGGGACCCAGTCTTTTCCCAATTCAAGCATGTACAGTACTCTATGCACAATTTATTCCCAAAAAGATAACATTTATGAGGAAAAGCTTTGATCAGCTGTTCAAAATTCAGCTCTGTACGCGCTCTATCCTTGAATTGACTAATAAATTTCCATTGTGGGGACAAATTCAATAAATAATACACTTGTGCCCAAAAGTTTTCATGGAGTGGTACGAAAATGCAACAACGTGGTACAAGTTGTACCATAATTCCGGCGTTAGGTCTATATATCCTGGAACCCTAATTTTCTTTTTTAAAACAAACGTTCTAATTTCTATAGTTTCGATGTCATAATACATATATGTACTTGTCAAGAAGGAGATTACAGTCTCCATCGCCATTAGAAACTTTTAACGCATTAATTATACGCGCAATTGAAGCTGGACTCATACTCAATTACTCACAGATTTAACATGAAATTCAGGCCAAAGGATGTCGAGGAAAATCCTCATTAACCTCGAATTTCATGATTCATATCGGAAAACAATCTAACAAATGATTGAATGTAACAAATCATCCAAAAAAAATGGAGGAAAATCTGAAGAGAATAAAAACGCCTTACATTGATGTCATTGCCGACGGAACCAAGCTCGTTGCTGGCTGTTTGGCCAAGCCAATACGATCCGACTTTACTAAAAATTTGGTCCATTAAACCACCCTCGATCGCAACAAAAAACCTAGTTTTTGTCAATCCAACAATGGCGTCCGAATTTCAGAAGCTATCAGGGAGAGAGAAAGAAAGGCCGAAAAAGGATCGGAGGGCAAAGTCACAAATTGGAGCGCGCCTTAATGATCGTACCCGCTCGAATCATCATTTTTCTGTTACTATCGAAGAATTTACAGGCAGATAATGTTTTTGCACCGTGAAATTTGTCCTTTTTTTAAAAAAAAAAGGGGTCAGATAAATAAACTATGGCCCATTTCTTCAATTATGTTATTTTCAGTTTGGATAAATAAGTTAAAGATAAGATGAGATAAGTTATGTTAAATTATGATACTTGTTTAGAAATTATGTTTTTAAAGTGAATGGTTTTTTTAAAAATTGTATTATATTTGGATAAGTTTGGATAAATTTGAATAAATTAAGAAAATTATATCTAACTTAACCAAAAAATAATACCTACGCAATCTTACAAAATATTTAAAAGTTGTTCACACAAACGCACACATGCGTAGTAGTGAGGCAATCAGCACCTTAATTGCTTTGTCTAAAATATAAACTAGTGTTTGTACTTTGTGCTCGGTATTGCATGGGTTATTTTGTCTTAATTTTTTATTCTTTTGCAAGTATATTTTCTTTTTTTTTTGGCTCAATGTTCGGTTGTAAGGGGTGTTATGAAATTTGAAATGGTTCACATTATTTTATTTTTTCAAACACATTTTGGAAATTTCCAATAAATAAAAAATAATTAAAAAGCATTCAACAATATCCATCATCTTAATAGTAAATTATTTGTAGCTAAATATATTTTCTTGGAGTGGTTAATTTCATTTTGTTGTAGGAGTATCATTGATCCTACTTAATTAGTTACAAAAAGTATTAGGAGAATTGATAAATATTAGCTACAAAATATAAGTATGGTATTTATATTATCTATTAAGTATTTTAAAACAAGACACGACAATCCACAAACTGTTATGTGTCAATCAGATAAAACTAAACTATATTTTATTCAAAAAAGTGCATCAATTATGTCATCTATTATCTATTAATTATATTAGAACGCAATCTTGACAAGATGTCATTTTGCCACATGTCATTCTCTAGGGAATTTCAAGCAATTTCAATGAAAAATCCAAATTAAAAGAAGGATATTGGTGACTTTTGTTCATCCACTACATACAACTTTTCAAATGAACACTCGAATATCATGAACTAACACATGAATCTCCTAAGAATCAAAATAATGTTATCACCTTTAATGTATATATTCTTGAAACCTTCTTAAATAGTCGCTTTGTTATAATTTCGAAAAGTCATAGCTTTTGCTGCAACCACTGAAAAACACCCAAGATTGAACGTTGAAGCAGTGTAGGGCCCCGAGAAAAGAGTTGTTGAGATTGAGAGTCGACTAAGGTTGCTTAATCCTTAAATAAAAATGTTTTTACTTTTTAAACAAAACTTTTTATCAAGCCTTTATGTATCCTACACATGCGAACTCACTTAAAGCCCAATCATTCCAGTTTTAAAATGCCATATCATATCGGCCCATCCATATTATGGCCGGAAAGATACACCAGGGTCACTGGATTGATCCCTAGGCCATGCGGCCTTGGCAGGGACCAGGCCAGTGACCCACTGGTTCCTAGCCCAGGAGAGAGGGGTTAGAAATAAGTCAAGGTCGCGTGGCCTTGGCTGGGTTCTACTCTCATTCCTCCTCGGCTGGCTCATTGATGTGGATTCTGGGAGAGATATTGACCTATCTGGTTAAACTGAAATGAGGAACGCAAGAAGTGAGTTACGCAAGTCAAGATGCAAAAGAAGTCGCCAGTTAATTTAAGAAAATCAATGAACCAAGAAAACAATAAAAACTCTGGTCTACGAACCCGAATTCCGAGCCCGGGGGTAAGGTTACTAGTCCAAGGGCTAAAGAACCCTCGGACTCGCCTGTTTTGAAAACATATTCTACTAAAATCGAAATTGAAATGAAATAGAGCAGGAAGAAGTTTAAAAGGTTTCACGATGTTATATTCATGTCATGCAAGTATGATGTTTATTTACACAATAATGTACAAGGATGATCACAACATGATTACAAAATGATGAATAAATGACCAAACCTTACTTTCACAAAGCAATGCAAGTGAAGATGAAGAAGAATCGAAGTGGATGCGTTGGCTGTCTTCAAGTATCGACATCGTGATGGCTTGGGGATTTTTATGTGAGAATGGTAAGGGATAAAGGGATTTTTTGAGAGAGAAGTTGAGAGGAATTGTTGATGAATTCGGTGGTGAAATGAGTGAGTATTTATAGGTGGAATAGGCGGTATGATCATGGAGGGGGGCATGATCCCCTTTTCATGCCCCTAATCTGCTTCAAGGTTGTGACTCTGCATGAGTCAAAGGCGCCAACGCTATGATCGCTGGATTGGTTGACCGAGCGAGGCGCAAAATCGATTTCAAATCACATAGCCCATGTGACCTATAGAAACTCAGTGCACAGATTGATAACGTGGCGGAACGCGGGCCGCCTCTTGCAACTACGCAGGCCATGCGACCTTCACAATATTCATGGCCTATTTTGCGCTTTGGGCCTGCTCTGTGAGTTAGCCAAGGCCACACGACCTGGGTAGGCTCTGTGGGGCCTGCACATCCAAGGCCATGCGGCCTTGACAGCTTGGTCTGGGCCTGAAAACTAGTCAAGGTCGCTTGGCCTTGGTGTCAGTCTAGTTCAATTTAAAACGACCATAACTCCTTCATCCGAACTTAGATTGAGGCAATTCAAAAGGTGTTGGAAAACTTGTGATGTGTACTTTACCTTTGTAAAAAGAAATAAGACCAATGAGACTGGTGGAAAAATGGGACTCAAAATAGTGAGCACATGTATATGGAAATGTTATCTACAAGCCTAAGTCCCTAGGTGGTCTTGGCCTTCGGAAAACAGAGGCTGTCAAAAGCGCTTTCCCGAGTAAGTTGCCTTGGAAGTGTTCTGTGGCTCAGGTTTGCGGGCTGAAACTATTAGAGCTAAATACCCCCTTTCTAAGAGTTTTTTTTTTTTTAACCACAAATTCCAAATGGGGGTGGTTCCAAATGGGGGATTTGTTGGCCTGGAAGGCTATTCTGCGCAATCGTGATATTTTTAAGAAAGGTCTTAGATAGATTGTGGGGAACAACCGTTCTATTAATTTTGGGAAAGATAACTAGTGTGACTCGACCAACTTCTTGAGATTAATAACATTTCATATATTACCTGGTTGACCTATCTCTTAAGGTCTCTTATTTTATTACGGAAGATAAACAATGGAATCTCAACTTGCTGCGACATTTGGTTAATGACATGTCTTTAAATCTTATTTGTTCCCCTATATATCCCCCAAAATGATCTCCTTGATGAGTTCTACTGGGGTCCCTCGTGTAATGGTTTCTTTAGCACTAAATCTGCTACTTGGCTAGCTTCTAGCATTGATCGTAATGCCCTAAGCTGGGAATACAAATGGATCTGAAATTTAAATATCCAACCAAAATTGATTTTTTTTATGGCTCATTTGTAGGAATGCTCTTCCATCCAATAAGGCCCTCTCATATAGAGGTCTCATATTTGAGCTGATTTGCTCCATCTGTAAACTGGACTTGGAGGAGATTGACCATGTATTCCTGAATTGTAACCTGTCTTAGTCCCCAGTTGTCGCTTGTGGTTGGCTACCCCAGCGACCCTTCCCGGATAATCTTAATACTTTATATTTCCTTATAAGGTTAGAAAATAACTCAGTCCTTTCCACTTGGATCGAGTAGTGCCCCAATTTTGGAGTATTTGGAAAGTGTGAAACGATCGATTCGGGTGTTTAGAAATGTCAAGCCCATCCCTTCATGTGTTCTTATAAGAGCGGGCATGTGCGAGCAGAGAATCCGCCATAAACGGATTCTCTGCAAGAGGGCATTAGAATGGAGAAGCAAATGTAGGTTCATCCCTTTCGCACCTGGGTCTCTTGGAGAACCCTGCCGATAGACGTTATCAAGGTTAACTTCGATCGATGGGGCCAAAACTTCCCAAAATGTTGCGTGCAATTTCATCATTTGAGAGTGGAGAGGTCAAGTAATCTCAGCATGTTCCTTTAATCTCGATCACAAGCTCATAGCTCGATTTTGATGGCTGAAGCAACGATAATGAGGAATGGGATCAAGGAAGCCATAAGGCTGGGTTTCAAAAACATTTTATCCTTAAAGGAGATAATAAAGTAGTCATAAAAGCGGTTTGTGGTTCTTGCGAGGTGTTGTGGTCCATTCAGAAGCTAGTTGAAGATATTGATGCTTTCATTAGAGGTTGTTCTCATATTAGTGTTCATCATGTTTTTAGATAAGCAAATAGAGCAACGGATTGACTAGCTAAGGCTTACCTTTCTTTAGATAGGCCCTATTTTTGGAGTAGCAAGGAGAGTTTTGAGCTTTGTTGGATTATCTCAGAAAGTAGACTAGATAGAACTCTTATGAGAAGAGCTACCTAACTCTTGGCCTTTTACCTTGAAAATAAATAAATAAATAAATAAATAATATGCTTCTAGTCCTACAAAGTATATGGATTTTAAATATTAAAATAATTACTTGAGTTCAGTTTGAAATAGAAAAGTAGGAAATTGAACTTGGTGTTAATTAAGCTATGTTGGAGAACTTCCACATGTTGAGCATAAATTTCTCATATCATTAATGTATGTTAATATACTAAAATGTATTTAATTTAAAATTTACAAGAACATTTTAATTTTGAAGTACTAAGATAAAATTTATAAAAGTTATAAATGACAATATATATGATTTACTAGCATATTGATTTTTGCCGACATGTGCGAGTGAGTCATGAGTGCAGATCAATGCGGGCATGTGCAAGTGAATGCGGGTTAATGCAAATAGGTGCATATTAGTGAATGCGCTGATTGACAAATGTTCTAAACAAAACAAACCTCAAAATTTTGAATAATTTTGGAATAAATATAAAAATGTAACTTAAATCCATAAGATGTTCTTACCAACCCATGGTGGTGAGAATATCGAATCACAAAACATATAGATATTGGTTTAAGAATCGAGAGTGCATACAATTATATTATCTTGTCATTTTTCATTTCTTCATTGAAATGATTGTGTGTGTTTGTTCTTTTTACAATCTCATTTGGAATTGGCTATTTGATTTCTAGCTGTATCATCCTTTTATAGATTAAGTTGCTAGTTGACAAGTTATGTGTTCACTTCGTGCTTTTAAGACATACATAGACCTATGCATATGCATGTCAGCATGTGTGTGTTTTTATTTCGTTTCTTCCCTTTTGAATAATAATAGTGCAGTAATCTTTTTTTAGTTTGTTTGTTTTGTTTTGAGATCGATCATGTACAATATATACTGGGTGGCTCTTATTAGCTCCAAAGAGCCATTTGAAAGCATAGTTGATAACATGTGTATGAATATCTTACCTTGAATTGGCCCCCAATTTACGGCGCACAACTTGATCAACTTTCTCATATTCTTGCATGGGCATCAAATTCGAGCTTAGGACTTGGGAGCATCCTAAACTAAAATGTCAGTTTGTCACCTTTTGGTGGTGTCAATTAGTTTAGTTTCTCATAACTTGCTAATAAAATCTAGAAAGCAAAATGATAAACATATAGACGTAAAATGGTTAATGACCATCTTACATTTCATTTAAACCACTCGTAAAATTAAATGTAAATATATTTAAAGGGTTTTTGCATTTTGGACCCCGAAGTATGGGGTAATATATTTTTTAGACCCTTAGTTTTCATTGTTAATTTTTTGGACTCTAAAATTTATGAACTGAATAAAAAAAAAACCTTAAAGTTTGTGGACTGAAAAAAAGGTCGGTGTACCGTTTTTCTTTCTCTTCCCATTTTTGAATTTCTCTCCTAGTTAGCGCCAAACTTCAGGGCTAATGTTAAAACCGATAATGAAACTATAATACACCTTTCTTATTGATCATGTCGGAGCTGAGCTACTTAGACCCTTAAGGACAAAGGGTACTTAGGAGTATAAGCAATTCTGATATGAATAAGAGATGTGTATTCATTAGTTCTGAAGTTTGGCGTCAATCTGATGAAAAATTCAAACATGGGAATAAAAAAATAGAATGGGACATGGGCATTTTTTTCAGCCACAAACTTTAATGTCTTTTTTTATTTAGCCCATAAACTTTAGGGTCCAAAAAATTAACGTTGAAAACTAAGGGTCCGGAAAATAAATTACCCTAAACTTCGGGGTCCAAAATGCAAACAACCCTATGTTTAAATCATTATAAAGTTATATTTCATTACTTTAAGAGTTATTATAACTTATAAATAATATAGAAATAATTATTTATTTATATTTTTTTCACAAATACTCCCTCATTCCCAAATTAAGTGTCATTTGGTACACAATTTAAAAAACCAAAAAAACTTCCCATCTACATTAATTTAGTGCATTGAAAATGTGGAAATGTTGAATAAAATGATGAATAAAAAAAGGAAAATGTGAATAAAAAAGAAAAATGAATGAAAAAGATGTAATTAATAAGGTTAATTTGATAAATTAGTAATTAATGTGCTATTGGAAATATAAAGTGACAGATATTATAGGAAAAAATAAAGTTAGTTAAAGTGACAGATAATAGGAGAAGGAGGGAGTATAAAACTATACATAAAATGTGCACTTTTTTTTTAATTTTTGATGGACATGTGCACTTTCTACTATAATTGATAAAATTACAATATTATTTATATTTTTTGACCTAACTAATACGTATTATACTATTATAGTTTATAAATATATATAATTATAAGAGAAAATATAATTCAAAGTTGTAAAAAAGTGAAATATGGACCAAGATGATTATTAACCATTTTAAATTAAAATATGTGTCATTAATTAATGATGTTGAAACTCAACTTTGTGTCTTTAGCCTTAGAACAATAAATAATCCTTTTTTTTTAAGTTACCATCAAATAACATGAAATAAAAAGGGTTTTTGACTCAAAATAGCCCGAAGTTGGAGGTCATTGATTGAAAATAATCCAAACTCACTTTTTGGCTGAAAATAATCTAAATTTTTAACCTATTTACTCAGACTAAACCAAAATTGATTTCCGGTGTTGGAATGCTGACTGAGCAGCCTGAGCACGTATTTCTTTAGTTGATTTTGGTTTTGAATTTTTTTTAAGCTTATGTAGACCCCAACTCATTTCAATTAATTATAATGACATGACAATGGATTAAAAATAAAAACACTTTAATATAATAAATTTAGTCTTCCAACCCCAAAATTTTAAAATTTGACCTAACCCTAACTGTTTGCCTTTTTTCTAATTCCTCTCAGTCTTCTCTCTCCTTCTTCATTATTTTCTGTAGACCCCAGTCAGCATTCTGAAGCCGGAAATTGATTTTGGTTTAGTCCGAGTAAATAGGTTAAAATTTTGGATTATTTTTAGCCAAAAGGTGAGTTTGGATTATTTTCAGCTAATGACCTCCGACTTTGAATTATTTTTGGCCAAAAACCCAAATAAAAAACTACTACCTCTGTCCCTTTTTATTTGTCCAATTAACTAATTTCTCCGTCCCTTTTTATTTGTCTAATTACCTAACTTTTACATTTCCAATAACTATAATACCCATTTTATCCCTAATAAATGCACTTTTTACATCTTTCCAAGGGTATTTTCAAGGACATTTTTGGCAATGTATAAATTTTTTGCTCCATTCCCTATATTTCTTGGTTTTGTAAAATTAGTTTTTGGGACAATTAATCAGGGACAGAAGTAGTAACAAGTTTAAAAAAACAAATATTTGGATGATACATGCATGCGTGTCTCGTTCTTATTGAACCATTAATGGCACTAATTACTAAGTGGGAATCATTTGGTTATGTGCATTAAACCTACTCCCTCCATTCCATATTAACTGTCGTATTTGGAAATTGTGCAGTTAAACTTCAAAATTTTTGACTGTAAATTTTTCAATATATATAATGAGTTGCTATATAAAAATACCACCATTAGATTTGTAATGAAAAATACTATCATAAAAGTATAATATTGCAATTGTTAATAACATATTATGCAAGAAATTATCAATCAAAGAATGATATTGGAGACCGTGAAAGTCAAAATTATGACAATTAATATGGAACGGAGGGAGTACTATCTTAAGGCATATATGTTCCAAATTGATTGTCATTTTGACTAATTTTGACCGTTAATTATTCATAAATTACAATGAGTTATAATATAAAATTACCTCCATTATAATTGTAGGAAAATATCTTTCTAATGATGGTAATTTCATATTGTAACTCATTATAATGTGTGAGTAATTAATGGTCAAAATTTAGTCAAAGTAACAATTAGTTTGGAATGGAGGTTTTGTGTGTGTGTGTGTGTGGTGGGGGGATATATATAGGAAAATTTGATTCTAATAATCTCTACTTTCATCAATTGTATAGCAATAATCCCAACTGAAACAAGTTGTGCACTGTGCAAGGTTCATACAATGTGAATGTCGGTGATCCCAACTGAAAATTGAATTCTAATAATCCTACTTTCATTAATTTTAAATTTCACGAGCTAAACACATACAAATTCACTTAATTTCAAAAATTAACCAAATTCATCTCGAATTCAGAAGATACCATATCACTCTGAAAATATTTAAGAAGTTTCCAAAACTCAACAAATAGTCGATTTATCAGGAAGTTAATTTCTAAAATTAATTATTCCTTTCTTACAAAATATTCCCTTGTTACAAAATTTACTGGAATCACCGAACAATGATACTCCCTCCTTCACATATTATCAGTCACTTTAACTAACTTTCTTTTTTCCCCATAATATATGTCACTTTATAATTCCAATAACACATTAATTAAAAATTTTGCAAATTAACCTTATTAATTACCTCTTTTTCTTCCATTTTTCTGTTTTATCCATCTTTTTCCTTTTTTATTCATCATTTTATTCAATATTTTCACATTTTCAATGAACTAAATTAATGTAGAAAAATGATTTTTTAGGTTTTTGAAATTATGTTCAATGTGATAAATAATATGAGAAAGAGGGGGTATATAGACTTATTTTACTGTACTTATTTTAATTAAGATATTGCCCTTCTCAGCTTTCTTTGGCCAAAATTTCTAGAAAGTCCCTTGTATTTTGAGCATACTAATATATATTAGAGTCATACCTTTTCAAAAAGTGGTTTAGAGGTCCCTTATGCTTTTGGGAAGCTAGTTTTATGATACATTACACTTATCAAGTTATTGCTATTTTTCGGTGGAAGTGATTTGGTGGGAATAATTGGAATTTCTGATACTTTCAACCTCATGATTTCTTAGATAAAAGTGACTAATCTACCTCTCTCACACCCTTATGATATGTGTGACTTCATTAATAAATTAATCTCATTCGTCTTCTTTCTAATTTAACAGGTTTCTTCATCTTCTGCATTTTATTCTCTATCTCCCCCTCCCCCCATTTTCAATCTCCTCCTTACTCATTTTTTTTTGTATTCTTCCTGCCAATTTTCTGATCATCGTAAGAGCTTATGAAGCTTTATTCTTTCTAGAATCTAAATGGTTGGTCCGTCGGTGAATGGCCTCGCAAATGAGGAGGAAGTGCAAGTTGGATCACTGTCCAATTTGCATGTTTAACCTCAAATTCTGATGATTCAAATTATATATGAACCCTTTTAATTGGTAATTTGTAAGTTAAATGAAGAGACAATTTTATTATTTGACCATCATCTTTATTTGCTGGCCTAGGGCATGTACCCTCCATAAAATGATATGGTTTTTTTTTTTTGGGGAAAGAGGATATGGTTTTTACTATTGATGGAGGTATATATGATACTTCAATCAAAATTAGGATTATATTTTTGGGAGTACCATGCTCCTATATTCGCTCTTATATTCACAGTATATAATTCTATGAGCACACATGTACAGATTTGTGTGTATACTAATACAATTGACAAGTATATATACACATGCTCAGAAAATGAAAGTCGTAAGTTCATAAAGTTATGAATGTATGAACATGTATAAATTATGAAGTCAACTTACAAATATGTATATGTTCAAAGAATGTAAGTTGTATGCTCATAAATGTATACACTTGTGCTCATGAAATTTTACACATATGCTCATAAAATTATACATTTTAATTTGAGTACGGGAGCATGGTACTTCTGGGAGTATAATCCAATTTTCAACTAAGCGTCTATTTCGTCTAAAGAAAATCGAAGTAGGTTACTAGTCATGATCCTCCTTCTGTTTGGTTCAACAATTATAAGTTCTAAATTATAAAATTGCAAAGGAGGAATAGAGGATATTGAAATGGCGAAAGGAAGATAACGAAATCAAGAATAAAATGGGGAAGATTAAGCCTCTTAAAATGGGAAAGAAGAAGAAGAAGATTTAATAACCAGGTGAAATAAGTCATTTGTATCAGATAATTGTTCCTGCCAAATCTCTTCCACCGGAAATACCATTAATTGATCGGAGTATATCCTAAAACTAGTATCGAGAAAAAATATGGGATGTTTAACCACATTTGAAAAATGTTGAGCAACCTAAACTCCAAGACTAGCTCGTTTTCGCAAAACATAAGAAACCTTCTATTTTTTTTTTTGAAATTTCCTCATTGAGGTTATTGTACTTATCCCAAGCTTGTCAACAAGAACCTTTATCACAATTAATTTTGAACTTTTTTTCATGCTTTTTACAATAATAATATACTAATTTTATTTTACTAAATTTATTTTGAATGATTTTTAAATTTATATGGCCCTGTTCTTTTATGTGGTATTTTGCGGAATGGTGTGGTGAGGTGTGGTGGAATTGTGGTGGAATTGTGGTAGGTTATTGGTATGTGGGGTATGTGAGGAGAGAGAATATAAAAAGTAGAGGAGAAAAAGGAGGAGAGAGAAAAGTAATGATTTGTGGCAAATTGGTGGCACCGCAGTTTGCCAACCGCAGAAAAGAACAAGGCCTATATATATATATATATATATATATATATATATAATAAAATTGAATTTAAATAATCCACACTTTGGAGTTTCTGGAGAAAAATAATCTTAAATTACAGCTTTACCATCGTTAAAGTAAACTTTTATATTAATTGTTTTCATTACTCACCACCGGAAGTATTCCACCTGTAAACAAAAAAACAACCAAAAAATAACTTCTTTCATTATCAGAAGTTCACCCTTCTGCAAGTTCATCATTTGCAAAATGTAGATTGATCCATTTGGTTGTAAAAGTCTTCTTTTACGAAGTTAACTCTATGATGGGCGACGAAAATTAATATGGTCTAGATTCAACTTAGCGATATTAAAGTAATAAGTTGAAATTATTTCTTTCCAACACCTCCAAAATATAGATTATTTAATTGTTATCCTTTAACAGTATTTGGTTGATGAAAAATTTCGGGACCAAGTTGACTAATTTTACCAATATTTGGTTGCATTAAAGCTTTGAGAAAAATTTATAATGGGCCACAATTCCCAACAATTCTCCAAGGAAAACTTTAAATAAGAGGGGGTAAGGAAAACTTTTGAGTTTATTGGAAAATTTAATGAAAAGCGAATTTCAAAAAATACTCATGCACAATCTAGGAAAGTTATAAGAAATAATAGGGGTAATTTGGACATTCTAATATTTGTTCCTAAGAAAGTTACAATTTCAACCAAACATTGCAAAAACTTTTCTACTCCCTCCGTTCCATATTAACTGTTGTCTTTGGAAATTGTGCAGTCAAAATTCAAAAATTTTGACCATAAATTTCTCAATATATACAATGAGTTGCTATATGAAATTATCATCATTAGATTCGTGACGAAAAATACTATCATAAAAGTATAATATTGCAATTGTTAATAATATAATATGTAAGAATTATCAATCAAAGAGTAACATTGGAGACCGTGAAAGTCAACATTATGACAATTAATATGGAACGGAGGGAGTAGAATTTTAGGATGTTTGCAAAACACTGTAAAGTACATTTTTTCAGTGAAATTTTTCCCAAAAAAACTTCCTGATGAAAATTTTCCCTTAAGGGTGCGTTTGGTTGGTTAATAATTTTGGAAAATGGTCAATTTTCTGGATTGACTTATTTTTCTCATGTTTGAATATAGATTGACCTTAGGAAAAATTTTACGGTGGACCCACCATATCCTACATTTTCCTAGTGAATTTTTTTTTGGGGAGCTAAGAGAAACTTTTCCTAGGGAAATCTTTTCCATAAAAAACTTCTCATAAAAAATTTTACCCGAGAAAAACTTCCCTAGAATTCCTACCGAATGCCCCCTAAAAACTTTTCCTGAAATTCTCACCAAACGCTCTCCCTTACTATAAACACAAATTATAGCGTAAGACCGTCTCACATAAATATATCATGAGACAGACCCTTTATAGGTGACATTTTAATATTTTATTATGACTAATAATTGATATTAAAATGACTTTTTAACATGAATATGACTAATAATTAACTATAGGGTGACTTTTATTTGAATCATTTTAAATAAATTAGTAGTCACCACTTTATTAATAAATAGTCAACACAAAATTATACGTCTTACTTAAGAATTATTGAACCTAAATTTTATTCTATAGTAAATTTATGCAAACTTTATTTAAAAATAATGTAGAGCATTAATTTTGATATAATTCATGGGAGTATGCCAGTGTAGCTTTGATTTTTAATTGAGCAAAGCCACCATTTGCTGTTTACAAAATCCAACCTAACATTCACGTCGTGTTCCCATTCCCACTTTCCTCCGCTCTCATCTCTCCTCCGTCCTCCCCACTTGACAACAACGTCCATCCCCATCCCCATCCCCGCCTTCTTAAATCAGACCTGAAAAGCGACTTCCTCCCCCTTCTCTCATATAAATAACCCTCCCACCTCTCAAAATCTCCTCCCTCCTCCCCACAAATCAAAATCAACCAAATTCATCACATCACATTAACACTACCAAACACCTTCAACCTCCCTCCTATTCACTGCCTAACCATGCCAGCAATCAACCCTCCCAAATCCAGCGTCCTCCTCCACCGAATCCACTCCCACCCCACCACCACCCATCCTTCCTCCACCTCCACCGTCGTCCGCCATACTCCTCCCTTAACCACCCCCTCCTCCGCCGCATGTACCACCGTCGAACTCCAAGTCTCCGATGAGGTAGCCACCTACCACGCCCACGCAGTCGGCCCACACCAGAGCTGCTCCGCCGTGGTCCAAGAGATTCGCGCACCACTCGACACCGTCTGGTCCGTCGTCCGCCGCTTCGACGCTCCCCAAGTCTACAAGCACTTCGTCCGCAGCTGTGACGTCATCTCCGGCGATGGTGACGTCGGCACTCTCCGCCGCGTCCGTGTCATCTCCGGCCTCCCCGCCGCCGTCTCCGATGAGAGGCTCGAGATCCTGGACGATCGCCGCCACGTCATATCGTTCTCCGTGGTGGGTGGGGACCACCGCCTGTCGAACTACCGGTCAGTGACCTCCCTCCACCCCACCGACGAGAACACCACCACAGTCGTTGAGTCGTACGTGGTTGACACACCCGCGGGTAACACTAAGGAGGAGACCTGCGTGTTTGTGGACACGATCGTGAGATGCAATCTGCAGTCGTTGGCTCAGATCGCGGAGAACTTGGCGAGAAGATCGGAGAGGAGAGAGAAACTCAGCCAGGACGACGACCTTACCACCGCTTCTTAGGTTTTCTCTCTGACTCTCTTCATCTCAGTTTGGGTTTTCTTCCTTTTTGGGATAACACGTCGTCGTTTCATAGGGTTCTAAGTTTTTCCGGCAAAGAGGGGGGAGGGGCGGGCGGTAAATTTTGTTATGTAATGTACCTTTGATTTTTCTTTCAATTAATTGTTATTATTCCCCCTCTTTCTTTTCGATTAGTGCCAAAAAGAATGACTCAGTCAGATCGACATCAATTGTTATTGTTAATAACTACACACAGTTCCATCTTGTAATGTCGCCGATCTTCTATGTTCTCATTCTATTGTGTGTGTATATATACAAATCTTTATTATTACAAGTTTCAACTATCTATACTCGTTGTTAGGTTGCATTTTCATTGAAGAAAGGGGCTGATTGGAAAGGAAGAAATATGATCAAAAGAGAATTCATGCATACTTATTTTTGGGTTTAATGGAGAGTTTGAGATTTGAACTCCCATATTCTGTGATTAAGGGCTTTGATTTCATGTGTTGGGACTTGGGAATGTTGCTAAATGAAAATATCTTTAGGCTCTGGTCTCTTACATGGTTGATTGCGGTATGGTGTGGTGTGGTGGAAGTTTGAAATTTGTGGTAAATCGTGGAACTTTTTATTGAAACAAGTAAAATGAAATTTTTTATATTGAAATGGCAAATTGTGGTGAAATATAAAAAGTTATAATAAAGTGTAAAGCGCAACCCACCATTCTTAAAAAAGTGAGGGTGAAAATGGTGAATAGAATAAAATTAAAACTGAAGAGAAGGTGAAGGACGAATCGTTGTAGAGTTTAGGAAGTGTAAAGTTTGTCCTCCTTGAATTGTAAATTTGTGGTTCCATTTATTTTAACCCATAAATAGTGTACTCGTTAATTAATAGAATAAAAGAAGATGAGAAATTTGGTGGAAAAAAAGGGGTCTTGTGATTATGTGCTGTGAATCAGTGAATACATGTGATGATAATGTGCTTCCAAGTTCCACCCCATGTGTATTCAAGGTTTTTGCCATATAAAATGCGTGATAGCATTCTAAATTTTATGTAGAATCAAAATTTCCTACCTGGTTTATCTTTTCTTTATTTTTCAGTAATTATACCGTTTCTATTACTAATTATAGTAATTTACTCTTAAAAATATACTCCTAGATTTTAATATTTTATGGCCTGTATGTTTTTGGGGTTTGGAACTTGGAGTTAGGCTGATTTGAGTTGAACATTTCAAAAATGAGAATTGAAAATGTAGAATTTATAGCTTAGTTTGAAAAAAAACGATTATAAAATCGAATAAATTGAACTTTTTCGTAGAAAATAAGTTTTTTCAAAAGGCCTAATACGAATCCTTTATCTTCAAGTAAACTATTACAAAATATTTGCAAAGTATATTTCCAAAATAGTTCTAATTTACCCACCTCCCATTCTCCCAGACCACTACCTTTCTATTAAAGGAAAAATAATTCCATTAGTCAATTTAATTTCTTTTTTAAGTTTCAAATTTTAAAAAAATTTCTAAAGTGAAAAGCCAAAAGGAGGCTATGCCCTAGAAGGGCCAGAAGGCTAGAGGAACATGAGAGCAAACCAGATGAAACCATGGGAAGCCAATCAAGATATTTTTCACATCCCCTCCACACAAAAAAAGAAGAAAAAGAAATTAAAGTAAACAGTAAATAATTTTTAATCTTTGAGGCACGGTTAGAGATGGAATATAATATCCTCGTATGTCTGGAAATGAAATGATCAGAGTGGTTTCTGGAATATTATTTTTCTTATTAGGTAATAGTATTGGTAAATCTTGGATAAGCTTAACAGACTAGTATATTGTTGTGGAGGGATAAATATTATTCGTCACATCAAGTTGACTTTGCACAGTAACAGAAGCATGCATGCATTTTTTTCCTTTTTTTTTTTTTTGGAAAAATGCATTTTGTTTATTTTAAACTTTGTTATGTTTTTTTAGTCCGGCAAGCATGCCAGGAAAGGGGGATGACAAATGAAAAACCCTACTCCATTATTTTAATCTCATCTCATAATCCATCCTCCAAATCACAATAATGCAACCCTATTAATAATTGAAATAAATGAAAGTCAAATCGGCTATTCTCATAAAATATGTAAGCCGATGTTTACATATAAGAATTTAGCCATATTATTCGTTCATTTTACTGGCGTATTTTTGACATATAATGTTGAATCCAAAGTAGATAAAATGAACCCACCAAACTATGAATTATTGCTAGCAAGTGTTGAAGTATATTATTGAATTTTAAAGATAGAAAGTGTTTTATATATCCGAGTATCGAGGCTGGGATCTGATATATGCAGTATACACCCATACATGACATGAGATATAGCGTGAAATGTGGGGACTAGTGGAAAGAGAGAATAAAAGGGGAGAAGATTTGTAGCCCCATTCCTAGCTGGTCTTCTCTTCAATCTTCGTGTGGGAATTGGAATGCATCAGTGCAAGTTGCATGCTTTTAATTCGGTTGCTTTTAACATTTAAAAACAAGTTTCAATATTATAAAAATAAAAAAGAAATAATTGAAACAAGATGGTGATAACTGATAACATACAGTAGTATGATTAATGATGATTTATATAATAAACATAAGATTGACACTCATGTCATGATCATATATATGAGAATGAATACTCATCACCAACTCAACTGGGCATGGTGGCGGTGGTTGCTCATATTTTTTAATATATTAAACATAATATTAATGCAAACTGGGGATAATGATAATTAAAGGGGGAGGAAATGCAAGTTGTGTGAATTGAAAAATAAAAGGGAAAAGGGGGGGGGGGGATGCAAGTTGCAGTATGTTTGGTTGGTTTTGTTTTGTACTGTACTAGTATCAATCAAGAGGGGGTGGGTAGAGAGGGAATGGGGGGTTTAAAAAAATGTGCAAGTTGCATGGGATATGGCAGGTTGTGTTGGACAAATCCATGTTTGTAGAGAGAGATAGAGAGAGAGAATATAGAAAGGCAAAGAAATGAAGTGAGGGTGCAAGTGGGAGGGAGAAGAAAGCAAAGCAAAGCAAAGAAAGGAAAGGAAAGTGGGGGAAGCAACTTTGCAACTTGCATGCGCCAATTCAGCTGCAACTTGCAACTTGCAACTTGCAAAGAGAGAGAGAGAATAAAAGGAAGAGAAAAACAAAACAATACAAAAGAAAGAAAGAGATCCAGAATGGGGTAGGGGGGCGGCCTTGAATTCAATAGGACTTGATTCAGATTTCACAATTCTCTCTCTCTCTCTCTCTCTCTCTCTCTCATGATTCTCATCTATCATGTGACTAATTTCATTTCATTACTCTTTCCTCGTCTCCTTCCTTCACCTTTCACTCTCCTCTCCCTCTCTCTCCTCCTAAATTAAATTAATGAATATGACTATTATTTATTTATTTTTATTTCCCCTTTGTCGTTTTTTAAGTTCATCCATGTCTTTATATCGAATCCGTTTGGAATAGTAACAAATAATTTTCATAGGTTTGACTGATTTATAATATATATATATATATATATTTAATATATATAATTTTGTACAGTCAATATATAGAATTTTTGGGGTATTGGCTAAAAATACACCGAATTGTCTTTGGATAATAATACACTGTACTTTAGGGGATGTTGGCCAATAATGCATACGAAAAAATTTTGACGGTGTCTGATACGGTGGCGATCCTATTTGGCAGGTCGATCACGTAGGATCGCCACTGAGTCAGCCACCGCCAGAATTGTTTCGGATGCATTATTGTCCACCAGCTTTGAAGTACAATGTAATATTGTCCAAACCCAAAATTCAACGTATTATCGTCCAATACTCCAAAAATTCAGTATATTATCATCCAAAAACCTTATATATATAATATTATAATACGATAATGATAAGGATGGTGCTGTTTGAGATTCAGTTGCCAGTTGCGATACCGCTGGGCCGTACTCTACTACTCTCACCTATGCCTGCATCGTGCATCTTTATTCTTCGGGCGTGGCTTCCCTGGAATTTCCTCCCCCTCCCAATGTCTTCCGCAAGTCTTTCCGTCCAATACACTTCACTTGGCTTCGTTGCGAAAGTCTACAACTTTTGGTTTTTCTCCGAATAAAGAAAAAATCCTATCAAACGAATACATTCGATAACGGGCCATAATAATATTAATAGCACTTTATTTATATATTAAATGTATGCTAAAATGTTTAGTTGTTAGTCCACTCAATCAAGTTACCATACTAGATGGACATGGGTTTATAGTAAAGTTGTTAGAACTCATCCGGTTACGCTACGAGCTGACGAGGTCGACGGTTAGCTTCATTCAACCAGTAGTACCGGGTCGGATCAAAGTTTAATTTGCAAAATAAAAATTCAAGCTTCTTCTCATATTTATATAATTTGTGTATCCATATATATATATATATATATATATATATATATAAATAATTTATTTCGGTGATTTAAGGTTGCATGCATATGAACCAGCAAAATTAAAGTTCGGGATTCTGGGTTCAGTCCAATTGGTCGTCACTCGGTCAAAAATTTATTATCTGAGCCTTATTCAATAAGCAATTTGGACACTGAGACCATACCAGTAATCAGAACCGGACTTAGATGTCCGACATCCAGATGCGGATGTGTCCGATGTCCAAATTGCATATAAATGCAAGTTCATATATATTTTGGGTGTTGGAATAACTGAACATTGACCTATTATTTAATGTCCAACTTGTCCGATGTCTGAACCGTACATAGAGTTAATTCAAAAGTCACCCCATGTTCACTGACAAACTAGATCCGTATATTGTCTAAAATAACTGAACCCAACTTTTCCCCCCAGAATGTGGACAATCTGGACCCAATTTTCCATACCTGGACCCGACTCGGTTTAAATTAGACAATGACCGGTTGTCCAATTTTAAAATTAAGATGAATTTTTGGTGACTATACCTAGTTTTTTTCGGGTTGGTTAAATCCAGGTTATTTCACCATTTGCCAGCCCTAGTTCCTACCCCCATGTAAATTGAACCAATATTAAAAACTGTTTTTGTCTCTATTGAATATGTACATAAAAATTAATTTGTCCATATTATTTTTTGATTATTTAAAGGCCAGAAGGGTCAAAGGCCTCACAATAAAAGTTGCATACAAATAACAAGACATCAAAATAAACAAGGCTCACCAAAACAAAACAAAAACAACAGTAAATTAAACAACAACTAATATTTATACATGAAATTGTCCTTCTATCTTTTTACCACTGCTCTATGAACAACCTCGTTGCAGTATCTTGATCTTCGCGACTGAAACCAATGTCACAACCAATCTTTGCCGCTTTACGAGCCTCATCAACCATTTTATCAAACGAGCTTTCCACAAACTTATTTGATCCCTCCATTTGACTGCGATTTTTCGCTTGGTTTTTATTCCCTTTGCCCTTTGAGATGGTGGCCCTACAAGTTGCTTTTCTAGCCAGCTGCAATTTGGATTTCGATCATAACGCGTTGTTTCCTTTCGGGCCCGGTTCTAGTCATAGCAGTCACTGGAGAAGAGTCCTCAGAATCTATAGCCAAATCAAGGTCATCGTCAACAACACATGATCTAATTGGGTTACTAAATGTATGGTCACTGTCGAAGTTAGCCGTCAAATTGCTATCCTCCCCACCATTGAATTGGGATCCAATCAAAAGAGCATTCTTGTATGATAATTTGCTTGCACTCTTGTGTTGGTGCAAACCTCAATAGGGTTTGTGATACTCTTACTAGACTCAGAGTAGTCATCGACCAAAGGCTCAAGAGAGTCAGCCATGATCGTATTTTCGACAACGATATTCTATGACCCAATATTAACCGCGCATATTGGGGACGTGTTGGGCGATTTGACCCCGCCAAGTGAAACACGACCATGAATAGGGTAAGGGAAAATGGATTCTAATAATATGAACTTTTGGCCATAATAGATTAAATAACATGAACTTTAGATTTAGTTCTAATTAATATGAACTTTTGCACCATAGTAAACTAAATAGTACGCCACCGAGTCAACTTAACTCGGTAGCGGGTTGACGTGGCGGCAGAGACATGTGGGTCTACTGACTTTGCTATGTTAGATTACATATGTCCACATCACCTTCACCATCTATTTCTCTGCTCTCTCTCTCCTTCTCATGCATGTTAACGAGTTGAATTATGAATAACTACACTTATAATAAGACCTTGCAACGTTGATGTCGTAGTAACATTTGTTTACACATATAATTACATATTTTCAATATCAATTATTATACTTAAAAGTTACTTTAACAGATAAAGGAAACGGTGCGGGTTAGTTCTCACTACAAGAAAAAGGGCTTGCTTCCACGCTTGTATACCCATGCATATTTAAATGAGGGTGAAAAAAGCGTGTAATTTTCTACACCTTCACCCTTCCACGCAAACTAAGAGTGGTAAAACATTAAACACACTATAAGCGTGGCGATGTGTTATAAGAATCCTATCACGCTTATTAAGAGAGATGATTGTTAATTCTAAATGAAACCCTTCTTTCTACGCATAATAAGCGTGGTAAACTGCTATTAATTTTTTGAAATTATAATTTATCAAATATATTTTTCTAAAAAGAATTTAAAAAATATAGTTATATTTTTTTAAATATAACCATCAAATATTAGTTAAAGATATAATAGAAGATAAAAATAAAAGAAGACAAGTGGTATTATTTACGTACATATGGTATTAGATTAATTTCAAAAATATTTAAAACATTAAAATTATAATTTATTAATATACATGTCTATTAGTTAAAGCTAAAATAAAAGATAAAAAAACAATCAAGTGGTATTTGTGTATATATAATATTAAATAAATTATTAGAGTAAAATAATCTTTGATACTCAAGTGGTAAGCATTTGATTAGTTACCCCTTCTTATGCGTCGAAGTCAAGGGTTCGAATTTACATTCAAAAGAAAAAAAATTATAGTAGGTAGAGAGCTACTTCGCGCATGCTAAATAAGAATGACAAGGTTCTCCATGCACGCTTAATAAGCGTGGCGAATTTCTTTCCCTTTCCACACTTATCTATCCGCGGCAAGGGTCCTCGCCCACGCTTATAGGCGTGGCTAGAAGTTGTTTTAAGCGTGGAAGGAGGACCCTTTTTTGGTAGTATTTGGTCAATCATTTTCTCGGTTCAATCCGGGCCAGGTCTAAGGTGAAATCAATCTATGGTGAAATCAGTCTAGTCCCAGTCTTTGATTTTTGGAAATTTCGGTCCTCGAGCTAAGCCAATCCGGTCCGGTCCAAGTTTGAACCGATACACACTCCTACATATATATATATATATATATATATATATATATATATATATTCTGAACGACGTCCTAACATAATGGTTTATTCCGAACATCAAGCAAGTCATCCAAAGACTACCCCCTATATTAACATCTAGAATAATTGTTGTTAAATTTAAAATTGAAATCCTATGGAGCTTTGATACTGGGTTTATAATATCAAATATACAGATTTGGTTGACCATGCTGCATCCAAGTTGTGGTGTATGATAGTGACGGTAGGAAGCAAAAGAGTTGAACAAGAACTTCTGAAGAATTCAAAGAAAAGTATTCAAGCCAGTTAATGGGTGAATTATAGTCTATCGTAATGTTGGAGGAAAGAGTGTATTAATAATTCGCAATGATAATTATTGGGGAAATTTAAGATGGGAGCCCACCTCAACTAATGCTCATGGTAATAAGTTAAGTGATGTCTCAAATTCAAATTAATTGGCGTTAAGAGGAGTAGCACAATTAACTTACATATCATGCCCTTTCACCTTCAATCTTCCGATGTGGGATTTCAAACTCAAAAAAATACTATGAACCAACTAATTGACTACGACTTGATTAACATATAATAATTTCAATCTACCAATTTGTTAATACCTAGATAAGCGATTAAGAAATTATGTTTGACGATAGTTTTAGTAGATTGACTAGTTGACATAAAAGGGTATCAATAATTTGCAAAGGATAAATTTAGGAGTGACTATTTTTTTTCCCCAACAATGAAACATTGCTTTTGAAAGAAAACATTAACGTTGTCAACATTGTTAACATTGAAGAAATGCTACTTGAAAACCCAAATGCTACTTCAAATACTAATTAAAATGCTAGCTTATAAGATACTAGTATTTGAAAGGTTAGTATTTTAACATAATTAAAATGACAAACGTTATAGTTAAACTTGATCTTGAAATATTAATGATAAATACAAATTTTGAGTAGAAACTTGTACAAAAACGTCTATCACAATAGAAACTTAAGATGATCTTAAATTTTAAATGCATTCATGAGGTAACATAGAAAGCACTACTTGTACTAAAAAAGCACATAACGTTGATTAGAATTTTGTTGTAGGTGAAATTTTAAATGCATTCATAAGGTAACATACAAAGCACTAATTGTACTAAAAAAAGCACATAACGTTGATTAGAATTTTGTTATAGGTGAAATTTGAAAATGTGTATCCTTTCTAGTACAATAATGTTGCGTGGATGGAAGTGCAGTGGAAGGTGGCTTCACTTCCCTCTCATTTCCCTTGTTTTCATGTCCTTCGTCATCGTTACTACCTTTTATAACGAGATTACTATTCAACAAATATCCAACTTAGAACAACCTACTCGAAATTTCTTATCAGGTGACGATAATAATTCCATTATTATTTTATTTTGTTTTACTTTTGAATGGATGTTCTGGGGACGTCGTCTCATAGTTCATTAGAACAATATTTTAGTGTCACGTTTTAGAATCGTCAAGTGCTATTGTTTTTACATAATTTTAATGCATTTTATTATTTTTAGCTATAAAATACTTGATCTTGCAAATGTGAAATGTTATAAGTATATTATCAGTTATTAAAATGCCTCTCGTATTCCATGTCAAGGGATTATAACTTATGAGGAAGGCTCCCATGAATTAGTGGATATGAACTGTGAAATTTTGCACATGAAAAATATGAGAAAAGGTAAACTTGCATGGGATGAAACTTGAATTTCTAACCTATTTTCTGAAGAGAAATTTTGTGGCCCTAGATCAAGTGGTTTTGTTATGTTGTATGTACTTTCTTAAGAAATAATTGGAAAACAATGGTAGGGTTTTTTAATATATATCTTCCCAAGATACAATTTAAGTGTCTTTTTTTCTTCAACTTACTATTTATAACATTTTTTTATACTAATTTTTGTAATAATTATGACTAAACATCAATTATACTGATGTTTTCTTTTAACTTGATGAAATATAAAACCTAAAAGTAAATATTTTGAATTGCATGCATCTAGACTTAACTCAACATTACCTTTTCTTAAGGCCTTATTCATTTTACTTAGGTTTAAAAGAATAAGTTCAATAAAAAATACTAATCAAGTTCAACTTAAATAAATTTTGAAAAAGAAATTCATAATAAATTTAGTTAATGAATTTAAAACAAGTTTAGAATTCCATCAAAAAAACAAGTTTAGAATTAGTTATATAAAAGTTCTTACAAATGGTTCAACAATTTCAAAAAATAAGTTCAAGAAAACAAATTTACATGCGATTCAGAATAAGTTTAGACAAAATAAGGTGAAGTGCATATGCCCTAAATATTGATATATATATTTATAAGAACACAAGTTCATCAAATGAATCAATAATGTAAGTTTATTGGGGGTATTTAGGAATCCACCTATTGTATGACCTATTGAGGAAAACAATGGCCTATTGGAAGATTTTGTCTTGATCAAAACAACCAATTTGGTGTTTTGTAGAAAACCTAAATGATTATTTAATATATACCAAACAAGCAATTTTCAATAGGATGAAAAGAATACTTATTCGGGTTCCGGTTAAATTGATTTAGGGCAGTTCAAGTTCAGGTAATTATGTTTCAAATTTAAATCAATTTGGATTTGAGTTAGTTTGGGTCTGGGTTGCTTTAGGTCTTCTTCGGTTCAAATCTCAATCAAGCCAAATGTGCAATTTGATTTTTAGGTCATTTCATTATCACGTTGCAAATTATCATGTGTTCATTATTTTGGTTTGTTGACGTTGGTTTTTGGATCTGGATAAATTTTACTTTACCTATAAAATTACTATAGTGTGTGAGATGACTTAATTTACTATACAGTTCGTCTTTATTTTCATTTCGTATTGATAATAAGCCTCTAAATTCCATTAGAATTCTCTTAGACATATGATGGCTACTTACAACATGTGCATGCAAGCGATAAGTCTATTGTGGTAAAAAGTCCCTCTAACAAACAAAATATCCTTGATATCAAATAGTCTATTTTTTTTAAAAATAATGTTTTATGTGAGATTGTTGCTGGTGTCTGATATTTAATATAATGACAATTCTAATACCACTTATTAGATTTTAGAATATTTAAAAATATAACAACTCTAATACTACTTATTAGATTTAGGAATATTACGAATGGCAACAATTTTAGATAAATAATGCAACATAACAATTTCTGTATTAAAACATAGTGGAAGAGTATTTGCATTTTGATTTTTGGGCACTCGACAGTGAAGTTAAATAGGCTGAGCAAATGCAACCAAACAATAAACTACACCGGATTGCACACTGCACAATGGAGAGGAAGCAGTGGTCGGGGCAAGTTGAGGTTTGAAGATTGTGATGTGTTTTCTGGGAGGTGGGTTTTTGATAACATTTCATGGCCGCTTTACAGAGACTCAGAATGCTCTTTTTTGAGTGATCAGATTTCTTGCCAAAAATATGAAAGACCTGATTCTGATTATCAGTATTTGAGGTGGCAACCTCATCATTGCAACTTAAACAGGTAATTCTTATCTTATCTTCTTTAATGTTAATTCTTGTTCTCAATGGGTTACCCAATTAGGAATATAAGCCTTGATTATGTTAGAGATCAATCAAATTCAAACATGTTTATTCTCACTCTATGTTGGTTTTAGTTGTTTGGTTCTTTATTTTAAATAAGCTCTCAAATTAAATTTCTTGATATGAACAAGAAATCCATATTATAGAGCTTATCCCTTGTTATTAAATCCTATTGGGCCATCCCTAATGGCACATAATAAGGAAGAAGAAGGGTGAAAGAGTTCCTCTAAAGGGCCAGATACATAAGCATCAAGATCTCATGATTGAATTGATACATTGTGAATAGAGACAACAATAAAATTTTGACAAATGAACTTTGTATTGGACTTATTATATTCTAGATGAGTTCCCTTCTAGACATATCAACCTTATAAGACATTTATTCTGCGATAATCAATTGCACTTTTAGGCCTGTGCGCATACCTCTAGTGCCGTAAGTACTCTAGAGAGACAACCCTTATACCTTGTCACACTTATTTGATTAGGCAATTTGCACATAAACCACCATCTCATGGCTTAGAATGTTATGTGCATAAGGTTATCTCTAGGATATGATAATAAGTTTGTCAAATTCTTCTCTATAACACCATGATAAAAGGCCAAGGATTCATAACTACACTTCTCTATAGCATGGGTACTATAAGGATGCGATGTAGAGTATATAGAAGACTAGTATGGCTTCATTTGGCCACTAATGGGTATATACCACACCTCCTTATTCCATGGGCTTTTGCTCCATCCCCTCTATGTTTCAAGAACAAATTTTCTTGGCAAGCCTTTTGTGAAAGGGTCAACCAAGTTCATCTCGAATCTCACTTTCTCCAAGGAGATAACACCATGCCTTAGTAGTTGCTTCACCACAACATGTTTGATATGTACATGCCTCTTCTTTTCTTTATATAGTGATGCTCTTATGTGCAACTACAATTGTTACTTGCAAATCATAACACACAAAGATATATGTGTCTGTTGTCTCCCTTAGAATGGTATGCCTGTCCTGAGACCTTTGAGCCCCTCTACTTCTAGACCTACCAAGTTAAGAGCAATAAATTCAATTTCCAATTGGAGTGAACTATGCATGTATGTTTAGTAGGCTGCCACAAGATAGGGCCTCCACCAATAGTAAAAGCATAACAACTAGTAGAACTTACTTCATCATTATTAGCAACCTAATGCATCAAAAAAAATATTCTAACATAATAGGAAATTTATTAAAATGCAAACACCAATCAATGCTACTTCTTAAGTACTTAAGCAAATGAAGAACATATCCCAATGGTTCAAGCTAGGGTTATGTGTGTACCAAATTAATCTACTTCACAGGACACACAATATCAGGCCAAGTAGAGTTCATGATAAACATTACACTTTATGTAATCTTATCATACTTAGTTTGTTACACACCAAACCCTTTATTCTTCTTAAGATGTATGCTAGGATCATAATGTGTTCTAATAGGTACCATACCAAAACTATTAAATGTCATACCATTTTCTCAATATAGTGAAATTGACACAAATAGAACCCAAAGTTTTTTTTTTGTTTTTTTTTTAAACCTTGATCCCTAAGTTCACATATACTTTTCCTAAGTCCACTTGAAATAGCGAAGACAACAATTTATCTGTCTTAACAACAAGTAAATTGACACTAAATATCAGCATGTCATCAACATGCTAACATATTATTACATAGTGTAATCTAATGAATTTGGAATAAATATAAGAGTGAAAAGTTTTGACAATCAAAGATATTTTTTAATA
Source organism: Portulaca oleracea (assembly GCA_029582165.1). NCBI lineage: Eukaryota > Viridiplantae > Streptophyta > Magnoliopsida > Caryophyllales > Portulacaceae > Portulaca > Portulaca oleracea. The sequence continues at coordinate 46,435,195 of CM055871.1, read as the reverse complement.
AAAAAACTACTAACTCTTCATAATTTGAGTGCCCATTTTAAAGCATTAAGAGATTTTATTGAGTTTACATATCTTATTCTCTTGTCCTAATACCACACAACCTTTATGTTGAGTTATATGGATCTCTTCTTCTAAATCATCTTTAAGAAAGGATGTTTTGACATCCATTTGATAAGAAGATCAAATATAACAGGTACAACAATCAATGCTCTAATGATGGCTATTTTAGTCAATGTAGAATATGTATCAAAATAATTAATTCTTGTGGCAAACAAACTCTTACAGCTAACTTAGCCTTATACTTGTCATTGGAACTATTAGGTCTCAATCTCTTTTCGAACATCCATCTGCTATTAATAGGTGTGCGAAATTTAGGTAGGTTTGACAACTCCCAAAGTCTGGCTCAACTCAAATGAGTCTACTTGTCTTTTAATATCTTTTTTCCAAAAAATGGCACCCAAGGACCTTGTGGCTTCTTGATACATCTTATGATCCTCCTCAATAAGAAAATTGATGCAAATTCAACAAATAATACATCATTATCAAAGGTTTCTACCAAAACTGATAGATTCATGTCCAAAGTCAATCTTAATTATACATTTCTTGCAACTTCTACATTTAGTCTCAAGGTTTTGAAGCAAGTAGAATCACATTTTTAGGCATATTATCATATACGAGATTATGCACATCATTTGCTACGTTCTTTTTCAAAGGAAAACATGCCCAAAGAAAATAATGATTGTGCAACATTGATTTCTAATTATATACAAAATTCAATGCAGTAACTTTCTTCAGTTGCGATTATTGATTTATGATACACCAAATTCAGAAGTAATTGACACTCAATAAAGCCTTAATAAATGTGAAATTTATTGACCTATCTATTTGATTTCTATAAACAATTAATAATAATGATTGTAGTTGGTGGTGACTGTGAGTTAATAAGATTTAAGCAATGAACCAGGAATTATGTTGCTTTATCATCCCTACTCCTAACCACTTATATAATTTAATTACATTGCTCAAAATTTGTTTTTCGAGCATCTTATTTCCTAAGTTTAATTATTTACATTTGTGATATTTTGTATACGATAGATTTAACTTTTAAAACATACGATATTTTATGTTTAAAGTTTTTTTTTTGTCCATCATATTTTGAACATGGTATTTATAAGTTTTTGGGTATGGTATATATAAACTTTTGAACATGGTGTACAAAAAGTTTTGAATAATGACAATTGTACAATTTTGAACATGGTATATATAAAACCTTGGACATGGTATGTACAAGTTTTTGAACATTGTTATATTGGGACCACAAGGCTATATGGTCTTCGAAAATTATCTAACTATTGGTGAATTAATGTGAAACAGATGGAATGCCACTTCCATGTGGGAAAAGTTAAGAGGAAAGAGAATGATGTTTGTGGGGGATTCTCTCAGTAGAGGCCAATGGTATTCCTTGGTGTGTTTATTACAATCAGTCATTCCACCCGATAAAAAATCTATGACAAGAGAACATGCTCCAATTAAAATTTTTACAGCAGAGGTACCAATCTCTTTCAACCTTTCATTTTTGCAAGGGAAACTTCATTCTGTTCAATATATGACCTAGTCAAAGCTTTAAAATGGTCTCTTGATGCTTTTGCCCGACTAGTTTATATGTATTAACATATGCACAAATCTCATCATGTATAGTTAAAGAAAATCTTGTTACTTAGTTTGCAAAACAATGATGTTTAAATAAGACTCTCCTTTAAGCACCATAAAATGGAAAAGAGATTGTGTATTGAATAAATGTAATGTCTTTTTTGATGTAGGAATATAATGCCTCTATTGAGTATCTATGGTCTCCATATCTTGTGGAATCAAATTGTGATGACCCAAATGATCATCGATTCATAAAACAATACATAATTTACCCGGACTTTATAAAGCAGTTAGCCATATGGGAGACAGCTGATATACTAGTGTTCGACACATACTTGTGGTGGAGGATAGGACCAGTTAAGCTATGGTAAGTATAATCATTATATATTTTAAAGGGAGACCATATGAGAGTATATTTATCTAGGTAAGTAGTTATGATTCTTGTTTCACTGTCAGGTGGAGTGGTGACGAGATTGGAGTTTGTGAAGAGACAGATGGTCTAACAGCCATGAAATTGGTCATGAAAACGTGGGCAAAGTGGGTGGATTCTTATGTGGATTCTCCTGAAAAACGAGTATTCTTTGTCACCATGTCACCTACGCATTACAAGTAAGTACCTCATTTCCTAGTTTTCAACCGATTACATGGAGTAAACCATTCTAACAAACGCATCTTGTGTGTAATTCTTTTAGCTAAAATCAGCTTACACTAATTGATACCCAAATTTAATATGACTACTTGTTTTTATTTGAAAATTTCTCATGTGTATGAAAAATGTATGGTTCATAAATCATGTTTGTAATGAGTAGTCTGATACTTACTACTTGCCCTAGACCTATACAACTTGCTAGTGACTACCTTTGAGATTGAGGTCCACTAGACAAATCTGTAGTTTATTAGGATATGAATTTCATATATTGATAGAAGAGGAGATACAACCTATTTATAGGGAAGGAATAAGAGGAAACAAGAAAGAAACAAAAGAAAAGAAATAACTAACCTAACAAGAAAGAAAAGAAAGAAATGACAATATTACAAAGATCTTATACTAAGGATGTACTCCAGTGATATACTCTACACCCCCCCCACCCCCTTTAAGGTGGATTGGGAGGTGAATCAACCAAGCCCATCCTTGAAGATAAAATGTTATGTTGCAGCTCACTGAGGGGTTTTGTCAAAAGATCAGCAAGTTGTTCAGCAGATAAGACGTATGCAGTTTTGATCAAACCCTCTTGAATTTTGTCACGAAAGTAGTGACAATCAATTCGTATATGCTTTGTCCTTTCGTGAAAAACGGAGTTTTCTGCAATGTGTTGAGCAACTTCATTGTCACAGAACATGGTAATGGGAGCATTGATGTCAATCTGGAAGTCGGAAAGAAGTTGTGCAATCCATTCAATTTCTGAGACAGTGGCAGACATCGCCCTGTACTCAGCTTCAACTGAAGATTTTGACACCATCTTTTGCTTTTTTGTTCTTCCATGAGATAAGGGAAGAACCGAGAAGCACACAGTATCTAGTTAAGGAGCGAGCTGAGAATTTGCAATTTGCCCAATCTGCATCGCTAAAGGCTTAAACTTGAAAGTTATTCTTGGAGGGATAGAACAACCCCTTGTTAATGGAGCCTTTTAAATATCTTAACATGTGAAGAGCAGCATCATAATGTCTGTCAGTGGATTGTTGTAAGAATAACTAATATCTGGTCGGGTGAGGGTCAAGTATAATTAACGTCTGGTCGGGGGAGGGTCAAGTATACGAGTTTCCCAATTATGCTTCGAAATGTTGAGGCATCCTCCAGTTGTGTGCCAGAGTCAATGGATAAATTGAATCCTTTTTGAAGGGGAAACCGAGCTGGTTTACAGGCAGTAAGACCTGCATCAGAAATTAAATCAATTATGTATTTCCTCTGATTAATGAAGGTCCCTTCCGATGTTCTAGCAATTTCAAGACCGAGGAAATATCTGGCTACTCCCAAATCTTTGATAGTGAATTTGTTATGAAGGGAGTTTTTGAGACTTTTGATTCCATCAATGTCATTTCCTGTAACGAGCAAATCATCGACATAAACTAAAACATATATATGACCATTGTTAGTATGTAACGAGAACAGAGAATAGTCACATTTTGATTGGAGAAAGCCCTTTTTGACAAGGAATTTTGTAAACTCAATATTCCATTGACATGAGGCTTGTTTCAGGCCATACAAGGACCTCACAAGCTTGCAAACCTGTCCTGGGCTAGCTTTAGTATAGCCTTGAGGTGGATACATGTAGACATCTTCATCTATGTATCCATGTAAGAAGGCATTGTTGATGTCTAGCTGATGCAAATCCCAGTCCTTAGCAGTGGCTATGGCAATGAAAACGCGAACAGTTCCCAACTTTGCTACGGGGGAAAAAGTGTATTCATAGTCTTTGTCCTTGATTTGCAAGAACCCTCTAATTGCTCATTCCTGGGATGAGATTGGCGTATTCACTAAGAATTATATCCCTAATTTTGTTATATTTTAAAGACAAACTTTCCAATTTGCACCTTCTTGCATTCTTAATATGTATATAGCTTAATATTTCTCACATGGTTACTTGTTGGGCTCGAATTATCTTATGGTAAAATGAAAAGTTCAATTTCTTAAACTTTACGAATAATAACAAAATGCTTTTGTCGAAGATGATTGAATTATATTGAACTTTATAGGAGTGAAGAATGGAATCCAGAAAAGAAGGATGCGAATTGTTATGGTGAAACCAAACCCATTGACAATGATACATATTGGGGAAGCGCCTCCCATAAGCCAACAATGAGGATGTTGGAGGATATCTTTAGCCAATTAGGCTCAAAGGTCACTGTGATCAACATCACACAACTTTCAGAGTATCGAAAAGATGGACATCCTTCTATTTACCGTAAGTTTAGGGGAAGAGAGAGCACAAAAAAGTGGAGAAAACCAGAGTCATACTCTGATTGCGTCCACTGGTGCTCACCTGGTGTGCCTGATGTATGGAACCAATTGCTCTTCCATTTTTTGTAGGGAGAATTGTATAATATGATTCTTTAATTTATATATAAATATATTAGTGATGGTAATGTATGAACAAATTTCTGTAAGACTATACTAGGATATCTCCTTGAAAATTCTATTTAGGTTCAAGTACTACGACAAATGCCAGCGAGTTATTAATTTATTTTTATGAAAAAAGAAAAAAAACTAATTTGTTTATGTATGTTTTAAGTTCCATTTGCTAACTTTAAGATTTGTGACCATTATTTGGTTTGTAATTTCGTATCCATCGTAAGTGTTATTACTACATGTTAAAAATCCACAAGAAAGTATTGTGTAAACATAAAAACAATTTGAATGGTTTCTTGATAAGTTTAAAATTTGTGACTTTTCCTTTTTTTATTCGTTAGGATTGTCATGAGCATGTTTGAATTCTAGAAAATATCGTTAAAAAAAGAATTTATACTTTTAGGAATACCCTGAAGTATTAATAGTTTTACCATTAGTGGTCAGGAGTTGTAATTTGCACATTGTATTTCAAGTCCAAATTTATACGTGACAGAATCCACCGATTTTTCTTTTTTTTTTTTAAAAAAAAAAACCTAAGATTGGATTAATATGATTACTAAAAATTTTAAAATACTAAATTAATGGACTAATATGATTAATGAAGAATTTTAAAAATAAATTAATGAATGGATTAATTTGTGTGGAGATTAATTAAGTAAGATGATTACTCAAACTTAACCCCCCCTTATATTCAACAAGCATGTTATGCTCAACTCTCATGCTCATTACTCTCCTCTCTCTATCTTTCTTCCGATTTTCTCTTCTCTGCCTTCTATGATCTCTATTTTAATGAAACTCAAAACTCAAGAAATATAGATTTTGATAACTTATCATCTTTGTTCATATATTCAACTCCCACTATTCTCAAATTTCATTTTCGTTGTGTTCATCACCTATCACGGTTCAGTCCACCAAGACATCATTATAACCAATTCCACATTGGTCTTAATACATCAACCTATCAAGGGTTTAGATTTCAATGAACTTATCAATGTCTAATTGTTGGTGTTATCTATTTATATGAGCAAATGAGCTATTGTCTGCACAATTTGTTTGAAATTATATTAAGGATAATCATTGTGAGAACCTTTTTTTAATTATTTATATGATTTTTACAGATATGATTATTCAATTGTTGCATAATAACCACTCAGACATATATGAATGTCTTTGTATACACTTTCAAAAATAGCAATTTAAAGACAACATTGTCATTCGTCATATAATTTACCATTTGTGTTTAGATATATATTGCAACCTACTACCTCTGTTCCATATTATTTGTCATCTTTGGAAATTCTGCAATTAAACTTATAAAATTATAAATTTCTCAATGTATACAATGATTTGTTAAATAAAATTACTACCATTAGATTTGTGACGAAAAATATTATCCTAAAATTATAATATTACAATTTTTAATAAGATATTATATAAGAAATTATCAATCAAAGAATGATATTGAGACTGTGACAGTCAACAAAAAGATAAATAATATGGAACGGAGGGAGTACAAGTGTTGATGCTTTCAAAAATTAATGGGTCATATTCAAGTCGGGTATAAGTACGAGGTGGGTAGACCCTGTACCCATATCTTACCCATACCCACTTTAATATACATGTTTTTGGCATAATTTCATCACTCAAACTTATTTTTTTTTATGATCAGGTATAGAAAAATTTGATCAGGTTTTAGATTTTATTGCCACTCTAAGTATGAAAGATAAGTTGTAAATGATACGTATAACTTTGTAATTTCGCTTAACCTTGAAGGCATATATGTAAAGTATCCTACTTTTTTTGTTCAAACTTAAAATGATGCATTCAAGTTACTGCAAATATAAAATGAAGTCAATTTGATATAATCTAATTGTATGTTTGGTTCACTAGTTTAGGAATAAAATGGAATGAAACTTGATTCATAAAAGAAAGGGAATGAAACTTGATACTTGAAACTAGGTGTTGGTGCAGTTAAGGAATGAAATCAGTATCCAATTCTTGTTGTTTGGTGCAGTAAATTAGTGGAATCAAACTCTTGAATTGTCAAGTACTATTAAATTTTTTCCTTTCTAAAAAAGGGGCTCCATCAGAAACCTTAAAAATCCTCTTTCGCCACCAGTTACTTCTCACACCTGGGCTACACAGTTCACCACTATCATCGACGATGGTGTTTTCATGCTCACAGCCGTCGCCTCTCTTCATTGGCGACCTTAGACTCTTTCGTCTCTCATAGTTCTCACTGCCTTTTAGCTATTTTGTATCTAGTGGCCTAAATCATTCTTTGTTTTCTCTTCGATGGTTTCTTCTTCCAATCGCATGTTTCTGTGTAGCCCCCTCACTGATTTATGCTTATTCGTGTCTTGTCGTCCTTCTTACTCATGGATTTCTTTCTACTCTGCATTGTCGGTTTCATATTCGTGGTCCACCATGCCAGACACTAATTGAATCGTGATTAGGTAAATTTAACTTGCGATTTGGACAATTTAAGAATAAGTGAAATTTGTGTGGTGGCTCGTTGGGTTGAGACTATTCTGGCGATTTTCCAACGAGCTTTACAAGTTAGCCAGTGGCCAACGACAATGGCAGAGATAAGGGGTTAGGGTTCTTGGTGGGATACTTGAATGTTTTGATGAACAAATGCTAGAAGGAGAGAAAGAAGGGTGATTGAGAATAATGTGACTATTTATCTTTTTATTTGTTTGTTATTTTTGTGAATCAGATTTTATGCCTCTGAAATTTGAAAAGTATGAAATTCTCCTCAAAAGAGAACTTAATTTTCGTGAGTATCAATTACCAAATTCTAAACGACTCAAACAAACATAAAGTTTAAAACTTGATACATAAAAGAATCAAGGTCTATTCGGCTTCTGCTGACTTAAGAGGCCCTAAAATTGATTTAAATAATTAATTGAGAATGTGGGGTTGCCAGTTTTGTTTATTCCGTACAAGCACACCAAAGAACATGAATAAGGAAGAATTAGACTAATTGATTAAGTACCCCATTTCGATTTAAAGGAGTAATTAACTTTTTTGTTTGTTTGTTTCTAAAAAAAAGCACTACACTACCTCGTGGTACAATGGAAAATGATAAATGTAGCTAATAATTAACACAAAATTAATCTATCACGAAAATTAAACTTCCACTTAAAAAGTGATTTAGTAAAGTCAGAGTCTTTGGCTTCTTCAATGAGTCTATTACAGTGTCAGTCACTGTCGGTAGCCCCAATACGGCATCGTCTTCTCGGACCAAATCTTCTCTCTTTCCCCCTCCGCTTTTCTGCGTTGGTGCAACAACAATGGTGCAAGGTTGGAAATGGAACAGAAGAAGGCCCCACTTTCCTCTAATTCCACTTGCTTTTATGGTCTTCCTAACCGCTACAATACTCTACAATGAGCTTAAGATTCAGCGCATTCATCACCATCGCCCAGATCATCCCTACCCACAGCACAGACGCAACTTCTCTCCAGGTTATCACTTTCTCTCACTCGATTTCCTGCATTTTTGAAGGTTGTTGAGTGTAATCGTTGGTGGGTGTGTTAAATTTTGCGCTTTTGAATGGTGGGTATGTTGAATTTGGCCTGATTTTGGGTTATTTTTGCATGGGTTTCAGTTGTGTTGGATAGATTCACGACATGTAACTCTACCGTGAAGTACAGTGGTGGGAAAGTGGGGTGGAGAAGAGAGAGTGGCAAGAAACCAGTTGCTAGGGGTGTGAAGGAGTGTGATGTATTTGCAGGAAAGTGGGTTTTTGATAATTTTTCGTACCCACTTTACAATGAATCGGATTGCCCTTATATGTCTGACCAGCTAGCTTGCCATAAACATGGAAGATCTGATTTGGGGTACCAGAATTGGAGATGGCAACCTAATCAGTGCAACTTGAAGAGGTAATTACTTGTTTAAATGTTGTTTATGGTGGGAGCTTGCTTGCATGGCTGTTAGTCTGCTTTTTAGCCTACTTTTCTACTTGTTGTCATTCAGTTTTTGGGTTGGATATTCACTTGAGATTCTTTTCTTTTTGTTTTGGGGGGGGGGGGGGGGTGGGGTTAGTGTCTGTGAACACTGAACAGTGTGAAGAGTGGGCAAGGTGTTGTCCCTATCCTAGACCATGAAAATGAGTTTTAAATTTGAAGTTTTGGTTTGTTGAGTATGGTAATGGGTAGAGGAATAACACAGAATTACTAATGGGGAACTGATTTTAAGGTTGGGGTTAGGATGACTGTTCAACCAAACTTTCATTAATACTTATCATGAGGCATTAATGTCTTAGGTGATTGGTGGTGTTCTTGATTGTGATCTTGGTGGTCCTGGATGGAATGTGAGTAAAATAAGGGAATGCTTCTTAATGGATTTGGGATTGTTTGATATGGACCTACATTTGTAAAATTTAACACTGCTCTTGTGGTAATTATGTTTGAGAAAATTGGCTACTTGCTGTCCTTATCCTGCAAAACTGGACCTTAAGAATGAGTTTCTAACGTTGAAGATTGGTATATTATCTGCGAATTTGTGCGGCTTGTAGAAAATTGAGGTTTGGTATGATTGGTATAGTTAAAAACTTAAAAAGGGTTTACGAACAATGCAGATTTTAAAGTTGGGATCCAGTTTTGGGTTTGCACCCCTACCTAACTTTCCACTATAGTTATCATGAGAAGTTGATGTCTTAGGTGATTGGTGTTGGTCTTGATGATGTTTTTCATGGCTAGATGGAATGTGACTGAAATGTGGGAGAAGCTGAGAGGCAAGAGGTTGATGTTTGTGGGAGACTCTCTCAATAGAGGGCAATGGATTTCCATGGTCTGTTTGTTACAGTCTGTGATTCCTGCTGATAAGAGGTCAATGTCCCCAAATGCCCATCTTACCGTCTTTCGAGCAGAGGTAATTCATCTTCTCTGTTGTTGTGTTGCTTTAATTGTTTGGGTGTTGTTAGATTCACATGTTGGGTGTCATAGCTTCTTCATTTTCTCCTTAAATTTTGAATCTTGAGTAGTTGATTTCATTGTCCTTGTTGGTGTAGGAATATAATGCCACTGTTGAATTCCTATGGGCTCCGTTACTTGTTGATTCGAATTCTGATGATCCCGTAAATCATAGATTAAGTGAGCGGATAATTCGTCCTGATTCTGCTTTGAGGCATCTATCCAAGTGGGAGAATGCAGATATACTAGTCTTTAATACATACTTATGGTGGAGACAAGGACCAGTTAAGCTTTTGTGAGTATAATCCTTCACATTGTTGTGATGTATGCATAAGAGCCAGAGCTTAGGCTGACATCTGACTGTAAAACCTTTTTTAAATATCAGGTGGAGTAGTGAAGAAAATGGAGTTTGCGAAGAGTTGGATGGTCATGAAGCCATGGAGTTGGCCATGAAAACTTGGGCAAAGTGGGTAGATTCTAATGTTGATCCTTTGAAGAAGCGGGTATTTTTTGTTACCATGTCACCTACTCATCTCTGGTGAGTGCTTCCTTGTTTTGATCCTTGTATTTGAGTGTCATGGACTTGCTCATAAATGTCTCCTGTTGAAGTTTCTAATGCTTGAAATGCATGACTTGGTGCATGCTCTTGCTTCTAGAATGGAAAATTCAGATTTGGGAAGGTTGACTTGTGATTTATGTATTAAGTTTATTAGTTGATGCATTTTATAGCATGATGTCACCACCCATAAATTGTCTCATGTGTGCAAAGCCCATTAAAAGTCGAATCTGTCGGCCATTTTTTTTTTTGGGCCTTTGCCTTTGTTACTAGAGGTCAAGATTACTGTTGGCCTATAAAGGGTTAGAGCTCTCCCGTCAGAGATATTCTCCATTTGCAAGACTCGAATCTGACACCTTGGGGAAGAAGTTTTCGAACCACTTGAACCAACCTGTGTTTAACCTTTTTTAAGCAGATTGTTTGCCAAACCTGAAGCTTCTTTTACATATTCCATCAAAAGTTTTATCCTTGGAACTATGTCTGCTTTTTAGATTATAAGTGAATTCAGGTCCCATCAACTTTTTTATCCCGGAACAATGTTTTCGTTTGGAGATACAAAGTTGATTGAGTATGTTTCCTACCCTAAAGAAATATGAGATTCTTAAGTAGGCAGAAGTTTCAGAAGGATAATAAGATTCCTCCCAAAAAAATGTTGAAAAACAACCAAAGCACTTGCAAGTTCCATTTAGCTTCCATTTCATTGGGAATCTCTGAGATCAAGTCTATGTAGAATCATATATTTCCATTTCTTATGATTGGTTCGTGGCTTTTTAACCTGGAATCATATACTGCTGGCATGAGTAATCCAGAAGGTATGGGTATTGGCAACCCTTTCTCACCCTCTAACATATATAAACCCAAATCTAACAGGTATAATATTTTTATCTCTGTATTGAATTGAATCCTGAATTGCACAAACTGCAGGAACTAAGACTCAGAAACCATCCACATACCATTTTCATATCTCCTGGTTTCAGTCATGTTTCCATTCTTTACATTCTAGTTCAATTCCGCTTCTGCATGATGTGCTGGATGGTTTAAGCTGCTTTTGGCTGAATTATGTGAAATATCTACGTTCGTTTGCTTCTGGCCACCTTTCAATGCCCATTCACCAATTATTGTAGCTATTAATATTACTGTCACAGATGCATAAAGTAACTAATAGGTAGACACATAAAAAAGCAACTGACATAATTGCTCTATTGTATGCAGAACAAGTATGTTATTTAATCTCCACATAACACTGGCAACATTAGCATTCTTGATGTATTTTATGATCCATACCTTTTTAACATTTTGCAGCTGCTTTTAACTTTTTAACTTATGAAGTTTGGTGGTTTCAGATGCCAGTTTTCAGAGTCATTTGGCCATTCTGCAGTACTATGTTACTCAAATTCCTCATATCTCAGTTATGCAAATTGACACTAACATTTTAATGGGCACATATGATAACCTGCTATTTTAGCCTAGATACACATAACTTTTAGGAAACGTGACATCCGCCTCTGCCATGTACCCAGTACTTCAATGTGCATAATCGCCTAGGTCAAGTGGTGCTATGTTTTGACTGCTCTCCGGTTCATGCTGCATGCATACTCAATCCAAGTTGGATATTTGGCAGTATAAGTACAACTTTGCTTGGTGATTTTTTCGTCACCGTTTGCCTATTGTAATTCAGGAGCAAGGAGTGGAATCCAGGGAGAGAAGGAAACTGCTATAGCGAGAAGAACCCCATTGATGTAGAGACATACTGGGGAACAGGTTCTGACTTGCCAACAATGAGGATGGTAGACAATATCTTAAGCCAGCTAGGCTCCAAGGTTACAGTTGTCAACATCACACAACTTTCAGAGTACCGAAAGGACGGGCATCCTTCTATTTACCGCAAGTTCTGGGAATCCCTGAGCCCTGAACAGCTGGCAAGACCCGAGTCCTATTCTGATTGTATACACTGGTGCTTGCCCGGTGTGCCTGACGTCTGGAATCAGTTACTCTTCCATCTTTTGTAGTAGCAGCACAGCAATGCACGATGTCATTCTACATTATTTGTATTCTGGCTCATTCTTCTTACAGGAATTTACTTGTATGCAAATTTCCAAAATTGTAAATTGTAATTGTAAAGAAACGTATCAGTTTCAATATCCTTGACCCGGACAGGATTGCCTCGGATCATTCAACTCAATCATGTCCGAAGATAATGATGGCCAAAATGGCGATCAGGGCTGAAGAATCCAAGCCTGAATATACCATTTGCAGATACTACCGACTGAGGATCCTTGAGAGACTTGCCTGGTCTGAGGGTGTTCGTCCTCAGCAGCTAAGCAAGCATCCCTAGACATGTAACACAATAGCAATGTTTTCAGGAGCGTGTATAGAGAGGCCATTGATCCCCTGGGTCGTCTTCTCTATGTTTCTATCTGTTTTGTGAATCGGATGGCGCATGTTCTTGTTGAGAAATATATAGTTTTGATTAGAAATGTGAGCATAATTCATTTTTACAATCTCCACTTGCGAGAGTTGGTACTTGGCAGTAATCTACAAAGCAGCAGTTGCCCATAAATTTTATTATATTTTTTTTAAAAAAACACCTGAGTTGAATGGAATATTCAACTGTAACATTCTGTATTTCTTGTATTTGACGCGGAGATTCAATACCTTTAACAAAGCCACACATTTAAGATCTATTCAGACTATTCAAGATATTCTACAATCTACATTACATGACATCTCATCAACATTTTTGGTATTTTCCTTCATTTCATGAACTATTCCTACTTCATTAGTTAGTGTAAAAGGAATTAACTTAAACAATGATATAAAACAATGTAGTAAGCCTTCAACATGCGCCTTTTCACCAGAACGTTGTTCATGGTCATGCATAGCAGCATAGGAAAGTGTTTAATAGCATTGAACGTTAATTTGCATGTGTGTTCCAATGTAAGGTTTTGCAACTACTAGTTTGACATTTTTTGTAGGCAAAAATGTTTTTTCTTTCTATAATGGTGAGGTTAGCCTCCTAAACATGGTTGGATTATGCTCATTAATGATGGCCCGGGAGAGAAAGCGAGAGTGTCAAGTCGACGTCCACAGGAGTACATTCAATGCGTCCAATGTTTGCATAAGTCCCATTACCACCAGAAATTTGGCTGGAGATTGTGCTATTTACACCTCTTGTTTCTGTCACAACATCCTAATTGGAAAAACATGGACAACGACCAAATTATCAGTCAAATTCATAAAGTAACATTATTGGCAACATTCATATATATATATATATGTTTGATAACAACAACAATAACAATATCAATAATTTGATATCAAATGAGACTGGTCGATATATTTAAGCACTAGTAGCTCGAGTCAACTTAACATATCAACCCTACCCAGGCTACCCAACTCGATTTTGATGACATGGGTCCCATCCGTCTAATTGTCATATGATACATCTCGGAGTACTTACCTAGGTCCATCAGAGTGCTAAATCTTTAAAAAAAATTCAATATTTATTATATAAAATTCATCATAACTTTATCAACATTATTGCAAAATTCATCAATATTTTTAAAATTTATCAATCTTTACATAAATTCATCACGTAAGAAATTGATTTATTTCAATAAATACAGTGGATGTAGGTAGATACGTCTGGGTGATGGGTCCTATCCACTATCCAAGACCTCCTCTCCCACCATCACGAACCCAAAACAAAAAAAGAAAAGGAAAAGAAATCTTATGAGGGCTTCTAAACCAACCAATATAGTGGACGAGTTATATATATTTAGGCCAAATTAAACCAGCATGCCAAATTGCGAATTATAACATGAATTATACTGTGTATCCTGCGCCTATTACTTAAACCGTACGTTGGTGAAGACAAAGGGTTTATATTTATAGAGAATCCTAGCAAGGATTATATATATATATATGGTTTTATTTGAGTACCTTCCTAGAGATGGTGCCATCTTGGTGAACAAGCCAGCCAGCTTCATCACAAAGTGCGATTAATAGGTCATTGTTATCAGCATATTTTGGCAATTTGTAGTTGCCATGAGCTCGGAGTCCGGCATATATCCGGCGACAAATCTCACGGCGCCTTCTCTCTCTGTCCTTGTTGTTAATCCTCTCCCTCTCAGTCGGATAACGGTACGACGTGATGACGCCCTTCTTCGTCCTCCTATGCACAACCCATGGTCCTCTGCTTGTCTTGATGCACCCTCTTACCTTGCTTTTACCACTTTTCACCTCCTCCTTCATTTCCTCCATCAAGTTTCTCTTGGGTTGCTGAGTTGATAGGTATGTTGCTTTTTAGGGTTAACAACAGATTACTTTTTATTATGCATTGTTTTGGAGATCTGACGGTTAGTCATGAAGGAATCAAATCAAGGGGGCGAGAGGGATTGTGGTGTACTATATTCATAGCTCAAACGCATGGGAAAGCCTTGTTTTTGCAGTTTGTAGGGTTTATTTGGAGGAAGAGAGGGGATGTACGAAGGTACAGACAGGATGGAGATGTCAGAAAAGCATAATAGTACAAGACATGCATACAAACAAAACATCAGGTTGTTAAGCTGCATTTTGCGAGTACTGCATGCATGCCTTGTTATACCTGTAGTGTATATCGCAAGCACTCTCTATAATAGTGGAGATCAGATTAGGCTTTTCATTCATTCAATTTTTGTATTAGCAGTGCCAATTTTACTTTAGTATCGATAAAAAAAAGGTAGTTACTTTTTAGTAGTATCAATTTTACCTTGCATGACTATTAATTCGGAACAAAGAGAGCAATTGTTAACTAAATTCCTGTTCTTTTGTGCGGCATGGTATGGTGAGGTGTGGTGAAATTGTGGTAGGTTATTGGTATGTGGGGTAGGTGAGGAGAGAGAATGTAAAAAGTGGAAGAGAAAATTGAGGAGAGAGAAAAGTAATGATTTGTGGTAAAGTGTGGTGAGTCGTGGCACACTGCGGTATGTGTGATACCGCAGCTTGCCAACCGCAGAAAAGAACAGGGCCTAATTGTACTAGCTATTGTATTAATTATTTATATTAATTATTCAAGAAATTTTTTTGGTAAAATATTAATTATTTGCGCTCAACATGTGAGATAAAACGTTTAGGAAAGGTTCTTAGATGAAAATTCAACCAGTTTGTGCTTGGTCCATGGACCATGGTAGTATTAGTATGTGGTGAATGACTCTCGTCAATGTGCTTGTTTTGAGAGGTGTTACTTACCTTGAATAAAATACATACTAGGGAATGATATATGTACCTATATACAGGTGAATGACTCTTGTCAATGTGTTTGCTTTGAGAGGCCAATGATAAAAATTAGTACTTGAAATCCATTCAGTTTGTCTTTCGTCTATGTTAGTATATGGTTGTGTTTCATTATAATATTTTTTTTCGCATGATATTCGTGGGTTTTTTTTTTTACCCAAATAATAATTGAAAATAATTAACTCTAATAGAATTCTTGCCATATTTTTTTACAATACTTGATGTGATCAAATTGATTTTAACGTAAACATTGTTTTAATTTTTGCGGGTGATAATAAAAGGAAGTTTTCGATGAGTAAAGTGGCCACAATCAGATTCGCCTAATTATTAATTAGTCCTTTTTTATATAGATCCAAGATGTCGATCAACTTAGTGAATATAGATTTATGGCTTAGGTTCAAGTGATCTTTTCTATATAGTTGATTGTATATGTTACTTATGTGACACACATCACATAATCCATGATTATTACTCTTCTATGAGAAATCAAGTTTAACTTTGAAAGAATTTGTGCTTTGAATATATTGTTTTATGAATTTATATATAATTAGGTATGTAATTGGTCAAATACAAAATACAAAAGTAGTACTGTGAAAGTTCAAGGCAGTGTGAGAAATTCATGTCATTAATAATATATGTCCTTTAACGATATTTATTTTGATCTAAAAAAACCTGCAGCAACATCGCCTCTAGCAGCAGTTTTTTAAATGCCGCTATAGGTCCAAATAAATGCCGCTAGAGCCCATTTCTGTTGTAGTGTTGAGCCTATACTTTCCATAAGAGCAACCATCCCATAAGGTAGATAAACAATTAATTGATTCAATTGACTTGTTCCAGACGAGATAATGCAATAAACCAAAATGGTTATTTCAATATAAAGCCTTGGAGAAGTTAAGAACACCCTAACTTGATAAAACATTTTCATCAATATGATTACTCATCCACAAACAAGAATGGGGACCAATGATTGAAACACAAAGAAGCACAAATGTTTGATATACAACCTTGGTTGGTGGAGTAGCTAGCACATAAATGTTGTCCAAACTTTTAGGATTAACCCAAATTTTAAAATTAGACCGATGATGTTTCTCAAACTATGTACATAGTTAATAAAGATTTTTCCAAAAACCACAAATGATTGTTCCATAAAATCACATCTTTATTATCGACAACAACATCATCATGTCTACCATCAGAGGTAGTTCTATCAATTAATCTGGTAGGGAATAATCTAGTGGGCGCAACAAACTGCATGGAGAAAGACTTGATGAGATTATTTGACTCATCGTCCCGCACCAACCATTAATCAAAGTTCCTCATGTAAGGACTCACTTAATTTTGTAAGAGATGGATCTAATTGAAGTGATACTGATATTGAAGCGATACTTGCGCGTAAGAGGGTCAAGGTAAGAGAGGTCTGCGATTTGAAAGTTATTTCTTTTAAAAAGTTATGAAACCTTCTACTTCTCTCTTCCCTTGGCGTTTTTTTTGTTGCTGTCTTTAATGTTTTGTTTTATGTTGGTTGTATCTTTCAGTTGTTTTTACTTTTGGCTTGTTGTTTTTATTGCGATTTTTTACGGATTGTTGTAGCATCTTTGATGCATTTTTAACTTTCTTTGGCTTCTAATTATATATATATAAAAAAGAGATGGATCGATTAAGACTCATCAAGGATTCATGAATCCAATTAAATCTAAACAATTTGCATCCAACTAATAGGAATCGGATATGATATAAATTCATATAATACAAATTAAATATAAATTTCAACGAATCTGATCCAAATTCGACCTGTCTAGGTAGAGTTATGGATCCTAGGTTTGTTTTTGCGATGTATACCAATCAACATAACCCCATAAAGATATTTTAGGCCAAAGGAGCCACGTCTCCAAATTCCACCCGTTAAATTAGTTGGTGCCAAACACTGTTGAACACAAAAGATTCTCTCCTTTCTGTCTGTCTCTGTGTCGTACTCCTCATTCATTTCTTCCAGTAGTGTACTTGGTACTTGTAAATGGCTTCTGCCTCTACTCACTCTATCCCCTGCTTCCGCAATTGCCATCACACCAATCTTTTCCCTCAATCATATCCCTCTCATTCAATTTTATTCAGAAAAAACCCTAAAACATCCCCCTTTCCTTTGCTAGCTCGATCTCTCCTCGAAACCCAAGAACCCAATCCCCCAAATCCTAAACCCCCTTCTTCTTCTTCTTCTTCTTCTTCTTCTTCTTCTTCTTCTTCTTCTAAGTTTCACCTTCCTCCTGTTCTTCGCTTAAGGTACTCCCTGTTCAAATTCAATGCCAAATACCATGGAAATGACTTTTGATTCATGGGATTTATTCCTTTGTTTGTGGGTTATTTTTTTTGTTTGGTCAGCGATACTTTCAAGGTGGATGAGCTTGCATTGGATATTCTCTCGATCGCATTGCCTGCTGCATTGGCATTGGCAGCTGACCCCATCACTTCCCTAGTCGACACTGCATTTGTTGGTCATTTGGGTACTTCAATTTGATTCTCTTTTGGTTCATGTTTTCGAGAACACTGCATAAAACGTGTTTGACAGTCTTATTATGAGTTCAACATTTTACTGTTTGATTGTGTAGGCTCAACTGAACTGGCAGCAGTTGGGGTTTCAGCATCGGTATTTAACCTGGTATCCAAATTGTTCAACGTTCCATTGCTGAACATCACTACATCCTTTGTAGCTGAAGAGCAGGCATTAATCTCTACAAAAAATGAGGATTCCATTCAATCCAGCCTAGGTATTTTAATCAAGTAAAATCCTTCTGGTTGTATGCGTTGCTGCGATGATTATGTAACCCGCATATTTTTATTCGTATATCGTATCGTAATGTAACAGAAAATGGAGGAAAAAAGGAAGCTCTTCCTTTGGTATCGACGTCTTTGATACTGGCTACGGCTCTTGGATTGGCTGAGGCTGGGGCACTTTCAGTTGGGTCTGGATTTCTGATGGATATTATGGGTATATCTGCTGTATGTCTAACTTTGCTATTTCTGCATCCCAGGCATATTATGTTACTTCCAATAGATTTTGTATGTTACCCTTGAAAGTTAAAGATTTTGAGGATAAGCTAATGTACGGTAAGTTATGTGCTCGCATTGCAGGATTCGCCAATGCGGCAACCTGCTGAAGAGTTCTTAATGATGAGAGCATTTGGTGCTCCACCAATAGTTATTGCACTTGCTGCACAGGGGACCTTTCGAGGGTTTAAGGATACCAAGACACCTCTATATGCCATTGGCAAGTATTCTGATTCTTTGTTGAATGTATAGTATTTTTAAAAGAAGAATTGTTTCCAAGAGGTACTCTTGTCTCTTAGGACTGAATTTCTCAGCTTAGTGCCTTCTGGATTCATGAGAATAGTGTAGTATTTGATAGATAGCACAAAATGTTTGATCCTTTGTGCTGGTAGTAATAGTTGCGATTGAAGATTATTGTTTGTGCTTCTGAATGTGCTATCTTTGATTTGGTTATATATTTCTAGACGGATAAAATCAATCTATGAATTTTCAACTTCTTTAGTGCCGCCATTAGAGTATGACTTTGTCAGCCTTCCTTTGCATTTTCGATTAAACTCGTCGTGAAACTGTACTTTTGGACCCCATAGGAGCTGCATAGGTTTTTATGGGATTGGTGAACCCAAATAGGTTGCTGGCTATATTTTTCGATAGACTGAGATGCAGTAATGTAACATACAAGTCTGCTGTCAAACTAACAATTTTTTATATGGCTTTCACATGATTATATATTCAGTCTTGCTGTAGTGAGCTTGAGATTGTTGTACTCATTCATTAGAAATGATGCCGTGTCTTGTTGGTTGAAGGCCTTCTTTAACATGTATTTACTGCTGTCAGGTGCTGGAAACTTGCTGAATGCCATACTGGACCCAATTCTAATCTTCTTCTTTGGTTTTGGTGTTGCTGGTGCTGCAATAGCAACTGTGATCTCTGAGTAGGTCAATAAATTACTTCAAATTTACAACGACAAAAGTGATTTTTGTTTGTTTACTTCCTCTAACTAGGGAAAAGCAACATTATAAGTTATAATATTCAGAGCTTTAATGTTTGTTGTCAGGTACCTGGTGGCCTCTATTCTACTGTGGAAGTTAAATGAAGAAATATCCCTTGCTACTCCAAATATTGATGGTGAAAGATTTCTCCGGTACCTTACATCGGGTAGGCTTAGAGTTTTTTTTATGGTTTTCGATCAATTGTTCTGCTTGTGCGTCTAATTGAACAGTTATATTATGGATGCCTATGTTTAAAACACTAGAGTTGGAGGGTTCAATTTCTGGAACAGTTTGCACATGTTGCGGCAGCTGGATTTGAAACTTGTATATATATGACGACCAGTTTCACATAAAAAAAAGGGTGTGAGTCCATGTTGTAGGATCCAAAGCGATCAGATTTTCTGTCGGTGTGGATGGTCTCATTAAAAAAATAAAACAAAAAGTCTGGATCCATGCTGCCATCATCTCAATGAAAAAAGACATTGGATGAGACTACAAAAACATTTATATCCTTAATTAGTTTCTTGTGTTCTTTATCAATGATAGGATCATGTAACGTTTGATTATATAGTCTTAAAATAACCCTAGCTGAACCAGCACATATTTCAATGTATAATAGTTTTTCTTCCTAGGTGATCTTATTATGTCAATGAAGTGATATGCAATATATGCTTATAATTTCATAACCATCTCAGGAATTCTCCCATTGACTGGGGCAAAATTGGTCCACAGTCAATTTGTTGAACCAAAGAATGTGTTTAACTAGGCCTACAATAATACTGTAACAACTGCAATTTGATTTAACTGACCTGAAAACATTGGTTTGTATGTTTTAAAACAAATTTATTGGATGAGCTGAACATGGATAATGATCCATGCTGAATTAACTCAAGCTGATAACGGAATAACTTTTCGCTGATGGTTTTGCCCTATCTACAGGAGGTCTTCTGATTGGGAGGACCCTGTCAGTGCTTGTGCCAATGACACTAGCAACATCTATGGCAGCTAGACAAGGTCCAATACCTATGGCTGGCCATGAAATTTGTGTGCAAGTTTGGATGACTATATCGTTGATGACTGATGCTTTGGCACTTGCTGGGCAGGTAAATGCATAGACACTTCCAGATTGACAGTAAAAACAATAAGACAAAACGAATTCTGTTGTTTTCATCAATGTATTTTGTGTCATGTTAGGATTAGGATTGCTGACCTTTCTTAAGTTGCTGTTCATCCTTTTTTGCATCTGGTGATTGTTATCAGTTGTGTTTGTTTGCTTTTTGCCACTTTTATCTTCTGCCTACTGTTACTCCTTGCTCTGTTATTCTTTTTAGACCTTACAAAAGGTTTTGATTAATCAGAAACATATTCTTAAAAGGTAAAAAGATTATTTGAGTCTCTCATAATCAATCTTGTTGCACGTGGGTTAAGCCTACATATGGAGTTCTGGATCTTTTCACTCCCAATTTAGATGAGATCTTCAGTTGCTGTCCTTGTTGGAGACTTAGATGCGTACTAAAAAACAGAAAGTTGTATTGTTTAATGAGCTAGGTGCAGAAAAGTATTGTGGAGATATTTCTGCTTTTGATGTATGGTGGAACCAAATGAGAGTAGTCACAAAATGTATATTATGCCTGGTTCTATAAATCATTGGTGTTAATTCTGCTAGAGGCAGTGCCTGAACTGAAAACTCTAGTTTCTTAGATACTTGAGATTCCCATAAGGTTATAAAAATGGAATAGATTGTGCTTAGGTTAACAACAGAGGTTAAATTCTTTTGCCCTAGCGTTATGTTCAAAATTCCTATCTTATTCTCCTCTTTCTTCTGTTTGGCAGGCTCTTCTAGCTGGTGATTATTCCCAAGGTCACTACAAAAAAGCTCGTCAAGTTATTTACAGAGTGCTTCAGGTGAAACATAATAGCATGTATCACGCTTCCTCTATTAATATGCCAATTTACTCCACTTCTTGAGGATGGTGATAGAACCTTGAAATCATTTTGGCTAGAATGAGTCGACTGCAGGTTGGCTTGCTGATGGGATTTGGCCTGGCTATCATTTTATTCCTTGGGTTTCATGTAATTGCTACCTTATTTACTTCGGATACTGACGTGCTTGAAGTTGCCTGGTCTGGTGTCTTGGTATGAATTCTTCTTACGAAATATATGATACCACAATACTGCTCTGATCTGCTACATCTCCCATCCTAATTGAAAAGTGAATTTTGTAAAGCTATGTTCTCTACGTAGAGCTATACTTAAGAGCTATACTGAGAAGTACTGATTTCATTGATGCTTTTCCATATACACTCGATCATGAGTGAGTGAAAATGAATTCATATGCATCCAAGTAGATGAATAAAATTTACCACACAGAACATCTAAAAGAGACGGAAAACATTGGGATGTTTGTTGTAGGATGTCATTCACATTTTCCTTACAGTAACAACTTACTTTGCATGCATAAGCAGCATAGGCTAACCCCCGGCTATTCTAGGTTTTATCTGTTTATTAGCCACTTTAGCTTTGCAGTGTTTCAACATATGCGTGTGTGATGCTCTAATGACGCACTACGTGCGAATCTTGGCGGCGTTATTGTTACATTATTCGTTGATTCTATAAAATCAGAATCCAAACAGTTACTATGATGTCTCATTCTTAACATTCATTTTTTGGCGGCAAGTAAATACAAAAAACATTAGGAAATTTGACATTCAGATGTTTGTGCAGTTTGTAGCTGGATCTCAGCCAGTGAATGCAGTTGCTTTTGTTTTTGATGGGGTCTACTATGGGGTCTCTGACTTTGAATATGCTGCCTACTCCACGGTAACATTCTGTCGCTTTATCAGAAAATAGGTCTTCCTCTACTACATTTTGCTCATTGATTACGACGAGATCTTCTTTGTTTGCAGGTCGCCTCTGCGCTGGTTTCGTCAATATTTCTCCTAATTGCCGCTCCTGTTTTTGGGCTCCCTGGTGTTTGGAGTGGCTTATTTCTGTTCATGAGCTTGCGTGTACTAGCTGGATATTGGAGGTAAAAATTCCCTATCTTATACAAGGAGAGCAAATGTCTCTTTGCTTGTTTATCATTCAGATAATCTTTCCAAAAGCAATTCCAGGGAGAGCAAAATTTCCTATCATATACCCGGAGATGGCCAGGAACATTTTTCTTTTATATATAATTCCAAGTCTAGAATCTATGCACAAGATTTTTCTTCATATTTCTATTTTTTGAACTTTGTAGCCAAATTAGGCTAGTCCAATATTTTGGACTAAAAAAGACCAGGGCAGCCGTGGATAATCTGTTCGAACTTCTGGCCTTGTCCATTATGATTGACCAGATTACCAGAAGTTCCGACCCAGAATCTTTAGCCCTCTCTCACATCTATCCTCAGAATATTTAATGTACTAAAATTGTTTTTGCCATTAGTTTTGTTAAGCATCACAGTTCATTTGGTTTCATGTCGTTCCGTTCATTGCACCATGGTTGGTTGTTGATGTAGGTTGACCACGAGGAGTGGGCCATGGCTAAAGGTTTGGTCTGAAATGGAATAGGTCAGCTGGCAGACGTGCTTGGACTTGACCGACAGGCTTTCTAGTCCTTGTTCAACTATCACGAATATTGGCGCAGTTACCTAGTATTGCTACCATATTTTCAGACCGGAAGTGCAACACCTGTGAAACCTATTTGAGATCGTGTACATTATCAGAACTACATACATGATTGAAGCTGCCAAGGGTATTGATTTGAAGGACGTGAGAGCTGAGACCTAATTTGAGAGGGTCTCGTATTGTTTCATGACAACTTATGCAACAATGAATGAGTTGATGCGAACGGGAGCTGCCATAGATAAATTCTACCTCGTAGCTCTGTGTAGTCAGAGATCAACAAATTTCTTTACTGTAGATTCTTTTAGTGTGAGACATTAACGTTGTTTTGATCGAGTTCTTATGTTATAATTTTTCTTTTCCCCGCGTGATCTGGGTTGTACTATGTAAGGTCTGGTCCAGCAGAATTGTACAATATGTATTGTACAGCTAAAACGACAGCACAAATGCAACTGACTGCATAGCAGTGTTGTTACATTTGATCCAAATGTGCCAAAATATGAACTTACTGATCTATATGAATGAGATCCAGTGAGTCAAACTCATAACCACTGTTACAGAACATTCACTTCCCACGTAATATACGTTTTTACACTTTCCATTAATCCATTTTACCAGATTTTAAATTTTACTTCCCAATTGGTTGCCCTCAAAAATTTGTGTTACAATAATCCAATTGTGAAATTAAACAACACAGGCACAGTAATAAAACGAAGATTGCCCATGTATCACACAGCTGGATTTATGTTCGCCGTCCAAAACTCTGCGCCAGATTTGTGTTACAATAACATAGAAGATGGTTTTTTTTTTTTTTTTTATAAAATATAGAAGAGTTTGAAAGAGGGTAAAACAATGGGATAATAAAATATAAAATGAAGGGTTGTGATTATTGGTAATGATATAGATGTGTCAATCATCGATGACCCACTAAATTTAAGTTATTGATCTTACATCGTGATTGAGATGTGAAAGTTTCTTTTGGTTGTTGTGGACGCGAAAGTCCTTACTATGTTATTTATATTTAGCCGTTTGGTTGTAATATTTATCTTTTAAAGGTGCTTGTTCACTGTTTTGTACATGATTTGTTGTTTTATATGAACTTGAAGTCTTTTCGCTCTCAACAACTGGAAAAAAAAAAAAAAACAATGGGATCATAATTTAAAAATATGCCGTCGTCTTGAGTTAGATGGAAATAATATGATGTTCTATCATCTTGGGCGGATCTCCACCATGTTTGGGGGTAGACAACGCGATATTAATTGTTTACTATATTTAGCATAATTTAGCATAAAAGGTATAAATAATATATTTATCAAATGCCTTTAATATTATATTGCTAACACCTAATTTAAAAGTTTTGAGCCGCTACATTGTTATATATCCTGTGTGATAAATAGTTGTTGGAAGTTGATATTAATTGTTTATTATTAGTTGTGTGGAAAATGTGTGTTCGGTAAAATTAAATTGTTTTTGTGCAAAAAATATTTGTGGAAATTTCATTTAAACTATTCATAAATAATATTTTTAGGATAACACTTATATAAATGTGGCCAATTTTTGGATAAAAATATCTTTCCTACAATAAGTCATTGTTTGATTGATGCAAAACAACCAAATAAACTATTTACCAAACACTTGAATAGGTTACTTGACATTCCTTTTATATTATGGTGTTTGATAAGCAGTTTATCAAATAGGGTCACACTAAACTTATTAATACCTACATAAATTTTCCAAAAAATCAATTTTTCTGAAAAAGTTATCTACATAAATTTTCCAAAAAAATTAATTTTTCTGAAAAAGGTATTAATCAATATTTTTTAAAATTCATTAATATTATTAAAAATATATTAATTTTTTTAAATTTATTAATTTATTATAATTGGAATGCATGTAAAAGATCTTGGTATAGTTTGCTCACAAAATATGGATGCTCAAGAAATTGATGGGGTAGATTGCGGCGCCGACAATGAAGGCGCGACCTTTGATAGAATGAACAGAACTAGAAATAGGATTAATTGTATTCGTTTAGAACAGGGCAGGGGGCATCTCAAAATCAAAACTAAAGAAGAAAAGTCTTAAAAATCAACGTAAAAACGTAAGGGATGATGATGATGATGATGATGATGATGATGATGAAGTTGAATCTGGACTTGCTTTGGGCAGGTCGTTGCTTACTTGCAGTCTGCAGTGACTGTGTGTTACTGTGTGCTTAACCAAACAGTTTCAGCATCCGCCAGGCCACCCCCACTAAATTACAACTACCTTCCCTCATGCTTAAATCCCTTCATATTAAGGCCAACCAAAATTCGGGTTCTAGTAAATCGAGGTCGATCAAATTCGGTCAATATCAAAATTTAGATAAAAGTTTCATGTTCAGACTCAGTTATTATTGGAGTCAGATCAGATTGGACAATTTGGACAGAGCTAAATTCGGGTCAAAATCAAATTTGGACAATAGAAAAAAGACGAATATTGTCCTCGACCTCGAATATTCGGTTAATATAAACATCTGGACAAACAATCTATGTTTGGACCCGGTTTTTTCCGGATCGGACAAATTCGTATTTTTGGGGTTGGACAAAATTTTGCGAGCGCCGCTTCAAATTCGTTCCTTTTTAGGTTGTTTTTAAAAGATTTTTGGATGGTAATATACGCACCTTTTAGAGTATTGGATCGTAAAATACCAACCTTTATTATTGGATACTAATATATCGACCTTTTTACATAGGTAATTTTAATGTACTTATCATCATAACTTTAATGGTGGTGAACGGATCTCAAGGATGACTTAAGTGGACTCATATTAGCTCCTTATGGGTCTTGGGAAGTTTCCCCCATCTGCCATATTACCGGTCCACCACCATTTAAGTTGTAGTAAATACATTAAAAGCACCTAAGTATAGAGGTCGGTCTATTAACATTCAATAGTTAAGGTAGATATGTCACTCACATTGTGTCTCGGAAACCTCATGAGGTCATCCATCTTGACAAACTCCCAACCAAACACGCTTAATTGAGGAGTTGTCAACAAATAAGTTTCCTAAAAAAAAAAAGGTGCACTTAGGTGATATAATTAGTATTTCAATATTTGTAAGTCACACTTTAACCATGTCACGGAGGATTAGAATCACTCCCATTTAAACGCACAATGTCTTTATCGTGCCCTAATCCAATTCAGAATCTTTAATTTAACCTGTTAGGGCGACTCTTCATGGATCTCTCGTTCCTGAACGTAGCTCACAGTTGCTAGTGGACTTTAATACCATCCGTTCCAGAGTCGTTACCTTCTTCCCAAAAAAAAAAAAAAAAATTCATTGACGTGCAATGTTCACATTTTTAAGCTCAAGACCTCAATTTCCTCTTGATACTTTATTTAATTATTTATTGGGTTATACTCTCAACCCTTGTTATTATTCAACAATAGATAAGGTAAGAGAGGACCGTAAAATCAGCAGAACATACACACAGATACCAGAATACTATAATTTGAGAAAGCCTTCAGGACCAAGAAAAATGGGGCGATGAAATATGCGAGCAGGGAAGGTGACACGTGTCAACCAAGGGAGAGCTCATAGAATCCACTTGCGCCTAGATTGACACTGCCACGCTTCAACACACATCATAAGTTTTATCTCTCTTACGTCATTAACCTTTCCTAGTAAACAAAATCAATTCTCAAATTAAATGTGGGTAGGATTTCTATAAATAGCACTTGGCCCTACCCTTTGTGGGCTGGCTACCCCTTTTGCAGTTTACTTGCTTGCTTTGGGAACGCAAACTCCTCAACCAAGGAAACAACGCAACGGAAAACCCTAACTCTTACAAAAAAAAAAAAAAAAAAGTTGCTCTATTTTGGTTTTCCAATTTTACTCGATTCTTCGAAGCAGTGTTTGGATTAATTTTCATCACCAGCGAGAAATCATGGAGTCCCAATTTTCTGAAAGGTAACCACATTATTGGCGTTACTCTGCATTCTTTTTTTCTTTTAGTTTTTTTTTTTTGTGAAACTGGTAATTAAAAACACATTTCATGCAGTGCTGTAAAAAAAAATATAGTGAAGGCATTTATACTGAAAAATGTCACCTATTTCGGATTGGAAAATACTCCCTCCCGTTCCATATTAATTGACACTTAAACTAACTTTTTTTTTGTTCCATGATAATTGTCACTTTCCATTTTCCAATACATAATTTAATTATTTAAACTTTAATAATTATGTTAACTTTTTACTTTTTCAATAAACAAAAACTACTCCTACTCACATTCCCTCACTAGTATCCGTAAAAATACCTTGAAAAATAGCACTATTTAATGATATGGATAGTTTTGTTAGTTAAACCTTGGTATATGAAATTTTTTAAAATATGTTAATTAATATGGAACGGAAGGAGTAGTAGAATAGGATAATTCGGGGGGGTCATAAATGAATTGTTTACCGAAGGGAAGTATATAAAAAAAAATTTAAAAAAAAGAGTGAAAGTGGAGGATGGTAGAATTTTATGTGTGAGCTTGCATTTTGTGCAAGTCAAACTCTGATCTATATAGGTGATTCACTTTATGAGAGTATTGCTATTAATTTATTGAAGAACTTGCTATGAGAAGAATTGGATTTTGTGTTAGTTAAATTTAAAAAATTGTAATTATTAATTAATTTTCAACATGTATAAAAAACTAGTACCGTTAGAATTTTCTATGAAAAATACTTATATGAAAACTAGATCTTGATAAATTATTGTGTAAAATATTACCTGTTAGTAGTTTTTGATAAAATGTTATAGTAGAAAAATTACTCGTGGTTAATAAGTAAAGATCAAAATAACATGATAGAAAAATATTTGAGAGTACTGCCTCCGTTCCATATTAACTGTCGTCTTTAGAAATTGTGCAGTCAAACTTGAAAATTTTTGACCGTAAATTTCTCAACATATACAATGAGTTGCTAGATAAAATTACCACCATTTGATTTGTAATGAAAAATACTATCATATAAGTATAATATTGCAATTGTTAATAACATATCATGCAAGAAATTATCAATAAAAGAATGATATTGGAGACCGTGAAAGTCAAAACTATGACAATTAATATGGAACAGATGGAGTAACTCACAAAAAAAGGACAAAGTGGGGAGGGCGCGTTGCAAAGTTTTAATAGGGATAGCCGATAGGCAAATGGGAAGGAGGGCATATCTGATTTTTTTTATTTTTTTAAGTCATATTATATGTTGTTTTCAATTCTATGACAATTGATTATTGATTTTTTAGTTTTACCCATCACATTCATTGGAAAACACCAAAAAAAAAGGATATTAAAGTGTGATAATTGAAAAAACTATCCATTAAAATTCATGACATTAGTTTCTCTCCGCCCTTCCAAAAGTCGCTTAAAAGAGAACTAAGTGAGAATTAGCTCTACGACAGGAAGTTTTGTCTTTTCTGGTGGTTGCAATAAGATTTATGTTTCTTTGTCTAAATGTTGAGAGCTGACTAAAGCTAACTGTTATGGATTATTTTCCTTACAGGACGTATGGAAGTGCTCGAAGGCGTCGTAGTGGTTACACGTCGGTGGCGGACATAATAGCAAAATGGAAGCTCCAAAACCAACATCTTTGTGTGGCACAGGAAGACCCAAAGAAGACCCGGAAGGGCCCCGCGAGAGGGTCAAGGAAGGGCTGCATGCCAGGAAAAGGCGGCCCTGAGAACTTGGAATGCACGTATCGTGGTGTAAGGCAGCGTACTTGGGGCAAATGGGTTGCTGAGATTCGCGAGCCCATCACTTGTGGCGGCCATGGCAACCAGCCGAGCAAGCGCAGCCGTCGCTTGTGGCTTGGCACCTTCTCCACGGCTGTAGAGGCCGCCCTTGCCTATGACGAAGCTGCCAAGGCCATGTACGGCTCCTCTGCCATCCTCAACTTCCCTCAACACCACAACATATTTCACAAGGTGCACGAGGACGAAGACGCCAACAAAGAGAACCAGGTGTTGCCTAGTTTGAGTGCCCAAATGACACCGTCTGAATCCACCGACTTGTCCGGGAGTTATGGGAGTGTCCCCGAGCTGGAGACGTCAAGCACGCCGGGCGTCAAGGAAGAAAACATGATGGAGTCGGGGCATGCCGGTGGTGGTGGGAGTTTGTTGGATTTAGGGTTTGATTATGCCCAGGACTGGGTGATGGATCCCTTGAGTGGTGGCTATGTGAGTGGAGATTGCAACTGGGGGATGGGAATGAAGCAGGAGGAAGACTATGAATTTGACAACGATGCCTTCTTTTATAGCGACGAGTTATTTCATGGAAGTGGAAAGATATCTTTGTCGACATCTTCAGACGGTGTAACAAACTGCAACTACAAGATGCAGCCTTTGGAAGTCGATGGACCTTTAGGGATTGATTTGACCAATTCCTCTGATTTTTTGAGGCCTCATGATAATTTCGACGAATTCAGTCAAGGGTTGTGTTAGGAACGCTCCCAGGAGAGGCCTTTAGTTTCAAGGCCTTTCTCCCCACCTTAGCATGGGGTTTTTTCTGGGTTGGGATTGCCCAATGGGTCTGAGTGTCCAGCAAATAAAGTTGCAAGAATTGGGTTTGAGCGCATCGTTTTTGATCTCTGGCCTGTTATATTGGCTAAGAGATGTTTTTTCGATGAGCTCTGAGAACCCCAGAATGCGATGTGATTCTGTTATGTGTTTTTGTTCGCTTTTCCAGTTTTAGTTGTACCTGTTGTACACTACTTATTGTAAATAAGTGTTTGAACGCTTTACGTGTTGTCTTCAGTAGTAAGCATTGCTCGAAAAATAAAGGAAGGTTTTGCAATTTCAAATTTACATGATCCAACTTACAGTGTGCGCTGGAATACTTAACTGAGGAAACATACATTTTGCTGGATTGTGGATTTGTGCTTCAAAGGAGAATGCTATTTCAATCATTCTACTTCCAGACATGAAAAGCTTTCAGGGAGGAAATCTAAAGAGATGTGATAATGAGGTGCCGTTTTATATGCAGATAACAGGCCGCGGGATTAAAAAGAGGATGTACACACTACACACTAGGCAAGCTGTACTCCCACCCAAATTGGTCTACAGATGAAATATACCAAAATCCAAAAGACCACCACAAGTTGCTCGTTGGCTATAATACCTGAAGCAAAAAGAAATGACCTCAAGCTGGAGCAAGCAACACAACCACAATGTAATATCTTCCTGTTGGTGCCAACTGAACCGTAACTTGCAAACATCTGCACATCCTTTTCTTCACACCCAGACGGCAGTATGATGATCACGCACTGATTGCCTTACTTCACATGCAAAGGAGGTTGGAAAGACGGGTTAATCAGCAATGTTACAATCACATGGTGATAAGCCATCCCATAAGATGACAATTACATGCAATTTCAATGCATTGTCTGTTCCTCAACTTTATAATAAGTAATGTGAAGGTGGGATTCCCAACTTCCCCTTTTGCACAACTGGAATAGTACTATGGGGGTTTCCATTTCACTATGATGGTGAAGTTTAACCCCTATGTTCATCTGGCAAGTCAATAGCATCAACTTTAAAATTACATTAAAGGACAAAAGGGGGGCCAAATGTTCATGGATGATTGTTGCAAATAGAAGATGTGAGCACATGTTTATTATTCCCACTTGCTTACAGTCTCAAACTAACCACACCCCTCAAGCGCCACATCCCTCCGTGGGCCTGCAAAAATAAGTTTCACCCCTTCTGTCTCTGTCAATATATATTGACACCCTACGATACCTCCCTTACAATCTCTAACTGAAGCAGGTGATGATTAGTAGGCTTCAAAAGGTCCAGACTGTTCAGTTCCTAGCTTGGTATGTTCTGTTTAATTGCTCACACTTCAACACCCATACCCAGAGCACTGCAAAAGCATGGTCCATCCCCCCGCCCCTTTCTCATTCTCTTTTTCCCTTAAAAAAAAAAGAGAGAGAGAATCTATCACACAGACAAAAAAAGTGAAATAAGATAAATGGTTGCAAAAAGAGAAAGGGGGCAGGAACTAGGAAGTAATGGCTCAGCCAAAGACAAATGTTCACATGTATGAACACAGTTACTAGAATCCCTTTTTTCACCCTCATATTGCATGAACATGTATCTGGAATCAATTGCCAAATGGCCCAAATCCCTTAAGAAGGAAGAGTATTAAGATTCTAGTGGCATTCCAGATTCACATGCCTCAACTCCATGCTTGCTAACAGTGTGATCTCAATAACAATTGGTAGGAGTACAAAACAGAAACACATGCAGTTAACAAATGATTAAAGATACCCACTCCCACGCCACTAATGCCCCAAAGGAGGCAACAAAATCTCATTTTCATTAATATTGGGCTTATTTGGTGGGTAAAACTGGAATGGAACACGAATACTTAGGGTTCCAATTCTAAACTTTATTGCTTGGTGAGTATTCCTAGGGAAAGAATTAGATAACCCAGATATCAAACCCCCAAATCCAACTAGAAACCTGCCATCCATAAGCGACATGAAATTTCTATCCCTCCAGCAATCAAATTATGTAAGGGAAAATGAAAAATAAACCTAAATTTATTTTTGAGATTTGTCCACATTTATCACATTCTCCATTTTCTTGTTCCTTTCTTCCCAGTCCTAGTTCTAGAGAGGGGTTAAGACCTAAGAGAGGAGCAGCCCTTGCTTCATCCATCCGGCACGCCATCCCAGAATTACATAAAAGGTGGTGATACTATTTCCCCTGAGATGTTTTTCCTTGATGATCAAAAAAAGGCATCACTTGACATAGCAACATCAACCATCAGGGATACTCTTCACCTTGATCACATATAGGTAGCATAGCAACTCTTATGTAGAACTACTCATCTAGAATAGAAATGGACTATAATTTTCAGCTGAAAATAAACATGCCACTTAGGAAATGAAACTTTTACAGGCTGCAGTAATTAATGCATTGCTTTCTATTGATTAAGAAAAAGGTATAATACTAGTAACTGGAAAAGAACTTCTATTTTAGGACTTCAACAAATGAAAAATAATGACAAGTAGCAAACTAGCATAAATAATAAATGACCTGCACAAAAGGCGACTCGTTAACTGTTATGCATGTCCCGTTCATTGAGTTACCAAAGCAATTCTAAAATTAACAAGTACAAATGACATACAGTACTCCTGTACATAGATGCCAAATGAAGCAGGTTAGCCTATAGTTAGTTTACCAGCATCACTGCTCATTCTTATTCTTCCATCACTAACAGTAGTTTTGTGCAATGAGCCTTATAGAACTTTGTTAGTTAGTAGAACTTGAATGACATTCAGCCAAACAAAATTAGTACATTTGATGCCACTATTCATTTCTTGGACTTTACCTGAATAAAATAAAATCTTAGGCCATCATTAAGATTTCTAAGTAGGTAATTGGGTCTTGATCAAAGCTCGTATTTGATTAAAGCTGAGGACACAAAGTTAGAGGCGTTGGAGTGTTTAACGATATCAAGCAAAACTCTAATGTGAATACTTATACTCACTTGAGCCCTGCCACAAGAAAGAAGAACAAGACATAGAGGAGGGGAAAGAGGAAGCACTATCCAAAAGGTAGGGGGCCTTTTCCTGGCTCTCTAAATAATTTGGGAACAAACTGGAGTGAGCCTTTGGATTGAAGTCCCCGGCAAGTTACAATCTGGAACAAAGACCCCAGAGCATGGATCCCTGGAATTAGGTGACTATAGGCTCATCGGTCACAGCTCATCCAAACAATGCAGGGAAGCTATTTCTACACCAACACCCCCCCCCCCCCTTTTTTTCCTTCGGAAAAACGGCATAGTAGGCAGTTTTTAACCAGTCATCAAACATTTGTCCAGTGACGATCCATTGGTTTGCTGATTACAAGTCAACTTGGAAACAGTTACTAGCATAACTGCTTAATTGGGCCAAGTATATCGACTCCAATCTCATCTAGAAAGCCAACAATGCTAATGAAAAGCACTTCATTTTCATTTCAGAGGAGTTGAAAAAATAGCACGTTGGGCAGCTGGGAAAGACAGTTTCAGACAATTATCCAATTTAAAAACAGTTACCAGCGAATGTTTTGTCCACTACAATTTCCTTCTCTTAGCTTAGTAGGAAGCGACTTCTGACCATGTGGACTTCTAACCATGTGGAAACCCAGCATTCTAATGACCCCTTGGGTTGCTGATTGCAAGTCAACTAAGAGACAGTTACTGACGATGATAAGAAAAATAAAAGAAAGATATCTAGCTAGAAGTCAAAGCCCAACTACGTGGCTAATATTACTCCATACACTCCAGCATGAGTAACGTAAACAATGCTCTTGCAACCACATCAGCATCATCACTTCTATCTCCATTGTCATAATGACTTCCATTATGGTATTGTTTTTAATATCTTCTATATTTGTTTGTTCGCCATTTCCAGTATTCAGTGGTAAAATAGTGATTGAATCCTGCCTATACAAGGCTCTATTTGTAACCTACAAAAATCATCCAAGTTCGGTGAAATATTATTTTATCAAACATTTCTGATTCACAATCCTGAAGATTACTTGCTCACGAGAAACTTCTATTGGACTTAAGAGTAAAAAATCCCAAGGCGCAAAAAGGCGCAACGGAGTCTCGGAGCCTAGGCGTGGGCTATGAGGCAAAGGCACGCCCCTTTTGGACACAAGGCGCACTTCATGTTTATATATTTTGTCTGCATGAAAATCGTTCCCACATTGAGGGCTACGAAGCACGGACACGTATTTGAGGCTGCCGTATCCGTATCTGATACGTATCCGACACGGATACGCTCGGATACGCGCCGGATACGTATCAGATACGCCCAGAGACGAATCCGGCGCTGAACATTGTTGGGAAAAAACGGAGACGGCCGGGATACGTCTGGGACACGCGTATCCACGAAAAGGATACGGCCCGGGACACGGCGTTTTTCTGGAACAATTTTTTTTAAAAAAAAAAAAACAAAACACAATTGAAACTTGTTGGATACACTTCAAATTTTGAGGGGGAAATAAAGAAAAGTGGATGATAACTTAAAAACAATAACTTACATCAGAAAGTTAGAATCTTAAACCTAGAAAACACATACAAACCGGTGAAACTTCATCTTCTCCGGCGGCGAACGCTAGTACGACACAGTTCCGGCGACCTCCGACCGGTACGAATCTGAAGCTCCTTCACAGATCTGACGATTTTCCGCTTTTTTCCGGTAACTTGCTTTCTTTCTCGGGTTTTCTCTTCAATTTTCATCACTTTTCTCCAGTTTTCTCTATTCTTTTACTATTTCTCTGTTTCTCTTCTCTGTTTCTCAGAGAACTTTTACTCTTCCAGTTTTATGTCTCTTTCTCACTCTTCTTTTTCTCTCTTCTTTTATGTGGGGTGTGGGGTGGGGCTGAATGGGTGGGGAAATATTAAATGAGTACACTGTTGGACTGCAATGCCTTGAAACTCTACTTAGACTAATATTTAATAGCAAATTGTTGGGAATGCATGATATTAAATGAGTGGGTGGAATATTGGAAGAAAACAAGTTTCACGGTGAAGACCATAGGCAGTAGGCAATTAGTTTTTTTTTTTTTCCAGTTTTCACTATTATAATAAATGCTACCATCCAATTATATTATTACTCTTTTAAAAAATATACAGAAATTTGAGAATTTCACAATAAATTTAAGACTTTGTAATCCTAATAATAATTGATTCTATTTGTTTGTTTTTATGTTATGTTATTGTTTATGTTATATATTATTTAAATATTATTTGTTATTAATATGATCTATGATTTATGTAGTTTAATGTTATTTTTATTGTGTTTTAGTAATTATTCTTCATTCTTATTTTAATATTTTATAGAGAAAAATGCATAATTCAACAAAACCCTCCGATAGTGAAGAGTTCAATAAGCAACCGTTGTGGAACTTTACAACTAAATATCAAAAGACAAGTGAAGGCGGTGGAAATGTCATTTGGAAATGTAACTTTTGTGGAGAAACCAAACAAAGCTCTTATACAAGGGTTAGAGCTCATCTTTTAAAGAACAAGGGACTTGGAATTGCGGTATGTCCAAAAGTTACATCAAAGGACTTGGCACAAATGCAAAAACTAGATAATGAGGCAACGGAAAGAGCAAAGATGAAAGCTCCTAAGAAGGTTCCTTTGCCTCCTTGTTCTAATATGCCTCATTTGCAAGATCCTCATGTTGTGCCGGATGATATATTCCAAGGAGATCGGAAAAGAAAGAAAGTTGGGAGTGCAAGTTCAAATCCTATTGAGAAGGCATACAATACAAGATCACGAGATATCTTGGATGCTCACATTGCTAGAATGTTCTATTCCGGAGGGCTACCATTTCACCTAGCAAGGAATCCCTACTACGTGAGCTCATATGCATATGCCGCCAATAACCCACTTTCTAGTTATGTCCCTCCCGGCTACAACAAGTTGAGAACCACCTTGCTTGCAAAAGAACGTGAAAATGTGGAAAGGATGTTAATTCCTATCAAAGGCACATGGAAACAAAAGGGAGTAAGTATAGTCACGGATGGATGGAGTGACTCTCAAAGAAGGCCTTTAATAAACTTTATGGCGGTAACGGAAGGTGGACCCATGTTTCTTAAGGCCATTGATGCTTCCGGAGAGACAAAGGACAAATATTTCATCTTTAACCTTTTGAAAGAGGTGATTGAAGAAGTTGGCTCGGATAATGTTGTTCAAGTCATCACCGACAATGCCAAAAATTGTGCGGGAGCGGGGGCATTGGTACAACAAGTGTACCCTCACATTTTTTGGACTCCATGTGTTGTCCATACCCTTAATCTTGCTTTGCAAAACATTTGTGCCGCTAAGAATGTGGAAGCTAATGCGGACACTTATGAAGAGTGTTCTTGGATAACACAAGTAGCCGATGATTGTCTATTTATCAAAAATTTCATCATGAATCACTCCATGCGATTGGCAATATTTAATGAATTTGTGCCATTGAAGTTACTTGTCGTTGCAACAACTCGTTTTGCTTCCACTCTTGTGATGTTGAAAAGGTTCAAACTCATTAAGGGAGGTCTTCAAGCTTTAGTCATAAGCGAGCAATGGGCAAACTATAGAGATGATGATGTTGGAAAAGCGAAGATGGTAAAAGAGAAAGTGTTGGATGATATATGGTGGGATCAAATTGACTACATTCTCTCTTTTACCGCTCCCATATATGACATGATTAGAGCTTGTGACACGGATAAGCCTTGTCTTCACTTGGTATATGTCATGTGGGACACCATGATCGAAAAGGTGAAGATTGCCATATACAAGGAAGAAAAGAAAAGGCTTGAAGAGGATTCTACTTTCTATAGTGTTGTTTTCAAGATTCTAATTGATCGGTGGACAAAAAACAATACTCTTCTTCATTGCATGGCTCATTCTCTAAATCCAAGGTAACCTCATGAAATTATGTAACTTTGTTAAATTTGAATCGTAAACTACACAAAATCTCATCCTCTTTATTTTTTATCATCCAAGGTATTATAGTGATCATTGGCTTGATGAACAACCAAACCGAGTCCCTCCGCACAAGGATGCGGAAGTTTCTCAAGAAAGAGCAAAATGTATGAGAAAATACTTCCCGAATCCGGAAGATCGTTCCAAAGCCAACACGGAGTATGCCAACTTTTCAACTCGATCTCAAGCCTTCTCGGATAGTGATTCTATCCATGATCGTTATACCATGGATCCTAAAAGTAGGTGGGTAGTTTATGGAACAAATGCTCCGCTACTACAAAATTTGGCTCTTAAACTTCTTGAGCAACCATCTTCTTCCTCATGTTCTGAAAGAAATTGGAGCACTTACTCTTTTATCCATTCGTTGAAGAGAAACAAGATGGCTCCTAAGCGTCATGGAAGATTTGGTTTTTATTCATAGTAATCTCTGTCTACTTTCAAGAAAAACACCACAATATGCCAAAGGGGAAAGTAGAATGTGGGACATTTGTGGAGATTCATTTGATTCACTTGGAGATGTGGGAGAGCTAGAAATCGCACAACTTTCTCTAGATGAGCCGGAATTGGAAAGAGTTGTTTTTGTGGATGATGCGGAAGAATATGCCAATGATGTGGAAAATGGCAATGGTGAAGAGGCAAATACCATTGAAATTGAGTGAAAATGTTTATCTTATTCTAGCTAACTCTTTTGCTTCACTAGTTAGTAATAGCCTAGTGGATTGGACATTTTCACTCAATTCTAATGAAATTGCCTATTTATATATGCATGTTTTGTATAGGCTTATCTTTTGTATAACCCAAAACATTGGATCTTGTTATCATACTTTCTAAGCCTATTGGTAAAATGAAATTGGATGGTTGGAGGTTTTGGGGGAAATTTAATGTCATCGAGTCAAATATTTACTCTTGTAATCTCTTTTTAGTCGATAGTTTCATACTTGAGTTACTTCCATATTATGCATTTTAGTGTTTATCCTATCATTTACATAGAAAAAAATATATAATTCATGCACGTATCCAATTACGTGTCGTATCCTATTTTTTTTGAAAATCACGTATCGGCGTGTCCGTATCGTGTCGTATCCGTATCCCGTATCCGAGTCCATGCTTCATAGATTGAGGGGATTGAACTAGAAGGAAACACAGCAACGAGAATCTTTTTTACATTTCCTTTTCAGTGAGATCCAAAAGGTGCTCAGAACACATACAAAAGGCACGCCTTTGGTGGGCTTTTGGGACAAGCTCTATCACACTATGTCTAAGGCACCAAGGTCTGAACCTTGCGCCTCACTGGGATTAGGCGCGCCTTAGGCTCTTTTTAAACTAAGATTGGACAAATAGGGTTGGATTAAGTTTGATAAAACCAAAATTGATAATTCAAATCAGAAAGCTCTGGGAGGAATTCATATATAGATATAAATGCTTCGACTCTCTATACTTCCCACTTGTTGAAGATGATTTGCTCATGAAAAACTTCTACTGGATAAATAGAGGTGGGTTAACATGGATTCTATATCGGTAATTTGAATCAGAAGGCTCCAAGAGGAATTCATAGATAGATACCCATGCTTCAACTCTTGGGACTCTATACTTCCTTATACATCCTACACGTTAGGAATTGATAGAGGGAGAACAGACATGCACCTAACCTCTCAATGCTAGAAATATTTGACAACATAAAACTTGGACGATTTTGCAGGTTAGATGGAGCTTACATAAGCAAATTCCATAACCATTCAACTATTGAATAGAAAAAAATGACAAACTTGGGTCAATACCGTAATGGAAGTCATAATGACTCTGAAAATGGAAATGTTGATAGAGATGGTGTGGCGAACCATTTCTAAATCTTGGATCAATTGGAACCAGTCTCTAAATTGCAAAATTTAGAGGTAAGACTGCCAAATCCGACCACTCCATACCTTGCCTGGGCGGGACATCGGAGTATTGGTTTTAGTTTTGATTTGATTTGGTTAAATTCCCCCTAACAAGCAAGACGTCCAATCGAAGCATAGATATCTATCGATTCTTCCCAAACTCGAATTATCACTTCAGAATTTTATTAACTTAACCCACCCTATTATCTAGTGTCAGCTAGAATACAAGGCTAGTTGTTTGAATGTCATGTGGATCGACTCCATTTTAATCCCCCAACCAAACAACCTCGATTGGAAACCCTTCGGAATCAAGAGATGTCATTCTTTGCTAAAGTTGCTTTTGTTTAAAAAGGCATGCCTAGGCCCGGTGAGGTTCAAGGCTCACACCTTGAGACCTTAGACAATCCAAAAAGCCCACAAAAGGCACCCATCTTGTGCGCCTTTATATATATATATATATATATATATATATATATATATATATATATATATGCATTTAAAAGTTTCTTTTTGCTTTTTTTCCTTCTAATGCGATGCCCCAACCCTAAAATGACTCCAAAAACCCTCACAAATTTACTCTTATCTAGCCCATTCATGTGGGAATGATTTTCACGCAAAGAAAATACATATATGAAATGCGCCTTGCGACAAAAGGGCCATGCCTAGGCTCCATAACCCCTTTGCGCCTTTCTGACCCTTGGACTTTTTTAATATGACAATATAGGAGTAGTAATAATAATGAGCTATTAGATAAGAAAGCAACTTGAAATCATTTGGCACTCAGATACCAAAAAGGAACAGAATCAAGGAATCTGAATGGATACTATCTCCGGGGAAAATTTATGTCCAAATAAAAAAGGAAGCTAGTCCACCGTCTATGTACAATCAAGGAATCTGAATACTACTGCAGTTACCAATCAAAGATGCACAGGAACATAAAGACCAAGCACACTACCATCAAACTAAAAGTGAGCTTTAGTTGGGAATGAATTAACCGTGACTCCTGCTAACTGGTAAATGACAAGCAATCACGCATTAACTTATAAGAAATGCTGAACAAGGTACCTTGAAATACCGCAAAAAGAAGCTGAGTATCATCCATCAGTACCCAATCATTCGAGCCCAGCAACTCTGCGCCTTAACTTCATGTTGCAATTTTCCTATCAGCAATCACAAGAGAGAGCAAGTTAATTTCCTTCAAAGAATACAGGCTTCAACATCTGCCAACATTTGCGATTTTGATAAAGTCCACACATGTGGAACATGTATCAGACGACAGTACGACACATTCACAACCCAGAAAAGTAGACACTTCCAAATTTACATAAAACACATCATTGCAAAACCAAACCCAAATTAAAAGATTCCATAAAGAACACTAATGCCCATGTTTTCAGCTTTTTAAGCCATAGCAACCTCAGCAACATCCAAGAACGACGACTCCAAATGTGGGTGTCGTTCTTGCGTAATCTAGAGTAGAGAGCTCATCAACATGAACGCCTCAAATAACTTTTAACACTGACCTGCTCAAGAACCTTAGCTGAAGAGATCTCAACCTTCTTGGCCAGAGATTCAAGCTTAGCAAGCATTTTCTCATACAACTCCTCGACCCCTCCCATGTAGTTAACCGCATCCGATCCCATCAACCTACTCAAATGCCCAAGCTCGTACCCTTCAGCATACGAATCCAGATCCTTCTGATCTTTCGAGACCTTCTTCATCTCACTCAAACTTGCTTTCTCCTTCTCATCCTCCCTCATCGGTGACCCCAATCGAAAATCACACGGCAGGTACGGAAGCTCCGAATTAGGGCAAAACGCGGTATACTGCCCCCGAAATGCCGGTCCAATGTTAACCACATCCAATTGCAGACCATCAAAGGAGCTCGAAGAGGCTCTGTAATGGTAGACGCGGTAATCGTGGGTGTGAATTAGGGTTTGCGAGTCAGGAAACGGCGTCGTAAGGAGGAGGAAGACGGAAGGGGGATGACCGGAGGAGGAGAGAGAATGGGAGAGAGTGTATTCACGAAGAGAAGGGCGAACGGGGGATTTCCGGCGACCGGAGAACCAGCCGATGAGTTGATGGCGGTGGCTGAGGTTAGAGAGGATCCGGAGGAGGGT
Source organism: Portulaca oleracea (assembly GCA_029582165.1). Classification (NCBI taxonomy): domain Eukaryota; kingdom Viridiplantae; phylum Streptophyta; class Magnoliopsida; order Caryophyllales; family Portulacaceae; genus Portulaca; species Portulaca oleracea. The sequence goes on along the minus strand of CM055871.1, from coordinate 46,394,603 downwards.
GGCGACGTCGCCGGAGATGAATCCGGTGATGGAGGCGACGAGGGAGGAGGGAGAAGGGGAAGGGGAGTCGTCGGAGAGAGAAGAGGCGAGGAGAGAGAGTCGGCCGAAGAGAAGGCCTTCGATGTTACCTGGAGAGGAAGTGAAGCGATTAATGATGGAGGACAGGGTTGGGCCTGAAATCGTTACCTTCTCCAATGGAAGGTCTGCCATGGCGGACGGGGGAGGGAGAGAGCTGGGGTTAATTTCTTGGTTCGGTTGCTCCCACCGGCGAAAGAGTCGAGGCTCGAAAAACCCGTCGTTTATCCAGCCCTTTTCAACAACTTTTCTTTCATCTTTATTTAAAATGTGTTTGCTAGTGGAGAAAATATTTTTTTGGAAAATGTTTTCCCAATTTTCTAGTGTTTGGTACAAAAAAAAAGTTTAGAAAATCATTTCCAAAGAAAATCATTTTTCTTTAAAAAGGAGGAAATTGACTTCCTTTGATCAACCTAGAAAAATCATTTTCCACCATTGATTGTGGGATTGATTTTTACTACTAACCTTAACTGAAATTTGAGGCCGAAATTTAACATTAACGGTTTTGCTCGAAATTTTGTAACACGATAGAATTGATAAAAAAAACCTCAAATATAAATTTTTAGCTCAAAATATTTTTATTTGATAACATTTATCTCGATATACATCAAATCAGAAGTTTTTTCTAAAATCGATCGAAACTTTTAAAAATTCAAATCAACCGTTTGAATCGAACTTTATGATTTGATAGTATGAACTAAGAAAAGCTCAAATATAAATTTTGAGCTCCAAATATTTTCATTTGTAACATATATCGCCACTTTTATCGACATTTTTTGCGGTTAAATACGATCAAACTTAAGAAAGAAAATTCAATTTTCTCGAAGCTTTACAATACGATAGAAATGATTAAAAAAGCTCAAATATGAATTTTGAGCTCCAATTATTTTCATTTGTAACATATATCGCCACTTTTATCGACATTTTTTTGCGGTTAAATATGACTGAAATTTAAAAGCAAAATTCAATTTTATCGGTTTGTCACGAAACTTTATAACACGATAGAAATGTTTAAGAAAAGCTCAAATATTTTGAGCTCAAAATATTTTCATTTGTAACATATATCGCAACTTATATCAACATAAATGATCATTTTCCGAAAAATAATTTATCTCCTACCAAATAAGGGAAAATTTGGCATGGAAAACCATTTTCCTTGGAAAATCATTTCTTATGGAAAACCATTTCCTCAGAAATTGTTTTCCTCTTAACCAAACACACCCTTATTTCTTCTCGGAGAGGAACAAATCTCCCGTGCTCTTTTTGTGCAAAGAATTTCAAAAAAAAAAAAATTAGAACCGGCACTCGAGTGAATCAGTTCGGGTTCAGGTCGGTTGAAGATAGGTTCGGGTTGACATCTAACCAAACAATTTCAGTTCGGTACAGGTCCAGGTTCATATACGGGTTGATTTCGGGTGAGTATTTCCTGATTGGGTTATGGTTTGATTTGTAGTTATTTGGTTGTGGATATTAATCGGGTCATTTTTTGGGTTGTGGTTCACATCGATTTCAGTTTCAAATTTTCTTTGAATTCGGGTCAAGAGCAGATCATCCATTTAAGTGTTGGTTCGAGTTCGGAGTCAGTTTTTTCGAAGCGAATTTAGGGTCTCACTCAAGTTAGTTTTGTCGGCCTATGAAAGATGGTGTTTTCTCTCTCTAGATTTTCAAATTTCAAACGCAGAGGCCAGTTGCTCTCTCTCCGGCCGTTGGGCTCGCCGACCGGGTTTTCGGTGGTCGTCATCTATCTCTCGGGATGACAGTATACTCTGGTAGGCTGGTCGTGCGGTGCCCTCGGTCATCTTCGTCGACGGTCAGGCGGTCTACGGAAACGGGGCGGCTCTTCACAATTCAGTCTTTTCCAACCCTGGGTTCGCCGTCCTTGGTTGCTGGGGTCGAAGTTTTGGGTAACTGCGAAGTTCTGGGTAACGGGAGAAGCGGTGCTGTCGTTGTGGTCGGAAGTGCAGTGTTTGGGTCTCGGTCTTGGTGTGCCCGTTTGGTTTTCCGGTGCATGCTCCTACCCTACTTTCCTTTGGTCGATGGTTTTTTGGTGTTCGGTGTTGGCCTTATCGTTGCTCCTGCCTCAAGATCTTGGGCTGTAAGTGATTTCCAGTTGCTTGAGGTTATATGTTTTTCGTTCCTGTTTTGTCATCAGGTTGATTTTTACGGTAATCTGAGGTTGTGAGTATCATGTTTCCTTCTCTGGTTTCAAGAAGTTATGAGCTTAAGGCTGAATTCTCTTCCATTGTTGACTCTCTTAATCTTGAGGGTTGTCTTGAGGGTGGTCTTAGTGGTGTGTCGGCGGTGGCTGCTCTTTCTAGAGCTAGTGACATTGTATGTGTTCTTAAGGAATTCTTTGGGTTGTGTGAGGTGGTTGAGTCCCCCGGTTCTGGTGTTGTGTCGTCTGGTGTAGTTGAGGTGAGTGGTGAGGTTGGTCAGCCTGATCGTACCTATCTTGGTGGGCCTTCGAGAGTGAAGTCGCAATCTTTCTCCCTTTTTGTTGATAACCTGCCAGTTGGGGTTGACAATTTGAGTTTGAAGAACCTTTTTGCTGACTTAGGGTTCGTTTCTGTTGCTTACATACCTCAGAAGTTGGGTAGGAATGGAAAAAAGTTCGGTTTTGTTCGTTTAGCGGACAAGCAAGTGAGTTTGAATGCTATTCGTGGTCTTAATGGAAGGTGTTTTAATGGCTCTGTGTTAGTTGTCTCTTGGGCTAAATTTAGTAAGAAGTTGAGCTCTAAACGTGTCAAGTGGATTTGGGTTCCCAAATCAAAGCAAAGGGTTGATTCTAATGTCCCGGCTGATTCCGAGCGAACTTTCTCAAGCCCCTTTATTGCAAACATGAGACAACCTAAAATTGGTGTTGGTGCTCCTGAGTCTCTTGTTTGTCGTTCACCTCCTTCGCGCTCGTTCAAGGATGTGTTAGTTAGTCTTGCACCAAATGACAGTGAAGACACAGTGTCGGTTCATTCAGTGCCTGTTTTTTCTCCTGATATGAGGATTCTATCTTAGTGCGATCAAAAGTCGGTGCTAGGAGTAGACGGAGAGGTAGGGGTGTGTTGCAATCTAAATGGAAGTTGGTTTTGGAAGCCTCTCGGAAGACCAAGTCAACTAATTTTGATGCGCCACAGAAGTTAAAGAAAACTGTCAGTATTGAAGAGGCGCTTCCTCGAAACGAGGCGTTGGTGAGAGAGGTTGGTAGGCAAAATGTTCTATCAACCAATAAGAAGTGAGTAGTTTTGTTTGGCTGGCTTCGTAGCTGTTGATTTTCTTATTTTTATGGTTGTATCTCCTTATTGATGCTGTTTTTTACTTGCTGTTGATTTGTTTTCGCTGTTTTCTACAGACTTTTTGTAGCATCTTTGATGCTTTTAGCCTTTATGGCTTATAACTATCGAAAAAAAATGAAAGATGGTGTTTTTATCCTAAACATGCAAAAGATTACTATCAAAGCACAATTACATTGTCTATCAATCCATACGATCCTAAACCAAGGCAATTAATCATATTTGATGTGTTGGTAAAGGTCCTGTTCTTTTTTGCGGTTGGCAAACTGCGGTACCACAACATACCGCAGTTTGTCACAACTCATCACACTTTACCACAAATCATTACTTTTCTCTCTCCTCACTTTTCTCCTCTACTTTTTACATTCTCTTTTCTCATCTACCTCACATACCAATAACATACCACAATTCCACCATACCTCACCACACCATACCGCAAAATACCGCAGAAAAGAACATGACCAAAGTTGAAATGTTCATTATTTTTGCAACTATTCAAGTTGATTTAAGTATAACAACAACAACAACTAATAACTCATGATTAAGGGTCAATCACTTCCTTGACTGAGGGGATTAGGGTCTGTCAAATTGTAGGATAAATTCAATTTATCAAAATTTATCAGTTTTTACCTAAATTTATCAAAAATTACCAAAAATTAAAAAAAAATGATTTTAATCTATTAGCATAAATTTGCCAAAAACTACCAAAATTGACCAAAAGTTACCAAAAATTAATAAAATTTAACATTTACCCAACTGCTTTTTGCTTATATGAATTACAAACATGATACAGTGGACACATGAAATGTGACATGTAGACTTGGACTGATTATATGTCGTATGTCTATACATGTCTCCGTATGATGAGATTATATATAACTCGTTCAACAATTGTCATATTTGGCGGAACGGTGTGCAATGGGTCTGCTTTCCATAGAGTCAAGAGGGCCGGCATAGAAAATGAGGGTCATGAAAGGGTCGGGCCGGGTTGTTAAAGGGTTAGCATGTTTAACAATTTAGCATGTTTAACTCCATTTTCTTTATATCCCACATCTATTTTAGAATTCCTAATTTTTTTAATTTGTTAAATTTATTTATATTTTATAATATTTTAGTATTTTAATATTTAATATTTAATATTTAATATTTAATTTTTAATTTTTTATTTTTAAATTTTAAATTTTTTTTAACGTTTGAGTTTTTAAATTTTAAATTTTAAAGTTTAAAATTTTTTAGTTAATACATTTTTAAATTTATTGAATTTTTTTTGGTAATTTTAAAATTTTTAAGTTTTTTGTTTTTTATTTATTTTAAGTTACTATAGTTTAAGTTTTGCCACATTATACCTTTGTCATGGGACCTTTCCCTAAACCCCCGCTTGCGGGGATGTTTTTTACACCGGGATGTCCTTTTTTAATTATTTTTTATTTTTATTTATCTTTTTAATTTATAATTTTCTCTTTCTAAATTATTAATCTATAATTAATTCTTTTTAAAAATAATAATTAAAGAAACAAGAAACAAACAAATAAATAAATAAATAAATAAATAGTGTAAAATGTACAAAAATAGTAAAGTAAAAGTTAAAAAATATTTTCCATTATTTAGTAATTTTACAACACCTAAATTTACACACATTTACTTATTTCTATCTACATCCAGTCATCTACACATTCTATCATTGCAACGAGGAAAGCTCCTTGAAACAAATTAGGAATAGCCTCCAACTCCAAACCAACATGGTCAAATTTCAATGAAGAATTGTTCATCCTGACCTGCTTCCTCATTGTATGTTTGCGCAAGGCTTGGGCAGTCTTTGATTTCCAGATCGTCCAAGTTGGAGAGGTTGTCTATTTGCTTTGGCAACCAAGCCAGTTTTGGACAATCATAAATGTGTAACTGTTGCAGATTGGTGAAGTTGTGAATCCACTCTGGGATATCTTTCAACTCTGGGCACCGCCAAATTTCAAGCGATTCAAGGGAGATGGCTCCTTGGAATTCCTCTGGAACAACCTCTAAGCCCACCCAAGACAACTTCAATTTCTTCAAGTTGGGAAAAGCAAACTGATATTTGAGAAGTCTTTGTCTCCTTAAATCTTCTTCTTGTTGGTTACTACTGTTGCTACTTGTACTCATTGTAATGCTCCATCCTTTTAAGGATGGCATATCATAAAGAGTTAGCTCTTCAAGGCTTGGGAATAAGGGATGAGCTGCAGGAGGTTGATCACTAGGAGTATCAAGTGTAATCTGCTCTATGTACTCCACTGTACTCATGTTTGAAAGTTCGAGGATTTTAAGATGAGGAAGTCCTCCCAATGCACAAAGATATCTACTACCTTCAAATTCTTCCAACTCAATTCTGCTCAGTTTATGAAGGTAGCCTAACTCCATCATCCAGTCGGGAAGCTTCTCCCCCTTGTAATTGTAAATAACTAAATTTCTCAAATTAACATGGGGTCGGAGGGTATCTAACACCATCTCGCTCTTTTCTTTTGATATGTGCGATGGGTTGATAATTATGCGCAAAGAATTGAGCTTCTCTTTCCCTTCCAAGTTTGCCGTCTTAGCCAACCTCAGTTTGTCCTTGGGAACACCATCAAGAGTTATTTCTAACCCTCCCTTGAGATTATTGAGGTAACTAAGTTCATTTAGGCCCCCTACAAGCACCCTAGCAGTACCACAACAATTATGATTGCTCTTATCAATGCTTTGGTTCCCCCCCAATACAAACTTGTCTAATATTTCCAAAGAGGTCAGGTCACCTAACCCCAATGGCATATATGACAACTGGTGACACTCTTTTAAGTGAAGGTGCCTTAGATTTACCAACTTTCTCATATTCCTGGGTAAACCTTTCAAGTTGTAACACTTGGTGAGGTCTACGCAGAACAAATTTATAAGGCGTGTGATTGAATTGGGAAGATTACGGAAATAATTGAATGACAAATTGAGGTACCTTAGATGAATCAACCTGCCTATTGATGTTGGGACTTCCTCCAACCCTATGCCTGGTAGCCTTAATGCCCTCAAACAATGAAATTTCGCCAACTCTTTTAGTTGCACTTCACTAGGAGGATACCACCCGAGCAAAAGGAGTGCCCGTAGTTTCTCCTTGGTTTTTTGAAGAGAATTCGGCAAATCACGTTCAAACTTGACCTTTCGACTAAAGGACACATGGCCAACTGTTTGTTCGAATTCAAGAGAATCAGCCATCTTATAATTGAGGCTACTCACAGAGAGGGCAAGGTCATGGATCAAATCATGCATTGCAAAGCCATGGTCTTCAAAGTCATCCTTCTCTTCCACCTGTAGGAAGCCAAGTTGTATGAAGCTGGCCATATATTCTTCTGCCGACTCCTCCAAGCTTTGCTGGTCATATCGCGCCTCTACATGGCCCAACGCGATCCAAAGACAAATTAGTTCGTGCTTGTCAAATTCATAACCCTTGGGGAACAATGAACAACTGGCAAAACACAGCTTCAGTCTTTCATTGAGCTCATTGTAACTGCGTCTCAAGGACTCCATGATGCCATTTTCACCGCGGACAAAACTTGGAAGTTCCTTATCTCTAAAGTTCACCCAGTAGTCAACAGTACGGTTGTTATGCAAGGTGGCTGCTACTGTCCGAATGACAAGAGGAACACCAAGGCACCTTTCTGCGATCTGCTCCCCAATCTCCTCCAACTCTTGTGATACTGGTTGCCCCTCTGTAAATGCAACCTGTCTGAAGAGACGCCATCTATCTTCCTTACTAAAATCCTCAAGTGTGTGTGGCTCATCACATCCAATTGTTACGGCCACATTCTTATTGCGTGTGGTAATGAGAACCTTACTCCCTCTGCCACCATGCATGAGTGATATCCTCAACGTTTCCCATCCTTCACGCAATGTCTCATTGTCGTCCCAAATGTCATCTAACACCAGTAAATACTTTTTTTTCTCAATTTGTCCTCTTGCACGGCGTTGCACCTCATCCACCCGAAATCACGTATTCTTGCTTCGCACGTAGCAGATGCTAGAACTTTCTCTAGTATCTCCTTGGCATCAAAATCTCTAGAAGCATACACCCAAAGCAGTGTGCCAAAGTGTTTTTTCACCCTTTCATCATTATAAACATACTGAGCTAGCGTGGTTTTGCCCAACCCACCAATCCCCACAATGGCAACCACAGAAAAGGGAGAGGATTCAGATGAATGATAAGGGGAATCTAAAAGCTTCCCTATTATATAATTTCTTTCCTGATCCCTCCCTATGACTTCTTTCATGATTACATCAGACCCCGTTTCTCTATTCGATGCTGATGTGTGGGTTACAGTGCTAGGAAGCATGGATATTATGCTACCCAAAAGGGCATGATCCTTGGTTATGGAATCAAGTTCCTTCCTAATACCCTTAACATGCCTAACATCTCTCCACAAACACAAAATCGGGTTCAAATCAACTGAGAAGAACAAACGCACCCGATCTCTAAACCGTGCACGACCTCCTCGCTTGATCTCGGATCTAGTAACAGTTCCATCCAACAAGTCATCGATCATGGCGAGCGCAGACCTCAGCCTCTGGAGCTCCCGTCGTCCGAGCTGGCTGCCATTCTGCAGCGTTATGGCAGAAACATCTTGATCAAGAAGGAAAGCTTCAACCGTGGCCTTTGTGTTTGCAAGATCGTTTAAGTGGGATTCTGTCTGTGCCACAAGACGGATCTCTTTGACTACTTGACAGAGCAACTTCTCCACCAAAAACCCTATTAATCTACCAGCAAGGGCTTCACCCAATTTACCAGCAAGGGCTTCACCCATCTCTTAGTGCGGGTACGTGTTTGATTTGTACCAAATTAGCTGAATATGATTAGGTTGATCCTATAGTCATAGATATGGATTTAGTTATAGAGGAGATTCATCTAACAGCTTTGGTGTTGAACAAGACAGACAGGAGGGATTACTCTAGGTCTAGTGGATCTCCAATGTGATATTATTTTATTTTCATTTTGGTAACGTTCTATGAATAAATTGACAATTAACAATGAGATTTCATCTTTGTCGTTATCAAACGACTTTTTGCTTGCATTGCATTGGCTGTGTTTCTATCTTGTCATCGTCCTATTCAAGCAAGGGAAAGTGAACCGTGACCAACTCCATTGGCAACTTTATGGTCACTATGACATGCTAGAATTGTATTTTTCAATGGAGGTGTACACATCCAGGGGAGGTAAGAAATTGGATAGAGACTGATACATCACTTACGACTCGTTTGGTATCTGATGGGAATGAGAATGGGAATGAGAATTAACAATGGGAATGAGAATTCATTAGTGGAATGAGAATAAGAATGAATTTATGAACTCCCAAACTCTTCGTTTGTTATATGATAATTCAAAGTAGAGGTGGAATTGGGAATTAATGTACATTTACTAAAATATCCTTGATTAATTTGAATAGAGTGAGGTAGTATTGGTAATATTAATTAAGTACGAGGATAATATTGGTATTTAAGATGATTTATGAATTCCCAGTATCAATTACCACCCCTCCCCCTGGTAATAGATTGGTGGGAGTTGAGGGTCTGTATTCCCATTCCCAATTCCTCATTTTTTTTTCATTCCCATAAAACAAACATGGGAGTTATATTATCTATTTATGTATTCTCATTCCCACTTTCCAACTCCCACGTACCAAACGCCCTCTTAAAGGCTAAAGCGGCTGGATACAGACTCAACGCCAATATCCTTTTTTTTAGTTGCAAGCGTCTTTGGTTGACTTTTAATTCGTGCAGTGCATCATTCAAGAGGTAGAAATTCTAACTTTAAGGAAGCAATCATTCTTGCTACTCAACCCAGACCAAAGTCCCTCTTGCTTAATGAATTGATACGTTCATGAGATGATACAAAGGCCAAGTAACATAAGCCTACAATAAAACTACTTCCGCCCCAATTTTTTGTCGCTTTAACTAATTTTGTAAGACCGAGAAGCGACTATTGAGATTAAATTGTCACTAAACTTATCAAAATTGCCACCGAACAATTTTTTTGTCCCAAATTGTCACTGAACTTATTAAAAGTGTCAAATATATCATTGTAACTTGTTATAACAGGTTAATACCTTATTAATAAATTTAAACACAACCTAACTAGAAAAGAAAATAATTAACCCAAAAACTATTAAATGAATTTCAAATTAAATAAATTAAATAACCCAATAACAAATATGGCATTGTCCAAATTACCCCTACAGAATCCATGTACAAGAAAATAAAAATTGTTGAAATTTGAAATTAAATAAATTAATTTATTTGGGGTAAAATGAGAACGACAACTGTTAGAATCACAAGAGTGACAAACAAAAAGCGATAAAAGAACTAGAAATTGTGATAAACAAATTGTAGTGGCTGCTTGGATAAAATTGGCACTCAACTTTTCCAAAAAGTAAAAAATGTCACCGAGTTTGAAAATGTCTACTAATTGTTACTGAACTTTCCAAAAAGTTAAAAAATGTCATTAATACTTGCTATAGCAACTACCAAATGTTGTCATTCCAATCTCTACCCATACCGTGTTTGCTAACGAGGCATCATCTAAAAAGTCGGGATGGAATTTTAACACAAAACAAATTCGTAGGTTGCATTGTCCATATGAAAATGTACGATCATGACAAAAGTAAATTTGGGGTGAAAATCTAAGCAACAATAGCTGGTTAACGGTGAACCTGTACAACCAAATTTATTCTTGGAGGGCTTGGCAACTGGACGACATGCCCTGTTGTCATGCCCTCGCTATTATTAGCGGGAGGAAACATAACGACTATGAATTCTTGTTGCATCCATTCGAGACGCATGACTTGGGGTCCATAGACCTTAATATAGGGTTAGTAGTAGGAGGGGAGGAGTGGGACAATTAGTTGTCACACATTCTCTCCTCCTTTTTCTTCATTCCTTTGAGTTCTGGAACTCTGCAGCATTTCAGAACTCAAAGGAAGAGAGAGGGTGTGCCAAGTAAGAGAGAGATTGTCAGAGTTTCTTGAATTTCATTCCGCATTGCTACTGCTCTAAATGCGGAGATCCCGATCATTATCGCAACTCATGTCGGAATACAAAGGCTGTTGTGGCTAGCCGTGAAGTAGCTCAGTTTATGTCTTTTGGGGAAATGTTCCCGTCCTGAGGCTGTTCTAAATAATCGGTGGTTGTTTAAAGGAAAACTGGTTATGGTTAGTGACATGCATGCTTGGAAAACATGCAATTGTAACCATGGTTGTATAACCATGGATAACACAAAGTTATACCATGAATCTAAAGCACTCACGCATTTAAGATGCATTGAAGTCTAGAAAGTATTTGAAGCTAAAAATTTATATATGTTTTTTTTTACCTTCATTCTATCATATCATAAACTTTCGAGTCAAAAAGCCAAAATTGAATTTAGCTTTGTCAGAATTGTCCGAACCCGACTTTAGCTTTGTTCGAATTGTAAAACCTGGTTCGACCCAAAATAAAACCGGGTTTGAACATAAATTTTTCGTCCAAATTTTGACATTGTCCAAATTTGACCGATCCGAATCCGAATTTTTGCCGGCGCCATAGATGTGCAAGTGTTGGCCTTCTAGTGTATATTGGGTGTTTAGGTTGGAGTGCAAATTCAGACAACTAACATTCATGCTGATCATTTTTTAACATACATCCACACGACCTGAAAGCAACCTAACTTGATTTGTAGCTAAACCTAGCTAATTGACTCTAGGTTTATTTGAACAACACCTAAACTCAACTTTCACATGATACAAGTCTGACTTGTAACAAACAAAACTCTAATTAATGTGATCCTTACTTGACTAGTGTCGATTCATATATGTGATTCGATCACTTTAATTTCGACAAAGTTACATATATACGCTTATCCAATTTTTTTAAATTTTAGCATAATTTATACGCATAAAATTGGACTCGTGTCATCAATGTCATTAAAAATAAAGGATTCGATTAATTGACATAACCAATGAATGATAGGTAGACATTATAGAAATGTATGTCCGGATTTGTCTGAAGTTGAATTTGGCATAAATTTTTGACAACCCCATTTTCATAATTCATACCCAAACCTACCCAATTTTAAACTTGAACATGATCGAATAGTCCGAATTTGAAATTTGGACAAAAAATTGATGACCGAATCCGGTCTAAATAAATCGGATCAGTCAAATTTGAGTTGCACAGACATTTCTCGATGCTAATTAAACCTGACATTTCTTTCCCATCCATCAATATTTTTTAATATTAAATATACTATGATGCCTGTAAAATTGATTGGGAAGGTAAGGTATGGTAAAATTAATTTTGGATAAAGTTTGGTAAATTTTGATAAATTTGTGTAAATTTAAGTAAGTTGTATGAATTGTGGGAATTATATATTTGGGGAGGTTTGAGAAAATTTGGGTAGATTTAGGTAAGTAATAATTACCTACAACTTATCAATGAAGTTTACAGGTTACCCAGAAGAGAGATTACTTGATTGTCATATTCAGTCTTAATTTAATTTATGGGTAAAAATTTAGTTAGATTTACAATTATAAAAAAACTTGCATGTTATGGATTAAAAATTTAATTTTAATGGTCTATCTACTAGGTTCCAAAAAAAATAATTGAAAATAATAACATGGAAAGTTTTACCAATTTATTTTTTATCCATTGCCCCCAATTTGAATAAATTTAACAAAAACTTTAAAATCTTCATTTTCCAACCCAAACCACACAACTTAATGACTTTTTTTTTTCCAAATTTAAGAATTCATCTACCGCCCAAATGTAGCAAATCAAAAGAAGACTACTTTTTGGAAATGGCTACACCTTTAAGGTGTATCAAATAATTAATATACCTTTTAAATGTAGCTAACCTTGACAAGTGAGGTTTTTGCTTCTACATTTGAAGGAGGTGTAGCTAAATTCGTGTAGCTACTGGAACCAATCCTTGTAGTGGTTTCAATAGTTTTTGCAACAAAAAGTGTTGATATTCGTGGCGATATATATTATCAGATAAACATATTTTGAGCTCAAAATTCATATTTGAGCTTTTTTAATCAATTCTATCGTATTACAAAATTTTGAATCAAACCGTGAAAATCGAATTGTACTCTTAAGTTTCAATTAGATTTAGTGGCGGAAAATGTCAGCATAAGTGGCCATACATGTTATAGATGAAAGGATTTGGAGCAAAAAATTCATATATAATTTTTTTGTACTCTATCCTGTCATATCATAAAGTTTTGGATTTTATTTTAAAGTTTCTGTTAGCTTTCGCAGCAAAGAGTGTTGATATATGTGATGATATACTTATCGTGATATATTTATCTTTGTATATTATAATCTCAATAATAAAAATTAAACTTGCAATAAAATCATAAAGTAAACTAAAAATTTAATTTAATTTGATTCGATAGTCAATTATTTGTTTATGGAAAAATACAATAGACATTTAAACTAGTTAAATAAAATTAATTTAAGATAAATATTTCTTTTGGACTTTTCCTAAAATATTTCACCTAAATATAAATCTAAAATAAATAACATTGTTATTTAATGTCTAATGGTTCATAATACACATTGAAACCATGTTCCAAACAAATAAGGGGCCTTGTAATCGAATGACGTAAGTCGTAACATCAAACTCTTATTTATGAAGCTAAAATGGTTGTAGTTTCATGTACAATCACAACTAAAAATATGTGTATTACTAACCATTTCTCTAACCATTTTTAAATGGTAGGAAACAGGATGACAAACAATTTTCATCTCCTGATTGGCTGAGAATTCCCTGGAACAAGCTAGTCACCCCACGCCAATTTTCATCTCCTGGGTCTGCCTTCAAGAACATAGCTCTTGTTTCAATGTGTTTGGAGGAGAATGACGCACATCAGTGCATCTTCCTTAGATGTGAATACAGTAAAGTTGTGGTGAAGCAAGTCTTACAAGAAATGAAGTCAGTTTTCTATGTGAACCTGAAAACCTGGCTTTCTAATATGATGCAGATAAAGATGAATAAGCAGAAAGGTCCTCTACTTTGTTCTTACTGCCATTGCATATTATCTCTGGTCTGAGAGGAATAGTCGAATGCATCAAGATTATAGTAGGAATGCTAAATGTATTAAATTCCACCTAGACATTTTGAAATGAATTTCCTCGAATAGTATTGACTATAGCTCACAGGCCACAAGCATACATATGATTTGACAGATTTGTATTGATTACAATGGAAAGCAGAAGACCTTATTAATCAACTTGAAAGAATAAAGAATGCTAAAACACATCAATCCAGTATAAGTATACTAAAACGAATGAAAAGAATCACACAATAATATATACATATATATATATAACAGCATTGTTTGAAGAACTCAATGGTGAGTTTTCTCAGCAGATTCCTCAGCTGGCAATTCTGTAGCCAATGTGGGGTTGATCTCCTCCAATTTGTTCACAACTTCCTGTGCATCTGGCCTTGACTCGGGCGAAGGATCCACCAAATGCAATGCCAACTTCAAAGTGTTGAGCATTTCATCCCCAGTGGATGACACATCCCTCATCAACTCCAAATCAAACACTTCATTTGTCCATTCTTCCTTAACTGTGGATGCCACCCACTGAGGCAAGTCTGCGCCATCGATGCTCTCGCTGGGGGACTTCCCTGTCAGGAGTTCGAGGATGATGACACCGAGGCTGTAGATGTCGCTCTTTGTGGTGGGTTTCTTCGTCTTGGGAAGCTCCGGTGCTCGGTAACCAGTTGAGCCTGCTGTTGTTGCAGCAGCAGCGCTGACGTTGGCGTTTGCTGAGTCTGTCATTAGTCTGTGGACACCGTAGTCGGCTATCTTGGGGTTGTTTTGCTCGTCGAGGTAGATGTCGCTCGATGTCAGGTTTCCATGGACTAGGTTCTCTTGGCTGTGCAGGTGGTTTAGTCCGCGGGTTATTCCCATTGCAATCTTCATCCTTGTTGGCCAATCTACTGTCATTTCCGGCCCTCGACCTGAAAATGGAAGTTCCAATTTGTTCATGTTTATTGCTACAATAAGGTCTACTATGAACTTGACAAAACTAAGTTATGATGCTTACCATGAAGGAAAGAGGATAGGCTTCCCTTGGAGAGGTAATCAAATACAAGCAACTTCTCTCCCTTAGGACCCAAGTAGTAGGCTCTAAGGGGGAGGAGATTCGGGTGTCGAATTCTTCCAAGGGCAGCAACCTCGATCTCGAACTCCTTGGGGGACTTAGCAAGCTTCTCCCTGAGCCTCTTCACTGTGACTTGAGTACCATCTTCAAGGGTTGCCTTGTACACAGTTCCAAATGGACTCTTCCCCATGATCTCAGCTGTTGCACACAGCAAGTCGTCCGCTGTGAACACGAAAGGCCCATCAAAGAGGACCAATTTGCCTCCATTGCTTCCTGCTTCACCACCACCTGCTGCTGTTCCTGCTCCTCCTGCAGCAGCCAAGTCCTTTTGGATCGCACCTCTCTTGCCGTTCTTCGCCTTTGAAGCTGCCCTTTTCCTGATCAAACAACACAGCAAAACACAGCAAAGTACAAGCAAAATAGCAAGGAGTGCCCCAACAACTATTAGTATGATGTCTTTGGTGCTCAATTTCCTATGATGGGTGGGTTTAGGCTGGTGTTCAAGTGGAGAAGGAGCTTCTGACACAACAGGCGGGGGAGATGGACAAGGGTTTGAAGCACTGAACCCACACAACTGAAGGTTCCCTACGAAGGCGGACGAGTTGAATTTCTTAGCCAAACCGGCCGGGACTTGGCCTGAGAGATGGTTGTAGGAGACATTGAAGGAGGTCAAGTTTGAGAGGTTTTCAAGGGTGGCTGGGATTCCACCACTGAAGTTGTTTTGTGACAAATCAAGAAGGGAAATGGATGAGAGGTTACTAATTGAAGATGGGATTGCCCCTGTGAGGTTATTAGCTTTCAAGTTAAGGGTTGAGAGATTCTTCAAACTATCAAACCCTTTGGGGAAACTCCCATTGATGCTGTTACTAGACAGATCCAAAACCCTAAGATTCCCAAGCTTGGCAATCTCATCTGGGATTGTTCCATTCAACTTGTTATGACTCAAGGACAACTCCTCAAGGTTACCCAACTTACCCAAAGAATGTGGGATGATCCCAGAAAGAGAATTGTGATCAAGGGTCAATGACCTCAATTGGTAAACCACATTGCCTCCCTTGTTTGAAGGGTTGCCCCAAGAATCCGGGATCGGACCAGAGAAGTTGTTGTGCTCAAGGGCAAGGAAAGTAAGAGAAGGAGAGACCGAAAACCTCGAAGGAATCGAGCCAGAGAGCGAATTATAGCTCAAATTGAGCCTGTAAATTCTAGGGGAACTAACGAGGGTAGCAGGAACAGACCCAACAAGGAAATTGCTACTAAGATCAAGGGCTTGAAGCTGGGAAGATGACCCTATGGAAGGAGGAATCGAACCCGAAAGGCGATTGTTGAATAGATAAAGCCCTCTAAGATTAGGGAGTGACCCTATAGATGAAGGGATGGTACCCCCAATGAGATTATCATGAAGGCTAAGCTTTCTGAGCTCCTTTAGAAGCCCAATTCTTGAAGAAATCCTCCCAGCTAAGGCTTTGAAGGGCAGTTGCAGGGCAACAACCTGACCCTTGATGCACTTGATTCCTGCCCAGGTTCCTGAACAGGCAGCATTTCTGGTGCCATTCCAGCTTTTTAGGGCTCCTCTTTGATCGATGAACTCACGCTTGATGGATTGAAGGGCTTGGAAATCGGAGAGGGTGATTAGAACTCCGTCTCCTTGCTGGGCTAGTGCTGGTGTAGGAGACAGAATCAGGAGATGAGCAAGTGAGGAAAACAGCGCATATCTGACCAAAATTGAACCCAATTCATGAATCTGATTGCTACCCATAAATTAAAACAAACAAAAATTCACAAAAACTATGCACAAATGGAATGAAATCAACGCAATAATAAAGAGATGTAATGCAATTGTAACTTTATGCTTCTGGCTTTTTTCTCTCTGTTTCTCACCGAGAGAGAGAGAGAGAGAGAGAGAGAGAGAGAGAGAGAGAGGAGGTGAGGTGCTGTGAGGATGGAAGAGGGGGGATAAGGAGATGTAGGTTTGAGTACAACGGCTAGTTTTGTTGTAGTATTGCTGCAGGTAAGAAAATAAAAATGGAGGAATCCTTTGAGTGACTGTGACTGGGACAGTAGCAGTGGGATTAACGGGCTTTGACGTTGAATTTTTGGGGGAGTGGGTTTGTTTATGAGGGCTATGTTTCTCTGCTCCCAACGGCTATTTCCGCATGGGCATTGCCTGGAATAATGGTTTGCAATACTTTGGAAAAGACAACTAGACAAGGTATCTTAAATTACAGATTTGCAATTACCTAGGATCCCAAACAGGAATCTTTTCACAAACTTGCTTTTTACCTAATTTTATAAAGGGGGGAAATGGATATTCATAATTCATGTGTGATTTTTTATGGTTAGATTTTAGGTTGGCAAATTTATATAAATATTGGTTGATAAATCGTCCAAAAACTGGGTAAATTTTGAAATATTTGTTAAAATATATAATAAATATTATATTACACATTAACTAAATTATCTACATTTTCAAAATTTTAAACATTTTCTCAATAATTTAACAATCAATATTTATCAAAATATTAATCAAAAGAGTCTACAGATACTTGCGCAGAATATATATTAAGTATATTACTTTAGTATAATATATATTTAGGTCAAATATATAATATTTATATGGTTGAAGATGGATTAATAGTAACTAAACCCAATAAAAACTTACCCGATCCGAGCCTGTCCGATAAAAATGGACTTTGAACACAACTTTTCAACCCAAAACCAGTATTTCCCGTAGCCGAGCTCATTAAAACCGAAAAATAACAAGTTGGGCCAGGTCGGATTTGGGTCGACCTATTGGGCTACACCACTTAAAATTGCAACCCAAGACCCCATTGTATTTAGCAGCCTTGGAAAATCCATGCAAAGCTATAGTCATAGGCTCTTGGCCTCAAATTAGACAAAATTTTATTGGGCTTTCGAGTATTTGGATCGTGGTGTCCGGTAAAGGCCCGGTAGAAGACCAACAACCAAAAGTAACAAAACTATTGGAAGCTTTCAATTTTTGATACTGTAGACAAGCTTCCTTCACTTGTTTCAGTATAGCCAAAATTTTGTCTCATGTGAATAATTGAATTTATTCAACTCAGGAAAAAAAAATCGGTTTTGTCCAAATTCAATTTTTTTTTTTTTATCAAACGCATCAGAAGCTTATTATTCCATGGTTTGATTACAAGCATCCTGAGCCAAAATCTCAGTTATCAGGAGAAGGTCCCCTTCTGTCCATGTTTAGACAGAGAGATCGTAGGGCTTCAGTTTGGCCAAATAATGAGCCACCCTGTTGCCCGTTCTCTTCACATGCGAAAACGAACAAAAACTTAAATTACTAGCTATATCTAAAATACTGGTAATAAAAGAGCCGATTTCCGCCGGTGGACGAATGTTCTTCCGTAATTTCGTTATAAGGTTGAGGGCGTCCAGGATGATTCTCCGGTAACCTAGTCGCCAGGCGTTCGAGATAGCAAAATGAGCGGCTCGGGCTTCCTCAATTTCCGGCGAGCAGCATCCCAGGCCTTGGTTCGACGCTGCATAAAGGCAGTCACCGAGGCTGTCCCTGATTACCAGTCCCCACCCATGGCTAACTTCTTTTAATACTCCTCCATCAAAGTTTATTTTAACGATACCCGGGGGTGGTGGTTTCCATGATGATTCAAGTCTCATTTGGTGGGGAGATAGTTTTTTCTTCGCCTCCCTGAAGCTTTTGATGAAATCCATGCCCCACTGCCACTCCGCCTGAGCACTTCTCCTCTTCTCGCCATGAACAACTTTGTTCCTCACTTTCCAGCACACCCAGAGAATAGAGATAGTATTCTCCAATTGTTCCATGGCCTCTTCTCCTACGTTCTCCAATAGGTCCAAGACCGATCTGTGTCTCCTCTCATTGGTCGCTGCACTCGAATTGGATAAGGCCCAAATTAATATACGCTATCCCCGGGCACTCAGTAAGTGCATGAATGTCAGTCTCCTCCACAAGGTGACAGACCGGACACGTTCCATTTGCTTGCTGAATTCGTTTTGCAATTCTAGCTCTTGTGGGTAGAGCTTCAGCTGATGCCCTCCATGCAAAGGACTTTACACGGGGAGGGAGATTCGTATGCCACAGTCTCCTCCAAAATTCAGCGCCCCCGTTCCGGCTTCCTTGCGGCTCGTTCAGTCTTGCTTCAGATAGTAAAACGTGATAAACTGGCCGGACTGACAATTCCCCATCTTGGGCATAGTGCCAGACAATTCTATCCATTGGCCAGTCCGGGCGAAGTGGGATGCTTTTAATGACGGTTGCATTAGCTTGCACAAAAATTGCATCTACCAAATTGTTATTCCAACACACATTCTGGAAATCGATAAGATCGCATACCTTTAATAACCGGACTTCTGGTTTAACTGGTGTCACCGGTTTAAAGGACACGGGTCTTGGAATCCAATTATCTTCCCATATGTTAATGCATTGTCCATCTCCTATACACCACCGCAACCCATGTTTGATTACACTGATCGCCTCATGTAACCCCCACCATGTATAACCCGACCGCCGCCCAAGGTTGGCCTCGAACAACACTCCCTGGGGGAAATTCAATTTTGATATTGTTTGAATGATCAAATATTCAGAAATAATATTGTGTTTTTTTATTGCCCAACCCCAAAAATTGGGTCAAAACATCAGGTTCACCTCCAAATTTATTATTAACTTAATTTGAGCAATCCAAATTGCCCCAAAATTTAACTCGGGCCCCCAATTTGATGGGCTAGACCTAGAAAGGGTGTGGATACCTAACTAGATATTAGTTTGCTTTGATTGGATTAGCTGAACCGATTCTTAGTTGACTGGTTGGTGCTGACATGTCAAATAACATGGTTGTAGACAAGGTTTTACGGTATCATTAACAAATTATGTAAAGTATTAATGGAAATTCTACTAAATTTATCAATATAATTGAATAATATAATTTAAGAGCATTAATTCAAAAAATATTTATGTGCTAATAAATTAGCAAAATTATAGCGAAATTTATCAATTTGTCGCAAAAATTCATTCAATTAATAAATTATCCCCACATATACTAGATCTAGACCAATCCGATCTATTAAGAATTTAGGTAGGTTCTCCACAAAATAGGCTACAGTTTACACATTCACCACTCGTATATTACTGCAATTTCTCGGATGAATCCATGAAGGGATAGGGGGCGTTTGGCACAACATCATTTTGGGAAAAAAGAGCTTTTTTTTTTTTGGGGGGGGGGGGGATGGGTGTCATCAAAATAACTAATGGGGTTTTTAGTAATCAACGGTTTGAATTCGTTATTTGACCCAGAAAAACTCTTTTTCAATAAGTTATTTAATTAGTAGCCTTTAGGTGTTTGCAATTAAAATTACATTATTATCCTTATATTTTCACCAAACTACATCATATTTTATATAAAAATGATTTTAGTAATATTTTCTTCAGCCTTTAATTTTTTTTGACCATATCAAATAAAATTAATAATTTTCACAGATTTGGATAAAAAGTCATGTTCTGATGGTATTTAATGATGTATTATAAAAAAAGACTATAGTTATCCATTGCAGTCATTTTATTTTTAGAAAAATAAATAAATGTAATTTTGCTAGAAAAACCAATGATTAATTAATTGAACATTTTCATAAAATTAACAAGTTGCCCTCATATTTTGATGCATTCTTACCGGGGTTGGGGGGTGTCAAGATCAAACTTTCTTAACATGAGAAAGGGCCAAGGATCATGGATGCATCATATGAACAAACTTAGCAAAAATATTCCAATATATTTTGATAAAGTTAATATATTGTTCATCTTATTAGCTCTGTACATAGAATTAATAGTTTTTTATGCAATAGAATTTACTAATTATTAAAAGAAAAATAGAGTTATATACAATAATAATATAGTTACCATGAAATATTATATATGACAAATTTATACTTAAAAAATATTTTGCAATTATAAACTTGTAATCCATTTTGTGTTGAGGAGATTCAAGGCTAGAGAGACTTCAACTAAGGCCTAAGATAACAAGTTAATTGAAGTTCCATCTTAAAATCAATTGGTATTATTAAAATGAGTAATCCACTTGACTTATATACCATATCATTTCTTTATATTTTTTTGATGTGAGACTCCTAACTCATGAGTGAATCCAAACAATATCCCCCTTCACATATGAGTATATTCCAAACCACATCCATATGCACTCCTCCTTGATCGAAAGCCTCTTTTTTTTCTTACCAAAGTTTCAAGTCATCATCAAAAGCACGCCATAGTCGCACCTTACTCCGATGAACCACATCCTACTCCACCTGAGTCTCATGTCACTATTGCGCTTCAAGCTAAGAGTCCTAGTCGCGCACCGCGCATGCCATGTGATTCATACTCCTATCCTTGGTATTTCTTAGGGGACTACCTTCCCACACCTTGCCCATTTGAATGAATCATCGACTTCGTACCACTTGTTGGGGAGATCCAAAGCAGAGCCTACTCCAACCCAAGATGTCTAAAACCCATAACAACAATTTAAGTGGTATTCCATCTTATTGGTATTAAAAGGAGTAACCAATTTGTATACTATGCTATTTCTCTATATTTTTCTGATATAAGACTTCTAACTTATGGGGAAATCCCAACATTTTGATATACTTATAAACTATAATGAAATTATTATATTATTGAAGGCATAAATGAAAATTCAACCACCGAATTACATTTTCATAAAGAACTAATTTTACCAAACACATTTTTTCATAAACGGTTAATATTAACGACTAAATCAAATAACTAATATAAACTGACAAATGATTGTCAAACAAGGCCACAGTTAGACTTTTGAGAGTATTGAGGGCTACGAGCACATTGACGTGTGACCATCAAAGCTGTCTTTCACCAATAATCCTTGAGTATGAATTATTATGAATGAGTAGACAGAAGAGGGCGTAGAAGCAATGCCAAAAAGGTACACAGACAGATAAGAAATCTCAATCGAATTTATTGTACATCATTATTAATTCCTGAGTGGCACCAATAATTCAATAACAATACTACCTAGTGTTTCGGATAAGTATTACAATCTCTACTCTACCTAAATCCTGACGCATCAATATCTATCTGTAATGAATATTTTAAAAAAAAATAGGCCAACCCTAATTCGAAAGAAATAACTAGCACCACCCCTTAATATATTAGTTAGTGTACGTCCAACACAGAAACCACCCAAAATAACTAACATGAATCAATCTGTATGTGAGTATACATACTATTGAGTAGTATGAGTCAGTTGATGGTGATGACAAGGTGGGCAAGGTAGGTTTGAGGTGATGCCTCTGAATTTGACTGCCATCATGACCAGGACAAATAATAATAATAATAATAGGTAGCAATAAATCAAAGTTAGCTTGGAGTGTTGTGCCTAATCCATGACCTAACGATATTCCCCCATATTCCATTGCCTGCCAACCTCTAGTTTGTGTGGTCCCTTGTGATGAGTAGGGGCATGCATATATTCTCCATTGACACAATGGTGTCCAGCTTTTTACTGTGCACATTTGGATTTTAGAAGGATTTTTGGATGTCAATTATATCAATTTTAGAGTTATTGGATACTAATAATATAAACTATTTTTTAGACATTGACAGTATTAATTATCGACATATTTTCTCCAACAGTAAATTACTGAGTTGTTATGACTTTAATTCATTGAAAATATGACGTAACTCCATAATTTATGACATGAAAGGTATATTCGTGTCCACGTTAATATTTTCTACATAAGCCACACCTTCCATGTCACGCATTATGAATCCACGTCATCTTTTCACGAGTCAAAACCAATTCAGTGGTGCACTATTGATGAAAAATAAGTCGATAGTTATCAATGACCAAGAAAATAGTTTATATTATTAGTGTCCAATACCTTAAAGTTAATATTATTGGCATCCAGAAATCGGTATCTGAAACTTGCGTGGTCAGAAGAGTTGCAACAGCGGTAAAATGGTGAGTGCTGCAGCTATGAGGTGTAAAGTGAATACTTGTGAGTTAGGAGAGGATGCATCTTCGTCCATGGCACCCTGGTACACCATTGAGCTGTCATACACAGGCGGAACATCTGATGATGATGAGCCTCCTCCTTGTCCTGATTCCGATGACGATGCCTTTTGGCTGTCACATAAGCAACACCAATCATGAGTAAAATTAAAATGAGATTGAAAATAACATGTCTTTAGATAACCATCACAAACCCCTGTTGTGTTATTGTAGGATGAATGACTAAGAATTGCGGACACGTTAGCCAACGTTTTGGGAGGAAAAGAAAGTAGTCAGTAGTCAGGAAGAGTTGGAACAATTGCAATATTCAAATGGTAAGAGTATTATAAAACTATTACTGGCTTTCAAAAAAATTATTATTGGATCCATAACTATTTGCTTAAATTTTTGGTTGAGATGATTAACATTGTATCAGAATCAGATCCAAGCAGGAGATCTCAAGTTCGAATTTTCACACCTCTCATATTCATTTTTACAAGGTGAATGGGGCATTTGCAGCATTCGTGTAAAAGGGTGTGATAAAGTATAAAATCATCATTGAGTAACTCAGATGTCTTTAGATAAGCAACTTAGTTGACTGTCACGATTTTTATATAATATTTTATCAACAATTGAAATATTAAATTTTTAAGATAGTATTTTTCATTATAAATCTAATAGTATTAATTAACATTTGACCACATAATTTTCAAAGACAAAAGAGTGTAAAATTAATGATAAAGAAGCATATTAATAGTAAAAATGCAAAAAATAAAAAGTACTCCCTCCTTCCCGTGTATTTATTATTTCACCGTCTCTAATATCTATCTTAATTGACAATATTTTATATAATATTTTTATCAAAAAATTATAATATTTTATTATAACATTTCCTGTTACAAATTTAATCATATTACTTTTATAAAACATAATATTATAAATATTGAAAAATTTATAATTAAAATTTTTAAAACTTTAAAACTGTTACTCATGAACACATGAAATGGGAAATGGGAACTTTGGGAAGGAGGGAGTAGAACGTGGAAAATATCGAATGAGATGGTTTCGTGAATCAGCAGTTACAGGATCGAACGGCTAACGAACTGCATGGGTACTCGGGAGATATTTTGGAATTTGCGCATTCTGAACCTATTTTTGAGATCTTAATTAACTCCACCAGACCAGTAACGGATAGCCGACATAGCAAAGGACGATTTTATACCCGTCCAAAGATATTTTCTTTTTTTTTTCACAGAAACGTCCAAAGATATTTTTAAAAAATGATGGGGCATTCTTGGGATTGCAGAAAAGCCGAATTATGCCCTCAGAAATTATGACGAATGAGTTACTGACACGCATACGGAGAGAGAGACAGCTGATGATGAATTACATTTTGCATAAACAGAGAAAAGGAAGGGAAAATTACGAGGGGAAGTCTAGTCTGATATTTGCTGCTCCGCCCAACGTTCATATTGTCAGCCTTAAACAGATATCACCATAGCAGCCGAAAAACAGGACAATGGTGGCCAACTTATTTTCCTCTTCTTTTTTTTTTCTATGGCGGTTTGTATGTGTAATCAAAATCAGATCTGACTGAACGACTGATTAATTGAACCTTGACATAAAGATGTCCAAGATAAGATGAGGATCTAGTGGCCTCTCCCTATAATAATAATGAAAATAAAGAACTTGGTTGGTAATATGGAGAAACCCGTCACGTCTACGAGTAAAGTGGAAGCAAGATTTGGCAATTGCTGCGGGTCCTATGTCCACTTCTTGATGTAGACACTCAAAAGGTGAAAACTTGCAATTTACACCAACCGTGTTCATTTGGTTATAGCTTACAAAAAGGAACGATTTAAATGTGATCACCAACTGATAACTGTGGGTTTTCTTTTTAACAAGACATAGAAACTAAGTCTCTATTCTTTTGTATAGTTGATAAAATGCAGAAATAATATGGTGTAATTATAGTAAATGTGATAAGATATGGAATAGTATGATAAAATTTATGAAAAATATAATTGATATGGTAGATAAGGAGAGAGAATGTGAAAAATAAAGAATATATATTGGTAAAATGTGGTAAAATATGAAAGAATATTGAGTAATATAATAAGTTGTAATACCGTATCTTATAAAAGAATGGGCTCTAAAATTTCTTCAATAGCTAGGCCGGATCAAATTAGGCTCTGTTCTTTTCTACGGTTGACAAATTGTGGTACCACAACATACCGCAGTTTACCACAACTCACCACACTTTATCACAAATCATTACTTTTCTCTCTACTCACTTTTCTCCTCTACTTTTTACATTCTCTCTCCTCACCTACCCCACATATCAATAACCTACCACAATTTCACTACACCCACCACAATTCAACCACACCACAACACAAAAATACCGCGAAAAAGAACAGGGCCTTAATGATCAAATTTCTTCTTACAGTGCTTGAAGAGCTTTCTCAACTGATCAAAGCGAACTTTGCTTGTTGAAGTGCTTTAATTTAATTTGGGAAAAGATTACAAGGAGATGACATGGAACTTTTTGTACTTGAGCAGGGTGAACAACTATAATCTGTACTAACTGCCTTATATGTAAAGGTTGTGCATGTGCCGTGGCCGGTGTGCCATCTGCTAATGCTTTCCAAATATATGTTTCTCAGCTTTTTCAAACCAACAATTATATATGTATATAATATATTATGGTAATTGACTTCATAATTCATACTATTGAAATTACTTGTAGTTGTCAACTATTACCATAAAAATAAATTTCTCCCACATATGTATTAACATTAAAATTATATAAGGGGATAATCATTAATTAACTGCTTAACTAACCTAAAGAAAAAACATCAAAACCAATTATTTGGAGAGAATGGTTCAATTGACCTAAATGTTAAAATAAGTTATGCATGTTTTTCTGGAATTGTGTTTTTAGAGTTGATATTTTTTGAAAAATTGTATAAATTTAGAATAAGTTAGGATATATATTGGGATAAGATAGAAGAATTAGAACCAAACTAACAAAAAAACATGGTCTAATATAATGTTTATTCACTAACAATTTAGGCCCCATTCTTTTGTACATTACGTTGCGGTAGATTGCGATAAGTTACGGTAGAAATAATAAAAAAGTAATGATAATTTGTGGTATGTTACGGTAGGTTGTGTTAATTTGCATTGCGGTTAGTTGCGTTAACGCACAAAAGAACGATGCCTGATAAGGTCATGTTTGTAAAATATGAAAATGATAAGTTGCGGAGAGTATGGTGAGGTGTGGAACCAAATTCGTAATAGTGACTATACTATGTTAGAAACTAGACGCTGGAAGTTCCTTTGCAAGAACAGAAGAAGAATTAGCAATCGGAATTACCTGGTGTTAGGGGACGGGCAGAAGGTGATTGTATAATCCGGGGAGCCTTTACAAGTGAAGGTGCTGCTCTTATCATCATACGCATAACTATAAGCCCGTGGGCATGCCTTCTTAAACACCGTCGAATACCTCGACGGCCCACACGTGTCCGGCGACCCATACTCATCCCTGCAACAATACTCCGGCGAGTTGAACGCATCGCACGCGCTCCTACACGCGACTGCACGTCCACCGCCGCCCTCCTCATCGCTCATCACTCTGAGGTCAGACGGGCAGAACCCGTTGAGGTCGCCGACGCAGCCGATGACGGAGCAGTTGGGCCCTCCGCCGCCGTGCGGGGCCACCGACATAGCCAGGTTGTATCCGTCGACCAGGCTGACGTCGTAGAAGTCCATCCCGCCGGAGCCGTCCAGGGTGAACTCCGCCAGAGTCGCCGGAGCCAACGCGGCGCCGGAGCAGTCCATCTTCCCGGAGCCGCAGTCGCCGGTCCGGCAGGTGAACTTTCCGGTGGAGCTGTCGGTGGAGCAGAGGGTCCGACCCCAGAAGCGGCCGCCCCAGCCGGAGGGGGTGTTGATGGCCCTGGACTCGCCTTTCTGGAGGGAGAAGCCGGTGGTGGGGAGCGGTGAGACGCCGGCGTTTGAGAGGATTCCCGGCCATATTGTGTAGTCGCAGCTGTTTATTAGTGTAAATGTCGCCGCCTCTCCTGCATGTCCCAAGATTCAGACATTTATTTATGAACAAATGAAGGAATAAGAAGTTAGAATAGAAGAATTTTGGTGGGAGAAGAGCTGAATTATACCTGGAAAGAGGTGAGAAAACAGAGCAAGGAGCGAGACAATGAAGATGGAAGGGGCCATAAATAGTGGTGTGGTGATACTACTGTAATATTGATAAATAAAACCAAGAAGAAGAAGGAATAATGTTGGTAAAGATCAATAAAGAGCGAAATCCCTTCTTCCTCTTAAAAAAAAATGAAGGAGACAGAAGTAGCTTTAGGACGACCTCCAGCTCCATACATAGATAAGTTATATATTTATAATGCCATACTTATTTTAGAGTGTTGGTTCAAACTAAATATCACTTTAGCGGATTCTCTTTCTCCCTCATGTTGCTTAAATTAACCTATCCTTTTGTCGTACTAGTAAAGATTAAAGAATGCCCAGTCACCGACTAGAAATTATATGTAAGTTTGGTGTAATAATATTATCTAAAATTTATCATATGAAATATATATTTTCTTGGATTACAATAATACGAAGATTATAAATAATAATATAATATTATATAATTTATATATAATATTATATTTATTTGAATATTCTTATACTAAAAAATAAAATGCTTTAAAAATTATTATATGTTAAGAATCTTAATGTTTTCATTGTACAAGTATTATAATTGTAACAATACATATTTACATAATAGTAATTTCATTTTCTTTCTCAAAAGAAGTTTATTGTCAAAGAACATCCGACCCGAAATATACGCGACCCACATTAACTCGAATTCGAAATACACCTGATTGTATTTATCTAAATCCGAAATACACCGAGTCGTGTTTTTTAGTGTCAAATTTACCCGAACCTGTATTTACCCTAATCATATATACAATCGACCTATATTGCCTAGTTATCATACTCGATTGTAAAAGAGTAATTTGTGTGTGAACACAAGCTATTAATTAATTATTATATTCAGAGGTGAAAGAGTAAATTCGTATTTGAACACAAGTAAACTAACAGACAACCTTCACTACGACAACAACAAAAACTCTCCCTTTTATTATGAGAAAGAAAAATAGTTAATCCGTCCGTCCTTCAGATGGGTTAAATACACCCAACCAATATTAATTTACCTAAATCCAAAATACACACATACTCGTGTTTTTAACGTCAAATTTTCATGAACCTGAAACACACATGTCCCATATTTTCTCTAACCAACTATATGTTTCACCTATATTTAACCCACCCATCCGAATTGATAGATCTATTAGCTTAATTTTCATATGATTCTTGGTTGTAGTATTTAAGTACGAAAATTAAATTTGTTTCCGAACAAAAAGTACAAGTATTTAATTGAATTTAAAATACACTTGACTCGTAGTTTTAATGTCAAAATCTTCTGCACTCGAAATACACCACACATGTATTTGCACTCAGTGTCATCTTCGTTGGATGCAATCAGTGTCAAACCATAGTTACAACTTTAATAATTTAGGATTGTACTCAATGATAACCATGATTAAAACTTAAATAAACCATTACAATTTTTTTTTGGCATCAACTCGAGCAAGTAATTGAAAAAAATAAAAAATTTAATATAAAAAAAATCATACCACATCAGCTTTAGTGATCCCCACATACTTTACAATTTGGGACTTCCCTCCTAATCCTTCAAAGACAATTCACTTCTTGGGCCATCCATTTTAAAGTCAATAACCCTTCATTTTCTGCGCCCAGCCCAATGAAGCAGTGAGTCCAATTCCTTATATTTACATGCAACGATGTCGTCCGGGAGGACCGGGAGATTGAAAACAAAATTTAAAAAAAAAAACAGAAAACAGGTACGGGATGTCGTCTTCAAGCTCACGAAGGTCTGTATGTTTGCATCAAGCTCACGAAGGTCTGGTTTCTAATTTCTGTAAATTTGCACTAAATCTGATCTATGTGTCACCCTCACTCTCTCTCGCTCGCTTTTCTCTCTCACAAACGCAATCAGATCTTGGACTGAATTTCTGATTTCATTCAATGCTTGTTGTTGTGCTCAATTTGGTTTAAGCACTCGCGATTTTGGTTAATTTGCTGAAATAATTGTTAAATCTATTGTAGAAGTTGAACCACATTGGATTGGAATCTCGCAGTGAGGGTTAGTTTTGCCTAATATTAGTCTATTTTCACTTTGCCACAGCTAATTTGCTCATTTGATCACAAATTGTTGTCTATTCGTTGAGCTTCGGTTCTTCTTTTTTTTTTTTTTTTTTTTTTTGATGAGTAGTGAACAGGTGCTAATAATGGTTGATTTTCTTAGGATTACTATTTAGGGTTGAACTTCAAAGTTAGCAGAAATTATGTTGTGATGCTATTGCTGTATGACTGCAAATTACAAGTTGTTCATTGCATAATTTCTAAGTTATTAATGCATTCATTGCGTAAAGTCACCATTACAAGGAGATGGATCAGTTATATTGCCCATAAATCCTCACATTCCGTTATATGTAGATAAATATGGAGCCAAAAGAGGGGATCGATTAGTTAAGTGAGCCACCATTTCAAGGAGTTAATTAGTTACATTTCTTATTTGTCTCATGTTTGATATACGTTGTATTGCAAATGATTAAGCTAATAAGAGCATGAAGTCACCCAATGCCAACTGTCATTATTTACATTATATAATTGTGTTGCATAAATTCTGATAGCTGTTAATTAGTGACTTCATGCTAGGATTGCATTCTCATTTACTGATAATTGTATTGCATAAATTCTCATTTACTGATAATCCCATGCTCGAGGTTTCCTTCTCTTCTCCAATTCTGAATTTAACTTTTGATTTTGACCTAGTATAGTATACTAAATTGCCAATACTTCATGATGATGTTGAACGTTCTATTGCCTTGACAAAATTTTGATGTGTGGGCGTGATTGTGGCTTGTCTGGACCATTATCATCCCACCTGTGTACAAACCTAAACAGAAAACATGAGTCTCACTGTCGGGCGTTCCTATATGAGAAATCACAGTCAGACTCTATCCTGTCATATACTCAGTGCATCTCTTGAGTCCGGACAGTTACATTTTTTTCCCTGTGTTGCTTGTGTTGAGCTGATCATTTACCTTGTCAGAGCAAAGGTACGTCATACGTGCTATGTGTTGCTGTCGTGTTAGTCAAATTGTTGGAAAGTGTGTATCTTACTCCTTTGGAGTTCTTTCTCTTACTGTTTTTCTAAAATATTTATTTTCTTCTCACTCATTTTTTCTGTTGCTGTTTCTCATTTGTATCTTATTCTTTGCTACATGCAGAGATGCTGTAGAATTGGGAAGTTAAGCAGAAGATGCTTGAGGAGGTCTGTATGTTCTTACCATTTTCTAGTCAATAAATCTCCTCTCAGAAACAGAAACAGATCCATAAAATGCAGGAAATTTGTTCTTTGTTCAATCAATGAATAACATGATGTTCGTTATATGATCCAGGCTATTAAGAAATAAGAATGCAAGGGAAATGGACCGAAGGAGTCTTTTGCGTGCTGTAAGTCATAATCATTGTTTGTTTTGTTTGCTGCTGTTTTTCATGTGTCTGTCATATAATCCTAATCCATAATGCATTGGAGAATGTTAGATGCTTTATTAGAGTGTTGTTTTAGTAGACTTGAGATTATTATCATCTACTTAGTTGTCGGGGAATGGACTGGGTTTATGGTAAAGCTTGCATGGTACTAAAGATATCATACCTGTGCAAGAAATCTGCATTATTAACCCCTGCCGTAAAAGATGGCCTTTTGCTTTAGCAAAGCCTATGATGGCTTACCTAAGTTCTTTCACTGAGCTACCAAATCGACCACATTCTAGTCAATAACAGCCCTTAGAATACAAACTTTGTTTCTAGGCAATGCCAAACTGCCGATGCAACTAGCATTTCGATCCAAACTTAATGTGCATGCACGATATTCACATCATTTATATCGTAGTTTCAAACTGATCTCATATACAATCCGAGTTTAAAGTCTGACCAATGGCAATACAAGATAGAGATTACAGAGTATCTGAGCAGCTTCAACAAACCAGTCCAAAGGTACCACACATGGTTCCATTACATCAATAAATTTGGAAAAACAACCAGAATTATACAAATAACAAGACAACAACTAAAGCTGTAGTTTAACCCTTACTTGCCTCTAGAGCCTGCAACATGGTGATGGTTCCCCTGCGATTGAAATGGATGTTAACATGGGATTAATCAAAATAATGCATCCAATGAGTTAGCCAAGGACCAAGTGAAACTAGGCAATCTATGTAACTTAGCAAAGATCATTAACTCAACTATCTATGTAACAATCATTTGAATCACATGCTAACCTATATAGCCCAAGCTCACACACTTGTAATATAATTATCAAAAGTTATGCTTGCATCCATACATGAGTTACATATTATGTTACTTGGCCTCAGGACAAGGATAAGGATCGATCCAAGTGTCCAACATGACAGTCCTAAAGATTGTGGAGATGGGGACACTATTGATAATGTGGAGATGACAAAAGAATTACCTACTAAAGACTAATTTTAAGTATAAAGTATAATTAATTAATTATCTTGGATAGTGGATATAGTTACTGAAGTATTATTCCTTAAAAGATAAAGCAATATAAATAAAGATGAGATTTGAAAATCCCTTAACATTTAAAAACCCCAATGAAACTTTACTGTTCAAATAGAGAGGAATTACTGTTTCAATTGCATTCTTGTAAATATGGCAAACTCTAGGCCCCTTTTTCTGGCATAATAGATTATCTCTCTTCTCTCGTCTCTCGTCTCTCACTGAACTCACAAACCCTAGAACACAGGCACTCCCATGTCAAAAGTTCTCCATCACAGACTCTTGGGAGTATAGTCTGAATTTTTAGGGCTTAATTTGTTTTCCTTTACCTCAAACGACTCCAATTCCAGTCGAAGTTGGTGAGTTTTCTATGGATTTTTAATTCTTCTCCTCTAATTTCAATCATCTTTTCTGGTTTTCTCCATTTTCGAATTGAGCAAAGATTAAGAAGAGAATGGAAGGCATGAGTGAGAGCTGGAATTGAGAGATGAGGAATTGGGTCTTCAAGATCCCCGGCAAGATATGGATCACGTTCAGTGGCGACGCTTCGGCAATGTCCAGCTTCCAGTTTGACAACTCCAACAGAAAGTACGTGAATTTCTGCAATTCAGCGAAGACCCAACTCCCATGTCGGCGATTGGGCTGCTTCTTTCTAATTTGCCCTGATACCAACTCTACTGATTTGGTAAATTTCTTCTTTTGATTTCCAATGTATTCTACCCCTTAATTCCTTATAATAGTTTCTATCTCTTTTAATTTTGCCAATGTTTTAGGGTTCTTCTTATCATGCTTTTGATACTTGCTTATTTGGTCTTATCATCATGTTTTACTTACTGATTTGGGAAATTATGTAATTGCACCATTTCAAAGGTATCCTTGCGTAGCCTTTGCCCTTTAGTCCTTGTCAAACACCAATTTTCTTGCTTCATAGCTCAGCTTTCTCAGGCGGGCAGTCCAATCAAGAGTTGTTGGTAGTTGTGGGTGCCAGCTAAAATTTACGGTGTAATTCACAGTCGCACTTAACCTTGATGTGCTTGTTATGGAGAAGGGAATGCCTCTTACTAAGGTAAGTTCTGTAAACTGTTACAGAAATTTAGCTTGTTTAACTTGTGCATTGCATATTGATGTCTTTATCACATGGTCAACATCTATTTCCCATTGAGTAATTGTATATGGTTAACTGGGTTTATGTAGATTTTTCTCTGATATAATCCTTTCCTTAGTTAATCTCTATGGTTGTGGGAAACTCATATTTTACACATAGGAGTAGGTACTCCCAATTGCCATATATGTGTATTTTTCTGATGTGAGGGAGTGTATGTGCTCTTAGGAGCATGATATAGGATTAGATGAACCTGCATTCACCGGGAAGTGAACATGAGTATGTGTACATTGGCCTATTATGTGCAAAGACCGAGTACATGTTGTCAACTCCTGAACCTTTATACTCTGTGTAATTTTTTATTTTCCAATCAAATCTCCATCAACCCAGTTAGTTTGGATTGTTCTTATTGTTAATAATAATAATAAACAAATAAATAAATAAAAATACACCCCATGCCCCAATATTCTTTGGATTGATGTCGTCATTGTTTATCTTTCTACATTTGCTGAAGCTGACGGGTTGTTCTACCCAATGGGGACAGTAAAAGTTTCTAGAGGAGATAGAAGCAATGTGAGTAGTAGACATTTTCTGGACAAGAAGGTATGTTATATTTATGGGAAGCTTGTTGCAGCTTTCATGTGTCCAAGTAATTGAAAGTTGGATATTTGAAAGTAGAATTTTGTAGAGATTATTTCATGCATAGCAGTGGCAACAAACCCCCCCCCCCCCCTTTCTTATGGTGGAGATGACACCTAATCTCATTCCCAAGCTCCCTGATTCTCTATCATTACTAGCCTATTTATTCTGAATTTGACATGAGACTCTAGCTACTTTATCAAATAATCAATGATGAGGCTTAGATCGTGACTGTTCATCAGAATTGCTTTGCATTGCAATTGACCATTTAGCTAGACTGGGATTAAATTTCAAGTCATGTTATGCCTATGGCATTCTTATGCAGTTTTAAGTTCTCAGTATTCTTGAATTGCTATTGTAAATTCTTGTTGACCATTATCCTCGGTGACACAAAGTTGAAGGGATTATTCTTTAATTTGCACAGTCCCATGGATATTGTCTCCTGGTTTACTAGCCATGTGGTGAAACTATAAAGGTTGTATATGAATTTGGTGGCCTTTTGTGTAGGTTTCCTGTTTTATGAATTATTTCCCGCCGCAAACATGACTTGTGTATTGTGTACATTTTATGCTTTGTTTTTCTTAGACTGAAGATGATGGTAAGGTATTTCCAGTCAGTAATTGCTCATCTTCAATAATTGACTGTCTTATAATGAAGTTAAGCAAAGAGGAGTTATGTTATTTGCTTGTCCCATCACCTTATCGTATGGTGCTATATTTTTTCTTCTTCTGTAATATTTTTGCAGAGGGCTTTGGTACAACTTAAGTTTTATAGTTTTATTATACTAGCATGTAAAAGAGCATGATGTGTTGGTGCTGAATTTTTGTTCTTAAATTATCATGCTTGTCAGTTTACAAGCAGTTGAATCTCTTTGTTCTTAAATATTCTTGTAGAGGGCTTGGTACACCTTGAATTATGTTCTTAAAGAGCATTATGTGTTGGCGCTGAGTTTTATAGTCTACAAAGCACTGCATTTTGTTCTTAAAGCAGTTAATTATGGTCATTGTTACAACTCGCACCAACTTTCTTTTAATTTTCTCTTTTCAGGGGAACTGGGAACTTTAAGTGGATGCCACTGGAAACCCTTTATTAGTCAAATATCCTTTAATATTAAAAATCCCCAACGCAAAGATACTGTTCTAATTGTCGGTGAAATACTATTCTAACTTCTAATTGCATTTTAGTAAATTCACAAAACTTTGAGTTTGAGGCTTATATCCTATAGCAGTTTCCTTTTCTTCTTCAGTCTTTTGCTGCTCATTTCCATATTTTGTTTCGAACAGTCTCTTCTCTCCGAATTCCGAAATTGTTGTAATAGATTTGATGTATGTGAATTTATTGTGTAGTTGGGACGAATTAGATTTGTAGCAACAAAATGTTGTGCAGTGTCGACTGGATGGTAGTAAAGGTGACAGAGGATGTGGCAATGGTGGTGGCGATGGTTGCCAAATCAACCAACAAAATAGGGTTTCACTAATTTCCCGAATTCGGAGCCTTTGCTGGTCCTCTCTTGCTCTCAATTGGTAAGTATGACATCTTTACTGAATTAATAATTTTTGCATGTAATTGAGAAAACATGCAATTTGATCGGGGTTTAGATCTAAAATCTATGGTAATATAAAACATCCCTCGTTTAAAAATACAGGTCATCCTCCTAAAATCATAACTGGAGTAATTCCTGGCCAAACACCATTATTTTCTGGTTGTTAATTTTCTTATTTCTTTTCTTTGTATGCAATTTTTATATCTTTCCTTCATGAACTTTTTCTCAATTTATACTTTACGCTTTAGGGTTACTTGAATTTAGCTTCTTTTGTTATAAAAAAAAAGTAGTCCTTTAGCATCCTTTGAATACTTCTTTTAGTTAATTATAAAATAAAGTAGAAAAGGATAAAAAGTATATCAAGGCATAACAGTATAGTTCAAAATTACTTGTATGATTTCTATCCTTTGGTCTGATGGATATTTGATGTCCAATCCTGTAGGATTATGTAAAAGTCCTTAGCAAGAAGTTCCTAGACAGCAGACGAGTTGGTAAGTTGGTTTATGTATGCTTCGTTCTGTGTTGTACAAGTATGTTTTCTTGTTGTAAGGGTTTTCTAAATTTGCGTTCCTTGATCTCAACCTGCTTAAAAAAAGCAAGTAGAAGAGTTTGAGTATTTTCTGTTTGTACTGTTTTAGCATATGATTATTAACTTTTGATGAAAAGCTCTATTTCGAAAGATATTCTGGTTATGAGCTATGGTCTGTTACAAAATTTCAGCATCTAACATCACATGAGTTAATGGGTTTTGTTGTAATGAACCTGGTTTAACGGTTGTTTCATACTCCCTTTGTTCCTCAATGTCCATTATTTTAATGGACTTGGTTGAGCTGTAGATATCACTTACAATTTCAATATTTATAATTGTTTTACCATATATATTCACTCTTATAAATTGTTACTTCTGTCATTCCTAATAAGTTGTCAATATAATTTATCTTAATAACTACAATTATTTTTGGCAGTTCATCGACTGTCTCAAATGACGACAATTAAGGAAAAGGGTCATTCATTTTGTTAGGTTTACGTCATGCACATCATCAGCAATGTGGAAGTTGGGCTTTAGGTCTTGTCCCGCCTAAGGCCTAAGGGGTCTAATACTATACAAAATTATCAAGAAGTTGAAATCCTGCTAAATTACAAGGCGTTCGAGTAAGAAATAGAAAAGAATACGTGGATTTATTTGAGTCTGGCATGGCTAAGTTTGAATTTGATTCAATAAGAATATAAAAGAAATACATGGATTTTCCAATAAGTTTCTTGGAGAATTTTCAAGTTAAAATCATTCATCATTTTTCTTGTACTCTTAGTGTTTGTTTACACTACCCAGTAATTGGTTGTTTTGAAAAGAATCATATGTTAAACTATCATTTGCTTCATGACTTTGGCTAAAATTTCTATTTCTGCTATCATATGATGAACTGATTATGGCCTTATGTGCTTGTCTTGGTGTAGCCATTTAATATTTCCATTTTTTTTTTCTACGTACAGGTTCTATTAGAATCAAAACAGTGGGATTAGCTGGTAGACCAATGCAAGCAGGAATTCTGTAGATTGTATGGCATGACCCTTGAATTATTGCTAAATATATATCTGCAGGTTCGTTTATCTGCTTTGAAAATTCTGTATCCTTGGCTATTTCAGTATGTCTTTCTCTCTATTTATGTGCGATTTTTTTTTTTAATTTCTTCTTGCAGCAAATCATATTTAGCTTGATTGTGTTGGAACATTGTGCTATCGTCTTGAATTCGTGTTTTCCATTAAAAGCCTCATTTTTGTGAGCCTGGCATGAGAAAAACTGGAAAAAAAAAGTCTCTTTTTTTTACATAAACATTCTTCAAAAGAGGAGTGCATGCTTAAGTGATTAATACTCCCTCTGTTCCTTAATAAGTGTCAATTTTTCTAACTATCTTGTCCCTTTTTATTTGTCAATTTTACAATTCCAATAATTAAAATACCTAAATTACCCTTAATTAGTGAATTTGAGTTTTAATTTACCTTTTAAAATTCTCCTTTCTTACTCTCTATATTGAAATTAGTGGAAGGGTATATTTATCTATACACAAAATTTTTACTCTATTTTCCATAAGCATTGGTTTTGCAAAGTTAATTACTTTGACACTAAAAAAAAGGACGGAGGGAGTATTATGGAATACAGAACCTCTAGATTGATTATGACATTATCTGCAGTGGAATGTTTATGCAATTGAGTGAAAATTCACAGCTACCAGTGGAATGTATCCGTGTCTTATCTTGTCTGTGGATTCTTGCCAAACAGGACAAAAGCAACCTGGCAAAAAGATTTCTGTACACATTGTGTATACTGTTATGTTGTTAGATTTTGAATCACTTTTACGTTATAATAGTCAATCCTGCTGGCTAGCTCCCTTTGCAAAAGAGCTTCACCTCTTGTTGAAGACTATCTCCCCGATTTTCTACACTGTTGAATATTGATCAAACATCATTTATAATGAGCTTAATCTGAATATGATGAGAGCCATATAACATATGATATCCAAGAGTGGGTTGAAGACTATAGCCTTGTGTGATTTCCCCTAATATCAATTTGTTTGAACCCTTGTCTAGGTTGTTTACTTTTTATGAAGGGAAGTACAAATACCTAGATAATGGACTACGATGTTTGCCATGCAGTTTTTCCTTTTTTTTTTTTTCAAAATATTCCATGTGAATTATGTTGTGTGCCTTGACCTTATTTGGATTCTTCTATGAAGATGATTGTCCAAAAGATGACCCATTATCTCAAGGAAAGTGTTGCAAGCCAACAACACCTCTGCCATTCTCAAATCAACATCACTCAAAGCTTTTTTGCTACATAACAAAAGAACCTACAGATATAGAGAATCATCCTATGGTCCTACCTAATGGCTACAATCTATAGCAGAAAGGTTTGTAAACTCTACGGAATTTTTTCTCATTGGCAACATTTCTCAAGTCAACCTAATCCATATTCAAGTAATGAATACAAGACACGAATGTGTGCATTGGATTCAACCATTTTTGGATTAATGATGTGTTTTTAGTTGGTAGATGAGAATTGTGTCCGTGTACATGTCCAAGTGTCAAAACACCCTGACATGGATGCTCTAAACATGGCAGAAATAGGTGACACGATAAGTTAATAGTAGAATGGGTGTGCCCGTGGGTTTTTTTTTTTCTTTGGTTCGATAACATTGGTTTCATTTTTGTGTAGCAGGCTCGGAGGAATGACACAAAACACTGATAAGATCACTCGTCAACAGGCAGGTTTTGTGTGCAACTACAATTTTGCTAAGGCATATATCTCATAGAGGTATTATCCAAGAAGAGGTATTTTTGCGAAGCTCTCTTTTAATCTAAGTTGCTGTTTATAAATACTTTCTCTGTTTTTTTTTTTCCATTTTTCAGTCTTGTTTTGCTTTTACAATCTTTTCGCTCTATCCCTTAATTTGAATTTAAACTTTCTGAAATCATTCATAAATTTGAGAGTTTATTAAAAGGGTAAAATTAGGTTTTTTGAAAAAGTACTATTATAATTATATTATAAGAAGAGTAAAGACACATATTTACAACATGTGCAACTTGATGTTTTTACTTTATCAAATATTAGGCATGCCGAGAAATTAATAATAAAAACTTTTGAAATTAATGCTCGTAGTTTATGTTGAAAATATATATTTGGAATGGAGAAAGATATCTTTGTGGAAGGTACACAAAGATCGTTGACTGAACTACTATGTGGCAGTCATGTAACTGGGTTATCTTGAATTAAGCTAAACTATGTAGAATTAAGGCCTGCATTGTTGGCAACCATACTGAAAATCAATGGCCTAGTCATACAAGTGAAACCAACAAATGATGTTTAAGTTTTGCAAAATCCATAATCAGGATGACTGTATTTGGAAGTTTCAGGAGATAATGTCAAGTAAACTCATAAAAATATACTAGTAGCTTAAACTAAAATATAAAACATAAATACATACTCACCAGGTTTAAAAAGTTTCATCTGTGGTTTATCCTTTGTCTTTGCGGGTGTCGTCTCATACTTGTTCTTGTTCCCCTTGCTTTATCTTCCTTATGCAGGAATTTCATGATGAATCTTCCCAAATGGCCGCAGTACCATTGTCTCCATCTCTTGATGTACAGGATAGGCCAGATGAAGATGGTCAAGCCAACAGGGAGTCCAACTTGAAAACCCCTCAGCATCCATTCAACCTCATACTTGGAACTCCAATGGGATTCATCTGTAGTTATTGTTGGTGGAACTCCTCGACCATGCCAACTTTCAGGATTTGGCGACCATGTCAACGGTGGCCCGTATAGCCCTTGGTTTCCTTCATATGAAGATGCATTGAAGGACTGAAGTTGAGTGCTTATGGGAATTGGCCCATTCAACTTGTTGAATGACAAGTTCAGGTACCCGAGAAAATTTAAGTTTGAAAACTCTTCGGGTATTTTCCCACTCAGGGCATTACAGGCGAGATCAAGAGATTCAAGCTGCCTCATGTTCCCGACGATGCCGGAATGTTGCCTGACAAAGAGTTGTGAGATAGGTTGAGAAACACAAGCCCACTGAGATTTCCCAATTCTGGGGTATCTCCCCACGAAAAACATTGTCAGACAAGTCTATGGTGGTGAAGGTAGTTTGGATCTTCTGCAACTCAACGTCATTCCCTTTGATGAAGAGCTTTACTGCATCTTGGTAGTACCCCAGCCAATCTGGTTGACGATAATACAACTCAGTTGG
The DNA here is from genome assembly GCA_029582165.1 of Portulaca oleracea. Taxonomy (NCBI): domain Eukaryota; kingdom Viridiplantae; phylum Streptophyta; class Magnoliopsida; order Caryophyllales; family Portulacaceae; genus Portulaca; species Portulaca oleracea. The sequence goes on along the minus strand of CM055871.1, from coordinate 46,355,359 downwards.
TTCTGATTGTGATTCAGCCAACATCAACTTCCATTGCAGGACAAAATGTAATCTGAGCGTGCCAGTCAAGTGATTAGATGCAAGGTCTAATATTTGCAGCAAAGGCCACATCGAATTTTGCTTTGAGCAGGAAAAAGTTCCATGCAACTTATTAGACCTTAGAATGAGAACATGCAAATTTGGCAACTCTGTGAGCTGGCAAGGGAACGTATCCACCAATTGATTGTTCCCGAGATCTAAAACCTCCAATTCTTTGCAGCGAGCAAGTGATCTCGGAACTGTTCCTTGCAGAGAATTGTCGTTGAAGTTGAGAGTTTGCAACTGACATGTGTTTGCGAATACATCAGGGATGACGCCGCTTAAACTGTTTCCCCTTGCGTTAAACACTGCTAGGGCTTCAAGCCTTGAAATTAAACAATCAGGAATTGTCCCCATGAAGTTGTTATATTCGAGATCAAGAACTTGCATAATGGTGGCATTGCATAATGACACGGGAATTCTCCCATATATGTCATTCCTTGCGAGAGATAAGAAAACAGCTGAGGAGAGATTACTGCCGATGGCTGGATCGATGGACGTGAAGTTGTTGCTCGACCAATCCAAATATTGAATTCCATCTGATAATAGGAACGGAAGTTCCCCTTGAATGTTGTTGCCATGAAGGTCAAGGATCTTGACGGAAGAAAATGGAATAGGGTGTTCCAACTGGACCAAGTTGTTGGATGAAAGATTCAAGTGGTAGAGAGATTCACTCGTATTCCACACCCATCTGGGCACTGTGCCATTGATCTGATTGTTTGAAAGGTCAAGGAATTGCAAGCTTGTTTGAGTTTTCAGAAATTCAGGGAAAGCTCCCAACTTACAAGAGGCCAATTCTAGGCTCAAGAGTTGGGGAAAAGAGGAGGAGTTTACGGTTGCAGGGATCCCACGAGCATCAACAGACAGTAGGTTATTTGAAAGATAAAGCCACATGAGATTGTTGAGCTTACCAAGAATCTCATTCAGGTCTAGACTGCCATTGAACCTGTTCCCATGAAGATACAGCCCGTAAAGATCTTGCATTTCGAAAATGGAGTTCGGGATTGGCCCTTCCAGATTGTTGAAGCTCAAGTCCAGTGTAGTTAGCTTTGAAGAAGTAGTGGTGGTCTTAGACAGTTTCAGTTGCCCGCTGAATTTGTTCTCTTCTATTCTCATATTCCAAAGTGATGGCACTGAAAACAGGGACGCTGGAATACTGTCACTCAGTGAATTGCTGGACAGATCAAGATCTTCCAAATTCAGGAGCCCGTCCCAGTTTGTAGAGGTTATAGAACCGTTGAATGCGTTCCTTGAAAGGTGTAGCTTTCTCAGATTCTTAGCTGATGAAAAGGAAGGGATGGGACCGGAAAAAGTGTTGGACGAGAGATCCAAGGATTCAAGTCGACTGAGACTCCCAAGGGTAGATGGAATGGTTCCATCAAAGTTACAATTGGAAAGGTCGAGTTTTTGCAATCTCTTTAAGTTGCCAATGGAATTGGGCAAGGTTCCAGAGAATTGGGTGTGACTCAGCTGCAGCGTTTCGAGTGACAAAGCATGCAGGGAATCCGGCAACACCGCTTGTAGGCCATCGTTATAAGACAAATCTAGAGTAGTGAGTTTCGGCATCTCCCATATGTTTCCAGAAACAATGCCAGTTAAGCCACAACTACTCAGAGTTAATGTCTCAAGGTTTGTGATAGTGCCAACAGATTCCGGTAGAGGGCTTGAGATATTGTTGGAATCTAGACGAATGACGGAAAGAGAGGGTAGCTTCGCAAGGGGCTCAAGAATATCACCACTCAGATTACAGGAAGACATGCTCAAGACTTGGAGGCTAAGGAGGGACGATAACCCATCACCCCACTCCTCCTCGTTCACTGAAATGTTGACATAGTCAAGATGGAGCTCTCTTAGATCGGCTAGCCTCTCAAGGATGGTTTTTAGGTCGGGGCCCTTTGTGTATAAAACTGAATTTGAGGGTGAAGAACAGAATGAAATGTCAAGAGTGACTAAATTCACAAGGTAGGATATTTCAATGGGTAGTTGTCCTGTGAAGCCGGTGTAGGACAGGTTAAGGTGGGTCAAGTTGGTGAGTTTCCCCAAAGCAGGTGGTATTGTGCCATTCATACCGGGATTGTATGCCAAATTCAAGCTTTCAAGCGACTGAATCTGGAACAAGGTACTGGAGTTATCTAAACCACCCATGATTCCTTCGTGGCTCAAATCCAAGCCTATGACTCGGCCATTTGAAGGCTCACATGTGACACCACTCCATACACAACAATCCGTGTTTTCCTCCCAACTCACTAACTTGGTGGAATACGAGGTATTGACTTCAACAGAGCTCCTGAACTCCATGAGCAGGGACTTTTCATCATCCAAACATTGGCTTGAAACATGATGCATATTCACTATGTAAGTAGTAAATATGCATGGAAGGATGTATAAAGAAAAAGTATGCACTAGCTTTGATATTTTCATTCTCTATTTTCTTTGGAACAATGAATACAAAAGAAAATGTTGAACAAAGGAAGTTGTTAATCCACTTCATGTATACTTATTAGTGGATGGAATCAAGTATTGTAAGACTAATCAATTGGATGTTAGTTCCCTTGCTGCCAGGAAAACACCTTGCGAAAAATCCAAAGAGCAACAATTACGTTGCTTCCTGGTCAAGGTCAAAGTCAAAGTCAGTTTGCTCCTGCTCATGAGAAGCATCCTGGAAACAACGTTGAAGATGACACTGACGCTTGCAGGAATGAGACAATAATTGCAACCAGCCTTGGAAAAGGACCATGATAACCATCTTGACTCAAGATGGTTTTTAACCATCTTCAATTAGTCATATTTCACATTTTTGTAACTTTTATTAATAATTTCTTTAATAATTATATATATTTATCAATTATAATAATATAATACTTATTAATTAAGTCAAAAAATATAATAACAACCTAATTTTATCAATCATAGTAGAAAATACACATTTTATACGTAGTTTTATATTTATGAAATAAATATAAATAAATAACTATTTTTAAATTGTTTATAAGTTGTAGTAAACCTAAAAATAATGAAACATACAGTTAGAATGATTTAAATACACTTACATTTAACTTTATTAATGATTTAGAAAAAATGCAGGATAGTTAAGAACCATCTTGCGTCAAGATGTTTATCATTTTCGCCTTGGAAAATCCATGCAATGCTATAGTCATAGGCTCTTGGCCTCAAATTAGACAAAATTTTATTGGGCTTTCGAGTATTTGGATCGTGGTGTCCGGTAAAAGGCCCGGTAGAAGACCAACAACCAAAAGTAACAAAACTATTGGAAGCTTTCAATTTTCGATACTGTAGACAAGCTTCCTTCACTTGTTTCAGTGTAGCCAAAATTTTGTCTCATGTGAATAATTGAAATTATTCAACTCAGGAAAAAAAATCGGTTTTTTCCAAATTCAATTTTTTTTTTTTTTTTTTGATCAAAGGCATCAAAAGCTTATTATTCTATGGTTTGATTACAAGCATCCTGAGCCAAAATCTCAGCTATCAGGAGAAGATCCCCTTCTGTCCATGTTCAGACAGAGAGATCGTAGGGCTTCAGTTTGGCCAAATAATGAGCCACCCTGTTGCCCGTTCTCTTCACATGCGAAAACGAACAGAAATTGAAATTACTAGCTATATCTAAAATACTGGTAATGAAAGAGTCGATTTCCGCCGGTGGACGAATGTTCTTCCGTAATTTCGTTATAAGGTTGAGGGCGTCCCCCTCCAGGATGATTCTCCGGTAACCTAGTCGCCAGGCGTTCGAGATAGCAAAGTGAGCGGCTCGGGCTTCCTCCATTTCCGGCGTGCAGCATCCCAGGCCTTGGTTCGACGCCGCATAAAGGCACTCTCCGCGGCTTTCCCTGATTACCAGTCCCCACCCATGGCCAACTTCTTTTAATACTCCTCCATCAAAGTTTATTAACGTTATCCAGGGATGGGGGTTCCCATGATGATTCAAGTCTCATTTGGTGGGGAGAGAATTTTTTCTTCGCCTCCCTGAAGCTTTTGATGAAATCCATGCCCCACTGGCACTCCGCCTGAGCACTTCTCCTCATTTCGCCATGAACAACTTTGTTCCTCACTTTCCAGCACACCAAGAGAATAGAGATAGTATTCTCCAATTGTTCCATGGCCTCTTCTCCTACGCTCTCCAATAGGTCCAAGACCGATCTGTGTCTCCTCTCATTGGTCGCTGCACTCGGATTGGATAAGGCCCAAATATCCGCTATCCCCGGGCACTCAGTAAGTGCATGAATGTCAATCTCCTCCACAAGGTGACAGACCGGACACGTTCCATTTGCTTGCTAAATTCGTTTTGCAATTCTAGCTCTTGTGGGTAGAGCTTCAGCTGATGCCCTCCATGCAAAGGACTTTATACGGGGGAGGGAGATTCGTACGCCACAGTCTCCTCCAAAATTCAGCGCCCCCGTTCCGGCTTCCTTGCGGCTCGTTCAGTTTTGCTTCAGATAGTAAAACGTGGTAAACTGAGCGGACTGACAATTCTCCATCTTGGGCATAGTGCCAGACAATTCTATCCATTGGCCAGTCCGGGCAAAGCGGGATGCTTTTAATGACGGTTGCATTAGCTTGCACAAAAATTGTTATTCCAACACACATTCTGGAAATCGATACGATCGCATACCTTTAATAACCGGACTTCTGGTTTAACTGGTGTCACCGGTTTAAAGGACACGGGTCTCAGAATCCAATTATCTTCCCATATGTTAATGCATTGTCCATCTCCTATACACTACCGCACCCGACGTTTGATTACACTGATCGCCTCATGTAACCCCCGCCATATATAACTCAGCCGGCGCCCAAGGTTGGCCTCGAACAACACTCCCCGGGGGAAATTCAATTTTGATATTGTTTGAATGATCAAATATTCAGAAATAATATTGTGTTTTTTTTATTGCCCAACCCCGAAAATTGGGTCAAAACATCAGGTTCACCTCCAAATTTATTATTAACTTAATTTGAGCAATCCAAATTGCCCCAAAATTTAACTCGGGCCCCCAATTTGATGGGCTAGACCTAGAAAGGGTGTGGATACCTAACTAGATATTAGTTTGCTTTGATTGGATTAGCTGAATCGATTCTTAGTTGACTGGTTGGTGCTGACATGTCAAATAACATGGTTGTAGACAAGGTTTTACGGTATCATTAACAAATTATGTAAAGTATTAATGGAAATTCTACTAAATTTATCAATATAATTGAATAATATAATTTAAGAGCATTAATTCAAAAAATATTTATGTGCACATAAATTAGCAAAATTATAGCGAAATTTATCAATTTGTCGCAAAAATTCATTCAATTAATAAATTATCCCCACATATACTAGATCTAGACCAATCCGATCTATTAAGAATTTAGGTAAGTTCTCCACAAAATAGGCTACAGTTTACACATTCACCACTCGTATATTACTGCAATTTCTCGGATGAATCCATGAAGGGATAGGGGGCGTTTGGCACAACATCATTTTGGGAAAAAAGAGCTTTTTTTTTGGGGGGGAGGGGGGGATGGGGGCCATCAAAATAACTAATGGGGTGTTTAGTAATCAACTGTTTGAATTCGTTATTTGACCCTGAAAAACTCTTTTTCAATAAGTTATTTAATTAGTAGCCTTTAGGTGTTTGCAATTAAAATTACATTATTATCCTTATATTTTCACCAAATTACATCATATTTTATATAAAAAATATTTTAGTAATATTTTCTTCAGCCTTTAATTTTTTTTGACCATACCAAATAAAATTAATAATTTTCACATATTTGGATAAAAAGTCATGTTTGATGGTATTTAATGATGTATTATAAAAAAAAAACTATAGTTATCCATTACATTCATTCTATTTTTAGAAAAATAAATAAATGTAATTTTGCTAGAAAAATCAATGATTAATTGAACATTTTCATAAAATTAACAAATTGTCCTCATATTTTGATGCATTCTTACCGGGGTTGGGGGTGTCAAGATCAAACTTTCTTAACATAAAAAAACCATACCACATCAGCTGTAGTGATCTCCACGTACTTTAAAATTTGGGACTTCCCTCCTAATCCTTCAAAGTCAATTTACTTCTTGGGCCATCTATTTTAAAGTCAATAACCCTTCATTTTCTGCGCCCAGCCCAATGAAGCAGTGAGTCCAATTCCTTATATTTACATGCAACGATGTCGTCCAGGAGGACCGGAAGATTGAAAAAAAAAAAAAACCAGAAAACAGGTACGAGATGTCGTCTTCAAGCTCACGAAGGTCTGGTTTCTAATTTCTGTAAATTTGCACTAAATCTGATCTATGTGTCACCCTCACTCTCTCTCGCTCGCTTTTCTCTCTCACAAACGCAATCAGATCTTGGACTGAATTTCTGATTTCATTCAATGTCTGTTGTTGTGCTCAATTTGGTTTAAGCACTCGCGATTTTGGTTAATTTGCTGAAATAATTGTCAAATCTATTGTAGAAGTTGAACCACATTGGATTGGAATCTCGCAGTAAGGGTTAGTTTTGCCTAATATTAGTCTATTTTCACTTTGCCACAGCTAATTTGCTCATTTGATCGCAAATTGTTGTCTATTCGTTGAGCTTCGGTTCTTTTTTTTTTTTTTTGGATGAGAAGTGAACAGGTGCTAATAATGGTTGATTTTCTTAGGATTACTATTTAGGGTTGAACTTCAAAGTTAGCAGAAATTATGTTGTGATGCTATTGCTGTATGACTGCAAATTACAAGTTGTTCATTGCATAATTTCTAAGTTATTAATGAATTCATTGCGTAAAGTCACCATTACAAGGAGATGGATCAGTTATATTGCCCATAAATCCTCACATTCCGTTATATGTAGATAAATATGGAGCCAAAAGAGGGGATCGATTAGTTAAGTGAGCCACCATTTCAAGGAGTTAATTAGTTACATTTCTTATTTGTCTCATGTTTGATATACGTTGTATTGCAAATGATTAAGCTAATAAGAGCATGAAGTCACCCAATGCCAACTGTCATTATTTACATTATATAATTGTGTTGCATAAATTCTGATAGCTGTTAATTAGTGACTTCATGCTAGGATTGCATTCTCATTTACTGATAATTGTATTGCATAAATTCTCATTTACTGATAATCCCATGCTCGAGGTTTCCTTCTCTTCTCCAATTCTGCTGTGTTGCTTGTGTTGAGCTGATCATTTACCTTGTCAGAGCAAAGGTACGTCATACGTGCTATGTGTTGCTGTCGTGTTAGTCAAATTGTTGGAAAGTTTGTATCTTACTCCTTTGGAGTTCTTTCTCTTACTGTTTTTCTAAAATATTTATTTTCTTCTCACTCATTTTTTCTGTTGCTGTTTCTCATTTGTATCTTATTCTTTGCTACATGCAGAGATGCTGTAGAATTGGGAAGTTAAGCAGAAGATGCTTGAGGAGGTCTGTATGTTCTTACCATTTTCTAGTCAATAAATCTCCTCTCAGAAACAGAAACAGATCCATAAAATGCAGGAAATTTGTTCTTTGTTCAATCAATGAATAACATGATGTTCGTTATATGATCCAGGCTATTAAGAAATAAGAATGCAAGGGAAATGGACCGAAGGAGTCTTTTGCGTGCTGTAAGTCATAATCATTGTTTGTTTTGTTTGCTGCTGTTTTTCATGTGTCTGTCATATAATCCTAATCCATAATGCATTGGAGAATGTTAGATGCTTTATTAGAGTGTTGTTTTAGCAGACTTGAGATTATTATCATCTACTTAGTTGTCGGGGAATGGACTGGGTTTATGGTAAAGCTTGCATGGTACTAAAGATATCATACCTGTGCAAGAAATCTGCATTATTAACCCCTGCCGTAAACGATGGCCTTTTGCTTTAGCAAAGCCTATGATGGCTTACCTAAGTTCTTTCACTGAGCTACCAAATCGACCACATTCTAGTCAATAGCAGCCCTTAGAATGCAAACTTTGTTTCTAGGCAATGCCAAACTGCCGATGCAACTAGCATTTTGATCCAAACTTAATGTGCATGCACGATATTCACATCATTTATATCGTAGTTTCAAACTGATCTCATATACAAATCAGAGTTTAAAGTCTGACCAATGGCAATACAAGATAGAGATTACAGAGTATCTGAGCAGCTTCAACAAACCAGTCCAAAGGTACAACACATGGTTCCATTACATCAATAAATTTGGAAAAACAACCAGAATTATACAAATAACAACACAACAACTAAAGCTGTAGTTTAACCCTTACTTGCCTCTAGAGCCTGCAACATGGTGATGGTTCCCCTGCGATTGAAATGGATGTTAACATGGGATTAATCAAAATAATGCATCCAATGAGTTAGCCAAGGACCAAGTGAAACTAGGCAATCTATGTAACTTAGCAAAGATCATTAACTCAACTATCTATGTAACAATCATTTGAGTCACATGCTAACCTATATAGCCCAAGCTCACACACTTGTAATATAATTATCAAAAATTATGCTTGCATCCATACATGAGTTACATATTATGTTACTTGGCCTCAGGACAAGGATAAGGATCGATCCAAGTGTCCAACATGACAGTCCTAAAGATTGTGGAGATGGGGACACTATTGATAATGTGGAGATGACAAAAGAATTACCTACTAAAGACTAATTTTAAGTATAAAGTATAATTAATTAATTATCTTGGATAGTGGATATAGTTATTGAAGTATTATTCCTTAAAAGATAAAGCAATATAAATAAAGATGAGATTTGAAAATTATAAGAAATACCATGAAGATTATGAAATAAGAAGAAAATTGAAACATTTCCTTATCATATTTCTTTATATACAAAAAAATATTGTGACAACCTACAAAATAAATGTATTGGTGCTCTTAGTTTAAAATAGCTCGCATGGGGCACACAAGATCCCGAAAAAGCCCGGGGTGTACCCCCTTGCGCCTTTTCACATTGAAGCCCAGCCTGGTACAAAAAGCTTGTTCTGGGCCATTTTAGCGAGGCGCGGTGTGCAGGGCGCAAAGCTCATGGGCTCTTTGTACCGTAAGTTGTTGCTTTCTCTCGCCTCCAAATAAGTCTCTTTTTTTCCTCTTCCACTCTCCTCCTTCCTCTTTCTCTTTTTACCTTGTTTGGCTAGCTTTCTCTCTTTCCTTGTTCCCCTTCCAGGTTCATTTCTTCTTCACTTATTTTTCCCCTTCCTTGGTGGACTTCTTTGTTAACCACACCTCTATATTTTTTTTTGCTAATTAATACTCAAACTTACTTCTCTATTTTTTTTTTTCTGGGTTTCTAATGTCGCTCCCTGCATACAAAAAGCCGGTGCCCACGATTCAAAGCTTGCGCCCTGAGCCCCAGGACCCTTTGCGCGAAGCGCTCTTTTAATCTAAGTTGCTGTGTATAAATACTTTCTCTGTTTTTTTTTTTTTCCATTTTTCAGTCTTGTTTTGCTTTTACAATCTTTTCGCTCTATCCCTTAATTTGAATTTAAACTTTCTGAAATCATTCATAAATTTGAGAGTTTATTAAAAGGGTAAAATTAGGTTTTTTGAAAAAGTACTATTACAATTATATTATAAGAAGAGTAAAGACACATATTTACAACATGTGCAACTTGATGTTTTTACTTTATCAAATATTAGGCATGCCGAGAAATTAATAATAAAAACTTTTGAAATTAATGCTCGTAGTTTATGTTGAAAATATATATTTGGAATGGAGAAAGATATCTTTGTGGAAGGTACACAAAGATCGTTGACTGAACTACTATGTGGCAGTCATGTAACTGGGTTATCTTGAATTAAGCTAAACTATGTAGAATTAAGGCCTGCATTGTTGGCAACCATACTGAAAATCAATGGCCTAGTCATACAAGTGAAACCAACAAATGATGTTTAAGTTTTGCAAAATCCATAATCAGGATGACTGTATTTGGAAGTTTCAGGAGATAATGTCAAGTAAACTCATAAAAATATACTAGTAGCTTAAACTAAAATATAAAACATAAATACATACTCACCAGGTTTAAAAAGTTTCATCTGTGGTTTATCCTTTGTCTTTGCGGGTGTCGTCTCATACTTGTTCTTGTTCCCCTTGCTTTATCTTCCTTATGCAGGAATTTCATGATGAATCTTCCCAAATGGCCGCAGTACCATTGTCTCCATCTCTTGATGTACAGGATAGGCCAGATGAAGATGGTCAAGCCAACAGGGAGTCCAACTTGAAAACCCCTCAGCATCCATTCAACCTCATACTTGGAACTCCAATGGGATTCATCTGTAGTTATTGTTGGTGGAACTCCTCGACCATGCCAACTTTCAGGATTTGGCGACCATGTCAACGGTGGCCCGTATAGCCCTTGGTTTCCTTCATATGAAGATGCATTGAAGGACTGAAGTTGAGTGCTTATGGGAATTGGCCCATTCAACTTGTTGAATGACAAGTTCAGGTACCCGAGAAAATTTAAGTTTGAAAACTCTTCGGGTATTTTCCCACTCAGGGCATTACAGGCGAGATCAAGAGATTCAAGCTGCCTCATGTTCCCGAACGATGCCGGAATGTTGCCTGACAAAGAGTTGTGAGATAGGTTGAGAAACACAAGCCCACTGAGATTTCCCAATTCTGGGGGTATCTCCCCACGAAAAACATTGTCAGACAAGTCTATGGTGGTGAAGGTAGTTTGGATCTTCTGCAACTCAACGTCATTCCCTTTGATGAAGAGCTTTACTGCATCTTGGTAGTACCCCAGCCAATCTGGTTGACGATAATACAACTCAGTTGGTTCTGATTGTGATTCAGCCAACATCAACTTCCATTGCAGGACAAAATGTAATCTGAGCGTGCCAGTCAAGTGATTAGATGCAAGGTCTAATATTTGCAGCAAAGGCCACATCGAATTTTGCTTTGAGCAGGAAAAAGTTCCATGCAACTTATTAGACCTTAGAATGAGAACATGCAAATTTGGCAACTCTGTGAGCTGGCAAGGGAACGTATCCACCAATTGATTGTTCCCGAGATCTAAAACCTCCAATTCTTTGCAGCGAGCAAGTGATCTCGGACTGTTCCTTGCAGAGAATTGTCGTTGAAGTTGAGAGTTTGCAACTGACATGTGTTTGCGAATACATCAGGGATGACGCCGCTTAAACTGTTTCCCCTTGCGTTAAACACTGCTAGGGCTTCAAGCCTTGAAATTAAACAATCAGGAATTGTCCCCATGAAGTTGTTATATTCGAGATCAAGAACTTGCATAATGGTGGCATTGCATAATGACACGGGAATTCTCCCATATATGTCATTCCTTGCGAGAGATAAGAAAACAGCTGAGGAGAGATTACTGCCGATGGCTGGATCGATGGACGTGAAGTTGTTGCTCGACCAATCCAAATATTGAATTCCATCTGATAATAGGAACGGAAGTTCCCTTGAATGTTGTTGCCATGAAGGTCAAGGATCTTGACGGAAGAAAATGGAATAGGGTGTTCCAACTGGACCAAGTTGTTGGATGAAAGATTCAAGTGGTAGAGAGATTCACTCGTATTCCACACCCATCTGGGCACTGTGCCATTGATCTGATTGTTTGAAAGGTCAAGGAATTGCAAGCTTGTTTGAGTTTTCAGAAATTCAGGGAAAGCTCCCAACTTACAAGAGGCCAATTCTAGGCTCAAGAGTTGGGGAAAAGAGGAGGAGTTTACGGTTGCAGGGATCCCACGAGCATCAACAGACAGTAGGTTATTTGAAAGATAAAGCCACATGAGATTGTTGAGCTTACCAAGAATCTCATTCAGGTCTAGACTGCCATTGAACCTGTTCCCATGAAGATACAGCCCGTAAAGATCTTGCATTTCGAAAATGGAGTTCGGATTGGCCCTTCCAGATTGTTGAAGCTCAAGTCCAGTGTAGTTAGCTTTGAAGAAGTAGTGGTGGTCTTAGACAGTTTCAGTTGCCCGCTGAATTTGTTCTCTTCTATTCTCATATTCCAAAGTGATGGCACTGAAAACAGGGACGCTGGAATACTGTCACTCAGTGAATTGCTGGACAGATCAAGATCTTCCAAATTCAGGAGCCCGTCCCAGTTTGTAGAGGTTATAGAACCGTTGAATGCGTTCCTTGAAAGGTGTAGCTTTCTCAGATTCTTAGCTGATGAAAAGGAAGGGATGGGACCGGAAAAAGTGTTGGACGAGAGATCCAAGGATTCAAGTCGACTGAGACTCCCAAGGGTAGATGGAATGGTTCCATCAAAGTTACAATTGGAAAGGTCGAGTTTTGCAATCTCTTTAAGTTGCCAATGGAATTGGGCAAGGTTCCAGAGAATTGGGTGTGACTCAGCTGCAGCGTTTCGAGTGACAAAGCATGCAGGGAATCCGGCAACACCGCTTGTAGGCCATCGTTATAAGACAAATCTAGAGTAGTGAGTTTCGCATCTCCCATATGTTTCCAGAAACAATGCCAGTTAAGCCACAACTACTCAGAGTTAATGTCTCAAGGTTTGTGATAGTGCCAACAGATTCCGGTAGAGGGCTTGAGATATTGTTGGAATCTAGACGAATGACGGAAAGAGAGGGTAGCTTCGCAAGGGGCTCAAGAATATCACCACTCAGATTACAGGAAGACATGCTCAAGACTTGGAGGCTAAGGAGGGACGATAACCCATCACCCCACTCCTCCTCGTTCACTGAAATGTTGACATAGTCAAGATGGAGCTCTCTTAGATCGGCTAGCCTCTCAAGGATGGTTTTAGGTCGGGGCCCTTTGTGTATAAAACTGAATTTGAGGGTGAAGAACAGAATGAAATGTCAAGAGTGACTAAATTCACAAGGTAGGATATTTCAATGGGTAGTTGTCCTGTGAAGCCGGTGTAGGACAGGTTAAGGTGGGTCAAGTTGGTGAGTTTCCCCAAAGCAGGTGGTATTGTGCCATTCATACCGGGATTGTATGCCAAATTCAAGCTTTCAAGCGACTGAATCTGGAACAAGGTACTGGAGTTATCTAAACCACCCATGATTCCTTCGTGGCTCAAATCCAAGCCTATGACTCGGCCATTTGAAGGCTCACATGTGACACCACTCCATACACAACAATCCGTGTTTTCCTCCCAACTCACTAACTTGGTGGAATACGAGGTATTGACTTCAACAGAGCTCCTGAACTCCATGAGCAGGGACTTTTCATCATCCAAACATTGGCTTGAAACATGATGCATATTCACTATGTAAGTAGTAAATATGCATGGAAGGATGTATAAAGAAAAAGTATGCACTAGCTTTGATATTTTCATTCTCTATTTTCTTTGGAACAATGAATACAAAAGAAAATGTTGAACAAAGGAAGTTGTTAATCCACTTCATGTATACTTATTAGTGGATGGAATCAAGTATTGTAAGACTAATCAATTGGATGTTAGTTCCCTTGCTGCCAGGAAAACACCTTGCGAAAAATCCAAAGAGCAACAATTACGTTGCTTCCTGGTCAAGGTCAAAGTCAAAGTCAGTTTGCTCCTGCTCATGAGAAGCATCCTGGAAACAACGTTGAAGATGACACTGACGCTTGCAGGAATGAGGCAATAATTACTGATAGGTTTCGAGGCCACAAAGAAAAAACAATTGGATAATTATGTTGTTCCGGGCTGCTTGATTTGAGTCTCAATAATTTTCATCAAAGCGCCTGTAGGACAGTCGAATTAGACTTGATCAAAATACAGAAAAGTATGTTCGGTCGTCCGAATTTTATGTAGGCAGTGTCCGAGCTCTGAAATTCAGAAAAAATATTGAAATTGTGTATAAATTTACTGAATTCGGGTTTGGATATATTTGGACAAATCCGAGTTCGAACATCACAAAATGTCCGAATTTAAAATGCAGACAGGGTTCGGGATTAGGGATTTTATCCGAATTTCCAAATTATCCGAGCCCTATTTGACCTGAACCCTATTTTTTGTCGCCACTAAACGTTGATGCTTCTCTCTCTCACACACAACACACAGTTAATAGTGCTTCTTGAACTGTCACGTAGAACTCACGTGGCAAAGCACACAAATGGCATTGCATGCCAATACCAAATACCAACCCATGCATTCTTCGCACAAATGGCATTGCATGCCAATACCAATTACCATTTTAAAGTTTTAATCCCTTGAACTAAGAAGAAAGCAGGCATTAATCTTCGTGAGGTATGATGCCCTGTTATTCTATATAATATTTGAGACCAAGATGTGTAAAGACGGATTCACTTAATATCCTCATTCCTCTGCATCAAGAAAAGGTTGAATCAATTAAGTACGTGTTCCAATTACCCTCCTTAATTGAATGTCACAGACCATTAAGAAAGATGTATTTTGTAACTTTTTTGTTGAAGGATTATGATAACAATCTTTGACTCAAAATGATTCTTAACCATCTTGAGTTATTCATATTTCACATTTTTGTAACTTTTATTAGTATTTTTTTTAATAATTATATACATTTATCAATTATAATAATATAATACTTATTAGGTAGATGGAAAAATATAATAATAGCCTAGTTTTATCAATCACATAGAAAATCTACATTCTATACATAGTTTTATATTTATGAAATAAATATAAATAAATAATTATTTTTAAATTGTTCATAAGTTGTACTAACCCTAAAAATAATGAAATGATTTAAATATACTTACATTTCACTCTATTAATGATTTGAAAAACATGCAAGATGGTCAAGAGTAATCCTGTGTTGTCAAGATGTTTATCATTTTCGTTCGTTGAATATGAGCAACGATCTTAAAGAGTTAGGTCTTGATATCCACATTGCATCCCAAAACCCTAACTGAGTATCCATCACCGACATACCAAGATGCGCAAAGAGGGATTCAAATATACACAGGAAAAATCATCCCCAAAAGAACTGTAATTGTTAGAGAACATATGGCATACAAGACAATTAGAAGTTTTGATTAAGCGAAAATCCTTACAAGAAATTAAACAACAATTAAAGTACACAATTCTTCCTAACAATCTCCATTTTTTTCACATATGTATGCTCCAGATCAAACCAAAACAACCCCAGTCGATTCAACATTAAACTAGATCATTATTAACTGTTTCCATCTGTACCAAAATTCATCAATTAAATCGTAAAAGACATTTCGAACCTTCCCTTCAACAGCCAATCAAGATCCACCCGATCCAGATCCCAATTCATCCTCCCCTCAAACGCGTCCCGCGACGGAAGCTGCGGCGGATGAGGCGGCGTTCTTGGTGGTGGCGCCGAGGAATGTCAGCAAACTGTTGGATGCTCCGGCGGAATCCTGATCGTCAAGAAACAGATCTTCGGGAGCCCTAAAAGCGCCATGAACAGCGACAACAGCCACTCCAACAACAAGCGCGGACATGATGACAGATCCGACGCTGGTGAGGAAGATAACAAAGACGCTAGACACAACAAGCAATCCTAGGGTTTCCTTGTCGGAGAACTCGCGGCCGAAGAGGAGGAGGGGCTGATCGGAGGTGCGGAAGAGGTAGAGGAAGCACCAGGCGGCGGCGAGGCCGAAGAGGGTGATGAGAGAGAAAGGGTGTGAGAGGAGGGAGAATGCAAGGATGAGGGATATGATGGTCAGGTAATTGATACGGAAGTACGAGTAGTTCTTACGGAGGCGAGAGGTGGCGTCGGAGATGGATTCCGGCTTGGAGAAGGCGGAGCGATCCACAAGCTCCGCCCATGGCCGCCGCTGGGAGAATCCGTCCTTGATCTGGTCGTGGAGACGGCCGACGAAGGCGCGGAATGCAGGGGTTGGGGCGGGTATGGTGGTGGCGGCGCCGGCGGATGTTGCGGTGGAGATGGGGGGTTGTGGGGTGGTGACGGGGAGAATTGGTGGGGCTGAGGAAGCCATGGGAGGAGAGATTGGAGGTGGGTGGGTGTGAGATTTGAGAGAGAAATAGAATGCAGCAGAGCAGATCTGGAAGAAGAAAGCGTGGAGGTGTAGGTTAAGGAGAGATCTGCGTGAAAAAGGTGGTGTGATGTGTTGTATTTCAGCTGTTTAAGCCTTAAATATTGGCGTTATTTGGAGCACCGACGAAATTTCATATCTCCGAGGAAAATGAAATTCGACGCGGTTATATCATTTTCTCCCCTTATAGATCTTCCCTGTAAATACAAGGAAATTGTCTCTCCAAAAAAAAAAAAAAAAAAAATACAAAGAAATGGAGGTTACCTTATTTCTGTAACTTTTCCTGTGTCATAATATTTATAATATTTATTAGGATTTTTGAATGATAATATACTGAACTTTTGGGGTATTGGACAATAATGCACTGAATTTTGATATTGGATAATAGTGATTAGTGCATTGAACATTGAGGGGTATTGGACAATAATACACTCAGAACGATTTCGATAGTGGCTGATTTGGTTGTGATCTTACGAGGCGGACTGAGAAGATAAATTAGCTAAATAATGTCTAAATTTATCACATGTCAGTTAATTTACACAAGCAAAGATGATTTTATACAACTACAGCAACAATCTCTCAACAAAAACACGTTTAAGCAAATGTGATTTTATGTTTTTTTTACTGTTTTCAAAGTTAATTCTCTTTGCTTATGTGTGGATTAGCTGACATGTCACAAATTTAAATATTTTTGGGTCAATTCATCTCCTCCACCTGCTAAGTTGAATTGTCACCGAGTCAGTCACTGCCAGAATTATTCTAGGTGCATTATTGCTCAACACCCTCCAAAGTACAGTGTATTATTGTCCAAGGTTAAAGTTCGTAATATTATTGTCCAACACCCCAAAAGTTCAGTATATTAACATCCAAAAACCCTATTTATTATTTTATGATGTCAAAACATATTTCAATTTATTTTATTACCGTTGTTTGGAAATTTTTTTTTTAAGTTCTCATACATTATAATGAATTATAATATAGAATTAAAATTATTGTAATTTGTAGTAAGATATCTTTCAAATGCAGTGATTTAACATTATAACTCATTATAATTTGTGAGCAATCAACGCTCATCTTACTCAAAAACATTTTGCGATGAAAGTAGTATTTATTTAACCAATTTTGTTTTTTTCTTTTCATTATTACGCCATAATTATGTCTTCATCATGACTACCAAAAACATATCAACTACCCAACTAACTTTTTTTTCTTGGTTTTGAGGTTTTCTATAAAATGTATTATATTTTTCTTTTTTGAGAAAAAAACCCTAAAATGCACTAAATCAGTTCATTAATATAGTAGTATATACAGTACATATCATATTGGACTAAGGCAAGAATAAGCTCGTACCTTTCCTCCAACCAAATTCTTTCAAAAGAATCGTAGGGTTGTAGGTGAATAAAAGAAATGACAACACTATTCTCACCTCTTCAGACATGACTCCAAGAAATAAAATGAAAACTACAACTCTACTCTCTAATTATATCAAAGATAATTGTTACGCTGTTTCTACTAGTGAAGTTGCTTCATAACCTCTGGATATCGTTCATGCGGTTTCCTTCGACTTTCCATGGCTTCATCTTCCAACCAACCAACCTCCGAGACTTAGACTGCAGAAGTCTGCAACTAGTCTAGACTCACGCTGCTGACCAGTAACCACCCGCTTCACGTATTCAGAAGCAATCTGGTTCGAACGATCTGCCAACTGCCATAGGGACCGTTGGGTTTGGTTTCTATGGTTTTTGGTAGAAAAAGGGAGCATAATTGTTGCGATAGAGACTAACTTTATTGAAATAAATCTAAAACTGAACTGTCAATTAACAAAGAAGGTAAATAAAAACAGGGCTTACCATCAATTGGAAGGATCGATGGTAGCCTTTCCAACAAGATGGAGAGGGAGGTGGACGCTAGAATATTTGTTTGGGAGAAGATGAGATATTACTAATAAAATGGACGTGTATGTTGAAATGAGGGGAATAGATAGTACACATAATAATTTTAAAACGAAAACTGAACTCTAATAATACAAATTATTCACTGTGCTAAAAATAATTTGAACAAGAAAATTGTATCAGAGCAATTTAAAATTTTAAGCACTTGGATTCAAGCAACATGTCGCTGAGTTTAAAAACAATTTGTTGGCTTTTCTATGTAGTGTTGAAAATATAAGGTCGGTTTTATAAAAAAAAAAGAAAAAATATAAGGTCGGCTTAAATTTCTTGATTTAATTTAGTTGATGGCTTTAGTCAAATTCTCTGGTTTAATTTGATTGATAAAAAATCCAAAAAATCCTAGTCAACCATATATTCTTCACACTGTTATGGAATAATTGTGTGAATGTCCATACTCTTACTTTTCTTAGTAATGAAGTTTTCTTAGCGATGAAGTATTCTTAGCGATGAAGTATTCTTAGTGATGAAGAATCCTTGTATTATAAATACTTCCTCGATGCCAATGAAATATTCATTCCTTTCTTTCTCTCAATTCCTCTGTCTCTATTCTCTCTCAACTTCCTCTTATATTCTTATATTCATAACACGTTATCAGCACCAAGCTCTTTCATCTATATAATTTGAATCATCAAACCAAGATAGTTGGAAAATCATTATTGTTCTTTAATTTCATCTCAAGGTAAGTTTTGAATTATTGTTTGCCATTGTTTGCCATGAATTCTTCTGCACCCCAAACTTTCTTTGATTCAATCCCGCCACCGTCTGGAAATTAGATACCAACCGACTTTAATTAATGCTCTGCACCAAAGCATGTTTTCACTTTTCACCCATTAATCTTTTCATTCATGGTTATAAATTGCTTCATTTATATGCATGATATTGGCTAATTAATATGAACAAGTGGCCTTAAATACTCATGGCTAATTAGCATATCCATGATTAGTGTTAAGTATAATTTCAACACTGTCATGCGTTAAATTTGTCATATGGTACTTATTGTATAATTATTGAGAGTTTTATTTTCATTTATTTGTAAACTATAAATTTACTCTCCTATTGAAAATTTCGTCTAAATTCATTAGTGAAATATAGTTCATTCAATAATAAGCATTTTAGCTTATTTTACCAATGAACCTGAAGTTCATGCTAATGATAACAACTTATATACTTTTATTAGTGACCAGAAGTTTACTCAGATATTTACTATTTTTCTTCTTATCACATTGGTGAATCAGAAGTTCACCATTAAGTATTGTATAATTTTATTGGTGAACCAGAAGTTCACCTTACCCCTAATATTAGTTTGGTTTGTTTTTAGAAAAAAGGGGTTTGTATCAATATCCTATTCTTTTACTAGCATATCTTTGTCCCTAACATGTTATTTGTATGTTCATTATAGTACCATGTTAGTTTGGTTTGTTTGCATAAGTCTGTCTCAATAATATTAAGTAGATTTTATTAGTGAACTAAAAGTTCACTCTTACAATGAAAATTTTGCGTTTAATTTTATATGTGAACTAGAAGTTTACCTGAATGATAAGAAGCTTATCTAGTTATCTTATTTCATTAAGTGAACCAGAAGTTCACTCGTATATCAAAATTTTTATATTATCAGTAACCAGAAGTTACCATAATATTGATAATATTGTTTAATTTATTAGTAAACCGAAAGTTCAACCCAATAATAATAATTTATATTATTTCATTAGTGAACCTGAAGTTCATTCTAATGTTAAAAGGTTTTATTTGATTTTCGAAGTTCACTCTGATATTGAAAAATGGATTACTTATCTCATTGGTGAACCAAAAACTAATCCTACCACTAATTTTAAATTTTATTTTCGTTGAGTACACGTATTAGTAGTGAACCAGAAGTTCATTCCAATCATTGAAGCTCTATATAATCTCGTCAGTAAACCAGAAGTTCGCTTTCCTACCAATTAGAGTTTAAAATTGTTACGTGGCATAAGGATTGTTGAAAGGCGATGATAGTATACTTGAGGTGATCAAGTTTATATCATTGATGACATATGGGATTATTAGA
This sequence comes from Portulaca oleracea, assembly GCA_029582165.1. NCBI lineage: Eukaryota > Viridiplantae > Streptophyta > Magnoliopsida > Caryophyllales > Portulacaceae > Portulaca > Portulaca oleracea. The sequence goes on along the minus strand of CM055871.1, from coordinate 46,335,385 downwards.
AACTCAAATGATTTTGTTCCATTCCCTGAAGTGAATGTGGTTGGATATAAACTCAAGAATCATGAGCAAAACAAAGGGCATGCCAGTAGTCGTGATAGTCGACATAGTCGTGATCGTAGTCATGCTAATCTTTTAAAAAGAAGATATTTCTACCAGGAGTAGGAATACGAAATCAAAAAGCATGAATGATTTAAAGACGATAAATGTATTATTAACGAGAAAATGGAAATGGCACGTACCTGTTGTACGTCATAATATCTTGTTGAACCTTATCAAGCTTAATCAAAATGCACAAGATATTATTTTATAAACTTTTGATAGTAAGTGATATTATTGTTTATGTTGTGCATGTTGTTTCAAGTCGCTACTTTTTAGATCTCCCTCTTGGCATTGTTCAAAGACTTTAATAATTGTTGTGTTTTAATTATTCTTCAGCCCCTTTGTTGATATGTACATAATTATGGATTAATATGAGTCCTCATGCGATGCTATTATTTTATGGATATTTATATGATTTGATATGTATACACCTTATTGAAAATGTGATTATTTATGTGATTATTTATTATGCTCATACACATGTTTTTAAAAGTAATAAATGATATTGATAATCATGATTAATGCATATTCACTATGGAGTATTTAACTTTCAAGAGTCATGTATGTGCTTCTGAAGTTTCTTTTTATAAGTGATTAAAGCACTTCCACTATATGCTTTATATGCATTAATGTTATATTTATCTTGAAGTGAATTTCATGCATACTTACTTGATTGGAACATGAATAAATGTGGTGATTGATACGTGTCCTCTGAGACACCAGAACAACACACATTTTTTGTGTGATAATAAATTACTTCTTGTTCATTGATGAGCAAAGCAAATATTAGCATTACATATATGACAGTCTACTTTGATTAAAGGCTCCAGAAGAGCGCATATAATATTACTTGGTGTAACTAACTTTCCCATTGTGGACGTACTTCTCTCCACCAAGTTAGTGTCAAAGGTAACTTATTAATTAAGTTTCAAAGGTATTCGTGGGAATGAATACCTGCATGTTGAGACAACTAGTATTCATATATTATGAAAATTGCTTTGAGCAACATGTGTGTTGGAAAAGATATCATCCTTATTTGCTGGGTTATTCTACACAACTAACACAATTGAAGCACATACTTTAGTAAACTAGAAGTTTACTATATATTGATGAAGACTTTATCATAGTTGGAGCATCTTGGATCAATCCTCTCAAGAAGAACTCATATGGATATATTTTAAAGGGACAGAAGATCCTTAACCAAATGAGTTCTAATTAGCTACTCGCTATCAAAGAAAATTAATTTTAACACCATCATAAGCAAAGATAGGGATCGAATCCCTTAGCTTCCTGGGCTGTGTACAAGTGATATTTGTGTTGGTCCTGTAGACCCATATGTAAACCATTTGAATATAGTATGACTTTATTTGATACATCAATGAGACAATCACTTGTATCTTTACTATCAACTTGCAACTTGACGCTTGCTAGATTGTTTGCTCAATTGATTTACGAGCACATTTCATATTATCAATCAAGAAGATTCATCTTGATGATGGTGGTGAAAGCTTTTGATATTTTTTGTATGCCAATGGACATAGATGTTAAGCATCGTATGTCAAATGTTTATACGTAAAATGATCCTGCAGAATCATTGATATATGAGCTGTTGAGTATTTTTGAGAGCAGAGCTTATTATAACTTTTCAGGGACATGTCATGTTACATGCACCAACATTGATCCAAATAAGGCCAAGAGGTTATCATGAATGTTTATTTCTCCCCTACAATGGTTCCTGGCCATGAACCAAATATCTCCCACCTATGGATTTGATCATGTGCGATATATGCTCCATGATAACGCACTAAGATGAGACCCCGAAGGAATTGGGAATATATGTTGGGTATGAATATCCATTCATACAAAAGAACCACTCATTGGAGATACACTAATGGCACAATTTGTCGATTATGATGACACAATTTTCCCAACATTAGGGGGAGAAATCAAGTTGTTGGACAAGGAAATAAATTGGAACGAATTATTATGATCCTCGTACAATGTAATGTGAACTGAAAATTCAAAATATAATTCGTCTACGAACTTGAGCGAATCTACTGCCAGTTATTCTAGTGACCCACAAAGAGTTATTAAATCCTATGTCCCAACTACTAATGCTCCTATAAGAAGTGATGTCCCAATAGGACAAATTGAATTATTAATGAGTCTAGACCACATATGAAATGTGGTAGACCAATCGGTTCCAAAGACAACAAAAATCCTCGAAAAAGAAAAGGAGCAAACGATTAATGATAACCGAAATGAGGAAATTCTGACTCCAGAAGAGTCCTCAATCATGACACATGTAGAAGTTACACCACAAGCTCAGGCACCTGAAATTATCGAAAATGATGAGATCTCAATTAATTATGTCATGAACTGAATAAGGTGGAACCGAAATGAAGTCGACGTCGATATCATATTTGATTATATAATATAGCGCTCACTATTGTGAATAATTATGAGGATCTTGAATTTAGGTCTGTTATGTATACGGACAAAGATGAGATTGGCCAAGTGGAAAGATGCATTTAAGAATTAGATTCGCTTGTAAAATCGAAAATATCAGGACACATTGTCCATACACCAAACCGGTGTAAAACTTGGGATCTGATTAAGTCTTTGTGTGAAAACAGAATGAGAAAGGAGATTATGAGGCACAAGGAGCGACTTGTTGCATAAATCCTTTCGCAAAGACTTGGTATCGATCAACTATGAAGGAATATACTCCTATGTAGTCCATGTCACTACATTACGATACCTTAAATTTGGCGATTATGAAAAGTTAAGTATGCATCTTATAAATATCGCTATAGCTTATGAAAATGTTGATAATGATGTTTATATAAAACTCTGAAAGGTTCAAAGTCTTTGGAAGCATGATTAAAATTCGAGAATATTGTTATTTGGTTGATAGACATTTATGTGATTAAAGCAATATGGACGCATATTGCATAATCAAATGAAATGATTAAATGATCCGAATCCTAATTGTTTGTAAATGTTATTGATGGTTTGGACTCCCGAAGAGCCTCAAAAGTTGTGGATTGCTTTAAAAGCGTATTTGGAATGAAAGATTTTAGTAAAATCTGTTATTGCCTTGGTATAAGTTGCACATTTTGAGAATAATCTTACATGCATAAATTAATTTATGTAGCAAAGTGCTAAGATAATGTTGCATGAGCAAATCACTCTCTTTTAAGTACCCTAGTAATGGTACAAACATTTGATATGAAAACAACCCCCTTTCAATCCCAAAAAAGATAATGAGAAATTTAGCGGTCCTGAAGTACCGTATTTGAGTCCTGAAGTACTATATTTGGGTCCTGAAGTACCGTATTCAAATGATATTGAAGCACTGGCATATCTTGCTATACATGATCTAACCTATTTCGATACCTCGAAGGTACTAGCGATTTAGATATTCATCATCCCCATCAGCCCAAAATTGGTTTGATTAGCTATGCTGATCTTGGATATTTACCTAAATCCTATGGTACTTGATCACATACTAGTTATGTGTACGCTGCAACAGATATTAAGCAAATTCGTTTCAGTTAGAATTAAGTTGGTTCATGTATCAAGTCATTTTCGACTGTAAAGTTTAAAAGTCAGTGATGAAGTTGAATTACATCAACTCAAAGACCTTCATTGATGTTCTCATCAGGGGGAGTAACACGCGCTGTACTCTTTTTCTCTTATCTGAGGTTTTGTCCCATTGGGTTTTCCTTAGAAAGGTTTTTAATGAGGCAGCATATATCTTGGCATATCAAGAATTATGTACTCTTTTTCCTTCATTGGATTTTTTCCCATTGGGTTTTTCCTAGTAAGGTTTTAATGAGGCATATTCTTTGGCAATGGACATTCAAGGGGGAGTGTTATGGAATAATTGTGTGAATGTCCATACTCTTACTTTTCTTAGTAATGAAGTATTCTTAGCGATGAAGTATTCTTAGTGATGAAGAATCCTTGTATTATAAATACTTCCTCGATGCTAATGAAATATTCATTCCTTTCTTTCTCTCAATTCCTCTGTCTCTATTCTCTCTCAACTTCCTCTTATATTCTTATATTCATAACACACACCACATATAAAAAAGGTTTAGTTGTTTTTTAAGTAACTTGGCGGCATATTACTATATTAATTGTCCAGACTGTTATGATGTCATTATTATCCCATGATAAATAATCTGAATTATGGAAATTTAATTTTCCTTTCAAAAAGAGTAGAAAGAATATGCTATCATACATCCATATATTTAATTTATTGAATTTTTGATTTGTTATTTTATTAAATAATATTTGTTTACCAACATTTATCTATTTAATCTATATATTATAATAGAAATAATTGCGGGTTGCACGAAATAGAGTCACAGGAGTGTTGTAAAGGAATTGGTCAATCATAACGTAAATTTTTTTTTATTTTCAATCCGAATTTTATTTTAAAATTAAAAAACCCAGATATTATCACTAATTCTTAACTACTTTGGACTATGAATTAAATTATTTTGGTGCAAATAATAATAATAACTTTTTGTTGCCTATCTATATAATATTTAACATAAATTTATGAAATCTGCGTAATTATCTTTTAATAAGAATTCCACGGAAGTAAAGTTTCTAATAAATTGATATTTTAAAATTTGTCAATGTATAATTTTGTAATTGTTAACTTAACTACTAAGGCTTTACAATTTTTAATATAATTAATTAATGTATAATTGTTACGAGTGTTGAATTTTACAATTTTTAATAAATTGATATTTGAAATTTGTTAAGTTGGTACGTTCCTTATAAGATGACATGTTTAATGCTAACTTAACTACTAAGGTTTTGTTTGGTGGGTGGTCAAATCCTTTTTTGATTTCTAGAGTAAGAGGTTGGATTATATATATATATATATATATATATATATATATATATATATATATATATATATATATTAGTTAATTAATTCAACTTGTAGGACTCCTATTTCAAGGGAATGTTAACCTAGTAGTAGAGGTGGGCGCGAAAAACCTAAATCGAAAATCAAACAACAAAACTATAAAAACTGAATCAGAACAATCGATTAACCGTTTGGGATTTGTGAAAATGTCGTTCGAATCAACCGAACTAGTTTAACCAGTTTAGGTTTAGGTTTTAAATTTTTGTGAAGTGGTTAACCATGTTAACTGGTTTTCATTAAATTAGTAGCACAATATGACATTTCAAAGTAATTAATTTTTTTTTCCCATGGTTGTTACTTTAAATCTAAAAAAAGTGGTGTTAACTGCGGTTAATTGTAAACCAAATTCAAAAAGGGGCTGATCATGTTTTCAATGCGGTTAATCGACATTTCAGTTTGGTTTTGGTTTTCGAGTTTCACAACCGCATAATGCGCTTTCGGTATCCCTTGAGTTGTTCACACTCTTGTTATGGATACCAAAAGATTCTTGGATTGCTGATGTATAATGAGATCAAAGATTGGATCTTGATCAATTACACATCAAGGGAGACGTGCAACCAATCTGAATATGGGGCAATTCACGTGAATTGGGGCAAAAGAGAGGATGAATCACGTGAGAAAGGTGAGGACTTTGAGAGGTTTGAATGATTTCTGAGGGATTATGGATTAGGGTTTGGGAAATATGGAATCTTTGTGGAGTTTGAGAGAGGGAGATGGACGAATTTGGGAAGCTATTTGGGAAGTTAGCGTGAGGCCTTTGTGGAGGTAGGAAGAGAATTGCTTGAAAGTAGGGAATTTGTTGGAGGAGAGAGAAAACGTTGGAAGTTTTTTATGGAGAGAGGGAGGATGTTTGATTGAGAGAGGGAGGGAGGGGTTGACGTTTGAGAGAGAGAATTGAGAGAGTTGATAGCCTTAGGGTTTATCTAACTAAGATAGATGAAAGTAACCATGATAGTTCAAGGGATCTATCTTCATACAGAAACACCACAAGAAAGAAACCATAGGGCTAACTTGACCTTTAACCTAGTTAAAGAAACACGTTCTAGGTTCAGGGTTCAATCTCTTCCTCACCACTTGGTTACCAAACCAAGATACAATAGAAGAGATCAACGAGGTTCTCACGAAACACTCAAGGGGTAAGCTAAAAGCTTAATTGTATTCATAATTCAAAGTTGCATGCCTTTGAGAGGCTACAAGCCTAGCTATTTAAAATAGACTCAGTCCTAAACCTCCTAGGACTCCTAACTTGGCGTGCAAGCCAAGGATTTCTAGTCCTAGGCGGCAATAACCACATTCTCCACCTTGGATTAGGACTCCTTATCCTAAGGGGAGTTGGTTACAACAACCTTATCCTAATAGGAATTGACTTTCCTAATCTAAGATGGATTAGTTACAAAATAAGCCAACCTTATCTAGGATATAACAACTTGGCGCCAAAGCTATCCCTACCACACGCCTATCACATACACCACACACTTCTAGAACATTCTAGAACATCCTAGAACATTCTAGCCTAATCTAGACTCCTAAAACTTGATGTTCAAGTTTATATATATTACTTGGCGTCTTACAAGACTGGAAATAATAAAAATACAATATAAAACTCACAAATCCTAACTAAATGCTAAAAATGTGAAGTTTACATCCAAAAGGCCAAAACTGTCAAATTCAAACTGAAATGGTCAAAACTGTGAAATTCACTTTGGGCTTTGGAACTGGGCCTTGGACATGTACTTGGACTCTTCTCTAGGATGTTTGGACATCCTTTTGCCATAGGTAGCACACAATATGGATGGGCCTTTGGGCCTCTATGCTCAATCTTTCCTCTATGGCCCGTTCTACCTCCTTGTAGATGAGTTGGGCCTCTTTTGATGGGCTAGTGATGTATTCTTCTCGTAAGGCCTTCTCCACTTCCTTGTAATCATATTGGGCCTTCTTTGTTATTGGACTTGGTGTGAAGGCCAATGATGGAATTCCATCATTCTCTATGAATCTTGGGTCTCCAAAGCTGAGCCCAAGGCTTGGTGAGCCTCCATTTCCTTCCATGAACCAAGGGTCCCCAAAAGTGAGACCTAAGCTAGTCAGATTTATTTCAGGCGTGGGCTGAAATACATCATTGTAATTGTATTTTCATCAAACATGTTTGTAGGGAAACTAATAAAGTGGTAGACTGGCTTAATTGCTAAGGTTGGTTTAGGTTCAAGAAATGTAATTATTTGGAAGCACATTGCAGATAGGGAGCTTTGTAATATCCTTTTGGAAGACAGATTTGGTAGATTTGACATCATTGTAATAGAAGCTTATTTAGCATCGTTTTAAGTTTCCATCTTGAAAACCATAAAATTAATTCTTATACCTTCCTAATTTTGAAAACGTGAGATAAAGGAACTACTCGTATGTATACAGAAGCAACTATATATGTATTAACATGGCAAAAGAGGGTAGTCATACACCGCAGGATAAGGTAGAAGAGACTGGTGTAGCATATTCCGAGTCATAAAAAAGGGCATTCGGTGGACATACTAAAACTATTACATCAAAAACATGAAATTCAGCAGACCTTGAAGCGACTCATGGGAAAAGAAGAGTATGAGCCATCCAATAAATTAGAATGCTGCAACCTGGACGACATCACGCATTGCCTAGCCCTCTTGATGCTGCAATCACGCCCAGATTCTTGATCCCCGACATCATCGCATGTCTGTTCCTCTTTCTCCTCCTCAACGATGGTTTCCAGCTTCGGAGTTTTCAGCGTCTTCAATGGCGACATCACTCGACTTGGGACTCTGTCTATCCATGCCTCCAATGCCATCACTCTGAGAATTTGCTTCGTTTGTTTTGTGTATATTTGTAAATTAATAAGCACTTGTTATGCAGATATATGAAGGAATTAAGGTTGGGGATGTGATTTTATATATATACAAGCCAGTGTTGGTAGGGTGGAGTTATGGAGGAGGAAATATCAAAGCAAATGTAGGTGGGGTAGGATACATATTAACGACTAGGGAAACTCCACGTGGAGAATGTGGAAAATGACTTTGCATTCACATGTGTCTCTTCGAGAATGCTTGAGCAATCATATTCTGCCGACCTAAGCCTTTTCAAATTTATTTTCCACAAATATTCCAACTACTTCTATCTTGACATGCTTTAAGTTCCCTCTAATCCCGCCAAATTATACAAGACATGATGGATTAGATAACTATTAATTTACACATATAATATTCTAATATATGAAACTAGTATTATTAAATTTTTAATAAAAAATATCATCATAAATATATAAATATATATATATATATATATATATATATATATAGGGAAATTGGATTCTAATAATCCCTACTTTTACAAATTGGATGACAATAATCCCTACTTTCAATTTATATTCTGGTGGTCCAAAAAAAAATAAAATTGTATTTTAGTGGTACCAAATCCATCACCATATTCTTTTCATTTTTTTATGCCTACTCCATATTGTTTTTGTTTTTTTGGTTCCTGCTCCCAGATAGTAATGAAATGCAGTTGCTAAAGCATTTTAAAAATTATTTTTTTGAGATTCCAAACAATTATTATGATTTTTTAAAAAGAATAAAATTGAAAAAATCATAAAAAAATAGAAAAAAAATTCAAAAAAATTGGGAGAAGTGCTGTGAATTCATTAAAAATCGTGGTAAAGTGTTACACAAAGTCATAAAAACTTTGACCGTTAATATTTTAATTTATATAATGATTCATCATACAAAATTGATTCATTAGATTCGTAATGAAAAATACTATTTAAAAAGTATAACATTATATTTTTTTGTAAAAATTTTATATTGAAAATTATTGATTAAAGATTGACACTGAAAACCGTAAATGACAGATAAAAAAGAACGGAAAGAGTACTATTGAAGGTGAACAATGACCATATTTAAAGTACGTATTCCTAAAGTTTGTAATAAATTGCAGGGATGGAGATGGAAGGTAAAGAGACAGTGGATTACGTAGCTCCAACATGGACCACTTCATTTGGCAACCCAAAATCATGGAGGCCGGCCCAACTACCTTCCCAACAGGCAATTCACAGGATCCCTCCACGTATGTAGTAAAGTTCCATCTTGATGCGGGTGGCCTTAGTTATTATTTGGCCACAAATGTAATTTCCTCAACGCTGGACAATTCTCCAAGTGCCATCTTAAGATTTCGATCGAGTGCTCTTAACCTGAGGGCTTAATAGTATGGTGACAGTATGATGACACCATGAAAGACAGATATTTGGAGGTGCGATAATTAGTCCATGTTACACCCTCCAATTTGTTACAGGGCTATGATTGTATCGTAGGTCTAAGAAGACGTTTTGTCTGTCTACTGAATCATTTCCATCAATGTCCAGAATTTATAACAAGATAACATCAAAGATTAAGTCATGTCTTTGCCAAACCGCAAATAAAGAAATCTAATGGGTAAATACTTATTGCGATAATGTCATGGTTGCTCTTTTCACTGTAACTTAATTAAGGTAGGATTGTTATAGTATTTTCCGCTATTTATGCCACTGCACCATGGTAATTAAGTCTTACGGATCTTGTAATGTATGTAGCGCGTGATCATATGAAACACAAAGTTTCAGTGAAAAGGGGATAATTTATGGGCATAAAAGATTACAAGAAATTAACTCCATTCATCCTCAAATAGATTTCGGCTGATCGCTTGCCTTAACAAATCAGCACGATTGCTTCGGATTAGTGTAGAAATAGTAATGTGAGAATCGATTATTCTAATTTCTAAGCATGCACCTTTTGAGTTAATTTTCGGCTGAGTTTCATGCAATCATGTAAAATCATGCTGTGATATGATGGGGTGATGATATATATCATTTCTAAGCCATTTTTTAGTGTCTTACTCTTGATTAAATTGATAAGTATTTCTTTTGATTTTTTATACTATTTTTTTAATAGTAAGTATTAATTATTAATTATCTATTAATGAGCTTTGGATACATTGTCTTGGGGAAAGACTCATATTATCACCCTTTATCATATAAAAATGATGAATTGGGGTAAGACACATTTTAAGTATTTTGCTCTATTATTAAAACCATATTATTATTATTATATATATATATATATTAAATTGAAATAAAATGATATGAATGAATTCAATAATTATAATATCTCATATAAATTGCATCAAATTATAATTTTATCCATTATTTTTTATGTTTAAAAAAAATGTCTTACGGACAATGTTGATTCGATTAGGGTACTATTTGTACTCGTTGGCGTAGCCAATGTATGCAAAGCTTATTATAATAGATACTAATACATTCTATTAGAAAAATTAGTGTCAAAAATCATAAGAAATATTAATCTTAGCAACTCCATATTCATTTTTGCAAGGTAAAGAGGACTTTGCATCATCTAGACATCCAATATATTCGCGTGGCTTCAAACCGAATACATTCACATGAAAAGACATATTAAAATATAAGATTATCATTAAGCCTTCACCTATCATCTTAAGCGTTTAGTTGAGATGGTTCCCCTTCCAATTTATTTATATACAAGAATAAACAAGTCCAATCTTTCCAATCACAAAACAATAATATAAAAAAACCGTTGACTAATTATAATGGTAATCTAACGGATCACAATTGACCAGGCCAGTGTAGGAGGAATACCAAACTAGTGAAACTAAAGTCAAACAAGATCGAATAATCCTCGACCTACATATCTTATCTGATTAATAAAGGGAAATTTGTGCCCGTAGATTACCCAAATGTAGGAGGTAATCCTAAACCACATTCAAAATTTCAAATCCAAGATCGATTAATCCTCCACAGTCCACACAAATCTTATCTGAATAAGGCAAATTTGAGTCCGTAGATTACCCAAATGATATATATTGTAATTAGAGTGTTAAGCCATTTGCACCAGAACCTTTTTTTCTTTTCTTTTCTTTTCTCTTTTTTTTTTTTGCAAGAAGGTTGAATCAACTATTTTTTATTTTTTTTAATTGGCTTGAATTATACTTAACTAATTGAAGAGTGCTTGGATAAAAATGACACTAAACTTTTTCAAAATTACAAATTTGTCATCCGAAATTTTCATGTCATCAGAATGCCATTCATCTCTGTTAACTGTGTCAAAAATGCCACTTTCACCGGATGTTTACCTACTACAGTCGGTAAACTGCAAGTGGACAAAATTAATTAACCCCCCTCCCACTTAATTATTTACTGCCTATATTTACTACCCCTCCCTCCCTTAAATGTTCATCTTCTTCTTCATCTTTCTTCTTCCTCCAAAACGCCATAACAGAGCTAAATTCTGAGATTCGAACTCAAATCTTCAACATCTTCCTGAGATCGGTCTCCATAGCTCGAGCACGAACCAAGGCGGACGGAAATGGAAGATCGCTCGGCGGCGGCGAAGAAACGAGCAGATTCGTCCCGGCGTACAGATCTAAAACCTTAATCTGCTTTTGTACAACTTCAGGATCAGGTCCCAATGGATTCGTCAAACACAGCCCTAGCACCGACGACTCACCTCCTCCGTTGTCACCACCGCCGTCTCCTCCTCCATCTCCGCCATCGTCACCGGCGCCGGAGAAGAACAATCTCGGCTGGAACTCCTCCCCGCGCTTAAGAATCTTCACACCGCCGTCACGGGCCCTTCGTCGGCGGCATTTAGTTTGTCAATTTATATATGCTCTATTTGGGTCTTTGTATGTGAATTATTTTTGTGGGTGTGGAAGAAATTTGGGTGAAATGGGTTGGGGACCTTTTGGGACCTGTTGGGCAAGTAAATTTGGAGCCCTTGAACTGATTTATGTGTTTAGTTCTGGAAAAAGAGTTGAACTTTGTGCTGAGTTGCTGGCGACCACCACCATACAACAACAACAGTCACAGCAGTCCCACAGGAGGCTGACGACGAGAGCCCCCATTGATGATTTTTATGTCAAATTAGGGTTTTTCAGGTTGAAAATTGAAGAATTAGACTGAAAGCCCTAATTTTTTGAGCCCAAAATTGAAGAAGATGAAGTGGGGAGGAAGCTCTGTTCTGGCGGAAGTTTTTGTAGTGAAAAAGATGGTGGATGAAGAAGAAAGAAGAAGATGAAGAACCAGGGGGAAGGAGTGGAGTTAATTTATGTTGTAAAAATATAAGGGGGAGGGTAATTAATTGGGGTGGAAGAATTTTTTGAGCCCAGAATTTAAGAAGATGAAGAAGAAAGAATAAAGAAGAAGATGAAGATGGTGGATGAAGAAATTAGGGTTTAATTAGGGTAGGTTATTTTGGTGGGGGAAATTTGAATGTATAATTATGAAATTAAACACCTTCATCTGCAAACAATCGGCTGTAGCAGGTAAATAGCTGGTAAAAGTGGCATTTTTGACCCAGTTAACAGAGATGAATGGCATTCTGATAACATGAAAATTCCGGATGACAAATTTGCAATTTTGAAAAAATTTAGTGGCATTTTTATCCAAGCACTCACTAATTGAAGGGGTGCGGAAGGGAACAGGGTGCTCATCCTTTTTTCTTTCTTTTTCTTTTGGCTGAATGACGACATTGTTTTAACCTAGGGTAGGTTACTTCTATGAGTGAGTATTTAGTCATTGCTTGAAATTTTTTTCTTTCTTTTTCTTTTTCTTTAATTGATTTTGGTTTTGAATTTTTTTTAATCTTATTTAGACCCCAACTCATTTAAACTTATAATGAAATGACAATGGATTAAAAATAAAAACACTCGGACTCAACTTTTATTATGTTAATGTGTTTTTATTTTTAATCCATATTATTATAAGCTTAAGTGAGTTGGAGTCTAAATAAACTTTAAAAAAAATTCAAAACCAAAATCAATTAAAGAAACACGTGCTTATGCTGCCTAGTCAACATTCCGACGCCGGAAATGGATTTCGGTTTAGTCCGAGTAAATAGGTTACAAGTTTGGATTATTTTCAGCCAAAAAGTGAGTTTTGATTATTTTCAGCCAATGACCTCCAACTTCGGATTATTTTGAGTCAAAACCCTAACAGATTGGCTGTACCAATATATATTTTTTTTTTACCATGACAAATTGACATATATATTTCAGAGTATGGTTGTCAATTGTCAAATGTCAATTGTAATGCAATTTGCCATTATGCTACATGATTATAGGCAAGTCAAGAAACATAAGCTTTGTATCATATATACTATATTGCTCATTGTACAACTTGCAAAAAACGTACACTTGGGTCTATAATCTATATACCGTCATTTGGGGCACGATGAAAAAGAGAAATTAAGCCAACATTACTTATGCTGGCCAGTATTCCTTCCTCACCCTCTCATCAACCAATTTGAGGTTCATCTGTTGCTAAAGCAGCATTGATAAACCTTCCACCAATAACTGATATAAACCCCAACAAAACAAGCAAACAACCCACTTGATGAACTAGTGTAGCAGCACCTCCACCACCATTCACACAAAACTCTTGATTTTCATCAGTGTTGCATTGTTCCTCGCTCTCGTCCTCGACAATCGTCTCCAACTTGGGAGATTTCAATGTCTTCCGAGGCGAAACCGCCCCGGCTTGGGATGCCCATGGCTCAAACACCATCAATCCGGCCTTCTTTCCCATCCCCATTTCCATGTTTCTTCTCTTTTGAACTGAACTTACATGGGGTGAGGAATTAACGCGTAAGGAAGACGTTATTTATAGTGTTGAAGAATCAATCAAAAGGGTGAGGAAATATCAAAGGGTGATTTTGTAAGATAGTTTTAATTAAGGTCAAGAATGCTTCCACGTTAATCATAGCGTACGTGAAAAAACGACTTGCAATTAACATGTGTCTTACGGCTACTGCACCCAGCTTCCAAACAATTATGTATTCATATCAATACCTAACGGGGCCAAAAGGGTTTTCTTGTTTTGACATATTATGTACTGTCTTATAAATCGTCAATTAATTAATGCATGCAATTAAGTGTATTTTCTTCTTGTTTTGACATAGCTAGTTGCTGTAACAAGGGAAGCCCGACTACAAGTGGAATTCAAGTTTATGCTAGGTGGCGTTATGATGTGATGACTAGTGTAAACTAGTCATTGCTCCTTCTTCCATTACTTTAGATCAAAATCACAGGCAGTCTTGAATTAATATGGTTAATAATCATTTTGAATTTCTTCTAATCTACTCTAAAAATGATATACAAGCATATTTGTATTATTACAAAGGATTTTTGGACGTTAATAGACTGAACTTTTGGGGTATTGGACAATAATACACTGAACTTTGAGGGGTGTGTTGGTCTGGACAATAATGCACCTGAAACAATTTCAACGGTGGCTCATTTGGTGGCGATCTTAATTACGTGGCCGACCGAGAAGATGAATAGACTAAATAATATCTAAATTTATGACATGTCAGCCGATTTACACAAGCAAACGTGATTTTATACAATTACAACAACAATCTCTCTGCAAAACACGTTTAAACAAATGAGATTTTATGTTTTGTTTTACTCTTTTCAAAATTGATTCTCTTTCTTATGTGTGGATTAGCTAACATGTCATAAATTTAAATATTTTTTTGGATCAATTCATCTCTTCCACGTCACGTAGGATTGTCATGATCGATCATTTCTTAAAATCGCTAAAATCGTTATTTAACGATTATTTTTAAAGTTCAGTGGATTATCGTCAAATACCCCAAAAATTCAGTATATTAGCATCCAAAAAACTCTATTACAAATTAATGTATGTTTCTATATTTTAAAGTACAACGTAAAGCATCAGAAACTGGGAATGTATTCCAGAAATATCTAGCTGTTCGTGGATAACGGAAAGGGGAATATGAAAGCGGAAACCTAGTACTTGTTATTTTGTTGTTAAATGGGATTCAAGGTTGAGGAAGGAAATGAGATAACATTGTGTTTGCGTACGTAGTTAATTTTGGAGCTTTACATTTGGCAACATGAGTAAGGGCCGAATACCTTGCTATGAAGCAATTTGAAAACTACTATCCACGAATATTGGGTGGTCTCATTCATGACACAGATTGTGGCCATGTTTTGTGAATGACTTTTCCAAGGGATTATTTAGCTCAAAATGGCATTTTCCTTATTTTTTGCCGAACAAAAATGTCTTTTTTAGTACATGGTTCATTAGTAAAATAATACAGTTGCTTTTATGGTGAAATAATACTTGAATGGCTACAAAGCGAATTTTTTTTGTTAAAAAGAAATCAACTACATAATTAATTATTGTTCTCTTTAAATTTTCTGGTAAATAAAAAGGAGGTTTTTTTTAAAAATTATATAACAATGATTGATGCATTAATGTTATCACCAATGGTCAGGCTACACCAGCCAAACACCAAAAAAATAAAAAAAAAGTGAAGCTGAGTGAGAAAAGGCAATTAATTGCGGGGGTCACCACAATTAATTGTCCTTGTCCAAGCTGGGTGAACGGATATATTAACGGAAATAGATACAATCAAAATAAAAATAAAAAAATGGGTCTAAATATTAATTATGGTACAATTTTTATCTTCAATTATAAAATATCTGGCTCACATTTATAATATTTTAAAAAATGAGCGTATTGGTGAAACTTCACCTACTAATGGCCCTAAGGAAGTACCACCGATTTTGTCAGCCAACGAGTGCAAAGAATGCAAGTAGTCTTGGCATCAAGAATTGTGCACAATGGCATATATAATGTCGTTGTTCCTTAATGTATACGTCTTTTCTATATCATCTGTCACTTTAACTAGCTTTCTTTTTCTCCATAATATTTGTAACTTTATAATTTCAATAATACATTAATTATAAATTTATCAAATTAACCTTATTAATTACATCTTTTTCTTCCATTTTTCTTTTTTATTCACCTTTTTCTTTTTTTATTCAACATTTTCATGTTTCCAACAAGCTAAATTAATGTTGAATGGTGGTTTTTTTGGTTTTTGAAATTATGTCTAATGTAACAAATAATATGGGAAGGGGGGAGTACATATTATATATGGTGTTTGGTGTCTAGTAAAGAATGTCATTGGGCTGAGTGGATACATTGTATATGTGAAAGGCTCTTTTTTATGCATAATTTCCAACTTTGAAGAACTTTGTGTTGGAGAATAGACTTTGTCTTAATTTAATTGGCAAAAAGTTATGATCAAAGATCATGCTACTGGCCTGGCGTGTTCAATGGTTGTAGGGATAGTAACTCAAATACATAATATTGCAAAAAACATTTTTAATAGATTCAACATTCCTACACAACTTCCTTTTATATAAGGTAGGATCATTTTATAGTTCAGAAACAATAGTAAAGCAGAGAGTTTCTGTTTATGTAGTGTGTACGGTTATATGCATTGCTTGACAGGAAACAAACATAAGGCGAAGAGCGAAAGAAAAGTTATCGACACCATCATCGGCGAGACTCCGGCATTGGACTAGTGGCTTGTTTTTTCAATTGATGATAAGTACTTATCATACTTATCATCAACAACACTGATTGACAATGTTCAACACTTATTAACATTGGCCAACACTGATCAACATTGTTCAGAACTAATCAGCACACTTTACATGCTAATGATGCATCATTTAACACTACAACATGATAGGTATAGAGAGATCGTTAAAAACAGTCTCCATATGCCTTAAACGGTCGCCGGATGGGGTAGGCGACCATTCATTGGCGATTGTTAATGTCGATCGCCTATAAATGGTTACCGGGCCTAGTAGGTGACCGTTTAATTAACAGTGGCCAAACTAACCTTTTAGATCGTAATATATTCACCTTTTGGGGTTTTGTATCGTAATATACCCACCTTTACCATTGGAAACTAATATACTAATCTTTATACGTAGGTGATTTTAGTGTATATATCATGACTAAAGTGATGGTGAACCGATCTCAAGGATAGTGTGACAAGCAGTGGAAACTTCCTGAGACCCATAAGAATTAAGAAACCGATAGAACCCCACTTAAATCATCATTGAGACCATTTCAGCACCATTAAAGCTATCGTAAATACATTAAAATCACCTATATATAAAGGTCAGTATATTAGTATCCAATTATAAAGGTGGTTATATTGCGATCTAATACCCTTAAAAGGTAGGTATATTATTATCCAAAAATCCTATAATTAATTATATCATTAAATATTATTAATTACTAATTATAACTAATTGATTAACACTAATCAATAATAACTTACTTATCATAACTCAAAAAGAACCTATTCTAAGAAAGTAGGTTGAGGAGCACCAACACCAAAGTTGCCATTTTCGTTAAGGCAAAGGTGAAGAGGAGGTTGGAGGCATCGGAAAATACAAGTGAGGAGGGATCTTATGAGTTACTCCGTTTTTATCTATATGTCGTCTAAAAAATTATGTTAAAAACTTAGACCATTAATATCTTAATTTATATAATAATTTATCATGTAAAATTGATGTCATTAAATTCGTAAAATACTATTTAAAAAAATAATATTATATTTTTTCATAAAAAATTTATATTAGAAATTATTGATTAAAGATTGACACTGAAAACCATAAATAACAGATAAAAAAGAATGGAGAAAGCTCCCACTTTGAACTCGCATTGAAGTTCTCGTTATTATGCCTCTTGAACCTGCTTGTCATTTGACCTCCTCAACTTCTGATTTCCAATTCCAATCTTATAAATCAAAATATTGCTCTATTTCATTCTTCCCAAAAAAAAATTTATTTGTAAAAAGGATAATAATGATAAGATATACGATAATTAATTATAGTGTTCCATCCGTTCCATATTAATTGTCCAAAATGTCGTCTTTGACTAAGAATTTCTTATAGTATATTTTATCAAAAAATTACAAAACTATATTCTTATGATAATACTTTTCGTTATTAATCCAATGATGGTATTTTCGTATATTAGAACATTGTATATATTGAGAAATTAATGACGTGTTGGGACAATTAATATGAAATGGAGGGAGTAATTAACAAGCTATGTTTTTAAAATATAATTTTAATTATGTAAGATTTAAAAGGCACAAAATAAATAAGGAGTGGATTTTGTTTCTTTTCTAGGAGTTTCAATTAACTATAGATAAAATGATTAATTGAAAAAAAAGTTATATGACTTAATTATAACTACAATATCACATATAAATTGCATAAGTTAGATTTTTATCCATCATTATTTATGTTTGCAAAAAAAAATACTTAAAATATGTATAATGGATGTGATTGATTTGATTACAGCGTTATTTGTATTCGTTCTCGTAGCCAAAACATCCAAAACTTCTTATAACCAATAATTAATAGTTACTATTAAAAAAATTGACTCAAAAATCATAATAAATATTAATTTGGTAAAAGTGAAGACCTTTAAAAATACGAATATAATTACAATTGCATGTATTATCACAACATAAACGTCGTGTCTTTCGTTCTTTTATGTTGAGCGGACGAAATTAATTAATAAGGAGTCCTTCATGAACCACAGAAACGCAGAAACTTAAGGAAAGGGGGAGATTAAAGCATAGAAGAGAAAAATGCGCTACTTTTAAAAGACTTTTAATTAGAATCCTATAAAACTGTATCACCCTCTCACAATCTATCCTATCATAATAATCATATTGATCAAGTGTCAAAACTACACAAACAAACAATCAAGAGTACGTACGTAGCTGGATCAAAGATGACGGTGATCGTATGGCATGACAGCAAAGAAGTTCCCGTTCTTCCAAAGCTGCCCTGCGATCGGCCGAACCCGAACGCAGTGGTAGCCCAGGACGGCAGCGGGCAATTCACGACCATCATGGAAGCCCTGAACACCCACCCAGGCAAAGACATCGAGGGTCACTTCGTGATCCACGTCAAGGCCGGAACGTACCACGAGGAAGTCCTGGTCTCCAAGACACAACCCAACGTCTTCATGTACGGCGACGGCCCAACCGCCACCGTCAACACCGGTAACAAAAACTTCGGCATAATGGGTGTCAAGACCTCCCAGACATCCCCCTTCAACGTCGAAGGCCACAACTTCTTCTGCCGTGACATGGGCTTCCAGAACACCGCCGGCCCAGAAGGACACCAGGCGGTGGCGCTCCGAGTCAACAGCCACCACGCCGTGTTCCTCAACTGCAGGTTCGACGCGTACCAGGACACCCTCTACTGCCAGGGCGGGTCCCACTTTTTCCGGGACTGCGAGATCCTGGGGACCATAGACTTCATATTCGGGAACGGAGTGACCCTGATTCAGAACTCCAGGATCATTGTCAGGAAACCGGGTCCCAACCAGAACACGAATGTTGTGACTGCGCAGGGAAGGGATAAGGATGATGAGGATACTGCGCTCGTGCTTCAGGGATGTATGATTACGGCTGAGCCGGAGCTGGTGGCGGCTAAGGACCAGGTCAAGACGTACTTGGGTCGCCCGTGGAAGAAGTTCGCGCACACACATTTTGTGGAGTGTGAGATTGGAGACTTTGTGGTGCCTGAGGCTTATGAGCAGTGGCAAGGAGAGACGTTTCATGAAACCGCCATCTACGGGGAGTACAACAACCGGGGACCGGGGGCCGACACGGGTAACAGAGCTAAGTGGCCTAATGTGAAGGTGTTGTGCAAGGAGGAGGCGGAGAAATTCTCGGCGGCTACGTTTTTGAAAGGGGCTGAATGGGTCACAAACACTGGTATTCCCATCCATTTGGGTTTGACCTCTTAATAACTAACCATGTCTTTACTATAAGGACCAGGGTTATTGACTTTGAAGGACGATCCAGAAAGTATATTGACCCTAAAAGTTTAATAGGATTTTTGCAATTAAATTGACTAGACATGACAAATATACATATGTTATCCATGATTAATAATATCTGTTATTCATGGATATTTGGCATATTTAGTCATCAATTTGAATCTCATATTTAATTGTAAATTTGGATCTTATGGTTATGCTAAATCTTTAGGGTCAATATTCTTCTGGATCATCCTTCAAGGTCAATAACCCTAAGGATTATCCAAGTGTTTGTGTAGGTACACTTTAGTTTTGCCCTAACTACATACATACATCCTCGTCTGATCTATTTTGGTCTTCAGAGCTAGAACCAAACCAGGCGTCATAAAATGGCTTGGGAAGTTTCCAAATCAAATTAAATTGGACCGTAAATAAGATGGTTTAGTTTAAAACATGGTGATTTACAAACTTATGCTAAGTTATACACATAAGATTTACTTCTTGTAATGTATTATTAGAAAGGGAAATGAAGAGATAAAACATAGTGAGATTTTAAACTTTATTTATTGTGTCAATAAAGTAACCAAAGGAATTTGTATCTTTGCCGAAAATACAAAAGCAATAGGTTGTATTGTCATATTTTCTAATTAGAATAATCATGAAGGGTTACAAGAGTATTTGTTTGTGGAAAACTATTATACTTATCATGGTTTACAATCTGGCTTGTTTTTAAATTCCAAAAAATTTATCCTTTTTCGGATATTTTTTTGGGTGAGGGGAAAGTAGGCAGCACCAGGAGTATAACGAAAATGGATCCTTTGTATTTTTCCCGAATAAATGCTATCAAGCACTTAATTTTTTATTTTTTTCGATAATTCAAAACCCATCATAGGTAGGAAAAACGATCATAAGTTATTCAACCACAACTCAACACAGAATGAAAATAACGCCTCAAATGCTACAACATCGCCAAAAAAAACAGCTAAAAGACTTCGAACAAAGAGTGCAAAAAGAGAACCCAAAAGAGACTCTCAAAACAACAGCTATGAGCAACTTCGACTAATGATACAACCAAATTATTTTTAGGATCATCCTTCATTAAAGACTTACCATTGGGCTTTGGCATCCATTTCTAGAACATCTTCTTTCGGCTATTAAAACTAGAACACATATTCTTTAGAAATTTAGCCCAAGACACCCTCAATTTGCGATTTGCCACAATCAGCCCCTCCATCCTACAACAAAAATGGCTCTGTTATCGTCCATCATTCGATCAAACCTCACAAACCCAAATTTCAGCCCATTTCATTTCCCCACATTCGGAGGAATATAAGCATCAACAATCCGACCAAATTTACTAAACAATTTCCTCAAATTCATACAACCAAAAAATATGATAGGTTATCTACAAAAACTAAGTGAGGCTGGTAAGCCAATCCTTTAGAATTCGGCCTGCAAGGCGGAGAAATCAGTCAAGGAGCCCAATCTAAAGATGAGGGAAGTGTTATGCAGTACGAGTTTTAAACCCTTGTGGTGTATCATTATTGGCATTCAAACAACTATTGAGCCCCAAAAATTCATTAAGGATGACTACAATTTCCCTAGCCCTAACCAATGGAAAGTTTGCCACAGAAAGAGCTTAATATTTAGTTAGACATCTAATTTCTGAACCCAGTTATCTTCCTATTTATCGGACAATTTTAGGTCATGGTCTATGTTGTCAAAATCGGACCTATTATCAAATCGGTTTACCCAGTGAATCAATGGGTCAACTGATCAGATTAAGCTGCTTGTCGCGGCTAGCGGTTGGACCGGTCAAAAATCAAAATCAACATGACTCGTCCATGAGTAAAAAAAATTTCTTATACATTCTGAATAATTACTTAAGTTCTTAGAATTAACATAAACTATCTTACAACATTAGGATTTTTAATTGTTTTTGTGAGACCAAGGCAAAACACTTCAAGAACATTAATATGAGCAGGTACTCATTTCAAAGAAAAACTAGGAGTAGCTAACTGTGTGTTGATGTGTTATCCAAATCAATGTTTACGATGCATGCCTCAGTTGTAGGCCTGATCAATAGGTCGGGGGTGGGTCGGGGCCGACCCATCACTGTATCGGGCCACGGTCGGGTCAGTATGAGCGTACAAAAGGGTCAAAGCGGATTATGGGCCACCTAACCCTGACTCGTCCAAGACCTGCCCATTTCGTTTTCTCTCTCTTAGAAACGATTTGAATCCAGATCTTGGCGAGGGTTGCTGTCATGGCTGCAACCTCCAATTATGCTACTTGTGAGATGAAGATGATTATGGAGATGGCGATCGACCGTCGTGATTTGAATCCAGTAAACAAGAGCAGAGGGCTTTGATTGAAGTGGACGGAGAAGGAGAAACGATTTGATTTTTTCGAATGTGAGAAGCATAAACCACAATTAATTCAATTTGGGATTTTCGCATCATGAATATTGTGACTCTTTTTTGATAGATTCATATCAGATATTGGAGAACGCAGATCTGGGATCTCGATCTATTAACAAATAGGTCTCTTAGGGAAGTTGGGATTCTGGAAAGTGAACCATCAGAATTCAAAATAATGATAGAGATGGTATTACTGACCCTTAATGTGCCCCTTACTGATCCGCGACCGACCCACTATTATGCTAGCCCATAAAAGCCCGACGCTTTTTCAAATCTGCAAGGGTCTTGACCCTCATAACCTGAGCCCAACCCTTGAGGCCCAGAGGGCCCCCGATCCAATGACCAGCCCTACTCAGCTGTATCCCAAGTCCCAACATACATATTCATATAGATCAACATTAATTTGGATAACACATCAACACCTTGCTTGCTAGTACTCCTAGTTTTTCTTTGAAATAAGTACCTGCTCATATTTCCCCATCCAACCCTCTCCGTCTAACCTAAACGCCTTTTATTTGCAAGAAGTGGTGAAGCTCATCTCCTTTCTCTATCCCCTCTAACCCATCTTATGTCCTCTGTACGTCTCCAGTGATTGTCATTCGCCGGGAACTGGAAGGAAGAGACTAGAGGTAGGGAAGGAAGGAAGCAGCATGCTCACACAGAGGAACATGGCGATTGGAATTTAGGGTTTTAGCCCAAAAAATATATATAATTTTATGCAAAAAGAATGAAAATGTGGTTCAAACCGGGTCAACCGGTTTTTTCGATTTCTTCACTGTTCGACTTGTATGATGAGTTAACTTAAACTTGAACCGGCTATACCATCGGTTCACGGTTGAACTGATTGGTTCGGTTTTGACAACACAGGTCATGGTAGAGCCAAGTGGCAGATTTGGTAGAAAACTCACCATTATAAGCGAGTCTTCAACATTGATCATCCTGTTCAGGAAATATTAGCAATGGAATGTTGAGAACTAGATGTGTTAACTGTGCGGGTGGGAACTGGGTAACTTTCAACTCATCCCAATAGCCTTGTTGAATAAATTCACTAACCTTTATTTGACTGTATGATATCCTTAAGGACATTAGTTTGGTTGGTAATAGTCGACAAAAGGGATTGGTGGCACCAATTATCATTTCAAAAATTGATGGTACTTTCGTCCCTTATTTTCTATCTTAACCTTTTACGGAAAAAAGAAAAAGTTTTATAGAAATTCTTCTAACCCCAAGAGTCCATCTATTTTGGTTTATGTGCAAACAATTTCCTATTTTGTCCATATTTATCTATCATATGAGAAGCCTAAATGCCATCTTTATCATACATGATCTTCCGGATAAGTTTCCAATTCCATTGGAAGCCTAAATTAAGTGCATGACACTCTTTCTAAAGCCTATGCCCCTTGTAATTAAGTTGGCAAATCATATCCCAATAGATAATTTACATTCCTTCATTTGAGTTCACTTACCAAGAGGAGAGTTTCTTATTTAGGTTTTCAAGTTGGAGAAACGAGTTCACCTTCTTACTTCCAATAATAGAAGGGCAACCAAAGTATTTACGGATCCTTAGGCAGCGATATTGAGGACATAGTACTATTGAAGGACTACAGCACATTGTTTGCAATTGCAGTGAACCAAGAATTGATAGGTCGACCAAATGGTAACCATGGACATGGTCTCTAATGGATGATTTTGCTTGCCACAGGGGAAGAAACACTTTGTAAAAGTCCTTTCTCATCCCAATTCTTAGCAACCTATAACTTCAGAAGCATTTTAAAAAAACTCAACATCATAGGCTATGATGGCACATAACTTGGTCTATTCGTAAGACGAAGATTACAGTCTACAAGATGCCAATTGCAAGTAAGCAAGCAAAAGATGAATAAGAAAAGAGAATGGCTCGTACAACTTTATTGTCCCTATTCTTACAACACAGAACAATCGCAACCTAATCACAGACCAACAAAACAAGCCGTCCCAAGACAAAGTGCCGAAAAATTTTCTCAATCATCTCTCAAGCATATATTGAAGGGAGACTCCCTGTTCAAAATAAAATAGACTCGATACATTTTCCTCAAAAACATCCCAAGCATGTACACCACCAGACCCCTGAAAATGTTCTTCCCTGCAAAAAGAGCACATCATCAAGGAGCCAGAACAGGCGCTGGAGCATCTGATTTCGAAATTGTATTTGTTTCGCTATTTTAAAGCTGCCCTTAATCCTTATAACATGGATAATATGCCTTTGGCAAGCATAGATGGATGCTTCAGCAACTCCAGGCATTTCACAGAGATTCTCATCTGCTAGATCGGAAAGAAACCGTAGTGAAATAGAGAATCAACACTTTAGCCGAGCAAATCCTTGAACAGGTTTGGATTTTGAGTTGTTGGGGTGACGCCCATCTGTCTCACCAACGAGTCCTTTTGAAGGGCCTCCTTAAGGTTAGGGCCCTTGGTTGTCTGTGATGCTACGGCAGCTGCATTGGTCCCATGGCCATTCTTACTACCACTGTTTGGGGCTGATGACCCAAATAGAAGATCACTGTCCCCACCTGTCGTCACGGTTCCATACAGTCCCATCAGATCAGAGTCTGTGGAAGAACTGGTGGCAGCAGAATTGTTGGCATACGAAGCCCCTTGTCCTGGCTCTAGGAGCCCCTCTAGCTGCCTGAAAGGGTCACTTGTGATTGAGGAATTGCCAGAATTATTGTCAGGTTCACCCAAATCAAGCAGGTCAGGTGGAGGTGGTGCTGGTGCCGGTGCCGGTGCCTTCCCCTTCTCTACAGCTGACTTAGCTTCCACTGCCTTTGTAGGTCTATGGCTAGATGTCGATTGCCTTTTTTCTGCTTTTGATGCCCCGCCAAATAGTGAAGCAGCAAGCTTCTGCTTTTCTTGAGAAATTTCTGGTTGTGGCTTCCTGTAGTCGTAAGAGCTATCTCGGGCTTTTGAGCTTACATTGCTTGCGCCATTATGTTGGGAGACACCATCAGCTGTATTCTGAGCAGAAGAGCTTGGCGTAGAAGGAGCTGGCGATGAATAGGTTGGCCTTCCCCATTTCTTCTGCACGCCGTCAAGCCTTAGCTTGATCTCGTTGGACCCCGCATCAGTTTCTAATCTCACTGATGAAGTCTGATGGGTCTCTCTGGAATACGATAGATCAGGTACAGGGACAAGATCCATAGTGGGCACTAGTGAGGGTGGAGCGGGTTTTGATTGTGGTACTGGTTTCGGAAGCTCGTAGGCCTCAAACCTAAGTCCATGGGAGGATGGTTCATGGTGACCTTGGCTTTTGAAGCTACTGATACTTGGAATTCCAGAACGCTGTTCTTCAGGAACATACGGTTGAGCCCCATTCATTAGTGCTTGCTCCACATAATTGTTGAGGAACGAAAGGTTTTTGTCGACCTGCAAGTTCATCAGGAGACATAATCATCCAGAGAGTACTTACCCATACAGAATAAACTCTTCAACATTTAAGCCACAAGAGATCTCTGTATGGCATTCTCAGCAGAGCCAGAAAAGGTGAACGTTAAACAATAATGGAAAAAAATAAAAAAGAAAAGAAAAGGTTGCGATGCTAAATCGCTTACTCTGTGATAACTTAAAACGGATATGCAAGCGGGTAACATCATTCTCATTTCAACTTATGCCAGTGTTCCTTCTTTAATTGCACTACACAACCTAAAACGGAATCACTAATCACTGTTCCAAATGTACACACTTCATCCCTGGCAAGCATATCCAGAGCCCCCTCTTTTCAGAACCCACAATAGACTGACCAAAATGAATGGTTTCTTAGGTCAATTCTAGAGCATACATTGGGAAAAAAGAGTTTCCTGATTGTTGGATAACCTAAGCTGCCATCAACGGTCTGGCAATGTCGTCCCTTCCACGTGTCTAATACAATGCTGCCAGATTTAATAAGGCAATATAAAGGTCAACCTGAATTCAAATGTGGTTTTTACCAACATATTCAAGTCCAGTAAATTATGATGTTCCATCAAACAGCAACGTCCCAGACAGTAAACATTAGTAGCCTCCACAAATAGTCTGAACAATTACTCTCACTCCAGCATGACATATTTTATCTTTTCAAGATAACCTGGGGTGCCTGGGTCAGCTTTCCCACCTCAACTATTCCCTAGGGGCCCTGAAGTTAACGTCCAGGAAAACCCTCCAGTGACCTTGATGGACACAAACCTGTGACTACTAGGGTATAATCCCATTGACTTCCCAAGAGAGCTGCCCATCAGGGTTCCAATATTACAAGTAGTTAAGACAATAAGTTGTTATATCAGATTTAGCTGCTTCAAGAAACACAAGGGAATGCTCACCTATGCAAAATGTTCAATTTTAAATGAACCACCCACATTATTTATATAAAAATAAATAAAATAAAAAGAAGAAAGAAGAGGGAAACAAAGAAAGAAGGAAAGAAGAAAAACTGATAACAACAGTTAGCAAAATGAAGACAGGTGCATCGAAATTGCAAGGTTATAACCTCAATGTCCTCACAGCTTGCATCAAAGGGCAATATGCTTTCAACGGATTGAGAATCCAAACCAATGACCGCCTGCAATTCATATGCACGCTGCTGCAAATCTGTTGAGTGGGAAGCCGATAGTTCTTCAATCAATGCTTGACACTGAGGGAAATAAAACCATTAAACAAAAATCATCAATTTGCGATCACAATCAGAATCAAAATTAAATAATAGCACATATATGAAAATGCAATCAACAATGACAGAAAGGCAAACCTTATGCAGAGAAAAGCATGAAAACATAGTAAATCTGATGTCAGAAAATGATCAAGATATGGTAGGTCATTATGCAAACATGAGGACTGATTGAGCACGATCGACAAATGGAAGACTGTAGTTTTCTTCCATAATGAAAACTACCACGAAAAACATCCAATGACATACTTAGACATGAATGTCCAGTCAAAACTCAACCATACCAAATTGATTTTTCACCTTGTGTAGTATGTGCACCTGAATCATTGCCTACGCCATTAAAAATGAGATTTCAAAAAGGACTCAAGAGTATTTAATATATGATACATATCTGACCCTGGGACTTCAAGTTTTTGGCTACTCTTAGACCTAGGAGGGTCCTAAGAAGTTGTGTAGCCTCAGGTTAGGGTAATTCCTTGGATGCAAGTCAATTTTTCCCCTATATAGACCTGATGGATGAGCAAAGAAATGGCTAGGTCTGGGTCAATGCTTGTCAGGGTCAAAGTCGCCATTCCTTATCTGGCTCAAAGATGGAAAAAAGTTACAAGGAAGAACAAAAGTATATGAAAGAAGGGAAAAGGTAGCAAGGCACACGCCCATGTCATTTCAAGGCCAAACGAGCATCACGAAGGTCACAACCATGACTCGTGTCATCCAACAACACATTCGTGACCACTGCAATATTCGGGTGCCCCGTAGCCCAAGTCAAGACGACACGGGACCGTGTTGTTGATTGACACGGGACAATGTCATTGATCGACAAAGCCGTGTCGCCCACCCAAACCAGGATACACGACACGGTCGTGTCATCAAACAACACCCTCGTCTCGTCTTTGAATATCACGGCTGTGTGGGTTTTCCTAATTTCGGGGATTTTCCCCTTAACCCATGTAATTACCCTTTTGCCCCTCTCCCTTATTCTGATGTACCCCTCTTCCATTAGTAAATTATGTCTAAGCTAGGGTCCTTAAAAGTAATGGACATTGTTGATTATCAAAGATGAATGACATTCGGTATTTACAAACCCTTTTCAAATGCTAAGTTTTATCCATGGTGGTCTATGGTGGTGCTTTGATTCCAACCTTTAGAGAATATTTGGTGTTTATTTTTACACCATTCTTGGTGATTGAAGAAGAGTTCTTAGTTGAGTGTTGGTGATTATTCTTTATGCATTCATCCTTGAAGCCCTAAATCCACCTTGGTGGAGATTCTCATTTAGAGGTATTCATATCTTGTTTATTTTTCTATTTCCTTATTTAATTACAAAATTCGTAGCTTTTTTGGGCAGTGTTGTTTTGGAAGGCTTAATGACCATATTTGGGGTAGTTTGACCTTGTTTGGGTCCATACATGTTAGATAATCATATGGGTCTTGATTGCTGGAAGTTGAATCAATTATGAGGCTATTTTGGTGTTGTTTGGAGCTCTTGAATCATTTTTTATGGGTTATTGGGTTGTATGATGCACAATGGATCCTTGGGCCAACCTTCATGATTTATTCGTTCTATAGACCCCTGGGTAAGCACTCATCAATATAGAACGACCCCTGGGACATCTTGTTCGAATTCTGCGTGATGCAAAATTTGCGGCAGTTCACAACTGAAACTAACAATGACCATTACTGACCAACACTCAAGGGAATGATTATTATTTTCAAATGATACATTGTAATTGCCTAGTAATTACTACACCTGAAGTTCCCTAACATAGAAAATGTACACTTCAAATTTAGGGGAGCATTTTTTCAAATGCTCCATCAATTAATGTCGATGTGACTGACTACAAGCGTAGAGGCCAGCAATAGCTAGTGACAGCAGTTACGATCCTGCTGAAAAGGTGTAACTATATAGTTGCTTTATTGATTGGATGGTCATTCTTTTCCGAAGGCTTAAAATAGAAGTGCTAAGCTCCCTCTATTCTTAGAAATGAGTTTTCAGAAAAGGAACTCCTGAAAATCCACTCAAGAGTTCCCAAAAGTAAGGAAGCATAACAGGGAGCATTAGAAACAACTCTTTTCTTGAGGATGAGCAACAGAGGTTTATGGGAAAATCAAGTCAAGAATAAAAAGATACTGTTTCACAAAACAGCCTCCCCTTTTGCCCACTGCGGGCAGAGGGGGTTTTCCACAATATGATGTCCATTTCAAGGTGAAGGGAGACCAACTACAAATTCAGGCAACCAAACTAAAATTACAAATCAGACATAACCAACACCCAAGTAAATCACAAAAGCATTTCACTTCACAACAAAGAGATCTACCTCAGGAAGCATATCCACTTTTCTCCCAGCAGCTATTTCAAAAGCATATATCTTCATCAGTGCTGAAACTGCATATCCCTTCAAAATTAAAGGGGAAAATATCAAACCACAGGAATAGCATACAGATGAACCACACAACAAACAAGAAAAGATCTAGAGGTTTCCCAGAGCAATAAATAAGAAAAACAAGAGTGCTAGACTGACAATCTGAAGAACAGAGCTATATCTATTCAAAAGGATGTCAGCAGTGCGAATGCATAAATAACTGTAGGAAAATACAAAGAGCAGAATATTGAGGAGAACAATCCAACGAAGTTGACTCCTAAAAGGCTTCAAAAGTACCTTCACAGTATCATCAGTTGAATAGGCCTCAGCAACGTCACAGAGCTTTCCTGTGATGTACGAAGCAGAATACTTCCCACATGCAGTTCCATATTCTCCCAACACCCAGCAAATAACCTATAATGACAGACACTAAAACCATAAATCAAAGAAGAAGGGGGAAAAGAAAAAGACAGCTCCTGGAAAGGCTTACACAGCTAAGTTACTGTAAATCGGCAGCAGATGTAATGAACTAGTTCATACTTAGATTAAACTTTTGCAGGATTTTGTGGATGCCACCAGCAATACTAAGTAAATGACTAAAATACAAGTTTCAAAGTTCTGGTGTTTGCACATGCAACGAGAAAGTATCATGTCGAAGGCTACTCAAGACTTTCTGTGTACAGAATTCCTGTCACTAGTAGGGTGCATAGACCCAATCCATCCAGATTGTACCAGGTCGAAGCCAACCGCAGATTCAGGCAGGGTTGAGAAAGATTTCAGAACTAGATTTGGGACACAAAGATCTAGGTATGTCAGCCATTCTGTAGCTTAATGATGTAGAGTGAGTGTTAAATGAAAATGTACTCTACATAACCAGGACACAAAGATATCTAAGTAAGCTTTTACATTAACAAATATTGATTACCTATCCCCAAGGCAACAGAGGAAAGTAAATAAATAAACAGACAAATTAATATCAGAGGCACTCAAAGCTTACTTGAAGAAATGTGGACGGCAGTTTTGGCTTGCCAATAAGGCCCAAATATGACTCAACCTGCAAATATAAAATAAAAATATTCACATAGATAAGATATCATTATCAGAATAAGCATTTTGAGCAACATGACAAACAAATAAAGACATCATTTTGTATCGCCCACTGCCAACACATTAGATGGCCCATTCTACAAGAACTTTCATTGATTGAATACTTTTACATGTTCTGTAGCACGTTAAAAATGATTCAAAACAAAGGGCATTGAATTAATCATGTCAGATTAAACAAAGACTTTGCAACTAACAAATGCAGGATCATCATTCCTTGGTGTAGAAGTCTAGAGGTCCCAGTTTCCTGATAAATTGAAACCCCAACAAATGGTAGATTCTCCCAGCAACCAAACGGAAAAAAAGAAAAAGAAATTCACAGTATAACCATATTTCAGACAAAAAAGAAATCTTGCCTAGCAGTATGTTATTTCTAACTACTTAAGTAGTAGCACATTTCTCAAAACTTATAGTCTCCAATGGTGTTAGAGGACTCTTTGTTTCACCTAAGCACTGCTTTTGGATCGTATAGCTGCATATATACATAACACTTCGCCACAATAGTTGGAAAATGACTAGTCTAACACCTAGAGGCATAACCTTACTAATTACTTTAGCCAAGTTCATGTAACATAGCATGCACAAGCACAGACAGACTTCCATAAAATGCAATTCCTGTACAGACACTTACAAAGCAGACCATTGGAATCTTCAGATCCCTGCCCACCATGCCCTCTATTTAGAATTTTTGATAATAAACTTCTGAAACTACACATATCACATCTCAGTGAGTTGTCAGTCATAACCGTGGAAATTCAATTCAAATCTATTACTAAGAAACAAAATTTTACCCAATATTGTACATTGTAATCCCCCTCTCACCTTAAAAATGGTTCCACAAGGAGGAATAGTATGCTAGTTATCCTCCAAAAATAATATTTAGCATCATCACATATTTCCATAAAAGCTGGAAAATAACAAAAATAAGACACAGTAGGCGCTAGCGTCTAGACACTGGTCATGAGAAAGGAAGAGGCAGAAAATGGGAGGAAAAAAGATCATCAACAGAAAGCATACAAATAAGACAACTTATTTTATTGTCATCACTGGTAAGGCTTTTTTATGTTGTAGCATGTTGGGGACCAATACAACGCAGACCTACAATAATACTTAGATGATTCCCCTTTATCATCCAAACAAGCTAGATCATAAATAAGCAATAAAGTTCAGTGAATATTGAAACCAATTAAAAGAATTATACATGAATATGAAATGCATCCTCCACTCTGTAAATGTGCAGCCATTTGATGGACATAGGCACATAAACTGCTGAAGAGACTTCTTGTCTAAAGAGACATTGATGGTGGTAGAAGAAAAATGGAATACAAACAATGTGTGTCTTTTGCATGTATTGAGTTTGAGAAACAAAATGGCTGCGTGGGTGTTAGTGTCTACCCATGGAATGTTACTTGTTGGGGTTATATGCACAACTAAATAACTGCAGGGTTGGAGGGGGGGAGATCTCCCCTTCAGTAAAAACCAAACCAAATGAACCTAGAAGGCATTCTATCCTACAGAGATTTACACAAACACAAAGTGTAAGGATAAATTGTAAAAAATAGAAAGAAGAAAAGAACGACAACAACAACAAACTCCCAGGGAAACACGTTTGAGCACAGTCTGGGGGATCCAGATATAGGCAGCCTTCCCCCCAAAAAGAAGAAAAGAATATGGATTGATTTGTTTAACAATTCCATCCATAAAGAAAGCTCAAAAAAATATCATCAAATGAAAACGAAGAACGTCAAGCACTATGTAAGAATGTCAAAGAAACGCACAGCGGATAATCTCAACTGACTATCTGCTGTAGCATCATCCTCTCCAAACCCTTCTGCAATCAAACGCATCAAGTTGTGTGCCACCTTAATATTCACCAAATCGCCTGCATGCTCGAATACTCTATTCATTGTCTGCAAAGCCAAAACAGAGTAAGGATCAACAACGAGAAGGTATGGAGTAGATACGCCGTTATCCATTATGACCTTATCACTTTCTAGGTTGGTCTTACAACTATCTGCTTTAAATCAAGAGAACTTAGTTTTAAACATAAAAACAACATTAACCTCACCAAAAATATACCATATTAAAAAAAAGGGGGGGGGGGGACTTTGAATAGAACAATCAGTTGAATTCTAAGTATGTGCATTTGCCGTCTAAAGGAAACTCTGGATCATTTTCAAAAGAAACTAGGACAGTCTTAGTGTGGCGGGTAGATTACAGACAACAAAATAGTGCATACCTGAATAAACCACTGATTGCTGGGGGCAAATTGCTCAGCAAGTTCCACACACCTTGATGATATTTCAGTTTTATAATGACTATCATTGATATTTATCATATAATCAATCATACGATCTACAATCACTTCCACATTGGATGACTTTGTCATTTTATATAGAAGTTCAAAGGTTTTCCGCTTCAGTGTGTCATCTGGATCCTGTATAATCAAGGGTAAGTCAGATACAGAAACAATATCCTCCACTGGCAATAAAAGTGTCACGGAACTTTCAGAACTGCTGAAAGTTCGTGAATCACCCAATTAACACATGTTAGGAGGACTAAACTAAGTCCAAGAATACCCTGAAACATCAAGTTAGAGATTCCCCGTGTATTCTTCAAACAAAAATTGAGTCCTAGGAAAAGCTCTAGAATACAAACTACATCAAGAATCATTCACCAAAAAAACAAAAGAAAAAGAACTTGACCATGCATAATGCCTTAAACAGATTGAATAGAGCAGAAAAAATGGTCTCTGCTAGGAAATTCAGCATGCTTTCCTTGATTAAATTATATCACAAACTGCTAGTGTTTAAACAGATTGGGTATCCTTTGACTTCTGATGGATTCAACTATCATTTGTTGTTTAGAAGATACACAAATAGACCCTAGATAAGGGAGGTGCAGCTGATGTTCTGCTTCTATTCTGTGTAGATCTTATCTGTCTGACACTCAAACAATGGCCTTACAGCTGATGTTCTGCTTCAATTCATCAATAGGCATAAAAGGTGGCAGCATTCATCCATCCTTTCCACCAATGAAATCTGTACACTATTTTTCTAGGATCCACTAAGGACCTAGGAAGGAAGCAGTTTGACATGCCAGGTTAACAGAAAACAGTACAACAAAAGGTGAAAAAGACTACATATGCAGACCTTACTAATCATATACAATGATACAGGAAAATAGAAAATGATTCGATAGTTTTTCAAGCAACAAGACCAAGGTTTGTGCTCTCACCTCCAAGCAATCAATCACTGCCAATTGATGTTGTTCAGCTACTTCTGGGCTAAGTTTAATCAGCCGTCCAAGGGCATCAATGCCCATGTATTTCAAATTATGGCTGTCACTCTGCTCATTAGTAAAGTAAATGTCAAACAAACACCCAATAAGGCGCAGCAATTGAAAAAGCAATTAATATGACACAGTAGAACACACCTTCAGAAATCGAGATATTGCATCCGCTGCAGCCTCTAACAATTTTGCATTGGGATGTATAGCAGCTGCACAACATACAGCCTCATAAAGGACAGCATTTCCTATATTGGTGGATGAATCAGCCTTCCTAATTATGTCATGCACAACGGTATATATGTGTCCACTTGCATTCTTGTCCCCACTACCCAGCAATGAAAGAATTTTGAGCAACTTAATCTGCACAACCAATGGTAGTCCCATTATGACGATGTTATGAGAAGTAGAATTGTCAAGCAGCAGTAGCGGAAAAAGTAAAGGGTTCAACATTAAGCATGACTATCAGACAATGAAATAGATGAAAAATTGAGGACTTGACACATTATAATAGAAGAGGATCCAAAAGTCAGCAGCCTACTCATCCAATCATCAGTATGTATACCACTTGATCCTAAAATCTACTTATCAAACCAAGAAGCAAGGAAACAGTTGGAGAAGAGCTTAAACTGGTAGTAAAAACCTCTTCAAAGTACTGGCAGCCTATTCAAACAAGTTGTAAAAGCCTAGAGGAAAATGACATATTCTGCACCAGTCATAAAGAATGACACCTTTGTTTAAATTCTTCAAAGATCTCAGTGCAGAATTATGTGATGCTAGTATCAGACTGATTGAGAACAGATGATGTAGAAAGAACTGTCTTGACAGCTTTTTCAAAATTCTAGCAATTCGGTTAAAATAAAATACAATAAGGTAAAACACAAGCATTGTAATTAGCAAGATGACCAAACTGTGCTGTTAATACAGGCCCAAAATCCAAATCCCAGAGTTATGAAAGCTTCTGCCCTTAGTCATGTCTTCTATCAGTTCCAAATATGCCAAAGCTAGTCTGATAACCAGCTTTCAACTCTTCTTTGATCAACCACCCCGTCTCCCACCATTTAGAATGTTAAAAAATTTCACTTCTCCGTACACATCAAACCATTAAAATCTCATGCCTCGCATCTTATCCTTTTTGTTCTACATGTCTTCTCTGTAATTGATGCATTTTCTTATCCAATCCACTCTTGGATGTCCACACATTCAATAAGTCATCCAGTTATCCTCTTCTCAGACGTGAGCTTTCTTTATTGAACCATATACATAATAGAGCCAGTCTGACCACCCTGCAATAAAAATTGCTACTTCAAGATTTCTAATCATACAAAACTCTGGAGGCTTGCCTCCATATTCCTGCCATCTCACTCTTATGCATTGAAATGTCCTTGCCAACATCCCTGTTTTTCTAGGCACTATTGAGTCCGGATACCTAAGCTTCTCAGTCCTTAGTACAATAATATCATAAATGATTACTGCTCCCTTTCACTTGCCCGCTCTCTCTCTCTTTCCCTCTGGTTTGCCCCCTTTGCTGAACTCACATTCTAAATACTCTGTTGCCAACTCCTCTAGTTTCATCCATTCAACAGTATCATCTACAAAAATATATACCCCAATTCTTATCTTAAACCATCCTAGTGAGATCATTCAAAACACTACCAAAAAGAAAAGGAACTTAATGCAGATCCGCATTGCAACCCTGTATCCGTTAGGGAATGTATCTCCTCATACCTTTACACTAGTATTTACACCCTGAAACCTATCTTTAATGAAGACTTGCTTGAATCCACACTTTGCATGGTTATGAGTTCCTGTTTATTGAGACAAATTTCAAAAAGGCAGACCAATGTACTGAATCTGCATGAAATGTAACCGGGCTATGACAAAGCCAGCATAAAAAGATGGAATGAAGAAGTTGATTAAAAACTATCTTGATTAAAAACTAGATTATGTTATATCTTTTCCAAATATGGTTTGCTTTCATATTAAAATTGCCCATCAAGAAAGAAAGTTCAACACCATACATGATATTTGCATGCAAGAAAAAAAAAAGAAACAAACTAAAGAACAAATTGAAGCGCATTGCTTGTCAAGCCCACAACAACCCATTCAACTTTATATACAACACATGATGACACAATATGGTGAATATGAAAAACCAACATAAAATCCGTCAACAGACAAATGCATGTCCTAAAAGAAACTGGTAATGTTTAAAGTGAAACCAGAACGTCTCAATCCTTGCCCTGGCTTCTGATATTTCCAGCCGTAAGACAACAACCCCTGCAATCATCCCATAATGTCTAATGCAGTCTCACAACTATGATTAACTTGATTTCCGAAAAGAGGAATTAAAAATCAATTAGGTACAGCAGAGAGACAACTATGATTCCCGCCCTTCTGGAGACTGCTAATACAAGGCCTAATGCAAAAAGGCCAAGACCAAAGGATTTGAATATGTCTAGAACTTAATCTACAGGACCACTTCAATTTCATAGACAAACCACCCCCACATTGGAGGGGTACTAGGACTTTTGCTGAACAAATTGCAAAAGCAAACAAATAACAATTCTCATCAAACCGTTAACTTGAAATAATTCTTTTCATCCATCTTATGAAGAAAGACATCATACATATTACATACATATCACACACCACCCCAAGTGGTACTATTGAACTTGACCATAATTTGAACTGCATACCTGAATGAATGGAGCAGGCATCTGATGATAATCATAGCTTTTAGGCAATCTACGTTCCGCAACTTGTTTTAGAATGCTCACAAAACTTACAACCAAGTCTTTGTAGGAGTTCGCATCGACTGTAATTATATCGTAAAGTGGACAAAGTGTAGCTCCCATGACCGAAGGATCATTATCACTGAGCTTCTGCAGGAAGAGAATATTAATGCAATCAAAATCATATCCCCCAGGGAAAAAGGAAAATAAAAGATGATTTGAAAGAAGTAAAAGTCATCTTTTGTGTAGCATCAGCATCATAGCACAAGAATGCCAACTCATGTCACATGCATCAATCAATTCATAAAGGGTGAGACCGGTGAGTTCTTAGGTCATATGAATATCAGCAGAACATTGGTCACCGGTGGAGGTTCTATATGTAAATCCAGCAATAACATCACTCATCCTCAATGCTTGCATTTATCATAGATGAAGTTGGACAATGAATAGCAAATTGCAGCCTACAGACTTCCTTAATCTTTCGTACACCTTCCTTTCTTATCATGCAATCATCCAAATAATCAAGATAGGAGCTCTTTCATTATTTTCATATACCAATCAGGAAAATAAATACCATAGATATTCCTCTGCTCTTCCAGAGTGATACCGAAGATTCAACTGCCTTGTTTATTAGCCCTAGTTGATCTGATATTCCTCTTTCTAATTCCAAACCTAGGGAAGCACTCAAATGGGTGCTACAACTGATTAATCTGTTTTGCTCGATATTCCAGCACAGCATGACCTTTAGTAGTCATCCAGTAACCCACAAAAACTTCTAACACACTCTACAGGATCATTTGTTTCCGTTCATGTCAAAATTTAAGCATTTACCGAAATCACAATCAACTATGGCAAATGCTCCAATTTTGGCCTGTCTTCAGTCACTGAATGAAGAACAACCAATCTTGCAACAGGTTTAGGTTTAATCTTGCACAATATACATACTGTCGAATGTAATCTTGCCCATTACACATATTGTTAGCTGCTATTGCCCCGATCTTCACAATTCAAGCTAACATAAGTACATACCACTACAGATTAGATAACGAATTTCAGTTTGGAGATCATTTATCCCTAGCACTGTCAAGGCAGACTTAAGCACTGATATCTGATTCATCACAGTGAAATTCTCCAACATTCAGAGACCGATGCCATATTTAACTTACTATTAGTTCATTTGCAACATATATATACTCTCAATGAGAAAGGTGAAAAGCCGATAAAAGTTGCACCTTACGGAAATTGGATAGGAGATGCGAAACAGAAGAAGGTGACTTGTGATAGAATCGATGCAAAGCCATGATGGCCTTCTTCCTTACAGCCTCTTTGGGATGATTAAGGAGGTCGACGACCTGAGGCAAGACAGCAGGAATAGTCTCCTCATTGATAAGCCTACAGCAAGCGTTCAATGCAGCCGCAACAACAAGAAAATTATCGGACTTGAGATCCTTCTGGATGGTATTAACGATGAGTATGATGAGATCGTGATCATCATTGAGGAAGAGCGTGACAGCGAGGTATCCAGTGCGCTTGAGAAGGATGTTGTCGTCGTGAGTCATCTTGACGGCATGGATGTAACCGAAGGAGGCATCATGGCCGAGCATTTCGACATAGACGAGGCGGATGATGAACTCCTTCATCTTGCGCTTGGGAATGTCAGGCTCGATGATGCGGCGTTTTAGGGTTTCGATCTCGTGGAGGACGATGCGGTCTTCTTCGGCCTTGGATCGAGCCTCGCCGATGGATTTGACGAGATCCAGAAACTCCTTCGATTGACCGAAACCACCCTGGGAGCCCATTGCGAGCTCCCGACCGATTGTCTTCAGCTGCTCCAGCTTTGCTCCTTCACTGAATCACTCACTCACAGATTTTGAAATTGGAAGATGGGAATTGGAGATCTGGGGAGGACGAGGACGAGGACGAGGACGAGGAGCCAGCAAGAGTCTGGTGAATTTGGACTACTATTGAAGGGTTGTGGACAAAGAAAGGGCAACACAACTTCGTAAAAAAGTTTCTGAATAAATCTTGAGTTCTATGATCAAATTGTACAAGCACGGGGATTTTTTTGGTTGTTGGTACTTGTTACTACTCCAAACTTGTTTTCTTTTTTTTATCACGTTGATTTACTATCTAATAATATTTCAAGAACATTACGAACAAATTTATTTTTTATTTTTTTATTTACAGAGAAAATTGGAATGATGTATTAATATGATATTTTTTATTTTTTTATTTACAGAGAAAATTGGAATGATGTATTAATATGAGTTAAAAATCAAGTGTTTAGTAACAGTTTGAAAAAAAAAATCTATTTCGCTAATTTGATAATATATATTACATGTATCTGGAGCATATGCTCCACATTTTTACAGGTGAACAATCATAATAATTAAAGTGAACAATCTAATATACGTAGATGAACAACCGTAGCGCATGGAGCATGTACTCCAGGTACACCTAATAAATTGCAATAATTTGAAGCTAATATTTGTTGAAAAGGTGTAGATCTCCAAATTGTATATTATATAAATATTTGAAATATTAGAGACCGCCCTTAATTCGAGTATAGTCAAATAGATATCAAATATCTAACAAAATAGTAAATAGAAATGTTAGATGACCGCCTCACCCAATTGAGATTACTGTATTATTAGTTTAGTCTCAAATGAATATTTCTATGTTAACACATTATTCTACGATTATTAGTTTAGTCTCAAATGAATATTTCTATGTTAACACATTATTCTTCGATTATCTATGTCAAAAACTAATTCAAACCATCAAACTTTTTCATTTTGTATATACTATTTTCGTTCCTTTTTATTTGTCAGGGTAACCACTTTAGTAAAACCAATGAACATTGGTAATTGGGTGAAAATTTTACTAATTGCCCAAAATGTCTTTGAAAATATTCTTGAAAAACCCTCTTAAATGTGGTAAAAAGTTTATGTATTAGGATAGAATTTGTGTTATAGTTGTTAAAATTGTAAAAGTTAAACAATTTAACAATTACAAATGGACAAAGAAGCTAGGTAATGTGACAAATAAAAGGGGAGAAAGGGATATATATCTTTGTTTACCCGTCTGATATCCGGAGTTTCACCTTGACTAATCCTGACCCAACTTGGGTCACGTGCGCACCAAGATGTAGTGGGGGAGTATCCTAGAATGGATCGTTGCATACGCTGGTGCTTGGACAAAAGGCTTGCTTGAGCGAGTTTGAATTGCTTACCATTCTAACCAACTCATGTTCGTTTCATTTTGTATAGAGATCATACTCGGTCGCATATAAGAATAATAGAATATATATATTATGGGCGAGCAGAACTGAGATCCTAACAATTTTTGGACGTCCCACCCCCGGTCCCAGTTGTGGTCAGGAGCAAAACTATTACTCCCGCTCCCCCCCCCCCCCCCCAAGCTCAAAAAATAAACCGGCAAATGTTAGCCCCAGTGTCTTAACCATTTTCACCTATTATTTTCATAACAACCAACACAAATAATACAACCTTTTCACATTTCCAAATGTCAACACCGGTTTACTTATACTAGTTTGCACCAGTAATATGAAATATCTTTTTCTCAAATTAAAATTACACAATTTATAATAAATAGCGGTATTTCCCCTCCAAAAAAAATACTAGTTTAAAACAATACTAAATAAAATAAATGTAAAGGGTGAATATAAACTAAACTTACACTAACTCCAAAACTTTTTTTTTCCTTTTGTAATATATGACAGTGACAATTACTAGAACATAAATACCTAGTCGATCTTTTTTTTATTGAAGGAAAAACGAGGAAGCAATTATTATATTGATAACTTGTTCATCAATATAGAAGGAAAAATTTGATCAGTACATGTCTCTAACCAAACATTTTCATCCCCGCTCATACCCATTTTGACCATGTAGTGGCGCGACCTGATTCTTACCCCATTTCACATGTCGCCACTTACCAATTTGGAAAGAAACTCCAAAACTACATCTACCTCACTAAAAAGACTCGTATTATTTAGACGTTAAATTAAAGATAAGCAATCAGATTCAAACTCCATAGAGTCATAGTATAATATCCTAGCTAGTTGTAGTGCAAATAGGTCAGCTTTCGTTTCGGTATGCTTGAGATCAAAATGCCTCACACCTTTTGGATCCAGAAGGAGAAATCAACATCTGTATCTCTCGCTATCACAGCCAATCGGACCTAACCATCCTGGTTAATTGTCGCTTCAAAATTGAATGCTGGCAAGGACCATGAAACAATACCAGGAGCCTGCCTTTGTACAATGTTCTTCGTCCCCCTCTAATTTAGGCTTGCTTGCTTTTTCACAATAACACCGGATTTGACAATTAACACTTACACAGGTGCGGACTTTTGATTGAAAACAAAGTCATTTCTTGAGCTCCAGATCATCTAGGCTAATATCATTATGAGGTTAAACCCCTTATCATTGCAAGAATTTTTCTAGTGTATCATAATGAGGTTATTAATGTATTTTATTTTGAAAGATTCACCACTCAACTTTTTAAATGGAAAAATCGAGAAAACCAAAAGAAAGACTTTGCCTACGAACCGGATAATTGAATTTGGGGGTAAGGTTACGGACTCGAAAGGTAAAGACCTTTGAGTCTGCCTCTCACTTAAGGAAATACTCTGCTAAAAGTTTTAAAATGTGCTTTTAATAGTTTGGAAAGGAGATAAATCGAAGTATTACATTTCAGAATCAATTAATCATACATCATTTATGAAAATATCAGGACATGATAAAGCAAAGAATAATTACATGATACAACGAATGAATTAACACATAAAAAGTACATAATAATGTTTTACTCTAGAACCTTGCCTAGCATTTAGGAAAGCAATGATTTTGCCTTGCTGAACATAAAGGCCTCGCGGCCTTTAGGAGCTGTTGGAGATTGATTCACCTTACAGTTGGGGCAGGAAGGAAAACAGATGGGAAAAATGAGATTCGGGGTTAATGCTGATGAAGGTCACGTGACATCCCCTTTACTCTTCAATTATGGTTAAGGGTAATATGATCATTTCATATTTTATATATGTTATAATATAATTAAACTATTATTTATACCCCAAATTAGGGTGTAAGAAAAATAAGAGTTAAAGGGGGGTAAATCTCACTCCCCTTTACTCTCCCTTAACCTTTCTCCCTTCCTTTCCAAACAGGGGTAAGGAGGAGTAAGCACCCTCCTTAACTCCCCCTAACCTTCCCTTACCCTCCTCCCAAGCAGATTAGTAAGGGTCAGACAAGCTTTTTCTTGAGTGTTTTTTTGGATGTTTTTGGGTGTTTTGTGGTTTTTGGTGTTTTGAATGAATAGAGGGATAAAATGAACTAGGATAGAGACTAAGAGTAGGGGTTTAGGAGAAAAGGCTTAGTGAAACTTGAAGAAGGATTTTTAAGGAGAGGATTAAGAAAGATGATGATGATAATGATGTTGTGTTGGGTTTTTTTCCTCCCTCTCTTTGGCTCTAGCAGTTTATAGGGCAACGGCTTGGAGTGAGCGAGGGTATAATCGTCCAACTTGAGCACCAAGGCAACATAAGAATCATCAGTGTTAAGGAAGGTCGTGCGGTCACCAATGTTGCACATGGTTTTTGATGGACGATGAGGTAGGAAAAGCTGAAAATGGAGCATGGGGAAGGTTGCGCGCCCTTCGAGGTATGTGGTGCATCCCCTAACTTGACGGTGGTCTTGGATGGTGCTTGACTCATCTGACTTACATTAAGGTCTGCGCAACCATCATGCATGCATAAGCATTATTGTCCACTTTTTGGTCGAGCTTGGACGGTGGAGCAAATAACAATGCTCGAACTTGTGACCTCTACTGAAGGCCAAGAGGTCGTCATTGCATGACTGGGGTTTCCACATAGAAGCTTGCATGCAACTTGCATGCAAATTTCGCCCTATCTCACGTAAACTTATACATGTATCAAGCATGCATGGTTAGGGATTTGCTTTTTTTTACGTAAGTTGGTACACGTAGTTTGCATGCATGGCAGTGATTCCCTTCCCCTTTATTCTTCCTATTCCTAAAGATAAATAAAATAAAAGACGTCACAAAAAATACATTAAAAATACACACTAAACTAGACAAAAATCTCATTGTCTACAAATAACCCCCAACCCACTTTGATTGAGTCTGAGTAGGATGAGAATCAAAATAGTTCTGATTGTTGGTCACCGGTCTTGGATATGACTTTGAGATTCAACGCCTGGTAATACACTTGGAAGTTGGACGTCCAGTGCCCAACAGTTGATACATGATCTTGATCTCGAGCAAGAATGATGCTCTACTTGACTTTCGATCGAAAATGTGATTTGCCACAAATCTCGAGCAAGAATGATGCTCTACTTGATTGCTGATGGAGGATGCGATTTGTTGTTGATCTTGGGCTAGAATGATGCTCTATTTGATTGTTGATGAGATGATAGGGTGGTGATTTGTCACCGGTGTTGTTCAGGATTGATGTTGAAGGGTGGAAATTTGTTGCATGGAGACTTCATCGAGCGCGATGTCGATGGCTCTGGTTGGGGGGTGATTTGTTACCGGTGTCGTTCAGGCTTGATGACCTTGAAAAGTGGCAATTTATGGGACTGATGATTTTGTCATTCGTGTCTGGCTTTGATGATTCTGTTATTCGTGTATAATATTCGCCATTCACGTCTGGCTTTAATGATTATGTCATTGTGTCTGGCTTTGATGATTCTATCATTCATATCTAATAGTCGTCATTCGTGTCTAGCTTTTGATGAAGTATGACTCGATTGGTTGTCATAACTCTAATAGGCTTGTAACGATCATTAATTGAGGTGTGGTTGCACCTTTGGATTATGTGATGGCTCATTGGATACTGATTTGAACTATAAGAGTTTGATTAGAGGTTGCTCTAATTTTGCTCTTATTGGTTGAAAACCATGCCAAATAGTCTGAATGAGCTGACATATGAGCTTAACCAGCCCTCGGTATTAAGTTCAGGAGTGATGATAATGACACTTGTATGCTTTTCCCCCATTTCTCTAATGTGCTATGGACAGGTATGCATGCATCTAGTCTACTAGACTCTTACACACAAAGGATGCATTTTTTTGGGTGTTTTCCTCTTTTTTGACACAAGTATTTATGTACTTATGCATCTATACATGATTATCGACTTTATGCACGACAAACTAACTCCATGTGATTTTGACATGATTTGTGATTGCAATGCAAATCTATTATGCTCAGACGGGATACACACATGATGTTTTTATGTTTCTATGCATGTGACTCTATATGCGGGTAGCCCCCAACTCCATATAAGGATAATGATTTTTTAGGACAATAATTTCATAAGACAATGATTTTCTAAGTGTCAAAGCCACCTGTGGGGAATTCCAGGACAATGCATGATGAGTAACGTTTCTAACCATGAGATGCAGAATTCTGGTGGAGGCGATAGGCTCGACGGATTCGCTTCCATACTTGCTTTCTTGGACGACCATATAGACGACCTTATACTAATTTTTCCAAGTTCATGTTGATGTATGGTGAGCCCCCAGCTTGGTATAGACTCTGGATGATACTGTCCTGTTTTTGAAAGTGCATTAGAGAGTTACGATCCCCGGTTT
The DNA here is from genome assembly GCA_029582165.1 of Portulaca oleracea. Taxonomy (NCBI): domain Eukaryota; kingdom Viridiplantae; phylum Streptophyta; class Magnoliopsida; order Caryophyllales; family Portulacaceae; genus Portulaca; species Portulaca oleracea. Next base: position 46,291,413 of record CM055871.1, on the reverse strand, counting down.
GGTGTGGACTGACAATGCGTGGAGACCATGAAAGAGAAAGAGACATTGTTCCCAATGTCGCACTGATCATGAAGGTTTGGTATGTCCTTTCTGAGTCTCCGGGTTTTTTTTTTTCTCTTTTTTTCTTCTTTTTTTCTTTTTCTTTTTCTTTTCCTTTTTCTTTTTTGTTTTTTGCCTTTCCTTTTCCTTTTTTTTTTTTACTTGAGACCATTGTTAGGACGTCCATGAGAATGCTGAGTTTGATGTTACAAAGTTGATGATACTAACTTTTACTAACAGGCCCACGATAGAGAACCCTATGAAATCAAGCCATATTATTCATTCTATGTGATAATCTTGACGTTACCATGATTATATGGCCAAAAGTTATATAATTCTAAGTTTCTGATGCTACTTATAATGCTACTTCATAATACATAAGATTTTAAGTTTAGGATGATACTTTATGATTCCATCTCAAGATGTGAAGTTGTTATGACAAGTCCTATGGAGATGGTTCTAACTAATGAGTAAAGTTATAATGCATGTTCTAAGTATTCATCACATCATCTAGCATTTCATGCATTCATGACATGTAGTAAGATGATCTTGAATCATTTTTAGTAAGTTCTTTGCGTATATGGTTCTTTAAATTCTACCGGGCAAGAGTGATGATCTATAAGGCGCACTCATTTTATGGTCCTTCTATGGTTCTTTTATGGTCCTTCTGTGAGCTCTTTATGGATCTTTTATGATCATTTTATGGTCTTTTTATGATTTTTCTATGGTTCGTTTATGATCCTTCTATATGGTTCCCCTATGATCTTTCTATGGGTTTTATATGGTCATTCTTTGGTTCCTTTATGGACCTTTTATGGTTCTTTTATAACTCTCTAAGTCCCATGGGCAGTATGACAAAGTATGATAAATGGTGCTATTAAGTCCCGCAGGCATCATGGTTTATGATATGAGGATCCTAACTATGAAATCCTATAGAGGCGTCATGGACATTCAAGTGTTTGGCCCAACCGTTTACAAGCATTAGGCATCTAGGTCATGGAGCATATGCACATAAGGATCATGATATTGTATATAGGCATGCTTATGTATGTATATTAATGATGATGTATGTTTATGTATGGTTAATTTTATGTATATGATTATTTATGTATGGTTATATTTATGTGTGTGTAAGTTTATACATGTTTAGGTATGTATATGTATGTTCATGTATGGTTGTGTAAGTATATGTATGATTAGGTATGTGTATAATCTCCATATTTAGTTTCGTCTAGTCTATGTTTATGTTCTCCCCCTCTTAGGTACCAATCCTTCTAAGAAAACATGATGTTGGGAGATCTTCAAAGGAGAAGGAAGCACGGAGGCTAAGGCATGTTGATGGGAGCAAAGGGCTTACTTCAAGAAGAAATGAATAAAGAATTAAATTAATTAAGTACATATAATTTCTATTTTTACTATGACATGAACTCTAGCTACTTCTCATTATTAAATAACCTACATGTAATGAGAAAATACTACTTTCTCTCCCTACTACAAATCACAATAATAATGGATTAAAGGAGAAAACTTAAGTTATGGGTGCATTTCATTGGGGGGGGGGGGGGGGAGGGGAGTATGTAGTGAGGACTACGTACTCACCTCATTCCCTAGGTAAGATAAGCCCCATTTGGCCTAAACCTAATCCATAACATGACCTTGTTGAGAAATCTTTAATTTGGACATGATCATTACTAAAGTACTTGATGATGTATGAACTTTATGGATCTATATGGATGTTATGGACATGCATGCGCTTTTATGGGCAATATGAACTTAAATGGACCATGTACTAAACAAACTAAATTGGTAACTAAAACAATATGACACATAATTTTTTTAAAAAAAGTACGGACATAGCACCCCCTCCCAGAAATCTCCGAAATTTCCCCAACTAAAGATCATCGTCATTCATCGCATACAACATCAAAGCAGGGAATAATGATTTTCGATACCTGACATTGCCTTCACATGTGTAACTCTTCTTCCTTCTTCAAGCGCGTCTTTCTCTCCATCATACTCTTTTCATTGTTATGCTAGTAAACTGAACGGACTAAATGAAGTGAAAGGGAGTGGGGTAGTTGAAGGGTCCAAGTAAAAAAAAAAAGGGAGGCAAACGGCTACATTTTGCAAAACTTTTCAAAATTTCAATACCTTCCACTAACAGTCATCGGATTCCAACCAAGTTAGGCAAAATATCATTTAACATACATTTAATTAAATATAATGTCACCTAATAATATATTTAAAAAAAATAATGTCCTCCCAATCAGTTTCAATACGTGGCATCCCCGGTCAATTTTTTGCCTCACCCGTGGTGGACTATTCTATCATTTGAGCAAGACGGAATCCTGTTCATCCATCCATTCATTCATTCATTCATTCATTCATTCAGAATTCGTTCAGCTCAGTCAGTACGTCACAAGATCAACAATACAAGTATACAACCCATCAAACTGAAAGTAGAGGGACTAAAGAAGAAGTGATGAACTTGGGTGGAATTCCGCACTACTCCGGCAACAATGGCTGGTTTCCGATGTCAAAGAATGGCCCTACACCTGCCCATCTCCTCACTACCAACCTGTCTCTCCGCCTTGGCCGCACCCTCCACCGCCACCGGATTTTGCTCCTCCATAGCTCCTCTCTCATGGTTAGCACCTATTCCATCACTTTTTCCGTTTCTTTTTTCCATGCTTTCCTTGTCAATTTGGCTTTCACTTTAGGGGTTAAGTTGCCCATGTCGATTATGGGTTTAATTGCATTTGCCTTCAACTTCTCCTGGCTTTAGGCCCTGTTCTTTGGTTAGATTATTTTCAGGTTTGGATTGATGAGTTAAGATAAGTTGGAATAAGTTAGGATAAATTATCATGCTTTTTTGGGAAATTATGTTTTTAGAGTGAATATTTTTCTTTGGGAATTGTGTTAGGTTTGGATAAACTTGGATAAGTTTTTAGGATAAGTTAGGAGAGTTATATTCAACCTAACCAAAGAACAGGGCCATGCCTCGTTTCATGTGTTGTTTTGAGTGTGGAGTTTTGAATTTCTTGTGGTGCCAATTTCTGTGGACTATGGTGTTCAATTGCTGGACTATATATAATGTTTGATTTTATGTGTTTTTTGAGTAATTTTTCTGCCCCCTTCCCTCCATTCGTTATTATAAAATTGCAAATTTAACAACTCCTCATCAATCTGACTGTTAATTAGATGACCAGCTGGCACCATGTAGGAAATATATTGAGTGCAAACGAGGGATATCATTACATTTTTATGCATTTCATCTGAAGAATATGAACTAATAGTTGCTTGCAAGTTGTAACAATGTTTCATTTTCAATTTACCCAAGCCCCCCTCTATTGTAGTTTAGGTTGATTGGGTTTGATGATAGTATATTCTTTGCCTCTTCCAACCCTATTGGGGATAGGTTCATATAAGAGGTCTTCTCATTGATCAAATCTTGGGATGATAATCCTGAATACTGATGCAATGATGTATTTCTGTTCATGTGTGAAGAACTGTAGTCTTAACTCCTTATCCGCAAAACATTGTCGTGAAAGACAGCGGTAGTTGAATACTAAATAACATCGGCAGCCAGTATTGTGATTTTTACATGATAATTGAAGCATAGTGGATGGTACGTATACCAGATACTTTCTTGCATGATATGGCATGGAAGATTAATGAAACTTTCTTTGTGCTTCAATCATTTTCAGTAAATATGTCCTCTTTGGAAGGATTTGTTTAATAACCTAGTATTGATGTAACTCCTATTGGTTGGTTGTGTTTGTGTTCATGGATTGAAGGGCATTTTCAAACAAAGTGAGCGCTACATAAGGCAGTTTAACCTCCTTCAATGGTCAAATGATACCATCTCGGCAGCTTGTTCCTCTTGCTTATGTTTATTTGATGGGAACTCATCAAGAAAGGAGACAAGGATTGAAGGAGGGTCATCACAGGAAATGTCCAGTAGAAGATCATCCTCTCGACGACATTGGACAAATGTCCTTCTGGCCGTTAATGTGCTGTTAGTAGTCACATGACATCTATATTCTTGCTGTTTGCTTCTTGGAGACTGTAATGGATATTTGATACACATCCTTGTTAATATATGTAGAAAAGAAAAAGTGAAATGATTTTCCTGCCAACCTCTTGCTATATTTGTGTAGGGTTTATGTCGCGCAGATTGCAACACAAGGGAAGTTGATGTTGTGGGGAGCGAAGGTCAGATCTCATAACAGAAATTAACCATGAATGCTGGTGACATGAAATTTCAATATTAGGATGTAATGCGTCTGGCTATGTGAAGGAATGCACAGATTAATAGTCTAATTGACAAAGGGCAGTTCTGGAGGCTGGTGACATCATCCGTTCTGCATGCAAATGTTGGCCATCTCATGGTCTGGTTTGATTTTGGTTCTATTTCACTGACTAAAATTTTGGTTCTATGCTGAGAACCTTGTGGTTAATGGGTTTCTTCTGTCTCAGGTTAATTGCTATTCATTAAATTCTATTGGTCCCACTGTGGAGAATATTTGTGGAACTCAAAGATTTTTGATCACCTACTTTACATCTGCAGTTGCAAGTAAAGTTCATTTAGACCCAACTACTGTAGCTTGTCTGCCGTTTAATCCTTTTTACTGAACACTAGATCATGTTATTTTTCGCAGGTAGTGCTATGAGTTACTGGTTTTGTAGGGCGCCTGCAGTGGGTGCTTCAGGAGCCATTTTTGGATTGGTAACCATCGTGGACCTATCCTTTAAATTGGAGAAAATAAAGTTATAGTCAGGGTCATTTTCTAGTTTGTTGATTTTTCAGTACATAAATTGTTGTTGTATAAACTTCAAGTAATTGAGGCTTATGTGATGAATTATGAAGGAATCATTTGCCCTCTATTATGCAGATGCTCTTTAAATTGACAAATATTCATCCACGATTGATTAATCCTTGTGAATTTTGTGATGAGCAAGTCACTGTATTCCCTTTGTCTCCATAAGATATATAACGTAAAAAGGAAGAGAGTGACAGAGAAGAAGTGAATCATTTTCCCTCTATTATGCAGATGCTTTTTATATTGACAAATTGACAAACATTTGCCCTCCAAACCATAGCATCTTTGCACTAAATCCTTCTCTTAGTTCTCTTAATCATGTAGTAATTTATGATTACTAAACTAGTTTTATATTACAAACATCAATTGAGGGGTTCCCCCATTTAGTGGAAAGTATTATTATGGGACCACGTTTTTAACATTGATTATGAGGTGACCTATATTCAGCAATAAGTATTTGGAGGGGACAATCCAATGAGGGGTTGGTGGATTCTGGCGAGGCCCAATTAGAATACCCAAACTACCCCTCATTAAATTGAATGGTCATATGAAAATTATAAAAATGCCCCATTGATTCTTATATAGGGAACTGATGATTTGGTACTTATTTAAATTAATTAGATGAATAGTGTAAAAACGGAAATTATATGATGTACTTAAGTACATTATATGTTTCGTGCTCTAGCACCGTGGACTAGTGTGCAAAGTGCAAAGTGCTAAGTGCTACCTTATAAGCCAACAACTGGCATACGCACACGCACGTGTGCATGTGCAGTTCAATGGGAAACATTAAACCTTGTACCACACTACCACTACTAGCCTAATAGTAACCCATTAGCTATCTAGAAGCCTAAGTGACACTTCCTACTATAAGCAAGGGAAAAGTTCATTTATCCACCAGTGTAGGACTTTTCACCTTCTCTAGCGATTACTCTTCAAATATCGAAACTGCCAACAATTGTAATTATAATGAAAATTTTGGATCATTCTAGGAAACGTCTGACCCATGCCATGGCAACATCTTCTAGAAGCTTTTTTTGGTCAACTCTGTTCTGGTGTCTATTCCTATTTTTGTTTTTAAAACCTGACCCGTTACATTGTCATAGATGGGATACATTTTCTAGTTAAAAGTGCCTGGTCCTGAGTCTGACTCAATTGGTTTCTGATGTCTGATCAGGTTGGATCAGTTGCTGTGTTTACCATAAGGCATAGAAGACTTTTTGGCTCTGGAAAAGACGATTTGCAGCATATAGCACAAGTTATCTTCCTAAACATGGTAGTTATTTTCCCACTTTATTGCTTTGAGGAATGTTATTGACTAACTTACCTGATGTTGCTTGATTTGCTTGTGTTGGTTGGGCATGCTACCCTTTTCTGGGTTATGATTTGCAAAACCAGACTCTTAGACATTGTTATCTGTTGTTATTGTTGTGTGTGTGTGTGTGTGCACTTGTGTGTTTATGCCTTTATGGTGCTTTATTTTCTTCACTTTTGCTTCACAAGTTGGTGTCAAAGTACATTGCTAAAAGTTTATCATTTCTCCATTATGGTATTTGTTTCACTGCAACCCAATTGGAGGCATCAATCATGTCCGTTTTCACACAGTGTGAAGGTCACTGATGGTTCTGACTCTGGACGATAGCCTAGAAAGCATGTTATGCTGATTTTTGCTTCAAATCTTATTTGTTGTTGGAAGCCAGTTGATACTTATGTTTTGATGAATGATCTTATGGAAAGTTCGAAGCAACCTTGTTGCAGGGCAGTTCATGTATTTGCCATAAGTTAGAACCTTGTGCAGGATGTTTGGTTAATGATAGGGTGTGAAACAGGATATCTATGCGTTGAATTTTGGGACCAAAATAACAAATTATGGTTGAGGAAATGCTGATGATGTATTGTCATTATTGTTGACATATACATAGCTAAGATGCCAATAATGCTAGATCATGTGATAGAGTTTAATCTCAGATCAGTTTGGACACTATCTATTGGTCTGTTCCAAGCTCCGGCCATATCTGTAAGTTCCGTACAGTAGCAATGTTGACAGTTGGTTTTTTTGTATCCTTTATCGCTCCCCCCTGCCACATGCGCGAATAGTTAAATTAAAGAGACAGAAATTCTCCTGACCTAAATTTTTGCTTGGCAATTGACTGTGCCAAAACCAACATGTCTAATCTGAAAACAAATCAGCTTCTGGATATTATACTTACCACAAAAAGAATCACATATGTAATACAGTGTTATCAGACTTGACTGTTCCCTTTGTTCTCAGGGTCAAACTTACTCGATTCACTAGTTACCCTTGACCCAAGCTCAATGATGAAACTTCCAATTATCAAACACTTACTTGCCTAGCTCTATCTGATCTTTGGATATATATCCAAACTCCACATGATTGACCAATAATCTAACTGCTCATAATTTGGATTTTGGGTATTAGCCTTTCCTATATTTCGCCTTTTCCCTGCTGTTTTATATGGTAGCATAGTAATTGGCTAGACCATGTAGATACCTCAGCTAAATTGTGAGAATGGATCACTACTCACCAAGGCCACTAGTTGAATTTGCTGTTGTCTCCTGTCTACTTGATGGTGAGGACATAAGTAATTACTGGGTATGCCTCTCGGACAGTTCACTCCAGAACCGGGATGGCTGCTTTTTTGACAGATTCAGTTTAACTTCAGATTGTTACGTCGTCAATTGTAAATTGTGGGGCTATAGAGCTATCCCATTACCTATTGTGATGGATCTTATCTTGGTCAGACATGAAAATCTCTTGGCATTTGCATAAATGAAGTACAGTGCACATCTTAGCTAAATATGTGGGTTGGCTTGCAACCTTCCAGGACTATGTCATATCTTAGAACTATGCGACAATCTAAAGCTTCTTTTTTTCTTAAATTATTTTTATAACAGTATGAAAAGACATGAAATTCTGTTTTAATTTTTGTAATGAAGGGATTAAAGCTATTATATGGTTGTCCTGATAAGATTTGATTTGGATTTGACACTGACCATCTTTTCTGACAGATGATTGGTCTGTTATCGAAGGGGATTGACAACTGGGGCCATGTGAGTATCTCAATGAATGCATTCCTATAGTTTTTTAGTAAGAGTTGTTGCTATTATAATCATAGTAATTTGTTAGATATTGTTAGTTTTGGGATGATTAGAAAGAAGGTGATGCAAATTAAGCCCACAATTTGTTTAGCTGACTTGATAGAGGTAATAGGAAAATATCTAATTAAAATATGATTTCTGTCCTTTTGAACCAGAAAAGAGGTCAAACGAAAATGAAAATAACTGCTTGCACAAATCAGTTTGGTGCTGGTGCTCCATGTTTACTTTCCTTTTTTCTTTCTTGGGGTTCTTTCTTTCTTGTTCTTTCCCTATTAATTGTTTTTGTTTGTCTGGGAGAGGGGTGGGTAGATGGAGGCAGTAACTTTTGGTTTAGTTTGGTATTCTATGTTGAGTGTGTTGAAAGTTTACTGTTGCATAAATCAGTATTAGGTCATGGTTGTGGCAAAAGCTACTAAAGAAATTTGGTAACTATTTGATGTCATGAACTTTCAGTATTTACCTCTTTGAAAATTTGAAATCTACTCTTTACAAATTCACCTATTTGAAAATTTTCTTACCTGTGTCAAAATCAGCTCTGTAGAAGTCAATGTAATTTTCCCTGGGGGAACATGAAAAGAAATTTTCAAGCAGTCGATCCAGCTACCCGAAACATACGGCACAGGAATATTGCACAAATCATAATAAAATTGACAATTAGTCATTGATTTATTTATGATCGTATTCATGCTTACATGATCAAGTTGGTCTGACTTCAGCTGGGAGGCTTGCTTGGAGGAGCAGCTGTGTCTTGGCTTATCGGCCCTTCATGGAAATACCAGTACACCGATAGAGATGGACGTCAAGTTTTTGCAGACAGAGCTCCCATCTCTTACCTCACTCAACAACTACGAGGACCACAATAGTTTAAGTGATTCCAATTGTAATTCTTAGGTTTTATTTTATTCTTGGAAAATGAGATTGAAAAAAAAGAAACTAAGAGATAGTTGGTTATTGAAATTGTAAAAATGACAAATAAATTGAGATACAGGAGTTGGTTATTGCGACACATTCTGGGACTGATACAGTAGTGTGTTATGTTTAGTTTCAATTGGCTACATCCATGGCCACCAGTGTCTTGTTCCACTCCAGTGTTTTCCTTTGGGACTAGGCTGGAACAGACCGCAGGTATTAATATTTGTTCTTTTACAAGAAAAATGGAACAAGAAAGAACACAAAATCAGTCCAAATGTTCTTTGAATTGCTTATCCTCTAAAATGTCTACAAAAGTTCTTTGCTTGAAAATGTTGCTCAAAAAAGGCACCAACTGTACGATATACCATATGATTATTTGATACTAATTTCCTCACGACCACCAGTATGCTGCACAGTATGAAGTATGAACATTCAATAGGTGTATAGTATGGGCCAAGGGCTCAGCTTTCTTCATAATCCTGTAAGACAAGCTCCTATTTCAACGTCTTAACGACGGGATATGGCAGAAGCATAACACCTTTTCCCTATAGCCTTGAGGTTCGTAAGTTGCCACCCATGACCCTCTCTATAGCACTCTACCTGTCATTTCATTGAAGTATAGATGGAAAAATAAGCACTAGAAAGACATGGTCATAAATGCATTTTATTTTTGGCTCAAAGGGGAAAGAAACAGAACAGACCTTGTCTATGATGTTATCATTACGACCCCATCCTCCAAATACATAGACAGAATTGCTCAGAGTGACAGCTGCTGAATAATCTCTTGCATAGTTCATTGGAGCGTCAGTCATCCAGGTGCCTCGCCGAGGGTCAAATACTTCAACACTAGCTACTATCTCGCTTCCATCATAACCCCCAATAGCATACCTGTCAAATGTTGGATTCTGTTACCCTCAGGTTACAAATGCATTTATCAAAAGTTTCAACTTCAGTTGTCATTCTTCAAGTTCAAACATAGGCTCAAGGAAGCAATACATGCATGTTTCAATTGTAATAGAGAGGATTTTCCCTTCGCACAAAATAACCTCGTTTGGAAAACCCAAAAATTGACTTCAACATACCCACATTTTTGTGAAACTATTTGCAAGTGCCCAAATTTGAAAATACATCCACAGGTCCCCAAAATTTTGAAAATACAGTTACACGTCCCCATGAACAAACCTCTATCGCAAAACAAAAGAGAAAAAAAGGCCAGCTCCAAGGTAGTTATTCTCCTTGCATATTTCTCCTCATCTTGAGCCAACAAACATGGGGAGGGACACCATCAGTATTACCCATAAATTTTGCTCCGCACCAAGCTAATAAATAGAAAAAGATCAAACCTGAAAATCTAGCTTTGAAAACTTGAAAGAGGCGTGGCTCATGAGGTGAGCTATCAGTTTCCTAGAAAATTCTGCTAATCATGACCCACCAGTTTTAAGCTATAAAGCACAGACACTTCTTTTGGCCTCTCATATCGAACGCCAACACTCTCGGATACTCCTCGGGCACGTGTCGGACATGTGAAAAAACGTGTCCTCTAAATAATTATCAAAATAAACATCCGACACTTGGAGGATTCATGGTGGACACGCGAATCCCAACTTTCAGACACTTCCGTATCCTTGATGGGAGTCCCATTGTTCAGGTAGCCTAACTCCCAGAGACATCCTCAACTATGATATCCTTCTTTCAATACATTATTGTTCTTATTTGCTGTTTTACTATCTTACATATATCTTTGTCCCTCTTTCACATAACTTTGTCCCTCTTCCATTATTTTATTAGATTTTATGTTTTACAAATAGTTTTACAATTCATAAACTATTAGAGAAAATGTATTTATTAACAAAAATATTTAAAATAGAACTTAATATTTTATGAAGTACTATACAAAATTACTACGTGTCTTGGCCTTATTTTTCAAAAATCGTGGGTCCCTGTGTCCATTTCGTGTCGTACCTGTATCTCATGTCCGAGTCCATGCTTCTTAGGTTTAGAGAGAGAGATAGAGAGAGAGAGAGAGAGAGAGAGAAAGCAGATCCTTACAGTTTTTCATTGAGAGCAACTAGGGAATGACGGCCTCTACTCGCATTCATGCTTTCAATTTTGCTCCAGCAACTCTCTCTTGGGTCAAATCTTTCTGCAGACCTATCATAAGAATCATACAATTAACCAAATAGTGGAAAAAAGCTTCCATATTAATCCCTCCATTCCATATTAATTGTCGTTTTTGAAAATTGTACAGTCAGACTTTAAAAATTTTGACCATAAATTTCTCAATATATACAATGACTTGTTATATAAAATTGCCATTAGATTCATAATGAAAAATACTATCCTAAAAGTATAATATTACAATTGTTAACAAGATATCATATAAGAAACTATTAATCAACACTAAAACTGGAGATCATGACAGTCAATAAAGTGACAATTAATATGGAATGGGGGGAGTAAACTAGAACATAAGTGTGTCTGAGCCTCTGAGAGTCAAGAATCCTCGGAAGTAAAGTTAACCCAAGAAATCCCAGGGTAGGGCTCAGTGGTATACAACCTCAAATATTTTCCATCATATCCGCCAATAGCATACAGAGCACCATGGAGCTCCACCCCGGCAAGAGCAAATCTCTGCAAAATTTATTTTAAAAAAAAGGCTTGACGAACTTGCATAGTTATGACAAAGATAATGGAAACTGTCTTGCAAAAGAGCATGACTAAACTAGGCATATGATAAAAATCTGAATGTAGGGCATTCCCCATTTTTACTTAAAGGTAGCACAATTGCATAATGAAAGCAATGAAAACTCTAGAGGAAGTGGTTCCACGAAGATGTGAACCAAATCCACATAAGCAACCAAAGGACAGTATAAACAAGGAGAAGCAGCTCCTCACTGTGATGAGTTCTTATCCTATATGTCTGGTTAAATACTAAAGCAAGTTTAATAAAAAGTTGGAATCTCACAGATGAGAAACAAATTCCCCTCCATCTAATTGCCGGTACAGCAAAATACAGCCACAGACAAGAAATCACTTTCCAAAACTGCTATACTTAACTGTTTCACATTAACTGCCACCAACGTTGTTAGAATTGGAAGGGAGGGAGTACATGTGAAAGCTACTGCTCATAAACCTAAAACCAAAAAACCAAAACCAATACTCCAAAATCCCGTCCAAGCGGGGTATGGAGGATTGGATGTAGCAGTCTTACCCCTAAATTTTGCAATTTAGAAAAATTGGCACTCATAAACCTAAATTTCTAAATAAACTTTGAGACATGGAAGAAAGTATGCGCGGTCTTTGATATGTGGTTATGTAAAACTAGGTAAGCCATATAGTTCCTATACAAACATCCAAACGAAGATAATGAAAGGCAAGACAAGGCAAAGCATAAGGAATAGTAGTCACCTTTTGCAACATTGATCTAGAAGATATCCACCTTCCAATATTTGGATCAAACATCTCCACATCAGAAAAGCTTTCTTGTCCATCCCCTCCACCAAAAGCAAATGTCTTGTCATGCAATATCGCTGCAGCTAAGCACCCCTTTTTGGTTTTCAAACAAGGAAGTGATCTCCAATCATCTTTTTCAATATTGTATGATTCCACTTCAAAATAAACAATTCCATGTATCAAATGGGAGTCACACAGCAATATGTATAATCAACCTAGAAAATCTCAATACCTTTGTCATACCATAAAGAACCATCTCCGCCTCCAATTACAAAGAGATCATCATTCAATTTTGTAAGTGAAGTATACGAACGAACTGAGCTCATTGGTTTCAAGGACCCTATGGCATCATTTGACGGAGAATATGAGTCTAATGATGACAGCCACGATTCCCCATCATATCCTCCTACGACAAAAATGATATCCTCTGAATCCAAGTGTTGTTCACTGTATGACTCCATTAGTGCTCCAAAAGAACCCGCCTCTTGATTGGACAAGTACTCCAGAAGCGTACAGCGATTTTTTAACTGCAAGATTTCTGACTTTGATTCGACCTGTGAAGTTCAACAAGTATTCAGAGAAGGAAAAGAAGATGCTAGTTGAAATGGGATCTTATCCCAGAGCTCCATAATTAATAGGAATTATTATGCATATCGACCATCCAAGGCAAGGAAGAAAGAAAATGATGGGAATCTTTGTCATTGGTTTTCACCAGGTCACAAAAGGCTGCACTTCGAGATCATGTCTAAAAGTCCATATTTACCCCAAACAAAGCACCTAATAAAATGGTTAAGGAATATTCGAACAATTTTCCTCTTAATAACAATTATCTGAAGTCCCATATTTGGATCCATCTTGCCACTCATGAATAAAACCAGACAAAGAAAAGGGGGAGTTTTATTTATTTATTGTAAATACTGAAAGCAAATGCTAAAATATGAACAGTAGGATTATAACATTGGAGAAGTACTTATATGAAACTTATCACCAACTAATATGAGGGGGGATAAGATAGTTAGGAACAGAACTAGAAATGTGCTGAACATTAAATGTAAAGAAGAGTGAGCAGAAAATACCAGCTCCTGCTCCAATTGACTAATCTTAACTGTATGCTCTTGCTTGACTGTCCTCAGCTCTTGGACCAACTGAAATGACCAAGATATCAAGGCAACTATAAAAATTGTCCTGTGTTTTCCAAAAGTCAACATAAAAGCCCCACATTACTGACCTGAGCTACAATAGCGGGCAATTCTGACGAAGACAAAAGGCTGTCCTTGGTATTTCTGACTTGATCCAATTCTTTCTTTTGTGAGTAAATTCCCTCTGTATGGATCCTAGTAACATTTGCAGAGTCCTGCACTTGACTTACAGGACAAGGCTCTTGTTTCTTTGGACAGGAGTCCAACTGCTCACAGGTCACAGACAACTTCTGCAAATTCTCATGTATCCCTTCTCTTTGGTGCTCTTTAGTTACTACTATCTTAGATCCCATATTATCCCTATTTGACTGACTGGAAGGGGCAGAAGTACAATGTGCGAAAGATGGTGGAATTCCCTCATCCAAATTTTCCGCTTTTGATAAATGTGTGGTCTTTATCTGATAGGTTTGCACATTTCTGACAACAGAGGCAGAAGGAACAACTGGTGCCACTTGGGTCAAAAACAAAGAGATCAACTTGCTTACTTGAGCATGGTCTAGCTCAAAACAAAAATGGGTGTGAGTGTAATAGTTCTCTTTAATGATTGGTGCAAACTGGTTCTCTGAAAGAGGCTGACAACTTTTCTGGATGCGGATTTGGACCTTTATCGTTAAAAACAAACAGAAGAGACACACCACTGTTAGATATTGACAACTTTCTCATGCACGCTTTATACTTCCATCACAGCAAGACAAAACAATGGGTGCTAACAAACAGAAATGAAAGCTTACCATACCTGTGCAGGATATGATGTTTTTTCCAAACCATTGACAGTCCAGCCATATGGATTGATGTTCATCTGACCGGGACAAGCAGCCTCAAAAATACCATGGAGTACCCTCTTACTATAGTTAAACAGAAACAGTGGTAAACCTGAATCAATGTTCTTGACATATGAGAAGTGAGCTGCTGGAAAACCTGTTACAAATGAGGGAGCATGAAATACCAAAAAGAGATCACTATTGACCCATACAGATAGAGAAAAATGCATAATCAGCATTACAAAATGACAGAGATAGAAGTTGAAGCACCTAACTAATAATATGCTACTTTCAATAAACATTGAAGAGGATAATAAGAGAAGGAAATGATAATAACTGAGACAAGGAAAATGTAAAGTGAGTGATTGACGAGAAACAAATTAAAATGACCCACCAAAGATCTGCTTAGAAAGACATTCAATGATGGTATTATTTGTGCACCCAAATATGACGCCGCCTAATTGATCCTTTTTCAAATTTCTACAAGTTTGTTTGAGTGTTGTATAACTGGGACTGGCAGGTACACCTCCGTTAAAGGTCTGTTTTCTTTTCCCAGCAGCCATTCTGTAAATAAAAAGGAAAAATACACAGCACTTTGAGCAATAGAGTTCAAAGCAATCAAGAGATAGGGCAAGGAGCAGATACCAAAGGACCCAAGCATTGATGGTTATGAACAAAACAGTAGCCGCGTTTTGGTGATCGAATGCACTTTAATTTAAGGCATGCAAGTTAACAGTGTTAAACTTTTGGTAATAAGTGCACATCATAAACTTTTCTCAAGGAAGAGTTCAAACTTACACTGCTTAACTGCAAAATCTAAAAGAAGCAACTAGTACAAAGACATCACCACATGAAACTGAAATTCAGGGGTAGAGAGGGAACGCACCGTTCAGATTCATTCCAATTGACTCTGCTGAAACTAATTATTTAGCCTAACAGATATTGAAGATGTCCAAATAACCGATAAACTTCACATCACATCAGTGAGGACTTCCCTAAAGATATAGGACACAACGATAAGACCCATTATTTTGTCACGGGTCAGCAGGGCTATCAATGCTTTTAGTATTGAAGCTCTCCAAATAAACAATAAGCTTTACATCAGTAAGGACTTCCCTAAAGATAAAACACAAAAGAATGAGACCTATTCTTCTGTCAGGGATTAGCAGGGCTCTCAATGCATTTAGTTCATTGCATTAAATATATCTTGGAAAGATAATTACCATTGGATTTTCCTATACAAGTTTTACTTAGCTGATTTTCCAACAAATAAAAATCCCAGAAAATTTGTGCAATCCAATGACACAACAAAAAAGAAACATGTCCATATGGTCATGTTATGACCACATTCCAAAAGATTGAAAAGCCCGCTCAAATTTCTTATATTTTCCCAAATAGGATTATACTAAACTAGCAAAATGTCTCTCTTCAACATGTTGCTCGATCAACTAGCAAGAAACCATATAGAGAAAAAGAGAGAGCAAAGAACATTATCAAATTGCAGTTTTCTAGCCAATTGCAATCTCAAATATGGCAATGGTTTCAAACAAACACTCAGACATAAGTGTTACTGTGGAACCAAACCCAAATCTTATTCAAATGACTTCAAAACTCCGAAGAGGAAGCAACTCCTTGCAGTATAAAAAGGATGAATTGAACAATGTCAATAGTACTTATTCCTAAATAGAAGTCTCCAAACAAATACCATTATATGATTCCATGATAGCAATAAATCCATACCAGCCACACAACATCAAGTCCATATTCTTCCACCATAATATTGGGTTCAAAGCACTTTAAAACAAAATAGTATTGGAACATGCTTTACCTAATAAATAAGGAGAAAGGTTTTGCACATTTGAAACAAACATTGTAGCAAAAATGAAAAGGAATTAGAACAAAATGAAGGACAAAAGGAATAGATCAACAAACTAAACGTTTATCAAAGCAAAGTAACTTATTTTTCTAATCTTTTCTCTTCCTTTATTCCTTTTTCTTATCCTGAACAATAATTACATCCCAAAAAGAAATTAAACCCGAAATGTGTTGCAATGAATATATTTCAAACTCAAAACTAACCCCAATCCAACTTTACCTACTCGTACCAAATTCTTCTTGTTTTCTACCTAAACTTTCCAACTTTTACAGAAAGTTAGAAACTCATCACCTAATGCTACTCAAACCTCACCGAACCTACTCAAACCTTACCCAAACCCAACTTCTACGTACCTTAAACCCCATAACTATGCAAAAGTATATTTGTTGCCGAATACTGAAGCATACCCAGAAATGAAAACTGAATACTTACTCTATGAATCAGTTAACGCGACTAACAAAGGAGTGAAAACAGGAAAGAAATCTTCAATTATGTCAAGTGCATTGGAGAACACCAAGTAAAAGATTGAAAGGGAATTTCGGAATTATAGTGTGAAGCAACAAAACCGAAAACAATAGGAAAGCCCTAAGGACTATAGAGTGAGAGAGAGGAGATTACATGTCGGTTAGGGCGGAAAGAACAAAATGGAAGGAAAATCGACGTCGCAAGCGAAAGCAAAAGACGCGCGAAGAGGAAACAGAGCAGGATTCTTTAGAATTATGTTGTTACTGTATAATAATGAGATTACTACGGAGTATGAATTATGAGTGATTGAGTGGGGTAGGGTATCAGGGTATAGGGTATGGTGTATCGTATGGACTACCGTCTCTGTCGATCTTCTTTCTTTTTCTGTAGTCTGCTCTTTGTCAAGTCACTTCTGTCGAACCGTGCACGTGCTCTTTTATACAATGTTCCTTCCAAAATGTTGGAATTGTCCACATCATACAAAATTCCTACTTTTTAGAACTTTATTCCATCTTCCCTACAATCATTAAGAACTCATTCCACCTTTCTATTTTAAAATAATATTTAATGTAGGCCCATTTTTCTTATATATTTGATAAATTTGTTATTAGTATCAATTTTTAATCAATAAATTTCGTATCGCTCATTCAACCAAATAGTGAATTCAAAAGGAAAATACATTTTAAATAAAAAAACAAAACGGACCAATAAGGCAAATTAGCTCATGCATAGCATTGGTACAAACGCTAGTAAATCATTATACAAATTAAAATATTAATGGTCAAAATTTTTTAACACGATTTCCTAGACGGCGGATAAATAAAAACGGACTGAGTAGCAGTTTTGCTCCTTTTTTTTCTTTGTTTTCTTTAAAAATTAAGAAATGCTATTAGTGCTATCTCCATCTATCAAAATAATAAAGTATGGTAATGCTCCTTTATTTTTATTTGCAATTGAATAAAAAATGAATAAAGGGAGACAAAGTTCCCGAACGGTATACCATTCCATCACGCGTGATTTTAATTTTTCGTTCCGCATTGCGTGATACTTTTGAAATTCCTTCCCAAATTCCATCGTCAACTATTGCTTATGCTTTAAGGCAAGTACCGCTCCCATCTTTGTCTCCTATATTATTTATCGTCTTTGAAAATTATACAATCAAATTTTAAAATTTTTAATTATAAATTTTTCAATATATATAATCACTTATAATGAAAAATAATATTATAAAAGTATAATATTGCAATTATGAAATATTGTATAAAAAAACCATCAATTAAAGAGTGATATTGGGGACCATGACAGCCAACAAAATGACAATTAATATGAAACGTAGGGAGAAATTTTTTGTAGTTGACACATAAAATGCATTTTAAAATTTGTTTTTCTCCTTTTGTTCAACAATAGCCCGTTTGATATATAATGGGAATGGGAACGATAATTCATAATGAAAATTCACAATGGGGCCTTGATAATTGAGAATGAAAATGAGAATACATTTATGAATTTTTACAATTTCCTTGTTTGTTAGATAATAATTCAAAGTGAGGTAAGATTGAGAATAAATACACATCTACTATAATACCTTACATTACTTTAAATAAAATGAGATAATATTGGTAATATTAATTAAAAATGAGGATAATATTGATATGGGGTGTTGGATTGTAATATACCAACCTTTGCTATTGGACAACAATATCCCTGACCTTCATATCTAGATGACATTATTATACCAACAGTAACTAAGGAGGCGCGAAACCGGTCTCCATGCACGCTTACATGGCTAGCAAAGGAAAACAAATTGTCCCAAGTTAATGACCTCATTAACTCCTTAATTTTTGTCACTAACCCACATTACAAGCAATATGTATTAGATGCACCTGGAGCACATGCTCCAGATATTTGCGAGTGAACAATCAAATGAATCAGAGTGAACAATCATGATAATCAGAGTAAACAATCTAAAATATATGGGTGAACAATTGTAAAATTTGGAGCACGTGCTATGGGAGCACCTAATAAATTGCATATTACAGGACATTGGTTGGTTGTCATCCAATATGCCTATATGAAATGCTAATTGAACAATGAAATTTAAGCTAATGAACAGCGTATGGTGAACAATGAAGTCATAGCCGATGGACAATCAAATTTTTCTGAACAAAATCATGCGCAATCAATAATCATTATCAACTAAAAATAACCGTTTGCAGTTATATAGAGTGATCACACCATGATTGACATAGATAGCAACCAATGCATATAACGTGTATCTAGAGTATGTGCTCCGATGTTTACAAGTGAACCATTATATGCTATTAAAAGTGAAGAATATACCAAACCAATTTTTTTTACTGAGATTTTAAGAAAAAAACCGTCACCATGGTTGCCATGTCATGATGCTCAAGGAATATACAACAATTTGCAGAGTGCACGGGCACCATTACCAGTACCAGTGGTGATCAGCACTATGTGCTAGCACTTCCCCTCCCCGTGATTACAGCAAACCCTAAACGCAAACCATCGGCCCTTTATCGAAACCTCTCCCCCTTAAACCCTAAATCCTCGTCGTCGTCGGCATAATTGACGAAACCTCTACCCCTTCAAAACATAGCTTCATGAACATCACCTCCATTTGAAAAGGCATCAATCTGCAGTTACTGCTCACTCTATTGCAACATCACATGTTTTGGAATCCCCCTCTCCCCTTTCGTTTTCTGAGTCGGTAAATAGCTTTCAGTATGGCTGTAGTCTGCTTTGCATTGTTCTGATGTCCATAATGTATCTTTGTTTAATCAGTCAGTGTTGCAATTTTTTCTATGACCATCTGTTCCTGGAACTTGAACCAAACAAATAACAAATATGATCATCAACCGACTACAATGGCAGATTTGCTGCCCATTTGTAACTGGAGCAGTGTATGTTTATATGAATACTGGTGTAAAGGACACCAATGATGTTAGTTGGGACTCACAACTTTGGTTTCCTTTTATATATTGATATTGATTGGTGTCTTGCTAGAAATTCATTTTGCAAAGAAACTGCCATGCTTACCATCTTGTATTAGTTCCTTAGTTCATGGATTAGACTTTCTTGATTTGGTACCTCTTACACATAATTAGTTAGTTTTGCAAGGAAATGCCTCAGAGATTTCTAATTTTTCTCTACTCACATTGTTTTATTCTTCTTGGTAGTACATGTATGTGCTAGTCATTTTTCAGTGCTACAGTGTTACTAGTGCCATTTTTGGCCTGAATTGCAAATATATCTGATCCATGGTTTTCCCCTCAATTTCCCCTTTAGTATATATTGCTAATCTATGATCTTTCCTAATTCAAACCACAGCTCGTAAACCCTAGATTGTTGGCCATGAAATCATCAAGAGCAAAACGCCCAGCAGCGCATACGGAATCCATCCGGCCACCACCCCCACCACCGGCAACACCACAGTTCCACACCGGCGGCAGCCGAGACTCCGACGCCAGCTTCTGCAGCAGCCGCCCCTCGATTTCCACTCTTGGCAATGGCCGCTCCGTCTCAGTCTCAATCACGGATCCTGCATACAAGCATTTGGCAATTAGGGCAATCAATGCCTTCCTTGATTCTCACAATGCGTCGCTTTCTCTCTCCCTGAAGCCGGTCCCATCTGCCAAGGACATCACAAATGTCTTCAACTTCCTCTTCTCTCGCCTTGAGTTTTCCTCCACTAACAAGCTTGAGGATGATCTTTTTCTGCTACTCAAGTGCCTCAATTGCCCCCATAAGATCAATAAATCTGCGCTTCGTGCCCCCGGTGCGCCTCACTCCTTCCCCAGGTTACTTGCTGTCATGCATTGGCTTGTTCAGCTAGCCAACTATGCTGATTATCTACGCTCTGATGAGAATTCCAGCAGGTTGGAGCTTCCTTTGTTTACTATTCCAACTGAAAGTTTTTAATGTTGGTGTAGAAGCATTGCATTAGATTGTTGGTTACTGGTATGAAGATCCAGGTCACCATGTGTAATTGATTGTAGTTATTCATTAGTACATGAATTCCTCCATACCTGGAAGTAATACTAATGATATTCACTAATCTCTCTATGCATTTCAGTTTATTAGAAATTTGGTTAGCTTCAATAGCATTGCCATTGAACTTTGACAGAACAATGGGGATTGTGCATGAAACGGAAGGAATATTTTCAATCCTGCAATGGAATTGATGGTGGTGACTAATGGAAGTTGTTGTGCAACTCTTTCTTGAACAGGTACTCCTTTAGGAATGACACTCTCATGGATTATGCTGTGAGCTGTTACTTGTTTTATATGAATGGGGATGATCAGGCTGTTGAGGCTTTGGATAAAGAATTTGGTGAAAAGATGGAGAAAGAGAAGGATTCACTGGGAGAGAATTTGAACTCATTGGATGATGAAGGGGTGAAATTGGAGTTAGAACTTGAAGCACTCAAATCTAGGCCTTCAGAGAGGGAGGTATATGAGAGTCAGAGGAAGGATCTTGACGGGGATTTGGGTAAGTTCCAGGGGTATATTGCTTCTTTAGAGGAAGCAAATTCTATCACAAAGACGACACTAGACGAGAAAGAGGAGTTAGCTGTCAAGTTAGAGGACATAAGACGGATCAGGGAAGAGAATGAGGACATCAAGAAGAAAGTAGAAGCTCAGGGGATCAACCTGAGGGATGCTGAAAGGATGAAGAGGGAGCTGTTGGCTGTAGACAGAGAGATTAGTGAGGCTGAGGCTAGCAGAAGCTCCTGGGAGGAGAAGTGTTGGGATCTTGATGCTGCTATTGGCCATAAGTTTAAGGAACTTGAGGCCTATTCCATTGAGTGCAACCAGGTTCTCAAGAGGTAACATTTCCTCAACTTTCATGAAATCTAATTCATTTTTCTTTAATGTGCTATAGTTATATCTTCTTTTCTGACGATTTTTGCTACCCACTGGCTGGAAAGCTTAAATTTATAGGACTAGTTGGCATGATATGAGGCTTTCCATTGTAGGTTTTGAGTGCACTGTTCTATGAATAAAATATCCACATTGTATTGGCTTGTTGTTGCAATTCTTGTGCTGCAAGGTGAGAATTTAAATGCATAAAATTTTCTTACCAGTGAAATGTTGGAGCAATTCATACTTCCTCTTTTTGTCTCCTGTGAAATTTCTATGCGCAGTAGTTAGCATTTTGAGTCTTTGACACACGCCTTTCATTATATTAGAATGTTTGGAGTTGTTATTGAGTTGGCAATGAGATTTTTTTTTTTTTTTGATTTTGTTATGACTTATGATGTGCCCGGGAGGCTGCACAGTCAGGTTCTGCTGTGTTATTGTTGTCTTCAGCTGTAAGGACTCTTTTTCTTGCTTTTACAGACTAAAGCTTGGGGTTGATCTTCGCTATGAGTTGAATGCTAAGGGATCCACTCCAGCTGAAGTGTTGGGAATTGACTACAAATCATTACTTAAGCCTGCAATTAACTCTTTTGCTGAAGAGCTTAAGAAAAGCACCACAGCAAAGTTTGAGGAGTTTATTTCCCTTCAGCAGCAATCTAAGGAGATGACTGCAAAGATTGAAATGAAGAAAAACCGTTTGACTGCTCTTCAGTCCCATCTTGATGAAGTAAGTATGGTTTTAGCATTGACACTAGCTAGTAACCATTAGGATTTAAGATAGTCCAGAATAATATTATTAAGTTTAGTAATTTCAAATAAACACAGAACAGTAATTGATAATAGACTTAACTTGGACTACTACCATAAGCCCAATAAATGGTATTTGCTCATGACCACCAACATAATAAAAACAAATAAATGAAATTCTTGCATGCATCACTAATAGAAATGTTGCTTGTAAACTTTACAAGTGAGGCTACTTGTCTTTTGTTGAGGTGCCTAAGCCATGGGTCCCATATATGATTACATAGGCAACATGATGAATTGCTTGGATTTGTTTTGTGTTGATTTGTCCACTGTTGCTAATTTGTGTAGATTTTTCCTCTCCCATCTATATTAGATAGACAACATGATAGAATTGCTTGGATTTGTAATTTGTTGATTTGTAATCTCCTATCCATGATTAGATAAACAAACATGATTGAATTACTTGGATTTTTATACATCAGATTTTACTCAGATCAAGAATCCAACATAAATTGACTCAATTAGTGAGAATAAGATACCTGGATGCTTCAACTACTTTTTGGACTAGGTAAAAGATGAAGTTAAAGTTGGGTTCAGGGTTCTAGATACAGAGGTATCTAATGTTAATTGTTCGTGAAAATCGAAAAATGATCTCCATATTAATTGATGGTTGTGAATGTGGGCAAATTTCCAATAAGTGCATTTTCAGATGCTTCCTCCCCCCAAAATACCAATGTGACGGTTGTTTCTTCTGAAATTCATCTATGTATCTTTTTGTAGAGGGTGTGAGAGTTTGATGCAATAAGGAAAGAAATAGAGGAATACAGATCTTGGTGTGTGACTGAAGCTCAAAAAATCAGAGATAACATCGAGGCAAAAGCACAGAACCTTGATATTGTGGAAAGAGAAGCAACTGATGCCCGGAAGGTATGATTCATTGTTGGAAGTTTCTTGTGATCATTCGGCTATAATTTTGGTGGTTTTTTTTTTCCTGTAGTTTGGTGGTCTGACTTACAGGACTCATTTGTTCACTTGGTTTCTGAATATTGTTTTTGTTCCCCTCTGCTGCTTGTGCGAAGGCTGCTGAGTTGAAGTTGCTGGAAGAGACAAGACAAAGTGAGCAAGAAATACAAGTGTGTGCATACGAGCTGTTTGCCTTAATTGACTCAATTTCCAAGCACAAAGAGCATATTGGAACAAACATCTCAGAGATGAAAAGAGAACTTTCGGGAACGGCTCAGTTTGTCTCTGATGCTTATTAAAAACACCTTGTTTAGTCGGGTGAATCCGATTTCAGCCACAAATCCTAACGCCTCTTGACAAGGGTGCTTCTTCTCGGGGCTATTTTTCTGTACATGGGAATTTTTTGTTTCTAACCTTGCATTTTATATTTTGAACGAATTATTCTCTATTTGGAGAACAAGCAGTTTAAGTAGCTTATAGTTTTAGTAACAGATAGTGATTTACACAGTGGATAATGTTTATAATTTTGCTGTTACTATCTACTGCTGTTTTTTGTATATGTTTAATTAGCTATCTAAAATAGTGAATTAGTGGTTGAAAAAAGTTCGCGGTTGAAAAGATTTGATGTTCTATACTATAATTCATTTGGAGTCTTTGTCAACAGTGGTCAAATGACATGCCTATTGAGAATGTAGTTAGTAGCATTGATAAATAAATAAATAAACAAAATCATTTCAAGTTTTTAATCACCAAAAGGCCTGTAGTCCGCAAAAAATAACATATTATCTTAACCCAGTGAAAGTAAGAGCAAAACTATATTTCTGTGATCTGTCTTCTCCATAGATGATATATGTCAAATCTCAAATAAACCCTTATGCCATCAACTGGCCTGAGTCCCAAGTTTGAGTTCATTTCACCCAAAGGCCAAAAATGGTAACAACTATCCTGGACAGACAACCTCACTGGTTGGCTACTTGATCTTTTCATCAGAGGGTGCTGTGAACCAGTTTGCTTTCCAAACAACAGAATGTGACAGCAATCTTTCTGTTTTCCATCCTGATGACTGAAGCTGCAACATCATCCTCACACTTTGTTAAGTTTGTTGATCACATTAGTTTCCAAAAGGCAAAAAGGTATCAAGTCATAAATCATTGATCATCCACATGGCTACAAGCTCTTAATCAGCTCAGCGTTTTTCTGCAGGCTTCTCTAGACTTACCCATTTGGACAACTAGGGGTCGAAATCCAAAGGGTCTCGGGACCTCCATTCTAACAAGCAAAGTGCAACATCGAATTATTTTTTCAGAGAAAGTGTACCTTCTTTATGAAGTCATTGTAATGTTTGTTCATCCACGACAAGCTTTCCACGTGTTTCGATGTGCTTCTATCAGGCAAATTTGCCATAACAAGTGCATGTACGTATGACTGCAGGATGTCTGCTTGTGTTGAGTCCTTGTGCATAACTATTCTGATCGTCCCCTTTTTCTCTAGCAGCAAATACTTTGCTGGAGCAAATATTCAAAAAAGGAGTTAGTAATAGATGCTCGGATCGCTCAGCTACTTTATATTGGGTAGAGAATTTAAACACTTCAAAGAGTACCAACCATTCTTATAATGAGTTTCTGCACAATGGAATAGCTCCGTCCTGTTGGCAGACAAGACATAACAGGCTGCAATCAGTAATTGCACCTTAGCAAAAGTACACTACGAGTGCAAATCCGAATTAAGTGCAGGGAATATTTACATGTAGCCAGAACAAAACCTCACAATGTCAATGCATTTACATCCTGACATCATAATGACATCCAAACCATAAAAGATGATGTAGAATAAAGAACTTTGTTAAAGTAAGCAATTCATTGCCGGCGCCACGTTTAGACTTGATATTACTCAAAGAACTAGAGGATCTAACACTTTTGTTGACAAAGCTAAGTACGTGGATAAACTGGTGTTCCACCCTTTGACAATTAATTCAAGGGATACCAGGACTTAATTCGGATGATAATATGGGAAAGTTGCCATTATAATATATCAATATATTAGGATAAACTGGAGTTCTTTTCAGCGTAACTTCACATGCCAATAGCATAATTTTCTTGGCGGATAACAGGAGTAACAAATCAGAATACTTGAGAGAACACTTCTGACAAGAGTTATTTGCCACAGAAGCAGGAATGGGGAAAAAAAGAAAGAAAGTAACTCAGAATACTTGAGAGAACACTCCTTACAAGAGTTAATCTCCCCCCTTTTGAAAGATGTTTTGATTTCCACCCCGAGAGTTTTTTCTCGAACCTTTCGATCACCGGATCCTAGATATCTAACTTCTTGAAACTTGCACCGAGTGAAAGACTAAGGTATGTAAATGAAAAAGACTGAATACCACAACCCAAAATACCCGCTAATAATTACAAAGAAACTCCGTTTCTTTGTAATTATTAGCGGGTATTTTGGGTTGTGGTATTCAGTCTTTTTCATTTACATACATTGGTCTTTCACTTGGTGCAAGTTTCAAAAAGCCACCTTATGTATACAAAAATGTTTCCCATAAACCATAAAAAAGGTCTTAAACTGACAACATCACTCCGCACTGTGAATCGTCATCAACCACCACAAGAATACGCTTTCTTTGATTTGAATGAATGTGGTGCTTGATGTAGATGGCACATCTTTGGATGATATAATCCAGTGCATTAATAAACTATTTGGAATTTCTTGAGTATAACAGTTTAAATTACATTTTACTTTGTTCTGTGAAAACTGAGTTCAATTGCTTTGGTCGATGTATCAAGGCTAAAGCTGATGTCATTTATTTTTGTCTATTCTACGCCATGTTTGGAAGGGGGTTTAGCGCTGGGCAAAGTAATGTAGAAGTAGAAATTGACAAACATTCTAGTAAGAGAGTTTGCAACATACCAAACACAACACAAATAGAAATAAGAAAGAAAATAACTTCATAACTAGAGTTCATAGACCTAATTGATAATCCTCTAACTCGTAAAATGAGTGAAGATAATATGCTTACATGTCTGCATCGCTGAGTGACGAGACCCTTATACCCAAATGTATCCTTTTCTGCAAATTCCTAAAATTTAGTGAACTCCACGGATTCAGCCATAAGGGCAATACATGCTCTTCACATGAGACCCTCTCCGTGGAAAGCACTGGCAAGAGGCAACAAATAGCTTATTTCGGTTAAGACTTAAAAGGAAGAAGAAGAAGATGTAGACGACCCAAAATTTCAGAAACAAACTGTTCACTCTTGTGGAAGTAAATCCAGCTAACATAAAACATATACAAGCATTAACTACCAAGAAACAACCTTCTTAGAAAAGAAAGTCGCCTGACATCTTTAAGATAGTAGCAGAGAATACGACAAGGATGCTAATCAGCAAAGTAAAATGCTATTTCGATATTTATCCAAACCCTCAAGTTATATGAGGCTAATGATGCATATTTCCCTAATTTCCAAATCCCACCTACACCTATAACTGAAGGGAGGGGAAGTCATATTTGCCCCCCCCCCCCCCCCCAACACACACAAAAAAAAAAAAAAAAAAGTGGAGCAGCAGGGGTAGAGGAGAAGAGATGTGCTAATCTACCTTTACCAGTCTCCATGAAATGCTGTACAAGAATCGAGCTCCTTTCGCCATTTAATGTATTCAAGGACAGACATCGAACAGCCCTGTAGTTTGCTGCATACAGGTGCAAAAGATTCTCATGTAAGCAAATTACATAAATTCTTACGAATTATCTGCAGCATTATCTTACTGTTTGAAGAAAAAGCATGTCAACTACAGGTGCAAAAGATTCTTACTGTTTGGATGCGGGTTGACTTCAGGAAAGTTTTTATGATGGGCCCACCATTTTCTCCATTTCCCTAGGGAAAATTTCCCTTAGGGGGGGCTAAGGGAAATTTTTCCCAGGGAAATCTTTCCCATGGAAAACTTCCCATGGGAAATTTTCTCCGGTAAAAATTTCCCTGGGGTTCCTACCAAACACTCCCTTAGATAACCACAGTTGTTTTAGCTCAAGTTACTGGTTGAGTGATGACTTGGTACACGATTTTGATGACACCTAGGCCCCACTTTTCACTCTAATGTTCTAGCATGTGACACAAACTACTTGAGATACACGCAATTCAATCCTAGTTGACATTTCTTTAACTCAATTAGTAGGTAGACAACACAGCTGAATAAATGCTGAAGCTGGAACTCACCATACATATGAAAAACAGTGAGCGACAGAAAGGAGAACCATATTGCTAAGGAGTGCCCGATTGTCACTTGGGCAAGAAGCATCCCTACTGCCATTCCAACCATAGTTGCGACTGTCTCTTGGCTTCCTTCCTAACACACAACAGATGTTAAGTTGGTACTCAAAATGTGAAAGGGTGGTACAGAGATGCTACACTGATACCTTTGCAGATATATCTGCAGCATTATCTTGAAGTGCAAAATGCTGAGTCAAGGCAGCTCTGGTAGCTCCACTAGCAACCCCAGCTTGTTACAAAAGTTTGAAGAAAAAGCATGTCAGCAAAGGCAGAACAGATTTTGATTGCTACTTGGTACTATGACGGACAAAGGAAGCACACTGGTTACTCGACTTTCCAAAGACCTCAAAATCTTGAAGCAACCTTTTAGTGAAAATGCAGTTAAACATTATCATAAAGTACAGTAGAGTTTTTCCGGTATAAAGTAGAATGTGATGGCAAAAGTTAGTGGGAGGCAAGCCCAGTGATACCAATGACATGCAACAAGAATAGCAACAGCCGATCCCTGAAAATCAATGTCTTGGGAGATTAAAAAGTGTAAAACATTACCCTTAACAAGCAAGGGATGGTTTACAAGAGACCCACAAAAAGAAGGGAAAGAATTAAAAAAGCTCTTATCAACTTGAAAACATTTTGGAGCAAACTCCAAACATGCTCTAAGAATGTTTACAAGAAATATCAGTAAAACAAACATATGAAACATTGTCAGGGATAAAGGAATCAAGAGGTCGATGAACTTACTAAATGATCGCGAGATACTTCCCAAACAAACTATGAACACAAAGGCTGAGGGAAATAAGGGAGAAAGAAGATCCATAAGCATCCCTGCAACAAGCATGAAAAACAAGTGGTATAAGAAACTATCATCCTAGCAAAAATCACGAATGCCACAAATACAAGCTGTGATACCAATCAGAAAAATTCGTCATATCTTAATGCTACCAAAATGGAAAAGAAACAGTCACCCTAACAAAAATCATAAACCACCAGAGTCATGGATTGACTGAGATAAATTGCTGCTGTCATTTTCCATAAAGATCATATATCTAAGGGTGAATGCCGGAGCTTTGCATCCTAGTTAAATAGCAGAAAACAGAATCTCATCAGCTGTGAATTTCAGCATACTGTTGCCTTGGCAAGGTAAAGGCATAAAGCAAAGAAAAGCTGGTAAGAAAAATAAGATTGACAAAGAAATTAACTGACAAAGATACAAAGTACTATCCTCCTAGTTACTCGCTACGATTGCTACACCACTAAGAAAGAACACCACAGCGGTGGGGGCAGCTGATAGATAGAAGACAAGAATTGTTAATAAAAAATAAAAATAAAATGTCCCCGTGGGGTTACTTTAGTGGCACAGCGGTTAGTTCCAACAAGAGAGGCCAAGGCGTGATTCTTCCTAGGTTGTGTACATATGTAAATTCACCCATCCAAAAAATAGAAGTAAAAATAAAATTGACTGCAACATTATGAAATCTCCAGGAGCATAGGAACAGCTAAATCTAAGAGGATTACAACTATCACAATGGTAGAACTGTAGAAGGTTTAGCTAAGTTCAGTTGGATACATCAATTTTTTCACATCAGATATTATATTTTAAATGTCTCGATCAAAAGGTGGATTTTATTTCTATGGTCTAAAAAAAGGTTGGACGGCAGTAACTCATTCTTTTTTATACAAAACAGGATGGAAAAAAAAATTAAAAACAAAAGGGGTAAGGTGATGAGAGTAATACCAAGGTCATTCATTAAATCTGCAACCAATCGCCACATTTTTGCATCGCTATCCAAATTTGAACCCTAACAAGAAAAAAGAAAGGGTTTTGCTATCATAGAGAATTAGGAGCTTAATATGTATTCTGTTTATACTGCATTCTCCCTATGTTTAAATATATGAATAAACTTGGGTGCTTATTTGGTTCAGCAGAATGTATAGTTTGGCACATAGGCGTGAAAAGAAGTTAAGACAAATGCATCAACAACATTGATGCATTATACTTTGAATGCATTATTTCAATTCAAAAAGAGAACTAAATTTGACTCATGCCTTCCTTGCAGGCTGCAGCATAAGTTGTACACTTGTACCGATGAAAAGTATAACTATGTCTCTCTCTTGTAAGAAGGAAAAGTATTATACAAAGATTATGTGCAAAGTAAGAAGGTACCAAACAAATCAAAAGGAAAGAAAAGCTTGGGACCATGTTGTAAGTCACTTAAAATTGAACTACAAAGTTTGTTGGCACTGCCAACACACCTTCACAAAAGCCGAAAATGGGCGTTCAATTATCTATTCACAGCATGCTGCATGCTTTTTAGATAAGTAAGCCATTTCACAACTTGAAGAAAGCAAAAGCATTACGTGTCTTTGTGCATTGTGAAAAACAAACTTCCCAAAATGATAATTTCAAACGCCTCCACAAGCTTTTTGGAACATGTAATCTTACAAGAAAAATCAAATTGAGCCAAAAAGACACAACGCTGGCAAGTAGCAACACGTGATTCTTCAATGAGTTTTCACTAAAAACTTTTCAAATAGAAAGCCGTTTTTCATCTCCAACTTAATAGCCGAAAGATGGTCAGGCAAGCGAAAGAATCCTCCCATTGTGCCCCTAAGCCTGATTTCATCGCCCATAGAGCTTAGCCCCCTAATAAACACAGAACAAAACCATTTACACTTTCCGATACCCTAGACTTCCAAGTAGGCTCATGCATGGAGGAAATGAGGAGTTCGCTTTCTTCTAAGAGTTCAAAGAAAGAAATTCATAAGACACCCCTAATCTATTTCAAGAGCCAAAAAAGAATAAAATTTGAGGATATCAAAATGGCTAGTACATTCCACTTTTTAAAGCATAAGCCTAGTACATTCTTGAGAATTGGTTATACGGCAAAAGATCCAAAGCGAATACCCTATGCAACATAACACAGAGTAGAGTGATAGTGCATAAAGATGGAGAAAGGTTGCTCTCGCACCCAGTGTTCTCGGAGAAGCCAACTTGCTTGGTAGCACTAACTTTGTACTTTACTAAGGAAAAGACAACCTCTGAACCAACTTCTAATGTCTTCCTTATGAAGCATTATACATGCCAAAGCATTGCAGCGATTCGTGTCAAACAAATACCAGGGGAGCCTATGGGCATGGTCGCATGCAAGAGCCAGGCTCTGCTTAGGAGAGACCAAACGATTGGATTTAATATTTTTGGGTGTCTAGAGCCGAAAACCAACAGTCATAGGCACTTACTGATTTCCTTTGTTTCAACAAATAATGTCCTTGAAGCGGGCACTAAAAGGGCATCATGTTCCAACTACAGCCATAACGGCCATCTCAAAGCCATTGACCCTCAAAAGGAAAGGGATACTCTTGGAATCGGTCTCTCGGCAAGTAATGTTTGTCAAAGTAAGGCTACTTACATCTGGAGAACCAGCGCAAGCAGGACCCACACTAATGCCTGATAAAAAGTGTGATCAGTTTGTATGTGTGATCAGTCTGAAAGAGTTTATACTAGAGAACCAGATAACAACTACAAGAATAGGCCAGTATGTATGTGTAATCAGTCTGAAAGAGTTTGAGATAAACAAAGCTTCAATGAGAAACAAGAAGGGGGCTAGGCAGCTGAAGAAAACTAGATAACAAGTACCTGATAAAAAGTGAACAAAATGCCTCCAAGCATTCCTGTAAAATCCCTCAAGAACCACTGCACACATATCATAAGAGACAAAATTACGACAAGAATTTCACTTACAAGTCCAATAAGAATCAAAACTATTCCATCAAAATCATTCAACCTGAAAGGTAGCTCCAATTACAGTAGCTGATTTCTCACCAACTCCAATAGCACTCAAAAGAGCCTAGCCATCTCAAACGATCAAACATGAGAAAGACGGCTTCCAAGGTAAAGAAAAGCGAGGCAAAACGATCACCAAATAAGTGTAGTTGTAATCCTTACTTGAGTTGAAAGCATTGTCCGAATATATGTCGACAGACCCTACAAAGATAACGGCATCCATCATAAACTCATTTCATCAAGAATTAAGTATTTTTAGCAAGAGGCAAGCAGCTGTATAATGCCGGTATGCAACTAGTGTTTGACTGAAAACTTGGATGGCAAATCAGAAGATGTAATAATTTCAACTATACTATTGAAAACATACAGATGTCATCCATCAAAGCAGCATAATTTCATTGTCAAAACCAGGTCTGGAAACATATTAGATTCAGAATTTAGCCCTGAATTCCAGTTCACTATGCACAAATTTCATTTATTAGGTGGGGATGTGAAAAGGAACTCACTTGATCAAAAACCCAAAATTCCAAATCAAATTCACAAATGGGAGCAACAAGGGTACCTGCAATGAGTCCCATAATTGAAATGGGGCATAATCAGGGGTGACACTACTAGGAAAACCCTGCAAGGCAAAAGCCCATCAAAAATTTTCAATTCAAAACAAACTACCAACTGGGTAATCATAATGAGTAAGAAATAATCACCTCAGGAACAAAAGCACTGAGTATTTGCCTTCTAGCAGACTTCAAACGACTGTCAAATCTACATCAGTGGAAAAGAGCCATTAATAATGGAACAACATGCCCAAAACAAATGGGAAAAAGGAGAGATTGTTGCAGTCAGAAAAAAAAGAAGGCACCGTTGACGAGAGATGGCAGAAGGAGAAGCAGAAATGGTGGCAGTGATTGAGAGCTTTGAAGAAGAAGTTCCAGCCCATTCTTCCACCGTTGTTTGCCGAGTGCTCGAAGCATCTTCAGCCATGGCTGTCACAAACACCGGATTCAGTCCTTCCTTGAGTTTGTTCAGTACTCAGATTGTCAGCCTACAGATTTGCTTATGTTTGTCTGCATTTTTAGTTTTTTTATGTTGTTTATTGACTGTGTGTTGGTGTGTTTGAGTTTGGATTGCGGGGTTTCAACTTGGAAGTCCTCAGTTCAGTTGGTCGAAGACGGAATCGTGAGACAAATTGTACGATGAGGGTGAACTGAAATGGGCCACCGACTAATCACACGAACTTCCAATTTCTTTCCGTCCATTTACTAGAAAATTTGATCATGTAGGATGGCCCATAACACAATTGACAGAAAAATTTATCTAGTCCTAATTTGTATTATAAATGGGATTCGCATCTACTCAATTGGCATCCATATTTCAATGATTTTTTTTTTCTTGCAGCTCACTACCCGAAATCAAACTGTCCAAAGAGAGAGAGGGAGGTAGGATTTTTTTGCAAAGGGAAAGAAGAAGAAGAACCTAATAACATTAATAATGGAGTAATTTTATGGAACCTATTCTTCTTCAATTACGTCATGCGGAATTTAATATATGCATCCATGGTTCGTCATATATGTAATCCATGGATATTAATATAATAATTCATAGTTGTTTTTTGTTCGTTATGGAATACCCTTAATGAATACATCAACAAATTAATAATATCTCATTGACAATATTGTTGGAACATAATGTAGTTTGTTTGGATAAGTACATATAAGATCAATAAAACACTAGTTCATAGTTGATGGAAAACGAAACATGTAGTAGTTATGTATGACACAAAACTAAAAATTTCAATCCATAGCATAAAACACTGTAAAAAAATTTTAATACATAATAAACCATGACAATACATAGAATGAGAATGAATGAACTCATAAATACAGAAGATTCAACACCCATAGTTAGTGATGTGTGTTATCCATGGATACTATTATAGAAATTCATGATTGTTTAAGTTTGTTATGGAATATCCATGGATAAGACAAATCAACCGTGGAACTTTTGTGCAAAAAAAGGCATCGTTCTCGTGCAGTGCGGAATGAAAATTGAGGAACTCCAAAACGAGAATGCTGCAGCGTTCTCAACTCCCCTCTTTTTTCCTTTTTTTTCTTTTTCGACAAATAGTATTTTGACATGTGGCAATTATATAGTATTTTTCTCAAAAATTCATATTTTGAAGATGAAAAAATATGAACGAATTTCTATTGTTGTAGAACAAATAAAATGGAATTTTAAAAAAAAATTATGAGTAACGTGGAAAGGGTGGACCCCACTAACAATCTAAAAACATGGATCACTATTGTATTTGCTCTTATAGGCTTGACAGTGAGATATTGTCAAAATGAAGTGTCAAGGGGAGACTTCATGTTTATAAATTTAGTTTATAACTTTTGCACCTCTTTTCTTTTCTTTTTTTCTATTTTTGGTCATGTACTATAACATAGATGGCATGCTTGTGCTTTGTTATTCAGCATTAGAAGGCTTATGTAATTGTACCCAAAAATCAACTTTGATATATGAAATAAAAATGAAACGTGAAGCTTTTCTCTCTCAAAAATCTTAAGTTTTCTTTATCCTTATTTAAAGTGGCGATCTTAATCGAATCCTTTAGAAAATTGTGATGATCTATTTATCAATCTTAGGTAACTTCTTAGATCCTTAATAAATTTGTCGATGGCTTAGCCTTCTACCATTTTGTAACCAGTGGATCTTTAGTCATGGTGAGTGGCCTATAGTATAAACGATCATATCCCTTGTTCTAGGTTTCTTTGGTGCCAATTCAAGGTCTTAGACTCAAGCTTACATTTCATCTCGAACTCTCACATGTTCCATCTTGCAACGTGTTTTTTCAAAACAATAATAGTAATAATAAAATTGATATAGACTACTAGTTGTATCACAAATTAATGAATTTTAATGTATGAGCAATAATTGGTCATAATAGGTAGTTGTAAAGTTTGGGAATTAGTAAGTTTATCATATTCATGTCAAACTAAGTAGTTTTCTTAGTAGGATGCAACATGTATATTCAACTTTATTTTATTGCAATGTTTTTAATAGATTAAACATATTACTATTTTTTTCGATTATTGAAAGCCAACTTTCTTAAAGTTCACGAAATACAGCAGAACTACAATATAAAACAGCAGACAACCAAATCTAAAAGATAAAAGCTGCAATCAAACACTGCTAAAACAAAAGGTAAATAACAAGGACAGCAAACCCACGACAACTAAAAAAACACATTACTATTTCTTATTTTTCGATTCCAGTTACATTGAAATAAGTTAATGGATATTCAGGTAACTGATTTATCGATTACAATCTCGGTTCACGATTTTCAAATAAAAAAAACGCTTAGTGATCCCAATTCTACTCATCCTAATAGCCAACTTGACCACCACCTCTTTAATATACAAAACTAGTATATACAGGGCGCACTATTATAGCAAATCCAAACTAACCATAATACCATATAGACATCGGACTCGTTTCTATATGTCTTGTATGTACATATCTTATAAATCAAACAAAGTTAAAACAAAGAGTTAACTTATAGTAAAATGTAAGTAGATATATTAACGTGATTGTTTGGACCATGGTACAATGTAAGGGAGTGGAAGGATGGACAAAAAGAGGAATTAGAATTGGTTACTAATTACTATACGCATGGGATGAGATGGGGGCCACAGAAATTGTAAGTGGTTTAGGGTTAGGTTTGTAATGTGAATGATGATCCCAAAAAGAGAAGCCTGTGACTCTGAATGACATTTCCATTTCAAACTCTGCACACAAGAAAAGAGGAACATCGAGGCAAAATATGTAAGAATTAAAGCACCAGTCACCATCATCATCATCATCATCATCATCAATCATCATCATACTCATTCATAATGCTGTATGTTAATGTTATGTGTAATCCTTCATTTCTTCTCACTTGTATTGGAAACCACCACTGCCTTTATCCTCCTTTCTTTTGTCTTCTTTTCCTCATCACCTTCTTGTCTAAAATTTATGCTACATTTGTTATCCCACCATCAGCTAGCTGTATTTGATGTTACTAATCAATGCCACAAAGTGTTAATACATTCTGGATACTTTCTTAATTTCAGCATGTGAATTTTGGAAATTAACTTGATTATCCTTTTAATTTTGGCTCCAAACTAATCAATTTGTTACTGACCCGTTCTTTTATACGGCTGGGTGCGTTATGATGCGGTACAGTGTGAAGGAAATGTGGTAGATTATAGTGGGTTGGGAAAAGTTGTGATGGGTTGTAGTGGATATTGCAAATTTAATTTTTAATAAAAAAATAAATTAAATTAAAAAAAGTATATTGTGGTGGATTGTGGTAGATTGTGATGGAATATGAAAAGTTACGGTGCTGTGTGGCACCACATAAAAGAACGGGGCCAGTATTGACTAGTGTTTGTATTATGGTTAAATAAACATATCAACTAATTATTATTGATCAATATTTTAGTACTAAAATTATAATTATAAAATATAATTGAATATTGATTAGTGTAATAACCCACCCTAAACCATAGCTATTAGAGTAGTTTAAACTTGTTTAATTAGTTTTAATTTGTTATTTAATTAATTTGTACCTTGCGGTTATTGTGGTGACAGTTGCGGAGGAATGGCAAGCACTTTACGGTCAAACCTATTAACCGAGTTTATTAATCTATTTAGAACCTTATATTATAATTATTTTGGGTTCTACAATTTTATTTCAAAGTCGGTTTACTTATAGATTAATTTTCCGCAACGAAATGAATTTATTTTCGGGTTACCGATTTACCGTCTTTTTAACCCGATTAAAAATTTATTACGATTTAAAGTAATTATGTATTACCAATTTTTATTTTATCCAGAATCTTAGTATTATTATTATTAGAGTATTAGTGTTACTTTTAATAGTTTAGCATTGTTTTAAGTTAAGTTAATAAAGGGGGTATATATATATTGGTTAAGGGGGAGTCAATGAGTCTTTTTAATTCAAATTCTAGACAACTCCAATTCAGCTTCCTTCTTCCTTCTCCCCACCGACGCAGCCAGCCACCCCCTGCCTCCATTTTCGCCGGCGCCGGCCAGTTTTCCGGCGAGATTCCGACCATTTTCCGGCACTTTTTTGAAGCTCTCACTTCCCTCTTCATCCTAGTCCATTTTATTCATCCTTTCAAGTGGTATTTCTCTAGTTTTCTCCTCCTCCATTGTTATGAATTTTGAAAGCTTTGATATTATAGTTTTATCATGATGTTTTTGTGTTAAATTACTATTTTCTTTCATGAAATTAGAGTATAGATTATCAAAGTTGGTTCTAGTGAATGAAACTAAGTGTTTGTTGCAAGTTTGTGTGAGATATGTTGAGATTCTTGTGAATTGATGAAGATGATGGTGAAATATGGTTATGCATGTTGTATTGGATGAAGTTTTAGAGTTATACCTTCTGTTTGGTGAAGATAATTAAGTATGTATGGTCTTTTTAGATGATTTACATGAGAATTGTGAAGGAAATTGTGTTAATGGTGGTGTAAATTAAGTGCAAGTATTTGTGTGATGTTGCATGTGAATTATACGAGTATAGATGCTAATTTTAGAGGTCTAAATGCTGGATATTAGTGAGGATATGCTTAGATTTCATTGGGTATATTATTGGTATTAAGTTTGGATGAAAACGAAGCATGTATTAAGGCAAAAACATACCCAGAACCTACTGCCCATTTTATGATTTTTATAGGGGATGCTAAAATTAGTTTGAGCCCAGAATTTAGTGTAAAAAGGTAGCCTAAGTTGTTAGTAAACGCCGGGCTATGGAATTTCGATGATTCTATTTGTAAAACTAAAGTTAAAGACAAAACCGTAAAGCCGCAATGACATACGAATTTTGGAGTCAGTGTATTATTGTGTATTTTTCGTCCAAAGGGAGTTTGATTCTGGAAAAGTGTTCATCATAAGAGTTTTAGAGGACTCGACGAGCTTTCCGAAAATATATGGTATGCCTTAACCCGATGTCGGGAGAGTAAGTTATAGGACCCGGAAACAGAGCTGCAAAACTGGAAATTTCTGGGTAATTGTCTAAGTATTCTAAGGGATTAAATATGATTATATTGGGCTTATAATGGGTTTTATGGGTGTGTAACTTAAGTCATATGACCCTTGAGATGTAGTACCTAAGTAAGAACCATAGAGCTCGATTTGGAGGACTCGAGACCCTTAAAGCTATGTTACCGTTATCGATTTAATTTACCGAATCTCTTAAATGTATTTAGAAGTTTTATCGTGCCTTGAAGTTTTTAAAGCCTCTTTGGTAAATTGAAAGTTTATGTCTTACAAGTGTTCCTTGATTCATAAAGCTCTCATAAGTTTAAAAGCATTTACCAAAGTCTCTTGATTTTATCTCAAACACCCGAAAATTTCATTATTGTTTATGTCGGTAATTTACTGCTACTGTCCGGAACACTTTTCGAGCCTTTCTCATCCTTTTTAGCCTCTGGCCCGGCCATCAAACTCGTAGAGTGTATTTTTCCCTTTCCGAAAAGTACTCGCAAAGCGAAATCCGAATTCTATAGCTCGAGTTATGACCAAAATACTATAGTCATAAAAAACCTGAAATTTTTATACGTTTTATTTCCAAAACCGTTGCGAGGTTCTACGCCTCACCTTTTCATAGCTCCTATTCTAATACCGAACTCTATTGTTTTAGCTCAAAGTTCCGCCGACCGAGCCATTCTCACCGAGATCGTCCACGGGCAACTCACTCGCCTGTGTACGCAAATTGTCCAACTCTTTTTCTATTTAAAGTCAAAGTACGCTTTTATTGCATAAGTTATATTCTAACGATTTTAGTGTTTTATAAGTGGCCCCGATACCTATTCTACAAAGAGCTAGAGCGAAGCCTAGCCTTTACAGTTCTATCTGAGTAATCTCGACTGGCGTCACCGATCGCTTAACGGTCACCCATCCAAACCCGAGTCGGTTTGGGCGTGACGTCGCGAGATGCTTGACATCGACCTCAAAAAGGGGACCACATTTTTACTGTATGAAATCAATTTAATGTTATACATAGCATGTGCATAGAACTATTTATCGATAAAGTTTGCATTGTTTATAGCATGAGTTAGTTCCCTTCCCCGTTTTCGAAATGTTTTAAAGGCCGGCATGAAAAACCGTTTTCGAAACGGTTTTACATGTTGGAGGTTTGTGATCGAGTGTTTCCACTCACCTTTGCGTTGTTTTAATGTTTTGTTTTTAAGGCCCGAGTATTCAAGAGATTCAAGAAGAGTTCAAGAGAAAGCTAGCTTTACTGGAGCCGAGGTAGGTTTAATCATGGCAAGAAGGAGGTCTTACGACTCTGCAAGCATGGGTATTCAAGAGCGGGAAAACTATTGGGATTGAAAGGTGGAAGTGTGGTGTATTGTTTGTATTGATTTATGTATGTAAAGTGGTTGTAATATTAATCAGGTTGTATGTTTTAAGTTTAAAGTGTGCGATGGTTTGGTGGTTGTTCGTTGTGGATGCCTTGTTCAGTGGTTGAACGGCGGTAATACCCCGGCTTTAACCCTCCGCTGCGCTAATCACAGGATTAATGACGTAATTAGTCGTAATCTTGTGATTACTCAAGTCGGGGCGTTACAATTAGTATTAAATATTGTCAACAATATCGTAATAAATCAGGGAAAATGAGGAGCTCAAATAAGAAATTTCTCAAATTGTTTGCACTTGTACAAGCACATACATATTTGTATGATAAGTTCTAACATATTTTGCAGTACTTTTTCTGACATTAATTTTTTCAGAAGAGCGAACACCATATTTATGTATGATTATGCAGAAAAGTTTACTGTGTTAGAAGAATCATGTATCAATAAAATTTCATTATTTTTATTTTCTCCTTTTCCATGCTTATTTTCCTTTGATTTATAGAGTGTTTGGTTAGAAAATTTTTTCTTGGGAAAGTTTGTCAATTTTCTTAAATTGACAATCTTATGTTTGGTTGCAAAAATGAAAAATGAAAAGTTTGTGTGAGGGACCTAATATTTTCATGTGATTGATGGGAAATAAGTAATACTATCCCGTAGGGGGTGCTGTGAAAGATTTTTTTCTCATGAGAAAGCAAATTATTATAGTTTATTTTTTGCAAAATACCCATAAAAACTATATTATACTAAATTTTATAAAGAAGGGTGGTATAGACATTTTTTAATAAACTTTCTCACAAATTTTCTCATATCTTCAAATGTGTAAGTCAAACATTGCAATGTATTCTTTCCTATGAAAAATTTTCCTACGAAAAAGTCTCGTGAAAAGGTTTCCCGAAAAACATTTTCTTGAAAAATTACAAATTATTTTCTTGAAAAATTTTAAACCAATAAAAAAAGATAAGATGTGTAAGGAATGATCTCACTACCAATAATAAGTTTTAAAAGAAAATCTGAACACTTCACACCGAATTCTTAACAAAATGAGGCGAAAATCTTTTAACCAAATAGAAAGCAAACGAGGACAAAGACCCAAAGAAAAAGACAAGAATTAGGAAAGTCTTCCAAAACTGTGTAATCCTGAAACAATCTTCAGCCTTGCTAGGATAGAGTAACCACTCCAAGGACCAGCTTTTAGCAAATTAATGAAAGTCATTAAATTTGAAAATTTCTGCTTAGGGTAATGATAGAAAGCCTGATTAATGATGAAACTGGGTTAGCATGCACGGTTTAATACTTTAATTACATGGTTAATTCTGAGGAAAAGGGTAAACAAAATGAACAAGTAGCTGTCATAAGTCAAAAAGACTACCTTAAAGCTGTATAAAGCAGAAAAAAGAGGGAATTACTTTGATGGAGGTTTTTTATAAAGAAAAATACTCAGTTATATATTGTTGTGCAGTGAAATTTAAAAAAATTTAATCATATATTGTTCAATATATTACAGTAAATTGCTATATAAAATTATTATTATTAGATTTATAATAAAAAATATTACTATAAAAATTAAAATTATAACAATTAATATGTAATGAACCAAATATTATTTAATTTACAAAGGTTTTAAAATCCCGCACTTTTTTTCTTTCACCCCTTTCCATATCAATTTGGCATCTTTTTAAGACCATCTGATCATCTAATCCTTTTTCTTTTTTTTTTTTTTGTGTGTGTACGACAGTCATTTATGATGAACAGTTCCTTTCTCTTTTTCCTTCAACATAAAAGCTCTTTTCATAAAACTGTCGTTCTTCTTTTACAACTTTTGTGTTTGAACGCTTAAATTTTGTCAAAAAGAAATCCACGATTTACGTACTACTACTGTTTCGTATTTAACACAAACCAACATAACAAGAAATCCCCAAGAGTAATGTAGAAAAACTCAAAAGGCTACAAATATCAAAATATAATCAGTAAGCATAATATTAATACCTTTGAGAAAAAATTATACATGTTATACAATGTGTTAGAGCAAAAAATGTTAGTACTATCATATTTATGTGTTGTTCTTTAGTCAGGTTTAGGTTGATTAGGTTAGAAGAGAAAAAAAAATGATAGAAAAGTAATGATACGATTAGTTTGAGTTAAGTTAGTTAATTGTTAGGTGAAAATATTTTATTTATAAAATTTGAATATTTGGGGAAAAATAAATGAAAAGGTTATAAGTGTTGGAAAAAATGAATTGGTTAGATATTAAAATAATATTATTTGAATTTTTTTATTTAAATTTTGTTTTTGGTTAGGGTGTTTTTTAGGGAGTTGTGTTAGGTTAGGTAAGGTAAGGATAAGTTAAGTTAGAACTAACTAACTAAGCTAAAGAACAAGGCCTAAGACTCCGTTCTTTTATACGGTTGGTGTGGTGTAGTAACTAGTAATGGTACAGTGCGGTGGAATTTGAAAAAGTGTGGTGAAGTGTGATAGGTGATGAGAGATAATGTAAAAAGTAGATGAGAAAATTGAGGAGAAACAAAAATAAGCAGATATATTGATAATGATTATGGTAAAGTGTGGTGCAGTGTAATAGAATATTGAATGATGGGACACAGTACCGCACAAAATAACATAGCCTAGATAGAAGAAGACAACCTAAAAGGCTTAATTGATTTTTTTTTTTTTACAGCAAATAACAAATTGTATAAATAAAAAGTTAAACGTCTGCAGTGTATTGTTGGGGCTATCTACGCTTCAGTTTTGTCTGGTCTAACTTCTAAGCAATGTAAATTGGGTATTCAAATTTAAGTTGATTCAAGTAGAGAGCATGGAAGAGAGGATTAGTGGGGAAAATGATTAACTGAGTGCCAAACAAAGTATAATTAAGGTTAGTTAATGAAATAGGATTAGGATCCCAAAATATTCCCTATGTTTTAAGGCGTAGAGGGGCCGGCGGTGGTCTTTATTCAGGGAGTGTCCCCCATGAGTCCATGACCATTCTTTTTCAAAGCCACGAGCAGGATGAGACAGTGTGAAAACCGTTGTTTTATACGGTTGATTGCGGTGTAATAATGGTACGGTACGGTAAAATTTAAAAAAGTATAGTAAATTGTTATGAAAATTATGGTAAGTGGAGGTAGGTGGGGAGAGATAATGTGAAAAGTAAATGAGAAAAATGAGGAGAGAGAAAAATGAAGAAATATATTGAAAATAATTGTGATGTAGTATGTTGAAGTATGGTAAAAACTATAAATTAAAGAATTACGATACAGTATGGTACCGTACCGCAATCTACCGTATAAAAAAAATGGGCCTTAATTAACCATTTGGAAATTCTGGATTTTCTTTCAGAGTTAAGAGGCCCCCACTTGTCTTCTCCATCCTCATTTCCAAGGCTATCTTTGCATTTGCTTGTACCACGGTTCCCTCCATGCCCATGCTAACCCTAAAAATTTACACAACTTACACAGTGTGCATTTTAGTTTTAGTTTTAGTTTTTCTTTTCTTTTTTATTGGTAAATTATAATTCGAAAATAATAAATATCTTACGAAAGACACATATTAAGTATCTTATCATAATATAAAACCTATATAATTTATAAATTAAATTGAAAAAAATTTACGTGATTGTCTTCTATAACTATAATAATATATATGAATTGTATAAAATCACATTTGTATTTCTATTTTTTAAATTTTACTAAAAGACGCCTAAAATATGTCCGGCAGATGTGGTTCATTCGCTAGGGTTATGGGTGGATCCCCATAGTACTTAGGGCCAACAAAAAAAATAGTTTTTTTAAGAAAATTAAAGGTAAAAATTATGAATTTAGTTTTCTCATGTGAATGTAGTAGTATAGTGGAAACCCCTATTTCGAATATCTAGATCCGCCACTGGTTAGAGTGTCAAATTTAATTGTTGACATAACCAACACATTCTAAACTTCTTATAATTGATAATAATAGTATCTTTCAAAAAAATTATGATTAAAAATGATAATAAGTTGAGTATTAATTTCATAAGGACACCTCCCAAAACATGTATTATCACCCATTATAATTATGCCTACAACGACGACCGCTTTGGTCAACTCATTCAGGGGAACTAATTATTATAAATATATTTTTCAAAAATTATATATTTATAATAATCGTACAAAAACTTGACACTTGAAAAGATTTATCCCGCTATTTTTTTTTATTTTTCAGGTTAGTGGGATCATATTGAACTATGTTGTTGTATATACTACCTCCGTCATTAAATGATTGTTAATTTGACTAAATTTTGACCGTTAATTACTCATAAATTATAATGAATTACAATATAAAATTAACACCATCGGATTTCCCAGCGAAATATCTTTCTAACGGTGGTAATTTCATATTGTAACTCATTATAATATATGAGTAATCAACGGTCAAAGTTTAGTCAAATTGACATTTATTTAGGGACGGATGTAGTAGTTTTTAAAGTTATTTTCCAGAATATATTTTGAATGAAGTTTATTTACAGCCGTTCAGGAAAACACTGTTCCAAAATAAGGAGAAAAGGAGGAAATGAAGGGGTATGCAAACAAGCAGTAGAAGTTGATAAGAGTTGGGAAAATGCCAAAATAAAGACATTCCGATTCTGATTTCTGAACAACAAACAAGGGCCAAATTTGAAAAATGAGGTAAATAAAATAAAAATAGTATAAGAAACAAAAGGGGTGTTGCAGGCCCACAGAAAGAAATGGGAATTAAAAAGGAAAAAAGGAAAGAGGTTTGTTTGGACGTGAAACAATTTAAAGTAAAGCAGATTTTGAAAGAGCAGCTTCAAGTAAAGCAGAGGACTCGTGTCGTGGTCGCCGCGCTCACGCTTACGCTCGCGCCCCATTATTAAATCATCTACATTGGTGATTTTAAATTGAATTATTAGACAATAATAATATTAATTTTGGGATATTGGTCTATTATAATATCAATAATTTTATTCGACATGTTGACAGTGACTGTATCAATTGCATACTTATTTTTCAGCAATATTACATGTCCAAATTGGTTGGTGTCACGTAATTGTTGACCTAGAAGTTAAACCAAGTTGAAACAACGTTAACAACCATATTTTTTTTCCAACTAAACAACATTACCAAACTTATATATAACAACGTAAAAGCAAAATTTCAATGTTTTAGCTAAATAATCAATTCTGCTTGGTTGGCAAAAAATAGTGACAATGAATATTTTTTCCACTTGTTCCACCTTAAGCTCAAACAATCACGCGACACGTCGTCTTTTTATCGAGTTAAACACCTATTAATTCAGCATCGTACTATTATTGGAAAATAGTTTCATAGTTGGTATTGCTAGTTTTCAACAAAATTGTTGATATTGTTATCAACCAAAACCCTTCGTATTATTGTTGTCCAATAATCTTTTTAAATTTGATTCATTGTTGATATGATATGGGCAATAATGAAATGAGGTTGTATAGAACATTTAAGTAGTGAGAATGAGACTTGACTTGCGAGACTCTCACAGGACGAGTTTGATCGCAAAGTTGTCACACTAATATTTTAATTATATTTTTTCTTTCCTTATCCACCTCATTTTTTAATAATATAACCCAAATAATTATATTATTAAATAGAATCCACATTATTTTTTTAAATTAATATGAGTCAAGCGTGTGTTCAACGCTGGAAAACTAATTAAATAAAGAGACTAATTTAACTCTCTTGGTAGATGTCAAATTCCACTTAATCCAAAACAGTCAACTCAAACTTACCTATGCGGGTACTCCTATTTTCCTTCTTCCATACGATAAAAGAGCACAAATGAAAAATTATTTAAGCAGACTATCATGTAGCTCTAGCTTCAGCAATTTACTTAATAATTTGTGTTTACGTGATAATTTATATTTTTGACTTCAAGTGTAATGATAATACAATATACTATTTGATATAAATTACTACACCAAATAAAATCGCAGAATAAACCCCTAAAATTCTTTCCCT
This sequence comes from Portulaca oleracea, assembly GCA_029582165.1. Lineage (NCBI taxonomy): Eukaryota > Viridiplantae > Streptophyta > Magnoliopsida > Caryophyllales > Portulacaceae > Portulaca > Portulaca oleracea. The sequence continues at coordinate 46,246,715 of CM055871.1, read as the reverse complement.
CCTCCTTTTAAGTGATCTCCTTTCAAGTTGAATTTCATATTTATGTTTTAGATCTACAATTGTTCAATCACGATTTTCATTATAAATACCGTATGACTTGCTATTAATGAAATCGTTATGTTTGATTTCACAAAATATAGACAGTGTATGCTAGGTATTTGAAATAAACCCCTTTTCACATTCAAAACACAACACTCCCACGCAGCCACACGCCCGCCTCCATCAAATTTGTTTTATTAGGAGAGGAAATAAAAAATCCCACCCTCCCTCATCAGCCATCACCCTCGCCACCCAACGGCCAGCACAAATTATTGCTCTCAATTCCAAGGGGAAAAAAATCCCGTTTCTCCTCCTCATTCTCATTCCTCACCCTCCTCCATTGCATTTGTACGTGTCCATTGTCAACTACTAAAATTATCCTATTTTTCAAAAAATTACTTAAAGTTACCTTTTATTTTATGAAATTATGTTTAGATTTCCATGTACTTAGAATATACTTTTTCAAAAAATGACTATTCATCTAGATATTCACAAACTTTAGTAATTATGAATATGATTTGAATATATTGGAAGTAGTAACGATAGTTACAAGTTGTAGATTTGATTGTATGTACTTTTGTTTGAAATGTTACTGTAGACACCGAAAATGTGTCAGGCAAATTTTAGCTTAACCCGGGATCGAGATGTTGAAGCTCGAGCAGATTTACATTTTGGGCTAAAACGGAAGGACGGCGCGGATTTCTGTTTTGGGCCTACAAGAAGGGGGCTGGCGCGGATTTACAGTTTTTGGGCCAAAGTTATTGGGTTTGCGCGGATTTAGCCTTTGGGCCAAAACAGGTGGGTCTGCGCGGATTTGTGCAAATTTTTGGGCCAAGATGTACATCTCACGCGGATCCGGACCTTGAACCATACCCGACCCATATTGCAAATCGGACCCGGATTCGGGCATAACCACGAGATCCGCTGGATTTGGTCGGGTTGACCCATCGATCGGCGCGATTCGGCCAAGCCAATCGCAGTGCTAATCAAATCAATCGCCAGCGATGCATGAGAGTGGCGCGGATTTGAAGGTAACCGGCCAACCGTCGCCAACCGTCGCCAACCGCTGCTAATCTCTGGAGTTTATTTAAGGATCCGCGCGGATCCGGAGAGGGGTTGGCATTTTTTGGTATTCGGGGAGGGGATTTTCCTGAGCAAACACAGACTCAATCTAGGCGAGGTTTAAGGAAATCCGCGCGGATTTCCTTGTCGGGTCCTTCTCGACGCACACCCACCTGAATTTGCTTCCGCGCCCATTTTCCACCAAATCGCGCGATTCGGTATAATCCGCTTCACTTCATTCGCTTAATTTAGTTTTTGTTGTTGGTTTAAGAGAAAGTTGTAACAATGTAGCTAATACGCCTACCACGTAATTTTAGTTTGTTTTCCTTTTTTATTTTTTTGTCTTTGAATTCTTTTGCTTTTCGTTAATCGCATGATGTTTCTTTCAATTCGGTGACAACTTCTTTTTTTTTTCTTTCTTTTCTTTATTTTCCTAATGTAACCCGACTTAGTAAAGGTCGCTTCGGCGGGCGGTGCAAGGGCATCTCCCTACACCGACTTCTTTACCCCCGAATTCAATCTTTGGTTTGGGACCGGAGTCAGTTTTTTCCCTTCTTTCTCTTTTTTTTAAAAAGATTTTGTTAATTTTACTTTTAAAATTAACTGGCGACTCCATTTTTTTGTTTTAGGTTTTTTTTTATTATTTTTTTTATTTCTTTAAAAAAGTCAGAAAAAGAGAAAAGAGGAACACCGACCCAAAATGGACCCGGAATCCGCGCGGATCCGCGCGGATCCAGGTCTATTTGGGTCGGCCTTTTCTTCTTTCCCTTTTGCTAAAAAAAAACCAGTTTGGTTTGGATTTGCGTGGATCTGTGAATCATTTGGGTCAAAATGGAACCCAAATCCGCAAGGATTTGGGTGGAATTTCGGCCCAAATGGCACCAAGATCCGCGCAGACCCAAGCTACTGTTTGGTCTGGTTTTTTTTTGTTTTTTTTTCTTTCCTTTTTTCAGTTCAAAACTCAAAAAGCCTGTTCTGGCCCGGGTGGGTCCGGAATCCGCGTGGATCCGGCCCGCTTCGGCTCAATTTCCTTTTTTAGTTGTTTTCGCAAAAAACACATTCGGCTCGGTGGCACCGAATCATGCGGATCCGGCCCACTTTGCTCTTTTTTTTAATTTCTTTTTCTTCCCGTGTTGTTTACTCCTATTTCGAAAATAATTTCTAAAAAAGCCAAATTTCTTTAAAATCGTCCCTTAAGAAAATAAGCAACCCTACGACCGAATCCGGGGTCATGGGGGCCCTACAGTGGCGACTCCACTGGGGACTTATAAGAGGGTAAAAACTTGAAAAGTCGGGTTTAGTTTTTTTAAAAAAAAAGTTGTCACGTTTTTTATTTTAGGCATTATTTGCATCTCACGGGCCTTCCCCTTCGTCGGGCACACAAGGTACCGTTTAGGAAAATCCTTACTTACCATTTCGGGAAAGACATTAACCATTCAACTCAGGTGGGTCCACTTAGACCTTCACCGAGCCGGTGGTTGTTTTTCCCCCTCGTGCCATACTCCTTAATCCACTTGATTAAAAGGAGCAACCCGGGGGTATTAACCTTCCATGCACCCCATGGAGGCCAAATACCCGGGACACGAGTTAGGAGGCGTTAGTAAATCGACCTTTAAACCTCAAACGTAGAGCTTTGGTTAGGATGGAACTGCATTTGCATGCTATGTGTTCTTCCCCATCCTCGAACCCGAGACCATGCAGTAGTGCTTAGAGAAATTCAAAAATAAAGTCTTCTTGGGTCTTTTGTTTTTGTGTCGGACCCCAATTTAGGCCCGGCAGTAGGCTCGAGCCAGAAAATCAGCGGATTTCACTGAGCTCATGGCGTGCCTAAATTGAGGGAAGTCAGTGTCTGGGTTTAGAATTTGGCCCACGTAGGACACAGACCCAGGGAATCCGCGCGGATTCCAGGTTGGGCCGGGTCATATGTGGTCCAAATTCTTCCGGTTTTTGTTTCTTTTTTTTATGCTTCACCGAATTTATGCCTGGTAGCGGGTTTGAGCCCGTAACCGCGTGGATTCTGCTGAGCTCACTTTGGCGTGCCTAAATTGAGGGAAGTCAAGCACTGGTTTAGAATTTGGCCCACGTAGGACACAGACCCAGGGAATCCGCGCGGATTCCAGGTTGGGCCGGGTCATATGTGGTCCAAATTCTTCCGGTTTTTGTTTCTTTTTTTTGCTTCACCGAATTTATGCCTGGTAGATGAGCCCAGAAATCCGCGCGGATTTCTGTTGACTTTAGTCGCTAGCAGGCTTAAATCGAGTGGTCTATGTGTGGTTTTTTTCTCTTTTTTTTCTTCTTTTCTTTTCTTCGTCTTTTGTTTTTTTGTGTGTACCTTGATTCGGGCTCGGCAGTGATCTTGAGCCCAACAAATCCGCGTAGACCTCACTGGGTTTATACCTAGAAGATCCGCGCGGATTCATGAGGCTCGGTGCCTGCTGGACCCAAATTTTAGGTTGGTCGGGGTTTTGTTTGAGTTTTTTTTTTTCTCTTTCTTTGCTTTTCTTCTTGCCTTTTTGCATAAGGTTTTTGTGTTTCGAGTCCGAAATACATTTGGGCTGTCTAAAGTCGTTGGGCCTCATGAGATCCACGCGGATTTTGTGAGTGGGCCCACCCTTTGGGTAGTCCAAATGAGCTTCTAGTTAGTCCAGTCCGCTAGATTAATATGTTTAACCCTTATGAAAGGCCTGAGTTCTTTCTGGATTCGGTCCGATAAGGTTTAAACATGTTATCTCGAGCCTGAGTCAGCATTCTGCATAAGAGTTTTATTTGGGCTTCGCATATAGTCTCGAGCCTTAGTTCGATTATTCGGAGTTCAAATAGAATTCTTCATCCATTGCATGTTGTGTCTTTAAGAGGGCGTTGAGCTGAGTCTATGAATTCCTCCACCTTTTCAGGACAGGATAGGTTGGTTTCGGGTTTATCAACGGGACGAAACCGGGCGTTTGGAAACCTTCGATATTCATTACGACAGTAACGAAGACCGGGTATCATCTGAGGTGACCAATCCAGAGGCGACTGACGAAGGGACATCTGAGGGAGTAGTTGAGAGTTTAGTGATTGATCCATCTGAAACCATGTCAAACCCAAATGATGACGGCAGCGGGGGTCAACCACACAGTGATGCTGGGGAGGAAGCTGTGCCACCACCACCACCAGCTCCGAATACTGACTTGGAGCAATTAACCAATGTGATTCTAAACATGCAAGTTTCGATGAACGCCACCGGAGGCGCAGAACTGCAGAATCGACGCTGTTATCCATGCCATGGAGGAGGCAAAGAACTCAAATGTGAAGAATCCTCCCATGGGGGAGGTTGATCAATCTGGCAGGGAGAAGGATGGATCAGTCCACGGGATCTCAAATTCGAGACTAGATCGCATCGAGCAGATGTTGAAGGAATCTACTTTGTTCAACAACCAATTTATGGATGATGTCGGTTTACACGGTGCCTCGGGAAGGCTTCCTAAGTTCAACATGCCGGACATTAAGTTCCACGGTGTTGAGAGCCCTCATCAGCATGTAAGGAACTTTCTAGGGGCAATGACGCTGAAGGGGGTAGAGGAAGACATCTATCACATTATTTTTCCTTGGACTTTGGGCCCAAATGTTATGAAATGGTACAACACTCTCAGTCCAGCCAAGACTACACAATGGAGTTTGCTTTGCAAGGAGTTCTTACATCGATTCTACAATGTAGACATGCCAGTCACTTTAAGGGACATGGAATTAGTGAAGCAAGAGGAGAAAGAATCTTTCTCTGACTACTTTGCTCGGTGGAGATCAAAGGCAGCTCAAATGGTGGACCGACCATCTGAAGAGCACCAAGTAGACATGCTTATTAGAAGTCTACAATCATCATACAACGCTCATCTGAGGTTTCAACCCCTTAAAGATTTCGCTACATTAAGACTGGCTGGGACTAAAATAGAAAGTGAGTTTGCTAAGGGAGTCACAACTGGGGGCTGGAAGAACACCTATACTAACAGGAAGTCGGCTGGCCCATCTGCATCCAACAACAAGGGGAACGAGGTGAATGCCCTACAACGCTACACCGAATACACCCCTATAGACACTACGTACGCTCAAGCTTTAGAGCGTCTCTTAAGCAAGGGAATGATTACTCTTCCCGACTTAAGGCCGGAGCCAAAAGAGAAGCCACGGAATTGGGACGCCGGCAAGTTCTGCAAGTACCATAGGGCTCGAGGGCACGATACCGAACAGTGCTTTACTTTGAAGAACAGGATGGAAGAGATGTTTAGGTCCAAACAACTACCCTTACCGAAGGCAGCACAAAAACCTAGCAACACAAACAATCCACTAGGTTCACTGCATATACACGCCGTGTTTGAGGAATGCGAATGGGATCCCTCGGATTTCATTACTGATGCAAAGAAGTCAACTTACATCATGCATTACTTCACGGAGGGCCATGAGGTCAACGGTTTATGGGCTAGTGACGAGGAAGATGTCTATGGTGAGCCTCATGCTGAGAGGGCCACGGACAACTTTTGGGATTCTGATGGAGACGAGGACTTTTGGGGAACAGCAAAGTCTGGAGAGGCCAAAACTCCGGATGTTACTTTCCTAACAAGATCAGGACGCCATAATCATCAAGGAGGCCCTTCCCAAGTCCAACCTCAAGACAAGGGGAAGGAGAAGGTAGGAGAGGTAGTGATCCCCGTTCCGGAGGAGGATTTGATGTTAAAGCAGCTGAAGAGATTGAAGATGGATGTTACGGTATGGCAATTGTTGGCAGTTTCACAAAAGCACAGGCAAGCCCTGATCGAGGCTTTGAGCAAGTTGGAAGTATCACCCGAAACTACGCCCGAAGAAATAGTATCTTTTGTCACATCTGGCAGGAATACCATAACTTTTGGTGATGAGGATTTGCCTAAGGAAGGTCTTGCACACAACAAGGCTTTATACTTGACCGTGGGTTGTGCCAGTAAGGTGATACCTTTAGTATTGGTGGACAACGGATCTGCAGTGAACATCTGTCCATGGAGGACGGCACAGAAGCTGGGAATTCAATCCCATCAGCTTACCCAGCAGGCCATTCAACTTAGGGCCTACGACAACACTCCTAGACGAATTTTGGGTTCAATTTCATATCGACATTACTATGGATGCAATTTCCAGCAATGTTGAGTTTCTAGTGTTGGATATTCCGGCATCATTTAACCTTTTGTTAGGACGTCCTTGGTTGCATGCACAACAAGCAGTGTCATCTACTCTACATCAGAAGGTGAAGATGATGGTTAAGGGGCAGGTGGTAACAGTCAAAGGAGAGGAGTTAGCAGCGGTAATTACTTCAAAGAAACCTATGATCGAGGTAGAACACAACTCCAAGGACGAGGAGTTCCACCATTTCAATATCGTAGCTACCTTGGAGAAGGAAGAAGCACCTTTGGACTTCGATCCTTATTCCAACAGGAAGGTGAACGCAATTTTGAAGCGACATGGATACTTTCCCGGGTTACCTTTGGGAAGAAGAGCTCAAGGGCCTACATCTTTTCCCTTGACTCAAGGAGGGAGCTACCACTTTGGTTTAGGCTACATTCCAACAGAGGAAGAGAGGAGACTAGCTGAGAAGGTTAGGAGAATTAGGGGAGGTGAGCCAATACCGCTTTATAGCATAAAGCCGTATCCACTCACGCTTAATGGCCAGTTCATGAGGGAAGGAGATCATTTCCCTTACTTTGGTTTTCCGGAGCCCTACTATTTGAAGAGCAAGGGCATCTTAGTTCCAGGTTTAGAGATCTTCAACGACTGCATGCTACTCGAAGAAGAATTGTTCACACCGGTAAGGGAGAACAGGACCCCACTAGAATGGACTCATCTAGCAGGGAGTAACATCTTTGGAATGTTGTTCGGTCAAGAGGCACAACGAGAGGAGAAATCTGTGGAGGCGCTTTCCTTGGCCCTATCAAGCATGGATTTCGATCCTACTAAGCTCATCGCTACATGGGGTCAGGAAACCAAGCAAGTTACCTGGGTGTCGGCCAAAGGAGATAAGGAGTTTGTTTTAGCTTTAGGAGAATCAGTGCTTGGGTCAGAGTATAGTGTCAATCCTGTTGTTGTTCCATTTTCTGAGTCTGTCTTAGAGTCAGGTTTTAAGCTTAATCAGTCTGTTGCATCTACTTCTGGGGGGTCTATTGAGTCACCTATTGATGTTCTTGTTTCTGAATTCAATGAAATGAACTCGTTTGCTTATGGCTCTTCTTATCCCCCGTCCCTGAACTGCTTCGCCTCTAATGAAAATAATCAAGATGCTGTAAACGAATCAGAAATTCCTAAAGATCTTTTAAAAGCCGTAGAGAAACATGAGAATCGGATTTCCGTAATTGAAGAAACTATAGAAGTAAACCTAGGTACACCTGAAGAGCCTAAATTAACCAAAATTGGGAAATTTTTAACCATCAGAGAGCAAGAGCACTTTACTCTTTTCTTACGAGAATTTGTAGATGTCTTTGCCTGGTCATATCAAGATATGCCAGGTATAGACCGAGAAATAGCTGAACACAGAATTCCGCTTACTCGACGCTAAACCGGTTAAATGGCTTAGGCGTATGAAATCGGATGGGCGTTGAAGATTAAGGAGGAAGTCGAAGCGATTGAAGGTAGGCTTCATTAGGGTGTCGAATATCCACACCGGATAGCTAATGTAGTCCTTGCCCAAAGAAAGATGGGAGAGTTCGGATGTGCGTAGACTTTAGAGATTTAAACAAGGCAAGTCCGAAGGATGACTTTCCTTTACCTCATATCGATGTTTTGGTAGACAACACCTGTAGACATGCCCTTCTTTCATTCATGGATGGTGCGTAGACTTTAGAGGAGGATATGGAGAAGACGACGTTCATCACACATTGGGGTACATTCTGTTATGTAGTGATGCCATTCGGGTTGAAAAATGCAGGGGCGACTTATCAGAGGACAGCCACCACATTATTGCATGATATGATGCATAAAGAGGCAGAGGTTTACGTAGATGACATGATCATCAAGTCCGTTAACCGTGACACACACTTAGATAGCCTTAGAAGATTCTTCCATAGGCTGCGGAAATACGGAATGAGGTTGAACCCTCAGAAGTGTGCTTTTGGGGTGACGTCAGGCAGGTTATTGGGTTTTGTAGTGAGCTCTAGGGGAATCGAGGTTGATCCAGCAAAGATCAAGGCGATACAGGAAATGCCACCGCCTAAGACAGAGGAGATAAGGGGTTTTCTCGGACGATTGCAATACATAAGCCGGTTCATTTTGAAATTAACCATGATTTGTGACCCTATATTTAAGAAGTTGAGGAAAGGGGTCAAATCTGAGTGGGATGAAAAATGTCAAGCAGCTTTTGACAAAATTAAAGAGTACTTGGCTAATCCGCCTGTTTTAGTTCCACCAGTACTTGAAAAGCCTTTATTGTTGTACCTAACAATCACTGAGTCAGCAATGGGGGCTATGCTAGCTCAAAGATACGATGGTGAAGAGCGAGCAATTTACTACTTAAGCAAGAAGTTTCTAGAATATGAAGCCCGGTACTCCAACATTGAGAGATTATCCCTTGCCTTAGTGTGGGCAACGAGGAAACTACGTCACTACATGCCACAAGATACCGTGCATGTGACCGCATTCATGAATCCTCTCAAGTACTTGATGGAGCACCGGTCAACGAAGAGTAGCTCGGTGGATGGTTATGTTATCGAGTTCGACTTACAATTTGTTCCACAAAAAGCCATAAAAGGAAGAGTAGTCGCAGATTTTTGGCGATTTACTGTTGAGGAGGCTAGTGAAGAAAAGTTAGATTTTCCGATGAAGAAGTATTTCAAACACGTAAAGAAACATGGAAATGTATTTTGACTGAGCTTCCAACCAAAGTGGATTCTGTAGGAATCATTTTGATTTCTCCCAAGGAGCCCATACTCCTATTTCCGTAAAGCTAGATTTTGAGGCGACAAATAATGTAGCCGAATACGAGGCGTATCATTGGCATGCAGCCGCGTGAAATGGACATAAAGTGCATAAGGATATTTGGTGATTCGAGCCTTATAATAAACCAGTTTGCAATAAGTGGAAGGTGAAGAACGCTTTGCACCCTACCAGCTTACGTAAGGGATTTGGCGTAACACTTTGATCAAGTAGTGTTCACCTATTTACCTGGGAGCATAATGAGTTAGGCGATGCATTAGCAAAGTGTCATCCTTGCTAAATATCCCGAGAGGAGTTGTGTCTATGCCGATATGCATAGAGAGAAGTCAACCACCTTATGTTTATTCTTTGAAGTTTGTGAGATAGACTCGACTTGTTGGTATTATGACATCTACCAATATCTCACCAAAGGGGTTTACCCGAGGATTCTACCACAAGATCACAAAGAGCAATCGACTCTTAGCCGCAGATTGTTTGATTCAGATCGGTTGTACAAAAAGACGACACGGGTATCAATTTGCTTTGTTTAGAACAAAGTGAAGCTCAGAACTTGATGAAGGAAATTCATGGGGGAGATTGTGGCCCGCATATGAATGGACGGATGTTGTCCAAGAAGGTTCAAAGAATGGGGTATTACTGGTCGACTATGGAAGCTGATTGTCACGACTATGTAAAACGGTGCTACAAGTGTCAAATCTATGCGAACTTGCAACACCAACCCCCGTCATTTTTGACCACGTTAACCTCGCCATGGCCATTTTCAGTTTGGGGCATTGATATCATAGGGAAGGTGACTCCTAAAGGAACGGGAGGACATGAGTATGTGCTTGTAGCCATTGACTACTTCACAAAATGGGTGGAAGCGGCATCCTATGCAAAACTAACTTCTAAGCACGTAGCCAAATTCATACTTAGAAACATAATATGCCGTTATGGGGTTCCACACGAATTGATAAGTGATAATGGGGTTCACTTCAAGAAAGAGACGGCGGAATTGTTAGCAAAATACAAGATCCAACATCATAGATCTTCGGTATATCGACCTCAGACCAATGGAGCGGTTGAGGCAGCTAACAAAAATCTCACTAGGATAGTAGAGAAAATGGCTTCCTCTTATAAGGATTGGCCTGATAAACTACCTTTTGCCTTATGGGGTTATCGAACTTCTATTCGTACATCCATCGGAGCAACTCCTTACTCCTTGGTATACGGAATGGAAGCGGTATTGCCAGTAGAGGTAGCGATACCGTCATTACGAATTATAGCAGAGAGTCAGATTCCGGAAGCGGAATGGGCTAGGGCTAGGTATGAAGAGTTAGTCAACATTGATGAAAGGAGACTCAGAGCCATGCACAATGTCCAGATATACCAGAGTCGTGTGTCCAGGGCATTTAATAGGAAGGTCAAACTAAAAGACCTTGGAGAGGGTGACATGGTTTTGAAGGAGATACGGGCACCTATTCAGGACCCAAGAGGGAAGTTTAGGCCCAATTGGATGGGACCTTACATCATAAAGGAAATTCTTCCCGGAGGGGCGGTAAGATTAGTAGATTTGGAAGGAGAAGAATGTGTTCAGCTGACAAACTTAGATCAACTTAAGAAGTTTTATGCGTAAAGGGTAAAAGTGGACATAGCAACCGTATTTAAAACCAAAGAACTATCCTTGTAAGAATCACCATCGCCCATTTGTCCAAAGAATCGATTTACTTTTCTCGAACTACGATGGCCTGATTCCGCACATTGCGGATACGTAGGAAGCTTTTCTGAAAAGCCCGGCCCCATCAATTACAATTTCCCTAATTTTGACTTTCTGTTTTAAAAGCAACATTGAACTCTCGCGGGTTCAATGGCACTTGAAATAAAATATAAGGCTCGAATTTTCAAAAATCCAAGTTCCAGGAGATCTTCGCGGATTTCCAGATGTCAAAATTGGACTTTTTTGATTTTAGGTTTTCCCGGTTCATTTCAATATTGGGCCTGTGAACCCTCACAGGATCCGCGCAGATTTTCTTGTTTGTGCCTAAGATACTCGCACTATTTTGGAGCCGTTTTGGGCCAAATCCACGCGATTCCTCCTTTTTCGGGCCAAAGTTTCTTGGTAATTCTACGGATTTATGTTTTGACTGAAAATACCCGCTTGAGAGCAATTCGGTGTAGATCCGCCGCGATTTATGTTTTCTGACTTTCTTCGCTTTTCAAATTCTCGACCAGATACTCAAAATACTCGGCTAATATTTTCTCGAGCAGTTTTGGGGCAGAGTTGCGCGGATTTCACCTTTCCCCGGCTTGTTTTCTTTTTCTCTTTCTTTCTCTCTTTTAGGTTTCCTTCGTAATGCAAAAGTCTGTTCGGATTTTACATTATTTTGAGGGGAATTAAATTTTCTATGTGCAGAAATTCTCGCAAATTTCACATATATGGTAGAAAATTCTAGGGAGTTTCAAGAAATATGATTCTTTATTATCATTGCCAAACAGCAAAAAGAAAGAGCGTGCAAATTTATAATTTGCTACTCAAACGTTCATCAACATTCTAAAAAAAAAAAACACACTAAAAAAGAAAAAATACAAATCTAAAGACAAGCAGCATCAGTCTTTTAGTCCTGTTTAAGCTTCTTCTCAGCTTCAGGAGCCATACAAGATCTTGACCCCTCACCCTGTGAGGATGTTCTTCTGGGCCTCTTTTTGATGTTAGAGTCACTGAGGGCTTTCTCTTTACCTTTCCCAAAGGTCTTCCGAATGGCCGAGGTAGAGTGTTGTCAGGTCTAGGTTCCCTGATTGTCACAGGTCTTTCCCTAGGATGTGTTGTAGTAGTTGGGGGGCGAGTCCTGGTTGATAGTGGGTCTATCCCTTTTCCTTCTTGATCTTTCAGCTGTTTCCTAATAGTAGGATCTTTCTCGATTATCCATTGGCGATATGCCATAGATACATATGTGTTTCCTCCTGTTGTAGGGACAACAAGAGTAGGCCTATTCATCCAGTAGTCTTGCCAAGATCGGACCTTGGAGGCGTCATTAGTGATGACCCTAGGACTAGGTGGGATGCAGTCTAGTGAGGGGATCCATTGCTTTCTCCTGATTTGACGCTTGGCTCTTTCAGGGAAATAATAGGTTGTGTGTGTTAAGCCCACAAGTCTCACGAATGGGCATCGATGGTCGACGGTGACTACTTCTCTTATTCTCCACCAGGTAATGTGCCACTTGACGATCATTTCTTCGATGAACCATTTCAGCCACTTGTCCGTCGAGCGTTCCTTGTGTTTGCGGATACGTTGGCAAAATTGGGTCATCCGGAAGGTAGCTTCATTCTTTGGGGGCGCCAAGAAGCGGGTATGTTCCATCAACCATATCTGCAAAGAAGAAGAGAATTAGATGCCGGAAATCGTGTCCACGCGATTTTCAAGACTAAGTCCGCGGATTTGTGAACGAAAGTGAGAGGTGCGAAATCCGCGAGGATTTCGAGAGTTGCAGAACATTTTTACCGGCAGCAGGGGCTTCAAAATTCACCTTCAGGTTCGTTACAAAGCCGATCCAGGCACAGGATAGTCTCAGCTACTATCATCGGTGCTAGATTTTGGTCGTCGCGGAGGCTTTCGCTAATGTTGATCAAAGAAGCAGGACCGCTGTTTGTGCCGCCATGGTAGAAACAGAAGCCACCTAGTAAGCATAGGGTTAGGGCCCTAACTTTTCTCTCAACGTGTTCACTTCTTTTGAACATAGAAATTAAGGGCAGAAAGTTCACTCTTTCACCCTCTAAGATTTTCTCTAAGTCATTTCTTTCTAAGCCTAGGAGAGAAGTGTACCTAGGTGAGGTATTTTTGGAGGAAGTTGGGATGACTGGTGTGGAGGTAAACTTAAAACCTAGTATCATACCGAATTCTTCTGGGAGAGGGCACAATTCTTTTTCCCCAAACCTAAACAAATGGAGTTCAGTGGTCCTGCAATCCAGAGGCGGCTCTGAGGAAATCCCACATTAGCCTTACTTGCCTGAGGCTAATTAGGGTGTGTAGGTTGTATCGTTTCAGCTCTTCTTTCTCGGCAAAGGAAAGAGAAAGAATCCATTGGTCGAGTTCTTTCTGGAAAGACATGTTTGGAAGGAAAGAAGAGATTGCGGGGATTTCTATAAAAGTTGGAACGCACAAGAACTCAGGAAGGAAAGTGTGAAATTTTGGGAAGAACTTGCGCATATTTTATAGTGCAGAAGTCAGGAGTACGATGGAATTCCACGAGAGCTTGGCAGTACCAGTTTTGATAGGAATCAGAGACTTAATTGGGAGTTGCGATCCGGTACAAAGTCTGCGCGGATTTGCTAGCTAATGTTGAACATGACTCAAATGGGAATGGCGCGGATTTTTGAAGAATTCTGGCCCAGATGTGTCATCGGGTTGGCGCAGATTTTGACTGGGTCGGGTCTCAGACGGGCGCGGATTTTTGGTAGGATTTAGGCTTGAATTTATCTGGGCCGACAGCGGGGATGGCGCGGATTTGGGCCAATTCCTGGCGAAGTTGGCGCGGATGTAGGCCCAATGCTGGGGGCTGCGCGGATTTTTGGAGTTTTGGGATCATATTGAATCTGTGTGGTTTTGATAATAGCATTTGTATATTTCCCGGCTTTGTTCGGAAGTTGTTTTGGGGTGTTGTAAAAAAGCTTGTTTGTCCTTGATAATTTATGGAATTCGCTTTTTGACCACAGCTCCGCTCTTGTCTTTTTTATGTTGCATTGCATATGGTTTTGGTTTTCAATTTTAAAATAGACAAAATTAAATAAATAATTAAGAGTGTCCATACATAAGCATTGCATTCATGTTAAGCATTAATATGGTAAATTGAAAATTCACAGAGTAAATCCTCTAAAGCATTATACATGGTCTCTCCCTCAATCATCTTCTTCGTCGGATACCAAGTCTATGTAGGCGGGGCCCGATGGGCCGTAATGTCCACCGGGTTGAGGTGTGGGGTTCTGCCCGGTGAGGAAGCTCCATCCGCCAGTCGCCCAAGAAGAAGAAGGTTGATCTTGCTGATATCCTCCAGGAGTGAACTCATTTTGAGAAGAACTAGGAGCATCATATGTATGAACTCGTCCAGATTCGTCCACGTGGAAGGAGCCCGGATAATGTCCTTGCAAAACAGGGGCTTGCAAGACCGGGGTTAAGCTCCAGTTATCGCCATATTCTTGTTTGACTGGTTCTTCTTTACCTAGAAAATATGAGGAAGCAGAGTCGAAGAAACCGGTGTTGCTGAGGAATGCATGCTAGAGTAGGATTTCAGTTGAGCTTCCTTGAAATCTACCTGCTTGATGGAAATCACCGACCATCTCCGTTGGGGTAGTCGAGTACTGGGACAAGGACATACCGCCGAACATCCGATCCAACATAGAAGTATCGAGGCTTGTGAAGCAAAGATCACTTTCACTTATATACCTCCCATAGGCACGTGTTCGGATGACCCTCGAGCGCCGCAAAACTCATAGTAATCGAAGACTCGATAGAGTGATCGGTATCATCTTCGGGATGATGGGGATGTTGGGAACGAGCTACGGGATCAATTCCATAGGTAGTCGTCCCGCCGCTAATATCGGAGGGTCTGCGCCGCTACCGGCGGGCTCGCACCGGTGTCATATGAAAACCTCCTCCTCCCAAGTCAATGTCATGGTCGCTTCCTCTTCTTCCTCATCACCATCATGTGCATGGAAAGCAATGGGTATAGCCCGCCACCGCCTATGTTCTCGCCATTGTTGTCATCATCATCGCCATCGCCATCATCATCGCATCGCGACCTCCTTGGCCCCTACCATGGTGGTGGTAATGACCTCCTCCTCGTGGTTGTCCCCTACCACGACCTCCACCACGCCGAGGCCCAAAACCCATTCGGCCGATATCGCCTCTCGCATGTCTTGAATCTCATCACAGAGGCCGATATAAGGGGCAATGGCCTCCATAGTTTGTTCCCGACTCCACTGCAAGCAATTTCCTTTTATAAGGATAAATACTTGGACATAGGGTTTATTCATTATTTTGAAACTAAGAGCCTTACCCCAGGGCTGTTCGAGGACAAAGGGAGCTCGGCGCTTTCACGACGACGCCCAAACCAAGTGGGTTGGGATCTGCGGTGTTCCAGGTTCTACAAATTAACCAGGTTAGTTACAACACAAGGGCGAAAGTCGCAAGGAGTTCTTACAGTACTCACCATGCGTCCCATGAGGCGTGGTCGAATGGATGCGGCATAGTTGGCCCCCATGATCAGCAAGTTTCCAATGGGAATCCCCATGAGATTGAGTTCAAGTTCATCGAAAGTCAAGGAGCGGGGGTAGAACATCTTGGCCGGTGGATTGACCGTACCAATGAGGCCATACATGCATGCATTGGTGGGTGACCCTTTCCCCGCAGTACCAGATGAAAGTGAAAGGACCTTCAAATAAGATCCTTCTGCAGTTGATGTCCTGTAATGTATCGAGGTCCGGAAGTTGATCTTCCGTAACCTCGTAAGCCGCCCAAGGGTCCAAAGCGCACTAAACATGCGTTAGTGGTGAGCTTGATGGTTTTAAAAGTCTGGTTGGGAGAAAAGGAAAGGTCATACCTGTCCTGGATTATTCAGTATGCCTCGGAAGAGCTCCAGGTGCTCTACCCGACGTTTTCTAACCAGTAAATCGTCGCGCCCCCAGCGAAGAGCGATTGGAAAGACATCACCAGCATTAGATTGGGGAGACAGGCCCTCGAAGTATTCGTAGAACCATATCTGCAAAGAGTAGGAGTTAGTTTTCAAGCTACGGTCAGGTAGATAGATGGCAAAAGAAAAGGAGATACCTCGATGACTTTCCACAAGCCAGACAGATAGGTGTTGTTCTGCTCAAGTTTTGATTTAGGGACCCGCACACCCGAACGGAGTCCCCGGAAGAGACAGGTATAAGCTGCCGCACCCCAAGCTAAGTTGGAGAGATTATCTAGGTCTGCCAAATTACCTAGATAGTGGAAAAATACACGACTACCACGGTCAGCAAAAATGGTAGTACACAGGAAAATGGCAAGTATCACTCGCCGTCTTTGTGCATCAGTGTACATGTCGTCCCAGAAGTTGCCTTTCAGGACCTCATCGAAAAGAAGGGAGTATCGGAAACTCCGTGTGTCGTGTATGGTGCCCATGACTGGGCCGAACAAGGCTATTTGTTGGGCTTTATCTTGGCCCAAGTCATCGGAGTACTGTAAGGGCACCCCGCCGAAAGATAACCCTGTAATCATAGCAAAGTCAAGAGGGGTAATAGTCATTTCATACTCTGGGAAGTGGAACGTGTTGGTTGTATCCCAAAAACGTTCACTTAATGCATGCACTACGCAATGGCCAGTAGGCTCGCGCATGGCATGTAGAGCATTGAGAAAATGGCTAAAACCAGCTTCCCTGATGGTATCTTTCGCTGGAAAACCCAGTTGTTCCAGCTCGTCCAGAAGTCTCATCACCTTACCGATTGCCCCACAGGCTTGGATATTATCGGCCTGCAAGGTAAAAATTGTACATGAGATTTCTGAGTGGAATTCAAAACGTCATAGTTAGTGAAGAAAGTGACGTACCGTGACTTGGGTGACGAAGTGAGAAATATGTACATCACGGCAATAAAGGAGATCCTGGCCATCCCACGGATGAGGGCCGGCCCAGTCTCGACTCATGTTGCCCTTTTGGGCTAAGTCAGCGGCCCATGCTTCCTTCTTGGGATGATATTTAGTGGGTTTTGTTGTTGGCATGGTGAAGTACTGCAAGAAAGACTCAACTCAAGTACAAGATTATTCAATACTCGAGCAAAGTCAAACATTAGAGAAATGCAAGTTTCTATGCAGAATTGAACAACCAAGACTGAAGCAATTTTGGGCCCATTTCATGGGATCGGCGCGGATTCTGGGCCGAGGATTTTCTGGGCTTATTGTGTTGGGCTTGCGCGGATTTACATCGGCTTTGGGCCGAGGCAATTTTGGGCCATTTCCTGGGATCGGCGCGGATTTTCTTCCAGAGAATTTTGGGCCCATTTCATGGGACTTGCGCGGATTTTGGGCCGAAACTTTTTGGCCCATATTTTCTGGGTCTGCGCGGATTTGTTTAGGTCATTTTTTGGGCTGAAATTTTTGGGCCCGTTTTTAGTTAGGCTGGCGCGGATTTCAGGTCTGTTTTGGGGGAAAATTTTTGGGCCTGTTTCGTGGAGTTTGGCGCGGATTCGAGATAAGTTGGCCCCAAAATTTTGATAAGTTTTGCAGACAGTGGTCGGGCCAAATTTAGGAAAATTTACATCATGTACGGGCAAGTCCAAAACTTAATTAAATTTAAGTTCAAGACCCCATAATAAGTGCATGGGTTTGAATACTTCAACACAAGATCTTCTACCCAAACACACATACGAGCCAATTCATGCAAACTCAACAAAATGCAAGAAATTAAGCGAATTTCTACATATATGCATGGCGGATGCTTGAGTGAATTTGAAACTTGTACAAAACATACCTTTTTCTAAAGAGATTTGCGCGGATCTGAACTGAGTAGGATGTTCAAGCAAGCTCACAGACTCAGCTCAAGAAAGTGTGGCGAAAGTGGCTCCAAACCAACGAGAGTTGCGCGGATCTGCATGAATAAACAGAAGTTTCAAGGTCGAGTGTTTAACGTACGAAGAAGGTGGCCTAAAAGTGACCCAAAACTGTAAGAATGGCGCGGATCTGCTGGGAACTCGCGCGGATTTTTCTAAGTTCTGAAGAAATGTCGAGCTTTTAACAGTTGCAAGCTCCATAAAATGCAAAGGAAGTGTTGAGTTTTGAAGAAATTTGCGCGGATTTCTTCACATACTCAGAAGTTGGAAATTCGAACAAAATGGCTCAAAAGTTTCTGGAGTTGCGCGAATTTCAGCTGGGTGGAGTCGGAATTTACCTGAGAATGGCGCGGATTTCAGCTGGGGAGTGTGGGCCTGGTTGGTGTCGCGCGGATTTTGCCTGAAGGTGGTCTCCGGGCTGTTAAGCTTTGCGCAGCTGCGGTGGGGAGATGGAGAATGAAGATGGGTTTGAGTTGTGAGGTTATTAATGGAGATGACAAGATAAGAGTAGATAGAGAGTGAGTGGTTGAGGAAGACAAGTGGTCAAGGGGAGTCATTTTAACTTTCCTTTATTTTTACTTCATCTCTCACTTCGTATTTTTACTGATCAAAATACTTACAAAATCATCCTTTTCAGGAAAAGCATAACAAGCCTGGACAATATCCAGCAGTCGAGCTAGCTACAAAACAATTCCGGATACCTTTCAAGCTACCCTTGAAAGTTGAAGCCTGGACAACATCCAGCAAATTGATCAGCATCGGACTACCTCCGGTCAGAATTCCAAGCTACCCTTGGATCGTCCAAGCCTGGATAATTTCCAGCAAATCAAGTCAACAAAATCGGACTACCTCCAGTTGACTACAAAAGTATACTTTGACTTTCGTCTTATTCAGACTCAGTCAAAGTGGGGGCTATCTGTAGACACCGAAAATGTGTCAGGCAGATTTTAGCTTAACCCGGGATCGAGATGTTGAAGCTCGAGCAGATTTACATTTTGGGCTAAAACGGAAGGGCGCGGATTGCTGTTTGGGCCTACAAGAAGTGGGCGGTTCTGATTTTGGGCCAAAGTTATGGGTTTGCGCGTTTAGCCTTTGGGCCAAAATCGGTGGGTCTGCGCGGATTTGTGCAAATTTTTGGGCCAAGATGTACATCTCACGCGGATCCGGACCTTGAACCATACCCGACCCATATTGCAAATCGGACCCGGATTCGGGCATAACCCACAGATCCGCGCGGATTTGGTCCCGGGTTGACCCATCAGACTGGCGCGGATTCAATAAGCCAATCGCAGTGCGATTTTCAATCAAATCAATCGCAAGATTGCATGAGAGTGGCGCGGATTTGAAGGTAACCGGCCAACCGTCGCCAACCGTCGCCAACCGCTGCTAATCTCTGGAGTTTATTTAAGGATCCGCGCGGATCCGGAGAGGGGTTGGCATTTTTTGGTATTCGGGGAGGGGATTTTCCTGAGCAAACACAGACTCAATCTAGGCGAGGTTTAAGGAAATCCGCGCGGATTTCCTTGTCGGGTCCTTCTCAGCCACCTTGGGTTCCGACGCACACCCAGCCTGAATTTGCTTCCGGCGGCCCATTTTCCACCAAATCTGCGCGGATTCTCGGTATAATCCGCTTCACTTCATTCGTTTAATTTAGTTTTTTTGTTGTTGGTTTAAGAGAAAGTTGTAACAATGTAGCTAATACGCCCCGCCCGCTGTAATTTTAGTTTGTTTTCCTTTTTTTATTTTTTTTTTGTGCTGAATTCTTTTGCTTTTCGTTAATCGCATGATGTTTCTTTCAATTCGGTGACAACTTCTTTTTTTTTTCTTTCTTTTCTTTATTTTCTTAATGTAACCCGACTTAGTAAAGGCCGCTTCGGCGGGCGGTGCAAGGGCATCCCCCTACACCGACTTCTCTACCCCCGAATTCAATCTTTGGTTTGGGACCGGAGTCAGTTTTTTCCCTTCTTTCTCTTTTTTTTAAAAAGGTTTTGTTAATTTTACTTTTAAAATTAACTGGCGACTCCATTTTTTTGTTTTAGGTTTTTTTTTATTATTATTATTATTTCTTTAAAAAAGTCAGAAAAAGAGAAAAGAGGAACACCGACCCAAAATGGACCCGGAATCCGCGCGGATCCGCGCGGATCCAGGTCTATTTGGGTCGGCCTTTTCTTCTTTCCCTTTTGCTAAAAAAAAAAACCAGTTTGGTTTGGATTTGCGTGGATCTGTGAATCATTTGGGTCAAAATGGAACCCAAATCCGCAAGGATTTGGGTGGAATTTCGGCCCAAATGGCACCAAGATCCGCGCACTGCTACCGCTTTGTCCGGTTTTTTGTTTTTTTCTTTCCTTTTTGATTCAAAACTCAAAAGCCTGCTTCGCGGGTGGGTCCGGAATCCGCGTGGATCCGGCCCGCTTCGGCTCAATTTCCTTTTTTAGTTGTTTTCGCAAAAAAAAAACCTGTTTTCGGCTCGGGTGGGCACCGAATCCGCGCGGATCCGGCCCACTTTGCTCTTTTTTTTTATTTCTTTTTCTTCCCGCGTTGTTTACTCCTATTTCGAAAATAATTTCTAAAAAAGCCAAATTTCTTTAAAATCGTCCCTTAAGAAAATAAGCAACCCTACGTCGAATCGACCTTCCGTGGGGGACCGTGCCCTCCGGGGGCCGCGGGCCCTACAGTTACGTAAAGAAATGGATGCACAAGTAAATTTATTTTTTAAAGTTTTGAACATGTTGATTGTTAGGTCATCAATTGCTGGATAGTGGTTAGGAGTTGCTACAGTAGGGTCAGATGAGGTTAACAAAACTCATACAATTGTCGGTCAACATTTATCGTATACTATTAGTGTCCAATATTAATGACTGATAATTCAACAACTAATTACTACCAATAGGTAATATCGATTGCAAACATAACGACCGATAGTACTATTTGTTGGCAGTATTACTTTGCAACAACGATATGGCACGTGATACGTTCAATTGAAAGTATTGGATTTGTGGTCCAATATGGCGATTGATAAGCCTCTACAGTGACCGATATTATCAATCGCAACGAGATTGTTTTGTTGTAATGAGAATTAGAGTATCCAGTTTAAGGGTAGAAAGGTAGCTAGTGCGAAATAGGAGGTGGGACATGACTCCTCTAAGGTCCAACAAAAAGAGAATGAGAGGGAGTCCGAGAAAACTCAATTACTTTCTCCTAATTCCGTTTCAAAGCTACGCGTGGGGATAAGACTGACCTAAACCCTACACAATCTCTGACATTCAATCCAGTGACAAGGGACAAAGTCTATGCTAAATTAATAGTAAATTTTTTAAAGAAAATGACCTAGGTGACGATTTGTCCATCTTTGAAAATACTTACAAAGAGCTTTTGCGAAAGAATCCCATGAGTATTTTTTTAATGATCCAATGAGTATGAGCTTTATGATAATAATTAAAGTTAGACAGGAAGGAGATGATAGTAGACAATGTTCCTCCACGTATGGATCCAAAGCTTCTTATAATTGATAATCAATACTTACTATGATAAAATGGTCTCAAACATCATAAAAAATACTAATTTGGTAAAGGGTAAAACACTTAAAAGTGTATTGGATTATCCTTTTTATTAGTGCTGTTGTTGTTCTATCAAATGAGTTATTATGATGATTTTATTATGTCATCTTTATGTGAAAATTGGATTATACTCTTGGGAATATCATGTTCATGTTTTATAAATATGTATATATATTTACATTGGTAAGTCGAGCTACACATTAAGCCCTCTATTTTAGGGAAAGCTTAATGGATCTACCAGCTCATAGGGAATGGGAAATCAAGAATACACACTCTTGTTGCCGCTCCCAAAAATCGATACCAAAATATGTGAATTACCAAAGTGCAAAAGTGTCACTTAAGCTAAGAACTCATCGGTATATTATATTTATATAATATGCTCATAAGTATAATCATAATTTTGATATTTTTGTACTGGACTTTGACTTTATGCCGTTTAATAACCAAAAGAAAAAAAAGGAAAAAAGAGATGGTAAAATTGAAGGTTTAATGAGGGGTAGAATCAAGGACCTAGAGAATTGAGAAAACTGTGACCAGTGCCTTGTTCAAATGGCATTGCTTGCCTGGAACCTCACGCGTCCTCTCCTCACTCCTCTCTCTGTTTTCTCCCCTCACTCACTCCTTTTCCAGCTTTTCCAGTTTAATAACTCTCCCTCCCTCTGCGCAATTATTTACCCCATCTCCCTCTCTTTTACTTTCCCCCCCTGTTTTCTTTCTCTGAAAAGAAATCCAGACACAATCCTAACTTCTCCTCCCCCTTACCCAAAATACCCACCTTCATCTTCCTCCTCTTTCTCAAATGGAAGCATCATCACCTCTGTCTCTCCACCAAACCCAACCCACAGCATCCCCTGCACAATCCCAGAAACAACCCACCAAAAGAAGCTTGATAACCTCTCTAATGGAGGCCACCTCCTTCAAAGAGGACACATACTTCCTCTCCCATCTCAAACCCTCCGAGAAGAAATCCCTCCATGACCTCAAAAACAAGCTCTCTCAATCCCACGAATCCCAGAACCCCACAATGTGGGGTGTTCCTCTCCTCTCCGACGACGAAAAGGCCGACGTCATCCTCCTCAAGTTCCTCCGAGCCAGAGATTTCAAGGTCTCCGAGGCTTACAACATGCTTGATAAGTCTCTGACATGGAGGAAGGAGTTTGGGGCGGATGGGATTGTGGAGGAGGATTTAGGGTTTAAGGAGCTAGAGGGTTTGGTCGCTTACATGCATGGCTATGACAAGGAAGGACACCCTGTTTGTTACAATGCGTATGGGGTTTTCAAGGACAGGGAGATGTATGATAAGGTGTTTGGGGATGAAGAGAAACTTAAGAAGTTTCTGAGATGGAGGGTGCAAGTGTTGGAAAGAGGGGTCAGACTTCTGCACTTTAAGCCTGGAGGTGTTAACTCGCTTATTCAAGTTACTGACCTCAAAGACATGCCTAAAAGAGAGCTGAGGGTTGCTTCTAACCAGATTTTGTCACTATTTCAGGACAACTACCCTGAAATGGTTGCTCGCAAGGTCATTTGAATATGCTCCTCTCAACTTTTACGGGTTTTTGCTCTTTTTTTGCTGTTTTTGGTTGATTCTGACATTACAGGGTGGTGGGTATTTCAGATCTTCATCAATGTGCCATGGTATTTCAGCTTGTTGTACTCCATGTTCAGTCCCTTTTTGACCCAGAGAACCAAGAGCAAGTTTGTCATTGCAAAGGAAGGCAATGTTGCTGAAACTCTCTACAAGTAAGTTGCTGACATTCCTTTATGATGAAATACTCCTGTTAATGTCCTGTAAAATCTAGTGTATTTTGCTGTACTGAGAGCTTGATTCAAAGATTCATGGGTGGGTATAGTATAGTATAGTGTGTTGTATCTTATGGATAGGACATATGGATATGGGACATCTGGTCCCAAACAGTTGCCTTCGTTTCTTGGGTTTGTTAAGCCTTCCGTTTGTTGTCTTTCTTGATGCTTCCAAAAGGGTAATCGCATTTCCTGTGAACCTGTTTCTCTCGTGTTGTCTTTTTCTTTCTCTGTCCCCCATTTGTATTTGTTTAATCTGGGTTTTGAAAATTTTTACTGTTTACAGTATCTGGCTTTGTGGGTTTGTTTCTAAAGTGGATTTTGATCTTATTTTAATGGTGAATAACAAGGTTTATAAGGCCAGAAGATGTACCAGTTCAATATGGAGGACTGAGTCGACCCGGTGATCTTCAGAATGGCCCTGCAAAACCTGCTTCTGAGTTTACTGTCAAAGGTGGTGAAAAAGTCAATATTCAAATTGAGGGCATTGAGGTAAACCCCCCCTCTGTTTTTTCCATCTTCAATAGCTATCAGCCTATTGACTGATATTTGTTGACAACCCATTTGAGCTCACAGAACTAGCCTGCTACTGATTTCTGTATTTTGAATGATCCAAAACTTACCTAATTTTGAAATGCAATTTTGAGTCTGAAATATGTATGAGCTGACCCAATCCAAACTACCAAGTATAGGCTATCCTATTTTGAGCTCAGTGTTTAGGGACACGCTGATTAGAGAGTGGTAGGATCAAATTAGGTTTGGTAAGTTAAAGGAAAAGGAAGGAAATGTAACGATAAAATTTGTGATGTGGGATAAATGTATTTTATAACTAAAGTTTTGATTTTGGTTTAAGTGTTTTTTAGAGAATTGAGTACGGTAGGGTAAAGTAAGGCTAGGCAAAGGTAAATCTAACTTACCATTCTAAAAAACAGTGCCTTAAAGCCCTTAAAGTGGAGTGGTGCACTTTGAATTAACTTTACCCAACTTGAGCCTGTTTTTTCACTTTGTGGGTTATAACCAACTCATATGTAGTTAAAAATGAGTTTTCATGATGTAAATTGTTACTAACATATTTAGAATGTTAAATGTAGGGAGGGGCAACAATAACATGGGACTTAGTGGTGGCGGGTTGGGACTTGGACTACAGTGTGGAGTTCATCCCAAACGCAGAAGACAGCTACACCGTTCTCGTTGAGAAGTTGAAGAAGATGGGGCCCTCCGAAGAAGCCGTCCACAACTCGTTCCTAGCAAGGGAGCCCGGCAAATTGGTTCTCTCCGTTGACAACACGGCCTCTCGCAAAAGGAAAGTGGCTGCCTACCGCTACATTGTCCGCAAATCTGCCCTTGTCTGAAGTCATTCCCATCTTCGAGATTGCACTAATGAATGCTTTATAGAGAGAGCTTAGATTTTGAGGGAGTTGTTATGCCCGGTTTGTTTTGGCTGTTTGACATTTTTAACTCATACATTACTGCCTAGTAATGTTATTATTAACAAGTAATGGTTACCAGTAGTGGTTGATTTAGAGGAATTGTACATCAATGGATGCTCATGTTATATATAGTAGTAGCTTGTTTGGGATTTTGTTCCTTCTTAAGGATGGGGTTTTATTTTTTGGGGGAAAAAGCTTGGTTGTCTCATGAAAACATTGGTTATTTTCTTGCTTGAGTTGAGGAATATACAATGCCATGTTTGGCCGGGAGTGCTTGAATTCCTACACACCCAGTCCCCTCAATAGAATGCAAACCTAGCAAGCTTAACGGGATTGTCAATGTTGCTGGTCACCCGGGTTTTGGAACATGATGCAAAATACGATCATTTTTGAACTGGAACAGGAAATCCGGTGAACTCAGCTGTCCAGGAAATAGAGCAAGGAGCAAGGAAGAAGATGGTGGTGTGAGTGTTAATTTTATATGTGCGCTGTTATAAGTAGGAGGAAGAAAGTAACTCAAAAAGTAATCGAGTTATAGATCCGCACCCATTTTTATGAAGCTAAACCTTCAAGTTTTCATTTTGGTATTCTATTTTGAGTCTTAAATTACATTTTGAGGCTCGTTCTTTTATGTGACTGGCAAACTGTAGTGTCACACCGCCCCACAACTTTCCATGTTCCACCACAATCTACCACAACCCATCACTATCTACTTTTTTTAATTTGATTTATCTTTTTATTAAAAGTTAAACTTTTTATATTCCACCATAATCCACAACAACTTTCCCCACCTACCACAATCCACCGCAACTTTTCCAACCCACCAAAATTCACCATATTTCCTCCACGCCGCACCGCAACCAGCCGTATAAAAGAACGGACATTACCCATGTTCCTATTTCCTGTTTCGCGACCACAAAATCCCGCGATCCTGGTAACTATGAATAGAGCAAGACACACCAATCCAATTTGGCATAACAATAAGACTAATGCATAATAATAAGACTAATAAAATTTTAGCTTAAAAAATGTGTTCCAATATGTGAGGTAGCTTCTTTAAGGATTGTCAACAGCAATGGCTCCCTCCCCTGTGATAAATCTGTGCACACTTTAGACATTACATATTGTGGTGATATTTGAAAGTATAGCAAGCATAAGTAATGAGGGAATGTCACGGCACGTGTATAAGCAAGGCCTAGGACTAGGAGTATGATGGGGGTTTACTGAATTGGTTGGGAGTTGGGGGTGTGGAGTGTTGGAGCGGGTTTAATGATTTGACATGGTGGGTTTATGCCTTATGGTCTCGGGAACAGGTAAAAAAAAGGTTATTTTACTGTTTCAAACAAAAAAGAAAGACAAGGAAAATGCAGCAAAAAGGGGTGTTCCTGCCAATAAAGTAGTAGTAAAGACTAGAGAGGATTGTAATACCAAAGACTAAATATGTAAAGATACGACCCTCTTTTTTTAATTGGATAAAATGAAGTTTGGATAGATTAATTGAATTGAAGTGGATTGGATAAGTTATGATATTTTTTTGAGAAATTGTATTTTTAAAGGGATACTTTTTTGAGATATCTTGTAAAGTTTGGATTGGATTGGAATATCAATCCAAATAATAGGGCCAATATATAAAGACAAAGGAGAGAGAGAAATAGGGAGTGGGGGTCTGTTAGGAATGTGTGTTTAAGTTTTGACTGCCTGTGAGTTGTACAGCAATGGCCAGTTTTATATTAGGCTGAATGATGATGTAGTGGAGTAGTGGTGGTAAAAATTCAGGTTCAGGTAAATTTGGGTCAGATAAATTCAAACAATGTCTAAATTTGGACAAAAAATTTGTGTCGTGAATCAGTTTTATTTTGAGTCGGACAATTCAGACAAAACTAAATTCAGGTTGAAATCGGATTCGGACAATAAAAAAAGAGAAATTTTATATCTGAATATTCGGTCAATTCAATCAGTATTAAAATTCAAACGAAAAATCTATATCCAGACCCGGTCTTTTCCAGATCAGACAATTTAAGCATAGCAAATCCGACAAAATTTTACCAACTCTACGGTGGAGACGTGTGTTGTTTTTGTGTGGCCTCATTCTTGGGTCATCCCCTTAAAATATGTATATGTCTGTACATGCACGGTTGCGTAGGCGTATCCGTAGGTCAGAAAACAATTGTATGGCTGTTGGTGTGACTGAGGCTCCTCCCTACTCTTTTTCAAACTTCACCTTAAGGATGGCCATCTTAAACCTAAACCGAAATGTGAACCGCAAAATCAGTAAAACCAAACCAGTAAAAGTGGTTAATCGAATTGTTTTTTTGTGTAAAAACGGTTTAGGTTAACCAAACCGCTTTGACCGGTTTAGGTTTAAGTTTTGGATTTTTCAAAAAATGGTTAACCACATTTAACCGGTTTTAACCTTTAAAAAAAAATAACTACTGACTGAGTGACTGCCTTTGCCTTATCTCATATCTGTGACTGACTTCAAATAGAATTTGTGAATTTAATTTTTTTATTTTTTAGTAGTTTTAAGCGGGAAATAAAAAAACTCTAATTCTCTCAAGTGTGTTGCTGGGCCTTGCTGGCTTGCTGCGTGCCTCACTTCCTCATGACAAATTAATAATGACATAACTCTCACAGTCTTTAGTAATTGTTTATTGTAAATTTCCATTGAAGCGTAAACCGTGTATAGAATACGGATCGAACCGTGTAAATTTCGGTTTGGTTTAAGTTTCTTGATTTTAAATACGGTTAACTTTTTCCAAATAGCGGTTTCGAGGTTTGGTTTAGGTTTTCAGATTTCAAGCATAATGCGGTTTCGGTTTAGGTTTCCGAAATCCAAAAACCTCAAAAGCGGTTAACCTCATTGCGGTTAACCAGTTTTGGCTAACTACTTCACCCCCCGTTTTATCTAGTTTTACTTATTAGTTTATCACCAGCTTTTTAATATATATATTTTTTACAATTAATAACAGTTTAGTTTACTTTTATTTGCAAATTGCAAGCAATAACGACTTATTATCCTTTTATTTAGCATTATACTTTCATCGTAACAACCAAGAATACTTCTAAGCAGCATGTACGGCTTTTAGAAAATGTCACGACATTTACCGTTATTTATCAAATCTATTTGAATTTAACAAAGAAACAACACTAGATGATACTAGATGTTCTAGTGCCAGAATTATGACGTTCGCTCTCCCACGTTGGGGAGATCTTAGGGTGGTGCACCTACGACTCTGGAGGCCACAAACATTGGCCATGGGCCTTCCTAAATACCCATGGCCGTTTGGGATTCGAAACATGCCAATAATTATATGTTGCTGTATGTCAGCTACATATCAAACTAGTAAACCACCATTAGATACCAAAAAAAGTAAAAATGCACTTCCACCTACTTTTGCATCTCATACTCGTTAAAACGGACCTATCCAAAGACTGCTGCAACCTGGCTCCTCATTTTCGGTTTCAAAAATGAAGATGTTCTACAAACGCAAGCATATCACAAAACTGGCTACTTGACAGGACACGTTTGCAACACAACTCTACAATGAACAAAATTTGCCTGTCAAAAACAATGGTATTTGTCAAGGGAAAAATCCGCACTTCTAATTAATCAATGGAAGATGCAGGGATGACGGGACTTCTTCGATGTTGGATACAAGATCACATTCTCAGACCGAGATCAATACACGAGAAGCTCATTTTGTTTAACGCCTTGACCTTTGTGTCTTACCAGCCAAACACACCCGCTCCCTCAACAGAGAAACAAAAAAAAATTGCATGCGCTTGACCATTTTCTTAACCAGAGTTCCATTGAGCAACTAATAAAGGGGAAGCTGCAACCAGAACCAGAAACCTTCAGCACAGTAGATAGTAGACAGCAGTGAGATCACTTGTTACCCGCGTCAGATTTAGTATGCCTTAAACTCTCACAGCCCGGACAATTATGCAGACTTTCATGAATATACATGTCGCAATCAAGGCAGAAATACTTTCGGCATTTTGGGCAAGTCAAGCAGAAACCCGATACATTCCCTGCATAATTCACCAAGGGTTAAACTCCAGATCAGCCTGAGTATAAACATGATTTAATTTAATGACAAACACCTATGACAGGCACACAAGACATTGCAAGAACTGTATCCTAGAGATACTATCCACTGCACTTTTTAGGTAGCTGGCTTTACTTGCAAGCTAGAATCATAAAATCAAAATAGATTCATTTTTACTTGCCACAGCAGTGACTCAATGAGCACAAAGCACAGATATCACCCACCATCAACAACTCCCAAATTTTTCCACCACTGCAAAAATTCAAATAAGAATTGAAAAATGAAACTAACACCAAAGGCTCAAATACTGTACATTCTAAAATAAATTCACAGTTGTCCAAAAACCCATAATACCCCCCCCCCCAAAAAAAAAAAGAAAGTTAAAGAAGGGGAATAAGATGTAGCACTCCCATATCTAAGCTGAAGCTCAAGAGAACTCTTTCTAAATTGAATAATTTAAAACCTTGAATAATGAAATGTGAATTTGCTTCAGTTTCTGTTCCTTTCCCTTTCATTTTTTGATGGTTTCAACACCATTGCAGCTGGATGGAGGATGGCAAGAGAAGATGCAAACACATTTAAAATCAGAGGGGAGGGGTGGGGGGGGGGGGGGATTTGGTTCAGGGAAGCGCTCAACCAAACTGGAAAATAGGTGACATCAAAAACCAACATTCTGGGCAAATAAAGTGGTAGAGGAGAAGACAACTGAGGAGTTTAGTCAGAAGAGAAGATTTCAAGTCTCAGTTGATGGTAAGCATTCAAATGACAACCTAAAAGAAGCAACCAGATGGATTCGTTGGAATTGCCCAACTTTGAACAAGAGAAAAAGCTGAGGATCTCCAAAAAATGAGGTGAAAGTGACTTTAGGAGCTAAGCTACTGTCAGAAAAACTGCATTCATCTTCCATCCCCCATCCCTATCTGACATTGGTCTAGAATTTTTCTAAGATCTGGAAAAATGGAAGAAAGAACTCCTGACTTGGCTAGACTAGAGCTTGAACTTGTCGAGCATCATGTATATTTTAAAAGAGACACAAAAGGTACTAGAATCCAATTTAAACAATAGTCCATTGCAATTGGTTCTTGTAGAGACATAACATAAATTTTTACCTTTAGTTATTTGAACCTTCTCATGTGCTTTCTCTCATTTAAATTCTATCCCATGTCTTTGCTGCTGATTCTACTCTTGTTCCAATTCTTTTGAACACGTACATTTACAGCACTTTCTTTCAATTTTTCTTTGAGCTTATTTCAAATCTTTTGGGCCTTCTGAAGACCATTTGTATGCTAGTAACATAAAGCTACACGACCTCAATAAATCCAGCTTTCTTATTTCTAACTCTTCTCATCTTCAATTGCAACCTCTCAGCATAAATGGAATACTATAAACTATACAAGTGTCTACGAACTAGAGCAGAGCATCCAAAAGTTGCTTAACCAGTCAGGTGCTTGTTGCAGATGGGTAACACATTTCCATTAAGGGTCTAACATAAACACTCTCCAGTCTACATAACTACAACAGAGCGAATACGTACATACTATCCTTTTCCCCATGCCTTGCCCCGGATCCCGAGACCCTTGGTGAAGGCACTACAGGAAAAGGCACGTTGGTATTCTACAGAACTTGTGGATGTCATAAGGACCATGTTCAAGAAAAGTTCTAGCATATTATGATGAAGTAAATTTTTGTTTATCAACTTAATTTCAATTCATAGAGCAAACTCAAACATCACAAAACTGTGATAATTGATGAAACCTAGACATTAAAATGTTACATGAAACTGAAACCAGAAGGCACAAATTACACATTGCCTGACTTGAAGGAATAGCACGGGGCGATCTGACATAGAGATAACAAGAAATCAGAAGTTCATTAAGGAACGCTTACCAGGATTGCGAAGACTTTGCAAGCACCCAAAGCATGTTTCAGGTAATCTCTTGCCTGAGATAGTCAGGCGTGAGAAAGACACCTCATCAAATGGTGTTATTGGAAAAAGATGATGATACGATCTTGCCAGATGGGGAGAAGAAACAAGTGTTAGCCCACATATACGACATTCTGTGGGAAGCTCACAAACGCGGGCCTTACATCTTGGGCAGGTGTAACCAGCTCCAACCTTGGCCTCTTTATGACACACACATATGGAGACCACACCTTCAGCAGCTCTTTGAGGAAAACCCATCTTGATCAAATTAGCAATTGCATATTCAGCAATAGCTGGAGGAGGAGGTGCATGCTCTAGCAACAACTCTTTCAAATGGTACTGCAAGAACACGCAAAGGGATTATACCAATAATGCAATAGATGCCAAACCTTCCATTCAAAAGGAGCTGAAATGCTTATTTCTGACTAACACGTTATAGAACGACCTCTTGGGATCACAAGGGTAAGGCCATGCACATCTAATACCACCTCCTACGGTGCCTAAGCAAAAGCTCATGCAGACATCAGGGTGACAACACTAATTCTTGTTATTTGAAGCAATACCCGTAAAATTATACTAAAAACAAGCCAACATAATTATGCCACCACAAATGTTTTACGCATATTTCATGGTTAAACTTTTGTATGAATCCAAATATTACCCCCACTTCTCACAAACAGGAATAAAACATTCAGCATATACTTCTTGGCAGTTGTTAATACTCACCTCATCTAGAGCAACTGAGTACGATCCTCCAGTTTCCTGACATATATGTTTGCAAATGAACATCTCTGCAGATAGACCCACTATTGAACACCTAATTTTAGAGCTCTTGCACTTTTGAATGGTCTCCATAATGTCCCCGGGGTCACAAGTACTTAGAGCCGAATACAAAATTAGAGCTTCACGGTGACCATATGATGGAATTTGATTGAGATACTCATGAACAAGTTCTAAGGCATTCTGCAGAGAGGCATCCCCGGAACACTCCAACTTACTCATCAAGGCCTTAATATGAGCCTCAGGACTTCCACCAATATCTGTCAAACAGCGGGCAACGCCATCTTTAATTACTACAAGACCAATTTGACTTAGGGGATTCTGATCAAAGAACTCCCTTATAAAAGCCTCCACGTGTTTGGCAACAACAGCCATCCTGCTGGGCTTAAAATCAGTCTCTCCTGCTGCCTGGAAAAAGAGGAGTTCAAATTCATCTATAAATATATGCATACAAATATGAACTCATTAGTTGCTAAATACAGGAAATGGTCAGTAAGTGACTATGCAGAACAACCTCCTGATGAACTTTTTATGTTCAGTAAAATGGAAACTATATTCTTCCCTTCTCGCTCAAAGACTACAGAACTCAATTCACCCCGCCCCATTTGCATGACCCCAAGATTGTAAGTACCTAAAAAATTGATCCCTTTGAAACAAATAGCTACCAAAGAAAAATTGATGTTTTTTTCATAAGTAGAATGGACAGTCTGCAGTATAGTTACCCTGGAGAAATCCATGACAACATATAAATAGCGGATGAGACCTTTCTGAATTCGAGCAGCAGTTGCAGTAGAAGAGATGGAACGAATACGTCGACGATACTGTGAATGGTAGAGTGTCTTGTTATCAATGGGGCGAAGATGACCTGACTCATCCTCTTCCAGAGTTTCCCAAGATCTCTCGTCAACGTAGGCTCTCTCCCAGGCAGCCATATCATTATCCTCATCTTCATCCTCCTCTTCTCGATCAAGTGGTTTTCCTCTGCTATTGCTAACTTCTCTATGTTCAATGCTATCCATCATCCCCTAATCTAAACACAAGAAATGGTTCCATAAAATAAGACATTATCAATGAACATCAGAAAAAATAGAAAGGTATGCTTGAAGTGCTAAAAGGATACATTGTTGACAGTCCACTAAAAAATTTCTTTATAAGTAAGACCACCAACAGACAAAGGAGGACTAGAAACATGTCATTTCATGGATGATCAGTTTACTACAAGGAAATGCATCAAAACTTTAGAAGGGACAATAGGACAAGAAAGCGCAGGGGAAACAATTAAATTATGCTTAGCGATTGTGAAAGACTCTTCAGAACAGTAATAACCAAATATGCAAGTCCTACAAACTGTGGCAGTATTCCAGCTTTTTCTATTGGGAAAAAAAAAAACTATAGAGAATTGAAAAAAGACTACAAACTGCTTCTAACTGGATAGTAATAGGATATTCTTATTCGAAAATAGATTCAACTGATACTAATTATAGTGTCTAGTTTCTACCAAGGAGCTCAAGTCAACCAT
Organism: Portulaca oleracea; assembly: GCA_029582165.1. Taxonomy (NCBI): domain Eukaryota; kingdom Viridiplantae; phylum Streptophyta; class Magnoliopsida; order Caryophyllales; family Portulacaceae; genus Portulaca; species Portulaca oleracea. Next base: position 46,214,079 of record CM055871.1, on the reverse strand, counting down.
TTCACTGTTTGAATTCAATTGAAGACTCCACATCTAGTTTCTACCAAGGATCATACTGCTTTTACAGTTTGAGGCCGGACTCATATGTGAGCCACGGGATCTGATCAAGAACCCAGTTTCAATCATTCCAAACCCGCTGTTGTATAAACATTCATTCTCTCCCATAGACTCAGTTGTGCTTTTGAATTGGGATTTCTGGGTTCTATGTAGCAAGTTTACTAGTTCCATTTTTCCATTCGAAATGCCGCCAACTGTGTTTTGTTATTTCTTAATAGGTTTTATTTGGCCGGACCATGAATTACCCCAATGACTTTAATCACCTTCAAGTTGTAATGGGCATGTTTAAGAACTAAACTAGGACTAAAAGGACTAATACTAACCAAATTTAAAAAAAAAGATAGGAGTGAAATAGAGTGAGAGGAAAACCTGAACTTGCAACAGTGTGCAGTGGGAAGAGATGCAGAGAGATGAAAACGCTCAAAAAGGTACTCACTCTTCGGAAGCTACAATCGATACTGCGAAAAGACTCCAACTTTATGAAAAGTTCCCTAAATCAATCAATGGCCAAGAACAGCAAAATCAATCCTTGTAGCCCGATAAGCTCATGAAAATCAATCCTGAAAAGACTCCGCATCTCTTTCAGACATTTTATCGAGCACCTTGCCTACCATGTCATACGTCCCTAAAACAATTCAAACAGCTCAACCCACTTCATTCCATTTCCCCAGAAGCGAAGTTACATATATGTAAATCATTCCTGAGGATTTGCATCAAAATTCAGACCGAATTACAAGGAAAGAGAGCATACAAACCAGACGAGGTAAAGCTTCTGGAAATATGGTGCTTGGCTCGGGACCGGCTCATGTGATCACTAGCGATCAACTATTTGGGCGATTTCCGCTTGAAAGTTGTGCGATTCCTCCTCAAATCGCAAGCATTCGTCAGGATCTAACTAAGAAATAAACCCCCAATTTCATTGATTGTAGGGTTTAGAGAGTGTGTGTGCAATGTGCATAGCAGACTTGCCAGTAAAATTGCCCGTAATTTTTTATAAACAAATATACGTTTTAGTAAAGGATTTTTGGATTATAATATACTGATATTTGGGGTATTGGATTGTAATATGTCAACTTTTATTATTGGATAGCAATATCTCTGACATTTATATCTAGGTGACATTATTACACCAAGAATAACTAAGGAGGTGGTGAACTGATCTCCATGGCCGGTGACATGGCTGGCATAGGGGAAAAAACTGTCCCAAACCAATAATACCGTTAACCCCTTCATTTTCCTCACTAACCTACATTACAAGACATTGGTTGGTTACTTGGTTGTATGTCACGTTAATACGACGATCGATTCACTACACTCTTAGTCATTGTGTTAGGGTCAATTTTTTTTTTAACGTAGGTTATTGAGAAAAACTGAGGGGTTAACGGGGTTATTGGGCAATGTTCGGTTATTTTTCCTCCATCTGTCACGTCAAAACAGAGATCAATTAACCAATCACCACCCCCTTAGTCATTGTTGGTATAATAATCTCACCTAAGTATAAAGGTCAGGGATATTGTTGTCCAATAATAAAGGTCAGTATATTTCAATCTGATACCCCCAAAGGTCGGTATATAGTCATCCAATATCCCTTTAGTAAATATTGGAGAAATTGTTTTTTTTTTTCTTTTTTTTTAATCGGAGAAATTGTTACTCCCTCCGTCCCAAATTAATTGATATTTTGACTAAATTTTGATTGTTAATTATTCACAAATTATAATGAATTATAATATGAAATTACCTCAATTGTAATTTTTAGTAAAATACTATCATTCTAATGACAGTAATTTCATTGTAATCTATGAATAATTAACGGTCAATATTTTGTCAAAGTGACAATTAATTTGGGACGGAAGGAGTACTGTAGTAGGCAGCAACACTCTGCTTTTTTCTTTTTTATTTTTATGAAAAGTACTTTTGTTGGATAAAAGTAATTATCAGTAAATATCTTAAGTTTTGGTAAATTTTAGTCGGTTCCTGTAATTTTTTGGCAAATATTTAAATCTTCTCACTTGTAGTTGAGTTTTGCAAGAGAAGGGTTTTCCCCTTGTTTCTTACAAAAGTGAGAAACAAAACTTACACAACTATTTTCTCAAAAATTCTGTGTAATTTATCCTGCAAGAGGATACAATTCAACTCGCTCTCTAAACAATTGTCCCAAAACACAGGTTCTCTTTGGTTGAGATCAGTCTTAGCTAGCCAATCAACAACCATATTCACTTCCCTAAAAACATGCTTGACGGAGGAAAAACTGCACTTATTTAGAAAAGCCCTGGTATTTTCAATGAGCTTCCCGATAGATGTCATAGTATCCGCAAACCGCATTAATAACTGTTTTATTATCTCCTTCCACACAAATTCTAGTGTAACCTCAGAGTCTCAGACAATAGCCTCTCTCATTTCGTTACACATCGCCTTGGCCTCCGTAATCAACACGGAAGCGTGATCTAAATTGAAGATTGGTCTGAAATGCACTGGCCTCTCCAATCTCGGATCATGAAACCACCGACTGCATCATATGAGGATCTAGCTCTATCGTTCATTGCTTCTTTCGCGGGGCACTCTAAGACACCCAAGTGGGTTTTTTTTTTTGGGTCAAGAAGAATTCGGTTCTAAGATGAAAGACAAAATCAAGCTTATTTCAGATTAGCATGACCGTGATGAGGATTCCAATAGGATTAGGGTGGATATTGTGAAAAAACATATCGTTTTCCGCCTTTCAATTGCTCCTAAGTAGAGCAACCAATCTATCCAAATTTAATGAATTGAAATCCTTCTTGAAATTAGTGAGAAAACTCATAATATAATGTTGATCGGTTGAGGTGGGAGGGGAGAGCCAATTGTGGGAGGTGACCCTCTCCCATATCTCCTTGGTGGCATGTCAATTCAAAAAATGTGGTCTAGATTTTCCTCTACAGAATTGCAGACAACAAAAGAGACATCCAAGATTAGACCGCGTTTTAAAAGAGCCTTTTTGGTAACAAGAGCTCTCCTACATAAAAGACAGAGGAAAACTTTCAGTTTAGGCTGATTATTTAAGGTCCAAATCCATCTACAATCCCAGATAGGTGAGTAATGGTTACTCCAACTGCCAACCAAGAAGCCAATTTGGTGGATAAGGTACCACTAATTGAATTACCCGAGTAACATTTATCGCTAGTGCTATGATATGGGATAAGATTAGACTTAACTAGATCAATAGAATGGTCATTCGCCAACATACGTAATAATCCAATTTTTTGCTTTTTTTTTCAGGAGTAATAAAATCAGAGACTCTGAGGTTAAGATCCACCTCCTTAAGGTTGGTTATACCATTGATAGTTAGAATATTTTTTTTTTTTTAATTGCACCAATGATCCTTCCAGAACCTAATAGATTTGCTATTACCTACAATCCAACGCAAACCATTTTAGAAGGTCTCCCGATTCCTACCAATCGCTTTCCAGGCCTAAGAGTCGCTTTTATTAATCTTACGCTTAAAGAAACTATCAAATATGGGACATGTAGATTTCATAATGTCAGCTAATAACCAAGAACCATAGAGATATTTTCAGGAAAGTTTGCTAAGGAAAATGTTGTTAACAGTTTCCATTTTTTGGAGGCCAAAACCACCCAACTTTTTAGGTATATACACTTTATCCTAGGAGAACTTAGGAAGTCCTTTATTAGAGCTAAGGTCTTTCCAGGAAAAAAAATATCTTATTAGAAACAATCTTCTTAGTTGTTTCTTTAGGCTGCTTGAAACACTATATTGTGAGAGCCAACATAGGTTCTATATTAGATTGGATAAGCGCAACCCTGCCCGCCTTATAAATAAACTTGGATTTCCAAGACTGCAATCTTTGAACAATGCGATTAATTAGATCAGAGAAGGTAAAGTTCGATGGTCACCCTTTAAATATAGGAGAACCAAGATACTTACCTAGACTGTCATACCTCAAAATGTTATAAATCCTAGCTATGAGATGTTTCTCCTGAGTTTTAACATTGTTAGAGAAAATAAGGGAGAATTTATTGAAATTAATGAATTTGTCTGAAAGGAACCTGAATCTAGCAAGGATATATTTAAGTGAGTTAGCTACGTGGGATTAGCCTTACTAAAAGAAGACTATCATTAACAAAAATGAGGCAGGGAATAGGCTGAGAATGGAGGTTAGCTCAAAAGTTAAAACCAATACCAAATCACGGAAGTGCAACAAAGGTTCTTAGATATCGAGTGAGGACCTCCATGTACATAATGAAAAGATAAAGGTAGAGCAAGTCGTCATGTCTTATACCTCTATTTAACTACCATCTTTTCTCTTTAAGAACAATAGTGAAACGAATATTTAGAGTAGTAAATGCAACATGGAACTGGAAGACATTAAATGACAGGATGCTTCAAATGAAATTAGAGCAGTAGATTGAAGTTATTATTACAGTATGTACATTGTACAATTTAGTCATCTTTATCAAAAGGGTATATAAATCACACCAAGACAACCTACCCATGAAAACCAAAAATTATACTACTTGATAAACAGACTAAACATGCAATAAAACAGTTTAGAAATAAAATAATATATGATTTAAGTCAATCTCAACACTATTAAAACAAATTTAAACTCTTTTCAACCCTTTCTAGCTCTTTCACAATTCTTATTACTTTCAACTCTTTAAAGTTTGTTCCAACTCTTTCCGGTGTCTTCTAATTTTGACCAATTCTTTCCAACTTTTATAAACTTTTTTCAACTCCTTGCAAACTTTGGCTTTGCCATCTTCTTCAACTTTTAGCTTTACTTATCAAACCCAAAGAAGAGATCGTAATGAATATTACCCACTCAAATACCCATTAGATAAAATAAATTCCCAACTATATCTCCACCACTTCCCTCACCTCCAATATAAAATACCCCTATTGTCCTGGAAGTTTCTTTTCTAAGAGAACCTCTGGTAGATTGGTTGGTCACGTACTAGCAACACCGAAAGCAAGAGAATAAATTCAGATGAGATATTCATTATTGTGTTTTTTCTTTTTTGAAGAGGAGATTGATTATGCTGTTAGAAAGCAAACTATACATTTTAAATTCAGGATGGAAAGTGTGACATGATCAAAAATCTGTGATGCGCCATGACAAAAAGAAATATTTATGCATAGCAACACAATCAAAACAGATAAACAACACCAGACAGACTGTCAAGGGCCCATCTACTTTGGAAAATAAATAGTGACATCAACTTACACCTTCAAGAAAAAGCTACAGTCACAAGGAATAAAGGTTTCAAGAGACATACATCCCTTATCTAGATTAGCCACAAAAGATGGAGAAAATCTCAGAATGATGGAGAAAACACATCACAGCATCTCATTTGTGGATCTTTCATTACATCAACTTCAAGTACTAATAAAACCGAACAAATGCATCCAAACATATCAACACATTACAAAACATCCCCTGGTGAAGCGAGGGGGTGAGGATATCTACAGAGCTTGCAGATAGCGATAATAACGGGAGACGGGACATCTCTATCGACCATCAGCGGAGGTGAAGGAGTCGGCAAATCCGGTGGGGCGAGCCGGGATGCTGCCCTTGCTGTCCTCGAGGTCGGCGTAGCTCAAGTCCTTTCCCTCGGCCTCCTGCCAGCCCTTCACCATCTGGTTGAGTGGGAGGCTGTAGTCGATCCCGGAGTACTCCTCGGTGTCGTCGTCCCACGGCTTCCACTGCTCAACGAGCGGGGCCAGCACGTTGACCGCGTGCCCCATGTCTGGACGCTGGCTCGGTTCCCGTGCCGTGCAGTGCCCTGCCAGCTCGGCGATCATCAGGATGCTGTTGAATGTCTCCTCCTTCACGTCCAGGGTTGGGTCCAGGGCGGCCAGGAGCGTTTCTTTGGTTGACTTGATTTTCCAGAACCATGAGGCTAAGTACTGCTTTTCCTCGCTCCGGTGCTCGTCCAGGGCTGTTAGTCCTGTCAGCAGCTCCATCAGCACCACGCCGAAGCTGAACACGTCTGCTTTCGTTGTGATTTTCCCTGTGACTGAATCAAACAAATGTTGGAGTTAGTGTTTGGAAACTGATCATACTGGCAAGCATTTCGTGATGTTGGCATCAACCGTAAACAGTACATAACCGTAGAAAGATGGCATTCAGTAACTCAAGAGCTTCATATGTAGCAGCGGAATGGTTTCCACCAGAAAAACCAAGGCTAATTTGTGCCATGATGAGCACGTGTGCATGAAGTTACCCGACAGCAACAAAAACAAGCAAAAACAATAACAGCGACAGTAGAACCAGAATAACATAATTACTAGATAGATAAGGAAACCTCAAACAGAAATTTTGGTATCGAAAGAAGTGATTACATGAAACACAACTGTCAAGATCTCTCATCATGTGAACTAACGATGAAATATATTTTACCTTTTAATGAAATATTTGGGCAGATTTTTTTATTTTGTAGGGAAGCAAAAAAGGGGTAAAATGGGATGCATAATGACAGCTACGTTAATCTGGTGTAGGTGAAGACACGTATATGGCAGATGCTTCGCATGTTAACACCAAACGCTTGACAGATATTCATTATCTTTCAGATACAGAAACTTGAAGTAGAAATGGAAGATCTTGCTATTCATGATATTGCCTTCTCAGTGAGCAATTATTGAGATTCCCCAGCAAGACCGAATATTAGTTACACCCTGCCCCGCGTTGAAGGCAACAGGAAGAAAAAAGACAGCTAACGGGGAAACAAAAGGAGGAGACAATATCAACCATAAATGGCAGGCAAATACTCATCACAATTGAAATCAAGAAAATATCTTTACAAACCATATCAAGGATTTCCAGTTCTAGCACATGAAAGATTGCTTTCTATGGCCCTAGTATACCAAACCAAGTTATGGATATCTTGCATCCGAAAAAAGTACAATTTTGAAATAATTGTGCCATATTCAACTAATTTGGAAATGAAAAACAGAAGAAGCCTTCACGGACACATGTTTGGCACCAACTTTTTTTCCAAGAGTGGGGAAAGAAGGTTTCTTTCACCATAACATTGAAAAGTAGGCATGGATTCTGTTAAGTTTATACCGACAATACCAAACGCATAAACAGAAGTAAACACAGAACAGGAACCAGTGTAAAAATGTCATTGTCATTGCCTTCCCGGCATTTAAAACCTTCAGAATGCCCCACATCGGTGCCCGCACACAGACATAACAGAACTAAGAAAAGCAGAATGATAGTGATTACTTACCAGCATATTCAGGTGCCAAGTACCCAAAAGTTCCAGCTAACTTGGTGACAACAGATTGCTGCCCACCATCAGGAGCAAGTTTCACGAGCCCAAAATCCGCAACTTTAGCTCTGAAGTCGTCGCCCAGCAAAATGTTTGAAGGCTTGAGATCTCTATGGATGAAACTCTGGTGAGCCAGGCTGTGGAGATACTCCATCCCTCTGGCAACATCCAATGCGATATTCAGCCTTCTCTTCCACGAAAGGGGCTCCAAATTCAAACTCTTCCAGTGGAAAAGATGCCTGCTAAGAGCCCCCTGAGGCATGTACTCATAAACCAAGATCCTCTCATTGCCTTCCACTGAGTACCCCAAAAGCGACACCAAATGCCGATGCCGAACCTTAGAGAGAACTGCAATTTCCGACCGGAATTCGTCCAAAGCCTTGTTGCTAATTACCCCGGCTTCCATTCTCTTGACGGCAATCTTAGTTCCGTCGTCCAATTCTCCCTTGTAGACAACCCCGAAACCACCACGACCCAGTTCATTTTCAGGGGCAAAGTTTTTGGTCACATTTCGAAGGACTTGAACTGATATCACCAAATTTCCTGCTTCAATGACATGGGACTCTCCCAGCCCACTGCTATTTCTACTAGCAGAACTACTTCCGATTGAAGTATTGCCGTTGGTGTTATTGGCAACCACAATTTTAACCATGTTGTCGTTATTGTCTGATGGGTCTCTTGGGTGGATGACAATAGAGCTAGGGGCCGGCTGGACAGCTTTTTTCCTCTTACAGTAGTAAACAGACAGAGGAACTAAGAGCAATGCAAGTGCTAACGCAGCTGCGGGAGCTACAAAAGCAACCAGCTTAGACTTTTTAGATTTTCCATCACCTGCTGATGATCCTGAATGAGAACCGGACCCCTTGGAAGACGAAGACTGACCTGGTGATTGATCACCAGGAGATTGGGACGGCGAGGACGAAAACAGCGAATTGCCGTCAAGAACAACTTTAACATTATCGCCAAACTTTGGTTGTGGAGGAGAAAGATTGTTGTTACTCAGATCTACGACCGTAAGGGACTTCAATTCGGTCCAATTTGAGGGAATTTGACCCGTGATGTTGTTGTTGCTGAGTATTATTTTGGTTAGGGATTCAAGTTTCCCAAGTGAGGGGCTCAGAGTACCATTAAGGTCATAATTGGGCAAATTTATGACACTAACCTGATGATTAGAATTACAACTCAATCCCAACCATCCAACGCACGGATTATCTTTGGACCATGAAGCACTAAGCCTTTCCGGGTAGTTTAACCCACCAAGGAAATCAAGAAGTGCCATAACTTGCGGCGGACAAAGTTTCCCTACGGTCTCCTCACAGAACGAATTCGACGCGAACGAGACCTTCTTAGCCTTAAACTTAGGAATTGGACCCATAAAATGATTATTGCTCAGATCGAGTACATCCAACTCCATATCAGCCAAACCAGCTGGAATCAACCCAACAAGCAGATTGGAGTTAAGATTCAACTCCTTCAAACTAACCAAGTTACCAATATTTTCTGGAATCGCGCCCGTAAACTGATTCCCATGAAGCCAAACACTAGACAATGACTCCATGGTGACAAGGATATCAATAGGGCCAGTCATTCCGCCACCATGAGTCTGCCCATTTAGCCAAAGTGTTTGCAAATTTGACCCATTTAAGGTGGCCGGAATTTGACCAGAAATTCGATTGAAGGAGAGTTTAAGGACAGTAAGTGACCCAAAATTCCCTAAGAAATCAGGCAATGGACCAGCCAAATTACAAGACATCAAAGAAAGAGTGGCCAACTGAGCAGCACCCTGCAAACTCTCAGGTAGTGTCCACCCAGTAGTTGCATTCAACAAAGGGTTATTATCCAAAGCCATGACTTGTAAACTATCCAACCCATCAAAGAAATCAGCAGGAATAGCAGTGAAGTTATTGTAATCTAGATATGCAAACTTCAACTGTTTTAACCCTTTGAAAGAAGGCAACATACCAGTTAAATTATTGTTCTGAAGACCCAAATTTGAGAGCTGATCCAGCTTGTTAAAATCCATGGGCAAAACACCCTTCAACCCTAAATTCTTGGCTTGAATTTGGGTAACTCTTCCATCAGCACAAAACACATACGACCAACTGTTCCCACAAGGGTCATCGTCGCCATTGCTGGGCCACTTCAAAAGCTCAGGATTCTCCAACCCTTTTCTGAATTCATTCAGAATTGCAAGATCACCAGGATCTGTAACACCAAAAACCCCTGAAACAAAACACAAACAACACACTACAGGCAGCAGCAGAAGCTTCGTTCTGTGAGCTTCCATGGCTGCCCACGTCGGAACTCTCAGGAACCCCATCTGAGACTACATACCCATCTCAAATTTTGCATGAGGAAGATGGATTATGAGTGGGAAAGTGTGTGCGGTGCGGCAATCATGGCGGAGATTATGAATTATGAGACGGTAAGAAAGCGAAGATCTAGAGAGAGAGAGAAAAGAAGTTTCACTGTCTGAAACCCCGATGAAAAAAATCAAATCCTTTTGGGGAAGAATCGACAACAAATTTTAGGAGTCATTATCGCGAATCACTTTTGATTTGGTTTCCTTTGTACGAGTGGAATTTTTACGCTTGGTTCTTCCCTCATCTCATCTACAAATCTTACGCATACTGATTCTCTCTCATCCAAGCTAATATGCTGCAGTGCGGAGTGGTCCACTCCCATTCCACTTTCTTTCTTACATCTTTTGCACAGCGTGAAAGGGGGACGAGGGTAATAAAGTCATTTACGTAAGGTAGGTGGTCAATGCTGATTTCTTCTTTTTGTGTGGTAGTAAGACGGAATATTAAAATTCTAAACTTCTTTTCTTTTCTTTTGTGTAATACTTCGTAGAAAGGAGAAGAGAAGCCCATTGGTGTATATTAAATTCCACATTTCTTTAACTACTCCCCCGTTTCACTTTCAAGTGTAATTGTCATTCTAACTTCTAAGACTGTGAGAGGTACCTAGAAAACACAAATTTTGACTAATTTTAAGTTTAACTATAAAATTGTCTTTATATATATTATTGAAATTGTAAAGAGAGAGAAAAGAAGTAAATATTAGATATAAAATTTAAAATAGTTAACAATACATCATTAAAAATATGAAACAATATATTGTAAAATATTTCTTTTGTTCCATATTATTTATCCCCTTTGGAATTTGTGCCGTCTAATTTAAAAAAATTTAACTATAAATTTTTTAATATATATAATGATTTATTATGTAAAATTATTATCATTAAATTCATTATGAAATATATTATCATTAAATTATAATATTGTAAATGTTAATAAAATATTATATGAGATATTATCAATAAAAGAGTGACATTGAAGACCGTGACGGTCAACTAAAAGACAAATAATGGAACGGATGGAATAAAAAAAATTAATTAAAGTGATAAAGAACTTCAAACATGAAATTTAAAATTTTGAGATGTTAATAATGCAAGGTGGAAGCCATATTTCGCCTAAAAAATCAATTCCTCTTTTTATTTCACAATATTTCTAAATATTTGTCAAATACAATTTTTTTCAAGTGTCAATTTTTTATGAGTTATTCTAATATTTGTTGAAATTTAAAATTTACAAAATATCAAAATATTATTGAAAGTATTATGATTAAATTTACTAAAATTAGAAAGTCCAAGAATTGTTAACTCAAAATTATTTCACCGTAACAAAGATCAAGTAAAATCATTAATTTTTTTTCTTGTTTCACTCTCGAAAAAAGGAAAAAGAAACATTATTCTCTAATTATTTGGGATAGGTGGGTGGGTCCATATATATTGTGGAAGCAAGTGAGCTGGAATGCTGGATGTTTTGTGCTTCCTTGGAAGCTCAATGTACATCTGCCACCTCCATTAGATTTGGATTTTTGTTTAAATAAATAAAAATAAATATTGAAACTGATGTAAGCGGATTTTTAAATTAAAAAAGTTGTAGAATGCAAATTTGTCGCTAGAACATTGTAATGCTCTGTTTGTTTGACAGATAATTCTGCTGAGCTCCCCATGTTATTATGAAAGCTGACAAAATATTTTAGATTTGGTGTGATTGCTTTCAGTCGCTTTTAGCTTATGTTTTCATCAACCCTTTCTCATATAATTGACCTTTATTAATAGATTCACTAGTCTATTTCTTGGATATTTAATTGAATTATCGAATAATTTAGGCATATTATGATCGTCTTTAATTTACAAAACAAAAATTGATATATGTCCTATTATAATTTCGATATTATTCTAAACCACCTAGCTTTTTATTATGTTAATGGCCTTATTTATGTTCATTCCCTTTTATTGGTCTTATTAGGGTCTGTCAAATTTGTAGGTAACTTGAATTTATCAATTTTTATCTAAATTTATTGAAATTTACCAAAATTTACTAAAACTTACAAAAAATTACCAAAGTTAAAAAATAATAAAAATTAATTTTGATATATTGGTGTAAATTTGACAAAAGTTATAAAAAATTATCAAAAGTTATCAAAATTTAACTTTTATTCAATTGTTTTTCACTCATGAATTTGACACACCCTTAAAACAGATGTAACGTGGGAATGTCAAACTTGTAATTTTTTTGCTCAAAAATAACGTTCATATACACCGTGAAATGAAATGGAAGGAAAACAAATATAGGAATGCAACATCGTTTGAAAACGTTAGCTCACTTTTATAAGAGTTGAACTCAGAATGGAGGGGAACCATTTTTCTAAAAAATGGTTTTCCCATTTCTATTCAACAAACATCAGAAAATAGAAAATCATTTTTCATAAAATAATTTTTGTCCCCACCAAACACACCACATATTAAAAAACTTTTGCTATATATTTATCTCTCATTGAAAGAGTGAAAATTTAGAGGTTATTTTTCTGAAAATTTTGTGCTTTAATTTGGTTATGTGAATTTTCATCATTGACATAATGAATCCAACACATAAAACGAGCAGAGGTTGGAAATGTGCATTTTTATTTGGAAAAAAATGCATCTGAGAGTAGGAAATTGATTCTTAGATAAAGTTGCTTATTTTGTTTTTGCCCATTTTCCTTGTGTGTAGCTTTAATTATAGGTCCCTTCCCAGAGAAAAAAATGCATCTGAGAGTACATTGACGAAAATAGCATTTCAATGTAAGATACTTATACCTCTAGGTGGAGATATGAATTTTGACGTGTATGAAATGGTTGATTTGGAGCACTTCACCGTACTTCCTCTGTTTTTTATCTATCGTTTACAATTTTTAATGATAATTTTTAATTAATAATTTCTGATATAAAATTTTTATAAGAAATATATATTATATTTTTTAATAATATTTTTTATTACAAATTTAATGAAATCAATTTTGTATGATGAATCATTATATAAATTAAGATATTAAAAGTCAAAATTTTTTAATACAATTTCTTAGATGACAGACAAATAAAAACGGATGAAGTAATACATATATGCCTCTAGGTAGAGATACGAATTTTGAAGTGTTGGGTTTTGTGGCCCATTGGATCCTCGATGGGGTCCAGAACGAGAGAGGAAGAGAAGACGCTGTCAGCAGGTTCCCGGACAGCAGCCGCAATATGGGAGACGCTGCCAGCGCCTCCCTCGAAGATTCATTTTTTGTCAGCGGCGGCGGATGTTTGTTTTTAAGTTATTGTTTTAACCTTGTTTCCTTTCTTCTCTATTAGTATAAATACTACACATGTATCTCCACTATAATCACGGCACGTGGCGCACAGCGCACGACGCTCGTCGAGTACGGCGAACAATGATCGAGTTATAGAGAGTCAGAGAGGGAGAAAATATTGAGAGGGAAAAACGTCTCACCAATATTTTCGATCACAATTGTATCCCGGAGAGAGAAAGATTGTGAGTTGTGAGTGAGAGAGATTGTGATAGTAATCTCCTCTGTTGTAGATCGCGTCACACTCTGTGATGGTGATCAGGTTGTCCTCCTCCTTTCTCATAGTGGATTGTTTTTCTGGATGTCGCCGTCCGTGGGTTTTTCTCCGAGTTCTTCGGTTTTCCACGTAAACCTTGTGGTTGTGTTCTTTTATTGCTCTTATTTTTTTCCTGAATTTTGTCGTAATTTCCGTCATCTCAATTCGATTTTGTTATTCGCTTCCGCTGTTATCTTGCTACTATTTATTTTCACTAACATGAAGCGTATGAAATGGTTGATTTGGAGAGTGATTGCAGGAGACTAGGAGTCATGCATGATTTGTTATTGACACTGAAATCAAGGTACAATGTTATGTTGGGATGTACTAGTACATGGACATGTGCCTGATAAAACTAAGAAAAATCATCTACTATATGTGATGTCACTTTAATATCATTAATATGCATAAAGTCCTTAAAATATTTGGTAAGTAGAGTTTAGTTTTTAAGACCAAAAACACTATTTTTTGAAAGGCTATTGGAGTAATTTTTTGAAATAGACTTTCACAAATAACTAATTTTACTAATATTTTTATTGGGAATAGATAATTGAAATAAATAATTTAAATAACTAATAACTAATAGATTCAGGACAGGAAAACTTTGTATATAACCTTAAATTTAAGATAAATTTCAATTTTTTACCAAATTAAACTGTATGAGCAACTAATTTCAAATTTGGACATTTATTGCCTAAGGTTGTGCTTTGAATATTTATTATGGTCCTCCTTCTGTCCAAAAGTAATTGTCTTTCATTCTTTTCAAGATCCATCTTTATTTAATAATTGCTTACACAATATTTTATCAAAAATATAACTTTATAAGTTTCTAAATTTTTATTACGAATCTGATGATCATTATAATTTATTATTATATATATTGATAAGCCAAGTCACATATTAAGTCATTTATCTCAATGAGAGCTCAGTTGGCCTAACAGTCGATAAAGAAAGGGGTACACCCAAGTCCCACCAAGGAAACTACAATCATTAGAGATCGAATCCTAATAGGATGGATAAACTTCCTACTTTTTACTTTTCTATCACTTGAGATACAAACTCATTGACTCCCACCATTCAATTGACAATAAATCAGCTGGAACTTTTTAGCCTTTGTTACTTGAACATGGGAAAATTTTAGCATTTGTTACTTGAATATGGGGAAAAAAAACACCCAAGTCCCACTATTTCAAAAAATCAACAAAAACAGCATAAAGCTACCCTAGTTACGTGTGTTTTGCAGCTGGAAGTCATCTTCTTCACCTTTTTATATGCTATGGTAATTTTTCTATAGAATGATTGAAAGAGGAAACTTCCTTAATAATGCAAATGCCTTACAGATAATGAAAGCAATGGGCATTAATTAATTAAAAATGCATGGATAAACAGATGAATACATGTTTTGCCAAATTTTCTTTTCCACTTATAACAAGTAATTTATTGTTAATTAAACTTAACTAGTTTGAAAGTTATGACTAAATTACTTAGTAGTAATTATATTTAAATTAATTATAAAATTAAGTATTAATGGAATAGTTGTTGTGATATAATTTTAGATAAAATGTTATAAGTTTCTTATTTTCTTCTAAACATTCACATATGAATTTTTTTACCACGGAAGTCAGATAATAACTCTAATAAGGTACAAATATTAGCTAACCTATGTATATCTAACATTTTTTTGTGCAATTTTGTTGATTGGTAAATTTGAATGAATAATTGTAATTAATTGTACGCAATAAAAACCATCCCAAATCACTTATTTCCTTGTTATAATTTTTTTTATCCAACTTTTCAGCCAATAATAATTTAAAAACTAATACCAATCCAAAATAAATAAATCAAAACTCAAGAGATGCTTAATCATATAATTATTAAAAGATACATTACTAATGTTAGCAAATACAAATAAGGTAGTGTTGATCGCTTGATCACAACTTAATATTGATAAATAATATTTATTATAATTTAAGTAGAAAAGCCCTGTATTAGTAATTAATTTATCCACTAACATTTCCCTTCTGATTGGATTGAAAAGAGAGAGGGATGAGAGGAATATTAATTAACTTTTGTATCCCTTGATTGGGAATAATGAATATTTTATAGGAAAAATAGGGGAGATGTAGGATATATTTCAACTCAATTTTCTTTCTATTACCCCCCCCCCCCTAAAAGCTAAGAGGAATTAATTTTATTATTCCCCCCATTTTTTGCTCCATTTCTATCTCCAATATATATCAAAAAAATTAAGTATAACGAATTTTTACATTTATAACTTGAGGTTTCTAACATATTTCTGTTTGCCCCTATGGTTCTCGCATTAATGCGACCACCTTAAACATGTAATTGTTTTTCTATTTTTTAGTGAGGGTTAGAAAAACTCACATATTGACCAATATGCCTCTAAATTATTTGATGTAGCTCTCATTGTTGGTTATTACTAGAGCTATCAATTCAGACAGACAAGTTGACTAAAGATCGAATGTATATTGCATTTTGGCAAGTATGGATTAGGTGTATTTCAGGCTAGGCATGTTGGATCAACTCGTGTATTAGCGTTTCCAAATGTGTTTTGTTTATGACACCCAAATGTGTTCTAATGTGTTAATGTATTCTTTATCTCCATGAGCATGGTGAAACATTGCGTTGATGATGATAATAAAAAATGTGTCTAAGTATGAGAATGTTGTTATAATAGCCTAAATATATGGTTAAGTGTGACTTAAAGGAATTGAAATTATTACTTATATCACCAAATTGTATCTTCCTTTTAGTGAAGTTCATCTCCAAAAAACTGCCTAATCAAGCATGTGTATAGGCTAGGAGCAACTTAGGGATGAACATCCTCATAGGAAATTTTCTTAGGCAGTGTGTGAGCAAGGACTAAGCACGTTGAAAGGACCCTGGTGATTTGTGGGCCAATCATTGATACTTAAAGATGTTATCAGTAACGTTCACGGCCTACGAGGGTCAGGGCGTCATAGATAGTATCAAAGTCGAATTGCGAACGTGAGCTGTCCCGGTGGATTGGAGAACCATGAGAAGTCACATAGCGAGGTAAATATTCTAGATTGAACCGCATGCCAAGTGACACTTAGGTAGGCCAGTATGAAGGCACTACGAGAATATTGTGTGCTTAAGTCGCGGTGAGCGTAACACCCCTGGTATATGGCAAATGGTGGCTTAAAGGGATAAAAATGGTTATTTATATCATTAAGGTACACATTCCTTTTAGAAAGTCCATCTCTTAAGAAATCCACAGTTAAACGTACTTTGCTAAGTGTAGCCTGGAGATGGGTGATCTCTTGGGAAGCCTTTCTAGGAAGCATGTGGACGCAGACTAAGCATGTTGATAGGACCCATGGTGATTTATAGGGCTTATCGTCGTTCTTTTTTAGTTGCTATCGATAATGTACGAGGAACAGGATGGGCCATGGCGTTACAAATTAAACATTTGTGGTAAGTGACGCTTGAACTATTGGCCTCCATATAACTCAATACAGCTACGAGACCTCAGGATAACTCAACATTTGGGAAGCCCTTCTAGACATCATTTGAGCGAGGATAAAACACGCTAAAATGAAAGGACTCTTGGTGATATGCGGGCCTAGTCATTGAACCCTAAAACATTTACCAGTAATGACTGCAACTCGGGAAAGGTAGAGGCATTACAGCTAACCCACAACTATGATTTATGTTAGAGGATGACAGATACATGGGCAACCAACTAGACGGGGTCATTTTGGATTAACATAGGTCAATAGGACGTGTAAGTCTGAGATATTAAGGCATAATGAGGATATTGCATGCTTAATTAAGTGGGGTGATTATAATACCCAAGTACATGAGTACAATGTAGCTTAAAATGACTACTTATACCATCAATGTATATCTTTTTTTTAGGAAGCTCATCTCTTGGGAACTTCACAATTAATCGTGTTTGGCTAAGAACAATTTTGAGATAATAATCAGGATTAGGGCCAAAAATCTGTCCATCCCAGGGACCCTTGAAAAAACAGGCATCCAAACTAAGAATCTTCCTACAACCCTCAACCAGCCCTTTCTTTAATGCCCCAGGACAGATGTAAACAAACTTGAAGACATGTTTTACATTAGGAGAAGGGGTTGTCTTTAGATGGATTGTGGTTCCTGGATTCTTCTTTTGAAGTCCCCACAGGTAGTCCCTAATTAATCTGAGCAAATTGACCCTTGTAGTCACCAATGATAGAGACCGATGTTTTCCTCCTAGCCCTTGCACACATTCACAAAGTTGCTCTATAATTTAAAACCACTTTAACCATATCTTGCAAGTCTCTTACCCTCCAAGATGGATTAATCCTAAACATCTCCCTGTAATGCTCACCCAACCACTTGACACTCATGTTCCTATGACCAACTTGCATACTGTAAGAAATAAGTACAAGTATGTTCCTTGTCAAGTGTCTTGATTTGGAATATTTTTTTTCTTTCCAACTTGTAAAGAGTACATCCTCCATTGACAATCCTCAACTTTACATTCTAGTGTGTACCTCCCTTTGTCACTCTTCACTACCCTCAAGTTATAACCACCCAAAATCCTATATTTAGTCACAACTTTCACCACATCCTTCTTCTCAGGGAATGTTATGCCACATAAAAGCCTACGAGGATTTTTTTAGGTTGTACCTAGTGTATTGCATTTTCTTCTTCCTCCTAGACCTTTTGTTTTTACCTTCACCTTCCTCATCTTCACTCTCTGGACTGTCAGGACAGTCAGAGTCATGGTAATTCTCGTCTGCTTGGAACCCATCAACTTCTCCTTCATCACCATTGACATTCTGATTTTCCTCCTCCAACAGTCTCCTCTCACTCTAAATAGCTTCCTTCAACAATTTCTTCTTCTTCAATTCCACAACCTCTTCATCATCCACATCGGACCCATTTTCATCATCACTGTCTCCATCATCCTCCTGAAAGTATTCAGGGTCATCATGATCATCCTCATCTTCATCATCTTCCTCCCCTTGATCACCTCCTTCCCCTTGATCCACAAGATCAATGGTACCAGCATCCACTAGATCATTTGAACCATGATCAACATACACCCTAACATAATCATATCCATTCACTGATGCAAACAACTCCCTAACTTCTTTATCTCCGTCCAAGGGTACTAATCCCTCCTCAAATGACCAACCTGGTTTACTGAAATAAATCTTCTTAATTCTATCCTTTGTATATCCTAACAGCTCCACAGTTTCAACCATGTTATCTACACTAAGTTAATCAAGGTCTACATCAACCTCAAACATTATATCTTAAGGCCCCGTTCTTTTCTGCAGTGCGGTGGATTGTGAAAAGTTGTGGTGGATTGCGGAAAGTTTGGTGGAAATAATGGAAGTTGGGTTGATATACTTTAATTTAAAAATTTAAAAAATAGGATGAAAAATGGAAAGTTGTGGTGGAAATAATGGAAGTTGTGGTGGAACAATAATAAATAAAGTGAAATTTTTTTATTTTATTTGAAAAATTTTAAATTTTAATAAAAAGGAAAATAGATAGTTATGGTGAATTGTGGTGGAATTTGAAAAGTTACGGTGTGGTGCGGAATCGCAAACGAACCAACCACATAAAAGAATGAGGCCTATAGATACCCCCCACTGTCAAACTCACCTCCGTGGAAAACATACAACAATCCCATGATCAAACCCTAAAACAAACCAAAAAAGAGTAAAAAATTGTCACATTGATCATTAAGTCAGAGACGCATGTCGAACAGAGGAAACCCTCCTCCCATTCAACCCAAAAACATGCCACCAACACAGAAACCCTAGAAATCCCAGAATTTTGCATAATCAGTAGAAAAAAAAAATCATTTTTAACTAAAATCCAACACATACCAATATGTACAAACTCAAATGGAAGCATCATTCACACAAATCATAATTTTACTGTTTCAATGAAATTTCATATAACTTACCTTGTAACTTACGCCTTAAGTTGTACTGAGAATGGAGATGAACCAGCAACTCAAATCCGCCCTCAGAACAAAGTCGGCATTGACAACAGTTCAGTGAGAAAGATGAACCAACTGGCGGAGGATGGAACGAAAGGAAGGAGAAGGGGTTGTTTTTCAACAGAGGGAAATGACGAAATTAAGGGGACTACTGGGGTAAAAGCCACTTTGTAATTAATCAAACATAATTAAGGAGGAAAAAATATTAATATGCACAAAACTACACAAATCACCTGAAACTTATAAAATAAGGTAAAACGGGCAATTTACATACTCTTAACCAATTAAAGGTATTTTATTAATGAAAAATTTTTCAAGGGTATTTTCGATTTTTTTTTACCAAGTTCGACGACAATTTAATCGGAGAACTCCACCATTACAAGTCTAATCTAGTCTGGTACTGATAAGTGCTAAGGCTTCCCCGTGAACCACCAAACCCTAAACGCCAACCCTCGCCCCTTATCGAAACCTCTTCCCCTTAAACCCTAAATCCTCGTCGTCGCTGGCAAAATTGACGAAATCTCTACCCGTTCAAACTGGGAGCTGTACCAGTGAAATTGACGGCGGAGTTTGTGGCTCATCAGGCAAGTCTCCCTCTCTCTCTCTCTCTGGCGACTGGTCTTGTTTTAGCTTACGCTTTCTATCAAGTCAGCAAGGTTGGAACTTTGTTTTCCATTTTGTCTTCTGAACGTTTTTTTTATCTGTCCCTCAGCCCAGATGAACTTTTGATGGGGGTTGCAGTCCCCTTCATTTCTTATGATTTGGGGTGCTTTTCTAGATCAGTTCGTGAGACTTGTTACTGTGTGGTTTGGTTTAGTTGATCATTTATGTTTTGTTGAATGCTTTTTCTGTAGATTCCAGGACTCTAGATTGAGGATGGTGTATAGTAATTAACTAATGAAAAACCAGAATCATGGCAATGGTGTATACTAATTAAACCCGAGAGCTATGCTAACCTCCCAATGATCAGAATGAAAAGCCAGAAGTGTGTTGTCTGCTTTATCATCTCATTCAAAAGCTACTAACCGTCTTTCACCTTCTGGTTGTCAGACAATCTCTTAGGGATGCAATTGTAAGTAAATAAATTTGGCCCCAGATTGTATCTTTTCATTCTATCAAGTACTCTGAAAATCGGTTGGATATTGTATGTCTTGTTTACAATAAGATTGAATAAATATGGAGTATGTGTTAGTGTCCGAAGTGAGACCCTCCATAAGTTGAAACATAACATATGCTTAATCAAAATCACTTCCATTGGACAAGGCATCCAGCAACAGTAATAGCAGTTACTGCTCTATAGCAGTACATGTTTTTGAATCCCCCTCTCCCCTTTGGTTTTCTGAGCCGATAAATAGCTTTCAGTATGGTTGTAGTGTGCTCTGCATTGTGCAGATGTGCATAGTGGATACCTTCTTTGTTTGATCAATCAGTCTCATAAAGTGCCAATCACCTCTTGCCTGAGTGGCAAGAGGTCCACCTTCTACCCCAGGTGTCTAGGGTTCGAATCCTCGGGACGGCATCTCTCTCTTACCATTTCGGAGAGTGTTGTGGGTTGGAGTGGGGCCTATCTTTGGGCCATTGGCATCCCCCGTCCCGGTCCTTTACAAAGGCCTGTTGGGTTATACCCCTGAGATAGGGGCCCAATGGGTTGGACTATTACCTATGTTAAAAAAAAAAAATAAAAAAATCAGTCTCATAAAGTCATTCTGTGAATCTTAAGCGTAGTCTTTCTTTCTTTAGAATCGTCCCAAATGTCGTCTACTATCTCGTTGACTTGCATTGAGTGACAGATCCAAAGTAGAGCTGATTTAGTTGAGCCCCTGTAAACATCTTTTGAATTATCTGACTTATAAACCGTATGGTGACCAAATATATTGCTGGATTTGAATGGTAAAGTGGGCAACTTGAATCATAGACCCAGCTTCCTACGGATATGTTGCAATTGTTTCTATGGGCATCTGTTCCTTGAACTTGAACCAATGAAATAAGTCAACAAATATGATGATCAACTGAACAACAATGGCAGATTTGCTGCCATTAATAAAATGGCCCATATTGTTGTGCTTTGATGTTTAATATGCAATTGGAGTAGTGTATGTGTATATAAATACTGGTATGGACACCAATGATGTTAGTTGGGATCAAAGCAAATGAGGAAAGGCTTGGTTTCCTTATATGTATTGATTGGTGGCTTGCTAGAATTCAATTTATAAAGAAACTGCCAGGTGTAGCATCCAGGATTAGTTCCTTAATTCATAGATTACACTCTGATTTGGTACCTCTTATATGTAATTGGTTAGTTTTGCCAGGAAATGCCTCAGACATTTTTATTTTCTCTGCTCACATTGTTTTATTCTTCTTGGTAGTGTATGTATGTGCTAGTAATTGATGGAGAGTCTCATTTCTGTGTGAATACATATCATCGAGAATTTTGTTGATGAAATTTCACGAAGTTAAATGTTAACGAACATTCAATTTCAAATTGATAATCTAATCTATGCATCTCCTTTCCAAATATGCAGAAAAAGAAATTCTAGCGAAACTCCCTCTACTATTTTGAAATTGAACTGGATTTTGAATTTTATTACTTTTCAGGCGGATTGCACTTAAACACAGGATTTGGGGTGGGAAGAAATTCTAGTGAATCTCCCTCGGCTATTTTAATATAAAGATTCAACCACTTCGCCACCATGGTACGCTTCTGTCTTCGAATTTTCAACATCGTCGTTCAAATCTGCTGTTTCGGTGCTTAGTTTCATGCTTTCGTTAAGTAATTTTGTGTTCTGATTTGTATGAATTCAATTTGTGACAGCCGCAAGGTGATTACATAGACCTACACAGGAAGAGATATGGAGTCCGTCTGGACAAGAACGAGCGTGATCGCAAGAGGGAGGCTCGTGAAGTTAAGAAACGCTCCAAGCAGGCCCAGAATGTATGATCTTTCTCTGATTGGGTTTTCATCTTCTGAATTAATGGGTTGTTCTCTATTTGCTAACTTGGTTGATAAATGGCACTGAAAACAGACTCTGGGTATCAAGGGTAAGATGTTGGCCAAGAAACGATATGCGGAGAAGGCTCAGATGAAGAAAACGTCAGTCTTCTTCCTTCATCTCCCTTTGTTTATGTACATTGATTGTAGAGAATATTGTTTAATTTTCATTATAATTAGAATCTGTGGTGAATAGTGTAGTGTGATATGTTTCAGATTTGTTTTGCGAGGCATGGTTTGTTTGCCTTTAAATTTAAGAGTGAATTTGTGCAATGGTGGGATTAAGATTGAAGGGATTGCATCTTACCAACTGTTATAGTTGTCGGTTTACTAATGTGGGTTTTTAGAAGGCATGGATAGACATTGAGTTTCTGTATTATTTTCTCCATTACGTGCTTTTGTGGAATTGTTAGCAGAGTGTGGTTTGGGGCTGCAGTGTGTGTTCGAAAATTCTCAATGGAGGCCTGTTTTTACAGTGGGGAACTGCGGTTAGGGGTCCTGGTTGTTTAAGCTGCTCCAGTACAGTCAAGTGTCAGATCGCTCTTGATAGAGGAGCTGAGTAAAGATTTTGGGTGTGAGGTTCTTCTCAATGTGGTTTGCACTATCTTTAACTTTTGCAAACAACTTTTACGAAGTTACTTCTGGGGAAATTATGAAGTATAGGTTCTGGGAGGTCTAAGTGTAAATTCAGTGCTTGGACAAAATCCTTCATGATATTATCCTGCCTTAACTCTTAGCTTTATTTCTGTTGAGGGTTGTAGAAGGGAGAATTTCTTCATATGTATAGGATTGCTACTTAGCGGGTAGTGCATTTTACAGTTAGTTTTATTGAAGGGAATTGCATACAAATCCATATTCTTGTTGGGAATAACCCAAGATTCAATCTTTCTGCCTTAAGGTTATGAAATTGAATCAAGTACCTGGTCACCTCTGTGAAGCTCATCGATGATTCGCGCGCGCGCGCGCACACACACACAGTGATAAGTACATCACATCTTTATGATCAATATTGGAGTATGAGGGAAGTGGGATCACTGAGGGATGACAGAATGATTGAAATAAATGAGAGGAAATTTTGAGGTTTGTCGATTAGATGCATCGTGATTACTCATGAAGTCAAAATGGATGTATGAGAAGTTGAATTTGAGCTCTAATTTCTGGCTTCTTCTGGACTCCTTAAATCACTTTCTGAGCTTTGAGAGTTAAAAGTAACCTTTGTTTTACATTTTTCGTCTGTTCTAAACTTCTGGATGCTAGAAGCTGTTCTAGACTAGTTGCCAATTCAGATTTTAGTCCTATCTGTATTTTAATAGAAGTTGGTCTAAGAGCAATGATGGATCAGATGATAGTTCCCTGGACAAGCTTGGGAAATAATTTGGTTTGAGGTTCCCCAATCACAAACTATAAACTGAGTATGCAAATGGCTGTCATTGCTATAGGTGATGTGTTGGTTCCTTGTCTGCTATTCATCAACATGCCTCTATTATTGGGATTCCTGGTCTTAAGAAGAACATGTGATGTTGAAACACCAATCTCTGGAATAGACTTTCCTTTTTACACATTAGAGATGCACAGAGATAGGTTTCAGTAGTTTTTGATAGTGGATTGTGTCCTACACTTTGCAGAATGATGACTTGAACTGCCACAGCTTAAACATTTGACGCTTTATTGGCTGAGAACTGTTCTGGTCATTTAAGTTCAAGTCCATCTACTGTTGTTTAAGAATGAACTTAGAGGCTCAAAGAATGTGGGCTACTACTACTGTCCTCAAAAAAAAAAGTGACCATTACTGTTTATCCTTGATCATAGTTAAGTTGTAATCCTTTGATTTCAAAGATGTGATTATGGAGTTCCTTTTTCTTCAATTGTGGTAATGTTTGGGCAATGTTAACGTGCATATGACACTATGCAGTGTGATACTTCATCTGCTGCAAATATTGGTCCTTTTCTTTACTCACACAGTTTAAGAAAAATTAACTAATAGTCTCGCCCATCAAAAAAAGAAAAATTAACTAATAATCTCATTTAATGGTAGCATGTCAAAATTATCCTGATCTTTTGAATTTAGAAATTTCATTTCAAGTTTCCCTTGTTACAATTGTTTTTCAAATATAAATTAAGGGCACTTTTAGAATATTAAACCGGAACCTTCCAGTTTTGTAAAATGGACATTATTTTGGGACGTCCTGAATAGTGGACAAATATTTTGGGTGGAGGTAGTATAATGGAGCTGTTAAGTAGATACATCTAATGCGATTCTGGAAATGGACACATTTTTTCATACTCTCAGATGATGATGATCGTGACATGGTGTAATTTGTATGGGCTGAAAGACTGGAATATGGATTTTGAATGATGTGTAGGTTATTCAAAGCCATGCTGAACAATTAGACGATACCAGTACTTTTATCGTGTCTCCTTTCTATACTAGTACTTTTATTGCGTAGCTGGAGGAGCTTCAATGTTCTTGATCTTTTTTCCCCTTCATTGTTAGGGGCATCTTATGTGAACTTCTAACAGAGTATTTGGTGAATCTGCTTTTTTTCTTCTTCTTCTTCTTCTTGTTGGCTCTAAGAACAATATAACATGTTGCGTAGCAGTCATGTCATTGCTCTATCTTTTGAGTCGTAAAAGAGATCCTATGGTCATCTGTTTTTGCAACATTTGTTTATTTCTATGTGCTAAATCTTTCATAGGCTTGTACTTACATAACTGTCACGTCTCTACAGACTGAAAATGCATGAGGAATCATCAAGCAGGCGCAAGGTTGATGATGATGTTCAGGATGGAGCTGTTCCAGCTTATTTGCTTGATCGTGAGCAGACAACTAGGGCAAAGGTTTGCTTATTATTTGAGCTTATTTTTCTGAGTTCCCCTGATATTCATTAGTTTGTTCAATAGTGTGAGCTACGGGTCTTCTGCTTGTATGATTTGTAATCTGTTGTTTGCTTCAGACTTTACTATTGACTTTGACAATGTGCAATTGGGAACAATTTTGGTGTGATATTTATGTTACACCTTTTATTCAGTCATTGGCAGATTTTGGCCATCTCATTAAAAATTACTCTATTCCTGTGGGTTATTATTGCTAATTTTGGGGTAAATTTCTGAGCCTTCTGCGCCCATCTTAAACTAAATGGAGATTCTCAGTAATGATGGGTTAGAAATTAATAGAATATTTTTTTCCTGTTGCTTAAATTCTGCATACGTAGGGTTGCGCTTAAATTCCTGTAGCTTAAATTCTGCATACATAGGGTTGCGCTTTAATTCCTGTATTGTGGAACAGATCCTGAGCAACACAATCAAGCAGAAGAGAAAAGAGAAAGCTGGGAAATGGGAGGTTCCTTTACCCAAGGTGAAGTCCTAAATGTTCTATTGATTCTTGGCAATTTAATTGTCTTATCAAATGTCCTATACTATGTCAATTTGCAGTCTAGTATATTTATTTCTCGTGCTCCCTTGGACTTTGTCTGCTGTATGTGCTCGTGATGAGAGCTATGGGAGTTCCTTTCTGTTTTGGTGATTGTTTATCTAATGGCATCGTCCTTTTTGGTCATCAGGTTAGACCTGTTGCTGAAGATGAAATGTTTAGAGTCATCAGAAGTGGGAAAAGGAAGAGTAAGTATTTGATTTGAATGGAGGCTTTTCTATTCACTGGATTATTGCTTTGCCAAAAGAAGTCCATTTGAGCTTCTCTGATGCTTTCTAATCATGCTACACAATTTGTCATTATGTATCATTCTTGGATCGATGTCATTTGGAGCTAAATTTGGGTCAAATTGGTTGTATAACTGTTTAACACATAAATGCTGTTTTGCTGGTTTAATCAAATTGATTGGGAAGGTAAGTTGGGTAAAATTAATTTTGGGTAAAGTTTGGTAAATTTAGATAAGTTTGGGTAAATTTAGGTAAGTTATATAAATTGTGAGAATTGTAAATTTCGGTAATTTTTTGGTACA
Source organism: Portulaca oleracea (assembly GCA_029582165.1). Classification (NCBI taxonomy): domain Eukaryota; kingdom Viridiplantae; phylum Streptophyta; class Magnoliopsida; order Caryophyllales; family Portulacaceae; genus Portulaca; species Portulaca oleracea. The sequence continues at coordinate 46,187,872 of CM055871.1, read as the reverse complement.
TTTTGGGGATATTGGGTAGATTTAGGCAAGTAATATTTACCTACAGTTTACCCATGAAGTTTTCAGGCTCATAAATCTGTTGAAAGGTACCTGGAAAGTGTGTATTTGTCCTGAAGGCATTTTTTAAAAAATTGTGGCTTTCTATTCTTTTGCATGTCTTGTGAGTTGTTAGAGGCTTCAGTTAGTTTCTGAAGGTCTCATGTGCTAAATGTTGGCGGAGTTTCTAGCTTTGTTTGCTGCCTTCACTGAGATGCCCCTTTGCAGCTAAGCAATGGAAAAGGATGATTACAAAAGCCACATTTGTTGGCCCTGGGTTCACCAGAAAACCACCAAAGTATGAACGGTTTATCCGTCCAAGTGGGTTGCGGTTTACCAAAGCTAATGTTACTCACCCAGAGCTTAAATGTTCTTTCAATCTCGAGATAATCGGGGTGAAGAAGAATCCAAATGGTCCTATGTACAGCTCCCTTGGTGTTATAACCAAGGGAACGATCATTGAGGTACATCTTGATTTATTCTCGTCTCTTTTCCTTGTACAACGTTCTCTAACTCTATTGCGAAGTCATATAAATGAATGTTTTTATCGTGCAACTCCAGGTCAATGTGAGCGAACTTGGTCTAGTCACACCTGCCGGAAAAGTTGTATGGGGTAAGTGAGAAGTGATGCTTTAGAGAATGTCTTTATCCGTGCTCGATTTTATGTTTAACAATATTTGGCAACTGTTTCAGGAAAATACGCACAAGTAACGAATGATCCTGAGAATGATGGTTGCATAAATGCTGTTTTGCTGGTGTAATCAAATTGTTGGAACGGCACTCGGTACAATTTTGATACAAATGTAGGTTGAGGGTATCTAGTTTCCAGCCAGGTTTTTGTGGGTCTTAATTGTGTATGTGCTATAATTAATTTGGAAGTGAAGTATGAACTGCATGGATCTTTCGTTTACAGTCTAATATTGCAAAGATTTATTATCCATGAGCTCTTACGATTTGTGCTAATCCTAATTTCTAATTTTACAGTTCGGTACGCATAGTTGTGTAACTACAAAGAGGCTGTAATAAATTGCAACTATATATGGCTAATATAGGCGGCTAGGAAACAAAATTAACTAATGCCTTGCATGATGAGACTATGTATGAGCATGATGAATTGTGTTGTGGCCTTCCTAGCTCTGGGGCCTTTACAACAAAATTTGCAAGTGGTATATTGATTTGGATTCTGGTGGTAAAAAAAAATTGTATTATAGTGGTATCAAATTTACCTTCACATTTTATTTATTTTTTTCATTTATGTACCATATTGTTTTTGTTTATTCATTCCTGTCCTTGGAAAGATAATGAAGTGTAGTTACTAAAAGAGTTTTAAAATTATTTTTTTGAGAATTCGAGCAATTATTATGATTTTTTAAAAATGATGAAAATTGAAAAGCTTTGACTTTCTCCCTCTCTCAAATTTTGTTTACTTTATCCATGCTTAATGGCGATGTTGCAAGTTTTCCTTTTATTGAATTTGTGGTAGCCTAGCCTTTAGCATATTCTTGGTGGTTTACAGTTCTTGAGTGGTGGATTTTACTTTACCTGAAGTCCATATCAGGTTCCGAGGTATTTTTTCAGATTCGAAATCATCATCCTTTGTCTTCTTCAACTCAAGCATCGCTGTACCCAACCGCGATACGCTTCAAGCGGTGTTAGAGGTATGGTGGTCAACTGATGGTGAGGGTTGCATGGGCGTCGTCGGATGTTGGTGGGTCTTGCTTGTGGTGATGCTTCTAGGTTTTTCAATTCAGTTAGCACAAAGTAAACGTGCAACTAAATAAGCAGTTTTTTTTTGTGTATCAATTATTCATATATATATATATATATAAAACTAGCATTAAAAGATGTCATAATAAAATGAATATAAGCAACCGACAAGATTATTGTAGTAACTTGAAAAAGAGTATTTAAATAGAATTAGCAATACAAAAAATTAAAATTCAATTCTTGATTATTCAAAATGAATTCAAAAAGATATAGGTCAAATCGAGTTGACTGTAGTTGCATTTAAATCGTTGCGAAGTTCGAGTTTGAGTTAGTTCGGGTTATTTCTTCTGGGTCTTGATTGATTCAGGTATGGTTTGGGTTTGAGTTGGTTCGAGTTCGGTTTAATTTTTCCCGGATCTCTCACTCAGTTCAGGTTTAAGTCGGTTCAGGTCTAGTTCGGTGCCGGTGTAAATCAAGTCATAGGTTCGGTCCAGTTTTGGGTTGGTTCATTATTAGGTTTTGGCCTGGGTTATTGTCGGTTTAATGTTTTGGTGGTCGTTTCAGGTTTGGGTCGGATCATTTCAGATGGGGTCTTGGGTTTGTCTTGCCAGGTCTAGATGTAATACCCTGAGTAGTTGAGGAAAACCGATCCATATTCACTATATATCAACCCGGGCGATTATGTTGAGCATATAATCATTTGATATATGAGGTTTAAAGGGAATTCGTGTGCCATTGGTGATGTCTTGGATGATTTAGGGCATTAACGGTTCCTTTAATTTGAAAGTGTTATATTGGTTAGATGATGATTTGATATAATACTATCTGTTATTATTGATCGCGCACCTCATTCCTCTTACAAAACAAGAAGAGAACTGCAGAATTAGACATTTCCCTGTTTGTATTTCATGGCCGACTGGGAGTTATTGGTTGATTAGCAACCACTTAGTTAATTATTAGTTAATAATTAAATGGACTCATTTTATTTAGAATACAATTATTACATAATGAGGAACCATAAACAGATTAGGAAAATAACTTCTTATCAAATTAATATTTTCTACTAAAGTATTTGGATATGTCTGTAAAACTAATATGTGTGTATATATATATATATATATATATGTATATATATATATATATATATATATATATAAGTGGTATATATAATTAAAAAAGGCCACACAACAAGGGATCTAATCATACTGATATGTTCTCTCTTGGAAACCACTATTAAAGGTTAGAAGTTTTGGGGTGTGAACATAATGGTGACTCCGTAATTGGTAGACATCATTTCAAGGCGTCACACCCAAAGAACTCAAGGAGGAGATTACAATATTCATGAGACAAGACTTACCAATTCGATTATAATCGCTTCTGTACGAAGGTATATCGATTCCACTCTTTAGAAGGATTAAGGCCCTGTTCTTTTCTGTGGATAGCAAACTGCGGTGCTACACCCTACCGCAATTTGCCACAACCCAACACATTTTACCGCAAATCATTACTTTTCTCTCTCCTCACTTTTCTCCTCTACTTTTTACATTCTCTCTTCTCACCTACCCCACATACCAAATTACCAATAAATAACCTAACACAATTCCACCACACCCCACCACAATTTCACTACACCATTCCGCAAAATACCGCATAAAAGAACAGGGCCTAAAGACGTTGAATATCAATATATCTATCCAAAAGTAAATTGCTTTCTATTACCTACATTTCATCTTATCTCCTCTCTGGTATTTCTCTATTTTTATGGTACTACTCCACATTAGTTACCCACTCAATTATTTACCAAAAAATAATATGTTTTCCCAAAATTATCAAAAACACAAAGCAATTTCTTCCACAGTAAAAAAAAAAAAGGAAAGGAAAGAAAGACCAGGAAAATTACGGAGAATTAAATTGTTATAATTATACTTCAAAAGAACATAAAATGCTCCATAAAAAAAAGAACATAAAAGGCAACAAAAACTTTTCTACTTCATAGTTTGCATAATTTTTTTTTTAAAAAAAAGAAATATGTATATATTCTCATTAACTTCATAAAGTTAGTCGTTAGATGACCAAGATCTGAGTCAGCAACAAATTTTCTCCTCCTCCTCTGTTTTTTTTTTTTCTTTCTCTAGTTTCAATTTCGTTTAAAAATATGAATGAATTTCAGGCCTCACATTTTGGTCATAATAAGATATGAAGAGTAACATACATGTACACATGCAAAAAAGTGGAACCAAATGGAAAAAAATTAAGGTGAAGGCTATGTTTTTAAAACCACAATTCTCCCAACATTTTATATTAATATATACGTTATAGATCATGGACGGCTCTGATCTGATCAGTGATCAGTAGAGTATGTTATATTGGGTCAGGTTATCATTTACTTTTTGGAAATTGCCATCCACCCCCAACATAAAAAAAATAGAATTGATGAATTTGTCGTCATATATAACTTCACCCAAAGGCTAAATTCTCTGCATTAATTTTTTTTATATTTTAAGCAAGTGGTGGCCATAATTCATGTTGAATGATCACCTCAACATACATCTATGGCCTACATCGATACAGCACTAACTCAATAATAATAATAATAATAATAATAATAATAATAAAGGGTTGCCCAAGTACATAATAATAATAATAAATGGTTTTTATTCTTTTTGTGTGTAAAGAAAAAAAATCAAAAAGGTAATAAGTACATGTACGTGCATCAGCTTACGTACATCACTGTTCATGAACTAACTAGTATATTATTTATTTATTTTTTGAAAGTCTATGAAGAGTTAAATATAAAAAATTCTACACACATATGACACATTTAGGTTATCCATTATTATTCCTCATCTTGAAACTTATATTCTTCGATAAAAAAAATTAAAATGTTGACAGTAATTTCTTAATATATATAATGGATTATTATATAATGTTACTATTATATATATATACATATTAAAATAAAAGTTCATAAGGGAAATCTAAATCTAAAAAAATAAATTTAGGAGGTATGGTGATTTTCAAGCTACATATTTAATACACTCTTAAATATTGATCTTAACAAAATAAAAATTAAAGTCATACACACATACACGAATTACCAATATTTAATACACAATTAGAATAGTTCATACTTGTTCTTTCGTCAATTTTATTATTGTAATATTATAACTAGGCACAACATAAAAATAAAATATAATAGATATTAAAGTAAAATATAATTATCATTCTCGTTATAACAATTTATTTACCTTATAGGCTTATACTAGGTTTATAAACTAATGAACAAAGTTTCAGAATTTAACAATTATTTAATTTAGTAAATAAATACTTAAATATGTTTCTTAATTTATGATGATATGTATGAAATAAAGTTATATATATATTTTTCTGAGATTAATTATTAACTGGTATTTTTCAATATAATTAAATTGATAATCTTTATAAAGTAACTTTGAAAATAAATTACATAAATTGGTGAATTTTTTTTCTTTGTGATGCACTAGCTATAAAGATTAGTTAAAGTTATACATAAAAAGATTATTGTACTATAATCACTAATAAAATGTCATATAAATTTTTTAATTAAAGGGTTATGTTAAACTATCTTGAAAGTTCAAATTCATAACAAATACTCGCTCCGTCTCATGATAATTGTCATTTTAATTATTTTTATGCAACTTTTTGTCCCATAATATTCGTTGTTTTTTAATTTCAACGCAATTTTTTATTCAAGTAACTACTTTTTATATCAATTTTTTGGTATAAATATAGAAAAAGTAAGAGAGATAAAATATACAAGCAATTTAGTATTATTATTTTACAACGTTCAATTTAACACAATACTTAATTAATTTATTTTCTCAATTTTTGATGATATTTTAATTATGTGTTTGGTGTAAAGGAAAACTATTTTTTAGTAAAATAGTTTTCTTTGTAAAATGATCTTCCCAGAAAATGAATATGTCATTCGTATTTGCAATTGTTTATATGTTCTTTATTTTCATGGAAAATAATTAGAAAGAGGATATCTTACTTGACGACAATGGTGGCTGTGCTGTGAGGAACTGACAGATGAGTTAGTGGTCGCATAGGGTTGGAGTAAACATGAGAAGGGGAGGAAGTAAGCTGTAAGTTTATCTCGGGCCAGAAAAATGAGTTTTTTTTAGGGTTGGACTTAGGAAAATAAGTTACGTAGGGAGGAGAGCGGGAGCGAAAATAATTTTTCTGAAAAATGATTTTCCCCATTTCTATTCATCAAATACTACAAATTTCGAAATTATTTTCTAAAAAATGATCTTCATCCCTACCAAACACACCATGAATAACTTTTGTAGAAAGTTGAGAATATTGCGAGATGCTAGGAATAAACAACATGATGTACTGCCATTTGGATGTAAACTGCCTCTGCCGGTCTTAATCCTGTGGGCAAGGCTCAGTATTAGCTAGCTAGCTCAGCCTGAAAAACTATAAAATCGAATGGATAAAATATTCTCCAATCACGTGAAATTTAGCAAATAAAATATTGATAATGTTAAGTTAGAAAGCATTGCGTTGGAGGATATTAGGTTATGTGGGAAACTCTACCATAAATGGCCACACAAATTGAATGCTAATTTTATTTCAGTATCTCAGAGTCGAAACTCAATTATGCTTATGTTAAGATTATTTATTTACTATACTGTAGCAAAAATTAAAGATAAAATTTAATTTGTCTATAAATAAGATAAAATCTCTCGACTTTTCTCAATGAAATTACGATCAATATATATAAGAATGTGTTATAAGCTTATAGCATTCTAGATATGAAAGGAGATGAAATAAATGACCGAGACAAAGCAACCTACAATTGGATGGGGCAAGGAGCTTAATTGAGGATAAATTTCTTTCAAGATTGATACATGACATTATTCACGAGCATAAATCATCAAGTCAATTTCTAGTCAAGTCAAGGTTAAACTGTAAACAATATTATAATCATGTGACATGATCCAAGAGATGTGTCCACTACAGGGTCTTTTGCATTTTGGATCATAAACTTTAGGGGTATTTATTTTCTGAACACTTGGTTTTCAACTTTAATTTTTTGGATACTAAAGTTTGTAGGCTGAAAAAAAAGACCCTAAAGTTTGTAAACTCACAAAAAAGCCCGTTTCCCGTTTTTCTTTTTCTTACTATATTTGAATTTTTCTCCCGATTGACGTCAAACTTTAAGACTAAGGTTAAAACTGATATCAAAATTATAATAAACTTCTCTTATTCATGTTGGAGTTACTTAAACCCCTGTACTCAGGGGTCTAAGTAGCCCGGACATGAATAAGAGAGGTGTATTATAGCTTTAATATTAGTTTTAACTATAGTCCTGAAGTTAGATGTCAATCGGGAGATAAATTCAAACATGCATGGGAGGAAAATAAAGAATGAGACAGAGACCTTTTTCTTCAGCCCACAAACTTTAAGGTCATTTTTTATTCAACCTACAAACTTTAGGGTCTAAAAAATTAATATTGAAAACCAAGAGTTTAGAAAACAAATACCCCTAAAGTTTGGGGTCCAAAATACAAAAAACCACCCGTCGACTACACTTCAACAAGAGATGTCTTATTTTAACAGAATGGATCGTGTTGTTTCAACATGACCCGCGTTGAATACATGCAATATGACCCATGCTGGCTCTAAAAATAAAAGTTGTTTCCTCTATTCACCTACACGTAGGCTCCATGAGTGTGCATAAACTTGTATTGACCTTTGCAGTCAGCCTTATATAAGCTTGATTTATGAGTTATGATTTCCCAATTTATAAAGGTCTTTATGCTCTTAAAATACCTCAACATAGTATATACATTTGATTCATAGTTATGTCTATTTTTTTGGTTACAAAACCCAATCAACTTATACTATAGATTTATATGAGATGATATTATACTAAAATTTACATATTTTAATTAATACGCTGCTACTTACAGTGTATAAATGCAAGCATAGCTAGGTGTTATGTGTATAGTTTAGTTGAGAGATACATGACTTTGGTCAAATGCTCTTTAAGTATTGTTTCAATACTGAATACTGATAATCATTGAAAACACATACTTCTCCTAATATATTTGTAAGATTAATCATGTTAGAAAAACAATGCTACATCTATATTGTTGCTCCCTAATCAAATATATGGAACGTGAAAAATAAAGCAAATTGACATGCTTAGTTAAATATATGTTGAAAATGTGAAAGTAACCATAAAAAAATATTTTGATAAGTATTAAGCAAGGAAGGTGGTATACCTATGCTTTGCAGGGTTAAATTGACTATAATATTTTTCTATCTATTTCAGGCCAATTTTATTTTTTCTACTTTAATCTACAAATCTACATCACTTTTCTATTTCTTAAAGAATTTGTTAGCTATGTCTACTTACTTTTATATAAATTATCAAAACCTACTCAATACACCTGATTGTACTTGTTTAACAATTCTACATATCCATTAAAACATTACATGATTGCCGCATAAAATCATTTATAATATAAAGATGAGGGAGAAATTGAAGTGTGAAAGTTCATATATTGCTTTGGTTGGGTGGATAGCAATTCAGGGGCGGATCCAATGTACAGTCAACTGACTCCACTGAAATTTTGAAAAAAAAAATTTGTATTTGAAAAATTTTAAAAAACATATAATAGATAAATACCAATTGCATACGCAGAATTGTAGAAAAAAAGAGATGGCTTAGTGGTTGAGTGTGTTGAGGGTGCGTCTATGACAGGGTGTGCGGCTATGCGCGAGTTCGAATGCTAACAGCAATTGCTATTTTTTTCCCAAACCCCTTCTATTTTATTTCTCCCAAACCTCACGGCTGTGTATTAGGGCAATGCATAGTTTACTATTTTTCAATTTGATTTTGGAGATTATGTCAATTTTTAAGCTTTTGAATACTTACATGCAACTTGCATTTAAGCTATTTGTTTCTGTTTAATACCTTGCATTTTGGAGATTACGTCAATTGTAAATAATTGTGATTTGTGAAATAATCATGCCATTCGCCTAAACGGCTTCCATCCGACTATTAAATATTTATTTTTGTTTAATATCATTTTCATGATTAATATTAAATTATTTATTTTAATTACATTTAAGCTTTTTAGTACAACTAAATTTTAATTTTTTTAACAAATCGTTGTTGACTCCACTGAAGTTGAATCCTGGATCCGTCACTGGATAGCATTCTAACATTTGTGTATATAGGAAAGATCATTAGGCTTATTCTTTTCTGAAAAATAGCTGAGGAGTAACTCACATTATGTGGAAATTATTTTTAGATCTTCATGTCTCTAGAATGTATTTTTAGATTCTATGTCTTAAGCTTAGTAATTTTTAGGGGACAAATTTGATTATTTGAACATGTTACCGACAATATTTTAGTGGGATGTTGACTAAAGGTTTTATTGCCGACGAATGTTAACACTTAAAAAATGAGGGGCATTTCAGTAGTTCAAGTAATTTTGTCAATGTTTAAATAATTGAATTTGTCATCTAACAATGGTTAACATTTAAGTATGGAGGCCTAGAAATACAATATATATTAGATGCACCTGGAGCATGTGCTCCATATATTTGTGATGAACAATCATGTGAATTAGAGTGAACAATAATAATAATAATTAGAGTGAACAACCTAATAAATTGCACTAAAAATAATTTTCACAAAATGTAAGGTACACACCTCAGTCTTTTGCATATCATTTAAGAAAATCACTAAAAGATTATTAAAAATAACATCTCTAGAGATCATGCTATATATGTCCAAAAGAATATTAGCCTATTTTTCATAAATAGTTTCAAACATTAAGATTATTTATATCCTCATTTTCTAATTTTTAATGAGATATTCTTACCACTTAATTCTAAGCGCAGTTTGTGATGATGAAGGGTAATATTTCTATAAACGCAGTTTAACACTTTAATCATAGGACTTTAAATTCAGTTGAACTTGCAAAGATTCAGTAGAACATTGTTTTGATTGTGTTTGGCATTAGTGTTTAGGATAAAAATATTTAGCGTTTTGATCAAACTGAAATTTTAATTGGACAAATACTAGTGTTCAATAAGCTAATGTTTCAAGTAGCGTTTAGCATTTCAACTAACGTTTTCAGAAATATTGATAAAGTGAACGTTTAACGCTAGGGCTAGCATTTCATATCTTTTTGGTCAGAAAATACCCTTGAAAAATTTAATATCTGAAAAATATCTATATCCTTTGATGTCAATTTTCATAAATCAACTAACTCTTTGCTAAATTTATCGAACACAACGTTCACTTGAACAGTTATCCGCTATATGTTTCTTAAACCGATATTTGCTACCTAAAACTCTATCCACTACATAAACCGTTATCCGCTATATATATACTGCTAATTTTGTAGAACATGCTACTTGTTGTCGTGTGATCTGAGGTCACATGTTCAAGTCCTGGAAACAGTTTTTTGCAGAAATGCCAGATAAAAATTATGACTATATTATACATTTATAGTGGGACTCACCTCCGGACCTTACTAATACAAACCCTTTGTGCACCAGACTATCCTGTATGCTGACTAGAGAGGGCCTTAGTACATGCAGAGAGTACTTTTATTTGAAGGTGTACTTCAAGGATGATATGTGTCAAAATTGTGTGGTAGAAAACTTTCTCAAGTCTCAATCATGAAAATGAAGTAGGACCTAAGACTAGGCGCCGCCGCAGTGACCCAAAGGAAGAAAAACACGCCCTTGTAGGAACTTAGTTTTTAAAGTATACTTATCCAATTACCTTATTCTTATACAATCCGAAAAATACCACAAGTAGGACTCCATTAATGGTGATAGAGTCGTGGCAATGACAAATAGTGGAATACAGTCCATGTTTTACACTTTACAGTTTACAGTGACTTTTAGATCGCTAGTTGTTACCTACTTACTGCATGCCACCCACCACCACCACCACCACCTCAGGTTTCTTGGATTCTTATCATTTACTTACCGTACTTTAGGAAGAGAAGATATATGAAAAGCAGTGGAAGACGTACTCCAACTTAATTGCCATAACCCCATAATACTACAAGGAAGCCATTATCCATATTTTCTTGGGTTTTTGGCCACAAATAATCCGTACTAAGGGACTTGTGACTGAAAATAATTCAAATTTACTTTTCGGTCATTCACAGTCTGGACTTTTTCACTATTTTCTCATAGCAGTCCAGAATCAATTTTCGGCACCTCAGTGGCCGAAAAGTGAAAAAGAACAGACTGTCAGTGACCAACACTTTGAATTATTCCCAATCACAAGCCCCTCAGTACAGATTATTTGTGGCCAAAAACCCCATTTTCTTTCCCTCCTCTTGGCAACTCCCATTCAGGTTATAAATAACATTCCAAGAGATTAGATGTAGATAATTTTTCTCAATTTCTGTTATAAATAAGATTTAAGGAGATTAGATGTAGATAATTTTCCCAATTCTGAGTATAAATTGTTAGTGCAAAAACTTTTATTGGATGGAAATTAACTGGGTATTTACTCAAATGAGTCGATAACAACCTTCTTTTCTTTTTAGATTTATATACCAACCATATATAATTTGTAAAATAAAACATCACTTGTCAAAGTATTTCAAAGGACCTAGTTTTGAACTCTCAAGTTAACTTTAGAGTTTGTTGTTATTAAACTCCAAGGAGGTGTGGTTCTTATCGAAATGTACATATACATGGCAAATGGCATCATCACAACTTATAAGCCATGAAGAAGCAACTTATAGGGTGGGCTTGGATAGGATCAATCACCCTTTCAAGTGGATAATCCTTGGATAATATTCAGAAAAATAAAGTGGAAAATGATCACTATCATTTAACTACATCACTCTACATGTGGAGAAGATACATCAAACTGCACATGTAGAAAAGCGAGCAAAACCAAATCACAATCACTAGTTATGTAGAAACCCCTCTGCAGGTACAAGACCCTCACTACACGCAGCAACAATGAGCTCATGACCGCTCAGTGAAACGACATCATCCCCCCATACTCCCAAGGACTTCCAAAATGTTTTGTTGTGAAAACGGCAAAATTGCCAACACAAGAAGGGAAATATATTACATTTTGTTCTATCAAAAACTGAAGAATCTGGTATGAGGACCTCAGCGTAATCGTCAATGAGGACCTCAAATGTCAGCACAAGATTATTTTGTTTGAAAGACCAACTGAGCTATCTTAGGGAAGTACAAATCATATCCTAATCTTATTCCTTCCTCTAATTCTGAGATATGATTGTAATAGTCTGCAATTTCCTTTTCAGATATCAAACGAAAAAGGAAGGAAGAATATGGCAAAGAAAGGAATCTCTTGGAAGATAGAGGATCATCTCAGAAAAGGAAACAATCCTGGACAACCGTTGCTCTCAAGGCTATAAATACCATCAAGCTTCATTCATACAAGTATCGATTTCCAAGGAAGAAAATCGTTGTAAGAAAGTTTTGAGTGTATGAGTATTTGAGTGAATATTCCGAGTGTAGCTATTCTTGTGTAGTGGTGAGTTTTGTGTAACCAGTGGTCATACTGGTGAGGACCTCTAGGGTCGTGAGTTCCAAGCTAAACAAGTGCCTCTCTGCTGTGTGAGGTCACTAGTTGTAATTGCCTCCACTGTGAGGCCTCATATTCAGAAGACCTCTGTTGTGTCTTCTAATCCGGTAGGCCAATTGAGGACCTCACAAGTTCTCTTTTGTGCTGAGTTGTAACCTCCTCCTCTTTAGCACTTTTGATTATTCAATAAAGAAGTTATTTTTCATATAAAAGTGCTACTAGCTTGGTTGTGTTGATTGAAGTGCAGAATTATTTTTATAACCCTAATCACCCCCCTCTAGGGTTATTTCAAAAACTTTTCTTTATATTATGAGAACACTAACTTTGTATACGAATCACGTAGAAACACAATTATCAAAGAAATCAGAGATTGAAGCAATCAAAGATTATCAAGCACCAAATCTAGAAGGAAATCATAAGATCTCGCATGGAAAGAATCATAAAGACGACACCTAAGCAAGAAAGTAGTTGTTGAGCAGATAACCTCACCATTCAAAATGAAGGAAATCAATACAGCAGACTATAAAGTCATCCTCGGTTGCAAACTAATGAATTATTCGTTTCCAAGTGAAGAAATCGAGAAGTGTGTAGGAAATCTGCGTTGTGATTTTTGAGTTGTAGCTAATAGTTTTTTGGTAAGGATTTCCGTGTAACCATAAAAGTGTTTTAGTGAGAGAAAAAATTTGTTTGTAACAGAGAAACCTTCATTCTCTGTGAGGTTAAGGATCACCAACGTTAATTGGTGATTGTAGTTGTACTGTTGATCACCTCCAACTAGATATGGTGATCTCCTTTCTCTAAGCTGCCTCAAGGTCTTTCGTCCTTGAGCTGTTATGGTTTTGTTCTTTTTGCATTGTAATGAAGCTAGCAATTAAATTCAATAAAAAGAAAACTCTTTGTTTTACATTGTTTTTCTCGCATTTTGCCTTGCCTCACGGAGTGTGTTGCTTATACTTCTATCCATGTTGTCGCGGAGATCCAACGTGGGAGCCCACTACAACCAAGACCCATAGTACACAAGTTTTAAAACCAATTGATGTTAAGAAGAGTAGCCCATTTGACTTATATACCATGTTATTTCCCTTTGTTTTTCCGATGTGGGACATTTTTACTCATGTGTGAATCCCAACACATGTCATTCTTACTGAGCCAATTAGGCTCCAAAAATCTTAGCAGACTTTCTTATGCCCATGTTAATAATCCTTGAAATTGTTTAGCTTGATTAACTTAGCATGACCACATGCACTAGAAATTTTCCAACATGAATAAGATTAGAGGAGATTAGATGCAGTAGTCAATTTCACTTCCGCAAGCAGGGAACCTATTTCACAGGAAGATTCTGTTGAATATACGAAAAGCTAGGTAGAGTGGTTTTCTCTAGCTAACTTGTGCATATTCATCCAAAAAATAAAAAATGAATAATCAAATAAAATAAAAAAGGCAGAATTGGTGGACCAGATCCCAAATGAAGTTGTGCCAGAGCCTAGGCAGATACTTTTGTCAGCCCACATTTGAAGCTCACTCAATTTTGTCCCAAACGACCTTTGTCCTTCATCACTTCACTCTTATTATAAGTATAACTCCCACTCACTCTCTTTTCTACATCCATCCCCTTTTAGTCTATATGGAGAAGGTAACAACACTTGTCTTAAGAGTTAAGTAACATTTTCTAATTAGCTTGGTTTATCTCCCTCGATCAAACTTCCTATATATCCTTTTTCACACATTTGTGATTTAGCCTTCCTTAGGGCTAAGGAAACTTCTTTTTCTGGTGGTGGAAATGGAAACAATGAAAGAGCAGAAGAAATGGTTTCTCACAAAAGCATGGAGAAACCTTGAAAGATCATTTGGGAAGATTAAGGAGATAGCTGAAAATATGAACAAGTTAGCAAAAGATGACCCAAGAAGGGTTATTCACTCCCTAAAAATGGCTCTGGCTCTTACATTTGTGTCCTTAGTCTACTATGTTAGGCCTCTCTATGATGGCTTTGGTGTTTCCGGGATGTGGGCTGTTTTAACTGTCGTCGTCGTCTTCGAGTTCAGCGTTGGTAAGTTACATGCATGCATGCATATATAAGCATAACGTACATAATTAAGTTTGTGTTTTGGTGCAATTTATTAGGTCCGCCTACAACATGTGCTCTAAATAATACGATTGTTCACTTTTGTTATTATGATTGTTCACTTGTAATATTTTGGAGCACATACTCTAGATGGATGTAATATATATTGCAAATAATAAAATGCAAGTGAAATTTGTTGAGTCCAAATTAAGTATTTGAATTTGTTGTTGTGTATATTATAGGTGCAACCATAAGCAAGGGTTTGAACAGGGGGTTTGCGACTTTAACTGCGGGTGCACTAGGAGTTGGTGCTCAGCATTTGGCACTTTTATTTGGAAAGGAAGGAGAGCCCATTGTTCTTGGCTTCTTGGTCTTCTTGCTCGGTAATTAAACTTATAACACATTTATTCTCATGCATATCACTATGTTCCTACATTAGGGATAATTATTGGTGAACTTAATACACTAGTACGTACAAATTACTTAGGATAAGTATGACCCATGCATCAACTTCACTATCACTATGAAATATTTTATTTTCATTAAAATTTGAATCTTGGGGGATATTAGAAAATAGGGTGATTAACACTTAGCTAACACTTCTTTGGAAAATATGACGACTACATAGTGTCTTTAGAGGAATATTGGCAAACCTTTTTGTGTCTGTTGATTACAAAAATAACATGAGTCTTAGTACAATGTGTTTATTAAGTGTCTCATCTTAATATAAAACTTATAATATTAAACGTTAAATTTAAGAAAATGATAATCGAATTCTATAAAGTATATAATACAACAATTGCATAGAAGTTTATCTTTAACCATAATTTTTCTAACATACACTGATTAATAGATATGTTTAATTTGATTAGGGTATCACTTATGGTGTTCTAACACCCTTATAGTTATATAACTATAAAAAGAAAACATTACTATCGAAATCATCATAAATATTAATTTGACAAAAATAAAAACGCTTTAAAACTATTGTGTCAAGACTCATGTCATCATGGGCATATTGATTGTTGGGGATTATTGAAATGGACAATGATACGTGCCTTGAATGAAAATGATTGATAATTATATTGAATTGTCTATAATTCATATTTTCATGGTTTTAAATTATATTTCTCAATAATAAGAGTATTGATCAATTATAAAAGTATAGTATTCATTGGCTACATCGACAATTATAAATGATAGTCTAATCATAAAACCATAATAGAAAATGCATACTTCTATATTAATGAAAAATATAAATAAAATTATTTTTGTGTAGTTTATGAGTGACATGTACGTATTTATGATGATTAATAGTCATCTTGATTCAAGACCCTTGTCATTTTCATAACTTATTTTGATGTAAACAAATAATTTGCAGCGGCAGTGTCAACATTCACAAGGTTCATCCCAAGGATAAAGAGAAGATACGACTATGGAGTGCTGATATTCATATTGACATTCAGTTTGGTAGCAGTTTCAGGGTACAGAGCAGATATGATCCTAACCTTGGCTTACCAAAGGCTGGTTACCATTTTAATTGGAGGTGCAACTTGCATGATTGTCTCCATTTTCGTATGCCCTGTTTGGGCTGGTCACGATCTTCACTCTCTCATTGCCAATAATATCCAAAAGCTTGCAATCTTCTTGGAAGGTATATTATTTTTCTTCTAATCATATATTCTGCATTTGCCTTGCTGTACCACTATTTTTCAACCATTGATTTGATCTCTTTCTCTTTGATCTGATCTCCTGTAAATGTTCAAGGACCTTAAACCATGCATGCACAACTTCAAACCATAATTGCTAACATTCTCATCATAACCAAGTCTCAAACTACAAGTGCTAATTATTTATTGAGTGAGGATATGTGTCTTGGGACATGTCACCGTTTATTATCATTTTTAACTTCAATTTTGTTGACAGTTATTATTAATATCAATTGTAAGAAGCTTACATGGAATGTATTGGCTACGTCAACAAATTAAATTAATACCTTAACAAATGAACCTCATCCGTTAGACATATTTTGGACGTTTTTTTGTAAACTTTAAAAAATATATATGTGTGTGATTTTATACCATTTATATGTATTATTATAGTTATAAAAGTCAATCATATAATTTTTTTTTCAATTTAATTTACAAATATATAGGTTTTATACAATGACAAAACACTTAAAATACATCTTATCCTAAAATATTTATCATTTTTGTTATTTAAATTCATAAACACCCTTTTTTTTAAAATGGAAACAAATGCTTTTATGGAATATTGTACCATTATTTTGTTTATTACAACTTGCTCTTAGAGTTAAGCATGTAAATATATAAAGTAAGTTAAGTAATGAAAGACTGAATGGAATTGACAGGGTTTGGAGAGGAATATTCAAAGGAGGTGCCTGACAGCGACATGGACACCACCAACACCAAGTCTTTCCTCCAGTCTCATAAAAGTGTCCTCACTTCTAAAACTAATGAAGAAAACTTGGTATATTTTTTTTAACCCCGACTTCTTGCGTTAGTGCTTAAAATGTGATAATCTGATCAGTTGCCATCATAAGAACTGCCTACTTTACCTTTTTGGATTAAATAATTGTGTGTGTTAATTCAGGCAAATTTCGCAAAATGGGAGCCATGCCATGGTAGGTTCAGGCAACAACATCCATGGAAACAGTACCTTAAGATTGGAGCTCTTGCTCGCCAATGTGCTTATCAAATTGAAGCTCTTACTGCTTGTATCAATTCTAATGCCAAGGTACATTTACACATTCCATAACTACTCAAGTACATATGCTAATTAATAAAGTTTATGAGCAATGAATTGTTTGTTGTAGAATTTACATGGGAAATTTTTGACCTAATTAATGTCGCAAATTATACCGTATATTGTGGAGAACTTATCTAGAGCCACCACATGCATTAAAACGGGTTAATTATTTATATAATGAATCTGTGTTAAAAATTGATAAATTTTAAAAATATGGAGAAATTTTGCAAGAATATTGATAAATTTATGATGAATTTTATAATTATTGATTTTTTTTTGAAAATTAACAAGTTATAGAACTTGAATAGGTAATTCCAAGGTGTACCATACACAAATGATGCTTTTGTTCCCTTTTCAAAAATATTATTTGTGTTGTGATCCAAGCTAGATATATGACCCACGTATTAAAATAGGGTAACATTTTATACTGCGACATATATTATAAATACAATGTACGTGGACAGAATAGCTCATCAATCCATTTCGATTTGTTTTTTTTTTTTATTCATGTATCAAATTTCTAAATCTGCTTTCTTGTTAAAATATAAATTGACAAGGTTATATGTCTATTAACCAAAAATAACATTTGAGTACATTAATAATCATGCAGTCATCAGTTGAGTTCCGAAGCAACATTCAAGATTCATGCACGAAGATGAGCATGGAATCAAGCAAGGCACTAAAGGCAATGGCCTTATCAATCAAGACCATGACTCAACCTAATCACGTAGCCATTCACGTAGAGAATGCAAAAGCAGCTGCAAAAGAACTCGAATCCATGTTGAAAACAAAGTCTATTAATGGACGAGAAGATCTCCTTGCCCTAATCCCCGATGCAACCATCGCATCAATTCTAATCAATCTCACTGACTCTGTCGAAAAGACATCCGAAGCGATCCATGAACTGGCTAAGCTAGCCTCATTCAAGGTGGTGGTGGAGCCCACCGTCTCACCGGAGAGCAAACCACCGGCCCCACCAGCCCTCATACTTCACCGAGGGAGTGTGAATCCGGTGCTCGATGAAGGTGAAGGAAGAATTGATGATCATGTGGCTATTACTATACATGATCATCATCAGGAGGCTACTAAGAAAGAGGGAAGTAGTATTTGTACAGATAAAGGGGAGATAGAGATACAAGGGTTTGAAAAAGATGCAAGTGTAGATAAAATTGTTATCCCACCACCAATAATGGTACAACCATGTAAAGCCTAGCTAATTAGGTAAACCCTATTTTGATCTTTGTTAAGTGGGGTATAGTGTTTTTGTGTACTCCCCCTCTGTGGAGGTTCAAAGATCAAGTTTTCAATCTTTCAATTCTCTACTCACTTGACAAACACTAATTTTATGCATCTTGTCTTTCTTATCCAACGAAAATTGAGAGGCCTTTGGAATGAGCTCGACAATCATATAGATGTCCCAAAGTGTTCTTGTATTGGATGCACTTGTAAAGGTTGCAGGTGTGATATAGGGTCCAAGATTGTGTACATTTTTGAAGCTGAAAAATCATACAAGTTCTTACTTGGTCTCAATGATGAAGTGCATTCACAAATCGGCTGGCAAATCTTATGTACAGGATTGTTGCCTTCCTTGGAGAAAATATTCAATAATGTAAGCCAGGAGGAGCAACACAAGAACTCATGATGAGCCAGGCAATCGGATGGACACGGCAGCAGCTTTTGCTGTAAATCATGGCAGAAACTCCAACAATAAGCGGAAAAGATAGCGATTCATCATGTTGAAGTGGTTTGAGACTCCAATTTTAGTATATAATTGAAGAACATTGGGCTTTTCGTTGAGGTTCATTATGCCAGAATGCACTCAATACAGTATCTTCATAGTTTCAATGACCAAATTGGCAAAACAAATTGTTAAACAATAATCACAAGTTTCTAATTTACAAATTTGTGAAAAAATAAATCTTAATTCTGCAAACTTCCATGTTCTTCTCATAGTCCTGTATGTATCCTGTGCCGAATATTTTCTTTCATAGTTTGTAATCTAAACCAGCCCCATATTTCCATGCCTCAAGATAGCGATTCCATTGGAACTTCAACTTGGATGGGAATGCATTAATCAAAGGCCTGATCGAAAACATATAGCATTACAATCAGAGAATATAGAGGGAGATAAAAAAGAAATATTAATCAGAAATATGAGCTCACAAGAAGCAAAGTAGGAAAACATACCTAATAAGAGGATCTATGTAGATGGAGAGGAATGTATAGTAACCAAGCATGAAAAAATGGCCAGACCAGTCAATCAGTACCGGAAACCCTACCTGAAACCAGTAAACAAGTCAAAAGACTCAAGTACAATTAGTACCGACTGTTTCGTGTGCAAAAATTAATAAATAGAAATCTATAAAACTGGAACTGAGGATTCATTTTGAAAATGGAGTTTGTTTATGGATTTCTAGGCTCTTACTTGGTAGGTGATGTTTCAAATTTCAAATAAAATATCACATTTAAAACACATCTTAATGGCTTTATATGTCAAGCCCTTATATTTTTTGTACAAACCCTTATGGAGATCAAGTTGCCCTAACAGTCAGGGTTAGCTCAAAAGGTTCAAGAGATTTTGCGAGTAGAAATTTAAACCCTATAGAAAGGTCCAAAGGTACACAGAAAAAGGATACCACAGATATTACCTGCTTGAATATAACAGGAATGAGTTGAGGTCTAGTAAGCATAACAAGGCCCAACGTCTTGACAAGAGGACCGAACTGAATGACATCCTGCCGCACACAACCCTCCTAATAAAAATTTATACTTGAAACAAGAAAGAGGACACGGGGGCACTAAAACAGAAAAATACCTGAAGAAATGGCCTCAGGACTGGATCTCCCAATTTCTGCATGAGTGTGTCCAGCATCAAGGAGGCGTAAGAAACCAAAAGAATTTTCCCGAAATCCAACCAAGACCCTTGTGTGTGTCAGTTTTCGTTTATGTGCGTGCGTGTGTTTGTTATGTTGGGGGGGGGGGGGTGAATAAGGTGTAAGAAGTACACAACTTTAGCCTCAGATTGCAGATTACATATGGACCATATATGTATTGTTAGAGTAAATAACTATTACTGGGCCTTCAACCACCAGCTTAAGCTTTTGGCTAAGATGGTTCCACATGGTATCAGAGCCAAACTGATAACAAGAGGTCTTAGGTTCGAATCTCAGCCCCCCCCCCCCCCCCCAAATTTATTTGCACAAGGTAAAGGGAGCCTATGCAGCATCCAGCCATCCACGCTTCAAGCCCAAAGGGCATTCGCATGAGGGGGCGTGTTAGAGTATATAACTATTACTGGGCCTTCAACCATCAGCTTATCTTCTCCGTTAGCATTTCTTTCATTTTTTTTTCCCTCTGGTTATGTTTAGAGGGGAGCAGCAGGAAGATAGGGCGGAATTCGAAGAGAATGTCAGCTTTACCTCCATACTTGTGAAATTGGCGTAAAGCAATTCATTAACGAATGAAGGTGGAACATCAGGCAGTCCTTTAGCTGACATTGCCCTCTGGAATAGCCATGATGCACTTAGGTTCGGCTGCAAATGCATACTCAAGTTAAATAAAACTGCAGAACTCTCAGGATCTTCAAAAATAACACGGTAGTACTCACCAGGTATGGATTCATCAGAGATAAGCTATCCGAATCAAGAAAACTGCCCTGACATGCTTCAAAAATTCCTGATTTCACAGTGCAAAGGTATATTAGATACTGTTCTTTTCTTCGATGTTAATAAAAAACAAAGTACAACGCATCTTCTCCCACATTAATTATCGATTTTAAGTTGCATGTAGGTATGAAATGGTGTTTTTTTTTTTTTTTTTGAATCGCAAAGTTTTAAATTAAAGTTGGATATCCCTGCTAGAACATAGTCGCTCCAACACAATGCCAATTCTGCAATCCATGGTTTGGAAGGTCTCCCGACTCCCAAGTTGCTTCGGAAATACTGACTTGTCCTTTTTTGTCATTCTCGCAAAGGCTAACTACATCATTCCTGGCTAAGACTCTCCCAAAGGGTGCAGATCAGCTGAGTCAGCTTGCACTTTAGGCAGCTGTATTGCCTGTTTACGCCAAACCTCAATGGGGCCAAATTAAGAGTGTTTATGCCTTTGAATAGTCTCCAACTGAGATAGCTCACAAAAAAAACTTTAACATTTTCAGGGCCAGCTTATCATGTTTTGCTCTGTCATCGCTAGCTAGGAAACCTTGACAGCTAACTCAGCTCATTTCCATCCCTATTGTCACTCAAGGGAAGCTTTCCAACATAACACATCACAACGTCTGTCTTGATTTGAATCCCATCAGCCATTTGGTGCCAAAACTAGGTGCATGGAATAACCAAAAGCATATGAGCAAAACATTAGACTTTACCAGTGGATAATCGCTCAAGATGCCTTGTCAAGCTCCCGAAACCGCCAAATGAAACAGGGGATTGAATGCCACTAGCATCACCAAACTGCATAATATGATTTAGCAACACTTGCAACCATAATCCGCAAAAGCACGAGGGTTACAATGTGAAAAACCTGTAAAATGCGGTCAAAAGCTGCTGGCAGAGGACTTTTATATTCCGATGTCATTGCCAAGAGAAGAATAAGGAGCATTAGGCTTGATTAATATCTACTATTATAACTGAGAAAATTTTCATCACAAATGCCGCACAAGTAGAGGGGGGGGGGGGGGGGGATGTCAAGGGATTTGACCGTCACAGCCTGATATGTAGTTCAAGGGAAGGGAAGAGAGCAGATTATTTAAATGGATTATGGTCAAAGATTTCTAATATCATAACAGCAATTGTGCAGACTTTGCAATGAAATAAACGTAACACATTTTGTTTATGGATGTGCTTAGACCTGGCAATTCTCGACCCGACCCGGAAACCCGACCCAAACCGACCCGCAAAAAGTGGGTTTTGAACACGAAATTCCGACCCGGGACCCGAAAATAACCCGACCCAAAGAACCCGGCAAAAAACGGGTCAGGTCGGGTCAGGTTTGGGTCGACCCGTTGGGTCAGACACTTTAATTTTAAGTGTTTTGTCTACTTTGACCTTATGCAAAAAAATGGGCCCATTCCATGAAAATTAAGGTCCAAAAGTAAAATATTTGGTGGTTTTGGAAAGCTATGCGTAGAGAGAGATATACAAATGAAATAATCAAATAACAAATGACCAAAACAAAACCCTAACACTGTCACTCACTCACTCTTTCAGTGAACCCTCAAACTCCTGCAGTCCCGCCTCTCTCCTCTCTTTCAGTAAAATAGTGTATTATTGTCAAATGTCAAAGTTCAGTGCATTATTGTCCAATACACCAAAAGTTTAGTATATTAGCATCCCAAAACCCTATATATTTCATAAGTATTGTTATTCGTGATTGTTGACGTAAACCGCATAATACTTGTAGACTTGAAGATTGTTAAATTTTGTCCATTAGGTGTATATTAATATGTCAATATAACTATGACATATCATGGTGGTCGAACTTGGAATGGAATGATACATTACATAGGCGTCTTTGACTAATTATAATCAATTTTATTAGTTGTAAGTGACTGAGAAAAAGGGCGGTCATGACCCGTAAACCCGACCCAAACCGCCCGAAACCGGAATACACCCGACCCGTATTTACCCGAACCCGAAATACACCCGACCCGTATTTACCCGATACGACCGACCCGTAACCCGCCCGCCCGTATTGACAGGTCTAGATGTGCTAGAAATGTGTACAGTTTTGAAATACAAAACCTTTGTGGCCGGTAGATACCAGACGCAAAGTGTACCCATTTTGATAAATCTTCAATGTTCTATGGTTTTAATTGAAGGCAACATAGCTACTTCCTTCTAAAGCATGATATTAGTTACCATGGCAATTCTGTTAAAGTTCAAGTGTTATTCATGTACAAATTATACAATATAGTATGGCATAATTTAGGTGAATTAAGTGTACCCAGCAGACCTAATTGTAGTGTCAATACTAAAAGAGAAGATTCAAAATAATACAAACTTTGGGGGTATTGGAGGACAATACTATGAACAACTTCTTGGATGTGAGTAGTATGAACCTTTGAGGTAAGTTAGCAATATGTCACCAAGTCCTTGAGGCAGAAACTCGGTTTGATGTTGAGCCTCTGTCACAAGATTTTGCACCAAACTCTTAGATTATCAACATAAAAAGGCTACATTTGTGTATTTTATAGTTGTGCTACAAGTGATTACAATCCCATAGATTACCAACACAAAAGGCTAGAGTTGATAGTTGAGCACAAACCTTAAGCCTAATAAATTATGCACAAGAACAACTGAACAAACCTTGAGCATTATAAGTGCAAAACATGGCATGTGTATTCTATAGAATAACTTGCCTTCACTGTAAAATCCACCTTAATTTCTTTGAGAATGGAAATATAAGGCAAATTAAACTCCCAATTCCATGAAGTCTAACATTGAACATAAATAACATCTACTCAAATATGTGGGACACTGCAAAAGATGAAGCATAAGAAGACCTTGCAATTTTAGGGTACCTGTCACGATAAGTAGGGAATATGCCAAATATAACTCTCATAATCTTGAGATCATCAAGGGGAACTCCCTATAAAGGAAGAAAAAGAAACATCATAATGTAAACAAACAACATAACAGGAGGAAGGAATTTTCAAACTTGGAGTAAGCTAATTGAGACAGATATTGTGGCTTCCGGAATTATTATCAATCATATAAACCAAAATAAGGAGACAAAGATTTATCCTAAATCGTAGCATAGATCTATTCACTATATCATTATTCCCTTTTCATTATATGGACACATCCATGGAAGAGAGAGCAAAGAAAAAAAGAAAGGCTCGTGGTATTTTTAGAATTAGAAGAAAAAAAAATGAGCTATCAAAAAAATTGCATTAATAGACACAAGGAGGCGCCACTCATATACAAAAGCATCGCGCATTATGCTCTTATGCACATGCACTCCCTCCGCACCTATTTATTTGTTACTTTGGTGTAATGGGAGGAAACCAGAATAACCAATAAAGTAAAAATTACAAAATTACTTTGGTGTAATGGGTGAAAAACTTGAATACTAATATTATTCATCGATAAGGAGATACTAGTTCTCTGAGTGCAGGATGCTCATATGTCTTTTTATTCCTTCAATTCCTTTTCTCCCATCTTGCTCGCTATCAAATATATCCATAACCTAAAGAGTGCCTTCTCAAAAACTAAGAATAAAACTAATGGGAATAAAGAAGAAATTCAGCTTACTTGATATTTTGGCATAAGTTCCCAATAGGCTTCTAGGAGATCTTCCAAGGTGGGGCATGTTGGCTGAGGATCAACATATGTGAACATGTAAGTTGTTCGATCCATGGGACCAGAACCAGCAGGAAATGCCTGTTGGATAAATTCAGCAGAAAAGACTCATCAAACCATGTAGAAAAAATATCTGCGCTGTCATGAATGATATTCTCAAAGCCATTTCACCTCCCAAAATAATTGCACATCTGACTGCCCAATTTTTGTGGTTACTGAATTGCTGTAGATGACATCGCTTGTAGAGATATTCCTAAACCCGTGTGCACAAGAACCAACAACGAGGCAAACACCATCGGGCTTCCTTCCACGCCTTATCTGTAAGATAAAATGTTAACTGTATGGTCAATAAAGAGGAAGCGCCTCAAATTAGAATTTGAATATGTTAACCTATTTGCACTCAAATCTTTTAATATGGATTTTGTAAATTTTCCATTTGTAATTTAAAACTCTAACAAGGGGACAATATAAAAGAATGGCATACCTATTTCTTGGTTTCCAAGTGGACATGCCCTTGTGTCATTGGGGGCATACTTTTGTTTGTCAACTTAAGCTCTAATACTTCGCCGATGTCATTGGGGACATGACTCAATGATGTTGGGGATATCTCCTACTGTTATTGGGAATGCCCTTATCTCATTAGGGACATACTTTATTTTTTGTGAACAAAATCTCTAATCCTTAATTTTCGAGTGAATATCCCCCCTGTGTCATTAGGACCCTCATAGCGTTGGAGGCATCCCCTTATGTCACTGGGGACATCCCCCAATTATGTTATTTGGACATGCTGTCATGCTTTATTATTTGTGATTTGTGAATGCAAACTAGTTGCAACTTTCAAATTAAAGTAGTTTATTTACTTGTACTTAGGCTCCGTTTGGTCTTTGGAAATGAAATGGAAAGAAAATTTTTATCTCTTCACTAATCTAGTATAAAATCCTCCATGTTCTCCATCAATCTATCCCTCGATTTTCTCCCTCCCCAATCCTACCATCTCATTTAGCCTATCATATTTCCATCTCACTTTCCTCTCAACTTTGGAAGGAAAATGTTGATGGCAAAATCAATGTAACTTTTCCATTATGTTTTCCATCTAACTCTTCTTCCTCCAACTTTTTAAAGCCAAGTTAAGGAAAATAAATGATGTTTCAAAAATTTTTCTTTCCATCCTACTTTTCAAGGACCAAACGGAGCCTTAGAGCTTAATTTATGATTGACAGTAAATTCTTCTTCAAATATATAATGTTAAAACATTTCAATTTCTGTTAACTAGTTCACGGATTCTTCTCTTGCACTGGAAAAGTTGCTTTACTTTGTGGGTTTCTGCATAATGTGAGATTTCTGCACTTTATTTTAATTTTTGGAATCAAGGCTTTGTGGTCGCAGAGTTAATGAAAGGTCCACAGGGATCAATCTCCGTGTTACATGTACGAACTTCTTGTTCAAATTAGATGTACCACAAGAATAAATATTGAAGACAGAAATCCAAAACGATGAGGTGTCAAAGCAAAAGGCCACTAGATTTTTTTTCAAAAAAGAATGGAACTTTTGTTACTGAACTGTTTGTTTATCCAAAATGTGCCAGTAATCTATGTTATGACTCTGTGGGCCTTCTTTTGGAGTCATAGCATAATTAGTGGTAAATTTGAATAATAACAAAAAAAAAGTGGCTGAAGTGCATTTTAGGAAAAGCTAAGTGGCATTTTATTTTGTGAATTCCACATAAAGCCATTCAACTGTAACAAGATAACATCCATATACATTGTGACATAACCATTCACAAAGGATAAGTCACGTTTGAGAGAAATATGAGCATCCATGCACTAGAAGACTCTGCAAAATTGAGGGAGGAAGAAAACAAACCTGTCTTACAATTGGAGAAAAATTCCCCATAGCATCAATGATCAACCTTGATAACACAGTCTTTCCCTCTGATAATTGTAAAACCTAAATTGGAACAACTTCCCAGTCAGCCATTTTCCTGGCAAATCACAATTCAAAAGTAACAAGAGAACCTTCAACCGTAGGAAGCCTCTTCCCATGTTACATGTACTTTTTAAGGGAACACTGTACAAGCACAATGACCCCAAATCCCCAAGCTCCCTCCCAAAAACAAATAAATAAATAAAGACCCCAAGGTTCCCAAAAAATGGAGAAAATCCAAATGAAACCCAAGAGGGAAATAAAAACGGCCGCCGGAGTCAGTCAAAGAAAAGAACTATGGCCTGCACTTATCAAAACTCAAAAGTGAAGTCGATGGACCAAAAAAAAAAAAGAAAAGCTCATAAGAATCTGGTATACTGACTTACCGCTGTATCATCATAAACAGATATACTAGAAACACTATAGCCCTCCAATGTCGCACCACCAAGGGAACTGAAGCGTTCCTTCATGATCTCCACGAGCTTAACTGGCCTGGATTGAGTAAGTTGGAGAAGATAAGAGAGAATCAGAAGATGAAATGAACTTCCGACATTGCAAATCTCTTTCTTATTCCTCCCTTTCTATTAGATAACAAAAGCCAAAATCTTTTCTACTAAGATTATTTGGAAGAAAGATGTTCTTTTATATTGAGTAACATTGTTCAGGTTTAGTCTCTGAAAAATTATAAACCACCACTGCAAATCCCAATCAAATATTCAGAAAGCCTTAATTTGCAATGTAAACAACATCCACATCAATGCATTTGACCAATAAGAAAAAAAAGGCTAAAGTTTTCTGTATCATCATCAATTTATGAGGGGTTTTCAACTATGAAAGCATTAAACTTGCCTCAGAGTGTAGACAAGCAATAAAATTAATCTTAGTTGGCATTACATTAATCATTTCTATGATCTTTGTGACATCTGGTTGCATAAAGCAAAGTCTTCTATTTAATGACTCAAAATTCATTGTGAAGTCACGAGCCCTTAAATTAAGATGGTGGATAAAACAAAGCTCATTGAAGCAAACCACTTTACTATGTATACCTTGTCTATCATTTGAAAACCAATTATAATGTTTATACTCCCCTTCTGAAATAGTGAAACCGGAATGAGCATACATTTAGTGACCAAAATCGCACTAACACAGAAATCGAGTACCATATCATGTTTCTCATCATCTCGTGCATTTTATTTTCTTATTGGAGAAAAGGGGAAAAAAATCAACAAGCAGTGTTACAGTTTCTCAGAAAGGCTACCCTTACAATCTTCTTATTAGCATGATATAACAAGGTTAGCGCCAAATAAAAAGACTGTAAAATCCATTATGTAACTGAAAATACAAATGCATCTTCATTTCAAGACAGCTGTCGAACAGAAGTTATTGATACTAGATACTGTTCATCAATCCAGAACATTCAAACTCAAAACTTCCCAAATGCAACCGCTACCTTGTGCCACAGCCTCATTTTAAATTCATGTAACTAGTTTAGAATTTGTTCCCAAAAAATGGGGCCAAGGCAGCATATAATGCAAATTCTTGAATTTGTCTGCAGCAGTACTATGAAGCTCTCAAATAATGCCACAGAACCTTCCTAAAAATTCGCTTCTGCCACTGAAACTCTTTTCATTCAAAAGTGCAATATTTTTGTTATGATCTCCAAAAATTCCACTGAGGTGTATTTGGAGAGTAACAATGCCAATAACTTCAACACCAAAAATGTCATTTTTCAGACTGCTAATAAAACAGATGGCACTTTTGGATTTAGGAAGAAATGTAGGTGGCATAACCGTAAACCTTTCAGGACATACAATGGCAATTTCATCAAAGACCTGCAATATTGGTTGTCAAAAAGGACAACAAGATGGCCAGCTATAACGAAAGTAAAAGAACACAGAACTGCAGATTGACATCTTATGTTTAATACCAGAGCAAACACCTACGTCATTTTCCACCTACTGTGTATCAGAAATTGACACTTCAATGCCTACTTAACCACCAACACAGGCGCAAGTGTGGAACCAAATGAGACATAATGACAATCCATCAAAGGAAATTCGCCTCACCGTTATGTATTTGGCTGTATTTAACTAATTGTTTAAAATCAAACTACAGAACTCATATTAGGCCATTTGCTATCCATTAGAGCTGCTAGATTTAACATTGAGAAACTTTTTACACTCATTTTGTCTTTTGCAATGATGATGTTGGGAAATAATGACATCGCAGCTACTACTAACTTAGATGCTTTTATGTTGCAGTTTCTTAGATGCAATATAAACACCATAAAATGTAATCCACACTCGACTGGTACTTAGCGTAATCAGATGAGATAGCAATTACATCTGAATATTTTGGTCACGGGTTAATCACCAGTGTAATGGGACCAAAAAAAACAAAAGGGGAGACAGGAATCATACAAGGAAAGGAAAGAGATATGGACAAATAAAATCATTGAAGTTAGAATGGTTTTATGAATGTGGATTAGGAGACAGAGCGCAGGGATGAAAGAGAGTGCCTGGGAGGGAGAAGAAAGCTCAGTGTTATTGTTTATGGAGCGATTTGATTCAGTTATGTTCAATTAGAGATATCCTTTCCAATCAAGAAACTAGTAAAGCACTAAATGTTGAAACTTGGTGTGGGAGCAAACAAGATGGAAAGCATATTTGGATGCCATTGAGAGAGGGAACTAATATCCAAAGATTAGAGACATGACTAAAACTGATGAGTATGGCTTATGGTGACTGGTGATCCTTACTGAGGAACTTCCTGCCTATTGTCAGGTGTTTTTTTTATCAGCAGTTTGTAGCATGGATTTTACTGAGGTCCAAAAATCTAGCCTCATTGGCTACCAAACATGGTTCCATAAGTTCAAAACTCCTTGTATTACCTATTGGGGGAAAAAAGGAAAAAAAGATCCAATGCAACAAGGAGAGTTTGCACTTACGAAATGCCAAGATTTAGGATGTCCTGAACCCAAATGTCCCCCTTCTCTTCAAATCCACATCTGTTCTGCAAATATTTCATCAACAAAACAAAATCAAATCAATAAACCTAACAGCTAGAATCTCAAATCTGTTATATGCAAGTCTGCACTGCTAGATTTTCATATATGCATACCGGATGACTCACATTTCTTAGCCCAATCCAATACTTAGTTTTGAAAAATACAGATTATACTGCGGTAATGATCGGATTGATCTGTTCCCATGGTTCCGTTTCATGGATCAGGAAAAGTTAATTCATTTGTCATTGGTGACACCAGCAGAGCAGAACATAAAAGAATAAATCAATACAAACGAAATGCTGCCAGTAGAACTTTACAGGATTAAATTCTGCTGCAATGGCCTTTTCAATATCATCATGCCCCAAAATGCCAACTTTTACAAGTTCCAGCAGCTCTTTCTTAGAGATGTTCCATTCTTGTTCCCTCTGGAAAAAAAGAAAAAAAGAAAAAAATGACCCATTAATCCATCTTGTAGAACAAACTAATACCCATCATAAAATCACTCACCCAGGAACTTGAGGTATACCCCTTTTATTGAATTCCTTTCCACAACTCCAACCTTAAGACCTTTGGCACTCAATGCTGTGGCAATGAAGATGCCCAAAGTACCTCCACATACCACTACATCAAATGTCTCCAACTTCTTGGTTGCTTCAGTATGCTGAAAGTAACCTGGTGTAGTGCTAACAATTTGTGGGGGATCTTCAACAACTGCAAAAATGACATCAATAATCAACACCTAAAATCATGCCTTAGCAGTACGGAGTCCGGCCACATGAACGTAAAACATGAAGTGAACATGAAATAAAACCTGTTTGAGCAGAGCAAATATTAGTCCAGAGCTGGTCTAATCGCTTTAAAGCATTGTATGAGGATGCTCCACCAGCACCACCGACTTCTGAACCAACTGATATGCTTTCCATTATCCTCTACAAAACTCAAAAGCTATGAGTCACACAACCACATCACTCAAACTCATGCTCAATCACTATCATTTACTTGAAACTTAACAACATGAAGAAATCAAATTCAAATGTAGTAATCATTTCATCGACAGTCAATTTTTGTCAAAGTCTCGAAGATTTCATGATTCAATTCCCATTTCTATAGAAACACCATGGTAACATATGAACACAAGCATACAATGCAATTATGAAGTAATGAAAACACTTGAAATTGAAGTTGAACTGAGAAGAATGAAGGAAATGCATGAGGAAGAAGACATGAATTATTGTTTGAATTAAGTTGGAAAATCAAAATGGAAGGTGATAGTATAGTACCTGGGTTGTGGTGGGAGAAGATTGTGAGGGTGAGCACATTCTGATTGTGGTGGACTGAGAATGAGGAGTTGGTGTTGAGTAGAAGCGAATTGGGAGAAATTGAAGAGAAGAGAAGCGGGAGACTCCATTAACGGACAAATGTAGTGCCACCATCTATCTTCTCTATCTGTGTAGGAAGAAGGAACCTGGAATGTAATGGTGAAGCCGAGGCCTAATTCAGGCCCTCTCAACGCTTCATTC
This sequence comes from Portulaca oleracea, assembly GCA_029582165.1. NCBI lineage: Eukaryota > Viridiplantae > Streptophyta > Magnoliopsida > Caryophyllales > Portulacaceae > Portulaca > Portulaca oleracea. The sequence goes on along the minus strand of CM055871.1, from coordinate 46,156,943 downwards.
AACTGCATAATCTTGTGTAGCACAGGGCACAGCATTTGCGTGCCCCATACCACGACACGTCAACAGTTCTCATATTGGATCAGGCGTCAGCGTCTCCATCCCCCCAAAAAAAAAATCAATTTATCAAAATATATCAATTTTTGCCTAAATTTATCAAAATTTACCAAAATTTATCAAAGTTAAAAAAATTAATTTTGATATATCAACATAAATTTGCTAAAAGTTATCAAAATTTACCAAAAATTACAAAGTTACCAAAACTTAACTTTTAACCAACTATTTTTTATCCATTAATTTTACACAAGACCCCCTTTTTTTTAAAAATGATAAATATCTTGGGGCAAAACACACATAATTGTAAATTAAATTTTTAAAAAATTATGTGATTGACTTCTCTAACTATAATAATACGTACAAATGGTATAAATTCACACTTTTATCTATATTTTTTAAAATTTACAAAAAGACATCTAAAATATGTCTAGTGAATGGGATTCATTCGTTAGGGTGTCAATTTAATTGTTGGCATAACCAATACATTCCAACCTTCTTATAGTTAATAAATAATAATAACTACCAAAAAATTGGAGTTAAAAAAATAATTAATATTAATTTCATAAGGAGCAAAACACTTAAGCAGTGTCTTACTGCAAGACAGGTATCATCACTCTATATTGGATCATGGGCTCCATTTCCAATTTCACTGGCTTCTAAGCCCCCTTTTTTTTTTATTAACTACTCCCTTTGTTCCGTATTAGTTATCCTTTTATTGACTGTTACGGTCTTCAATACCATTTTTAAATTGATAAATTTTTGTATAATGTTTTATTAACAATTACAATATTATACTTTTCATATAATATTTTTCGTTATGAATCTAATGGTAATAATTTTATATATTTGTATATATTAAGAAACTTATAGGCAAAATTTTTTAGGTTTGACTGCATGATTTCCAAAGACAACAATTAATATAGAATAGATGGATGAAGTAGTTTTTTTGTCTTTTCTTACGAATATGTGTCAGGTTTGGTGAACGAATACAAACAAATAATACTACTCTCCGTCTCTTAAAGAATGTCGCAGTAACTACTTTTCGAAAGTCATTGCATATAAGAAAATGAGTAAAAAGTTGAGACTTTTCTAAATATGTTCCTAATAAGGCCTAATACAGAGAAGGAAAAACAAAATTAAATAGGGAAATTGGATTCTAATAATACGAACTTTTGGCCATATAAGACTTAATAATACGAACTTTCGATTTGGTTCTTAATAATACAAACTTTGACTTGCGCATGATGATGCCACCAGAGTTAAGTTGAACTTAACTCGGTGGCGAATGACGATAACGTGAGTAATATATTTTAACTTTATTATGTACACAGTCAGCATTTGACTTGTCCACATCACCTCTCTTCCTTTTCCTTTCTCTCTCCTCCTTCCCCTTTCTCTCTCCTCCCCTCCTCTTCTTCGATCCAGAGAAGACATGGCCATGGCTTGTCCTCCTCTTCTCTCCATTTCTCTCTCTACAACATCCTGCCCCCTTTTTGTGCAAAACCAAAAAGAGAAACATTGCTTGATTGAATCGAATAAGTTGCGCATGGCACACAGTTCATTGCTGTCAAGATTTGGACACCCAAAGATTTCAACCTTTGGAACACATCTAGGGTTTCAATCACATACCCATCATTACTCAAAGCCCTAATCAGAGATTCTAATGACTCGTGATCGATACTAAACTGATCGACTGACTCAATCAACGATTTCACTAACACAGGAGCTTTTGCATCGATTAAAGAATCGAACAATGACTTGCAAATTAGGGGATCGGGGGAAAATCCAGATTGAGAACTAGTCCAACTGAAAAGACGAATGGATAGAAACGCATTGTTCTGAAGTTTGAGTACCTCGTTGAAAATGGTTGGATTCGTGAAATCTACAGATGGAAATTGAGAGATTATAGTTTCTTCCCACCTAGGTCGAGTTCGAATTATGTCACAAATCGCCCCAGCAACTTCTGTCAAGTTTCGATGTTCTAGGGCATCTGATCCAGTGGTGAAGTGTTGAACAGGGGAGAGGAAATAGGGTTTAGGGTTTTGGCGGAGGGTGTTGAAGAGTAAAGATGGGATTTTCGCCATTGAAGAGTAAAGGTCGTTGTCCCACACCTCCTCATCATCGGATCTCAACCACTCTTCTTCATCGAATTCCATTTCCGTGTCGAATTCCAATCACTAAAATCACAAAGAGGGGGGCAGGATGTTGTAGAGAGAGAAATGGAGAGAAGAGGAGGACAAGCCATGGCCATGTCTTCTCTGGATCGAAGAAGAGGAGGGGAGGAGAGAGAAAGGGGAAGGAGGAGAGAGAAAGGGGAAGGAAGAGAGGTGATGTGGACAAGTCAAATGTTGACTGTGTACATAATAAAGTCAAAATATATTACTCCGGCCGCCACGTCATCCTGTCACCGAGTTAAGTTCAACTTAACTCGGTGGCGTGTTACTGCGGGCAACAGGGGGTCAAACTTCGTATTATTAAAACCAAATCGAAAGTTCGTATTATTAAGTTTTATATGGCCAAAGGTTCGTATTATTAGAATCCAATTTCCCAATTAAATATATTATATTCATTAATGAAGGCTAAAATGAACATTTCAATTATTAAAATTATAAAATTGACGAATAAAAAAGGACAAAAGAGTTAGGTAATTTGACAATTATTTAGGGAGTGAGGTACTATGTAATAATAAGGATTTTTTGACGCTAATATACTGAACTTTTGGGGTATTGAATAATAATGTACTGAAATTTGACCTTTGACAATAATGCACTAAACTTTGAGGGGTGTTGGACAATGATGCACCCAGAACGATTTCGACAATGGTTGACTTCGTGACGATCTTACATGGCAGCCCGAGAAGATAAATTGGCTAAATAATATCTAAATTTATGACATGTCAGCTAATCTACACAAGCAAATGTGATTTTATACCACTACAACAACAATCTCCCAGTAAAAACACGTTTTAGCAAATGTGATTTTGTGTTTGTGTTTTTTTTTTTTACTCTTTTCAAAGTTGATTCCATTTTCTTATGTGTGAATTAGCTGACATGTCATAAATTTAAATATTTTTAGGTTAATTCATATACTCCACCTACTATGTAGGGTTACCACCGAGTCAGCCACTACCGGAATCGTTCTAGGTGCATTATTGTTCAACACCCTCCCCCCAAAAAATACACTGTATTATTGTTCAAGGTCAAAGTTTAGAGTAGTATTGTCCAATACCCAAAAGTTTAGTATATTAACATCCAACTCGTCTCATTTCATTTTCATTTTATATTAAAAAAATGTAAACAGATCCTACTTAGGCCCCTGTTTGGCAACCAGCTGGTAATTGGTAGCCGTTAGCTGATAGTTGTTTGACTTTAGTTGTTTGGGTTAGTTGATTGCAGGAAAAATGTTTGGTAAAGTAACTTTTTGTAAAAAGTTACCTCAAAAAACTTCACCAAGTAGCTTTTTGAAAACTAACTTATTGGGTCCAAAAAAGCTAATATAAAAAGCTACTTACCAAACACCTCAAGCAGTTTTTTTAACCTTGATAAAAAAGTTAAAAGTTATCCAAAAAGCTAAAAGCTATCAAAAAAGTTAGGTAGTCAAAAAACGCTCCCTTAATAATATTTGTGTGTTAAACTCACCATCAAACTCGTCTCGCGAGACTGACGGTGAAAAGTCTTGCACGATTAGTCTCATTCCTACTACTAAAATGTCCCACAACCTCATTTCATTTTCATTTTATATTATATTAGCAGCCAGTCGAACTTAAACTTACTACTGGGGATGGTCCATGTGAGTTTATTTTGGAAAACCTTTTACTAACTCCGTCCCAAAATGTCTATCAAAATAATTAATTTTTTTGTCCCAATTTGTTTGTCACTTTTATAATTCCAACAATTGTAATTTCATTGTTGCCCCTAATTAATAACTTTTATTTATCACTTTTTACAATCCCAACAACTATTACATCACTAAATATAGGGACAATTTGGATAAGGTTCAAACTTTTCACCCCAATTCCAATGTGTATTGGTTTTGTAAAAGTAGTTGGATTGACAGAAAAATTGGGACGGTGTAGTATTTTATTTTTGAACCAATTACTCCCTCTGTCCCTAAATGAGTTTCAAATTTCCTAACTATTTTGTCTCTTTTTATTTGTCAATTTACCTAACTTTTATAATTCCAACAATCATAATAACAATTTTACCCCTAATAAATACTACCTCTGTCCCTTTTTAATTGTCCAATTAACTAATTCCTCTGTCCCTTTTTATTTGTTCAATTACCTAACATTTACATTTCCAATAACTATAATTTCCATTCTATCTCTCATAAATATACTTTTTGCACCTTTCCAAGAATATTTTCAAGGACATTTTGGACAATTTACAAAATTTTTGCCCAATTCCCTATATTTCTTGGTCTAAGTAGTTTCAAAGACAATTAATCAGGGACGGAGGTAGTAAGCTCTTTACCTCATTCCAAAGATATTGTTAAGGGCTTGCACGTTGTCGTTATCGTGCTTTTCTTTCTCTCAAAAAAAAAGATATTGTTAAGGGTATTTTTGGCAATTTGTAAACTTTTCACCTCATTCCATATATTTAGGCCCTATTCGGCCAAATTAGTGTTTTAGGTAGCGGATAAAGGTTTATGTAGCGGATAGCGGTTTAAGCAGCGGATAACAGTTTAAGTAGCGGATAACGGATGACTGTTAAAATGAAAATTGTATTCGGTAAATTTAGCAGTTGAATTAACAGATTAATGTGAATTGACAGGATATGAATAATTTTTAAAGATAAAATTTTCAAAGGGTATTTTTTGACCGAAAAATATGAAACGCTATACTCCAAATGCTAAACGTTAACTTTATTAGCGTTTCACAAAACGCTCCTTAAAACGCTAAACGCTCCTCAAAACGCTAGTTTACCGCACACTAATATTTACGCAATTAGAATTTTGACTAGGTTAAAATGCTACACGCTACCCTAAACGCTACTACCGAACACAGCCATGAGTTTTGACGAGTTAATTTTTGTGACATACAATTAGGCACTGAGGGAGTATAATTTTGAAAGTTAAGACCAACGACAATGAATGAGTTTTAGAGACCCAAGAATACGTTGAGTAGCACACAACCCGGAGCCGGAGAAATAGAAATTAAAGCGGGTGTGCCCACATTTTACACCATCAGCATCCCATTCATCATCGTCTTCTTCTCTCTCTCCTCATTCCTTATTCTACTCCACTTCTATATATAACGTTACTCTCCTAAATCAATTTCTTCACTCCCTCTCTCTCTCTCTCTGAATCGGAGTATCTCATCGGAATCTCATTCTTCTACGTCCTGCACTCCCGATTCTTCAGGTATGTCCAAATTCCACTTTTTCTTCATGTTTTTATCGATTATGGTTGAATTCTCTGCATCCTTCCCCGCCATGCATGATGCACTCACAAATTCAGTTTTTCATCTCGTCTCTGCGATTCTACCATTCAACTACTGATCCTTCTTACAATCCCTACCAAACAATTCTGCGAATTCGCAGATCTAAATTGCTTATTTTTGGGTAGTTTGTTTCGGTGATATCATTCCGTTTCTCTCTGATTTTTTCCTTTCCTGGGATATTTGCTGATATTCATTTTTGTGCTTTCTAGGGATAGCTTTTCCAAGTAGTCCTTGGCTCTTTTCCGAAAACTGAATATTCCCATTGATTAAAACAAAGTACTGAAACTCTGAAACCATTAACTCAGAGTACTGAATGAATATTAGACAGATTGACGCTTTTTGAAGAATGGTCCTGAGGAACATTAAAAAATTACTCAAACACTAGTGATTTCCTTCACTTTTCTGAGTTTGAGAGTTGATTTCAGTCAACTTTTGATCAGTGACATCTTTCTTTACTAATTTCTTCAAGTGGGTTCTTCGCTGAATGGGCATCTAATGATTTGTAATCATTCAATTATGAAATTCTTTAATAGAAAGAATCATTTTTTAATATCCAATTATGATGCAGATAAGATTACTTGGAAATATTCACTGCATATTTATTTTTTTTCAAGTCAACCTTTGAGATGGGAAAGGGAAGAAAAGATTGAAGACTTATCTAGTTGATATTCTGTTTGATTCGTTCACACACATAATATGATGTGGCATATATGGTGTAAAAGAGTTTCGTTATTTGCATATGATTATGCAGTTCCCTAAACAGTATTTATGGCATCAGAATTTTTACATGACATGCAAGCAAAATTGTAAGCTAGTGGAAGAAAAGTCGAAAAGGTTGCTTGAGTATTTTTGAGGACTTGTCAGTAGGCAGATTTGTCTCTAGCTCCCTCGGCATGACCTAGTGCTAGGTGGGATGAAGTGTCTGTATAAGATTGTGCTCCTATAGTCCTATGCATACACTCATAGTTACTGGGAACGGTGCATATATACGCCTCCGACCCGCGTTCCTGGAACAAGCGTTCCGAAGGCAAAACTAGATTAAATTTGTGTAAAGTTCCGGAATTAACGACCCAGGAATCGTTCCTGGTAAGTATGCATACATTATTAACCATTCCCCGATGCTAGCTTGAGAGTTTCTCTGCTTTGGGTTTTATTTTAATAGACAGATGCATCAGAAATAGTGCCAAATAGAAATAGTGCAGGCTTGGATCTTTGACCTCAGTTTCCTTTGGCCCACATTGGATATTGTTGTCATCTTTGTGTGGTGTTAGTAGTAGAAGAGTTGGGTCAGTCTAGGCACTTTCAATTGTCCAAATTTTCACTTGTTCCAAATTGTAGAGCTTTTGCTGTTACATTTTCCCAATTTTATTTGTTGGATGGATAGACCTGATGATAGACTTTAATCACCTCCTTGTCAATGCCATATGTTTATGTTTTGGTTCTTCTGGTCTATTCCTAGTGATTAGTGTTTTTGTTTTTTTGGATGATGGATCAAAATTATATAATATGAAATAACTACAATTGAGTTCTACATGCGTTTTAAGTTATACCCATGTTTAGTCCCTACCCCCAGATCATTGTATGCTTTGTTGTGACAATGCTATCTGGGGGTGCAAGCTAACTCCTAGTTATTAGTCATGAGGAGCTTGTTTGATGGCAGATGACACCTTTTAAAGTAAGACCCTGTTCTTTAGAGTGGCAGGATCAAGTTAGGTTTGGTAAGGTAAAGAATGAAATGTAAAGATAAAATTTTGACTTTGATTTGAGTGTTTTTTAGGGAATTGGGTAAGGTAAGGTAAGGTTAGGTAAGGATAAACCGAACTAACCATTCTAAAGAACAGTGACTAATTCACTGCATGAGACAAGCCTGTACTTTTTTTTTTTTAAATGAAAAGATTATAGGGGGGATTTAACTTTCAGATCATGACATGTTTATTCAATAATTTCTTAAAGCTCCTTTCATACCATTGTTTTTTAAATCTGGCTGTAGCTTTTTCCATGCTAAGTGGGCATCTAAGGATGCGTGATCATTCAATTCGTTATATATTTAGTTATATATTATACTAGTCAAATGTCGTGTGTAGGGTTCTTATTATTTCCCAAATAATTGCGCCCCAGGTTCTGTGGAAAATAATAATAAGATATATCCTGCCTTGAGTTTAGGAAAGGGAAAAGATTGGACTTATTTGAATATATAATGTGATTGATTGACTCTGTTCACATAGAAAATAGAACAAGAGATACAGCTCAATTCTCTCTTACTCTGATATTTTTGGGGAAAAAATGAATGGTTTAGTGTCATAGGTAGTACCAGAGATATATCTCCATACTTCTAAATTGTTTCTCTTCTCAATTTGTTGGGAACCATGCATGATTTGTCATTATGATACTTGTAAAATATTAACTACAACTTACAGGTGTTAGGTGAACCTGGTATTATCTGTTATGTAAATGCAATACTAATATTTTTCCCTCATTGTTAGGTGAACCTGGTATTATCTTGAGAATATGGTATACTCTTCTTAGTAGTTTGCTTGGAGTAATTTATGCTTTGTTCTACCTATTTTGTAAGTCGTTTAAAGCTCAGTCTGCGACATCTTTGGATATTGAATCGCAAATCTGCAAAAACACACCGCAAATATTCCATCTTATAATACAGATATGAGTTTTGAAACTTTAGCCCACAAAGTTATTAAGTCACATCTCTTTAACCCCATTAAATCTTCATCCTTTGACATAGGATGGCACTCTTTCAAAGCTCAGGCCAAAATAGAAATAAAGCCCAACTTTTTCTTCTGGTTGATTTTAGCCTATATTTAAATCAATGACATGTTTAGTTGTAATGCAGTTGGTTGTCTATATTTCTTTTCGGCTAAATGTGGATCTAAAGATTTGCAATAGTTCAATTGCCATTTTATCATGTTTTGTCATTATTTTATGGCATTGTTGTCACTAGAGGTTGTTTGGTAATATCCACAGAATGTGATATGTTGCTTTAGGTCCAACTTTGTGGGGAGGGGCAAATAAGATCGGAGGTTGTTTTGATCCATTTGGACTATTACACTTGATATGATTGACTCTCTTCAAAGTTAGAATATGACTATGACTAGTTATACAAATCACAAATTCCGAGTATCATCTTGTAGAATTAAGTAATTTGCTTCCCCCAACATTTTTTTAGGCTTTCTTGGTAAGGCATATTCCTGAAAGCTTCTGTGTAAGGACCACTGGTGGAAGAGGTGAACATGGAAGAAGATAATTATACGAAGGATGGCACTCTGGATTTCCATGGAAATCCTGCTGATAGGAAGAAAACTGGAAACTGGAAGGCTTGCACCTTTATCCTAGGTATGACATTTTTCTTCGAGTACATTGAGATACTGTGAGAGGTTAATCCTTGCTTGGCCTTTCGCACGACTTCCCTTTATTTCATTTCCCCCTGTATTTTCAGGGAATGAATGCTGTGAGAGGCTAGCATACTATGGAATGAGCACCAATCTCGTAAACTATTTCATTGAACGTATGCACCAGGGGAATGCTGCTGCCTCTAAGAATGTGAATAACTGGTCGGGTACATGCTATGTCATGCCTCTACTTGGAGCTTTTTTAGCTGATGCCTACTTCGGAAGATACTGGGTTATTGCCTCATTCTCAATTATTTATGTGATTGTAAGTTTCTTCGTTTCCCCCTCTTGTTTCTGGATACACATGTTGGTTTTGAGATTGTAATCAGTCTAATTCTTATAACGGATGCCCTACATGATATAGGGAATGAGTCTGTTGACGCTCTCTGCTTCCGTTCATGGACTAAAGCCTTCATGTGGCGCCGATGGATGCCACCCTACATCAGGCCAGACGGCTATTACATTTGTGTCTCTGTACTTGATTGCCCTTGGAACTGGTGGAATCAAGCCGTGTGTCTCATCATTCGGTGCAGATCAGTTTGATGAAGCTGATGAGGATGAGAGGAAAAAGAAAAGTTCTTTCTTTAATTGGTTCTATTTCTCAATTAATGTGGGTGCTCTCATAGCTTCCTCGGTTTTGGTCTGGATCCAATCTAACGTCGGATGGGGATGGGGTTTTGGTGTCCCAGCTGTTGCCATGGCTATCGCAGTCGTGTCCTTTTTTTCTGGCACCAGCTTGTATAGGCTCCAGAAGCCTGGAGGGAGTCCTCTGTCGCGGATTGCTCAGGTTGTGGTTGCAACTTGCAGAAAGATCAACGTACAAGTTCCTGCAGATGAAAGTCTTCTGTATGAGACGGCTGATGAAGAATCTGTTATTAAAGGAAGTCGTAAGCTTGAGCACACTGCAAAATTAAGGTATGTGAATGTGGAACTTCCTTTCCTTAGTTCTTTCATCATGATCATCTATCAACTTAAAATAAAAATACACCACCACCACCTAGTGTTGAACTGTTGATCCCAAGAAGGCAGGAAGGCATGGTCTTGGGATATTCATATGAATGTAAAAGGTGATTGACTATTTTGGATGAAAATCCACAGAATTGTAGAGGTTTTAAACAAGACAAATATAACAACATTTCGGAAGAAAACATGTATCTAACTAAAGTAACTGAAGAATGCATCTGAAATCTGAGTGGGAAACTGTTTCCTAGCAAACAGGCTTTCACGTGTAAGATTTGTGTCTGCCATATGTTGTAGTTCGTACACTTGAGGCTTGTTTCCCTCAATTGGTTGAATGTTGCACACTTAAAAGAGAACTTTCATGTTCCCAGGTGTCTTGATAAGGCTGCAGTACCAGTGGAGACCGATGACATCAAGGGAAGACCGAACCCATGGAGGCTTTGCACAGTTACCCAGGTGGAAGAACTGAAAGCCATCATCAGGCTGCTCCCAGTATGGGCTTCTGGCATTGTATTTGCAGCAGTATACAGTCAAATGAGCACCATGTTTGTGTTACAAGGCAACACCATGGATCAGCACATAGGCCCACATTTCCAGATCCCATCCGCTTCACTGTCTATCTTCGACACACTCAGTGTTCTCTTTTGGGCACCGCTCTATGACATGTTCATAGTCCCATTTGCTCGCAAGTTCACTGGGAACGAGCGAGGCTTCCCTCAGCTTCAAAGAATGGGAATCGGCCTCGTCATTTCGGTCTTCTCCATGCTTTCAGCTGGTATTTTGGAGGTTGTCAGGCTGGACATGGTGAGGAAGCACAACTACTATGACTCAAAGACGATCCCCCTATCAATCTTCTGGCAAATTCCGCAGTACTTCCTGATTGGTTGTGCAGAAGTGTTCACATTCGTAGGGCAGCTGGAGTTCTTCTATGATCAAGCACCGGATGCCATGAGAAGCCTGTGCTCGGCTCTGTCTCTTACAACGGTGGCTTTGGGAAACTACTTGAGTTCGTTTCTGGTGACGATTGTGACAACGGTGACCACAAGGCATGGCAAGCTGGGGTGGATCCCGGACAATCTCAACAGAGGACACTTGGACTACTTCTATTGGGTATTGGCTATTCTGAGCGTCATCAACTTCATCGTCTATCTCTGGATTGCAAATTGGTACACGTACAAGAAGGCAACAGGAGTGGCCAAATGATTTTTCGGTTTCATGTTTCAACACAAGGATTTCGTATTTGGTTTGTATATATTGAATCGATTCAAGATTGTTTCATCGTTAAATCTGCAACTTTTATTGATTTTGTGTTGGTTTTAGACTTTTAGTGTATCCTTGAGTTGAGAATTACTCGTCTCTGATTGATTGATTGATTTTGTGTTGGTTCTAGACTTTTAGCGTACCCTTGAGGTGACATTTGAATTACTCTTCTCTGATTGTTTCACAACCTTGAGGTGGCATTTGAACTACTCTTCTCCGATTGTTTCACAACCTTGAGGTGGCATTTGAAATACTCTTCTCCAATTGTTTCACATCATTAACCTTCTTTAAGCAACATTGAACAAAGCGAAATTTGAGATGCACACATAATATTCTCTATATACAACTAAAAGGAGATGCACCATACCTAAAACACCAAGATTGTATTCATGTACAAAGCATGATGCAACGAAGTACGTACAGACCAATTAACTACACTGCTCAAAATATGTACAAAGCACGAAGCAAAACTTGTCAATGAAATGAAATAACAAGTGTACCTGAAAAAACTGAAGACTGTCAACATCATCATATCTATGAATAAATCTCAACAGTGAATCAAGAATATATTTGCCCTCTTCCCCTAAGTACCGGGGAGCGGGACAAGAATAGGTAAGTGTATAGACATTCTCCTATATACAAAATATGTTACAAACCAAGCTAAAAGAGAGGCCAGATGGGTGGCGACCTGAAATTACAAAACTCCACCCAGAAACGAAGCCGAAAAAAATAAAACCACCTAGTTTTCCCATATACAAGAGCAGCTTATTGACCCTATTTGTTCAAGAATGAGAACTAGCATCACAACTATCAATATCTGGTTCATCCTTAGAACCAGTTTTTGGTTGGGAGAGCTTCACCAGCCATAGACAGGTTTCTCTACCTGCGGAGGCAAAAGATTCAGATCCTTGCTATGCTGCTTACTGTAATCTCGAGACCCTGGGATTGCTCCGGTAGCAAGCCTCAATACTTCACTTCCAGTTGCACAATAGTGAAGGAATGCCAATCCTCCGTCAACTAAATCCGACATGTTGGGCATAGAAACTGACTTTGTCATAGTGTTTCTTTGGCTGCTTTCAGGATTTTCTTGCTCCATTTTCAGGATTTTATCAAGATCAGAGTATACCTTGAACCTTTCCGTGGCTGCTTCCCATGAAAGTTGGTACCTCTGCTCCGGGGTCAGTGGCTGAGGGTCTTTATCTAACGCTTCCTTCACTTTGGCAACAAAGTCTTCTGATGACGTGTATGTTAGACAATTTGGGAATGCCCTGAAAAACTCGTTTGAAGGATGGTCTGCACAAACCACAAACTTTCCCATTGCAAGTGCTTCTGCAGTGGCTGTGCAGAGCACATCGCTGACACTCGGGTTTATGAAAACCTTGTAACTGCAAGCACCACATTTAATGTCAAATAAAAAAAGGCGACTGACACAAGATTTACAATATTTTTACAATAGCAATCAAAAGCTCTACTCTGACTTCCATAGATGAAACTGTTGAGAAAATGCAGAAGCACTTACCCATGGAGGGAATCATCAGCATGGTCTCTTCCCTTTTGGAAGTTCAGATTCAGATTCAACTTTCTTGCTGTACTCTGGACTTCATTTGCATCTTCACCATTGCCAAACACATCCAATTTAACGCCACCAAGCTCAGTCTGATGCTTCGACAACAAATCAATCAGTTCCCGGTATCCCTTGGCCCACACCATCTTACCCAAGAAATATGCTCCCTTGGAGAAGGCTTGCTGACCAGAAGCCCTTTCAGACGCCAGCTTTTCTCCAATTTCAAGGAATTTTGGATTGACGCCATGGACATTACAGACAATAGACTTGGGCAGATCCTGCGTGGCAGCTGAAAGGCGAAGAACCTGAGCAAAGACATTGGCTGTTATCTTTCAAAAGAAGTGGGGAAAACAGAGCAAACTAATTCCCAAGGAAACATCCCATTCCTTAATGAACGTCATGGTATTGATATTGCTTGCTTTTGCCCTCCCATGGACCAGAAACATTCAAGTCCAACTATACTAAGCAAAAGTCCGTATAAAGTTTGGAATTACCTTGTGACAGTATGCTCTGGCCACAAGGTTATTTATATGTTTGACCATGAAAGCCTGTATGGCCCCATTCCTCTCTCTCTTGATATACTCTAAATAGTTTGTGTGTACAACACCCACAACATGATTGAATTTGTCAGTCCACCGTTTCCCATGATGGTACCAGTTCAAGTGCTCAGGTTCTTCAAGGATTGCAATATCAGCATCCTTTGAAGGTATAAACTGAGACGTATCTCCAGTTGGAATTATGCTCCTCCTCTCTTTAGAGAACTACAAGAACACAAACATGTTAAAAGACATTTTTAAGTTACCACAAACGGTTCACGATGTAGTTACTGAAAAGCATTCCCACCTTCCCAGGGTAAAATGATATTTTAAAATCAGACTTGAAACCTATCCTTTCCTCAAGCCAGTTTCGTATGTAGACTTCTTGCTCTTCTGGGGAGTTGAATGTAATGCTGTTGGGATAAACTAGTTCTTGGTCAGGCTTGCAAAGCCATGGAACCAGTAGAGTTACATTCTGCTCTGCAGATTTAGCTAAATAAGCTGCTCGAAACAAAGGATTTACTGCCGTTCCTGTCATCCAAGGAAGGCTAGCGGTAGTAACAATGGCAACATGCCTTTTCTTTTCAGATTGCTTAGGCTTCGCCAAATCTGACCAAAAGCTGCCTTCATAATGATGGCCCGTGCTCTGCAAGACACTAGCTATCCTCAGGTCAAGTTCATCATTTATATTATCTATCTCAAGAGCAGAAGATTCCCCTTCAGACAATGACTGCAGGAGAAGGTGGTTCTTGCGTTTGGTACACAAACTCTCCACCAGCTTGTCACATAAATCTGCAAGTACAAAGAGAAGCTTCAAATTTGAACTTGATGCTGTTTTGAAATTAAAGGGAGGAGGGACAGTTTAAATATTTCTTTGCTGCTACTCATATTATCATCAAACATGACCAAATCCACTACGCCTAAAACGGTAGCTAAATATCAGTTTGCTAAGCCACAGCATACCAACAGCAATTTGTACGCATTTTTTTGATTTGTGCACATAAGCACATTTATACCAGCAATGAATTGCAAGGTAGCCTTGACCAAATTTAGAGCTCCCTAAACCAGCTCAAGAGGGATCTAAACTGAATGGAAATTTGGAGTTCCACAATTGGACAGCATTTTAACTGCTATTTAACTAAGCCACAGATAATCAACCAGCTTACACTTTTGCGAGGTGTAGACCAGGAGCTAAGTCAGAGATCTGCTAAACTGAAGTATCAGTTTACCAATGACGACAATTAACAAATTGTCAATGATAATCGTAAAATGAAAACAAGGTCCACTATTGAGGAGTCATATACAAAATATCAAATGTTGATTCTCTGATGGAAATGCTTATTCACTGATAGAAACAGTAGAACACTGAAACATATTTCTTCTAACATGACTCAGAATCCAAACACTGAAATTTGAAAAACTGAAATCAAGAAGTCACTAACCTCTTTTGACACCAAGTTGATCAAGAAAAGGCTCAGACTGTCTGATAAAATATGCCAGAAGTTCAGGTACATCCAGTGGTGGAACTTCCTGCCATAAAGGACATGAGAGTTAAGTAGAATGTTTAGGAATCAATGTTCCTGTACTGAGATGCTGAAAAAGGAAGAAATACTATCCGCATAACAGGGGGCAAAACAAACAAAATAGTTTCAGCAACCAGAAAGCTACAAAATTTGCATGTAGCTTAGATAAGACAGCCAGAACATTTGTGTCTACAGTTACAGCAAGCACTCAAGCTTCAATAAGACAACCAGAACATTTTTGTCTACCCTTGCAGCAAGCACTCAATAGATGGTCACTTGTGAAAATGAGTGTTGCTAGGAATCCAAGTTTCCCTCAAAGAACTGTCCGGGGTACATGATAGCTTTGGCCCCATCAGCTTAAACATTTCTTTATTTTAGACAACAATTGTTCAAGATTTTTGATGATCAACAAAGGACACTAATTTTTCTGTTATAATGATGAGGTTGCACTAAAAAATCTAGCCTTGTACTAAAAGATCAGGGAATTTGTTTTCTTCCCTTCAAGTACCACCATAAATCAAATGGTATCAAATCACACAAGAAGAATCCAACTCTTCTTCTCATCTTGGCCATCCCACCAGGACATATCTTAAATGATGAGGTTGCACTCAACTAACCAGTAACCACCATCAAAGCAATCACCAATTGCTAATGAGTGAAGACCCGATGATAATGGATAAGAAGGTGGTTAATGGATTCTTACTTTTCAAAATGCAAACAACTACTAGCCCACACAAATTTTCAATATAATGAATGATCTAAGTAGCTTTTAACTAAAAAGCATACACACCTATTTCCCTTTGGCAAAATGGACGACACTTTTTTCCAAAAAGAAGGTCAACATTGATAATCCAAGAAAAAGTAGGACTATAAGCGTTCAAAAGAACTATTCACAAAAACATAGCTTATCTCCTATGTGGAGGTTAAACGCTCAAGTATTCAAAAGAATATTCACAAGGAATATACAACACTAAAAAAAACACTCCAACAGGATAAATTACAAAAGAGAGAGAGAGAGAGAACAAAAAAGCATGTGGACCACGAGCTTAAGCTCCACGAATTACTTGCATCAAAACATAGAGTTGTCAAGAACATAAGACTATCAAAGTACAGGAATACAATTAAAACAAAGATGACCAACCTTTGGATCCTGAGAGTCCCACCGAAATGCTTTCTGCAAAAAACAATACCAGAAAATAAATCAGAAATAAGGAATTATATCAACAAACACCACTCATCACATATTTGTGGTGGGAAGAACTTGTTCCTTTCCTCAGGAAGAGCTGGGGGTAAGATAGCCCGTTTAGCCACCTAGGCCTCAACACTTCTAGTGCACACCCTCAAATGAGAGGGCTTGGGGACGGGGAAGGGCATGTAAAAGAACAAAAAACATCATGGAATTGTATGCATTATTTTCCCTTCCTCTAAGCACTTAAGTCTCCAAATCTAAAGCATTACCCACACAAAATTCTCAAATACCTAGCATGATATGAATGGTTCAGATTTGTCTAAAACAATATTCACAAATTTCCCACTTCAAGAAAGCATGCCACCATCTCCAAGATGTGATATTGTGATAAGATCCCAAAATCAAGTTTTGAGGGCATCTCAATCCAACCAGGACAAAACGGGCTTCAACAAAAATTTCATGACCTTCACACTAGCAATAACTTCAAGATAAACCCTAAACCTATAGCATTAAACTCACCCTAACATACCTATGTTGCCTAAAACATGTTTCCTTGCAAATTGCAATTCCTCTGTCCTTTTTCCCCTTCCTCTTAATTCATTCCTTTACCTTCATACCCAATTATGCTCCTGAACAAAATCTAAGGACAGCTAAAGTCACAGCTTCCTCAATTTTGCCATTAAAGAAACATCTCTACACCACATCAATCTTGTAAAACTACTTTTTGCAGTAGTATAGCAAGCACTTTAGGAAACAAAGACTCATCAATCCATCCCAATAAAGAAAAGAGAGCCATAGAGTTAAATAAATAAAAGACATACCAAACTAGACTTGAGTTTCTCAACAAGCTCACTATTCTTCCACCCGCCAAAAATCTCATCAGGCGATTTCTTGGCCTCAAACTCCTTCAACCTGGTCTTCAAAGCTCGAATTGGCTCCCAATCCTTGAATCCCTCTTCCCCATCCACAGCTTCCCCTTCCATCTTCCAATCCCACCTAAAATCCTTAAACTTAATCTTCCGACTCCTCTTCCCAACCCTAACCCTCTCTCCTCCCTCAATCTCGACCACCTCCTCCACAATCGCATTCCTAATCGCCGACAAATCGATCCGAATCGTAGGCTTGGGCGGCCCCCACTTCTCCAGAACCTTCTTACTGAAATCCGGCGAGGAGTAAGCCCGTCGGAACTCAGACAACTTGGGCTGGAGCCTCTTGACAAAATCAATCTCGGCAGGAGCGGAAGAAGACTTGAGGGGGGGAACAGAGAAGGTGGAGGCTGAATTGATGAAGTTCTCGAGCTCTCTATCGAAGGAGGATGCGAGATTCTTGAAGGAGTTGGCCCTGTCCTTCATGAGGCGGAAATCGGCGTCGGCGGAGTCTCTGACCTCCCTCCAGCCCTTGGATATGAAGGAGAAGGCGCTCGCCGGCGAGTCTCCGGCGACCGACGCCGGAGAAGACGCCGGAGAAGTGGTTCTCTGGGGGATGAAGTTGTTCATAGCGTCGGGGGGTGTCTAGGGTTTGCCGTTGGTGTTCGGAATTTTGTTGGTGGATTTGGTGGGAAGTGAAAGAGGAAGAAGAAAAGTGAGAGAGAGAAAGAGAGGAAGATGCGAAGCAAGGCGAAGGGTGTGGGGGGGTGGGCGGAGGAGTATTAACGGTTTTTCTGACAGGGGGCTATGGAGGAATGATGGGTGGTGCACGTGAGGGGCACGTGAGAGGGAGAGATATGGTGGATGCTGACATGGCGGGTTCTGGACGCGTAGAAGGGTGTGATTGGTTGACATGGATTTTGGGGGGGAGAGGGAGGAGTTATGTTTTGTGCCTGTCATAGTGTCATGTGGATTGTGTCCTTGGTGTTACAATTAATACTTCACAAGGGACACAAACAAAAAGAAAGTTGTTTATGGACGAAATAGTGTGTTTTCTTTTTTTGACATCAATGACATGACTATTTGTGCCAAGTATTTAATATTACCTTCGTTTATATTAATTGTCATTTTTGTTGACTATGTTATCCAATGTTATTCTTTTAGTATATAATTTTTTATATATTATTTTATTAATAATTATAATATTATTTTTTAAGATATAATTTTTTGTGATGAATCTAATAATAGTAAATCTTATATAATAAGTTATTGTATATATTGATAAATTTATGATTAAAATTTTTAAAATTTAACTTGACAATTTTTAAATGTGACAATCAATATGAAATGGGGTTGTAGCTTCGAATTCCACAAAAAGTAAAAAAAAAATAGTAATCTTTTTTAGATATCAAATAAATCGACATTTATTTAAAGACGAAGGTAATATACATGCCTATTACTACTCTCAAAGATCGATCATAGGACCTATGGTATAACATAGTGCAACTTATGCCAAATAAGCTAAGAGCTCATTAGTACACATACATAGTATGATTCATGGTAGAATATGCCAGACAATGAGGAGAACGAGGATTTAGAATATTCGAGAATTAGCATATATATTAGCGTGTGGGGCTGGGGCAGGTTGAAAAGTCCAAAAGCTAACGCTTGCAATGGTCTTCCCAAGTCAAACACTTCCGGTCAACATTACCAATTTCATGTACTGCTTGCGGTAAGGTTCTATTCACTTTTAATGATTTTTATACGCCAATCCTTCCAAAATATTTATCATTATTCACTTTTAATTATGGTATTCAATATATACTCTTAAACTTTATTTTTAATAAACAATATTTACAAAAATTATCACTTTATTCACATGAAAGTATTTTTCATAGTAAAATAAATGGTGCTAAGTTCATATTAAGTCATTGTAGAAAATCAAAACCAATACTCTGAAATTTCATCGAGATATGTCTTAGCCCTAAATTTTACAAGTTAGAGAAACTAATTTCAATTGGTCCAATATCTAAAAATTGCTCACTACTTACTACTAACTCCATGGAAAAGAAATAAGAGGAGGTTTAATGAGACATTTTATTTTAGTTATTTCCAATATAAGTTAAAAAAATAATTTTTTTTCAACTATCCAGATTATGTACATATTTGAAATCATTATAGATATTGAAGAATTAATAGTAAAAGTTTACAAAAATTAACTTGATATATGCACAATGATAGATAATTAGACACTGAGGGGGTATCAATCTTTAGAGATCAAGTCTAACTATAAACATGCTTATTTTGTTTGAATTATTTTTATGGAATTGAAAAATATATAATTTTACTATTCTCTCATCTACTAATTTTTTGCCTATTTTTCCAAACAGGTGTTTATTTGGATAAATGGATGAAAATAACAAATAATCTAAAGATATAAATGAAAGAAAATCAAAAAATGTTAATGTAAGCAAATAATAATAACAGAATACTTCCAAAAAACTTATACTTACCATTCTTTTATAGGCATACAATGTACCTAAAGGGGCTACATGTATTAAAAAAAATCTCCAAGGAAATATCAACAAAAAAACACATATAAATACAAATTAGCCTCAAAAAATATATATCATATCATTCCTCTTGTAAATTTGTTGTGCACCGGGCTGTAACACCTCAACCTAGGGTGGCCAAGCACGTCATTGTCGTGGGGTCCTAGTCAGACACCCACAAGACTACTTAAGTTCCGAAATCACACTTGTCTCGTTAGTAACATAGCGTAGCGAGAACTTTTCTCAAAACCAAACTCAAACTATGGTCAAAGGAGTCAATCTTAAACATACATTTGCATGACATGCTTAAATGTACCAAAGTTTTACACATTTACAAACAAAAAGCATCCATTCCTACTTAACAATATATTCAATATCACACATATAACTTCAAGTCTCCTCCCTAGCCATAACTCCAAAAGACTTCAAGAGATAGTCGTTTTAAGGCACCTTAGTTCTCGTCTTCTCGTTTTCAAAACTTGAAAAAAGGTGAGCTTATGAGCTCCCGAGCCCAACAAATAATCTTTATCTACCCCGTTGTTACACTTTGCACAGTAATCGATTAGCACATAAGCACATTATCTTATACATATCATTACTTTCTAAAATATAACAAACATAGGGAAGTGGTAATTAAAGGAACATATGCCGAAACATCACCATAAACTCGTATAACTCAATCAATCATTTGCTAAAAGATTCAAAACATACATATACGTACGTACTAATGTGAATTGACATACTACCAATCTCAAGGGACCCGTTTCTTAGTCTCTATCTCCTTTAATTTATGTTATCAGTGTATGTGACACGAGTCATTAATCGATCAATGGACTCCCAGAATTATGGTGAACGAAATCATGCAAGAAGAGTTTGTCCAACACACCAACCATAATTGGTTTTGATGTTGTAGTCGAAAAGGACGTCCTATTTCTTGGAAAATTAGGATAGCCTTCAGTGTGATTGGACGTAAATTTCATTTTCAGGTTTCTTAAATCTATTACTCTTTTATGCTTAATCAGTTGTCTTTTTTTTTGAGAGAAATTACTTGTCATTTATAGTTATATATGATGTATGTTTAAGACATATTATAATAACGAAAAGTTGATTCTATTTCTTTTCTTTTACTTTTCTTTTTATAGAAATTGAATTGATTGTATACTTTTTCTAGCTTTCACTTAACGTTATATGAATTGTAGAACGGTGATATTATTTTCTATAAGATAGACTTATGACATATTGTCATGTATAATTGTGGATTTGCTAAATGTTTTCTAGCACCATAAATACATAGGAGAAAACAAAAGTGGGAAATTAAAGCTTCCACAATATATATATATATAGAGAGAGAGAGAGAGAGCATATTTGAGGATGGGTGAGTTTTGGCGCATACAATTGTGATGGAAAAGGGCTCCATATGCCCATGCAGTTAGCCATGCACCCACCAACAGCATTCACTTCACTCCAATTATTACAATCTCTTGAGGTTTGAGTGCAAAGAGACATGCACTTTGTGGTGGTGTTTCAATTTCTTTTTGTTTTTATCTCCTTTCCAAATTCCTTATCAAGCTAAGGGTATATATCTTGAGGTACATATTCATTCAAGCTCTAGCTACCTAAATTGTTGGCATTCGCCCCATTCTTTGGTTAGGTTGGATATAACTCTCCTAATTTATCCTAACTTATCCTAACATATTCAAATTTATCCAAATCTAACATAGTTTCCCAAAAAAAATCTACTCTAAAAATACAATTCCACGAAAAATTATTATAATTTATCTTAACTTATTCCAACTTATCCTAACTTATCTATCCAAACTTGAAAATAACCTAACCAAAGAATAGGGTCACAGTAGCTTGAGGTAGACACATGGTTATGCTCTCTTTTAGCTTGAGGCAGATGCATGGTTATACTAGCAATAGAATACAAAGTGAAAGTAGGGATTATTGCCATCGAATTTGTAAAACATGAGATTATTATAATCCAATTTTCCTATATATATATATATATATATATATATATATATATAGGATAATTGAATTCTAATAATTCCTACTTTCACCAATTAGATGGGACAATCTTGACTTTGTATTTCACGGTGGTCCAAAAAAAATAAAATTGGATTGTAGTGGTACCAAATCCACCTCCACATTCTTCTTATTTTTTTCATTCCTACACTATATTTTTTTCGTTCCTGCCCCTAGAAAGTTAATGAATTGTAGTTTCTAAAATATTTTTTAAATTATTTTTTTGAGACTCCGAATAATTATTATGATTTTTTAAAAATAATAAAAGTGAAAAAATCGTAAAAAATAGTAAAAAAATGAAAAAAAATGTGGGAGAAACGCGGTAAATTCATTAAAAATCATTGTAAAGTGTTATACTAAGTTTTGAATCAAATGCAACACAAAATCTATGATTCTCTCGAAAATATCCCACTACAATCCAATTATATTTTTTTTTGGACCATCAGAATACAAAGTGAAAATACGGTCCACCATTGTCCAATTGGTGAAAGTAGGGATTATCAGAATCCAATTTTCATATATATATATATATATATATATATATATATATATAAAAGAAAATTGGATTAATTTTTAAATGATGACATCTTGGAATATTTTTCAAGTCATGACACCTCGTCGAGAACAACTACCCAAAAGAAAATAATATTGTAAATTTTTTGATTTATTGTTTTGATTTTTTATTTTGGCTTTGAACCCGCTTAATTTCATTTCTGGATTCGTCACTGGCTAGCATTAATTAGTTCATTCTCTCTTTCTAAATCTTGCATTATGTTTAGGAAAATTTGTTGATCCACTTATCTTGGATTATATTGTCCTACTAAAAATTACTAGCTTATTGCCCATTTTTTCGAACGGGTATCGGATTAAGTAAATAAATGAGAAAAATTAATATGTATTTATACATACGTAACTTGTAATCTTGTTAAATGATCAAGGAAACATATCGTTGAGTAACTTGAGTTTAACGTCTCGTTGATAAAGTTGTGTATAATACAATTTCAAGAATGCCCCAACATTACTTTCTTGAAAAAAAAAATTCAATATGTTAAAAGTATTTACTCTGAAACAATCATGAGTATATTCTGAAATATATTTATTGTGGCACACTTACTATTTTTTTGAGGGATAGTATATATACACATTATATCTTCTCATGAAGCTTTAGGTCCCATTCTTTTATATGGCTGTCTGCGGTGCGGTGTGGAGGAAATGTGGTAGATTAGGAAAAGTTGTGGTGGATTGTGGTGGGTTGGGAAAGTTGTGGTGGGTTATGGTGCAATATGGAAAGTTTAACTTTTAATAAAAAGATAAATTAAATTAGAAAAAGTAGATTGTGGTGAGTTGTGGTAGATTGTGGTGAAATATGGAAAGAACGGAAAAAAAAACAAGAACGAGAAAAAAACTATTACTTATAGTACAAAAATTCTTTACTTGAGGTACTAAATTGACAAATCTCGTCCTCACTTGGGCCAACAGAGATGAATAGTTTTAGTTACATGTATTTCCACATGAATTAATACATTCTTCCACTTTTCCTGTTGCTGCAACACCAGCAAAAAGATTTCAAATTAGTGGCCTAACAACAGTAACAACACTCATTAAAGTGCAAACATCTTATTCATTTAAGTAGACAGACAAATTATAAAAGACTCGAAACTAAATATTTCATTAAAATACACATTCAACATATATTAATCAAAAGTTTAGTTACAATAATCATGAAACGAAGCAAAAAATGATCTATATCAATGTAACTATAGTAATATTTTAGGAGAAAAATTATGTATATATTTGATTGATTAACTCAGTAAATTTATAAGGGTCATGAATAAAAGTCAAGTCACGTAATCAAATTTTTTTTAAAAAAAGTATCTTTATATATGTATGGTAACAATTTTCATTAACAGATAGTCTCAGCCACTTTAGTTTGTAATTTGTAGTTCTTTCTCGCGGTTACCGTCTCCATAATAAATTATTTTGTTTGTTTCAATCTTTCTATCTCCTTGATCCTATTCTGTTACTGAATTATTCTGCCTTGTGCTGGAGCCATAGGCGGATACGTATGGGGTTAAGTGGTGTCCATAGACACCCCTAATTCAAGAAAAATTTGTGATTCTCTGATATGATTGGAAGAAAATTTTCTTGGTTGGAGCTAGTGGACCCCATAAAAAAAGTCCCAAAAAAATAAATAGAGGTGTCCAATTTAGCATTAATCCAAAGCCCCAAAATATACCAAATTGTTTTTAAAAAAAATTGGTCAATGAATTGGGTATGTGTATATCAACATCCATTTTCAATTTTTCTTTCAGGCTCCCCATCTTGTGCAAACATGTTGTTAATCTATTTGTCATTATTCAGCCACATTACTTACGATATTGCTGAAATATCAAGTGGTTAAATTGGCAGCTAACTCATATTTTAGCCCCAACTCTTTCAATTAGTCTATAAGTTTAAGATAAAAATATCAAATTAATTTAAAATTTTAATTTATTTGGTTGACATATTTATATGATGATGTGAAATTTTGTTAAGCTTGTGAATTGTCATTAAATTTTTATTTTTATTTAAATTTTATTTTTCTAATTTTTTGAAATCACTTATAATAAATATATTGAACGCCCCTAAATTATATGTCTAGGTCCACCACTGGCTGGAGCACACAATATTTAAGGTCTATAAAGACCTAAAAAAATGAAAATTATGTACAATTTGGTTGTATTCAAGCACCATCTGGCGAGATTTCTTGATTTGGATTTATTTAATCGGAGAGCAGATTTTGCTTGATCCCACTCTGTGATTGTACATTTGTACCGTCACCTTGTATGAACATAATATATGTGAGATTTATAGGATGCGGAAAACAGCTAAAAAAATGTGGCTGCTGGGATTCGAGCCCAGGTCTCTACGGCCACAACGTGGAATTCTAACCACTAAACTGCAGCCACCAAAGTTGCTAAATTTTGATCGTTTCAATATTATCTTTATAAACAGCTTCATGAGGGAAAATAAAAGATAATCCAAGTCAAAGACTAAAAATTTGAACCTGACGTGAATCGAACACGCAACCTTCTGATCTGGAGTCAGACGCGCTACCATTGCGCCACAGATCCTTTGATTGTTTGCTCTTTTATAGAATAATAGAGCTTTGTGGTCAACAATCTAATTGAGTGAGCGTGCACCGCTTCGTCCTGCCATTCCTCCCATGGCCACAAATGAAGAGAAAACCATTTCAGTTGGTTTCCTCTTCCTCATCCCTTTCAGAGAGAGAGACATAATTAGCCACATATGATATGGGGCTGCTTTCCAACAGGTATGAACCAATTTCTGCATGTTTCTTCTTCATTTTTGGTGTTTATTTGTTTATGGGTGGATGTGGATTTGTACATGCAACAGGGTTGATTGTCGTACCCTCAAACCTGGTGATCACATCTACTCTTGGAGGGCCGCTTACATCTACGCTCACCACGGTTCTACTTCTCTCTTTCCCATTCTTTCTCTCTTTTTCTGCTTCCGTTTTGTCATTCATCAAACTGTTGACTCCTCTTCTGGGTATTTCATTTCGTTATCTTATGTTCATCTTTCATCTCTTTAGTGTTGCTTAATCGGAAGGATAAGTAAAAATAGAAGAACAATCCAGTTTTGATCAAGAGTGAAAGCAATTGGACAACTCATTTTGATTGTGATTGATTTCAGTAATTACAATAAAACAAGTTCCATAGCACTGTGGGTCTAATCCCATTCTAGGATCCAACTAATGCTTCGGATTACATATTCCATTCCTCATCACTCGATTGTGATGTAATTTGTTTGCTATTTATTTGCAGTTATATGTATTATGATGAAGGGGTTGATCCCCTTTGATTTCTCTTCTGAAGTCGAAAGCATAGGCAATGTTGGCCAGTTATGGATTCCATGGGACTGAATGCTCAAAAATCTGCATGTTTCAGCATTAGTCTTGAAAAGCAGAGAGGACTAGTAAAGACATCTAAGAGTGCATTTGGTTGGTAAAAAACTATGGGAAAATGGTCAAAGTTGACTTATTTTCCCAATGTTTGGTTGTATTTTGACCTTAGGAAAAATTTTATAGGGACCCACAATTTTCTACCTTTCCTTGGGGAAAATATCCCTTGGAGAGGGGGAGGGGGGATCTTTCGCATGGAGAACTTTCCATGGAAAATTTTCTCCATAAAAAATTTTCCTGGGGTTTTCACCAAAAGCTCTCTAAAACAAGCTGCTTCATAGAAGTTTAAAGTTTAAGAACATTTTGAAGGTAACTGAGTAAGCTTTGATGAAAGTAAATGGGACGAAAGTAACCGTGAAGTAAGAAAATACCAAAATCTTGTGGAATTGTTTGGTCATAGACATGGGAGAGTACATAAGATAAGGCACAAAGCAGTTACCCATACATTAGGAAGACATCATATAAGCTATGTTCAGTTCTACTGTAAGGAGCTGGTATGCTCGAAGGGCTAAAGGTGACTAAGAGACCTTGTGTTGAAGGAATCATAACTTTTCCTTGTCTAATGGAAATGGAAGTCATCTTGAGCTACCTTATTGTAGCTTGGCCCAGGGAGGAACGTGTTCTGGAAGTAACAAATAAGCCAAATCTAGTACACCTGTGCTGTGACTGCTGTCTCAGTTGGCTTACTCTTTGCACTATAAAATAGGGTTAGTCTAACCAGCATTGGGTTCACTTCAATCTCAATATTGTTACGCAACTCAGAAATCTAGTCTCATTTATGCCTGTTTACTTTTTAGTGGTCATATATTTGGACTATGGTGAGTGTTTCTCTATCACCCAATTGTCTGATATGATCAAACTCCAATGTATGTGGTTTATGTTTCTAATATAGCATGACTGTCTGTTATGACTTGCTTGCTAGTGATAGCCACTTCCCATAGTTTTTGCTGATGAATGATGATGTAACATTCAGAATGGACAATTGCCCGCCCTTGGTTTATCGATTGCCAATATATACACCCCCCCCCCCCACACACACAGATATACACACACATATATATATATATATATATATGACTTGCTTGCTAGTGATAGCGACTTCCCATAGTGCACGACTCCATGTGTCTCATTAGAGGTCAATGTGTTTCTTTGTGACTTTTCACTTGATATTATCGTCTTGATAAGACTCCCGTGCAGTTTTTTTTTTTCCTTCTCAATATGTTCGTTAGTACCTACTCAACAGGAACTCTGACACTTCCATGCACATTTCCATTTAATTAATGTTAGGTATTTATGTTGGGGACAATAAAGTTATTCACTTCACTAGACGTGGTCAAGAAGTAGGGACAGGGACAGTTTTAGATCTTCTGTTAGTGAGCTCAGGACCTGCTCGATCCCGTGTACCTTGCACTACCTGTGTTCCTCCTGAAGAAGGCCACGGGGTTGTTTCCTCATGTCTGGATTGCTTCCTTGCTGGAGGTGTCTTGTATCGTTTTGAGTACGGAGTCAACCCTGCTCTTTTCGTTGCAAAACTACGTGGGGGAACATGCTCGCTTGCTTCTTCTGATCCCCTTGAAACTGTTGTGCACCGAGCCTCATTCCTACTTGACAATGGCTTTGGTTGTTATAATGTGTTCAAGAACAACTGTGAAGATTTTGCCATATACTGCAAGACGGGCCTTGTGGTAGTTGATCAACTGACAATGGGCCAGAGTGGGCAAGCCGTGTCACTAATTGGGGGTCCACTTGCTGCTGTTTTGTCCACACCGCTGCGTTACATGACTGGTAATGCCTTTGGAATGGCTGCAATGGCCGTGGGAGTTTACAGTACTAGCAGAGTTGCAGCTGATATTGGTATGAGAACAGATGTGGTCAAATTGGAAGTAGAAGAGTTAACGAGGCGCCTTTCTGTCAGTGTGCTTCAGACACTCAACCAAAGTGTCCCTCCCTCTCTTCCAATCAGCTAGTTTACTGCTTGCTTTTGTTCTTATATGAGGGTTGGAGAAGATGCTGTGGATGTTGTATTTGAACGTGTTAAGTGTTGGAACTCTGTGTCACTCTGAGGATCTTGTTGGTAACTAACTGTCTGAAATGCTGAGAGTATTATGAAATTTCATGTTGTAATTTGCGATAGCTCTGGTACCCTTTAACCAAAATTCTGGCATATGGCATGAAATCGGTGCTTGACTGGATATTGCTTGCGGCAAATCTTTTAGTGCCAGTGCAAATGCGAATGTAAATGTTGTTTTTTATTTGTGTACATGTATCTGCTTGTTTACTATACATCTACCAGCCTGTTTGCATTTGATCTGGCCTTGCATTCTTGCCTTCTTAGGCGTGTTTTGAGATGAGATGTTGGTTGATTTGATTTGAGGGCGTAGAAACCTAAAATGCTGGATTGTTGTTGGTTTACATGCAGTGGGGATGCAATCATTTTCTTAAATTTTACTACCTCCGCCCTTAATTGTATGTCACAAAAACTAACTCATCAAAACAAAAAAACATGATAGCGAATGGGTGAAAAGTTTTCAAATTGTTAAAAATACCTTTATAATATTCTTGAAATGAGATAAAGAGTGTATTTATTAGGGGTACAATTGGTATTATAGTTATTGGAAATGTAAAAAGTTAGGTAATTTAAAAAATAAAAAGAGAAGGTAGTTAGGAAATTTGACGCTCGTTTAAGGAACGGAGGTAGTAGTTATTAACAGTATAGTATTTGTTGGTTGGTTGGTTTCCATTTCACCAAAGTTGACCACCTTATATGTTCATGACTCTCCATCCGAAAATGTACTGGTCACTTCCCTTCACCAATTTTTTATTAGCCTATTTCTCAATGTAAATTTTTCACATGTATGGAGTTTGCATAAATTGCTTTGGAGAATGTTCTCATACTGACAATATAGAAAAGTTAATTTTTCAAATCTTAAATTATAGAACATGCTAAATAAAATTTCACTACTGTTGGAATATTTTTGGACCGTTAGTTTCATATATATAGTTGTATAATTACTTCATATATATGGCTTCTATTGAATTAATGAAGGTATGATATCTTCCTCTTTAAAAAATTACATTTTAGATTAATATGTATTATGTTAGATGAATAATATTTATTGTATACGATGTTGGCAATGTATTACTATCATCTCCAACAAGTTATATGATTTTATGTAATTTTGTCTTTGTACCACCAATTTCATATACTTTACTTATTAACACTTTAGTAAATTGTAGGTTTCTGTTTGATAGATACAAATTTGACCATCTTAGGCCGTGTTCTATACTGCGGTATTTTGCGGTATTCTGTGGTGAGGTGCGGTGGAATTGTGGTGGGGTGTGGTGGAATTGTGGTAGGTTATTGGTATGTGGGGTAGCTGAAGAGAAAGAATGTAAAAAGTAGAAGAGAAAAATGAGGAGAGAGAAAAGTGAGGAGAAAAAAAAGTAATGATTTGCGGTGAAATGTGGTGGGTTGTAGAAATCATGCAATGTGTATGATTTACCGCATGATGTAGAAAACGGCCATTTATTCCCGACTCTACATCATAAAAAGATAGTGGTCACATCCTTACTTTACCAATTTTTTATTAGTTGATTCCTCAACATAAGTTTTTTAGCGTTCGTGCAAACAGTTTGGAGGCCTCATAATATTATATAGATAATAATAAACACAACATGATAATATATAATCTTTAATTATTTTTTTCCTTTCTAAATATTATTAGTGTTTACCAAAAAATTTGATTGTTTTACCCACTTCTATATAATATTCTTTCCTTTTTAGTAAAATAAGAAACTTAATTAATAAATTTGTAATACAAACATAAGAGCATGAAACGAGAACTAAATAAGGTCGTGTAGGATATTTCAGTGGTGAGAATGAGATTCGTCTCGCGAGAATCTCATTTCGATCATGAGACGAGTTTAAAATATTAATATTTTGACCTTTTTTTTTCTCTCTCCTCCTCCACCTCATTTTTTATCAATATAACCAAATTAATTATATTCTTAAGTGGGACCCATATACTTTTTTTAATTAATATGAGTCAAACTCATTCTCACCATTGGAAAGCTAGCTAAATAAAATGTTAAATTTTGACTCTTTTGATAGGGGTCCACAGATTCCACATCATATAATTAGTCAAACTCAAACTCACCATTGCGGGTGCTCTAATACGTACATACATATGATACTTTTCTTCACCTAAAATAATATATTATCTTACAATCTCAATAATGATATATTAAAAATTTTAATTCTTTTATTTATCATGTTTTTTTTTGAAACCATTTATCATGTTGGATTATGGCTCAAATCTCTTTTTTTTCCCCCTCTTTATTTAGTAGAAGATCCATTATAAACTACATGAACAACAAATTGTGTTATGTGTGTAAAATTCATAGATAAAAAATAGTTGGGTAAAAGTCAAATTTTGATATTTTTTGATAATTTTTGTTAACTTTTGACAAATTTAGGCTAATATATTAAAATTATTTTTTAATTTTTTTTACTTTAATAATTTTTGATAAGTTTTAATAAATTTTGATAAATTAAGACAAAAACTAATAAATTTTAATAAATTGAAGTTACCATAGGCCGTGAATTTGACTTGCGGAGGCTGTTAAAAAGCTTAACTACCTCAACAGCATTTCCCCGCCAAATTTGAACTCTCTCTCCCCATAAAAACAGAGCCTGAATCCCCAGGTCAGTCTGATCGTCGAATTCAGTCATCGCAAGTTCAGTTCTTGCATTCTCTCCCAATCAACAATGGCGGACCCAGCAATTTTCGCCGATCCTCTGGTCACCGCAGGTCTCTCTCTCTCTGTTTCTCTCTCTCTCTGTTTCTCTCTCACAGATGCTCTGTTTTTCACCAAGATTTCCCCTGTTTCCAGAGAAGCACCCTTTCCAGATCGATGGCTTCAAGAGTCGTCACGGAGCGTACGAGCTAGTACAGACGGGCTTTCAAGGATTCATCCTTCGCATTGACATGCCCGGTGTCCGGAGAGAAAACATCAAGGTCTTCAAGAACACCGAGGAGATGCGTATCTCTTTCGGCGCTGAAGCTTTGCCGGATCCCGACTTCCCCTTTGACAACTCCGGCAGAAAATACACCGGGTTTCTGCAAGTAAGCGAAGACCCAACTCCCATGCCCGCCAAGTTCGTGCCTCGCTACGGCTGCTTCTTTCTAATCTGCCCCGATGTCAGCGCCACCCTCTACTTCATGCCTCGACCTGGGGAGGGTCGTCGGTTTCCTGCTCTCGCTCCTACTGCTAAGGAAGGTCCGTCCCTTTTTGTATCAATGTATGTAAATATTATTTGGGTCCATGTTTCATGCTTGGTTCTAATGTTTGATGTAGATGTTGTTGTGTTTTGGGTTTAGGGTTAGGGTTAGGGTTAGGGTTAGGGTTTAGGCCTAGGGTTTACAGTTAGGGTCTAGGTTTGTATATATATTTGGGTGCATGTTTCTTGGTTGGTTCTAATATTTGATGTTGATGTTGTTGTGTTTAGGGTTTTGAGTTTAGGGTTAGGGTTAGGGTTAGGGTTTAGGCCTAGTGTTTACAGTTTAGGGTCCAGGTTTGTATATGTATTTGGGTGCATGTTTCTTGGTTGGTTCTAATGTTTGATGTTGATGTTGTTGTGTTTAGGGTTAGGGTTAGGGTTTAGGGCTAGGGTTTACAGTTTAGGGTCCAGGTTTGTATATATATTTGGGTGCATGTTTCTTGGTTGGTTCAAATGTCTGATGTTGTTGTTGTTGTGTTTAGGGTTTAGGGTTTAGGGTCCAGTTTAGTAGATACGTACATTTGGGTGCCTGTTTCTTGGTTCAAAAGTTTGATTTTTTTTTAAAAAAAAAATTTCTTGGAATGTGATTATGAAAGAGTTGGAGCGTGGAGAGCAAAGTGAGGATGAAGATTCTTCAGAGAAATCTGTGATGGACGAACGAGCAATCCAACAAAGCTACCTCGAAGGCGCAATTCTTCCAGGTTCTTCTGGAAAAGGTTTGTGGGAAAGTCTTTGTCTTGGTATTTCTTCAGAATTTGAGTCTCTAGTTGAGGATTTGGAGCTACCAAATATATATATACATATGTTTGATGACATTCAGTTACTTTTCTTGGTTGTAAAAGCAAAACCTTTTAAGCAGCGCAAGGGTTCTAAAAAGTCCAAGAAATCTAAGAAGAAGTCTAAGAAACCTCGGCCACCTAAAACCTCTGGTCTGGCTGCTCAGAAATCGGTGGATGAACATGAAGAAGAAGAAGAAGAAGGTATTTTACCTACTATTCTTGATCTGGAAATCGAATACCGGTTTCTCTATACATTCATATTGTCTGGTCTGATAATTTTGCTTTTCAAGTTCCCTGTGAATCAGAGTCAAATGATGATTATCTTGACGAGATACTTGATGAAGTCGACGCCATGAATATGGAAGAATCAACACAGGCCATAACTTCCAGCCAGGCTGTTGAAGGGCTAAATGTATCAGTCAATGAAGCTGATGAAGAAACCCTTGGTGAGAAATCTGTTTAGGGAAAACACCCCAAGTTACTTGCAAGGAAATCACTGATGTAGTTTCTACTTAACAGATTTATTCACATTAAATGGTCGATACATGTTTATATTACTTAGAATGAAACTTGTGTAGGGCCAACTGAATCAGTCAATGAAGGTGAAGGTACCCTTGTTGAGAAGGCTGTCAGACAAACAGAAGATTACCATTGTGAACATTTGGGTGCTGTTGTGGTTAAGGGTCACAGAATATGCTTCTTGTGCGGTCTTTTTGAACTTGTACCGCCGGAACCTACACCAGCCCCAGTTTCATCTGAGAAACCCACACATGGAGCTGAAGGTATTTAAGTACTTATTATCAATGTAAGCAGCTTTATAGTTCTTAATTTTCCTCGTAGATTAAACTCTCATGGTTCTGATGCCCTTTATAGGTTCTCTGAAATCTGAACTACCTGAGGGTTCTTCTGGAAAATCTGCCGACGTGGCTGAAGGTGAGAATTGCAAGCATTACTTCTTCACTCTGAAATTTGACAGCACTATCCATGACTGGTTTGTGATGGATGGGAGTTGAGAAATATCTGACAAAAATCGATGAAGTTGAACATACAGTTGAACAAAGCAATGCGGATGCTGTTGATATTGAAGGTGCTGAGAAAACTGAGCAAGTTGAGGATTCTTCGGGTAAAACAATCGACACAGCTGAAGGTGAGGACTGAGGACTGCAAACATAAACTCATTTACTTAGAAATTAAATTCTGTCGTGGTCAAATGCATGATGCATGTTTGTTCCTTGGCTGTAATTGTTAAGATCCAGCAGAAACCAAGGGGGAAAACTCTTCATCTTCTAAGAAGAAGAAGAAGAAGAGATCCAGGAAATCTCGGAAATCAGGCACAAGTTCCAATCAGGATGTGCAAGGTTTGTTCATAGTCTCATATACGTGTTACCAGTTACCATATTCAGATGTTTACGGTTTGTTTGGTTGGACGTAATCAACTATGTAATGTAATCGTAATTGTTTGGTTAATGTGATACTCTCGGGCTGTAAATTACATCGCAAAAACAAAATCTTAATATGTTAATGTGATACTCTCGGTCTGTAAATTGTGAAGGGTCAACAGAGTGTGAAGAGGGTCAAGGTCCTTCTCAAAAATCAGCCGATAATGCTGAAGGGTCATCAGTGAAACCTGAGCAGGCTGAGAATCCTATTGATAAACCTGTGGATGAAACTCAAGGTTTGTTAACTAGATGTGTTTCTGGATTACTGCTGAATTATCACCTGATGCTTTGGTGTCTACTCTCATTATCTCTTTGACCCTTCTAATTTCGGGGTGTTTTGAAGGTTCTGAGAAAACTGAAGTCTCTGAAAAGCCGACTCCAAGCCCTCCTCCTTTGGATGATGAAGGTTTTTCCAAAACATGCGAGTCTGTTCTTAATTTCTTATTAATTCAGGGCGCATTAGATTCGAGTCTTACATGGTTTTGCTTCTGCTTTATGCGCAGCTTGGGTGATTGCTTGTATAAAAAGAAACATTCTCAATCTTGATGTCCCTGTGCCACAAGGTGTTAATTCTCAATTCAACTGAAGTCAGCTACCTATCTAGCTAGGCGCTTCATTCTATTGTGTTTTTGACAGGCTTTCTATGTTTCAGCATGTACTTCAGAGGAAGCTTCACCTGCTGAACAAACCAGTCATGAAGCTCCCGAAATACTAATAGGTATGATGGTTGTATTACCTAGCTTTCTCCCAGGTTATGTGGGTAATGTTTAACTTAGCTTTTCCTTTGCTTGTAATTGAAGGGTCAGTCAAAAGATGCAGCGTTCACCCTCCTGAGTGCGAATGTCAGAAATGTGATTCGGATGGCGCATGCATGAAAATATGTCAGTATTAATTTGGTTTCTGAATTCTAACCCCAATCAATACCTATAGTGATGTGATTTGCGGTATACAATACAGGGTCGACAAGTGATGAAGTGATAGGAAGGATAAACAGATTGTGGGTAAGGGGAGCAGAAGGAGTATGTGAAAAGCGGATGGTGGTGGATGAAGGTGGGGAGCATTGGGTGTATGTTCGGGCAGACCTACCAGGGCTTGCACCGGATTTGTTGGTGACTCTGGCTCGGAACAGTTGTCTTCTGTTTTATGGAAAGCCACAAAAGGTTGAGATAATGGGTCTAAGGAACTACCTCTTCTTTGTCAAGCTCAAATGCTCCTGCTGCAAGTTTAATCAACTGACCGTCGAATTTAGGAATGATGGTGTCCTCAGGCTGTGCTGCAAAATCATACCACGCAATGCTGCTGCTCCTTCTGGGCAGTAATTATATAATGAACATGATGGTGTGTATATTTGTATTGGGATTGTCTTAGCTAGGTTTCTACTTGTAGTGTTTTTGGTAGCTGAAAGTAGTCTTTGTCTAACAATCATACTGGGCTCTTATGCTCATCATGTATTGCTAGTTAGTAATTGCCTGGTGCTCTCTCTAGTAACATAAATATTTCTATACAAAGAAACCTAGGGAATGGGAATATGAATGATTTCCATGGAGAATTTGAGATGGAAGGGCCTGAAATTAGGAGGAAATCTAGGGAATGGGAATGGGAATGGGAATATGGATGATTTCCTTTTTATTGATAATTATGTTTATGTATCAACTGCATTATGTAATATATAAGATTAAAAAAATAAAGTTTATCATATATGTTCAATTGTATAAGGTATGAGAAAAACAAATTGAATACGGTTTGTTCTCAACCATCGTTCTCGGAGTGATTAGCAAAACCGATATATATACTTTCATATAATAAAATAAAAAGTACTAATTAATATATATTATTCACATTGCAAAATAATATTATAAAAAAGATGGTGATTAAATATCGGGTAAGACAATTTTTGAGTCTTGCTTTAGTATAAATCTCATATTATTAAATATTAAATTGAAAAAATAATATGATTAATTTCTATAACTACAATACTAAATGTAAATTACCTATTAGAGTTATTAATTTCTATAACTACAATACTAAATGTAAATTGCCTCTCATACGAATCGCCTATTAGAGCTATTACAGTGAAGAATATGAAAAACTTAAAGCATATGCTACCTGCGCTTCTCCTTCATCTGTTTCACAACATCAGCTAAATCATGGCTCTCTGAAGTTCCTCGGAGTCTTGAAACTTCGAAAACTCATACAAAAGTATGTGACTTCCTTCATCACTCCGCACCCGTTTGGACCTTGGAACAACATATCTTACTGCCTGCTACTTGGACTCGGGTACGTGTGTCCATATTGGACACAGATATGGGTGTCGGACTAGGCTATTTTAAAGAAATTTTATGTATTTTCATTGTAATTTTGTGTCGTCATGCACTGGCGTCGAAGATCGGCGATCCGACACGGGGAAAATGAAGAGTCGGAGTAACATAGCTTACTACATCCTAGAACGACTAAGCATCCACAGCTGACACACAATCAATGCTCTGAAGTAACAGAAATTTTCCCAATAAGTACAAAACGAAGCTACCTGAAAATCCATTGCAGTGTTACATGAAAAAGCAACATGTTGAAATGCATATGGATATCACCATCAAGAAAAATATTGGGGAGACATTTTTTTTTTAATGAGTACTTTTAGGGTCCATTTGGACCTTGAAAAATAGTATGGAAAAAAAATTAATTTGGAAAATGATAATCTTTCCATTGTTTGGATTGAATAAAAAAAGAATGGAAAAAAAATAGTTGGAAAATTGCATGGAAAATTTGGAGTAACAATGAATAAAAAATTTTCCCTTCAAAAATGAAAGGAAAGTTGGGAGAAAAATTTTGGATCTAAGCCAACCTTTCTTTTCATCCTCTCTCTCTCTCTTTCTTCTCTCTCTCTCTCTCTCTCTCTCTCTAACTCTCTTTTCTCTCTCTCTCTCTCTCTCTCTCTATCTCTCTAACTCTCCTCTCTCCCCCCCTCTCTCTCTCTCTCTCTCTCTATCTCTCTCTCTTCTCTCTTCTCTCTTTCTCTTTCTCTAAGTATCTTCTCTCTCTCTAACTCTCTTCCCTCTTTCTCTCGCTTCTTTCTCTCTAAGTCTCTTCTCTTTCTTCTCTCTCGCTCTCTCTCTAACTCTCTTCTCTCTCTCTCTCTCTCTCTCTCTCTAACACTCTTCTCTCTCTCTCTCTCTCTCTCTCTAACTCTCTTTTCTATCTCTCGTTCGCTCTCTCTCTCTCTAAATCTCTTCTCTCTCTCTCTCTCTCTCTCTCTCTCTTTCTCTCTCTCTTCTCTCTCTCGGTCGCTCTCTCTCTCTCTCCCCCCCTCCTCCAAATCACGTCATATAATCTAGAAAAATGAAGCTTGACATTTAAAAGTTTCATGCAAATTTTTTTCCATATATTTTTCTTCAAACCAAACAAGGAAAAGAAAGTTGAATAGAAAATCAATTTTTTTCCTTCAAAATTTTACTTGAACCAAACAAGAGAAAGAAATTTACTTTACCCCCAAAATTTTTTCCTCCTAATTTTTTTTTCCATGAGATTTTTTTTCCATCCTGTTTTCTTAGGTCCAAACGGACCCTTAGTTTCCATATCAACCTAGTCCGCATGTATAAGAAATTATCATTTATTTCATTGTCAAGAAACTTCCTAAAGTCAGAAGATAAAAGTTCAAAATAACACAAGACTCCCAATTTTGATGGATAACAGGAAGTATTGTTCTTCCTCTTTTGATGTCACCTACTAAAGGGATAGTTTGTAGTTTGGGTATATATAAGTCTTTTGCAGGGTAATAGCTATTCACCCAATCATTAGATTACGGCAACAACCCTTTAGTTAAATAGGTAAATGAGTTAAAATCAGGTTAACCGGTTTAATATTTAAATAGTAAAAAGTTTTTAAAATTCAACTTGTTTATTAAACGGGTAGGTTCAGGTTGGGACATTTTTGAAGATAAAATTATTATGAAATGGAGGGAGTAATTACGAGTTAAGGAAACCGACGAAGATAATTACCATGTAAAGCTGACGAGCAGTGACCACATATATTACGTATTTACGTGTAGACTACTTGGCACAAATGCGAAACGTGTCCAAAGGATAAGGACAATTGAACAAGTGACGCCAACTTACGTGGAGAATCAGATCACCTCTCATTGGTTCCTTTTTTCACACTTTCTCTCACAACCGGCCCACTCGTGGGGGCCCAAACATATCGGCCCGTGAGACTTTACTTAACCTTGCCTCCTTTTTTATTTTTTCTTTTATCGACAAAAAACATGGGTCCCCCCTATTTCCTCTTATCTTGGCTTTTACATGTGGGGTCCCTTCCCCCACTCTATCTGCTTCCGAATCTTTCATATTTTCATTATTTTGGAAGGGAATATGGGCCCCTGTTAAATGCTCCAAATTATAAAATGAATCAAGAAAAATTAGACCATGCATTTTGGAATGGTTTAGCTTGCCTCTTGTTTTTTTCTTTTTTAAAAAGAATAAGAAAAAAGTTCAATAACATAATTTTATAATTATAATAATATAATTATATATGATATCACTTAACTATAAAAATTTTTAAACTAACTATTTATATATCATATTTTTCTAAATATTATTTTATAGAAATTAGATAATTAAACATATTTAAAATTTTCAAATTCCAACATAATATTAAAATATCTAACATAATATTAAAAAGTTCAATATAATATTGAAATATTTAAATACCATTTTTACAGAAATTAGATTATCATATTTATTTGAAAAAATGAAAAATTATCAATAAAATATATTATAGATTGAGTAGTCAATCATTTTTAGGAAATAAAAGCTGCAAGTTATTACTTCTACTTTTGAAATTTGTTAATTTACTTCTACTATATAGTTAATGTTATTTTGATCTAAGCTGAAAAGAATAAATTAATATGAGTTATTTAAACACACATCAAGTGAATAATTAAGTTGGAGCGACAATATATTAGTTTATTGAATTATGATTAATTGATTTGCTTATATTGTCAAAAATCATGAATAATATTGAGATAATTTATGTACAAATTATTTTACTACTAAAAATATGTGTATAAGTGATTACTTGTTCCAACCAATT
The DNA here is from genome assembly GCA_029582165.1 of Portulaca oleracea. Lineage (NCBI taxonomy): Eukaryota > Viridiplantae > Streptophyta > Magnoliopsida > Caryophyllales > Portulacaceae > Portulaca > Portulaca oleracea. The sequence goes on along the minus strand of CM055871.1, from coordinate 46,119,019 downwards.
TGAAATGGTTGGAAAAACTCAACCATTTTAGCAATCATTTCATATTTTTCTACTTTTTCAACTATTTTTCTACTTTAAGGTCCCGTTCTATTATAAAGTTAATTACGGTGTGGTAATGGTGCGATGCGGTAGAACTTGAAAAAGTGTGGTGAGTTGTGGTGAGTTATGGTAAAGGTTGTGGTAAGTGGGGTAGGTTAAGAGAGAGAATGTGAAAAGTAGAGAAGAAAAGTGAGAAAAGATAAAAAAATGAAAAGATATATTGGTCATGATTGTGGTGAATTGTGGTGAAGTGTGGTGAAAAATTAAAGAGTACGGTACCGTGGTACTCACCGCAACCAATCGCATAAAAGAACGGGGCCTTAAGTGGGAAAAATGGTTGGAAATTCCAACCAATTTTGCCTAATTGGTGGGAAATTTTTCCTGCCAATCATTTTCCTATTGTTTGAAAATGGTTGGTAATCCGACCATTTTTCCAACCATTTTTGAATAGTAGGAAAAACGATAACTCACCACAACTCACCACACTTTTTCAACTTCCACCACACCGCACCATTACCACACCGTAACCAACCGTATAATAGAACGGACCTAAAAGTAGAAAAATTAGAAAATTATGAAATGGTTACTAAAATGATTGGTTTTTGCAACCATTTTAATTGGTTGAAAAAAAGTAGTTGGTAATATAGATATTTTTAGTAATGTTTGATATAATTATGAAGAGAATATTATATTATTTTGCTTACAAGATTACCTATCAATTTTTAGGGGATGACAATAAAATCCGAACCCATAGGTACCCGCCATTACCGACTCAATATGGGTGATAAATTTTAGAAAAAACGGGTAAGGGTAGGATAATGGGTACTTATCTCTACCCGACGGGTACCCTACCCGCCCCGCTCCAAATAACTACAAAATAAAAAAAATTACCGTTGATCATTCATTATTTTTCTCCGGATATATATTAATATTGGCGTTTATAGCTAATTTGTTGAGATTTATAACCACAATATTTTCTTTAAATTTTGACACCCATACCTATTTTTTTTTGGGTCGCCTAAAGGCAGTTATATTAACATATTAAATGTATTTTGACATGATAGTTGTTCAATTTTCCTCTTTCTAATAGGAATCTCCATATAATATTTTCATTTGATCGCTAATAGGATAATATCCGAAAATAACCCGTTAATTTATACATGTGGATATAAAACAGGTTGTATATATAAATTAATCTTTAATAATACCTGAATTATACCCGTTATACTCGCACTACCGATGAGTATGAGTAAAGGTACTCGTATTTTGTACCCGCTAAATATGAGTAGGATAAGGGTACGTCGACTCTATTGATAAATAAGTAATTATTATATTTTATATGATCAAGAGTTGCCTCATATTATGGTTGCCTCTATATGATCATTGCTTGGCCATCCTTTAGTATAAATAAGTGGAGCTTCTACGTGATCATGGCACAAAGACAAATGGAGACTCACACAAAGAAAATGGCTCTCATTTGCTTCAATATTATCGAGAGTGGTGTTACCTTTTATTAGATTGACTGAGGTTATTTCATCAGGATGAGGATTTAGAGGTGAGAGGTCAATTTAAGTAGTGATATCTTGAGAGTGAGAGTATAGAATACTTTAAGATCATGAAAGTCCATCTGAATAGAAATTTGAGGTTCAATGTTAGAGTTGGAGAACTTTATGCGGTGATATCCTCTGAAATTTGGATTAGAGGAACATTGTTAATAACTATTGTATTTTATCTCTATTTATTTTCCACTATTTATTTGACTAACCTAATTAAATTTTTAGAACTATTTTTTTTTTTTGGCTAAAATCGTTTTTGGAAATAACTTTTGACTTCTAGAAAACATTGTTTAATTTGTCTGGTTATATCTTTAACCTCTAAAATACTCTCAAAATTAGCCAAACAAACACTATCTACTGCTTTTATTCTTAGGCTGTAGGTTTACAGAAATATATTTTTATTATAGATTTTTATTATATTTGAAATTAATCTTTGGATCATTAGGAGAAAAAAAAAATGATGCACTTGTTGTCTTTCTAAACCATGCCAGAAATTATTTTTATCAACAATTCAACTCTAACACCTCTTAAGACATATAATAAGTAATTATCATATTCCTTCAAACAAAAAAAGTAATTATCATATCCAACAAACTACACACATTGTACATGACAAAACTTACGAATGGATCAATACTATTTTCTTGATATCTTGTCAAATCTTTAAAAAAAATGACAATTACAAAAAAAATGGAGAAAGTAGCTAGCTTGTTAATATTAGAAAATATAATGCATGGTGCCTAATTTCGAATTAGATCTTTTTACACTTTTATCATATTTTGAAATGTTGAAGGAAAATATTGTTAACAAAATCGATCAAATTTTAATAATGTTTTTCAGCTTAGTTATATTCTTTTCATTTTCATCACAAATAAAGGGTTAAATTATTTCCTCATCTCAAAAGCAATCAATAATATTTTGATTATTTTTCCCATGGCCTTTCTTAAGAATAAATAATATTTGTCATTTTATTTTGCTTTAATTATTTTTTTTATTTTTCACAATATTTATCACTTTACTATTCTAATACAATATTAATTACTCTTTTACTGAATCTATCACTTACTTTTATCATTCAAAACACAATCATATACTAAAGTAAAACTAATTTTGACAATATATATATATATCAATATTGGATGCACTTATAGTGATTGTCAACCATGACAACCACCGTAAGTAATTAAAATAAATCTTACTCGTACATGTTTCCGGTTTTATCTTGACCGTTAGCTTTTTTGTTTAATATAAAATTGTAAAATATTTTTAAAATTTTAGTTTATTTTAAAAAATTTATAATAAATATTTTTCAAAATATGCTTGTTTACTAGGCAAAAATTTAGAGTTAAAATATTTAATTTTTAAAAAAAATTGATACAAATTTTATTTAATTAAGAAAATATACTTTATTACATCGTACTAAATAAAAAAAACTAATGACGAATATAAAAGTTGACATATGTATGAATAAACATTGTTTTCATTGTGGTGGTCGTCATGATTGACAACCATTATAAATTTTTTCATATACATGTATATCAATTAATAACTAACAAAAATGACATGTATACGAATTCTTTTTATTTCTGGAATATGATTCATATTGCAAATTCATATGAAAGAGTGGCAAAAAGTGACAACTAAGACAGATTTAAAATATTGGAATGTAGGGATTATTTTAATAAGATTTTGGTCACTATCTATGTGTCTACCTATCCAAAGTTCCAAACAGAGTCATACATTACATTGGTAGCACATAAAGATAACAAACCATCTCTCATTCTCTCCTGATTTGGAGCTCCAAAGTCATGAGACTTACGACGTTAACACTCGTCTCTTTCTTCCAACATTTCTGGAGTTGGACTCTTTCACTTCACTTCCTTTGTGATATCAGTTGGTCATCACCTCCAATTATTCTTACGCTATATCAACTAACGTTTAACATTTAAAAATATCTCAATCCTGATTGAAATAATTTATTATTGTTTTTAAAAGCACTTTTCATAGAGTTTTATGGGAAATTCTGGTTTAATTTGAGTATTTGACCCTTCTCAATTAATATTGGGTGTAGATGAACAATTTAACTAACGATGCACATATGCTCTGATCAAATAAATTTGCTTCTATATTATGCAAGTGGATAGAATATAATATAGAATAATTTGACGGTTTGACCTAAACTTGTCTTGACTGTTGGTAGTTTTGGTATTTGAAAATAAAGAGAGTAGAAGGTGAAAGATCACACATTGGTAGTGGAAGAGACTTTTCACTAATTTATAATAAGGAGTACTATTTAATATTAGTCTAATAATTAGCTAATGGGCTAATATTGGGCTAGAGGTGGTACAAGGTTCAATGCTTCGCATTGAACCGCATATATGCACGCACGTGTGTCGGTTGTCGGCTTATAAGGCGGCACTTAGCACTTTGCGCGGTGCCAGAGCCGGAGAGTTATAATGTATCAACTATTATATTCACAGAGAATCTCGGAAAACTGACTAATTTTGTTCATTAGAAAGTTTCACAAGACTTGATTAATCATGAAAGAATATTTGCTAATATCTGAATATTCTGAGTGAAGTGAAGGCAAATAATTCCTTAAAGACAGTGAATTTCAATCACGTTCAAACATTTTCTTCTCAATTTTACTCAACAATTCTAACTACCACAATGTCCTACGATGTGTGTTTCTCGAAGAAAACACCTTTCCTTAACTCCAAGATATCCCCTACAATGTTTTAATTATGGGTGTAGACAATTTTCTGTTGTTTGTTTTGTCAAGACTATTTTTTCTTATAATTAAGATTATAATATAATGTACATTTGAATTTACAAGTTAATTTACATGAAAGTGAATAAACTATGCAAATTGTAAAGATTCACTAAATTAGATCATAAGCAAGCTCTAACCCAGGTCAATTATTTATGGTAGAATATGGAAACTCTAATCTGGTTCATGATACCTATAGTGGTAAAACTATTGGAATATATTTAAGAGAGTACCGCATAAACTCTTTGAAGGTTTTAAAGTGCCTAAAGCACACAATGAAAACTCTCAAGAACTTCATCCAATCAAATTAAATAGATATCTATATAGGTTAACCAATTATATATATGGATGATAATGCATAATCAAATGAAAATTATTGAATTTTATAGATTCAATTGTTTACAAATTAATGTTGTTGATGATTTAAATATTATTTGATATTGTAAAGAGCTTCAAATAGTTGAAGATTGCTTAGTGAAAGTGTTTGAATGAAGATATTGTTGAAGCCAATTGTTGTAGTGGTTTATAATTTGAATATTGTGAGAATGATTTCTCTTATATATACGGACTTATATAGTAAAAGTGCTAAAAGGATTTTACATGGACAATGTATACCTCTAAAATACATCAATGCTGGTGAGATATACAGACCCCTTTGTACAAATACAAAGTTTGTATTGTTCATGACTCTTGTTATATAATCAGTATAAGTGCCTTTTGTCTGGAGTTATAAATAAGATTATCCTATTATTATCTTTAATTTGCCCTCTCTTTATATTGTGTTCTTATAGTCATCCTTTTATAACATGTGACACATTTTATCATTAAATTATTTTTTGTTATTTAAAAATAGATAACTTATCATATTGCATTAGTTTGACTTTCACAAAAATTATATACTCCGTATAAAACAGTAATTTAGTGAATGTACTCTTTCATGAAGTTGAATATGAATTATCTTAGTATAGTTATTTGTAATTTGAATGAGTAGCTAATATAAAGAAATTTTAAGAACTTAAAATTTTGTATAAATACTACAAAATTTATCAGGGATTACACATTCTTAAAAGTTTACATATAGTACCATGAATGAACGTTGCTTTTTATTAGGGTACGTTTGGTTGGTCAATAACCTCGAGGAAATGGTCAATTTTTCCGAGTTGACTTATTTTCCCCATGTTTGGGTAGGAAAAATTTCACGGTGGACCCACCACTTTCTCCATTTTCCTAGGGAAAATTTTTCCTTAGGGGGGGCTAAGGAAAATTTTTCCCATGGAAATTTTCCCGGGAAAAATTTCCATGGGAATCCTACCAAACTGTCCCTAAGTTAAATATGAACTGCTTTAATATAGGTGGTTGTAGTTATCGTTATTAAATGCTACAAATAGATTTTACAAACTGAGGGAGTGTTTGGCAGGAACTCTAGGGAATTTTTCCCGAGGAAAATTTCCCATGGGAAGTTTTTCAGGGAAAGATTTCCCTGGGAAAATTTTCCCTTAGCCCCCCCTAAGGGAAATTTTCCCTTGAAAAATGGAGAAAATGGTGGGCCCATCGTGAAAACTTTCCCGAAGTCAACCCGCATCCAAACATGGGGAAAATAAGTCAACCCGAGAAAATTGACCATTTCTCCAGGGTTATTGACCAACCAAACGCACCCTAATAAAAAAATTTACAAGTATTATAAAAACTATTGGGTATTACATTAGGGTTTTTTTGCATTTTGGACCCTGAAGTATATGAGTATTTATTTTCTGAAACCTTGGTTTTCACTGTTTATTTTTGTGATCCTAAAGTTTATGGGTTGAATAAAAAAGGACGTTAAAGTTTATAGGTTGAAAAAAAAAGACCAACGTACTGTTTTTTCCTCCCATGTTTGAATTTATGACCCGATTAGCGCCAAACTTCAGGAGTAAGGTTAAAACTGATATTGAAGCTATAATACACATATCTTAATCATTCATGTCGAAACTAATTAAACCCCGAATTACCCATAGTCTAAGTAGTTCCGGCATGAATAAGAGAGGTGTATTATAACTTCAATATCAGTTTTAACCTTAGTCCTGTTGTTTGGCGCTAATCGGGAGATAAATTCAAATATGGGAAGAAAAAGAAAAACAGTACACGAGTCTTTTTTTTTTCAACCTACAAACTTTAAGGTCCCCTTTTTTTCAACCCATTAACTTAGAATCCCAAACATAAATAATGAAAACCAAGGGTCCAGAAAATAATTTTCCCTGTCCAAACTGCAAATAACTCGTTGCGTTAGTCCCAAAACTTTCCCTTTTATCTCCCTTTGTTTTGGGTAACACATCATCAATCTTCACACCATACAAAACAAATTAGTCACTTTCAGTTGTGTCCTCCTGTCAATATTTCATTCATGCACCATCTCCTCTTTCAAACTTTCCCTTGGGTAATAAATATTTGTCCTCTTGATATTGAAAGGACAATCAATTCACTCAATTTCCTGTTTCTCTTTTTCCTACTTTTTCTTATGTGTACTCATCAATTCATAAAACAAATATCGATGTATGTAACTTTTGTGGCCATATCAGACAGATATCAATTAATAAATAACAATAAGAAAAATAATAATTGGATTTTTGTGTTGTTTTAAGGAGTTTGACCTTTGCTTTCTTAAGTAATGGTTTAGATAGTTAGATCATGTTCGAGTATTGTGAAAGAATGAAAATATGTGATGTGAGCACTATACTCTATGTTGGTCAAAAAATAAGCTTTGAATCCAACTATAATGGCAAAGGACAAGAAAAACCTTTCTTTGTTTTCATGTAACAAATATAAATGATATGTCATAATAATTCATTTTTATCTTTATTGATTTTTTTTTGGCAAATAATGACCAATGGAACAGAATAAACAACGGTGCTGCGAAGGCCTTCTTTTCATAGCAGCAGTTGCCATTATATGAGTCTCTTTTACACCCGCCCTACTCACTTTACTAACTATGCATGATTTTAGTTCGTTGATGATATTCGATCTAGCCGTTTTGTAGAATTGCCTAGCAATCTCTGGAGCCAAGGAAACTATTCACTGTATAATTTTTGGGCAACTATTCACTGAATAATCCAATCTCTCAACTTCGAGGTGCACGAGTCTGTTGGTAATTGTGTTAACCTTGAGGGAATGAATGGCGTGATCGATTTGCACTGTGATTCCACTGACTGAATTCGTTTTCAATGCACTGGTTTAATTTCGTCCATGACACACTGTGAAGTTATCTCTTTTACCGCCATGATTTCTTCTTTCTACACCTTATAATTATTAGCGTGTTTAATTCGTTATTTATATTAACGTGTTTTGTAAAAGATAATATTGTGGTTTGAATACTTGATTAGAATGCTTGGGTGAGAGAACAAAAATTTATATTATTCCTATTGCAAGAACTATAATTTCTCCATAATGTTGATAAAATATATATAAGACTACAATTATCGCAATTTTCCTTACCCTACTTGTTTAATTATCTATTCAACACCATTACGTGAATTAAGAATTTTAATTAAGCGGTAATCCTCTAAATGTATGAAGATATTATAATTACATTAGGATATCATAGTTTGAAAAGTAAAGGAAACAACGAACAAAAATCAACTACTCCAAATAAGATAAGGTAATTATTTGGGAAGAAAAGAGAGAGAGCAAAGATAATTTTGTCAATTGGCCTACCAACCTCAAGCCATGGAGGGCCATCAACGAATGAATGGAGAGAAGAAAAGACTCACACGTAACTAATTTCCTTATGATTAAAATTTAAAAAGAAAAATGGGAAAAGAAAAGCCGGTATGCATGCATACAACACAAAATAAGGGAGCATCTTTCAAAGTGGAAACTTTTAATTTTAACCCCCACAATGACAATTCCCAATTGCTCTTCTCCCCTAGCTTCCTTTTTCTTTCCATTCCTCATGTATTTTATTATACTATATACCCCCGTAACGTATTTTTCAGATTTTGGAGGTGAACAAATATAATTAATAGGAGTGAACTGTTAATTTGAAAGTGAAGAATTATAATATAAGAATGAAAATTTTAATATATATAAATAAATAATCGTAATATCTAAAATATATATTACCAGTGTACGATCAAGTAAATTGTCAATCCCTCCCATTCTTAATTAAAGTTACATACATTGAAGTCTGCAAGGAGCAATATGTGTCCTTATATCTTAGATTTTTTTTTTGGATAATTATAACATGCCGTTCAATGACGTTCATTAATGGTTATAATTGCCCGACCAAGAAAAAAAGAATTAAATAAGGGAGTAGAATTTGAGGCAGCACAGTAAAAAAAAAAAGAGCACATCTGGAGCAGCAATGGCAGATGATTGCGGAACACGTGCACCCTCGTATTTACAATCACGTAACCAAGATAAGGTCGAGTATAGTATGCTAATACTACTGTGTCAACGTAGACCTGCCAAATAAAGTTGTCTTTGTCCAAAATTAGTTAACCCAATATTTACTCCCCAAGACCACAGGGTATCCTGCTTTTGACCACGCATGGATCCAGCTTTAGATAATTTCATACATACATATATATATATATATAATATATGATTTTTGGATATCAATAATACTAACTTTAGGGGTTTTGAATACTGATAGTACAAATTATATTCTTGGACCTATTTTCCCCCAATAGTATATATACCACCAAGTTGTGATGGTTTTAACTCATCGTAATTAAATATGATGTGCTTCCATCATGTGTGACGTGGAAGACATATTAGTGTCCACGCCATTAATTTCTACACAAGCTCCACCTTCTATGTCATGCATCATGGAGTCACATCATCTTTCCATGAATCAAAACCATACCAAATCAATAGTGTACTGTTGGTGGAAAATAAGTCGATAGTTGTTACTGCTAATGTCCAAGAAATTAATAGTCTATATTATTAATATCCAATACCACCAAAGTTGGTATTATTAACGCTCAAATTTATATATATATGAAAATTGGATTCTAATAATCCCTACTTTCACCAATTGGACAACAATAATCTCTATTATCAATTTGGATTATGGTGATCCAAAAATAAATAAAATTGTATTTTAGTGGGACGCCACAAAGTCAAGTAGTGGTGACTCGGTGGTTTGCTGACGTGTACTGGAGAGAGTGTGTTAGTAATCCGACCATTTTTCCAACTATTTTCAAATAGTAGGAAAAAGGGTATTAGGAAAAATTTACAACCATTTTAGCAAAATTGATTGGAATTTCCAACCCTTTTTCCTACATAAAATTTTTGAAAAATAGTTGGAATATGAAATTGTTGCTAAAATGGTTGGTTTTTCCAACCAAAATTGGTTGGAAAAAGTGGTTGGTAATACACATATTTTTAGTTGTACCGCGACCCTGACGCGACATCTGCCCAGATCTTCCCCGAGCCAAGTCACGCCCGTGATGACAATTTTGGGGACTTTAGTTGTCGTACACTCGTACCCACGATTTCCCATGTCACCCGCGACAATCTGGGAAGTCAGGTTATTTCTCCTCATTTGTTTCATCCCCTTTTGTGTTTCCCCCTTTTGCCCCTCCTTTAATGAAATGTAACGCCTCTCTAGGATGACATTTAATGTATTTAGCATGGATCCTTTTGTCATATGATCCATAGTTTCCATCTTTCCCCTCATTGTATTAAACCATTTACAACAGTTTGGAAGAGACATTGGTTACACATTGAATGCAAAGCTGAGTTTTCTCTCTAGTACTCCCTTCTTCAAAGTCTTGCTTACTTTATCCTCAATTTCATTGTGGTGTTGTTCAAGCCAAATCCTTTATAGAATTGTGGTGGTTGACTCCTTTATTAATTATTGGTGGGTTTGATAGTTCTTGGCTGATGGTTTTCCTTTACCCAAAGTCAATATTGATCCAGTGTGGAAGAACCGAAGAAACTATCTTAGGGTTTGGTTGATACATTCATCTTCTTCATCATCAAGTTCATCAACTCAAGCATCTATTACCCACTATGACATCCTTCAGCATGACTGTCTCCGAGGAGGCCACTATTCCAACCGCCGGTGTTGGTCATCAAGGGGAGGGGAAAAAAGAAAAGGAGTGGAGTTGAGATCGCAGTTAAACAAAAGTCGAGTGCTAGAAGGTGTAGTTATTACTACTAGATTAATTGCACCGCATGATAGCCGGAACTGCCCTGAGCGATATAAGTAAGAGGCCACATATTAGTACAAGTTTACGCGGGGGGGGGGGGGGGTGATTTATTAAGTCTGTTGCAACCATATTATGAACATTATTCTTTCTTTACACAATTATTTCTATTTTTGTTTGTTGACATGCACAACATTGCATGTGGACCTAGAGTGATTCTGTAACACCCTGGTTTTATAGTTAAGTGTGTTTTGAAGGGATTGAAAAGACTATTTATATCACTAACGTGCACCTTCTTTTAAGGTAGTTCATCCATTGGGAATTTCGTAGGTAAGCGTGTCTGGCTGGGAGTAGTCTTAGGATGGGTTTCTCTGGCAGCGCGAAGCTTGCTAGCAAGACTCGTAATGATTTATGAGGCCAATCAGCGATCTTTGAATCAGTTATCGATAATGCATGCGGCCCGGGAGGGGCCGAGGTATTACAGATGGTATGAGAGCCGACCCGCGACCGTGAGTTCTGCTAGTGGACGAGGGATGCATATTCTAAATGTGATTTTGAACATTTATAATTTGTTTTGAAGAAATGATATATAAATCTTTGTGTTAGGATTCTCAGGGCATAGTTAGCAGACAAATAATAATAAGGGCGAAAAAAAAATAAATAAAGATTCGACACAAGGAATTAACGTAGAAAAACCCAAACCGGAAAAAAAAACCACGAATGATGCACTATCAGAGGTTTACAACAGTATTTCAGAGATTCTCAAACCTCAACAATCTCTCACAGCCTTCCTAGAGTTACAACTTGAGAACTCAACACTCACAGTTGAGCCTCACACAGCTCCCTCAGGAACACAGAGATTACAAGTCAATCTCTTGTGGTATATGATGAAACACTCTCAAGTGTTGTATGTCATAAGGAGGACCTGACCTCAATATATACTAGAAGGTATATAAGGAAACCTTAGGGTACAACCTAGAAAAATAGTCGTCGCAAGGAAAAACACAATCGTGGGCCATCAATCACGGCCCAACAAAATAACGCTGGTAGCGCCCTTAGGCGCTGTAGCGGGTCACACACCTGGCAGCGTGCGGCACGTCCGACCATCCGGACTAGGCGCTGGCAGCGTGTCCCGGTTCGCTGGCAGCGCTTCTTTCCTTCGATCACCTTCCTTTTTCCGCTCCTTCTTCATATTTGGTCTCTACTCCCAACAAATTGGTCTTCACACCCAACAATCTCTCACTTGAAAACCAATTCAAACGCAGTCTTCTACCACTTCAACACCTTCTCGAATCCTCTAGTGCACCCATCTTGATCTTATTCAGCAAAGATCAACAGAGGTCCTAGTTGACCTTCCATCAACTCCTCTTTTTGCAACAAACTTCCACTTGAACTGATCACGCCCCTGCAACTTCGACATACGCATCATCGTCAACAACTTAGGGGAATTTCGGATTGAGATTTTACCTCTTGCTAAACTTGTCGAATTCCCGTGCAGGTTAGATGCGTTCCTCGGCTGACCATCCGTTCCCGTAGCCTCGACCGGAAACCTCCTCGTTTCTGGTACCCTTCTCTCATCAGAGAAGCTAACACGCCTTTGACGAGCATGAACCGACATGTTAGAGTTATCAATGACAGAATATAGTTTCCCCTCTTTCCTGCCATTTGCAATTATCAGAGATCCTTTCGTAACCTTCCAATGACCAACTTGAAATCTCGTCGTGAACCCCTCCTCATCCAGTTGACTTACAGATACAAGGCCTCCTTGCTAGACGAAGAGTGAAACGAAGAACCCGAATCTATCACCCAACTCCTTTCTGACTTGTCAATACTAACAGTTAGGGCATCGCCAAAATCCTCAGCGTAATATACAGAGTCATGGTCATTATGGCTGCTCTTCTTAGGTTTAGGACAATTCCTACGAAAATGACCTCTATCACCACAGTTCCAACACAATACTTGCTCCATGTTTCGACCTCTAGATTTTGATCGACCCCGACCTGAGATCCCACTATTCCTCCTACCCCTGACAGTCAAAGCATTCCCCGAAGACTCAGATACATCGGAATCTTTCCTAAGAATACTTTCATTCAGAACCAAGTCTCTAATTTCCCCAAACTTCAGTTTCTCATCCTTCTTAGTTGAAGAAGTCACGGAAGTCACGAAATTTTCCCAAGACTTAGGTAGGGTAGCCAATAGTATATTAGCATTCATCTCATCGTCGAAATTAAATCCCACAGAGGTTAACTTTGATAGTATCATATTCAACTCATTCATACTATCATGCATATCACCAGACACATGCATCTTAAATTCAAACAAACGACGTAACACATATATCTTGTTCACCGCCGAAGGTTTCTCATATGTGTTTTGTAAGGCCTCGAGCAGATCTTTCGTCGTTTTCTGATCTTTGACGTTGAAAGCCACGTTCCGAGCTAGCGTCAGCCTGGCCGTACTGAATGCCTGACCATTAAGCTCTTCCCAATCCTTCTATTCCATCTTTTATGGCTTATCACCCATCGCAAGAGGCAACTTTTGCAGGCGGAGTACATCCTCAACGCGCATCCTCCACCATGCGTAGTCTTTCCCATCGAACTCCGGAATCTTCATAATTGCGTCCGTCATTGCTTCTCAGTCTGCAGATCAACCACGCTCCAACCAAAGCTCTGATACCACTTGTTAGGATTCTCAGGGCGTTGTTAGCAGACAAACAATAATAAGGGCGAAAAAAATAAATAAAGATTCGACACAAGGAATTAACGTGGAAAAACCCAAACCAGAAAAAAACCACGAACGATGCACTATAAGAGGATTACAACAGTGTTTCAGAGATTGACAGACCTCCACAATCTCTCACAGCCTTCCTAGAGTTACAACCTGAGAACTCAACACTCACAGTTGAACCTCACACAACTCCCTCAGGAACACAGAGATTACAGGTTAATCTCTTGTGATATAAGATGAAACATTCTCAATTGCTATATGTCATAAGGAGGATCTGACCTCAATATATACTAGAAGGTACAGAAGGAAACACTAGGGTACAACCTAGAAAAATAGTCGTCGCAAGGAAAAACACAATCGTGGGCCATCAATCACGGCCCAACAAAATAACGCGCGGAAGCCATCAAGCGCTGTTAGCGCCCTCAGGTGCTAGTAACGGGTCACACATGCTGGCAGCATGCGGCACGTTCGACCATCTGGACTAGGCGCTGGCAGCGCTTCTTTCCTTCGATCAACTTCCTTCTTCCGCTCCTTCTTTATATTTGGTCTCTACTCCCAACAAATTGGTCTTTACACCCAACACTTTGAATATATATCATGTTATGTATGGGATTTTGAACATTGATATGATGTATGATTTTGAAAATAGTAGGCATAATGTTTTAAAGATAGTTTAAAGAAGTTTTTGAATATTCATATATTGGTATAATAATTCTATGTAGTCTTTTGATCATGGTCTAACGGCTCGAATAGCTTAGAACTATTTAGTCATAATACATATTAATCAATACATATTAATAAGAAATAAAATAAAGTACTTAAGGAACTTAAATAATAAATATCATATGTGGTAACGTTACCTTATTTTTATTTTGAAATACTATGAAAGCTAATTTTATAAGAAGAAGTGCATATATCGTCAAAAATAATGGCAATAGTACAATTTTGGTTTTAAAAAAGGGAAATAATTTAAGAGGAGGACAAGGCAAGGTAGCCCAATCATATTAGCTGACACACCCAATCAATTCTTCTTCTCTCTCCCTGTCACTCTCCTCTCTCTCTCTCTCTCTCTCTCTCTCTCTCTCTCTCTCTCTCTCTCTTCCTTCCTATCTCTTCATTAGACTTGAACAAAGACTTGAAGCACCAAAGCAACCTTCTCATGGCTACTTTCCTATAATATAATCCTTACTCCAAATAATTCACACCTAATTTCTTCAAACAATATCTCATTTATGGCAGCCTACTTTCACACTACTCATGCCGCCACAGACATCCCTTCCGCCGGCGACCATGCCGCCCTTCACACTCTCATCCTCATGAACCCCAACTTAGCCTACCCTGACTCCCACGCGCCGCCGTCCCAACCGCCTCCTTCCCACAACATCCTCCTCCTGAATTCCGCCGCCGGAGCCCTCTCCCAGCATCCTCCGCCGCCCCTCCACCACCAGCAGTTCAGCCGGGTGCATCCGCAGGATAGTATCACTCTGTACGGATACCCACCTCCAGAGGCGCGTGAGGTGACGCGCCGTCTTCACCTCAGCCTGTCCTCCGAGAACGCGCCGCCGTACGGCGGCGGCGAGGGGTTCATCCCGGCCGATCAGGGCGCGGCGGGGACTGGGCAGAGCTCCGTGTTGGGTTCCAAATTCTTGAAGGCTGCTCAGGAGCTTTTGGAGGAGGTGGTTCATGTGGGTGATGGGATCGTCCCTAAGTCCTCGTCGGAGTCACCCAAGAAGGCCGCCGGCTCCGGAAAGGGAGCCGCCGGAGAGTCCTCCTCCGACGGAGACAAGGTCGGTGCTGGTGGTGGGAGCGGTGGTGCTCAGCTGAGCACGGCGGAGAGGCAGGAGATTCAGATGAAGAAGGCTAAGCTCGTCACCATGCTCGATGAGGCATGCATCTCTCTCTCTCTCTCTCTCTGGTAGTCTATTTATCTAGCGATGATCATCTCATATTAATACGTTTGTATGTGGATTTTGAGGAGATTTTTTTGGGAAATTGTCCTTTTTATTTTACAAGGGATTGATTTGAGGTGTCTTTTTCAACCGAGCTTCATTCATCTGCTTTTAACAGCAAAAATTTTGTGCATCTCTCTCTTTGTGTCAGAGCTTTCCGTTAGGAGTTACCATCACCTTACAGTTTTTTTTAATGTCTTCTTCAGCTGCAATTTTTTAAGGAAAAAACACCAATCCCTTTCTCCACTTTCCCCATCTGATTACAACACCCCCCCCCCCCCCAGTCTCCTTAAACAATTCCTTACTGTCAAAAACTGACAACTCTAAACTGTCAAAAACTGTGCATGTTTTGCAGGCAGAGCAGAGGTACAGACAATACCACCACCAAATGCAGATAGTGATAGAATCATTCGAGCAAGCAGCAGGGGTTGGTTCAGCCAGGACATACACATCGTTGGCCCTGAAGACCATCTCGAAGCAGTTCAGGTGCCTCCGGGACGCGATCCAATCCCAAATTCGGGCCGCCAAGCGGAGCCTCGGGGACGAGGAAGCGGGCGGGTCAGGTGTCAAGCTTGAAGGGTCAAGATTGAAGTACATCGACCATCAGATTAGGCAGCAGAGAGCCTTGCAGCAGTTGGGTATGATTCAGAATCATAATGCTTGGAGGCCTCAAAGAGGGTTGCCTGAGAGATCTGTCTCTGTGCTTCGTGCTTGGCTCTTCGAACACTTCTTGCACCCGTATGTCGTCGTGTGAATTGGGTTCAGTTCATTTTTGGTTGTTCAATCTGTTTTGTAAGTTTTAGGTGGTGATATTGAAATAACATGGGACTTTTTTGATGGGTGTTTTCAGGTATCCGAAAGATTCTGATAAGATCATGTTGGCCAAACAAACAGGGCTCACTAGAAGCCAGGTACGTAACTTGGGAAGAAATATTTATATTTTAGGCACAGCAAGCTCAAGTCTGGTTCATCTCATGTTGGATTGTTTAGTTTAGGGGTTGTGTCATATTCAATTGAGCTATCAGTTTGTCGGTAAGCTAGCTTTTTGAAAAAAGCCATTGAGTAGTTGGAATCAGGTAGTTGATCGATGTAGATGGTATGACATATTGGTTATGGAAAAAACCCATTAACAAAGTCCCATTAAACTACAAATTTCAAGCATGTTTAGCTCTACAATGTTTCAGCTTTAGGTTTGGTTGGATATGATTTGAAGTCGTTATCATTCAGTAGACAAGGAGATATGGGTCAGTTTTGGGTTTAATAGATAGGTGATGATTGAATGGTTCACAGAGAAACGACATTGACATGAATCCATATGGTGATAATGACAACATACAGGTGTCTAATTGGTTCATAAATGCACGGGTACGTCTATGGAAGCCCATGATTGAGGAGATGTACGCAGAAGAAATGAAGGAACACGAACAACAACAGAACAATGCAACAGAGGAGAACAACAGGAGCAAGGAAAATCATGAAGCAGCAGCTTCAAGCTCCCCAGCAGAGGAAACCCAGGGCATCATCAACAAAGACGTAAACCACCCAAGTTCGTGTTCTCCTTCACCACCATTGATGTCCATCCCTATAACTTCATCAACTCACCCTCCCCCCTCCTTCCAACACGGGTTCGTCCTGGGAAGTTCCCTCGACATGGAGGGCATCTCCCAAGGGAGCCCCAAGAGGCAACGAAACGACGAGATCTTAATCAAGTTTGGTGGCGACGACAACAAACAAGGAAGAGGAAATAACAATAATAACAACAATGGGTATAATCCCATGATTTCTGGGGGTATGAACTTCATGGGAGGGGACTGGTTTGGAGCAGAGTTCACAGCACCACAAGCAGCTGCAAATGGGATGAATGCTGGGATCTCCCTCTCCCTCGGACTCCCGCCTAGCGAGAACCACCATCAGCACATGGACCTGACTGCACCCAATCACGGGTTCCTTGCCCCCGGTCAGAGCATTCAGTTCAGGAGCAGCACCCCGACGTCAGCTGCAGCGTTCGAGTGCATTGACATACAGAACCGCAAAGGGTTCGCTGCTCAGTTGCTCCCGGACTTTGTTGCTTAATTCCTACCAGACATGTTAGTACATATAGGGTTGCTATATATACTTGGTTTTTCAGTTGGAATAGACTAAGGTTACGAGGACAAGGATACTGGGGATGTATATTATTTTTGTAGTATATGTATTTTTTTACTGTCTGTATGATGAATAGCAGCAATTAAATAGATTGTTGATGACATTAGAATACTATACACAAGGTTTTTGTTTGTAATTCTATGTCAATTTGTCAAACCTGTACTGTCTTTCTCGTCATCGCCCATGTCACATCAGCATCATATCACTATCAAACTCATCGTTGCAATTGCTCTTACTGTATGTTAGATTATGATCTTTCAAATTAGTTGATTGTTATATATAGTGACTTGCTACAAAAATGACTGAAAGAAGTAGTTCTTGGTCAGCTTGGTAATGATGAGATTTACAAGTGTTTTGCTTCACGCATGTCCACAATTTACTTTCTTCATCTTTTGAGTTCTCTTTTCTCTTTTCTCTTTTCTCTTTCCTTTTCCCCCCTCTTTAGTTCATTGTCGTATTTTATTGGATGCTCAATTGAAATGCCTGGTCAGTTGTCAATGACTACTTTTTGTTACACTATAAAATTATTATAGTGCCTTTAGATATTAATTTAACTTTTTAGTTAAGATTATTTTATATATTCAAATTAAGTCAGGTTCAGTTCAACTTGGAGTTGAATTCCATAGGGAAAAAAAGCATATCATAAATGACTATATAATAACTGATTCATCAAAATTTATATAAAATCAATTAATGGAAATCATGTATGTATGTAATAACGTTTTTTAAGGTTAGGTCATCAACACAAGAAATCACATACTATGTTTTAGTTTATTCTCTTAGCCCCAAAAGAAATGGTTAGGTATGTTGCCACTAGATTCTGTATTTGGATGTGCACTAGCTATAATTTATTTAATTATTTTTTTTCTGATAACCAAGACTAGTCACGACATTCTCCCAAGAAAGCTGTAACATCACATATATATATATATATATATATATATATATATAATTAAGTGTAGCTTAAAGGAATTGAAATGACTACTTATATCACCAAGGTGTACGTTTTTTTTATGGTATCTCATCTGTTGGGAACTCTTCAGTTAAGGGTGTTTGGCTGGGAGTAGTCTTAGGATCGGTGACTTTATGGGAAATATTCCTAAACAGCATGTGAGGGAGGACGAAACACGCTGGAAAGATTCGTGGTGATTTGAGGGGCTAGTCAGCAATCGTTGAAGCACTTATCGATAATGTCCGCGATCCAGAAGGGACTAGGGCATACCTTACAAAAACAAAAATAAATTAAGGGGAAGTGTAAGCAATTGATATAGTGGCTACAAATTTGATCTTTTTTGAGATTATATATACTTGGTGGCAACAGTTGATGCTTGATGGCTTGATATGCAGTGACCTTTTCCTACAAGATCTTACAATGATTGTAAGTAGTATGGGGCAAATTAAAGGTTTTCCAGTATTTTACTTTGATCTCTCTTAATGATATTCCTCGACAATGACAACTTGATTTTTTTGCTTCCAATGAATAAACATAATTAAAAATATTTGATTATTATATGTCACCCCTAGCTATGGATATCAGGCAACCCTTTCATTAACTAAACTATGCACTATCACATAAATAATTAGTAATAAAAAAGTAAAGAAAAATACTAGACTGTAGCTTTCATGATTGATTAGAGAGAATATGGTAGTCTCAAAGTAGGGATGGTTGAGCTAAAAGGATGATATTTGTCAAAGGATTAGGATTTTTATACTATCAAAAAGGTGGTTGCTTCTCATAGTGGGATACTCATACTCCTATAATGTCATACCCCTATATTGTCTCATCTGTGATATAGAAATCATTTTCAAACCCAAGATACATTGCATGCAAAAATAAAATCATATGTACAACAACGTTGATGCTTTTGAAAATTAAAGGCGGCATACATGTATTGAATACGTACCTTTGCCCCTTACTATTCAAATTAAATTTAGGGTTGATTCTTTTTTTATTTATGATAAGTATTGTTGATCAATGCTGAAAGATACTGACGAGTGCTGATCATGTTAATTAATTGCTATTACCATTTAAATTATCTATATAATTAAGGATTAAATTTGATATAAGTTACTATAATCTAATTTTGGAAAAAAATATTATAATTTTCTTATCTTATCTCTGGAGATTCGCAATTATGATTTTTTTATAATCATTAATGTCAAATGCATAATCTTTTCTTTTATTAAAAGTAAAAATATTAATTCATTTATATATATAACATTTCTTTTTACAATGGAATAATTGGTAAGTTTGTATAAATAATCACAATTATGCAAATAAAATCTCCATGAGGCACTGAATTTTAAGGTATTTCTACTTGGTGTGTTTTAATTTGTTTTCATGTTTTATGAATATATAGTTGCAATAGCTAATTGATCATTAGGGCTGTTAAAATTTCGGGTTTGGGTCAATCCGGGTTTGGACAAATCGTACATCGGACAAAAATTTAATGTTTGATTGTCTGATTTCTGAATTCTCCGATACTCGAATTGTACGTATAGGTAATTAAAAGTCAACCCAACTTCACTCACAAAATGGGTGTGGACATTGTCTTTCAAAATTCGAACAACCCGAAGCTAGTTATCCTTACCAGAAATCAACTCGATTTCAAATCGGACAACGACTGGTTGACTAATTTTCAAATTCGGACTAAGTTTTGGTGACCATACCTGATCTTTCCCGATTTCAGACAAAATCAGATTATCGGATCAATCAAAATTTTCCGGGCCTACATAGCGTGTTCTCTTCAACAATATTTTTGAATTTTAACTTTATATGCTTTAAATAAATATCTATATAATTAACAACCATGTTTGGATTCACATAATGCCCCTATATCTTTCTATCTATGTATATATAGATAGATGTATGGTTGTTAACTTTAGGTTTTAATTTTGCCAAGTTATTGAATAATCATACAAATAGATGGTTAGGCTATTCAATGGTGTGGACCAGAATTAGCTAAAAAGAAATTATCCCAAACTTAGTTTGGTCACTGTCTTGGGTTAGAGGCCAGACACATGATGATGCTTCTACTAACTAATGATGCTGGGCCCCCTTCCTTTTACTTGTCTACCCTTTTTAAGGGAAATTAGGTTCACACACAACTAGCTAGCTCTTTTTGACAGCTTCAACCCACCCCCACCCTTTAATAAGTATTATTAACTACTTAGTAGGAAAATTGGATTTAAATAGTCTGAACTCTGGGTCATAGTAGACTAATATGAATTTTAGATTTGATTCTAAATAATCTGAACTTTGACCTCCTTGAATTCTAGTAGCACGCCAACGAGTTAAGTTGAACTTAACTCGGTGGCGGGACGACGTGGCAGTGGAGGCAAATGCCTGGGCTTTTTAGTTGTGTCATGTCAGCTTACTATTGTCGTCCCGCCGCCGAGTTAAGTTGATAATCCAATGGGACCAAAGTTCAGATTATTTAGAATTAAATCTAAAGTTTAGATTATTTAGTATATTATGGCCCAAAGTTTAGATTATTTAAATCCAATTTCTTATTAGCTATCTCAATATGAGATGGAGGCTAAATTTTGAAAGCTAATTATTTTCCTTCATTTTTGCTTGAAAAGTTTTTGGAACTAAATTATGAAACATTTTATATCCATCTTGCTAAACTTGTGAATGAAAATGAATATAAGAATGTATTGGTCATCACTCATCGATTCAATTTGCATGTCCACTCCACTGCCTACAATCTATATACAATTCCGTTTCTTTCCTTTTCAGGATTAAAATTTCTGATATTAATACACAAATTAAGTAGAAACAAATTCTCTCATACCACTCCAAAATAAATTTTGATACTACTTGCTTTCTATAATTGATATTACCTATTTTTCAGGTAATTGATTGCTGCTACCCAGAAGACTTTTCCAGGGTCTCTATAGCAGTAGATATTCAACATAATTTCATGTTGATTTTGCTGGCACAAAAGTATGGTAAGTAGAACCAGGGTAATTAAGGTTCAATAGTATAGTTAGATTGGGTAGGTATTGATAGTTGATGTAGAAATTGTAGATGATTTAGATGTAGGTAGAAAAATATATATTTTTTATTTCTTAAGTTTTTAAGTTTCTTAAAGTTTAATTTTTTTTAAAAAAATTCATTTGTTAAATGTTTTTAATTTTATATTTTTAAAATTAAACTTTTTATCATTTTATTTTTTAAAAAATAACTTTAAAAAGTTAAAAATTAAGAAAATAAAATTCCAAAAATTTTTAAAAAAATGATTATAAGTAGATAGATTGAGGAATTTTAAATAGAATATGTAATGTAAGTAGAAATAAAGTAAAATAAATAGATTTTATAAATACTCCATTTCCTTTGATGTATTTTCATTTATCTCATATTTACCTTCCACAAATACATTGCCGAAACATGGAATATTATAATCCTCCATTTCCCATGATGTGTTTTGTTTTGCCGAAATTTAATATAGGTGTTGAGTTTTTTTATTTTTTTTTTTTTTTTTTTTTTTTTTTTTTTTTTTGGTATTTGAATAGTGTTATACGAGCCATGGTCGAAGTTAATGCGTGTTTTTGTTTTTCCGATTAGTAGGGCTCAAGCCCAGCTTAGATATCCAAAGTGCCAAAGCATATGGGCCGCCAAAGAGAAACAAATACAACACCCAATTATTGGGCTACATGTCACCACAATTGAAAAAAACAAAGCTAGCCCAATGAGCCCATATAACCCAAAACAAAATTCTTGCTCTATTATCCTAACAAATACAATGCTGGTGGCTTGGAATTTTCTTGCTTATGTTTCAGACGTATATGGAATTCCATAATTTCATGCAAAAAATGACAGGAAAGTATTCTTCATTTTGTGAAACTATTTTTTGGCCTCTAGGTTTTTTTCAATACTCTTTTCATTCTTTTTTATCTGTCATTTACGGTTTTTAGTGTCAATATTTCATCAATAATTTTTAATATAAAATTTTTACAAAATTATAATATTATACTTTTTTAATAGTATTTTTTATTACGAATCTAATGACATCAATTTTGTATGATAAATCATTACACAAATTAAGATATTAACTGTCAAAGTTTTTAACACAATTTCCTAGGCGACAGATAAATAAAAACGGAGGTAGTACATTTTAAGGTACCTTACAATTTAAGTTAGTAATTGTTAGGTGACAAATTCGGTGGTTTAAGCATGTTTCTGATGAGGTTACATAGCCTATCGGTTTTTGAGTATTGGCGTTCGCCGACAATAAATATTTTTCAGCAATTTTCCACCAAAACTTTGCCAAAACCATGTTCAAATCACTGAATTTGTCACCTAACAATTGTTACCTCAAATTATATGGTACTTTAAAATGTATTCCACAAAAATGGGGACCTAAAGTTAGGTTTCACAAAAGGAGGATTACCATCCAACTGTTTTTTGTCATTCCAATTGTTGTCCAAGGTATTTTAAAATGTATTCTACAATAATTCATGTTCAATGAACGGTCACAAATTTTGCTTAGCAAACAAGTTTAATTATTATAAGATGTGAGGAAAAGAATTGAACTAATGTAATCCTTGAAGGCGATTCCACCAATATGATGTTGAAGAAATAAGAAGTGGTTCTTTTCAAAGTTGGCTTGTTCATTAGCAGTATTCTTACTTAGCAAACAAGTTTAATTATTGTTTATTTTCGCATTTAGAAGATTAGAAAATATGATCTTGCTCACACCTTGGCCCCCACTATCAACCTATTGAGTTAGGGACCAGATATTGGGTGTACGTACTTTAATTTGTGCCTCAGCCTATTTCCGCTCTTATTATCGAAGATGATTGTCAGATTGTTTTATGTATGCAAAAAATTTCTGATAGTTTTAACTTTTTAGATTAAAGGAGAAACACACACTTTAATACAATGACAATGACAGCGGTGGATCTAGCCTTTCAAATCAGGGGTGTCCAATACACTATTACACTCATTTGATAAATATATAGCCGATTTTTTTTTTATCCAAAATTATATTAAATTTTACAAAATTTTTTAAGGTCACAGATGATTATAGTCACCCTCACCTTATGTGGATATCCACCACTAAATAAAGGTCAGTAGTTTTGAAATTATTGTGAAAAAGAAAATAAACTCTAAATATGAGATAGAAAGAGTGCAGAAACAAGAGTGGGTGAAAGCAGTGATATGAATGCATACATTTCAAATAGGCCGTAATTTGGTAATGGTGCTTGTGCAATAAGAGACGAGTAGTAGTGTTAAGCTTATCCAAAGTAACAAAACTTGCCAGGAATAGAGAAAAATGCATGAACCTCCTTAGCATTGTGCATGATTGTTTGTCATAATATATGTCGGCCAATTGCCATTTAGAAAGATACATCATACATGGACCCGACGTAACTCAGGTGCCCTTTTTCCATTCACGTCCTCATCTACACATCATTAATTCCCCATGTTTTTCATACTTCTCTCTCAAATAACTATATATCCAAAGTTTATACACGTGATGGTATGACTTATTGCCACATCATGATTGAGAGATTTTACCGCAAGAATGTGGTAAATTCTCATCTTTAAGGCTGGGTTCGACAGTATCGTTTGGGGTAGTGTTTAGCATTTTGGCCAAGTCAAAACTCTAATTGCATAAATATTAGTGTTCGGTAAGCTAGCGTTTTGAATAGCGTTTATCATTTTAAGGAGCGTTTTGTGAAACGCTAATAAAGTTAACGTTTAGCATTTGGAGTAGCGTTTCATATTTTTCGGTCAAAAAATACCCTTTGAAAATTTTATCTTTGGAAATTATGGATACCTTTTTATGTCAATTTACATTAATCTGTTAATTCAATCGCTAAATTTACCAAACACAATTCTCATTTGAATAGTCATCCGCTGTCCGCTACTTAAAATGCTATCCGCTGCTTAAATCGCTATCCGCTATCTAAAACTCTAATTTTGCCGAACAGGGCCAAAATTATATGCAATTTTTGTATTTTAGGAAATTTTACTGTAAGAATGTGGTAAATTTTCATCTTTAAATTATATGCAGTTTTTGTATTTATCCTTGTAATTTTTAACATCTATTTGTTCACTTTCTATTTTTATAAATAATTTTTATCCGTCCTCATTCCCCTACTTTCTAAACAAGCATTATTTTTCTCTATTTTTTGATGAGGTGTCAACATATCAATATTTTTGGTTGTTTTTGTCAAAAATATCCTTTGCCTCAAAAATTTGCTGGGAGGTATCATACATTCTTAATTAACAACTGACCACTGGGGGACCACATTTTTTTAATGTACTCAAAGGGGGGACAAAGTTATCAAACAAATGGCCCCCAGGTGACTTTCCGGCCATTCATAGCCGGAATCTTTGAAAATACTAAAAAGCCCTTGGGGATGGTTGTGAAAAGACCATATTAATTGCCCTTATTTTTTCCCGCTCAAAAAAAAAGAAGGCTTGTCCATTTCCTTCTTCAAACCCAGTTCGCCATGAAGAAGCAGAAGATCTCGACAATGGCGGAAATCACCACCAACAACTACAGCAAGAACCCTTCCGATCTTCTAAGCGAAGAAATCATCTTCACAATCCTCGACTTCCTTGAATCCAACCCCCACGACGCTAAATCCTTCTCATTGGTTTGCAAATCCTTCTACATCATCGAATCCAAGCACCGTAAAACCCTCAAACCCTTACGCCCCGACCACCTCCCCTCAATCCTCAATCACTACCCTCACATCTCACATCTCAATCTCACCCTCTGCCCTTGAATCGCTGACGCCGCCCTCGCCGACGACGCGCTCCGGCGTGTGGTCTTGTCCAGGTCGAGGTTCTTCACTGGAGTCGGCGTGGTGGCGTTGGTGGCGGGTTGCCGGAAGACAGAGCTGGATCTGTCCAATGCGACGGAGCTCCGGGACCTGGCGGCGTCTGCGTGGCGGAGGCGAAGAATTTGGAGAGGTTGTGGTTAGGGAGGTGTAAGCTCATCACAGATATTGGGATTGGGTGTATTGCGGTTGGGTGCCCTAAATTGAAGCTAATCAGTTTGAAATGGTGTTTGGGAATTGATTGTTATTAAATGCATTGTTTAAAAAAAAGGGGGGAATTCCTGTTTTTGGGGATTGTAATTTTGGAAGGAGTGTCTTTTTCTTTGAAAACTATTAATTAGCTGCAAAAACCTATGATTATATGATGTTTGCTGATCATTGATGTTGGTGCATGTTTCTGCTTGAGAGATGTATTCAAAGATTGTCCAATTTGATTGAGAGACAGCAGAAAGAAGATGGAAGTTGAGATGGAGAAGATGACTTTAGTTAAATAAGAAAAGATTTGGAGCCAATGAAGGGTAGTATCGGAATTCCATAAAGCAATTTTAAAGAAATTCTCACTTAACTCAATTGTCGCCGGATTCCGGTGAAAATTGGCCGGAAAGTCACCTGGGAGTCATTTGTTTGAGGACTTGGTCCCCTTTGAGTGCATTAAAAAAATGTGGTCCCCCAAGAGTCAGTTGTTAAGAATGTATGACACCTCCTAACAAATTTTTGCTTTTTTCTCACACTTAATTAGTTGATAAAGCAAATTTATCTTACTTTTGAATTTTATTATGATATTTATTTGTCATTTTTATAGAATTCCATCCAAGAAAGTAGGCTATTAATATTTAGGCTGTGTTCGGCAGTAGCGTTTGGGGTAGCGTTTAGCGTTTTGATCAAGTCAAAACTCTAATTGCGTAAATATTAGTGTTCGGTAAGCTAGTGTTTTGAGGAGCGTTTAGCGTTTTAAGGAGCGTTTTGTGAAACGCTAATGAAGTTAACGTTTAGCGTTTGGGGTATAGCGTTTAATATTTTTCGGTCAAAAAATACCCTTATAAAATTTTATCTTTCAAATTATTCATATCCTTTTATGTCAATTCACACTAATATGTTAATTAATCCGCTAAATTTACCAAACACAATTTTCATTTGAACAGTCATCCGTTATCCGCTACTTAAACCGCTATCCGCTGCTTAAACCGCTATCCGCTACATAAACCTCTATTCGTTACCTAAAGCACTAATTTTACCGAACAGGGCCTTAATAACCATACTCATCCATTTAGATAATTATTTTCACCAATCGTAAGCATTGTCTTGTTAGCATCTCATCAAAAAAATAAAGGAATCAAGTAATAAGAGTTGATTCGCGACATGTAAGGACAAAAAAATTAATGTCAAAATCACGGATAATAAATATGAAAATCCCTAATTTATACTCTCTTTATTCTAAGATTGCTTTTTAAATCAATGAACTTTAATTTATTTATACTTCATAACAAGGTGGTTTTCAATTTCCTATCAAACTATTGTTGGGCTTGCAGGAGTACTAGAGTAGAGTGGATATAAATTTTGATAAATTTAGATAAATTTTGGTAAATTAAGTTAATCTATTCAAATTTATTGAAATTATCAAATCACATATTTACCTTATACTTAAAGGTTTTGCTATGAAATCATATATGTACCTATCCTTAGAGCTATTGCTATGAATAATTTAAGAAATTTTTGAGATAATGAATTTGTACAATTGCCTTGAAATTCTCATATATTTTTTTTAACTGTATAAAATTCTCATAATTTCAAATGATGTACATTTTAGTTAACTGTTGTTCCTACAAATGATAACACCTATAATTTGAATCCTTTGTGTGGGGCTTATACATTTACATTGAATTTTTAGCAAATATGAAAAACGAAATATTAGGAAAAAATATTGGAAAAAAGTTAGAATAATACTAAAAATGGGAGACCCTTTTATCTGTAAATAGTAACTTTATAAAACCGTAGTTTAAACAAAAGAATTATATATTTAGATTTAATGAAGCCATGAAGGTCAGAGTTAATATTTATTAGGCATACATGAAAACCTTAAGTCTCTTTTAATAAGAAAACTGGATTCTAATAATCCCTACTTTCACCAATTGTATAGCGGTAATCTCTACTTTCATTTTGGATTCTGGTGGTTCAAAAAAAAATTGAATTGTAGTGGTACCAAATCCACCTTCACATTCTTTTTATTTTTTTCATTCATGCCTCATGTTGTTTTTTTTTTCATTAATACCCCACAAAGGTAATAAAGTGTAGTTACTAAAATAATTTTTAAATTATTCTTTTGAGAATCTGAGCAATTATTATGATTTTTTAAAAGGAAAAAAACTGGAAAATATCGTAAAAAAAAGAAAAAATTAGGAGAGACGCCGTAAATTCATTAAAGATCGTGGTAAAGTGTTATATTAAGTTTTGAATCAGTTAATGCAACTCAAAATCTATGATATTTAGAGTATACTCTCGGCGGTGTCCCACAAGAATCTAATATTTTTTTGGACTTCCAGAATCCATAAAAAAAAGTAGAAATTATTGTTATATATAATTGATGAAAGTAGCTATTATTAGAAGTCAATTATCCTATATTAATATTCCATTTCAATATTACAATTAATTTTCCAAGTAGTGAAGAAATTTCATGGCGTGCGTGGCCAAGGATTGATTGAATCCTCCCTATTGTGAGGACGAGGATCATTATGATTGCTGCTGGTAATCAAAATGCCACTGCATCAATTTGAAAAAGTCCAATGGCCTGTGTTAACTAGAAACATTCAGAAATGGAAGCAAATAATAAATGACTATGAATTAGTGTTTGGTGTGCTTATTCAAGCCAAAGCAACAACCATATAGAAGTCAAGCTATTTTTATTATCACCATTGGTCAATGACAGCTAGCCTAATTAAAGCTAGCCTTATTATTATTATTATTATTATTATTATTATTATTATTATTATTATTATTATGATGTTTATGAAATAAATGTTTGAAACAAAACTATAGATCGTTAGTTATTAAATTTAATTATAATCGAGAACCCTATGCATTAATTTTATTAAAATCATGTTATTTATTTTTCATATGTATTGATGATATAATAAGAAGAATTATTTGATACTTTTGCAATTTAGAGATACTAGTTCCAATTGACTAAAATTTTTGGTAGTGAACGATTTTTAAAATTTTCTGTCAATCGAAACCAGTCTTTCTAGATTGTAAAATTTAGGGTAAGACTGTTATATCCGATCCCTGTATAGTATATGGCGAGATTTTGGAGTATTGGTTTTGACCTGTTTTTTAAACTACCAATGTACTTAAAATACTTCATTAATTCTTTTCATGAATCTCATAGTTACACCCCATCAAAACACCATAAACTTACATATTATAATCCAACCACACCTCTCTAAATTTGTAATTTTAGCTTTGAATTCTCCTTAAATAATTGAGTTTAATATTCGTCAAAAATCTATAATTTTAACCCACAAAATAAAGTTAAAAGGGCATCCAAATTTTTTGGATAATATATATATATATATATATATATATATATATATATATGTGTGTGTGTGTGTGTGTCGTAAATATTAACATATAAAACCAATTATTCCCTGATGGTTAAGATGTTAGTACGTATACAACAATCTAGAAAGATGTAGGAGATATCAAACTATCCTGAAATTCTTAATTCTAAACCTTTTGAAGAACTTATTTTGAATTGACTCTATAAACAAAATAATTTTTGATAAATAAAAGTATTTTATTTAAGATTGGTCTAAACTTTTTGAAAGAACTTATTTGAATTGGTTTTATATAGAAAATCATTTACATAAATAAAAATTATTTTGTTAAGATTGGTCTAAATAAAAATGAAGGGAAAAGATTGGTCTGTTCTATTGAGTACACCCTCAAAGCTAGCTCCAGTTTATAATCTACTAATTAACAATTCACAATGGTTCAGGAAACAACTAATTACCAATAAAACAAGTGAGAAATTAAGAACAAAGAACCATGCATGAGAATATCGAATCTCGTTGGCTACTACGTAAACGGTCTGAGAAGGGTTATGCTTGTTTATCGGGTTATTTGCATTTTGGATTTCGAAATATAGAGGTATTTATTTTCTGAACTCTTGGTTTTCATTATTTATTTTTGGGATCCTAAAGTTTATGGGTTGAATAAAAAGTACCTCAAAGTTTGTTGGTTGAAAAAAAGGTCCATGTACTATTTTTCTTTTTCTTCCCATGTTTGAATATATCTCCCAATTAGCGCCAAATTTCAGAACTAAGGTTAAAACTAAGATTACAGTTGTAATACACCTCTCTTATTCATGTCGAAACTACTTATACCCTGGGTACTTCAGGGTCTAATTAGTTTTGACATGAATAAGAAAGGTGTATTATAACTTTAATATTAATTTTAACATTACTCCTAAACACGTAGAAAAGTCAAGTGAGAGGTGAGAGATTGTTGGGAGGATGTTTTGTTTTGGCTTTTCTAAGGGAGGCTCTTGAAAAGTGAAAACCCTAGAATATGGGAGGACAAAATTACCCCCGCCGCACTGTAGCAATCTATAGTAGTCATTTGCGTTTTTTAAATGTTATAGATTATAGATATAGATATAGATATAGATTATAGATTATAGATTATAGATTATAGATTTTCTTGTGTTTATATTTTTCAGATATATCTAGGCCGGTCACTTAACTACTTGTTGCTTGAAACACATAGGTAGGGATGGCAGTAAGTTTTGGACATGACCCGACTCGTCCGGACCCAACCCATTTAGGCAAGTTTGGGTCCAAAAAAATTGGACCCATTGAGTCCGAGTCGGGTCTGGGTCCACTAAAAATTTGGCGTATCCGTGTTCGGATCTAGGCACGGACCCGTGGACCCGACCCATGAACCCATCAAATTATATATATATATATATATATATGTGTGTGTGTGTGTGTGTGTAATGAAAACCCTAAACCCAGTGTACGTATTTGTATTCTTAGAGTTATATCGTGTGATAATCATGAACTTTTGTGTGTGTGTGTGTGTGTTTTTTTTTTTTTTTTTTGCGTTTTAAGTTATATAGTTATATTCTTAGAGTTGATGTCTTGATGACTTTTGTAATGTTTTTATTTTGAACTTAGCTCATAGCCTTGTACATTGAACTAGATGTTTTTATTGTGTTGAAAATATGTGTATTTAAATAGAATAGTTATTATTATACAATTGTGCGCATATAAAATTAACTCGGAAAATTGATAAATTCAGTTAAAAAATACATAAGAGTGTTGGACCCATTAAGAAAATGCGATGAACTGGTGGACCCATGGAACCGGAAGGTTTGGGTCTGGGTCCGAGTTTTTGAGACCTACCGGATCCCGAGTCGGGTCTAGGTCCAAAAGGTTGGTCTGGACCCGACCCAATCCCGGCCTATTGTCATCCCTACACATAAGTATAGACTATAGAGTTATATTTATCTCTTATTCTCTCGTTCCCTTAGTTTACCATGTGTTTTTACAAATGATTTTCAAAATTGTTTTTAGTTTTCAAATTATTGTCTGCTGAAATCAATCTCTTCATGTATTTTCGTAAATAGGTTAAAAGTTGTCTACATTTAAATCCTCAAACCACGCATTAACAAGGATACACTAGATATAGGCCATGTTCGACAAAATTAGTGTTTTAGGTAGCGGATAGAGGTTTATGTAGTGGATAGCGGTTTAAGCAGCGGATAGCGGTTTAAGTAGCGGATAGCGGATTACTATTCAAATTAAAATTGTGTTCGGTAAATTTAGCGGTTGAATTAACAGATTAATGTGAATTGACATAAAAGGATATGAATAATTTTGAAAGATAAAATTTTCAAAGGGTATTTTTCGACCGAAAAATATGAAACGCTATACCCCAAACGTAACGTTAAACGTTAACTTTATTAGCATTCCACAAAACGCTCCTTAAAACGTTAAACGCTCTTCAAAATGTTAGCTTACCGAACACTAATATTTACGCAAATAGAGTTTTGACTTGGTCAAGATGCTAAACGCTACCCCAAACGCTATTGCCGAACACAACCATATATATTGTAATGTTATTATGTTACCGATCGATGATAATAATAATAATAATAATAATAATAATAATAATAATAATAATAATAATAATAATAATAATAATGCAACAACCACCGAGCAGCAATGACAACGACAGCGAAATAATTTTGGAGTCATGTTTTCCAAATTAACCATCAATAATGGGTAAAGCCTACAATTCACAACATGCATGTGAAAGTTTGGTTGGCGATCTTCGTAAAGGTAACTTTGCATTGCTGCATCCTAAATTAATACTCCCTCTCTTCAATATTAATTGTCATAATTTTGACTTTTACAGTTCTCAATATCACTGCTTAATTGATAACTTCTTATATGATATGTTATTAATAATTACAATATTATATTTTTATAATAGTATTTTTCGTTACGAATTTAATGATGGTAATTTTATATAGGAATTAGCAATTTATTGTATATATTGAAAAATTTAATGTTAAAATTTTTAAAATTTAACTATACAATTTTTAAAGAGGACAATTAATATGAAACAGAGGGAATATATTACAAGAAAAATATCTTCAACTAATTAAAACATGAGATATCCACGACCTACCCAAAAAAGCTTTAATTGAATTTTTTGGTGAAAATTAAATAGCTTCAATTGGAATAGAAAATATTTAAAATAAATAAAATATTGCAACAGTTCCCCTTAGTAGAAGTGTTTCAGATATGCATATTTTCCACAGTGTTACAATTTTTTAATGACATACCTAAAATATAATATAAACTATAGTTTCATAGACTCAATAGCCAATGTAACAATTTAAGCATAGAATTAGTGTTATTGTTATTATTAATTTAATTAATTAGAAAATCATGATAGCATTAATTGAGACTGTCAAATATAATTACAATTAAAATACATTTAGTGAAATAAATTATGATTAAAACAAGTATAACAAAATATAATTAAATATACATATATTGGGTATTACATCTAAAATCAAAGTAGAGGAGATTTTAGTCTCAATTTTGATTTTAATTAAGAAAAAATTATGTTTAATTTTGTCTCAGATAACTATCACTGATCGGTATTATTATTATTATAACTAGTTGGAAAATGTTGATATTATTAATTATGATTAAAATTTAAACACAATTTTTCTTAATTCAAATTAAAAGTAAGTAAAAACTAATTATAATTAAATAAAGGTTAGCTTTTTCCAAATTGTTTGTTACCGTTAGTTGGATTGAGTATAAAAACAAGTTGTTGGAAAAAAAAAGAGTATAAAAACAAATATTATTTTCGGTAGGAGTTAAATAATACTATAATAGTGTTGCATTGGCAAGGTAATATAAATGTTAAATTTTGAAGGCGAGGTAAAGAAAAATTAATGTGATTATTCTCAATAAGGACATATTTAAGAACAAACCCCTCACTGTGCAACTTTTATCCGATTTGTAAATTATGATATTTTCTCAAATTTTATGGGATGACCAAATATTTGAGTCATTGTCTAAGATTTGTAAATTACTACTATCATGTATTCTTGTAAGATATATGTGTGTGTGTAATGATAGTAACATATTGTTATATTAATTAAAGAATTTTCATCAAAGTATTTCAAAATTTGATTGATATAAAATGAAATTTAGCTAAGAAAATAAGGAGGGGTGTCAATTTATTTAAACTTAAGGGTCCGTTTGGACCTAAGAAAACAGGATGGAAAAAAAATCTCATAGAAAAAAAAATTAGGAGGAAAAAATTTTGGGGGTAAAGTAAATTTCTTTCTCTTGTTTGGTTCAAGTAAAATTTTGAAGGAAAAAAATTGATTTTCTATTCAACTTTCTTTTCCTTGTTTGGTTTGAAGAAAAATATATGGAAAAAAAATTTGCATGAAACTTTTAAATGTCAAGCTTCATTTTTCTAGATTATATGACGTGATTTGGAGGAGGGGGGGAGAGAGAGAGAGAGAGAGAGAGAGAGAGAGCGACCGAGAGAGAGAAAAGAGAGAGAGAGAGAGAGAGAGAGAGAGAGAGAGAGAGAGAGAAGAGATTTAGAGAGAGAGAGAGCGACCGAGAGATAGAAAAGAGAGTTAGAGAGAGAGAGAGAGAGAGAGAGAGAGAAGAGAGTCAGAG
The DNA here is from genome assembly GCA_029582165.1 of Portulaca oleracea. NCBI lineage: Eukaryota > Viridiplantae > Streptophyta > Magnoliopsida > Caryophyllales > Portulacaceae > Portulaca > Portulaca oleracea. The sequence continues at coordinate 46,085,689 of CM055871.1, read as the reverse complement.
AGAGAGAGAGAGAGAGAGAAGAGTGTTAGAGAGAGAGAGAGAGAGAGAGAGAGAGAGAGAGAGAGAGAGAGAGAGCGAGAGAGAAGAAAGAGAAGAGACTTAGAGAGAAAGAAGCGAGAGAAAGAGGGAAGAGAGTTAGAGAGAGAGAAAGAGAGAAGAGAGAAGAGAGAGAGAGAGAGAGATAGAGAGAGAGAGAGGGGGGGAGAGAGGAGATTTAGAGAGATAGAGAGAGAAGAAAGTTAGAGAGAGAGAGAAGAGAGAAGAGAGAGAGAGAGAGGGGGGGGAGAGAAGAAAGTTAGAGAGAGAGAGAAAAAAAAAAGAGAGTTAGAGAGAGAGAGAGAAGAAAGTTAGAGAGAGAGAGAGAGAGAGAGGTGAGTTAGAGAGAGGATGAAAAGAAAGGTTGGCTTAGATCCAAAATTTTTCTCCCAATTTTCCTTTCATTTTTGAAGGGAAAATTTTTTATTCATTGTTACTCCAAATTTTCCATGCAATTTTCCAACTATTTTTTTCCATTCTTTTTTATTCAATCCAAACAATGGAAAGATTCTCATTTTCCAAAATAATTTTTTTTCCATGCTATTTTCCAAGGTCCAAATGGACCCTAAGTAATTACCAATCATAATCTACTATATTTCCTTGGCCACAGTATTTCTCACTTTAATTATTTTTGTTTCACAATATGTGTAACCTTATATTGATCACAATAGCTATTTTAATAATTTTACGTCTAATAATAAAATTTTAAAGTATGTTATTAGAAAAAAAATGTTATTTTAATGTCATCCTATTAGCGTTAAACAACTAATAATATAAAGGGCAGCGAGTAATCATAATTCTTATTAGTCTTTGAAAATGTGCTCCATGCATAATATAATGTATTGTAGATCTACAATTCTACAAGACTACATGAAGCTACCAAAAGGCAAAGGAAAAGCACAGAATCGATAGGATCCTCCCCATCAGTCAGTCAAACCCCCCAAAAAAAATAATGAATCTTGATTCAATGAGGCAACCAATGTCGGCACCTAAACGCTAAATCTGCAATTTTTTAAAGAATGGGGTAGAAAATAAAAAGGGCAATGAATTCCTTTTTTATAGATTTAAAAAAACTTTTTTTTAAGGAATATTCTATCGTAGTTGAAAATTTTTACAGAATATACCTTTAAGAATGGGGGTAGAAAATTTTTTCAACTATACTAGTTGAAATGTATAATTACCCTACAATATATATCTTTAAAAATCTTGAAATTAATACATATTGATTAAATAATTTATTACAATAAGTAATTATATGTGTTGAAATATAATCTTTTACAGAATTTAATATTTCAAGAATATTGTACCAAAATTGATTTTTTAAACTATTATAATTAAAACGCGCAAATGTCACTAATTTTACTATTAAAAAAAATCAAAACTAAAATATGTTGATGAAAATAATTTATTCCAATAACTAATCCTATCTAATAAAACATACTACATCCGTCTCATTATATTTATCCATCTACCTAACTTGAGAAGATCAATGTATATTAGGAATTGAGGTAAAAAAATTGTAATTTACCCAAATTACCCCTACTTTAATTGAAGATAATAATTGTTGGAATTGTAAAAACTGATAAATGAATTTATTAATTAGGAGTAAAAAAGAAATTACAGTTGTTAGAATTGTAAATGAGACAAATATTTTGAGATAAAAAAGTTAGGTAAAATAACAAATACTTTAGGATAGAGGTACTAAATTTTTTTTAGGCCGTGTTCTTTTATGCGGTATTTTGCGGAATGGCGTGGTGGAATTGTGGTATGTTATTAGTATGTGGGGTAGGTGAGGAGAGAGAATGTAAAAAGTATAGGAGAAATTGAGAAAAGTAAGGAGAGAGAAAGGTGAGGAGAGAGAAAAGTAATGATTTGCGGTAAAATGCGGTGGTTGTGGCAAGTTGCGGTAGGCTGTGGCACTGTAGTTTGCCAACCACAGAAAAGAACACGGCCTTAATACATGTGATTTATTTTTAATAAATTAATAATTATGAAATTTTCAACTGTGTTAATTACTACATCCGTCCCAAAATATTTGTCCATTTACCTAACTTTTTGGTCCCAAAATATTTGTCACATTTACAATCCCAACAATTGTAATTTCATTTCTACCCCTAATTAATAAATTCATTTATCACTTTTTACAATGTCAACAACTAAATTTACAATCTTCAATTAAAGTAGGGATAGTTAAGATAAATTACTAAATTTTCACATTAATTCTCAATATGCATCGATGTTCTCGAGTTAGATAAATGAACAAATATAATAGTATGGAGGTAATAGTTGAATTTTTTTATAGACTATTTCCAAGTTCATAATAATTGTGCATTTGGATAGCCCCTTCCTGCTGGGAACAGGGAACCTGAGGCTGATCTGGCGACTTTCTCGTAACCCCCAAAATCACAAATTTCTTAATGCGGTAGGACTTCCAAAAAGTCAAAACCGCGCCGCATCCTACTGTATTTTCCTGTCCGATCTCTGTTCTCTTTTGGCCCCTTCTAAAAGTTCTTACTCACTCTAGACACGCATTTATAATTCTTTTTTTAGAAATGTTCATAGAAGTCGTAGAATGGTTTCTTTTTTCAAGGTAACGGCAGATTTGATAAATTTCATATGATTAGTTGAATTTTTTTTTGAAAACATTAGAAAATTTTAAAAGAAATTATAAAATATATAATAAATACTTTTCCATTAAAAACAAATACTTGTATTATATATTATCCAAAAATATTCAATCCTTTCTAAAAGTATTTACATATGGTTAAAATTTTCTCGATCAAACATTGCGGAATTTACCCTGCTGACCCTTATTGTTAGAGAAAACATAGAGAAATCAATCTCTTTTGTAATGTAGGATAGAAAGTGAGTAGAAAAGGGTGGGGAAAGTTGGGATATTGTTTCATAAGTCATATCAATTACATCATTTAAATATATAAATTTTTATTTATGTAGTTTATAATTTTTAACAAGGTAGTGAGTAAAACAGGTGATATCAGTTATATAATTTATTAAATATATAATTTTTAAATATGTATTATATAAGGTAATTAAGGTCATGTTCTTTATTTTGTGCGGTTGGTAAGATGCGGAAATAGTGCAATGTGGTGAAATTGTGGAAAGTGCGGTGAGGTGTATAATGATATGGTGAAATTTGTGGAAAGTGTGGTTGATATGATTGGTGCGGAGAAAGAATATGAAAGGTAGATGAGAAAAGTGAAGATATATATTGATAATGATTGTGGTAAAATGTGTTAAAGTGTGAAAGAATATTAAGTCGTATGGTGAATTGTAGTACCGCACCGCACAATATAACAGGGCTTATATGGAACGGAGGGAGCTAGTTTGATAAGATCGTTAGATCGATGTACGTAATGAAAATTTAATTTTGATTAAGAAAGAAAAACTATCCTCAAAATTGAATTAAAACACATTTAACCCTCGTTCTTTTATGCGGTTGATTGGTTGCGGTTCCACATCGCACCACAACTTTCCATATTCCACTACAACCCACCACAATCCATCACAATCTACCACAACCCACCAAAATTTACTTTTTTAATTTTACTTTATCTTTTTATTAAAAATTAAACTTTTCCCAACCCACCATAATCCACCACATTTCTTCCTCACTGCACAACCAACCGCAACCAACCGTATAAAAGAACGGGGCCTTAATGTGTTAATTAACATTAATGAAATTTATACATAAGTTAATAACATCAAAAAATTGCAAATACAAAAGAAATAGTATAAGTTCATTGATATCAATATTCATTTCAGAACATCAATTATAATCATATAAAAATAATCAAAACATAAATATCAATGTAAAATATTAAACTTTTTTACTACTTTGTAATATTATTTAAATAACTGAAAGAAAAATTAATAGATAAATTTAATACGTGATGATGCATAATATTTAAAAGGACCATGATACACATCTTGCCTCAAGATGGTTAATAACCATCTTGATTTATCTATATTTTACATTTTGTTAACTTTTAATAATATTTTCTCTAATAATTATGTATATTTATCAACTACAAGAGTATAATATTTATTTGCTAGGTCAAAAAATATAAATAATAGCTAATTTTATCAATTATAGTAAAAAATGAACATTATATGCATAGTTTTATATTTATGAAAAAATATAAATAAATATTTTTATATTGTTTATAGTTATAACAACCCTCAAAGTAATGAAAAATACCTTTATAATGATTTAAATATACTTACATTTAATTTTATGAGTGATTTAGGTGAGAAGCAAGATGGTTAAGAACCATCTGTTAATCATTTTGCTATTTAAAAAAAATTAAATAGACATTTCATCCATCACTTATAGTATTCTTCAGCAAATCTAATATAATGTAGTAAAAATCCATGGTATATAAAAAAATAAGTCTTTAAACCATATAAACATAAAGTTCTCAAATATATATCATGTAGAGTTGGAATCAATGACCTAAAATTAACTTTATTAAAAGAGAATAATTACTTATCATATTGAAATTCAAAATTTAAGAAATTTTTTGATAAGATAGATATGAAACATGAGCACATACCTTTTTAAATATATCAATTATCTTTTTCATATATTCGTATCATTATCCTCTATATTCTTATAGAAATATATGATTAATTGTTATGTTACTACAAGTTGTAATTTTCAAAGTTTAATTAGAAGCCATCTGACTGTTGATGTTGATTGACAACAAATGATCAGTGATTACACTATTTTGATCATAACTTATGTTTTAAATACTATATAATTATATTCATCAGCATACAAGTATTGAATTAGTCCTCTAATACAACTTTACGTTTATTAAATTTTAATCAATTTCATGGTCAAATATTCCTTCAATTTCTTTTAGGTAAATGTTAGTTTACTCCATGTTGTTTTTGTTCACTATAATATATTATAAGCAAAATGATAAATATCTTGACGTAAATATATAATCATCTTGAATTTTACCTAAGTCATTCATAAAGTTCAATGTAAGCATATATAAATCATTATCAAGATATATTTTATTACTTTGAGGGTTATATTACAACTTATAAATAATTTTAAAATAATTAGTTATTTATATTTTTATCATAAATATAATAATATGTATAAAATGTTCATTTATATTATGATTGATAAAATTAGGCTATTTCATATTTTTTTTGACTTAAATAATAAGTATTATACTCTTATAGTTGATATACATAATTATTAGAGAAAATATTATTAAAAGTTTCAAAAATATGAAATATGGACAATTTAAGATGGTTATTAACCATCTTGAGTCAAGATGTGTATCATTATCCTCAAATTCGCTTATGTTAAATATGATAACTAATTTTTTTTATCTTTAATTATTCATCATCTTTCATTATTAATGTAATTTACCTTTACTTATTTTACCTTTACCTATCGTTCAAGATTAATTTTTATAATTTACATAATTTTATATTTTTTCCTAATTTTATCGGTTATCTTAATATTTATTCACTCTCTCCAAAGAGACAATTAGATAGAGACCAAAAGAATAATAGCAATCAATGTGGTAATTATTTTTAAGCCTTTTACATTTGTAATGAAGAAAAAAGTATGCTCGAGTACCAGCCGGTAAGTAATGGTAAAATTTTACAAGATTAGGAAAGAGAATATTCTCTCTCCAAGGAAAATTAAAAAAAGGACTATGATAACCATTTTGACTCAAGATGATTCTTAACCATCCTGAGTTATTCATATTTTACATTTTTGTAACTTTTATTAATATTTTCTTTAATAATTATATATATTTATCAATTATAATAATATAAAACTTATTAGGTAGGTGAAAAAAATATAATAATAGCCTAATTTTATCAATCATAGTAGAAAATCCACATTTTATACATAGTTTTATATTTACGAAATAAACATAAATAAATAATTATTTTTAACTTGTTTATAAGTTGTAGTAACCTTGAAAATAATGAAACGTACATTTAGAATGATTTAAATACACTTACATTTCACTCTATTAGTGATTTTGAAGAAATGCAAGATGGTTAAGAGCCATCTTGTGTCAAAATATTTATCATTTTCGTTAAAAAAATAATAGTAACACAATGTGATTTGGGTATGAACTTACGGAAGAAAAAGTTATATGATCACATGCAAATATACTGATACCCTACTTAAAATATACAGATTAAAACAATGAAAGTAGAGTCTACAAAGTCCTCCTCTTTAATCACCTTGAGCTGTTCAATCAGTTTGAAAAGTCTACCCCAAATTTTCTTTCTTCATTGCATTTAATTTTGTTTAGTTTTTCCCGTGTTTTGACTTACCCATCCTCTTTGAATCTCTCCTTCTCTCTCCTCTATCCTCACACGTATAAAAACCCCCCCAAATCCCAAGCTTCCCCCCATCTCCATTTCATCAAACATTCATCTCCAACTCCAACTACCTTCCTATACATATTTTCTCTCCAGATTCATCAGTTCTTTGTTAAAACTACATCCAAAATTTTGGGCTAATTAACTAAAGATGAACCAGATAGAGCAAGACATCGAGGTGCCCCCATACTTCCTGTGCCCAATCTCCCTCCAGATCATGAAAGACCCAGTTACAGTCTCAACAGGGATCACCTACGAGAGGGAGAACATAGAAAAATGGGTCTTCCTCAACAAGAACACAAGCTGCCCAGTAACCAAACAAGACATCAACACAGAGTTTTTCACACCCAACCACACCCTCCGGAGGCTGATCCAGTCATGGTGCACCCTCCACGCATCCTCCGGCATCGAGCGATTCCCGACCCCCAAACCCCCCGCCACGCACTCCCAGATCATGAAGCTCATCCGGGATGCAGACAGAAACCCAGACATTCAGACCAAAGCCAAGTGCTTGAAGAAGCTCCGATCCATCGCTTCCTACAGCACTGCCAACAGACGATGCTTGGAGTCAGCCGGGGCGGTTGAGTTTCTCTCCAGAGTCATCGTTCAGGACTCTGTTTCCCTGGATCAGGACATGAGTGCTTGTGATGAGGCGTTGGGGATTCTGTCACAACTGAAGGTGTCTAATGAAGAGAGGCTGAAGAAACTGATGGAGCAAACTGAGGGAGCAGGAGCATTGTTTGATTCTTTGAGTAGGGTGATGAGCAGGAGCAACTTTGAGTGCAGAGCTCATGCGGTTCAGCTCATGAAGGGGTTGATCCAGGTGGCCGAACCGGCACAGGCGGCGGCGTTGAAGGTTGATCATCTGACCGAGGTGGTGCAGCTGATCAAGGACCAGGTGTCCCCCCGAGCAACCAGGGCGGCACTCAAGGTGCTCGCCCTGGCTTGTCCCTGGGGGAGGAACCGTGTTCGGGCGGTTGAGGCCGGGGTTGTCCCCGTCCTCGTGGACCTCCTCATGGAGGGTGAGGACAAGCGGTCGAGTGAGATGGCCATGGCCGTGCTTGATCAGGTGTGCGGGTGTGCCGAGGGTAGGGCTGAGCTCCTGGCGCACGGGGCGGGGATAGCCGTGGTTTCGAAGAAGATTCTGAGGGTGTCACACTTTGCGAGTGAAAGAGGGGTCAGGATCCTGGCCTCCATTGCTAAGTTCTCAGGGAGCACGGGCGTGCTGCAGGAGATGGTGCAGCTTGGGGTGGTGACGAAGTTGTGCCTGGTTTTGCAGGTGGATTGTGATGCCAAGACTAAGGAGAGGGCCAGGGAGACGCTTAGGCTGCATGCTAAGACTTGGAGGAGCTCTCCTTGTGCTCCTCATCATGTCCTGTCTTCGTTCTCATGATGGATTGATCGATCATGATGCTAATTACTTACCTACCTTAATTTCATTTTATACGTTAGGAAATTGGTCCAAAAGTGGCCATGAATACAATTCTTTGCTAGGTGTACATACACATTTTGATTCATTCATCGTGAGCAATTGGCTCCAAGATTAATATACACATTTCCAATTATGTTACTACATTCATTAAGAAAATTTGTTCATGCCACAACGTGCAATCGATATATAGTTTTGTTTCTTTCCTTTTAACTTTTCAGGATTGAATTGCTAATGTTAGTATATAAACTTGTTAGAATCAGAGTCAGATGGATTGCTAGTAGTCTCGTTGAAAATAGAGCAATATACATAACAAAAGGAAATATAGGATGATTATGTAAATCGAGGATAATACTCAATAAAGAGATCAAAAAACAAAGATAAAGAGAAAGACAATATTTTTACATAAAAATCCGAATCGTGAAAAAAACCACGAGCGACAAGCCAACAACCAATATCCACTAATAAAAGGGAGATATTAGATCATCTCTAATGGTGAGTCTGAAATCGATTCACTGCTGACATAGCACGGGATGAGAACGGAATGAGGTCGTGTAGGACATTTCATTGGTGAGAATGAAACTCGTCTCACGAGACTCTCGCTGCTAGTTTTGTGAAATGAGTTTGAAAGCGAATTTAAAAAGCTAATATTTTAATCACATTCTTCTCTCCCTCATCCACCTCATTTTTTTTATTAATATAACCAAATTAATTATATTATTAAGTGAGATCGATTTACTTTTTTTAATTAATCTGTGTCAAACTTATGCTCACCATTGGAAAGTGAAAGTTTAATTAGACTAATTAAATAAATTGCGGAAAATAATGGCGAAAATTAAAATAAGACAGGGTGCGACAGTTAGCGTTGTTGTACGTCACCGGCTAGAGTTCTCCAACTCTAGGATTTAACTTCGAATTATTATTATGATGAACTTCTCACAATCTTATAGTCTTCTTTACTCTCAAGATCCCACCACTTAATATCACCTCTCAATTAAGTGTGGGAGAGTTGACCTCTCAGCTCCTAAATCCTCTTCCTAATAATAATTATCTCAACAGTAGTAAGAGAGAATAATGCTCCAAGTGTGATGTTTGCTTGTGTCTTCTTTGGTTATCTTGTCCTCAATGGCCAACGACTCCTGTAGTGCAAGAGGTCGAAGTATCAAGGAGTTAAATGAATGTATCAACTCTTGGTCTCGATATCCAAATGATATGATTCTCGCAAGTTGTCTTTGTAATTCTTTCACCTAATCAATTAGATACGATAATCAAAGAATATTATAAGCACGTGAACAGTATCATATCATTCCATATAAGATAATATGTGACAATAATCAAGCTAAATATTTATCAAGCTAAATCACATTAATTGTTGCCAAAATGATAAATGATTTTGTTCAATGTATTTGGACATTTATTGGTTTTGCATATCTCATTTCATTGAATATTCTCATAATATCAATCAAGTCATACTTCACAATTGTCCACTCAAATACTATGGTAACACATAAAGTAACTTACTTAAATATTGTAGTGTGATATATTTATATAACAAAGTCCAAATAAATATTCTAAAATTAATATATTGGACCATCATAAGTATTATATATGAGTAACATAATAATTAAATCACTTCAATTTCCAACCTCATATATAAGACTAATTTTATCATTTGTTATCATCAAAATCATTACATGTTTCATAGAGCCAACAGAAAGTCAGTTAAATAGAGGGATAAATTTTGACTCTCTTGGTAGGGGTCCACAGATTCCACCTCATCCAACGAGCGCAACTCAAACTCACTGTTGTGTGTGTTCTTACAAAAGGTGAAATTTAATCTCTCATACACTATGACAATCTAGGGATAAATAAGGTGAAAATGTAGAAATAACATCATACCTCCCTCATGGGAGTTTTGAAGGCACTCACATTTGCCACTAATCACAAGCTAGGTGAATAAAGACCTTTATTTATAGGGGTAAATATCCTATCAAAAATGATAAACGTATTCGACAAGACACATATTAAGTGTCTTGTCACTGTATAAAACCTATATATTTGTAAATTAAATTGAAAAAAAAATTACATTTGACTTCTATAACTATAATAATATACATAAATGATATAAAATCACACTTTTATCTATATTTTCAAAAATTCACATAAAGCCGTCTAAAATATGCCCAACGGATGGGGTTCATTCGTTAGGGCATCAATTTTAATTGTTGGCGTAACCAATATATTCCAAGCTTCTTATAATTAATAATTAACAATATCTGTCAAAAAAATTAGGTTTAAAAATGATAATAAGTATTAATTTTATGAGGAGCAAGACACTTAAACAGTGTTTTTCCCTAAGACACGTATCATCACCCATATGCTATATATCTTCCTTAACTTCCACTCCGAATATAACTAGGTTTTAGAAAGCTATTACAATTAGAAAATATAAATTAGTAATTATTTTTATATAGTTTATAAGTTATAATAATACTTGAAGTAATGAAACATATATTTATTATAATTAAAAAATACTTATGTTTAACTTTTTGAGTGATTTAAGTGAAATTCAAAATGATTAATAATCATATTCAATCAAAACATTTAATATTTCACATTAATCAATTGATAGAAGATAGTAGTGCCCCTCAAAAATAGTTTTAAATTAAATTAAATTAAATTAAAGATATAGTAGTGTTTCATAAAAAAAAGATATAGTAGTGAACCTACTCATATATTGTAATTCACCCACCGACGCATCTATATTCTATACACTTATATGTTAGTAAGTCTAGTATTAAGATATGATGTATGGTGTCTACGCATAAAATTACATTGGCATGCATTTCGCGAGCATGGCATCTTCAGCTACTACAAACTTTTCAATTCAAATTGTGACGTCACATAATATATGGTAGTTAGGGGTAGATCTCACTATTTTGAAAAGAGATTCAAGAAAAGTGGGCAAGAAAGAAGGGACTAGCTAGCTAATCATTGCGTAAAATACTATTTATGTTTTTTTGTTTTGACAATTACTTTACCAAAGTCAATAAAAATGTTGGTAATATTGTCAAAAATCAATAAGTTGGTGATATCTTTAGAATGACGTAGAACATTTATCTATTAGAAATAAAATAAATAGTATAGTTATTGAAATTGAGAATATAAGGTAATCCCATAAATAACAAAGATAGAAATATTAGATAAGGTGACAAATAAGGAGATGAAGTGAGAAATAATAAGGTCCTTATTGCAAAGATCAGTGGGTGGCAATTAGCATTCTTCAATATTTGCTTACTCCATCAACGATTTTAAATTATTAAAATGATAGCAAGATGACATAATTATAATCTTGAATGACTGTTGAATTTAGTGGCCCAAAAATAAATATGGTAATAATATCATCATGATATTATTTTTGTTACCTAATCTTGGCATAAGCAATATTATTATTGGATGTCAAATATTGGCTCTTTCCTTTGCTTGATAATCAAGGCTCGTGGGATTTATTCAGAATCATCATCATTGACTCATCATTACCATAAATATATTAGTGCTAAGGCAATTTCCAAATTGTAGGCGGCTAATTAATATTGCATGAAGATTTCCTCCCTTCATATGGTAGTGCTGTGATTATTTATGGAAAAACCAAGATATTATGCACAATTAGTGTGTCATGCAATATCTTTAGGCGGCTACTGAATATTCCAAATTAATGCAAAGGCTTTGCTATATATATATTTGTGTGCCGTGGGATTTGAAGAGAGCCAAGAGAGGATATACACATATTTGTGAGGTGTATTTTGTGAGAGCTTCCTTTGTAATATTGAGAGCAAAAAAAAATTAGGGCATTTGTTAGTCTCTAATTATTTCCACCTTTGTATTCACTTATAGAGAGATTGAGAGGTTTAGAGAGGGTGTGTCCTCTAATATTGATCAAATCACATATTGTGATTGTGTTCACCTTTGTACTCCTTTTTCTCATAGTGAATTCTTCTGGCTGTCGCCGTCCGTGGGTTTTTCTCCGAGTTCTTCGGTTTCCCACGTAAATCGTTTCTCCATCATTTTTAGCTTTCGTTATTTCCTTGTGACTCGATCCTATACCAAATTTCCGCATAATTTTTTCTCAACAATTGGTATCAGAGCTTTGGTGTCAAGGATGAATTCCACAATGAAAGCTAAAATTCAAAAGTTCGATGGAGAGATCAATTTTAACCTTTGGAAGTTCAGATGAGGGCGATGTTGATGCAGAACGGATCGTGGAAAGTTCTCAATGGGTTCCTCAATAAACCCACCTCTATGGATGATGCTGCATGGGAGGCAGATAAGAAGGCAAAGAAGGACGCCATCAAAGATTGGGATGATCTTGAGGAAAGAGCTTTCTCTACCATTCAGTTGTGTCTGGCTCCGCATGTGCTGCAGGAGGTCTTGACGTGGAGACTGCGGTGGATCTCTGGAATAGGTTGGAACAACTCTACATGACGAAGAGCGTCCCCAACATCATCCGCCTAAAGGAACGACTCTACTCTTTTAAGATGGTCGAAGGTACTCCTATCCAAAAACACATGAATGATTTTACCTCTCTTATTAATGATCTTGAAAGTATTGACCAAAAGATGGGTGATTCAGATAAAGCTATTGTGCTTGTTGTGTCACTACCTGAATCCTACAAAAACTTTAAGGAGATTATGTTGTATGGTGGTGGTGAATTAACGCTTGAGAATGTCAAATCCAGTCTTTTGTCAAAAGAAAAAATAGACCTTGATACCAAAACTAATGATAGAGAAGAAGGCCTAATTGCTAGGGGTAGAAACTCTGAAAGAGGTGAAAACAGTAGTAGAAAACCCTCTAGATCTAAGTCTAGAGGTCGTAAGTCAACCAAAAGGTGTAATTACTGTAAGAAGCTTGGTCATATAGCTGCTGATTGTTGGAAATTGAAAAAGAAGAAAGAAGACGAGGCTAAAACTAAATCTAGTGGAGAGGCTTCTATAGTAAAAGCTGAAGATGATGTATTACTTGTAACCACTTCAGACAATCGATGTGCCAATGAGTGGGTCATTGATTCGGGTTGTACTTACCATATGTGTCCTCATAGGGATTGGTTTTCGACATATAAACCCCTAGATCAAGGTGTTGTGCTTATGGGTAATGATGCTTCTTGTAAGATCCATGGGATTGGAACTGTCTTGATTAAAACTCATGATGGTGTAGTGAGAACCCTATCTAATGTACGCCATATTCCTGATTTGAAGCGTAATTTGATCTCACTTGGTACTCTTGAGTCTCTTGGATGTAAGTACACAGGTGGAGATGGAGTTCTGAAAATTTTTCGGGGCTCATTGGTTCTCATGAAAGGAAACAAGCGTGGTAGCTTGTACATTCTTGACGGTACTACAGTCACAGATTCAGTTGCAGCAGTGGCTTCATCCCCAAATATGGACCATACTCAGCTATGGCATGCCCGATTGGGGCATATGAGTGAGAAAGGCATGACATTACTCAGCAAGAGAGGTCTTCTTGGCAAGCAAGGTACAAGCAAGCTTGATTTCTGCGATCATTGTGTATTTGGTAAGCAAAAGAGAGTGAGCTTCTCCACGGCCACTCATTCTACAAAAGGTATCCTTGATTATATTCATTCAGATTTATGGGGTCCTTCTACAACTGCATCTTTTAGTGGTAAAAGATATATGCTTACTTTTGTGGATGATTATTCAAGAAAGGTTTGGGTTTATTTCCTTCGAAAGAAGAATGAGGTGTTCCCTACCTTCAAAAAGTTCAAGGCCCTAGTTGAAAATCAATCCGGGAGGAAAATTAAGACACTTCGAACAGACAATGGCCTTGAGTTTGTTGAGCATGATTTTAATGAGTTTTGTGCAATTGAGGGCATTGCTAGGCACAAAACTTTGGTGGGAAAACCTCAACAGAATGGCGTTGCTGAGCGCATTAATCGAACCATCTTGGAAAGAGCTCGTTGTATGCTGTCTCATGCGAATTTATGGCATCGACGTCAATTTTGGGCAGAAGCATGTTTAACAGCGTGTTATCTTATCAACCTGTCTCCTCATTCAGCTCTTGACTTCAAAATTCCAGAAGAAGTTTGGTCAGGTAATCCTGTTGATTACTCCTTCCTAAGGACCTTTGGATGTACTGTTTTTGCTCATGTTAATGATGGCAAATTATCTCCTAGAGCTGTTAAGTGCATGTTTCTTGGCTATGCAATTGAGTCTAAAGGCTATCGTCTTTGGTGTCCTAGCTCTAAGAAGATCATCCAAAGTAGGGATATTATTTTTAATGAGAATGTTATGTTCTTTCCTGGAGAGAAGTCTACTGTTTCTTCTTCTGATAATGCAGATTCCTCACATGGTGTTAGGAAGGAGGTGGAGTTGGAAACTCCTACAAATACAGCTCAAGGTGGAGCACTCACACCTACTAACGGTGCTCATGATGATACACCTCCCTTTCCTACACCTGATGTGCATGATGAGAATCATGAAGAAGAAGACAAAGAGAGTGTTGCTCCTCCTATTGAGCCTCATGTGGAGGACCGTTCCATTGCTAGGAACAGACCGAGGAGAAATATTAGACCTCCCGCTCGTTATGCAGAAAATGAAGATTCAGGGTTGATTGCCTATGCTTTCTCTAAGCAGAAGAGACTCCTGTCAATTTTGAGCCATCCGGTTATAAAGAAGCTATTACCTGCCCTAATGCTTCTAACTGGCTCATTGCTATGCAAGAGGAGATGGAGAGTATCCAGAAGAATCAAACATGGGAGCTTTGTGAGCTTCCTAAGGGTCGTCGAGCCTTGACAGCTAAGTGGATATACAAGAAGAAGGAAGGAATCCCGGGGGTTGAAGATGCTAGATGGAAAGCTCGTTTGGTTGTTCGTGGTTGCAACCAAAAGGAGGGTGTTGACTTTAATGAGGTATTCTCTCCTGTCGTTCGTCATACATCTATTCGTGTTCTTTTAGCTATGGTTGCTTTATATGATATGGAGTTAGAACAAATGGATGTCAAAACGGCTTTCCTACGCGGTGACTTGGAGGAAGAACTTTATATGAGGCAACCCGAGGGATTTGTAGTTCCAGAGAAGGAGCATCTTGTTTGTCGTTTGAGGAAATCTCTTTATGGCCTCAAACAAGCTCCTCGCCAATGGTATAAGAGGTTTGACTCTTTTATGACTAGCCATGGTTACACACGATGCCAATATGATTCCTGTGTGTATTTTCAGAACATTGGTGATTGAACTGTCTATTTATTATTATATGTAGATGACATGCTTATTGCCTCCAAGGATAAGTCTTTGATTGACAGATTGAAATCCCAACTTAGAAGTGAATTTGAGATGAAGGATCTTGGTGCTGCTAAGAAGATCCTAGGTATGGATATTAGGAGAGATCGAAAGGATGGAAAGCTCTATTTATCTCAGAAGAAATACCTTGAGAAAGTCCTTTCTCGATTTAATATGAGCAATTGTAAGCCTGTCTCTACTCCTTTTGGTTCCCATCTTAAACTCAGTGCAGCTTGTTGTCCTCAAACCGAGGAGGAAATAGAAGCAATGTCTGGTATTCCTTATTCTAGTGCAGTTGGAAGTCTTATGTATGCTATGGTGTGCATTAGGCCGGATTTAGCTCATGCAGTTAGCGTGGTGAGTCGATATATGCAGAATCCAGGAAATGAACATTGGTATGGTGTGAAGTGGATCCTTCGATATTTGAAGGGTACTACTGATAAAGGTTTGGTATTTGATAGAAGCATTGTTGCTTCTAGTGATATTGTTGGATATGTTGATTCTGATTATGCAGGAGATCTTGATAGAAGACGGTCTATATCTGGTTATATTTTCACTTTTTGTGGTGGTGCTGTTTCATGGAAGGCATCTTTACAGTCTATTGCAGCTCTGTCTACTACTGAAGCTGAATATATAGCTGCAACTGAGGGTGTGAAGGAAGCTTGTTGGCTTCGGGGTCTTCTTATTGAGCTTGGTGTTACACAAGGTGTTACTTGTGTTTATTCTGACAGTCAAAGTGCGATTTACTTGACGAAAAATGACTCGTATCATTCCAAGACCAAGCATATTAGTGTTAAGTACCACTTTATTCGAGATATTGTTGCATTGGGTGAAATCATGGTGAAGAAGATTCATACAAATGACAATCCTGCAGACATGCTCACCAAACCGTTACCTATTGCTAGTAGGCATCCAGAGTTGCTAGTAGCCCTTCGGGGCCGTCCTCTCGATGGAGGACGTTAATAGGCAACAGTCAGAGGCATATTTTTCGGATCAAAGATCAGTGACATTTTTGGTCCAAGGTGGAGATTGTTGAATTTAGTAGCCCAAAAATAAATATGGTAATAATATCATCATGATATTATTTTTGTTACCTAATCTTGGCATAAGCAATATTATTATTGGATGTCAAATATTGGCTCTTTCCTTTGCTTGATAATCAAGGCTCGTGGGATTTATTCAGAATCATCATCATTGACTCATCATTACCATAAATATATTAGTGCTAAGGCAATTTCCAAATTGTAGGCGGCTAATTAATATTGCATGAAGATTTCCTCCCTTCATATGGTAGTGCTGTGATTATTTATGGAAAAACCAAGATATTATGCACAATTAGTGTGTCATGCAATATCTTTAGGCGGCTACTGAATATTCCAAATTAATGCAAAGGCTTTGCTATATATATATTTGTGTGCCGTGGGATTTGAAGAGAGCCAAGAGAGGATATACACATATTTGTGAGGTGTATTTTGTGTGAGCTTCCTTTGTAATATTGAGAGCAAAAAAAATTAGGGCATTTGTTAGTCTCTAATTATTTCCACCTTTGTATTCACTTATAGAGAGATTGAGAGGTTTAGAGAGGGTGTGTCCTCTAATATTGATCAAATCACATATTGTGATTGTGATCACCTTTGTACTCCTTTTTCTCATAGTGAATTCTTCTGGCTGTCGCCGTCCGTGGGTTTTTCTCCGAGTTCTTCGGTTTCCCACGTAAATCGTTTCTCCATCATTTTTAGCTTTCGTTATTTCCTTGTGACTCGATCCTATACCAAATTTCCGCATAATTTTTTCTCAACAATGACATAATTATTAATTACTATCTTGAATGATATGATATATTTACATAAGCATGCTAAATTTACCATATCATTATTGTGAAAATATCAATAAAATATAGCAATTATATTGAAATTGCTATATTTTCATCATTTTTTAAAATCATATTTTATTTATAATTTTGAAAATTCATTCATTTTTAAAGTTTCATTCCTGAAAGAAGCTCATCCTCTTCTGCCTTGTTTAAGTTTTGGGATAGCACATCTTCTATATGGAACTATGGAAGCATTAACCTCGTTTCTCAAATAAGTGAATTCATAATTAATTCTTCTTCTTCTTATTAGTATCATTGAATTACTGTTGTTCACCTCTAGCATTGTAAGTCCAATTCTGTTTGGGTGTAGGGGTAGAAAAGGTAAGCTAAAATAAGGTTAAATAAAGAAAGTAGTGTGATAGGTAAATATCACTTTTTTTATTTTAAAATAAATTTTGTGAGTTGAATAAAAAATTTTAAATATAAATTATCCGAAAGTATAGCTATGTTCTTTTAGCTAATAAGATAAAATAAGGTAAAATTTTACTTACCTGTCAAAAGAAGAAGACTTTAATTTTTATCCAGATCATTGTCAAATAGCCATATTGGGACGATTTAAATTAATATAACTTGGCCTCATTATATGATGTGAATGCCACATTATGGTGGGGATAGACTGGGAGAACGAGTTACACGAAAGCCCACTCGTTATTTATTTGTTGTGGTAGTTTAATCTTTGCACGATTAACTTCATTCAGTGAATAAAGATAACCATCGGTCTACATCAATCCATTATAAAAAAAATAAAAAAAAATTCGGAGAACAAAAATAGTTCTATCAGTCATTGAGTCAGCGGTAACCATTAGCCACTAGTAAATTTTACATTCCTTTTAATTATAACAAGTTTTGATTTGCACGCATTGTGTGCAGCGATTTTTAAAATTGTTTATTTTTTGTGTATATATATACAAACACACAAAATAAATATAACAATCGATGCATGCAATGTGTGCGAATCAAAACTTGTTTTGCTTTAAAAAAATCCTCAATAATAATTCAACTTTGGCTCATGATGGATGTTGGCAAGTAAATGTAGTTGAAGTTATCTTCTTTTCAGTTGTTTCTCAAAATAAGTTCACGATACATTTGCAAGACAACTCTTTCAAATGAATTCAAATAAGATCAAACAGTTAAGTTCAAGTTAGTTAAACATATTAAGTTCAAAATAAGTTTAAATAAGTTCAACTTATAATAAGCTCAGTCAAAATAAGTTGGAATGAACATGTTAACAATAAAAATATAGTGAGACGGAAACAATATTATTCATTATTGTTCGTTTACTATCAGTATGAACAATTATGCATTACAGATACGTTTCCTCATGATAGATTATTTTTTTACTTTTATATGATTTTAATTTCTATGTGGTAAATATTATCGAATACCTTAACGAATCATTATGCTTCTATTATTTGTTTGTGACATTGGATTTACTGATTATTAAAAGAATGCAATTATGCAACTTAGAATAAAAATATGATAAATCAAACATTTCTTAATTAATTAAGAATCTTGCCTTATCAGACAACATAATACATAAGAAATTTTTCCAAAACTAAAATCAAGGAATAAAAAGATTATCAGCGATACTCTAACTCTGATATATAACGGTAGTCTTTAAATAAAAAGATATTGTGGGACCCGGGAAAATCCCTGTTGGTGTCCCTCGCGGTAAACGACGAGTCAAAAGAGGTGTCTTTTCTTTTAGAAGATTCGCTTGAATTTCCGTTTAAATAAATTATAAATTAAAACTAAAATTTAAATAATCTCCTTTTTTTTTAGATTTTATTAAAATTTGAGAATTTTATTTATTCAAAAAGTAAACAGAAAATAAAAGAAAAACAAAAAGAAACGAAAAAAAAAAGAAAAAACAGAGAGCCCCGGGACTGGGCTCGGGATGATTTACTGTAGCAATACCTGCAGGTATTGTGAGCCAGTAACCCCGAAAAAAAGGGTCTCGGGCCTGGAAATCAGATCCGAGGCGCGGGACTGGTCGGAATACCGCCAGGTATTCCGCTTGTCCCGGCCTCGGGATCTGTTTCCGAGACAGAGAAAACAAAAACTGAAAATAAAATCCTTTTCTTTTTAAAATAAAAGCTTTCCAAAACAGGAAATAAAATACGAAGGGAAAAGAAATAAAAGCGAGAAGAAATAAAAAAAAGGAAAAAAAGAAAGAAGAGTCGCCAATTAATTTTTGAGTGAGAATTAATAAACTCAAGAAACAAGACTCCACAAACCACGAACCACGAGATTCGGATCCGGGGGTAAGGTTACGAATTCGGGAATAAAAATTCCCGAATCCGCCCGTTCAACGAACGGACTTTACTAAACCGGTTAAATAAAAAGGAAGGAGAAGAGGAGAGAAGAAGAGGGAGAACGGAGTATTAATTAGCGTAATTAGTGTTATTTAGTTTCATACAAATGCGATAATAAAGCGAAAAATAAATACAAGAAATAAAAGAATTGAATATAAGCTAGCATACATAATTTATTCACGAACAATCCATATTATTTAGGTCGAGTTTAGGATTAACTCAAGTTACAATATAATATGAATAAGTAAGGGATAGAGAAGAAAAAAACAAAAATGCCAATTAAGTGTATGCAAGATGAGAGAAATATAAAGGGAGAAGAGAATGTGAAATCACCAAGTGTCAATACGCCAGGGTGATTTCGGTTTAGGGTTGAAGTGGAAATGGTTGGGGTTTTTATAGGAGGAATGAAGGTTGAGAATTAGGTTAAAATGAGGGGGGGAAATGGTTGTGATACCGCCAAGTATCATGGCCCAGCTGCAGGGAAAAATTAGGTCATGACACGCTTCCCAAGGCGGATGGAGGCGCCTCGGGTCGGGCAGAACCCGCCCACAATACCTGTAGGCATGTTGGGCTTTGGAAGCGCCCAGCTGCGCATTTCCCTAGGTCAGTGCGCTTCCCGAGGTAAACCGAGTCGGGCGTGACCCGCCCAAATACCTGCAGGTATGCTGGGCCTGGGAGAAGTCCAGTTGCACGTTTTTCGAGGTGGGTCCGCTTCCCGAAGTCAGCACGCTTCCCGAGGCAACCCGGCCCGACCCGACAGAATACCTGCAGGTATGCTGAGCCTGGGAGAAGCCCAGTTGGACGCTTTTCGAGGTGGGCACGCTTTCCGAGGTGACCTGGGTCGGGCATAACCCACCAGAATACCTGTAGGCATGCCCATATCCGGGTTGCAGTCCTGCTTTGGGCCGCGTGCCAGACTTTACTTTTTTGGGCTGTTTGGATAGGGCTTTTTTTGTGATTTTTTTGGGGTTTTTCCATCATTTTTTCATTTTTTTGCATTTCAAAATTCTTGGCATTTTCCTAAACTAAAATAAAAATAAAAATAAAAATAATTACAATAATTATGAGACACTTTTTGGGTGTCTACAGATATAAATTGTACCATATATGTACTAAATTTTTAAATAATTTTGATTTATAGTATTTGAATACTAAATAAAATTATGACATCTCTTTCTCTCAGTCTCTCTATGACATAGACGATACTAAGTATATGCATGATTTAACTTAACACCAATCAACATATTAGGTAGATTTTGATTTTCCTCATTTTCGTAAATGATAGAATAATTTATATATGTATAATTAAATTATTTAACATCAACCAACGTAACATATTAGATATATTATATGATTTTTCTTATTTTCATAAAATAATAGAAAGATTTATATATGCATGATTTAACTTTACCTTAAGTTAAAATATTAAATAGATTTTATAATTTTGATTTTTTTAGTAAACAATAGCAAAATAATTACTTAATGAATAAGAATGAGAATAAACATGAAAATTTTCTATCATTATTATAATTATAATTATAATTATTATTGACATTATTATTATTATTATTATCACCATCATTATGTATTATCATCATCATCATCATCATCATCATCATTAATAGTAGTAGTGGAGTATTTCATGAGAGTGTGGTAAAGACTTGGATTAGAGATATGGCCTTGATTGGTGTGATATTAGGTACTTTGGAGGCCTTGGTTGAATTGCTTATACTATATTTCTGATGGTTTACATATTTTCAATCAAGTGGCCAACCGCAAGGGCATGACCAATAAGGGCATTTGTGGAACACATGCTACTAAACGCTAATGGAGTTCTTTGACGTTACCACAACGTCAAATGAGTTTAGCATCAAACGTCATTTGTTAGTACAAAATGCTGTGTTACTGAACACTTAAAATTTGATGAAATAGCTTTTTAACCTGATCAAAACGCTAAACGCTAACCTAAATGTTGTTGCCGAACAGAGCATATATTCAAGTCTAGAGTGGACTTATAAAATTGGTTACTAAGGGTCTTGCATGGTAAGTACAGTGTGAAAGCTTGGTGAAATATTCACTATTTTATTTTATTATTAATAATGACAAAAATAGCACAACTTTGAAGTATTCACACGCAGAAAGATTAATGTTTCCAATTAGACATAAATATTAAATAGGACACATTGAGAACGTGTCATATGATTAAACAGTCAATAGATTACATAAAAAGACTATTACTAGCACTTTCGAGCAACCATATATTCCCCTATTCATTTTATGATTTATTATTAAATATTTTATACTAGTAGTTTTTAATATTCAACTAATAATTTTTAATATAATATTTTATCAAAAATTATAATAATATAATTGTATCATAGAGTTTTTCATAAAAACTTAGTGACAACTGTTTTATATATGCACAGAAGAACATTGTATTTATTGGTATATTAATAGAAAGTTTTAAAGTTTGATTGTCTCGTACATCCAAAGCTATAAATAAAATGAGGAAGAACGCAATAATTTTAGGGTTTTTGGCATAAATAATCTCTACTTCTGAGTTATTGATTATAAATAATCCAAACTTTTGACATATTTTTTTATCGCTAAAATTTGTCTATTTTAGGCATCAAATTGTAGACTTTTCATTGTTGAAAATAGACAAAAAATTAGTGATAGAAAACATATCGAAAGTTGGAATCATTGATGGTGAAAAGGTTTATTTACATTTTTCTTGGTCAAAACCCCGAAAGTAATTATTGTGTTAGGCCGTTAACTCATAATTTTATAACTAAAATGTAAAAATTTAATTCATTTCGGGTCCGCACGAATCAAAAGTCGTACAAAAAGTCGATATCTGTTACCAAAACTTTTGGATCAATTTTAATCGAATAATTTGGACAAACTTAAATTTGAGTTTAAATTAGGTTCACAAAAGATATTAAAAAACCTATTATATCCTAATTTCTATGAAATTTTGATGAAATCAATTAATATCAATTTTTGATGAAAATTTATAATTAAATTTGCGCCAAGACCAGTAGAGTTGTGGCCCGTGGGTGGTCATAAGCTAAATGTTTCTTCAGCTAAATTTTGGTAAAACTGTAAAAGATTCGAAAGTGTGGAAATGAGTCTCTAAAGCTAGACAGAGTGTGGAGTTTCATCCGCCCATTGCTTCCCAGGGTGGTTTCTAGATTTGTATAAATTGTTGATGATAGTTTGAAAATCTTTATCTTTTGATGAAACTGAAAAATTGTGGATAGTTATGAAGTTGGCAATGACTCTATTGGTGTTATGACAGTCGGTTACGATACTAGTAAAACTACCACGGATCTTATTTTTATTAATGACGCTTGCCTTAAGTTCGCGGGTGAGATTCTCTATAAAGATTGTCTTATCAAGGAGACTCATGCCAATTTTGAGAAGGTTAACAAAATGATGGACAATTATGATATTGACAGAACTCTTAGTATTGTCGATGGTTCCATTTCTATTGACTTAGGTTCTACTTGCCTCTTGATTTTGAGGACTTCATCCACTAGGCTGGGATGGAAGAGAAAGGAAAATGTAATGCAAATAATATTGTCATCCAAGAAGTTAGGATGATCAATATGACTAATTCAGGGGAATATGTTGAGAGAAATCATTTTATCGATGATCTTATTGTAGAGTATTGGATATTTGTACATATTTGAAACCTTTTGAAGACGGACAACCAAGAGAAATTGGTAATGTGTTTTAAGAAGAAATTATAAGTGAAGCCCGAACTCTCTCTACATACCTTTCTATTTCTAGGAGAGAAAAAATTGAAACCACTTTGGACTTGTTTGATGTTTTTCTTCTTAGACTTGTGTACGTATTACTTAATTTCCTATTTCCTTGTATTACTTATTTTGTCCTTCCATTATCTTTATTTTAGGTATCAAGTAGATCCTTCTGTAAACTTCTATATCTTTATGATACAAATATTTCAGTTAATTAATAATTGTACATAATTAACAAAAACAATATATCTGATTATTGTGTCAGACTGTACTGGTATCAACAATTTTTACGACCATAATTATTACAACTATTTTTAAGTCATATGGTCAAATAGGGATGTCAATAATTTAATACGACTTTTACTTTGTCTTTTCCACATTCATTAAAAAAAAGAAAACAGGCTGCTACTAATCTCTAGTCTGATCATTTGGAAATTGAAATGGACCCTGTCAAATAATTTAGAAAATGAGGTTAGGTATGACAAACCAGTTGGAACCAAATCAAGAAAGACAGACAGAGAGAGGAGAACATTAGATTAATCCTTTCTTTCACCAATTATATGGCAATAATATACATATATATATATATATATATATATATATATATATATATGTATGTATGTATAGGAACATTATATATATAAATCATTGCTGACAAGTAAGGAAAAATTTCTGTGACAGACAAATTGCAGTTAAACAGGACACTCCTCTCCCCATCTTTAAATTGCGATCTTGTTTCAGTTTACCGTTTGTGCAGGAATTTAAACTGCATAGTCTTATTTGATAAAAATTCTTGTATTTTGCAGGACCGCACATTGGGAACTCTGATTGATACAGGCAAGCAGCATGATAGGGTCTATTTTTACAAGGAGCATCAAGGAAAATCTTGAGTTAATGTTGTGCAGGCTGGGAGACTTTGGCATCAAAGATTGGGGCATCCTTCAAAGGAATTTATGTCTTTCCTAGATAAATCCTAACGAGGTACTAACTTACATGATGAAATTGATGAAATTTGTGAAGTATGTTTTAGAGCAAAATAAACAAAGAATTATTTTGGTAATAGTGAGAATAAGGCTATGGGTTTGTTTGGCATAATTCATGTCAACAAATGGGGTCCTTATAGAGCGTCTACCTCGTGTGGTGCCCACTATTTTTCTCACTGTTGTAGGTGATTACAGTATGAGTGTTTGGGTTCATCTGATGACTGAAATATGCGAAACTGAAAACAGTTGAGAAAGGGAATTTTGCACTAGACTAGTAGTGTTGACACACCTCAACAAAATGGCAGAGTTGAAAGGAAGAACAGACATATCTTAAATAATGTCATTAGAGCTTTGAGATATCAAGCAAACCTACCGATAGAATTTTGGGGTGAATGCATTAGAACTGCTGCTTATTTGATTAATCGAACTCCAAGCAAGTTGTTGAAAGGAAAAACTCCTTAATTATGAGCTAGTTTTTAATGAAAAACGTCAATTATGATGATATTAAGGTCCTTGGATGCTTATGTTTTGCTAATAGTAGGACGAATGATAAATTCGCCCCTCGTACCCGTAAGTGTGTGTTTGTTGGATGCCCATTTGGAAAGAAAGGGTGAAGATTGTATGATTTAGAAACTCAAGATTTTTTTAAAAGTAGAGATGTGAGGTTTGTTGAATATGTTTTTCCTTTCTCAACACCACATGAGCAAAAACAAGGACAAAATTGCACTCCATAGGTTTGGAATAACACTCAATTTTTGGATGATGAGTTAAGAAATCCCCTTACTAGAAGGGAAGTACCAACCCACTTTGAACCCCTAGAACACCATTTAGATCAGAGGAAGAGTGATCCAAGCCAACATAGGGTCAACTTGGAGCACTCAACAATCGGGTTTGGAGTTGAAAATGAAGCGAGTGAAGGTAATGTGAGGTTAAACAGGCTGTGTTAATAGGGGTTGAACCCTTAAGGGGAGACACTAGGCCGCAGACATCATGTGATGAGCTTGGTTCTAGTGAGGAACAGGAACAACAATATCAGCCTACTGCACCCAGTTGTCCAGAAGCTAGAGAATCTGAACAGCATCAGCAACAGCTCATGCGGCCCAGTGCTCAAGAAGCTCGGAGATCGGAACGGACTCGACAACCGACAACCCAAGTGAATGATTATATTTGCTATCATCCAGGCGTCAAAAATTCTGTCTCTGCTGCCTTACCTTATCAAAAAGAGTCCTCAGTACCCCCTACCCTTTACATAATTATGTGAGTTGTGTAAAGTTCTCTCCTTCACATAAAAATATTTTGTCAAGCATTATGAAAGTTGATAAACCTAGATTTTTCCATGAGGTTGTCAAACATAGTAAGTGGCGAGAAGCAATGAATGTGGAAGTCAATGCTTTACATAAAACAGGTACTTGGGATATTGTTGATCTTCCTGCAGGAAAGAAATTGATCCGATGTAAGTGGGTCTATAAGGTGAAATACAATGCAGATGGGTCTATTCAGAGATACAAAGCTAGACTTGTTATTCATGGAGATCATCAGAAAGAAGGTGTTTATTATAACGAGACTTTTGCACCTGTTGCTAAAATGACAAGTGTTTGTTGTTTTCTTTCTGTGGCCATAGCAAAAGGATGGGAATTGCATCAATTAGATGTAAACAATGTCTTCTTACATGGAGACCTTTACGAGGAAGTATACGTGAAGTTGCCACCAAGATATCATGCCTCCACTCCTAGAAAAGTTTGTAGATTGAGAAAATCGCTTTATGGGCTTAAACAAACACCTAGGCAATGGTTTGCAAAACTCTCCTTCAAGCTTTGTGAATATGGTTTTATCAAGTGTTATGTTGATTATTCCCTTTTCACATATCAAAAGGGAGGAATTTTTATGGCTCTTCTTGTCTATGTAGATGACATTATTCTAGCCACTAATAATGTCGAAGAATGTCAAAAGTTTAAAGCTTATTTGAATTCAATATTAAAGACTTAGGTCCCTTGAAGTATTTTTTAGACATTGAGGTGGCACGAGGACCAAAGTGTTTGTTCCTTTGTCAACGGAAGTATGCTTTGGAGATAGTTGATGAATGTTGTCTTTTAGGTGCAAAACCTGCAGCTTTTCCCATGTAGTAAAATTGCAAGCTTACCCTCGCTCAAGGAAAAGAATTACAAGATCCAAGTTCTTAACTACAGCAGACTTGTAGGAAGATTGATTCACTTGACCATTACCAAGCCAAATCTCACATACGCAGTTCCCATCCTTTCTTAATTCATGCAAAACCCAAAGGAAGAACATATGGAAGCAGCGACAAGGATCGTCCGCTACATTAAGTGATCACCAGGCCGAGTAATTTTGTTGTCAAGATAAATTAGTTGCCTATTGTGATTCTAATTTGGGAGCTTGTCCAAATACCCGAAGATCCTTAACGGGTACTTTGTCACACTTGGAGGAGCACCTGTGTCATGAAATACTAAGAAGCAATCTACAGTATCTCACTCATCTGTAGAAGCAGAATATCACTCTATGGCAACTACGACTTGTGAATTGACTTTGATTACAACTTTCTTGTCTGCTCTAGGTATTCCTACACTACAACTCATGAGGCTATTCTGTGACAATCAAGCAGCTTTACACATTGCCACTAATCCAGTCTACCATGAAAGGGTTAAGTAAATTGAAGTTGATTGTCATTTTGTTCGTGAGAAGGTTGAAGCTAGTCTACTCCTCTTATTCAAGATACGTACTCACCAAGGAACAGCCTGGCGACATCTTCACTAAAGCGCTTGGCAGAGATCAGTTTCACTATCTCAAGTCCAAGTTAGGCATTACTGACCCCCATGCTCCAACTTGAGGGTGAGTATTAGCGTATTAGTAGAATTCTAGCATGACTATGTATCCTAGGAAGACTAGAATTGCTATGTGTATTATCAGTGTATTATTTGGTTTACTATTTTATTAGTTTCCTAATTCTAATTCTATTAGGAGTAGGGTTCCTGTAGCTGGGGCATCAAGCCATAAAACTATATACATATATCATGTACTGATGATGAATAAAAAGTAGAGAAAGAAGAATGTTTGATAACCTTCTCTCTCTTCAAAATTTATCAGATCTTGAATCAAAGGATGTAATTATTTTACTCATTTATTATTTTTATTATTTTTTTTTTTGCTACTGATACTTAAATAATATAGTTTCAATGATACCACAGGACACTGTTTTGCGGCAAGATTCATATCAATTTCAAAAAATTAATAACACAAAGCTCAAATACATGCATACAAAAAGATCCCAACTAACCATAACACTTAATTAAACTCGTAGCCTCATACTCATTGATTCATATAAATCCTCCGTACCCCTTTATTTACATTGATTCCATTACACTTATAGCACATAAGGCTATATTATTTTTATAAAAACCATCTTTTCTTTACATTGAAAATTACAAAAACACCCCCAAAAACGCACTATATATAAACTTAATCGCATGAAATCAAAAACAAAAATCTAGGCTTACAATCACACAGTTTGCTCATAATTCTAGTTAACCATGTGATGCACTCACTCAAATGAAGATCCATTTAAAAATTAATGAAACCCAGGAATTATTCATTCAAAGCCTCCCACATACTTATATAATAATTAATCAAGGTCAATGGATGAGGTGTTTTCAAAACCTGGCAAATCAAGTGCACTCCAACTCCCTGTGAAGCAATTTGAAAATGGAGCATCCGGGTCAAGTTCCAACTCCAAACCCGGATCCAGAAGCCCTGGTGGGTGTCCATTGAAAGGAGGAGGAGGTGACCATGAAAGGGAGGGCAACCCTGAAGTTGAAATTATCTCTTTGTTGCTCGATGATGATGAGGGAAGATTATTATTATCATCATTATGATTACAATGAAGCATGCTGATTGTGTGCTGTTGGTTCTGGAATAATGGTGGAATAGGAGGAATTAGGGTTTGATCATGCAGCAATGGTGCAACATGGCTGTCGATGAACCCAGTAATAGTACTAGGAGGGGCTACGTCGTCGTTGTTGATGTTGGGTTTTTGGTTCAAGAAGTTGGCATACACAACTGCAAGATCAATGGTGTTGGGTTTGGGTGCCTCAGTAGAGGTGGTGGTGGTGGATTCTTCTTGAATCAAGTTTGTAGGTGAAGTACTATGACTCAGTTGGGTATTATTATGGGCATGATGATTCTGTGCATGACTCAGAATATTGGGATTATGATGGTTGTTGTTGGATGAGTGTTGTAGCCTTAGAGATGACCAGGGACGAGACCTGCGACTCTTTCGACAACCACCACCGATGGGGACGTTGCGAAGGGAGCCGCCCTTGGTCCAGTACCTCCTACACCCTTTGCAGAAGTACCTTGGCTGAGATAAGCTGTAGTTGTTGTAGTAGCAAAACTTGGTGTTGATTGAACCACATCTAGGGCAGTTTGGTGACATTTCCCTCCATCCTCTTTCCATCTCCTGTTATATACCCTCCTTCATGCATTTGCACCTTTCCTTTCACTCTCTCTCTCTCTCTCTCTAGATGTCTATAGATAGCTTGGATATGGTTTTGTTTTGAGCAAAGGTTTTGTTGGGGGGGGGGGGTGATAAAGAAGAAATACCCAGGGGTAAAATGGTAATTTGAGTAAGGAGACACGTGGCAAGAGAGGGTTGGAGGGTGTGAGAGGTAACGTGGGAAACAAATGCCTTGAGAGGGGAGAGGGAGTGATGAACAGGTTTTAGCTTGAGAGAGCAAGGAGGCTACCTTTAGGGCTTGAAATTTGGATGAGTATGGTTGAAGGGCTCTGATCCCACAGAAGGGCAAATATGGTGCCTTATATTTTGGGGTGCCTTTGCCCCATGTGAACTGGGATCTTGAGGATCATCAATTTTATCACTTGATTGCCAACTAGTGCAACTCAGTTTACATGGGTATTTGTGGACTCAAACTTTGTGAGATTTGAGAAGAAACAACAAAGTGGTGGACAATCATCCAAAAAAGCTCCATCCCTTTTAAGTTCTACAAATTGTAAAGCTAAAACGGTGACATAATTTTTAACCAAATATATATAAAAAGAAAACTGAAAATTATCTCTGGCAAGTGCTATTATAAATTTATAATTTCTTTTTTCTTGATGGCACCATGTAAGTTTTATCAATGAAAGATACCGTGGCGATCGGTTAGAGAAGCAACTTGACTGGTTGAATTTAAGGATAAACCAACTAAAAATGGAGTTCCTAGAGAAGAGAATTAAAGCAATCAGCAGCAGCGTAAATCGAGTGAGGATGGAAGGCAGAATAGCATGAACAACTCGAACGATGATAGTCTTGAGATGTCGACATAAAGATAGCTTGCAGTGTTGTGTTAATTGGCCATGACATAGGCATGCAGATCCTTGGTGATCAAGTTGAAATTGTGGAACACTTTAGGAGGAACGTGAAAGAAATGAGAATGCATATAGAAGTTGATCATTTTCTAAGTGTGTTGCAGTACTCCTTGATTTAATTAATTATTTTTTTTGTGTAAATCTTTCATCCTTGCTAAGATACTATTGTTTTGAGGTTTTTTGAATTGTTATATTTTCCTATGTATTGTGAACTTTCTTACCTTTTATGACTTTGAATAATCAGAAGAAAAAAATTCATAATTATTATTTTCGACGAAGCGGTGATGAGAAACACTTTCTTCTATATATCATTTTGGTTACAAGAAAGCTAAGCTATACTTTACATAGAACTATGCATTAGACGGTCATAAAGTACTCAACTAAATGAAGGTATGTGACAACATATCAGTACCCCTCAAGGTAGTAATTTTATTTAACAATTATTTTATATATTGACAAATTTATAGTTAAAATTTATTTTAATTTAACTGTATAATTTTTAAAAAAGATAAATAAAAGGTAAAAATGATTTAATTTGGGTTTTTGTTGAGGGAATTAATTTCCCCGAGTAATGAATGGGTGGAGTAAAAAAGGGGCGATAGAGCATGCATTAAATTCATGGATGGAACACCTCACGTGTGCATTGGGAGATTGCTTGCTTGATGCGAAGTGTTTTAGCTCCCTAATTACAGTTTGAAGGAATGTTTCCATAGTATTTAAATTAGTGATTTAGTTACTCATTAATTTTTAACATTATAGTTTAGTCGATTGCTTAGAAAGGGATTTCTCGGATCATGTGCTTCTTGGATCATACAAGTCTTATGATGTCATCGTTTCTCACCCCCCAAAAAATCATTATTTACTATTTTTTGTTAAAATCCGTCAAACTTGAGGGGTAGACCATCATCCAAGTAACTAATGGCATTCATGATTTCACTCACGTACATTGATTTATAGTCCGTTCACAACCTTTTTAATTTAGGGGGGTGAAATATATCTTGTCCCAAAACACTCATTAAGTGTTTTACTCTTCACCAAATTTGTATTTTTATAGATTTTTTTGCAGTAATTTTTCAATAGTAAAGATTAATTTTCAATTACAATAAAGTTTGAATGCATTGGCTATGCAAATGAGTACAATTGATACACTAATTAGATCGACCTCATCTGTTAGACATATTTTATGTGTTTTTTTAAATATAAAAAATAATCAATAAAAGTATAATTTTATGCAATTTATGTGTGATATTGTAATTATAGAATTCAATCATATCAATTTTTCTATTTAATATACAATAATATAATTTTAATAATAGGGCAAGACACTTAAAAGTATTTTTTTTTTGAGGAAAAACACCATCAACGGCTTATTCATTAATATTGAGTAAATAGTACATATCTTCCTGGGCCAAGGCAATGGAGGCCTCGGGACCCTCATCCAACCAAATTCGCTCATGCAAATCATAGGGTTGGAGATGAGCAAGGGAGTAAGCGACCCTATTCCCTGCTCTAAGTACATTATTCCAAGATATAAATGAGAAAGATTTAGACAAAGAGAGAATTTCTTTTACAATAATTCCCATGGTGCTACGACCTATGAAGCCACTTTTGAGCTTGGTTATAAGCGCAAACCAGTCCCCTTCCACTTCAATATCCATGAAGCCATTATCCCACGCTTTCTTCAGTCCGAATAGACACGCTTCAGCTTCGGCCATCTCCACAGTGGTGAATCCTTCAACTTGCCGATTGCCTGCGATTAGGATCTCTCCCATGGGATTCCTGATGACGAATCCCCACCCTTTGCCCCAGTCACCGAGCTTTGCCGCATCAAAATTAAGCTTGCATTTTCCGTTTGGTGGCGGTTTCCAGCATTCAGCTGGTTTAATTCTCGGGCTGTGGCTGGTAGTGGGGAGGTTATGGAAATCTTCCAAGAGGTGGCGGGCTTGAGTGATCATTTGCTGGGCCGGGACTTAAAAGTATCTTACTACAAGACTCCTTTCATTTTCATTTAATTTATGTCTTTTGATCATTTAAAGTCCAAAAAATTGTGGTAAAATTTCTATTGACAATCAAAATAAGAGGTTTTTACAATACAAAAAGTTAATCAATAAAGTGTTTTAAAAAAAAAAGAAATTATCACTACACATATATATTCAAATTAGGAACTATCATCAATATTATAGCAATTATTATTAAAGTCTGATGGTAAATTAAAGGATTGACCTTAGAACGGAAATATGATCGGCTTATCGTTTGTTGTATTCAGTTGAGTCAGGATCGATCTCCGGTGGCTATTAGAGTCGCTAGAATATTGTCACACCGCAAACCCGAGTCTTATAATGATAAATTTAACCTGTGTTGGGAGGGCCAG
The DNA here is from genome assembly GCA_029582165.1 of Portulaca oleracea. Taxonomy (NCBI): domain Eukaryota; kingdom Viridiplantae; phylum Streptophyta; class Magnoliopsida; order Caryophyllales; family Portulacaceae; genus Portulaca; species Portulaca oleracea. Next base: position 46,053,864 of record CM055871.1, on the reverse strand, counting down.
AAAAGTGTATTCAAGAGAATATTGTATAATATTGTATGTATCTTTTACCCATCCCGTAATCCCCCTCCCCCCTCCCCCTAAGTAGTACTAAAATCACTTAATTAGAGGAAGTGATTAAGGGAATTGATGGCACAATAATAACTCTAATCAATTTTATTGATTATGTGGTCGTTACTTGTTTAAGGTTAAACCTCATTAAAAACAATACTTTCACTTGACCAAGCTTTAATCATAACATCTCTCTCACCAAGACATCTCTTACCCTCCATACCAAGAATAAGGTGTGCAGCCAGAAAATAAGAAATAGCGTTATATTTGTAACAGACACTATCAAAAAAAGAATAGCATTATAAAAATATAATATTATAACTGGTCTTTGTGCTCATGTAATGTACGGGTAATTCTGTCTCATTTTTCTTTTTTTAATCATATTTTTCATTTCTTTGTTTAATGTTGAATGCAAAAAGTGACAGTAGAAGACTGCAAGCTTCCAACATATCGCCTATGTTCACAACAAGATTACCCTCACAGTCACAGGGAGCAACATCCACCCAATTCCCCTCCTTGGATCTCACTTGAAGACTGCTCATATCATCTGGATACAGAATGGTGAGACATGCCATGTCTGTATGTTTTTCCAGGCCTTCAAGTTTCTCATACAGGAAAGATTTCACCTTTACAGACAAGCAAGAAACAAGAGCCAGAGAACCTATAGACACTAATGATCTACAGTGATCATTAAGTATCAACCCTAAACATTCATTTATGGATGTAAGAGATGTAATTTTCTTCATATACCAGCAAAGAAAAATTAGTTTTATTATCAACCCTAAACATTAATTTCTGGATGTAAGAGATGTAACTATCTTCATATAAGAGCAAAGAAAAATTAGTGTTTTGCAATTTGGCTGTGCAGCAATTCAATGGCGGCCGCAACAACCCCTTTTCCCTCAGCAGTGATGTCTAGGCTTGGGTCTTCAATTTTCCGATTTAGAAGTTTGTCGAGCTCCCCCCGGAGTTTCTGAAGAATCACAATCATTGAAGTCAGAAACCCTGTTCGAGGAAACATGGATTGTGAAAACAAGAGAGTAATGAACTACCTTTATCAGCTCCAGTACACTTTTTGATGCAGAAAAGTGAAGGTAACCACCAAGCATCTCGATCCCCTCTCCAGATTTACTTGGAAGAAGATTACCTCCAAATAGGAGGAGAGCGTAATCTGATATGTTAGTTGAATCACGGATATAGATGCTGCTTGTTTTCACCTTGTCACTGTAAACCAAATATGGCAGGGGAAAGAGATGAACCCCTGCATTAACAGAAGCAGGATGGATGTCCACTTTCCCAACTTCTTTAGTGTAAAATGCAGTCCGCTTTCCTCTTCTTTTACACTGCACAACATTGGGGTAAAGTCCAGCACAAAGGACAGCACACACCATCTCTAAATCATCACTATATTGGTTGTAAGCCTGCACATAATACAGAACCAGTCAGTCTAGAGGTTATGTTTCTGTGTCTGATGACATAAGAATGGATGCAAGCAAAATGTTAAGAACAGAAGATCCTTAAACAAAGTTATAACACCGCCCTGGGTCAATATGCCCTAATCTAGGTCTGGGAGATCAAATATACTGACAAGCAGAAAAACAGTCTACCAAGAACAGATGATTCAAGCCACATTGGAACTAACTTGGGAAAGCAGTGTATACGAATTATGAGGGAATCCATTCATAAGCAAACGAGTTCCTTCAGATGGTTATATGAATTTTCAACTATTGTACATGCATCAATCATAGGCCAACTATGACTAAACAGAAGAGGCTCACGTCAGTTGAAGCATGCCTTTATCTGGCAGACCAGAGGGTCAAGTTTTACCATGATTACAAGAAAGGAAACAAGCTTGAAGGAAAAATACTTACTTTGCTCTCCCTCTCTTTCTTGGCTTTTCTTATTGGCCGCATAAGGAAGGGGTGGGGGGTTGATTGATTAGCATTGAATGAGGAATAACAAACAAAACAGAAAGTACTTTCTCTCCCAAGAGGTTTGGGGCCCAAATTCCACCCATCAGCGTTCGAAACACTCCCCAAATAGCCAAAAATAACTAAGCAAACTACAAATAACCAAGCTACAGGCTCCCACTATCTAGAAGGCTGGTTTAGCCCGCCACTAAGTTTTATCATCCATGTGCATCCATATATAAAATAAACCCATATGTCAACCAAACAAATAGTAGTTAGAGATACAACTCACACTAGGACCCTTTGACTTGTTCACAAAACCTATGTCTGAAAGCAGATCGAGAAACTGTTTTCGCATATCATCCATCATCTGTAGAGTTATTGGTGACAAGAAATTGTCCCAGCAGAAAGATCTCTCTGTCCTATTGCCCTTTGCTTCTTTCCATCCTTCAAAGGCTTTTAATAATGCTATGTGGTCACTGCAAAAACCAAATAGTATAATGAGATATAAAATCACAGGCCATCTTCCAACATAGTATCTCAATAGGCATGAGCAGCAAAATTCCATATAACTGAAAAGTACCTGCAAGAATCACCAGCAAACGACCTCTTTGCAGCATCAGCTTCCTCTTTCCTATTAATTGGAAGGACAAAAGGATCACGATATGCAAGAGCAGCAGCAATCGTCAACGCTGGATTTAAACATTGGAAGATTGATCCCATCAAAAGCATCTTCCCAATGTGTGGTTCCAAAGGCAGAGTACAAAGATGCCGTCCTGTTTACCATAGAAACAATTAGCCAACAACAGCCACAGTAACTATATCTCATCCTGCTATCATTTCACTCACCCCGTCAATAGATACTTTTCAACAAAAACAAAAACAAAAAAAGAAGTTTTAAAAATAGAAGCACTCTACTCAGCACTGTCTTGACAGTCAACACAATGGAGAAAGTCCTCAAGATGGGAGTTAATATATATATATATAAAGCTAGGGTCAAAAGAGACCTGGTTGAAACATGGAGATCAAGGTACCTCATTCTTTTGGGCAATGCCAAAAAGAACTAGGTACCCAGACCCAGACCCGCACTTGACCTGGACACAGTCAAATTACGACTGGGATTGGGTCAAAAATAAGGACACTATGACATATATGTATGTATGATAAATTGTGATTGCTGGATCTTTTTTCACTTGTTCATTGAGTTGCTTGCTAGTTTGAAAGTCAAAAAATATATAAAAAGAGAAAAGGAAAAAAAAAAAGAATCCAGGTAGCCAAGTTTGCTGGCTTCTGCCAACGCGAGACAGAAGTCACTATATAACATGCGATTGTGTTTCATCTAATTGTCCCCAAGCAGAACAGTAAAGTAACTGCATATTGGTTGCAAAATTTTAACCCCCCCCCCCCCCCAAAAAAAAAAAAAAAAAAAAAAACTCTCCCTCTCTTCCTGACACTTGGGAATGTGTCAACCTTATGACTGTAGATTGACAAAGTGGCTACATGCAATCTTTTACCCGCTTACACTCTCGTCATTCAACCAACAAATCTACCCTGCCACTTTGAGAACATTACGAATCCATACTTGCCTTTTCTGTCCCCTACGTCCAATTCCATCAGTCCCATGTGAAAAATCCTGGTGTGTTTTAACATGTATGCTACTAATTCTTCTTCTATTCCTTTTTCCCTTTCCGCAAAGAGTATCCATCAGGGTGCAAATCTATCAATTAGTTATTGACCATGATGACTACACATTACCATGGAGTAGCAACCTCAATTCTAAGCACATGCTCTTCTGTGAGACGCAAGAGAAAAGGGGAAAACACAGTTCATCCCTTTTGCGTCAGCAAGGTCAAATCTGAACATGTTAATTGTGACCTTTCAGATCCGTTACCATACCACTGCAACTCAACCTTCATAGTAACGACAAACAATGCATGTGGATAGATAATGGAAGGTAGGATCATCGACAAGTACAGCAGCATGAAGCAACATCAAGTCCGGCAGCACAGGACACAAATGTTACAAACATGGATGCAGATACAATGGTAAGATAATTCTTCCGCCATTAGACAATGATAGAGGCAGCAGAAGTGGCAATTTAATTACTTATAATTAGTTTGAAAATTATGCCAGATTAAGTACCAATAGTTTTTAACATTTTTAGACCATCCATAAGTGAATGTTTTCACATGAATCCCTCACAGTAGAAGAATAGATACAATTCACTTGAATAAATAGATGCAATGACGTGACAATGTTGGTGAAAGAGAGAGATCTACATTCACATACCAAGTGGAGTAAGCTCTTCATTGTCCTCCAAAGCCCCAATAGTTTTCAACAGTTCAATTGCATTTTGAACAGACAGATGATCCGGGGGCTGAAGTGCCTTTGCTAAGAATGATCCAATTCCTCCTAGCTGTAGACTCTTTATGTTTAGACATAACTCTTGCAAGGGTGTCCTAAGAATTTCTGGCAACTGATATTGAGGCATTGCATCATAAATCATTCTTGGATATAGTCTGTAACAAACTCCAGGTTGCACTCGACCAGCACGACCCCTTCTCTGTTATCAAGTTAAACACAATGAAGAGAACAAAAGAAATAATAGCTCTGTAATTAAGACATAGGGACCAAGTACAGACCTGATGTGCTGAAGCTTTTGAAATCCATGAAGGCAATAAACAAGCAAGCTTGTTCAAAGCATCATAGCTAGTCTCCTTGGCCTTTCCACAATCGATAACATAAACAACATCATCGATAGTGATACTACTCTCTGCAATGTTTGTTGCCAAGACAATTTTTCTGCCAAAAATAAATAAATAAATACTCAATCATACAACTTATGGCGCATAACTTGGAAAGGTAAAAGAGAAAAAAGAATAACACACAACCACATTTCCAAAATGTCATGGAATAGAGAATTATCAAGTGTTCTACTCAATTCAATAGAACTAAGGAAACAAACTAAAAAGGTATAACATATAAAAGTTCACATATAGATAAAAATAATAAACTAATTAAATCGTCCACTAGAAGTGAAGAATGGTAATTGCACATAGCAGTAATTTTTCAATGATCCCATTCAAAATAGAATAACATAGGACACAAGCAAAACAGAAAATCAAGATTGGTAGCAGGTGGCTACATAAATGATGAGTTACAGTCCTACAGATGTATGCAATAGTTTTTAATGAATCACATACCCCTCACAACACAAAGCAACATCAGTAATAAAAGGACAAATTGGGTGGAAAGCAGGTTCCAATGATATGGTATGCACAATGTACAAAGCTGAAGGATAACTTCTGAATTTAAATCGGGGAAAGGGCACCGAACGGATCTGATGAGAGCACTGATGAATGGGGACGATTCAGCCCACAGAACAAATGTGGTAAAGAATAATAGATTAAAATTTAAAACACATAACAATGAACAATAGCCAATTTAAGTACCATCTGAAAAATCTGAAAGGAAATACTTGCCTCATACTTGTAGGAGGTCGATCAAAAATTTCACGTTGATTGACAGTTGGCATAGAACCATGTAGAGGAAGAACAAGAAACTTTCTTGAGTCTCCTAGGAAATTATTAGCTTTAACTCTATCAAGGAGCTTAGAGATTTCATCCCAGCCCGTGAGGAACACAAGGATTGCTCCCTCACTTTCATTACGACAAATATACTCAATTGTCGACTCTACCTGTAAGCATATGAAAGCCAAAGGGATTTCAGAAACCAAATTGGCATAACAAGCATGCAGATTCAAACAAAGTCGTGCACTATAATGCTTCCATCAACCACGGTTTTAACCATGACAAATTGTATCAACATTTTGGTGCTACATATATGTCCCACATAAGGGTCAATTGTTGCTCAGCAAGTGAATACTGTTAGGGCAAGCTGCCAAGAGCCAAGAAAACTACCAATATAATAGATTTTGTAAATAGAACGAGCCAGCCTAATCATTGTCATAATAAATATCTTACATCAAATAAAGCCACCAATAAGTAGGGGGGTGTTTTTTTTTAGGATGGGTTAGGGCCGCCCCATTCAGTAAGTGGGCCAAGCCAGGTCATGTGTGGCCCATTGGTGAAGCAGGACAGGCCAAGCTTTGATACTAACAAATGGCAGTCTGTTTTATGGGCGCGGCCCTGTGTCGACACCATTACCACGTCCCCGTGTCACACCTTGGTAGTTGGTAGAGACTAGAGCGGATCTTACAACAACTCAATGTATTTGAATTTCATAAATTACAACTGAAGCGGGAAAAGAAAACATTACTGAAGGCCCTCCTAGTTTATAGGCTAAAACATAACTTGGAAGAGAAGTAGCTTCCAAAACAATGACTCCTAAACAGATAACAATAATAATAAAAAATCAATAAGGGCTCATACTACACCTAAGATCATCCCTAAACGAACAGTAGAATTCCACTGGGCTTAGATTCCTATAGGGCAAGACATAGATTCCAGCACATCAGTCGCTCAAATAGTAGAATGATGTAATACACTTATAAAGTTGTTAGTAGCACCACATGGACAAGAAACATATACCAAGAGCCGCTCCCATGAATTCTGACCTACAATTGGGCCTAAGACATGAAATGCTCCAAACTAACAAACTGAGCATGATTTTTTTTTTTTTTTCCAAAGACCATTGATTGCAAAGATGGAGCTTCTTACAACAAAGCTAAACAAGAAAGCAGGGGAGGGAAAAAACAAAATGAAAATGTATGCCACAGCCAGTTCACAGCTATTCCAGAGGCTCCTGATTTTTGATTTGATTGTGAGTTTGATTTTTAGCCAGAGTTTTTTGTGTGTGTGTGTTGGGTTGGGTGTTTTGGGGGGGGGGGGGGGGTTATTTATTATGTTGGGCCTCAACTCTTAGTCCTGCTAGTGATATATTATTGAGCACTCACCAGACCCAAATCAAGCTGCGAACCAGACCAGGCTTGAAGAGATTTTCTTGTATTCATACTGTAACTCTTGTAGTGGGAGTCTATGTCAGCATCCTGCAAACAGAAAGTAGGTTGGTGTGAATATGTTCAACATACTTCTCAGCAAGTTACTTATGGACAAAACAAATAAAAAAACATTTATAAAAAAAATAAAGGGTTATCAGCATTATGCAGCATAGCTAATGTTTTACTTGTACAGTGTTTGGCTAGGGAACTTTCAGAATGATTCTCAATCAATCATCAGTCAGAAGCTAATTTGAACACACACAGATTCCACACATTATAGTCCATCAACTTTAAGAAATTCTAATATTATAGAAATGCCTGAGACAGAGAGAGAGAGAGAGAGAGAGAGAGAGAGAGAGAGAGAGAGAGAGAGAGGGAGAGAGAGAGAGAGAGTACCATCCACTTTGTGTAAAGGGTTGTATATGATGGGATCTTTAAGGACAACTGAACTTAAATGTTGCTTTAACATAGAAAGGCACAATAATTTTGAAGCACGTGGAAGCACACATTACAGCCCTCATCTCTTTCCCTTCTTGTTCTAGTCCAAAGCCCTACCTTCAAGTGCGCCTCAAAAAGCTAACCCTAGTTGCACCCCTTTCTCACCCAACTTACAAATTTCTCTCTTTTACCTTGGAACTCCTCAAATTTATAAATACTAATTATAAAGGGTCATCTTGCTCATAGGAAGCTTCTCATAATATTTTAATGTCATCATATTTTCAATTACTGTAAGTGGTAGGATACTTTCATTCAACTCCACTATTTACGATGGTAAAGGTCTTTTTAAGATATCATAGTGAAAAATTAACTATTTGGTACATCAAGGTTTGGTAGCTAAAAAACTAACTTTGACAATGAACTATTAGGTCTCTCAACCTTTATAGTTGATGTTTTAAAAGGTAGAAATTAAAAGTTTCAGTGGTTGGACAGTAGAGTTGACTAGAATTTATGTCAGCAACCTTCACAAATCGCAGAGTCAAAATAGAAAACAATAGAAAAAAAAAAAAACCACCCCATTCAATTCGGTAAACTACCTACCTCCCTCCCTCTACCATCAATAATGTCATCTTAATGTTTATGGGTACAGATAATACAAGTCATCTCTCTTCCTCCCTCGTTCTCACTCTCCAGTTAGGCATCTTCATCTCTCGCTTTCTGTCTACAGCTCCCTCGGTGCCAATAAGATGCTAGTAGGGTTGCAGATGCCTCACTCAATCAATTTCAAGATTGTTGCAAGTTGAATATGCAGATAACTTTAGATCCTTGCTAACAGGTCTTGTTGCTATGCTTTTAAACTTGGTTTGCTAGTGATGGATGGTGTGATTTTGACCAAGGAATTTACTGTTGTATTGTTGATGTAGGACGTATAGAGGAATGAGAAGCAGCAGCAGTGTTTAAGTTTGGACATGGGGCTTAAATAAGGAGGGTAGGAGGAAATAAGGGAGTCAGCTCGACCACTGGTAATGTGCACCGCTCAAACAACAAAAACCATGGGCCCATCAACTTAAATCGGCCACATCATTAGTTTTGCCCAAAAAGTATCACTGACAGAAACTACAAAGAAGGGGACCTGCTGATTCATTTTTTAAACTAGTGGTACCAAATAATTCAATGCTCAAACCTCGACGTACCAAATAGTTAAATTTTAAATATGTTTTGTCATTTGACTTAAAAACATGACTACATGAGCTTTAATATAAAAACTCAATTGATACAAATTATTCATCAGTTATGTCCAGCAATTATTATCTACGAGACCATCAATTGTGAAGAATTCAAATACTATACTTAAAGCCACAGGCAACTGACACTTATGTCTCCATAATTCCATATGATGCCTAAAAAGAGATAAAACCTTCTTTGTCATAACATGATCATAACTATTTTAAAAAAAAAGCACGTTCAAAATTCATTGTCATGGACAAGAGAGTACGAGATTACATCAAAAACTCCCAGTGTGTATCCCGCTTCCACAGGTTTGGAGAGATCCAAAGGCAATCTCACCTAAACAAACATCACTGTTTGTGGAGAGTATTCCACTAGCCCCACCAAAAAAAAAAAAAAAAGAAAGAAAGAAAACTTTGAGAAAACAATGTGAAGTTGACAGCCTTCGAAGAAACAAGAGTACCAACTTGCCTGAAAAAACAACCTCAATTAACTCGAAGTGTGAGAAGCTGAATCGTATGGGGATCGATTCAATTTTGGTTCGTCTCTATCGGACCATTCCCGAGCCTTCTAAGGGGCTTCGGAACCATCGGCAAGAATAAACACATGGCGGTGAATGAATTCAAAGACGTTCAAATGGCGAGCCTTCACGCTTTTGATCATAACTCCTTCAATATAACTCCGATGGGTCTCAAATTTTGGGAGCTTAAAGTACACACCGAGAGCTTTCCATCGATATCTTACGGGCCTAAAACGGAGTCCGGATGAAGAAGTTATGCGCGTTTGAAGTCGGCAGGGAAAAGCTGCCCAGAAGACTGACTCGCCCGAGTCATCCTGTGACTCGCCCGAGTCATTGTTCTGAGCTCTGACGATGGTGCGTTGGATTTGCCGGACCAGTGAGCAGTCGCGCCCGAGTCGATCTGTGACTCGCCCGAGTCACCCCTCTGAGACGCGCGTGCTGTTTCATTTTTTCTGCTGAGTTTTGTTATTTTTTTCCCATTTCCTATATATACCCCCTTAGCTTATTTCCAACATAGTTTTTGATGATTAATGTTTAGGAGCTGGGCTCAAGACAAATCCTCTCAATTGGAGAGTGTTGTAATTGTGAGTTTTCAAACCCTTATCAATGAAGCTAATCCTTTGGGTGGAAGTTGCTTGGTGAATTCTCTTCTTTGTGAGTGGGTGGTTATCCTACACTCTTTGTGAGATTTCTTGGGTGATTCAAGACTCTTTGCTTGTGGGAGATCCTTATGCAAGTGTTTGAACATCTAAGTTCAATTTGGTGAGATTTCTCTCTTTAGAATTGTTCATATCTTTTAATTTCATGTTTATCTCCATAAATCCAAAACTCCCAAAAAAATTGGTTTGTAGTGTTTATGAGTTCTATGGGTGGATTTCCATCATCCACATGATTTTGCATAGAGCCTAGGTCCCGACCCTCTCCAGAAGCTGAAACTTTCAATGCCCTAGGTACATGGTGCTTTTAATGTTAAAGACTCGGGCATGTCATTCCCATTACTAATATTTTTCTTTTTCCCAAAGCATAATCATTTTGTCCTGGGCTCCACCCACCTTCACATGACAGGTGGATTGGATGTCGGCAACGGGGTGATGGGGTGGATGTGGATGGAAGTTAACCCAATTTAATTCCTACCCTTGCAAGCTCAGATCATGAAGAGACAAAAAGTGAACTAGAAATACTTAGCCAACCTTTGTGACTCATCCAAAACAGGCAAACCTATCACAAGGAACAACTAGAAATAGTTGCTCACCAGCTCCTACTGTAAAAATAAATAAATAAATAAAAAGAGACACCTCGTACAAAATAGAAAACTTAGTACCTCAAATAATTCCGTTAAAGGGTCTTTTTTAGAATCCATTTGCCTGTTTCGTCGCCTTGAACTGCCCTGGAAATTATCAGAGTCTGATTTAACCATATATCGAGTTTTTTCCAACACGTCTTCCAGAAAGAGCTCTGTAACTGGAAAAGTCAGCCCCTGAAGGTATATCACATTGAAAAAACATTAATCATCATTCATACAATTTAGATCTTTATTAGATTGAATAAATACATATACAAACAGTACCGGAATGTGAATGGTGGGAGCATTCCCAAAATACCGAGAGAACAGCTCAGCATTTATAGTAGCACTCATGAGAATAAGTCTTAGATCAGGACGACGTGGAAGGAGATCCTTTAATATTATAAGAAGGAAGTCCTCGTACATTCCTCTTTCATGAATTTCATCCACTAACAAATGGCTCACTCCTGTCAAATTCGGATCCTGGACCTGTGGGTCACCAAGAAAACTACAGTTAAGAATGGCAGCACCTAAATTCATTGCTCAAGTAGACAAATGAAATATAGGCATCTGACTATTAACACGACGAAGAATAAAAATTCAATCCCCTTACTATCTCAGACATAATGATACCATCAATAAATAAGAGGTGATCAATGCACTCTATGTCTTGATCCTATGTACACCAACACTCAGAGTAACCCCTTGGACAATGGACTTGACTTAACCAGGAGGATAGAGTATGAAGATACACAAACACAATACGATGATATCATCCCTGACAAGAGCACAGGTATTTTCAACTAAAGAAGTGGATCTTCCCACTGATGAACTTTTGCATGAGTAGCATACATGTAATCCATCACAAGATCACCATGACTTAGTGGAGCAGCTTTCTGAAAGCCAAAAAGAAACCAAACATAAGAGCCATTGACAACAATGGCAAAAGAAATGCAAGATGGAGAAATTTCCTTCGGTTTTTATGTTTGATTTTGGCATTAATTTTCATAAGGCTATGCAGGACGATGAGTGTCCTACTAAAATGTGAGGGTGACCTAGGTATTACCATATTAGGCATTTTCGTGAAACGAATGGCACTCTTAATCCTAACTGGAGGTTTGTCTACTCCAAAAGAAATGTAAGTGAGACAAAATACGAGATTCATGAGTACAGTAGGTGGAACAAAAAGAGTTCTTCTCCCCATAGGGTAGGTTGTTGGAAATCAATTATGGCCGACTATGACCAATTTCATTCTCTTGTTCATTTTACATTGGTAGATAGGGTGAGGGTCTTGATAGTCAACTCCCTTATCCTTTCTTTTAGGATAGCTTAAAATACCCCACAAGCTTGAACCCCAACCATCAAAAAGCTCCTCGGTCCTCAATTATGACCCAAGTTGAGGGCTCGTTAATCAGCAGGGAAAGTTGAGGTGGATAGCACTCGGGTGGGTGCCAGTGTTGTGATTACCCGAGTTTATAGTGACTGCACTAAGGTTTAAAGCATTGGGAGCAAGGGTACTAGGGTTAGGTGGTGACATATGACACATTGTACACCTTTAGATTGAAAAGTAATGGCCACATTTGTATATTGTCATTCTCATTATAGGTAAAAGTTTTCGCTGGACCTATTACTATCAAAAATATATAACTTGAGCACAAAAAAGGTACATAAAACATAAGTAATAATCAAGTAGCCACTTTTTTGGTTTTTGGATGTCCATGTGTTGCGGAGATCTCACATTAATAATTAAATCTTCTTTAAATGAAACAGAGCAAAGGACACATTATATCTTGTAATTTGTAATCATGCAATGAAGATTGTATGTAGCATTGGATCATTATCTAATGTATTTCAAATCCACATTCAAAACATATTTAAGTTCGTGATGCTAACTTGGGAAATTGTTAAGGTGGTATGTTTTTACTAATGAAAGGTTGGATCAAGTCCTTCCAAATTTTTACTACCAATTCATCCCCAGTCATAAATTCTCACTAACAAATTTAGCATACCACTTACACATGCAATGATGCAATTGAGATAATTTCTATTGTCAATTTGTCATACTGCTTATATAAACCTTATTGTGCATGAATTCTTGTTCTATGTCTTTGCATGTCTAGGTAGAGAAGGAAAGTTTGATGAGAGAAAGACTCATCACTTCAGATCAAACACAATGATAACCAAAACGTTACCAACTGCCTGAGTAGAACCCCTGTCGTACAGAATAGCAACCGTGTTTGTGAAGAACGCTTGGCCTCTAATCGTATCTGATAGCCAACAGTTTCACCAATATTCTCTCCTCTTTCAGAAGCTATTCGAGCAGCAACAGATATAGCTGATATACGCCGTGGTTCTGTGCATATTATGCTGCAGTCAGCCCCGCGCAGCGATGCAATCTCCTCTTCCAAAATGAACTGAGGGAGCTGGGTTGTCTTACCACAACCTGTCTCCCCTGAAACAACTAGGACCTACAATGATTCCATAATAATAATGCAGAAAATATCTTGTTAAAAACAATAAATTGCAAGTAAAAAATAACAATAACATTCATCTGGGGGAATTCAAGGTAAATGTGAAAGTGGAAAGTGAACCTACATGTAAAATCTAAACAAAGCAATTAAAGTTGTTATTTTCCCCCGGTGAACAAATTTAAATAAAAAATGAGCAACTTAAGCAAACAGCCGACTAACTTAAAGTGGAAAACAACCAAGAGGAGTCAACTAAAACAGCTAATAAAATTGAAACAGCACAAACTTCAGCATGCTGAACATGGCGCCATATACAATCTCAAGTAAACATAAACCATCCCTATACCAACCACACAAATTAGATAAAATAGTCCCAAAGTACGGGCATGAGACCAATGTATGTAGTGTACTAAAGAGACATGATGTTAGAGGGGTAAGTTGGAACCCTGGAAAAACCAAAATGGGAACTTTAGGATATGAAATTTGAACAAAAGACTTGAGACAAGTTGACAATAGAAATTAATTTTACAAACATGGTCCGTTAAACTGCCACCGGATGTTCTGATGCTCCAAAAGTTGGTTAATGGTTGAAGCCTTGATGGAAAGTAGAATTAGAATATTTAGGAATAACAATATTTAGTATATTTAATGATTTTATATAGTTTCCTATTCTTTTTAGGAATATTATAGCTTCCTAGTTTGATTGGGAACGTTATGCTAGTTTTCTATTTCTGTTATGTTTAGCATTAGGCAGGTTCACCTATAAATAAGGGCTTTGCTAACCTTTATGAAGGACACCACATTGATATTGAATATTGAACATACGAATTCTTACTGATTATGCACTGGGATGCTAATCTTTTCCCGGGTCCAACATGGGGATGCTGAATTCTTCGCTTGAATCCAACACTAGGATGTTAAATTCGTATCTTTAGCTTTTATATTTCTGATTCTCTATCAAATTGGTATCAGAGTTCATTCTCTATCAACTTGGTATCAGAGCAAGTTCTCGATTCTGAGCCTCACCCAAACCCTATTCCACCCAATCTCTTGAAAAAAAAAAAAAAAAGAAAGAAACCAACCAACCCAAAAAAACCGTAACCCCTAGCGTTGTGTTTGCCTGAACCACCGTACCACCACCAACCGCCACTCTACACCCGTCGACCAACACCCATCCACCAATCCGGTCAATCGACCACCATTCCACCGCTGTCGCCGCCACCTGCTCACTCGAACCCAAAAACCCCCCAGTTCGCGAACCCTAATCTGCAAAATCCCCCAAATTCATCTTCCTCACTAGAACATTACCAGAAATTGATTTGCGTATTGAGATACCCATTCAATTTCGTTCCCAAAAGTCAACTCAATTGAAGGAACCAATCTCAATTCGACCTTCAATTGATCTGAGCTTTGCTTCGCTAGAACCTAATTCACCAATCTAGTGCTCTTCCAACAATTGCTGGTCTCCTTACAACTGAGCATCCCCAGAGAAGGTCGACAAATCATTTTTGGCGCTCTCCCACCATCGTCGGAGACTGGTTGCTGGATTTGTCGCCGCAGTTACTGTTCATAGTGTTGCTACTGTTCGCTGTCATTGTACTATTGCTGTTGGGGGCAATGTTACTGGTTGAGCCATGATGTTTCCTAGAAGGCTAAAACAACGATGTTCTTAGAAAGAGTCATGGGAAGTGAGACAAGCGTTGGAGAGCCAGATTGGGATACAAAAATATGCGAAGAGATGGAGGATTCAAACAAGAAATTTAAAGATGGTCTGTTAGAAATTGTCAACAGAATTACTTCTAGGATAGATAACTTTCAAAAGTCACTCCTAAAAGAGAGTCTTGGAGTCGTAAGTCAAGTCCAGAGTCATGAAAGTTCTCGTAAGGATGAAGGACAGGAAGTAAGTCATCCATCTCTTCTAAGCTATGTTCAATCTTCAACTGATACTGAAGGTGAACAAATTTGCTCCAATACCGAGTTACTTAATTTACCTTCTAATTTATCTATTAGTCCTACCTTCAATGTTGAGGATTTAACATTTTCCCAAGGTACTTTTGAGCCTCCCACGTTTTCTGTATGTACCCCAGAGGGTTCTACAAATTCATCTCGCAAGTCGCAATGCCTAGATTGACACCTGTTACGCCCTCTATCTATGATGTTGAAATCAATCTTGAAGATATAGCATCTCCAAAAGCCACACATGACTACAAGACCTTGCCTACTTATGGAAAATCTCTGCTTAGTCATGCTGCTAAATCTGTAAAGAAATCAAGGGCAAAAATAGAGCATGTTGATTTCTTTCTCCACGAAGAATGTTTTGTTGCCAAGAAGCTACATCCCATCATTCAATTGCTACTTTTTTTGGAGAAGTTCAAAGTTGTGCACTATTATCTTATATGTGACAAAGTGAATCTGCTCTTCTTTTGTTGGATTATCATCTTTCTAAACTTCTATAAAACCAGTCTTTCACAAATGAGAGATCTGTTGCATTGATTTTTTGATTGCATCTCTTCAAGGCAACTCTCCGGAGGCAAATATTTTTCAAGCCGGGGAGAATGGTGTAAAGTAGAATTAGAATATTTAGAAATAATAATATTTAGTATATTTAATGATTTAATATAGTTTCCTATTCTTGTTAGGAATGTTATAGTTTTCTAGTTTGATTAGGAAAATTATGCTAGTTTCCTTTTTGTATTATGTTTAGTATTAGGTTGGCTGTTTGCCTATAAATAAGGGCTTTGCTAGCCTTTATGAATGACACGACACTTATGTTGAATATTAAATGTATGAATTCTTATTGATTATGCACGGGGATGCTAATCATTTCCTGAATCCAGCATGGGGATGCTGAATTCTTCTTTGAATCCAACATTGGGATGTTGAATTCATATCTTTAGCTTCTCTATCAAATTGGTATCAAAGCTCGTTCTCTATCAATGGTTCTCTATGTTGCCCAGACTTGGGACATGGGTGTCAGCCATAGGTAAGGATCTAAGGGTCCAATATGGCATCCAAGAAAATTGCGGATAGGACACTATCCAAAATTTCACACACAGAAAAAGTTCGTAAAATAAGTAGCAAAAGCATTTAAATGTACTAGAAAATAAGTATGACTTAAATTTTTTTTTTAGTATGACTTACATTTAAAATATATTAGCTAATAAAACACCTCAAAAATGGCTAACAATAAAACACATATCAACAATATTCTCTTCAGCGTTTAATTATTCACATTGTTGCAATTCACTCTACACTTTAGCCCCAGTGACTAGAATTGTGTTGTTTGGAAGGGAATAATAAGCAAACTGTTCATTGTGTGGCAGCCTACAACTATCAATAATAAGACTACATATCTCTGCTCAATCCATGTTTGCCATATGTTAGGACTTAGGAGTATCCAACAAGTGTCCAGAAACATCCAACACACAGATACATGAGCCTGTGGTAAGGGTTTGTGCTTCTTAGGGACAGACAAATCAATCAGGAACACACATGTACATGAAGTTGTGGCAAATGTCTGTGCCCCAGAGAAAGAAATATCAATTAAACATCATATCTATAAGACATGAAGGTGGAAAATATTTAAGAGTAACAGATACCATAGGTAGCATTTGCCGGAGTAGTAATTGTGTGACTCCCGTCTTAACCAAAACAATAGGGTTAAACTCAGATAAAAAAAAATAAAAAAATAAAAAAACACACCTGATTCCCTGCAACAGCTTTCAGAAACTCTGTTCTAACTTTGAATGCGGGAAGCTTCTCTCTAAATGCCCGCATTGCTTTTACACTCCCCAATTCCTGAAAGTGGGACCATATGAGTAAGCAACTTTGAAATTAACTCTTAACAAATCCATGAGATAAGGATCTCCATAGCTTATGGCTACATTAGCCAAAATTGAGAAGCAAAAACTGTCACGCATGAAGCCAAACTTCATATATCCAAACCTTCATCTTCTCTTCATTCTGCTTGAGCTCAGCACTAATTTTCTCCTTTGAGATATTATTCTCTGTAGCAGAGACTTGTTTAAGAGTAACAGCTGATGATGAACTTGTTACACCCTGAGAAGATGCGCCAACGGATTTTGCAGCAGAATTTTCCCCCTTGGAGGTTTCCAACAATGAGCCAACTCTTTTCTCAATGTCTGTAGACATTCGTATCTGCAGCACAGTTAAAGAGAAGAGTGAAATTTAGTTACTTAAAAGATGAACCCTGATTGTATCAGTTCGTCAATCATACCTCCTTCTGCGAAGACCCATGTCGTTCATCCAGATCAGCACGATAATTAGGCAAGGGGATTTTACTAGCAACAAGCACCTTTCCTTTGTTGTATGCATGACTTTCTTTCCACAAATACCAAAAACCCAAAAGTAAACAAAAAGACAATAGAAACACGTACCCATTAGAACAGCTAGGCAATTACTAGGATACCTCTGTTAATAAAGCAAATAAAATACGTTATGAAAATCATTAAATAAAAGGTAGAATGTAAAGCTAAGATCCTACAAAAAAGCTATTTACATTCAAAATAAAATCATCCACAATATCTTCAATATCAAACAAAGAATGGAAAAAGTTCTATCTCAAATGTACAAAGTCTTGATAAGGATATCTTTAAAGTGATGCAAATGCTTTTGCACACAAAATGCTCTAGAAAATCACATGTGGGATTAACATGTCCACAAGGAATTCTTCCTTTTAGCTTTCCTACTAGACAAAGCTTCCTAATCCAAGACATTTCCTCAATCGAATTTGGAGCAATCAAAAAAACTCCTACGGAACGAAAGTCTAGCTCACAAAGGGCACTTGCAAACGGAATATGGATCCACAACTAAGCAAGTGATTCCAAATCAAAATTTGCACATAGAGTACCAAGTCACATGCACAATACTCCCATGAGAATACACCCACCCCCCAACACACACATACAAAAGGGGAAACCTCTTCAAGGAGACGGACAACTTCCATATAAGCATCCTAAGGAATAATTCTTATGAATTCAAGAGATTAACCTCTTCTATTATTAAGGAGGATGGTGTATGTGTCCCCAATGTTGGTTATAAAAGAGCTAAGATAATTCTTGAGATTTTGTGTGAATTGAAGGCCTTATATGAATTGATGGCCCTCTATGCTTCTTCCTCTCATCGGACCTTGACAGAGCCTGTCCATCCTAGACTTCTTTCGAGTAACCAGCCAATTGTACGCTCTACGCAGCCACCAGTGGCTCCTAAATCAGTCAGTCCTATTTCAATTGCTACTATTTCAGTGGCTCCTAAATCTGTTGCTCTCTTGGTCCTATTTCCATCCTAGACTTCTTTCAATGTTTGTTGAGAATAAAGAATTTGTTGTAGGGTGTTATCTTCTATGGGCTAGAAAAGTTATTTAGGGATTTTGGTGATATTGTTGATGTTTATATCCTTAGTAATTAGGAATCAGCATCCTTAGTAATTAGGACAAAGTAGTTAGCATTTCGGCTTTGTTTGATTAAGGATAAGCAAGTGGATTTCAAAGCTATTGAAGCTCTTAATGGTAAGAGTGTACAATGTGTTTGTCTTGGGCGTGTCTTGGGTGAAATTTAAGAAAAAACTAAGGTCTAAGCCTTCTTTGAGGAGAGTGTTTGAGGTGTGGAAGTGGGTTCTGATTATTAGGCAAAATATTAAGCTTCAATCTCCTTCAATATCGTGAAGTACCAGGTATGCATATATTTGTAATCTCGATATTTCAAGCATTTTCCAAGGTTTTCCCACCGGATGTCTTGTCATGCCTAAATGGGTCTTCAAAGTGGTTTTGAAAGGTTTTTTTGTAGGTTCACGGGAATCAGCCTCTTCATGAGCTTTAATTCAAGGAAGGAGGGTTGTCTACATCTTTGTCCCCTAAACTGCACTTATCCATGCTTCCCCTGAGAGTTTGTAGTTGTTGTTGTTGTACTTTCCTACTATTGGCCATGGTGTAATTGACGATTCTATAGAGGTTGTTGCAAATAACCTCGTGAACCCACAACTTAGTGTCAATGTTAACCTTCACATTAACTCCCCCATTCATTTTTTTTATTTTTATAACGGGTAAGTAAGAGAGAAAAAGCAGTTAGCGATGTCTTCTCACAAGAAATCGCCCCGCTCCATCACACCTAAGGATATTATTAAACTCTAGATTCAAAGAAGTAGACCAAGTACCCGCCGCAGACACTGACTGACCCTGTTTTGATAACCAGTCTGCGGCACCATTAGCTTCCCTGAAAATGTGAGAGATTGCAAGGACATGACATCTGCACATAAGAACACGGATATCCCTGGATGAGGTTCCTGATTTGCCACGGAATTACGAATTCTCCCTTGATCGCCTGAATCACCACAAGGTTATCTCCTTCAATGATGATATTAGAGAAACCCATCTCACAAATATCCTTCAGCCCATCACGAAGTGCTCTGGCATCGGCAACCAGAATCGAGGCATCCCCATAAGATCGTACTCCCGCTCTCAAAAGTTCACCACGCCAATCTCGAAGTATGAATCCGCCTGCCGCCGAATTGTTGAGAAGCGAACCCTCGAAGTTGAGTTTGAGCGCACCAAGCAGAGGGGGTTCCCACCGGACAAAGCGAAATCTGGGGTGGGAAACCCCAGGAGGACGGCTACCATCACTCTCTACCTGGACATAATTTCTAATTTTCCATTCTGCAGAGGACCGTTTAGCTTGAATAAGGCACTGCAACGGTCGGAATATCGTATTACGAAAAACCACCTCATTCCTCTATTTCCAAATTGCCCACAAGAGGAAAGCACCACGTTGGAGGTTCGATTGGTTACCAGCTAGGTGATGAACCTCCAAGAATTGATTTATAAAATCGTAGGAATAAGTCGGCGTGAAGTTATTCAACCAACCATGACGGAAAGCTAGGTTCTTACACCTCTGGGATATGGGACACTCCCAAAACAAATGGTCGGCACTTTCAATATCATTACGACAAAGGGGGCACACAGAATCTAGCTGCACCCCCCGTCTCAAAAGATTACCCCTCGTGGGGAGACCATTATGTAAATAAAGCCAGAGAAAGATACCAACTTTTGGGGGTATGTCAATTTTCCAAATCCATTTATATTTCCAATGTTGTTCAGCATCCAAGCAATCTTGAATAATTCTTAAAGCCGACTTGGTGGAAAACTCACCAGACCCCGTCAGCCCCCAGCAAAATTCATCTTTTAACTCCGTTACCGGGATAGGAATCCCAATAATCTTTTTTATGATGCGATGGTCTTGAATATAACGCCAAAGTTTTTCCTCATCCCACATTTTATCCTGGGTGATAAACTGGCTCACCGTTAACGCTCGATCTTTCGACTCATCAGAATCATTCCTATCTAATAGATCATTTAAAGAGGAATTCTCTATCCAGGTATCGCTCCAGAAATTAATGGATTTGCCATCACCAATTGTCCAATGTATTCCTGATTTTAACGTACCTTTAACCCTTAGCAGGTTTTTCCAAATGGGTGAATCAGAAGATTTGCATTTATAAAGGAAGAAATCTTCTTTTTTTAGATATTTTTCTCGCATAACTCTCGCCCAGAGACTATCCTCCTGAATCACTCGCCACGCAAGTTTACATTGAAAGGCCATATTGATTGCCTTTGAACGACAGAGACCAAGGCCACCAAATTCCTTGGAAAGACATATGGTATCCCAAGCAACCATAGGCATACCCTGATTCTCTCCATTTTTCCAAAAGAAGTTTTTATTTATTCTATCAAGATTCACACACGTAGCTTTAGGAAGTCTAAAGCATTGCATTGTATGGGCAAGAAGAGATTCCAGATTTGCTTGTATCAACACAACCCTACCAGCTTTGGAAAGGGTATTGGCCTTCCAGGCAGCCATTTTATCTGTTGCTCTTCCTACCAGTTCATTAAAGACTTGGTTATCATGACGCCCATTCGGGATATAGCAACCTAAATATTTGCCCAATGCTTCGGTAACTCCCCCATTCGTAGTTCCCTTTAAAATGTGGACTCTGATAGAATTTTATCTAATCCATTTTCAGCTGATATGAACCGCTCAGGTTTGCTAGTGGTGCCTTAACACCACACAGTAATGTTAAAAACTAAATGGCATTTGGTTAAACTAGCAACATGCACGGCCAAGACAACGAGCAATGTAAATCAAAAAGGTAGCAAGGAAAGTAGTGTTTGGCATCACATGCCATCCTAGAAGATGGGCTGATTTGTAAGGATATCTTGGAAGACTCGGATGAGAGCCATCATGATAGCGTGGATGAAGAAGCACGCAGAACTGTGGAGATTAGCAACACTCCGGGCATGTTGATTGTTGATGACAAAAAGGTATTGATGAAGTATTTTAAAAGCAATTACAAAAAGAAAAGAAGGCATAGATGAAGAAGCAGTCTTCAAGAGTGTTGTTGTATAGTGGGCCTAGATGGGGAGTTGATGCCGGAACGGAAGAGGTGCTCCATAGGCTTTAATTAAAAGTATTGTTGTATTGCTAAAAGCTCATATTGAGTCTTGTGCTTTGAGGCTTTATGTTGTTTTTTGTTTATTGGTGTAAAGTTAATGCATTGTGTAATCCTGTGTATCTAGTTGTGATGCAAACTCTACAGCTTCTTTAGACTTTGAATATTTCAAAAAATAGAATAAATACACTAGAGATTAAGAAATCACAACCTAAGGAAAAGGATGTCCACGCGATAACTCCACGCATGCCCTACTATAAACCCCCTAAACTACAAGGTCATCTGCTAGTAGTTCCTAAAAAATAAAGCAAGGGTTTTTACTTTTAGGTGATTGATATTACAAGCATTCATGGGGAAGTCCTACCAAGTGCAAATGCTCAATAATTTAGGTAAAATGTAAATCATCTGTGGAATGATAGTAAATTCTTAGATACCGTACAACTGTCCTTGGGATAACAAAAGTGAAAAAAAGGTGTGGATCATGATCCAATTGCACATTGACCCCCATTGTATATGGGAAACGGTTTATTTGCTTATTGTTTCTGCCATGTGTGAGATAGAGATGTAAGTGCACATGCATGCAGATGCAAGTGTGTGTGCATAAATACACATATTACATATATGCAATTGCATGCATAAATACACATTACATACAAAAGCCCTATAACCCACAATGTAGAACAGAAATCACCAAAAATAGCCTATATCCGTACATCGAAAGCTAAAAGATAATGGACCAATAGCTTCAAAGGGACAAACGACCACAAATCCACGCAGAACAAGGTTGTGATGAAGAAAATGCATTCTTCAGCATTCAAATTGAATTCCACCATAAAGGCATGGGCACATAGTAGTCTGAAACACAAACAATAAGCAGGATGAATGAATAAGTACTTACAAGTGAAGTCCTAGCTGATGAGCCATATCAGAGAGGATTTCCTGATCATCACGTCTAAAACAATGTCTAATTATCATCTCCTGCTCACCTCCTTGCTTAAACCCTTCCAGTTTAGTCCACCACTCATTCTCATCCATCACCTCATACTAACATCAACAAAGGAACAATAACACATTACACAATCATAAACCCTAGAAATCGAAATGAAAACAGGAAAATGAGATGAAAATGCAATCAAATTACCTCAGCTGCTTTTTGCGCAAGACGCTGCGCTCGCCACACAGGGTCCCACCATCGCTGCTCGCCACCTCCGCCGCCGCCGCCGCCGCCACCACGTCCGCCTCTACCTCCGCCTCGACCACCTCCGCCGCGCCGACCTCCGCCGCCGCCGCCGCCGCGACGGCCGCCTTGGTAGTTGGGGCGGTAGGACATAGTGGAGAGGGGGATGGGGAGAGAAAGAAAGCGAGTTCTGGAAGTGAGGTGGTGTAAGAGAGAGAGAGTTGTAGAAGTGGAAGTGAGAGTGGGAGGCAAGTAGCGCAAAGACATCCAATTCCAGGCGCCGGTGCAGCAAGGCTCCTTAACCTCCGCTGGCGCAACGCTAGTTGGCTGATTTTCTTTTCAAAAAATAAAAATAATAATAATAGAGGGTTTGTTTAGTAGGGACTACCGGACTAAGGATGAACTCAACCATTTTTCGGTTTTTCGCAACCGAAAAAAAAAAGGAGAAAATAATTTTTTTTTAAAAAAAACATTTTCCCCCAACCCTATATAAATTATTTTCGGCGTGTTGAGTTGTCCCACATCGGCCTTTGACACCCATATTGTGGTGTTTATAATGGTTTGGGTGCCTCAACCTCCAAAGCTAGTTTTTGGGATTGAATTGGGCTCAAGTCCATTATTTCACATGGTATCAGAGCCAGGGTCATTGATGTTGGGGCCGCGCCCGCAATTGTCTACGCCTCGTGGTGAGGGGGGCGTGTTGAGTTGTCTCACATCGGCCTTTGACACCCATATTGTGGTGTTTATATTTCACATTAACTCCAACATCATGAAAGTCATTTTTTCCTCCTCTCTCCTAATCTCTCTCGGGAGAAACATGTTTAAGCATTGTTTGTGGGGTCCAGATGTAGGTAGCCTTCAACATAGTTCATGGTGACGTTGATTCCTGTGGATCCTCAAAAACTTTTCAAAAACCACTTTGAAAACCAAACAAGACACAAAAAGACCCAAAAGGAAAACCTTTGAGAATCAACTTGAAAAACAAGAAGGTAACGGTAGTATAGAGACGCATACTTGTGCACTCCATGCACTTGAGGAAGAGCTAAACGTTCCTGTACAACACAATCAACACGAAGGCAATGAGCAACAAAATTTAAAACAACACACATTACCCTACCAGACACCTCACCGTACTACCTTGATCCTAACTCTCCAAACAACCATATCTAGTGTTTTGTCCTCCACTAACCCTAGGTGCCTCAGCTCTAATTACCTGTCTCATAAACGTTTTTGGTCTCCCACGCCCTCGACGTCCAAGGTGTATACTAATCTCCTCACAGGGGCATCCTAACTTCTCCTAAGAACATGCTCAAACCATCTCAATCTAGTTGCCACCTCTTGTTTAGCTTGACAAATGTCATTCCTAATCCTATCCAGCCTAGTATATATGACCGCAAATCCATCGAATCATCCTCATCTCCGCCATGTTCAGCCTTTGGCAATGTATTTTCTTAGTTTTCCAACACTCAACTTCATACAACATCGTCGGTCTAACTACACTATGATGCACCTTCCCTTTAGCTTTAGAGGAATTCTTGAAGTCGTCCTTCACTTTTGCCAACCAACTGTAATTCAATGTGTAATATCGTCACTAATTTCTCCATCACTTCATAAGATAGAGCCTAGGTATCAAAACTTCTCCACATGTGGAATGGTCACCCCTCCAATGATAACTTGTTGTCTCCGATTCTCATCCTTCAGCCTAATAAAACGACAGATCATGTACCGCGTCTTTGACCTTCTCAATATAAAATCCTTAGACTTCAAAGTGTCTCTACAGAGTTTCCCCTTGTCATTTAATCTTTCCCTCAACTCTTTTACAAGCAGTATATCTTCTGCAAACAGCATGCACCATGGTAATTCATCTTGGCCCCTTAGACAACTTGTCCATCACTTTAGTAAAAAGAAATGAGCTAAGTGCAAATTCCTGATGTACTCAGATATAAATTGAGAGGTTTCCCGTGTTTCTCACCACCATTCGAACACTAGTCCTGCCATTATTATACATCTCTTTAATAACTCGAATCTAAGATTGTTGTACCCTTTTCGCCTCCAAACACTCCCACATGACTTGCGTTGGTACCTTATCATAAGCTTTCTCTAAATCAATGAACATCATAGAAAGATCCTTCCCTCTTTCCCAATCGTTTCATTAGACTGCATGTCAGGTGAATAACATCTATCACCAACCTACCGAGTATGAAACCAAATTGATTCTTGGACACGTGCATAGTCTCTCTCACCCTCCTCTCGATAACTCGTCGCCAAATATGCATGGCATGACTTAGGAGCTTAATCCCTTTACAATTGTTGTAATGTTCAATGTCTCCTTTGTTCTTGTATGACGGGACGACTTTGCTTATCTTCCACTCATCCGACATACGAGCAGTTCGAAGAATTTTATTAAAAAGATACGTCAACCACATGACACCCTCCTCTAAGGTGTGAGAAAATAGTGGAAATGAGGGTGTATTTATAGTGGTTGAGGTAAATTTATTTACAATATATATTAGATGCACCCGGAGCATGTGCAACCTAATAAATTACAGTTTATTTATGGTTGTGGATGAGAGAATATTGGAAAGATAAAATAAAATAAATGATGGCTTTATTTGATTTGGAAAAGAGAAAAGCATGAAATAAGACAAGAGATATTTGATTTGGTTTGATTTTGGGGATTTCAACATGTGAAGAATTTGTGCATTTCAAAAATTCTTGGTATTTAATCCTAAATTAAAAATATAGATAAAAAATGATCAGAATAAATTACATAAAAACATAGCTAAATTGAATGACAAAATTCAACGTCTACAGTAAGCAAAGTCCAAGATCTCTCAAGAAACTCTCAAGAAGTTGTTGCAGTTCAACACATTAGGAGTTGTGTTAAAGCTTTCTAGAAATAAGGAATAATGGTTGTGGACCATATGGTATGTTGGATGAATGTAATTCATTCCCTATTTATAATGTTTAGGAGCATTCAAACTTGTCAATCACAAAGTATGATTGAGGGGCATTGTCCATATATTTTGACCATGATCAAGGGATCATTATTGATTGAGAGAATCAATTAAGAATGATCCCAAAAAGATTCCCCATGTGTTAATTAACGAGGTTGAAATTAATGAATTTCAAATCTCACATAGTTGGGTATCACCACGGATCGTGGTGGCCTCAACACGATCCGTACCAAGCTGGCACGGTCCGTGTTGACATGTGTTTTCTTTACTTGAGGTCTGGACACTAACACGACCCATTTATAACTTGACACGGTTCGTGTTGGACTAGTTTCAAATTGCAAGCTTGTTTTTTACCTGCCCGGTCAACACTTAACTTATATTGTTAATTTCCTTAGCCTCTTAACTTTTGAAATACTTCAACAGTTCCCTCCTTATCAAACAACACTTTGAAGTAGTTTCTCCACCTTTCTTTTATCTAGACTTCTTGCACCAAGATTCTCCCTCCAACATCTTTGATACATCTAACGTTTGCGAGATCTCTCGACCTCCTCTCTCGACTCCATGCCAAGTTAAAAAAATATTTTTCTCCCTCTTTACTGCTCTACTTATCATATAAGCTCTCAAAGGCAGTCGCCTTAGCCAATGCAATTGACATAATAATAGTAATAATAATAATAATAATAATAATAAGAATGATGATAATAATGATAATAATAATGATAATAATAATAAATGATAATATCTTCCCAAAATTAACCCGATTATATAATACAATTATCTTTGATTATGGTTCATTGAATTCAAAATAATGTTGCATATCCATAAAATTATATTCGTACTCTCTGAAATTTTACAATAAAATTCTCCCTTACTTTAGGAAAATATTGAACCACTCCTTACTGTGAAGTATCTGTCGATTTTTGACATGATTGTCCTATATTTTCAAAAGTATGAATTGCTACTGCCTGAGTTTTTATTGTCGGGGGCTTGACGCCAAACATACAATGGGCAGTGAATTCCATTTCTTTTTCTTTTCAAAGAACAAAACAAATTATTTACATAGTTAATCAATTAGCCGTTGTTAATCGGTAATCAAACCAAAAAATGAATTAACCAGTTCATCCGATTTCGGTTTAGGTTCATGATTTTCCGAACAGTTAATTGACCCAAAGTGACTCGCGAGCACCCCTAGTTCTGCTCGAAGAACCAGGCACGACCACACCACTGCAAACCTAATCCCACATTCTCACCCGACAAGCACAAATTATATTATTCACCACATTCATTAAAATAAGTCAAATTTTTACGTGATGAATTTGTCTAAAATAATTTAATAAATTCAAGAAAATAGATGAATTTGTACTAATGTTAATAAATTTACAATAACTGTTATGAAAAATTGATGATGAATTATTTTTACCATGATTAACCTATGTAGGTGCTCCAAAGTATACACCTTGGTGTAGAAACACAATTTCCAAGCCCTGAGTGTGCAGCGTAGGATAGATCCAGGCAGTCTGGATTACAAGTTGAAACCCAACCAGAGTTTTAACAACCAACGCTGCATTGCAATTGATAGTTTATACTGACTGATCTCCTCCTCCTCCTGGATTTCATTCCAAGCTAACCCAGGCAGGCAGGTCAACAACAACAATCGAATCCACTCAAAAATGGCGGATCCGGCCACCACAACGCTTGGAAAGATGTTGACGGAGGAGATTACGCCCGTAGTTATGGTGCTCAATACCCCTCTTGTTGAACAGGCTTGTCTCAAGAACAACCTCAGTTTTGTTCATATGCTTTCTCCTTTCTCTGCCTTCAATAACATCGACGGTACGTCTTTCCCTTTCCTGTTCGATCCATGATTTCATCTTCTGCCTACAATGTGATGAGTTTATTAATTTGTATGCATTTCTAGTTGTCTGACTATCTGCTTCTCATATGAGTTCACCGATTGCAATTGGATGTTGTTGTTTGTATGCGTGGTTTAGTTTTGTTGGGAGCGTAATGGCATTGTTCTGAGATTTTGGAGTTCTTAATTGGATTTCCTAGTGGACGATTGGAGCACAAGGTGAGGAGAAGTGTCATGATATCTGCCAGATTGCTGTGATTGATTTAGGGGTGGATATCATGCCTATCAATATATTAAATGGTGTTCCTTCGCTATGAAATTAGTCCCCTTAATTCTTGCACATGGAATTGCTTATGTTGAGCTCCTTTTCGTGGGCAGCAAACATTTACTGCTAGTGTAATAATTTGCTGGCAAGGTCTGCGTGCTGCAAATTTATTGACAAAGGCTGTGGCGGATTGTCGCGTGGCCTTCATTTGAACTGGCAAACTTCAAGTGAACATATTTAGACATAGCGAATTAGAAATCCATATCCTTTTGTAGTTAGGTATAAACTTCACTGGTGATTTTAAGTGTTTGATCAGTTTTCCTCATTGAAACACGGGTTTAGGCATGCAAACGGGAAGGAAGAAGATGATAACTGAAGAAATAAATTTCTTGAAGAGGTACTCGTGAATGATTCTTGGAATGAGAGATAAAAATATAAGAATGAAATATGAAGGGGGTGACATCCATATACAAAAAGGGGAAGTGCAAAAATCATTATGCCCTCAAGCTCTCACGTGTTCAACTAAGTCCAAAAGAAGTGACTTTTGACTGTAATTGGTTAACTTGGTTCTGACTATAAAAATTTTCTTAAAAAAGTATTGAAGTGCTAAGAAGGGAAAGCTTTGCCATCAAAATCCATTGGCTCCTTTCCGTCTTCAACTTACAAATTTAAGAGCCCTAGTCTTCTCTATCCTTTTGCTCATATTCTCCATGCTACCAATGCATCTCAGGCATTCAAAGATTGATCCCAACTAACCTTATCAAGGAAATAGATACTTGTTAAACCAACAAGACACGAAGACAATGAACAAGGAGCTCATGAGATGACTTTTCCTGCCTGTTTTCTTACGGTACATTAAACACCTACTTAGTATTTTTTCTCTCTAAATTCTCCTTTCAAGAATGTACTCCTTGGAATCTTGCCATTAATTACTGCTAAGTAGTAATAATAAATAAATAAAAAAAAAAAAAACCAAGCTTCCATGAGGACTGCTGGCCTTCGCAAGAAGGTTGCAAGTTGCAACTAGAGCGTTTCTTCGTATTGGGAATACTTTGCAATTCTTGGTCTTGTAGCTTTCCTTGATCCAACCAAAACAGTCATTTTGAGCCCTTGTTCTGTCTGTTGAAAATTGTTTCTCTGCGAATGAATTACGGCATTTTGAAACACTTCAATTACCCCCATGTTGTACGAGATTTAGTCTTTGAGGGAATAGAAAAGTCAGTTAAACTTTTGACTGTAGCTTTTGTACAAATGATTCTTCTTGATGATATGTAGTATTTGGGCAAGATCAGGGATTTGAAATATAGTTTTGGTCGCAGCACAAAAAATATAAAAAAGCAGCAATTGCATATCATATCATGCTTGTTGCAGGGCAAAGATGCAATTCGCCATACTCGAAAGCCTTTCCGATGTAGTGTTGGATGCATAGGCAAAACCACTATTTTGAACACCAAGCTTTACTGCATGTAGTTATCTTGGGAGAATTGTCATTAGCTCTTGGCAACTCATGAGAAGGCAAGAGCATCTCAAGGGAACTGCCCCACTACAACAGCAGTTGTTCTTAATCTTGTAAGAATTTGATGCCCACATCCAAGCCCGTTTTAAAAAGCTTGTGAAAAAGGCGAAATGATAGGTCAAGAAAATGAAAGAGGATTTTCTGCTGTATGAGTTGGAGCTAGATATCCTAGCTGCTATCTTGGACACTAATAAGGCCGTAAACATGATATTTGCGATGCTAGTAAGGAAATCAGGGGTTCAAGGGAATATGGCATATGTTTAAGTATATTTAGGCAGAACCTGTAGTATTCGTATCCGAACAACAATTTGTGAGAATAGGAAAGACCAATAGTGAACATTGGAAGTGTCTAATTGTAGAGTTATTGACCTGTTTGAGTGAGTGGAAGGGCAGAATCTTGTGTTTCACATGCCATGAATTTATTCAAGAAGTTTGGAAGCTAAAGATAACAGTTAGGGGTCGTTGGCTTGTAGGTCAGTGGAAGTTCAGAATTTTTATAGGGCCTTCTAACATATGAGAAAGAAGACTTTTAATATTCCGAATGACCATTCAATTGAAGAAGATAATTACAAGTGTTCTCTAACAATTGATGCTGGTTTGAAAATGATGTTAGTGATTCAATCACCTCTTCAACTTAGAAGAACTTAGATTGGATTATTGGTGTCAAGATGAGAGGTAGAGCAAGTTATTTTTGTTTTTGGTGCTGTGGGGACTGAGGATGCTAAGATCTCTCTCCCATTTTTTGTAGCTCTTGTTTTACTTCACAAAAGCATTGGACTATTGTCTAATTGAACATGTGAAAGGGAAAATTATAATGTGATGGGCCCAGAAAGAGTGAAGTTTGTTGCCATTTACAGGAAAGCTCCATGTTTTTGTCATCATCCTTGAGGGGAAGACATCCAAAGCCAAAGTTGAAGAAGTTGGTGTATTAATGGGATCCTTTGCATTCTTGAGTGCCTATATCGAGAGATTCTCATGACATTCTCTGTTATTATGATGTGATCTTGCTGCCACATAGTACTTAGACATGCCTTTCGTGTTTAAGGAGATTTAGAAGAGAAACAGAATTTATTGAGTTCATCAAATATAGTGGGAGATTGAGTGGATTGTTTCTGGGATTTCCCTCCCCCTAAAAAAGAATGAAACAAAATTGGTATAAGATGGCTTGGGGCTATATAATAGGAAAAGTTCTTTACAAGTGTGAAATTCAGTATGAGTGTCTCGGTGAGTGATCTCCTAGATGATATATGTACTCAACTGAACATATATATAGTGAAAGTCGTAAGTTTGATTTGGTGTAAAAGCCTTTCTTGAAATTTGTAAGTACAATGGTACCTCCATTATCAAGTTTAGCATTGTTTCATTAGAAAAAAGATTTTTACTTGGTTTGCATGTGTCTACTTTCTTGTCTTTGATATTGACTTATTGATTGTTATAAAGCTCCTCTCACATGTGACAACCGTGTCAACTTAGTGATACAAGGGATGAACACAAAGGGTACTTACTTGAGGTTTGGGAGTACAATGTACAAGTTTGTAATTTCCTACCTTCAACTTTTCCCAAACATGCTTTTTTTTTTTTTCAATTTTGTTTTTTAACAAAAAAGTTTGGAGATTCAAACTAAAAAACCAGGTTTGGGAAAAGTTGAAGGTAGGAAATTACAAACTTGTACATTTTACTCCCCAACTTCAAAGAAAGTACAAAGTTGATGCTTAAATCAAACTTAAAAAATTATAACCACGATTGGAATTTGAAAACACAACAATCTTTCACTCTTTCTGACTGCATCATTAGCACATGAGAAAGTTGGGCTATGACTTCTAATCGGGTTTTGGAAGCGAGTCATCAGTGATGACTATTGAGATTGACCAAGTGAGTAAATAAGAGTGTGCGGATGAGGAATAAGAGTGGGTAGGAGGGGCTAGGGACTGAGAACACTCATAAACATGAAAGGTCTGCATTACGATTTACGATTTCTATTGTTTAAGAGAATTCATGTATGTGAGGCAGTGAGAGTATGGGGCTGAATTTTACAATTCTTTAATGATAATTCTAAGTTACTAGTTGGATACCGGGTATTGGATTGGGTTCGGGATTTGGCATATGAGGATCCAGTTTCAAATGGATCTTGTTTTTAAATGCACATATGAATATATGAAAATATACAACAAATAATAATATCAAGTAGGAAAGGAGATAATTGCATTACCTTATACACTTCAGGTCTGGTTTGGGTACCCCGTTTTTTGGCCATCCCTAGATACATCAACTCCTAGTGTGGGTTCTACTTTTGCGGGGGTGTAAGGATCCAGATGTATGCATATGTGCTCCCAGAGAGATGAATACCAAGAGACCCACTAGAGCAAGTTGTGTGAAATAAATTTTGAAATTGAAAATTCTTTTTACAAGCTCATGTGAATATATACAACAACAAACTCCAATGTGATCCTGCTAAGTGGGGTTTGTTGTTGTTGTATATATTCACATGTGCTTGTAAAAAGAATTTTCAACTTCAAAATTTATAAAGTAATAAAGGAGATAATTGTACCTGTAACGATACTGCATCAAATAATTGAAACTTGGGCAAGAACATGATAAAATGTCTTAAATGTATGATAAAGTAATTGTCAGTATATCATAACAACAATTCCTGGTCAATTATAAGCTAAAGAAAGGGCAAGAAGCCAGCTACTCTGGCCTGCAACCCTAATTCTAAATCTGCACTTGTATCTTAAGCCATATTCTCTATTTATATTAAAGAATTTAAATTTTGTTTGACATCAAAACATACTGTACTTGAACAATTTGCTTTTGAGAAGCAAAAATCGATTCTCTGTGTTCAGTGTCAGATCTGAAATACAAATGAAAAGTCAGGGTTGGGCTTGCTATCCCATATTTTGTAATGAGCCTCGGCCAACTGCCGATGCTAAGCTATAGGTTGCACGGATGTAGAGTTGCAAACATCCAGAATAACTGTTGATGGTCAACTTTACCTACTGAGATGATGTTTTGACGCGGGGGTAGGTAATAAAGATGAGATTGTTTCACTATTACGAGCTTTTATAATATGCTTTTTGGGGATCAAAATAGGGAGGGTGGAGTGGAGTTCTCATTAAAGTCCATATGGAATTCTACTGCTCCTGCTAAAGCATGTTTCTTTCCATGGCCAGCTCCCAAGGGTAAGTTTTCTACGGAGGACATGCTTAAAAGTTGAAAGAAGTTTTTTTGCCTATCAAAAAAAAGTTGAAAGAAGTTTTAGCGGCCTAGTAGGTGATCTATTTTGTGCTGCCAGGAGGAAGAATCCATGGATCAGTCAATGTGCATTGGTCATGGGCTGCTTTGTTTTGGTACCTTGCCTTTCATTGATGGGTTTCTTGGGTTCAAGCGAGTAGTATGAAATATGTGTTGGTGGCTTGGAGGAGCAAGGTGAAGTGTGGTTGGTTTCGTGGAGTGTGGGATTTGGTTCCTTTAGCTATTTGGTGGACCACTCGGAAGGAAAGAGATTGATGGATTTTGAAGGGCAAAGCTTTGCCTCATGATGTATAGTCGAGTTTGATGTTTAAGGGCGAAAGAAATATGAATTTTTGGGTTTGCTGATAATATTGTTGATGAGTGCTTGAGGGCATGACTGCATAAGTGTCTTGTACTTGCCCCTTTTGTAAATGGGCCACATCCCCTAGATGTCCTTGCAGTCTTGCACGACATCTTTTGGTTACTGTCAAAAAAAAAAAAAAAACTGTTAATGGTTATCTTTGTTGGCATGACTTGGCATATATAGGTTACCTACTTGGCAAAGCAATATAGGAGTTTGTACGATTGCATGATTTTATGATATGGTTGTTGCTTCAGTCGGGACACGGTTTTTCGCTGACCACATTGACACTGGGACCAGGGGAGGGAGCATCATTAAGTTATTTTAGGTGTCTTTGTGTTTGTGGAGAACACGGGTTTTCCTTCTGACTTTATTTTTGCTTCTTTCACAGATTTCCACTGCAATGAAATGCCATGTCATTTTGTAAAACTATCTGGATTGTAAGGATGTTTGAAGCAATGGACTAATTATAGCCTTAGGACTGCTTTGCGTTTGACTTTAGTACCAAACTACTGGAAAATGTTTTAAGATAACTATGGTATTGCATTGAAATATTATAATGCTGATATAATCATGTTTTTTTCTTCTTTCTTAAGTATGGAACCCTTTGTTTCAAAGATCTCTGTAAGCTTAGATATTAAAAAGAATATCAATATGAAACCCAGAGGAAGCTACTTGTATGTGGAAAGAAAAAAAAAAACAAAAACAAAACAAGGAATGATAATCTGGGTTGTCTGATTTGTTACAGTGCCTGTGCGGACAGCAAGTGATCAACCTTACAGGCTTCAGAAGTTCAAGCTACGGTTGTTCTATGGCTCTGATATACGAAAGCCAGAATTTGAGGTACATTTTCTTTTTAGCTAGTAATTCCCTAATGGAAAGGACTTGATGAGGGTGAAAGAAGTTGTCTCCCTTTGGTTTGGGTGAAATTTAGTACTTGATGGAGGAGTCCAGATACTGAAGGAGCAAATTTTGGTACCTTTTTTGCTGTCTTGTTTTATTATTCTTATAATGACCCCAAAAAACCACGTAGAATGCACAAAAAAAAAAAACTTTTGGAGAAGTTTTGAAACACTTGTCATTTCTTCTGCTGCTTCATATGGTGTGTCTTACCTGATCTTGGTTTTATGCTGTTTCCATGGTCTTTTTGTCCTGGAAAGGAAGAAGCTTTTTGAAGTGAGTAGTAATGAACGTATCTCTCTAGGAGCATAACCTTGATGGCGGCTAATAAAAATTACATAAGCCTGGCGGCAGCAGCTACAGACTCTTCAAATGCTTTTCTTCTTTTTGTTGTCAGAGCAAGCCTTCCTCTGGTGTTCTGATTTTGGCACCTCATTTAACTTAGTTTTGTAGGTCTCTGAGAAGCTCATGTTACTCGATTGCCATTGTACTTTCAATTCAGTTGGATCTTTCACTTTCTTTTGGGATTATTTTAATATTGTTCTCATCTAATGCCATTATACTAGGCGGCAAAAGCACGGTTGAAAAAAGTGGTTACTGAAGCTGGGGAAAAGGATGATGCTGACCGTTATCTACATAGTAGTGAAGACGTGCTCTCAAGTGAGTTCAGCTCTACTCTGGTTTTTGTTAACCATACAAGTGAGCCATACTATATCATATGCACTCGATTCTACTTCTAAAGCATGTCACATTTCCTTACACTTTAAAATCTACATATAGCAGGATAGGTGGTAATCTGTATTGTGGTAATCTGTATTGTTTATGTTAGTAGTATCTCCAAAAACTTACATCTTGTGAAAGTGATTAGACCCTTCAAAGCTAATAATTGTCTGTACGATTTTGCAGACTCTAAATCAGAGTCACTACCATCATGGTTCCAGATTTTCAATGAGGAGCTCATACATTTGTCATCATTTTCTGATCATGAAGCTTTTGATCACCCGGTTGCTTGTAAGCTCTGATTGATCTTTTATTCTATGGCATTTGTCTTTTGGCATTATATCTGAAACGTTGCTGAATTAGTTTTCATGTAATTGGATGGATCAATCTGGGCAAGAAAAAATTGAAAATTGGAAAAAAGAAACCCTTCTGGAAGCTGGTACTTCATGCTTTAACTACTTGTAAGAATCTGTATGCAGGTCTTTTGGTTGTATCATCAAGGGATGAAGAGCCAATCAATAAATTTGTTGACCTATTTAATACCAACAAACTGCCTTCCCTTCTGAATGATGGCATAATGGATCCAAAAATTCTGAAGCACTATGTCATATTACATGATAATCAAGATGGCCCTCCAGAAAAGTGAGTATGTGTTTCCTTTTTCTTGAGTCTCTTTGGGCATGGATGGTTGTGTGATTTTGTCCAGAAGAAATGTGCATGCTAGTAAGATGAATAAAAAATTGTTCTTTAAATGATTGATGGTAAGTCAAAGCGGTGGTCTTTGGCAAACACATTATATGAAATCCATTGCATTGGAATGGGGGTAAGGAGGAGTAAACCATGTAATGTCACAAATAATTAATCTATTGGCGATCATAATGGAGAGGACGGAATCTAATACGATCAAACAGAAAGAAGATATGTGCATGAGTTTTGCTACTTTAAAATGAGTGATGGGATTTAAGTATAAAAGGAAACAAAAATATTCCTGGTTTATGATATAGCTTTCTTAGTTTACAAAATCATCATATTTTTCATTTTTCTAGTATTCTTTGAATTTAATTTTCAGGGTTATTTGAAGAGATAATATTTTAGAACATAAAAAATATATGGATTAGGATAGTATTGTTTTGGTTATGTTTAGATATTAGGTTAGTTTCCTTCTTGTGGTAGTAGCTTTTCACACATACGTACCCTCACATTGCTGAATTAATTTTTAACAGTTGGATTGTTATGGACTAAGATTGAGTTTGACTCCGTAATTTTAGCGTAAGTATCCATCAGTTCAGTATCACTGTGAGTTTTTGGAGCGTGGCGCAGTGGGGAATGGTTTGCTTGAGTTGAAGGTGAAGATCGATTGATAATTGCCCTGATGATATTGATCATCAAACAGCAAAATACTCTTGAAAACCCCAAAACAAAAGTTCTTCCAACCAAAAAGGGCTATCTACTACTTGTAAAAATCAACCCAGAGTGAGATCGAAAATCACACGATCAAGGAACACAAAAATCACCAAAAGATTAGGATATGAACCCTGGATGAAGGTTAAACCACCACCAGAGAACTAGCATTGATGTCGATCCTTAACCTTCTTAGTTTACAATTACTATGTGCATCCGTTATTCATCGTGTGTATAATGCATTGATGTGGCTACCTAGGATGGAAAGAGCTAGAATTGAGGTACTTTATGGCATTTGTTATTTTCTTTGATGGGTTGCCAGGGTGAGTTTGGACCTTAGTTTAAAAACATGCATTTAAGACGCGCCCAAACAGGGTAATGTGTAGACCGTGGCGTCTCAGACAGGGTGATGTGTAGACCGTGGCATCTCAAACAGGGTGAGGCAAGATGAGGCTCATCCAAAAAGCCTACAGAAAGGTGTCCTTTTTGAGCAGTTTTCTTGCGCGTTTTGGATCCTAACAAAAAAAAAGTTTTTTCCCCCTTTTTCTTTTTGTTGCGTTTCCTTCTAAATTCAAACCCCTCAACCTAAAACACCTCTAGAAACACTCACAACTACGAAATGCACCTCGCTTTCAAAAGGTGCATGCTTTTGCCTAGGAGCCCATGCCTTGGATCCAGGATCCCTTTGTGCCTTTTTGCATCTTGGGCTTTTTAATCTATGGGTACTCAAAGCTTTAAGAGATGTTTTGATGGCGATGAAGGTTGAAAAGGGCAGGGTCTTAGGTGTTTGAAAGTTGACGTCTTGGCAATGTGGTGGTGAACTAGGATGGACATGAATTATCCGACTTTTAAAGGGCTAATCTAGATCCTTTCAAGATTTCGACCTTTATTTTTTGAGAACTTGGTATAGATGGCTTCAAGTGCTTGGTTATGGACCTATGGTCCAATGATGATTGTTTTGAATTCTGCTGAGTTGATTGTTGTAGAGATCTTAAGGTTATCTCATGTTCTCCTCTGTTTGTAAATGGGTGACACCCTGTTGGTGTCTTATGATACATATTTTTGATTACTGATAAAAAGTGAATCTCTCTTTCTGCATATTTGATGTGAAACAACTATGTCATTTTGTCCATGCTAGTTGATAACTTTTAATCTTGTATTTCTCCCATATATCCAGCATATACTTGTGTCTGTACTGATACTTCATACTCATGTCAGTACTTATTGGTGTTCCCTAAAGTTGCTTGCTTCCCTTATATATCTTGTCTTCTTAAATGTCGCCTCTTGCGGGATGTATGCTTTATCCTTGTGTCGGCTGTGGGCTGCTCTGTATTTAATGTTTTCTGAAAGTTGAGGTTTATATTTTCTATGGTCGATCATGAGTGCATACCATCATTTTCTGTGGCGCAACCTTAAATATTGATGGTTTCCTCCTTTCTCGCATGCCAGAGCATCAAAGATTTTACTGGAGATGAAGAACACATTTGGCTCAAATGATTGTCAATTGATATGTATCAACTCCTTGCAGGACGGGTCAGTGGAAAGCCAAGAAAACCCGTGGGCTTCTTGGGTAAGCTTACGTTCAATCATGACAAAGTCTATCGATTCCTACACTTTGTACAACAATGATCGATTCTTGATTGCTTAGTAGTTATCCTGAAAGTCACTGAATTTTGCAAGGGAACAAAATTCTTATAATGCATATCAGGTTGATCCACTAGGTGTTGTAATATAGGTAGTAGCGTGTTATTGTCAAATTCAAATGCAAAGTAATATACTTATATCTGATGCCTTGGAATAGCCAAGGTAATTCTTCACTTTGGCAATGTTCTCTGTTGGCTTTCATTCAGTCAAGCATCCACTTAAGTAAAGCTCTTGAATATTGTTGAGAATTGAGACATTTATTGGAGCTGAGAGTATTTCTATCCATTTTGTTAGTGGGGCCAAACATGTGGTTTGGTTTAAAATGAAGAAGAATTTCTTATGTGCTCTCTCTCTCTCTCTCTCTCTCACACACACACACACACACACACCCACACCCACACCCACACCCCCACACACACCCACCCACCCACACCCACACACACCGTCATTCTTTCTCCGTCATCCCCCTTTTTTACTTTATCTGCTTCCTTATTGCAGGGATTAGCTACTTCTCCAGAGAAGCATCTTGGTTCCTTCTTGAGCACTGAAGATATTGCAGAGGTGATGTACCTTACAATCTTTTCTGTTTGTCATTATCTTCCTTTTGGCTAATCTGATAGGCCCTTCGTCAATCTTTAACTTGAGCAGATGAAGGTCCTTATGCAAGATTTAACCACCAAGCACATAATTCCACACATGGAGCAAAAAATACGCGTGCTAAATCAGCAGGTGTTTAGTCCTTTGGATCATAGTAATCTTTAACTGTCTTTTCCCTTTTTTTCCTAAGATTTCATTGTATTCTCATATTGGGTATGGTCTGAGCTGCAGGTTTCTGCTACAAGGAAAGGTTTCAGGAATCAGATAAAAAATTTGTGGTGGAGAAAGGGGAAGGATGATACACCTGATACTCCAGATGGTCCAGCGTATGTATAATCGAATGATTTTCTTGTGTTGTGCCTATCAATATTTCTTCAAGTTGGACCGAATGACTGATATAGTTCTACCCTTTTTATTCAAGTTATACCTTTAGCTCCATTGAATCACAAATCAGAGTGTTGGGTGACTATGCCTTCATGCTGCGGGATTATGAGCTTGCTTTGTCAAACTATCGACTGATCTCCACAGATTATAAGCTCGATAAGGCCTGGAAACGCTATGCTGGTGTACAGGTAACCATATGCTTGCTGTTAATGCCACTCCTTCTAATGGTATCTGTAGCATACCAGTAGGCTACCGATGGCATTTCATCTGTTGAAACATTTTTGTTGGTTGATTCATTGAGGAGGCCGCTCCTTCCCAGAAATCGTGGGTGAATTATGATATCTAGGGAACTTCTGAATAGTTATTGTCGCCACTGTATGGGATATAATTGTGGAAACATTCTGTTGTTAGTGTACATTTCTATCTTTACCGGAAGTTTTAACTGCTAGGAGTTTTCATTTAAAAGTTTGGACTGCTTTTGGCCTGATTCTGTAGAATAGTTTTGTCCTTCCTTTTCAAATTTCATTTTTATGATGGGTAGGTTGATATTCATTGTCTCTTTTTTAGCCAGAAATCATAACATAAATGTTTGTTGGTTGCAGGAAATGATGGCTTTGGCATACTTCATGTTAGACCAATCGCGGAAGGATGCAGAGTATTGCATGGAAACTGCATTTAGTACATACATAGTAGGCATACTTCTCTATCTTGGCTGTTTTGGCTATTATTAATTGGGATGGACTGGTTCTATTTACTGTATAATATGAAAGTTTATTGTTTGAACTTTCAAGGGTGATTTTGTAAATGATCACTCATAGTGACTAATTGCTGTGTTGTCCTTTCTTTTGGTTTGTGACATGACTTTTTGTACTGCAGAAACTTGGGTTGAGAGGTCAACAAAATGCCATTCGTTGTGCACTTTGGTGGGCTGAAATGTTGAAGGCAAGGGAGGAGCACAAGGAGGCGGCCAATGTTTATTTTCGAGTTCCTGGTGAGGTAGTGCCACTATCTTCGACCTAGTTTAATTGTGCCTATGGCTTTAAGGTGCCTTACATGTACCAACTTCTCCAGGAACCATTGCTGTCAGCAGTACTGCTTGAGCAAGCATCTTACTGCTATTTATTCTCGGTACCACCACTGTTGCGCAAGTATGGATTTCACCTCATTCTCTCTGGCGATTCCTATAAAAGATGTGATCAGGTACATCTGATTCAGATCAACATTCTGATCTTTGTAGAGCCTTCAAATTCTCAAATTTTCTCTCTTGCACATTCAGACGAAACATGCAATCCGGACGTATAGAACTGCTCTGTCTGTATTCAAGGGGACTTCTTGGGGCCTAATCCGAGATCATATACATTTCCAGCTGGGAAAGTAAGTTTACTTCAGCATGTGAACTGCTTGTCACCCATTGTAAATAAGTGAAGCAGTCTCCTTGTATTTTATGATTATCAGGTGGTTTGCTTTCCTTGGAATGTTTGATGTGGCTATCGAACATATGCTAGAAATTTTGGCCTGTACCCATCAATCCAAGGCAGCACAGGAGCTATTCTTAGGGGATTTTCTTGAACTTGTTCAGGTAATTAGCGTATTTGGAGTGATACTTCTCTAAATACATCCTGATTGATAAATTTATAATTTGAATGAGAGCGCAAGCATTATGTATTGTAGTAACTAAGCTGATATTGCTATGTTATTTGATTAGAAGTTGAGTAGATAATATATTTAGTTTGAAGGCTCCTGATGAAAATTGACTGCGTCATGGTTGCAGTAATTTGAATTTATAGCTCATTTTAACATTCCCTTTTAATCTATTCAGAAAACAGGGAAAACATTTGAGGTGTGTAGACTTCGTTTACCTGTTGTTAAGCTCCCTTCTCTGAGAGTTGTTTTTGAAGACCACCGTACGTACGCTTCACCTGTTGCAGTGAGTAGTCATCAACATTATGCTTATTTGTTGTTTGGACCTGGTTCTGAATTATTCCCATCAAAATCAAAGGTCTCACATTTTTTCTTTTTCTTTATCTTAGGTTTCTGTGAAAGAAAGCATGTGGAGGTCTTTGGAGGAAGAGATTATTCCATCATCGTCAACTGGCAAGACTAACTGGCTGGAATTGCATACTAAACTTGCGTCAAAGAAGTACAAGGAATCAAACATCTGTGTTGCTGGAGGTATGATCGTGTAAGGCAGGATTAAACTGCAGTTATTATTTACTTTTTCTAAATCCAATCCGACCCTAGCTAGGAAGACAACCTTTATTTCTGCTGCCTTGCGAGTGGACCCATTTTTAGTTTTCTTTTCTGGTCCTTCGTGAAACTGTAAAGAAACACTAAGGGCTTTGAATGTTGCCATTGTGAAACTGCTTTGGTGAGGAGTTGACCTCTTCATAGCAGAAGTGGTGGCTTCAGTATTCGCAACAATTGTGGGAAATGGGCGATGAGAAGGAAGAGATCCCACTTTGTGCAGCATGTGATTTTATGTTGATGCCTGAATCCCAAAGAAAGGTCTTTTGACCATTTGTGATTCTTACTGGAAGTTAATATAAGAATACTTGTTTTACTTTGTGTAATGAAAGAAATTTGTTTGAAGGTTATAACAGGGATCGACACTGACGAGTGATGACCAACTGTGGATTGGGGACTAGATAAAATTATGTTCCCCAATTAAGATGGCAAGGAGATTCATACACATACTGATACACTTGAGTTGAAGCCAATGCTAGTGGAGTTTTCTTATAGGAGATGCAACGAAATAATGTTCAAATAAAAGTAAAAAGGACAAGCTATAGAACCTGGGGGGGGGGGGGGACAAAAGTTTATTTTTTATGTTTCTGAGGTTCCTTTACTCCAAGATTTCAAAATATCAACTTACTGGTTATATAGGTTACTGGTTAGCAGAACATATAGGCTATATGTTTCCCGGATATGGGTATGGGTGTTTGATATACAAACGGGCATTCTTGGTGTAAGCCTTCGCTATTTTGAAGAAACTTTGCATATTTCCATTGTTTTGGAAATGTTGAGTGTCGTATCCTTGTCCAATTGTCGATGGTCTGATGGAGGTGTGGAGGGTAACATGAGTAATCGGAGTAACATAGCTTATGGGACATTTTGGAAATACTATGGTACAATAGTTAGTCCTTAGTTTTCATTATTATGCTATTTTACAGAAAATGTAAGACGGATTAGAATATTGTAATTGGGAAACTAGTTGATGAAGTTTAATATATGTAGAAAAACATGCACAGTTTTATGAGAAAAGAATATATTGTTTCCCAACCGTGCCACGTGCCAAGCAACAAATGGACACAAAAATAATCCTTTTGTGTAGCATCCCCCATTACCGTTCCTGTTCCCTACCACTCATTGAAATGAATGTGAGTGCGAGGATTTAACAATGGGAAAGATCTATCCTACTTGGTACAACTTGCAGGTTGACTTTGTTGTCATTGCCTGATATTTGCTGAGGAAAACTGTAATCGTTAGCCTTTTTGAATTTACATGCATGGAGCAGAATGAGAGTATTCGTAATCCGTTTTGTGATTGCAGTTTCCTGTGGAAAGAGTTGTATTCCTCTTTTATTTATTTTTTATTTTTATTTTTTTAAAAGATGTTTCTGCAGGGCTCCCTGGAATTCGCCTTGGGTGTTTACATTATGATTGACGTATTCTCCTTTTTAATTAGATAGACAATCCTTTGTCTTGTGGTATACAAATACCAGTTTCTAGTGGGATTTCTTGTCTGAAAAGTGCTATGGAAAAGCGGAAAATACTATGTCTTTGCTGCTTTCATCTGTGTTTAAAGTTGATGACTTTGGTAAATTTTATCCATGAGGAGAATTTAATTGTCTATGTAATGTGCAGAGGCAATAAAGGTTGATATAGGATTCAGAAATCCACTTCAGATCCCAATTTCAATCTCCAATGTCTCTCTTATATGTAAGCACTTTGTGAAGAGTGAAGAAATGGAAAGTGGTATGCAGACAGCTTACTCTTCTGATACTATCCAATCCTTTTTCACCCCTTTCTTTCTTTTCACTAATTGCTGAACTTAGTAAATTGTTGTTCTGGCAGATGAATTTGGGTCTTCCACCAACTTACACAATGATGAACATTTGAGGAAATTAATTGCTGGGGGGTAAGCTTGTAGATTGAGAATGAGATGCTCTGTTAGTTATTCTGCTCTGAGAACTCTTAGCATCAATTCACTTTTGATTTTCCTTTGGCTGTTGTTGCTTCTGGCTGCAGAGAAGTGAATGCAGATGATTCTCCATTTATGTTATCTGAGGGTGACTTTTCTCTTAATGGTGGTGAAACACTTGTGGTAAGTTCCAGCAGTCAAAGTTTTGACCGAAGAGTTGTAGGAACAAAAAATCCTGTCGCTTTGTAGTTGGGAATAAATTAATGTTCCCAAACCAATCTGTTTGGTAAAGTTTTGGTATAGATGTGACTTCCTTTCGGCTATTCTGCGGTACATTGCTTACTCATAACTGAAGTTTCACCAAAAATTAAAATACACCGTCACTGAAGCTTTCAGGATTATATAAATTTTCTGGCCTCTACATTGGGCATTCTCCAAATTATTCTGGATATTATTTTCTCAATTTGTCTGTTGTAATATTTAACAGGTACAATTAACTGTCTCCCCTAGAGTGGAGGGGATGTTCAAATTGGTTGGGGTTAGATGGAAATTGTCTGGTTCGGTGGTTGGATTTCAGATTTTTGAGTCTAATCAAGCAAAGAAGAAGAATTCAAAGCGGAGGAAGCCGAAGCAATCTTATGGAAATGAACTAAAGTTCTTGGTTATAAAGGTGCCTTCATTCACGTCTCCCTCTTGCTAGCCTTCCCTGTTAATCGTGTGCTGTCTAACTGCTGTTTTTTCCCTGGTTTTAGTCTTTACCAAGGCTTGAAGGTTGCATTCATCATTTGCCTAAACAGTCTTATCTTGGCGAGCTGCACCGTCTTGTTTTGGAGTTGAAAAACCCATCTGATTTTCCGGTGAAGGTATGAACTACCAGTTGGTGGTTGTCTGCATCATATTAATGACTGATTAGTTTTGGAATTTACTGATTTCATCAGTAGCTTTTGGATTTGTGGGACAATTAAGAATTTAGATGTCTGGCCTTTTATTGAGTTCATCGGTACATTTTGGTTTAGGTACTCTTTCACTCAACTTTTTGAGATTTGTAGTGTTGCCAATATGATATTTGATGTGATTAATAAGGTGACTATAGAATCTGCCTCGTATATGGCTTGAAAAATTCACGATAGACATGTTCTGATTTCGAGTTATTTTACATTGGCTTTCTTTCTTTTTATTATTTTTAAAATTTTTAAAACTGTCTTTCTAAGTATTCTGTCTTTGCTTAGTCTATAGCCATTGGACCCAGAAGTCACTGGAATACTTTCCGCTGGTGCAATGTTTATTGACTCTATTTTGAGACTCATCAATTAGCATAGCATCATCAGAAAAGAAGTGACCGTTTTGATGTTTAGAAACCATTCGGTAGCCATTAGCTGCTCATAAATGCTCCCAAACACTAGCAACCATTAGTTACTAATTATAATTGCGGGTTAACCGATATTCCATTTGAATGTATCTACTATGCTATTTATGAATGTATCTACTCCAAAAATTGCTGACTGATGTTCCAATGACTAATAAATGCTGGTAAGTCATTGGTAACCGGTAACCACAAATTCTGAAAGTTGGAATGACTGGATATGCTTACAATGCAAAAATGAATAATGTCAATCCTTGGTGTAACCCAATATTGATAAGCAAGTGATGTGTGCTACCTACGTCCTTATACTTAACCTCAATGGTTTAGACTAGGTACTCTGTTATATGCC
Source organism: Portulaca oleracea (assembly GCA_029582165.1). Classification (NCBI taxonomy): domain Eukaryota; kingdom Viridiplantae; phylum Streptophyta; class Magnoliopsida; order Caryophyllales; family Portulacaceae; genus Portulaca; species Portulaca oleracea. The sequence goes on along the minus strand of CM055871.1, from coordinate 46,009,694 downwards.
CTTCTCTTGGTTCATGAATGCCATGTAGGCATGTACAGAGCTCTATCTCCTGCTCTGTAGTATTCTGTATGCCTCAAATGACTTGCTTTTGTACTTGATCTTCCTTGCGTTAAACCAATCTGTTCCAAAGAAATAGCTCTGTCCCACTTTATTTCGTTTCCCAAAAGTGTGACTGTCTGACTAAATGGCTTAGACCTCTAAAGTTATAGCGCTGCATGCTACCTTGTTTCTACAATATGGGAATGGGATATACACTAATTCTCCCATTCTTGATCTTCAAACCCCTAAAAATGATGTCAGATGACCTATTGAACTCATCTTGCCCTTGTCCAAACCATCTTCATATTTTCACTGAAAGAAAATATGGACCTATTACCTTTCCATTCTTCAATCTCATCTCTCTGGAGGTACAACCAAATCTGATAGCTTGATGTTCCTCAACATGCCGTTCGCAAAGTCAGGAGTTGTCAATTTTCTCATCGTTAAAAAGGTTGTAAAAACTAATTTGGCATCTATCCTTTATATGAACTTGATAAATCTGAAGCCTATCTTCCGCATAGTTTCTACATCATACATTTTCAAGTCCCATTGTTCTTGCCCAAGCTCTCATTAAGTTGAACATCTTTCTTCCGCATCCTTTGATATAGCCCTTCATTTGCCTTTTTTTTTTTGTTTTTTATATCATGGCTGCTTTCTTTCTTCTGTTTCACAGTTTTGTTCTATCCTCTTGTAGCCCAGTTCCTTCGCCTTATTTGCTATCTGCTAAAGTATGCATCTTGTTTTGCCTTGACTTTTTTCCCCTTAGTAATTTCATCACTATGCACTGTTCTTTGTTCTACCACTTCTCACAGTTATCCTGGGACCCTACTCCTGCTCTCCTATGCATTATGCTATTACGTCCCATGTTGCGTCTGCATTCCTTGTTCCCAAGTCCGATCTATTTGGACTTTCTTAACAACTGGATTCTACTATTTATCTCAATGTTACCCTACTCCCAACTATTTTCTGGTTACGTACTTATCTCCTCATCTATAACCAACGCATGCTATGCCCTCAAAACTCTTCACTAGGTTTTTAGGATATATTATTGAAAGAATAACATATTAGAAATCGGTTATCTGCATTACTGGATGAAATCAATTAGTTACTATCCTTCGTCGTCTTGAGTTCTTTAAAATACTCCCTACATCCCTTATTATTTGTCTTTTAATTAACCTTTTCCTTCCCATATTTGCCATTTTAGAGTTTCAATTACATATTCCCATTTATTTTATTTATTATCTACCCAACTTTGTCTTTCCTTTTTCATTATTACACCAGTATTCTCTCTCGAGCACCACTTCCCAAAACATCCCAACTACCCAACTATCTTTTGTTGGTTTTTGTGATTTTCTCAAGAGTGACTTATAATATGGGATGGAGGGAGTATTATATATTGTATGGTTGTTTAAACTTTTATCACCAGGCTGTGTGCGGAGGTAAAGCTGCCTACATCTAGATCTCCCTAGAGCTGACATTAGTGGGACCTGTATTGGGAGTTGTTCAAACTTTTGGAGGTGGCACCCTTATCACAATTAAGAGGGATTCTTGATCAGAATTGCAATCTATTTTAAAAATTAGAATGAGATTCAGATTGCGCCAGGACACATGTGATTTCACACATATTTGTTTGCTTATCTGTGACTCGATTTGGTAAATCCTTGCAGAATCTCAAAATGAAGATCAGTCATCCAAGATTCCTGACTTTTGGGAACCTGGAAGCTTTAAACTCGGAATTTCCTGCTTGTCTTAGTAAGGAGAACTCCGAGAAATATGGCGATGCTACTCACTGCCAAGAAAAACCTTCCTTTTTTGAGTTTCCCGAGGTCTGAATCTTTCTTTTTTTTTTGGCAATGCTAATTTACTAGTAATTTTGGATTAGATTGTTTTCTTGTTCTGATTTGTTGATCAAGTGGTTGTTTGCCAGGATTTGGTTGTTCAAGGGAAAGAGCCAGTTTTATGGCCACTTTGGTTTAGAGCTGCTCTTCCAGGATCTATCTCATTGTATATAACAATATATTATGAGGTGGGAGATGCATCAGCTATCATGAGATACCGTACCCTTCGCTTGAGTTACAATTTTGAGGTACAGGATCCCTGTGTTTCTTCCATGCTATTTTCTCCAAATGTCTGAATTCTTCAAGGTCAATTATATCAATATCAATATATGAATTGGGGTTCGACAGTTGCTTCCATTTATAATATTGTGTTCTTATTATTTTTGTTTACAATGGTAAGTGGCCCACCCACTAGGCTCCTTTACAGGTTGTAAACCCACTGGGCTAATTGGCAAGGGATAAGGGGTTAACATGACTACATAAGTTGTGGACTAGGACCAATGGAGACCTCGCCCTAATAGTAAGCTCACAAGGAGCCTCCAAGAGTACCCCAATCTCCACCTAGGAAATTGCTACCACCAAGATTCGAACCTTGGTGAGGAGGATTGTTGCCAATCCACCATACCACTAAACAATACTCTTGGTGTAATCTTATTTACTTTGTCTTATAAATTTGAGATTCTGTTTGAGTCTATAAAATAGCCTCTCTACTTGTTAGGATTAAATGTATACATTAGAAGTCCTCATACCTGCATGATCCAACTTGGGTGACAGTTATGTTATGTGTTGGGGATTTATGAAATTAAACTGACATTACCATAAGCATTTTGTGAGTGCATGTGAATTATTTTGCATCTGGATACAAACTGACTACACAAGGAATCTTTTTGCAATAGGTGATGCCCTCACTGGATGTATCTTTTCAAATCAGCCGATGTCCATCAAGATTGCGAGAATTCCTTGTACGCATGGATCTTATCAATAAAACTAGCTCACAGAGTTTCGAGGTTCATCAGTTATCATGTGTGGGACACAGCTGGTTGATTAGTATGCTTCAACCCATTCACATCCCATCACCTATATTGGCTGGCCAAGCATTATCTTGCTTTTTCAAGCTCCAGGTTAGTTTATAATGCTGGATTCTCACCACTGGGAAACTAACCTTTCCCGTTTCATGTGATGCATAGTAGTGAATGCTCCCCTGCTCTCCCTCCCGTTAGAGCCTGAAAAACGCAATTGCTTCTAACTTTGAGGAGGTATTACAATTACTGTGACATTGTGGGTCCCGCCTAGCTGAGATCTTGCTGTTGCTCTCTTTTATCCACTTACTGAGCCTTCATCTTTCCTCTTTTATTCTCGATGTCATTGCGTTCTCTTCATGATAATGTTTATGTCTCCAGTGTTTTTTTCCCCATAACACTCTTGATTCCCGTCTTGACGTCTTCCCAAGTGATCAGACAAACTGTAACTTCTTTATGAGTATCAATTTTTGTCCATTACTATGGACATCACCCCAGTTCTCCCATCTTACCTTTGTTCCAATATATTTGAACCTCTCTCTCTAACTCTCTTAATATACTCCCGCTATCCCATATCTATAGTCCATCTTTCTTTTATGTTAGACTTGTTAGTCCCAAAACTATAGTCCATTTAACTAATAAATATTAAAGTTCTTCTCTCTCTTGTAAAACCCATATAAAACATTGCATTAAATAATGCTCTCCTAAAATTTTCATTTCCCAGGATGGACTTTAGGTATGGGATGGAAGGAGCGGTAATCTAGATCTCTTCTATTCATAATTGCATTCACGAGTTCTGCAATCAAATCAATTTTCTGGTCATTTGTACTTTTTTTCCCCTTAAAACCCGGAGTAATGTAAAATGTGTCAACTTTTTCTTTGGTTTCTGGGTATATGTAATAAATTATAGTGAAATTATTTAGGATCACCAGAACTGGAGGGCTTTGGCTAACATTTCGAATACTGGAAATTTGGCTCGTTCATGATTGTGTATTCTTGGTTTCTTAGAAAACATGAGCATTGCCATCATGAATCAGTATTTATGAGAAATTCTGTCTCCACTCCGATGCCTGATATCCTGAAGAAGCAGCAGGACATAGGTAATGGAGAGCATGTGATTTTTCTATTTTCTATTCGTCTAACTGTGGTTTTCCCTTATTTAGGATGGTCGAAAAGCAACAATTTCCGATGAGGATAGCCGAAACAGCAGAGCAAGTGATGTGAGATTAGATGCTCAGGCTGTTAATGAAGATCTGTTCGATGTATCTAGGTCACCCGTGGCTGATTTCCACTATTACGAGAGATTGCAAGAAGGAACATCTGATCAGGTTAAAAGTTATCCTCTTTGGCAAATATGTCGTGATTTAAAATTGGCCGATGTGAACCTTACTTCGCAACCCCACTCACCTTGTTCGAGTGGCCTCTTCCTGAAAGGGTCTATCTGGTTGCTGCTTGTCATTCATTGTTGTCTGCTACTTTATTGAGTGCATATGAAAATAGGGAATAGTGGATATGCAAAGTCATCAGTCATCTGTAATCTGTCATCTGTGATTGATTACAGGACCTTGATGCTTCATTAATTGCTTGTATGACCTGTTTCCTGAGCATCATCAAAATCTTTTCTTATGCTTCATTTAGTCATCTGTCTACTTTATTGCTTGTATGCTTCATTTAATTGCTTGTGTGTGTTTTTTAGGTTTTTTTTTTTTTTTTGGGGGGGGGGGGGGGGGGTATATTGTCATCTCAACAGTTCGGTAAGGGATACATTCAAGAACTTGTGAAAACTACTTTTGATCCATTTACTCGTTTTCTTGGATGATCTGAAGCCATGGAAGTGTATTAGACTGAAGAGATTCTGTTTGCTGTGGATTGCAACATATGCTAGTTTGTGCTGTGTTTGACTTGAAATTTGGTCAACAGTATCACTCTGAAACAGTGGATTTCATCTTAATTTCTCATCCACAAAGAAGTGGCCCAAGCATGGAATCCACAGATCATTCTCGCCTTTTCTCGCATCATGCATCTCATTGCAGGTAAGATTTGTACTGGATCAGGTTATGAAGATTTTATGGCATTTCAGACATAGCTAGTAGTGACACTTTTTACGTGTTGCAGCGTTGCAAGTGATGGTCCACTGTATTGGCTCATGGATGGTCCCCAAACAATTCACCACGATTTTTCTTCCTCTTTCTGTGAAATAAATATGAGTTTACACATCCACAACTCTCTGAATGCTCCGGTCTCTGTGCGCATCAACACAAGTGATTCTAGCCCCAGCACGAGCCAATCAAGTCAGCCTAGTGGAGCTGCATCTGAGAATCAATCAGGATGGCACGATATCTCCATAACCAATGAACTAAAGATCACATCGGACCCTTTGGGGCTCACCCGATCTGCTAAGCCATCACCAGCCAGTAGTGTAGCCCCATATGTTTGGTGTGGTTCAAGTTCTACAAAGCTCCAGCTGGCACCATTGTCAACAACACAAGTTCCTGTTCAGATAAGTGTATTCACTCCTGGCACTTACGACATTTGCAACTATCAGCTCCACTGGGAGTTGCTGCAACCCGAGGGCGAAGCTGCGGACACCAGACCATCTTCTGGAACATATCAAGGGCAGTCCTTTTATCTCACTGTTCTGCAATCTACTTGAATCACTTTTGAAACCTAACTATTAGGAATACCTCTCAGATTGCTTAATCACAAAAATGACTTAAGACACACAGCTTCAGCATATGTGCGCTTCGAATCTGTGTCAACTGAGGAAGCCGGGTCATGGGGTTATTACGACGAGTGTTTCTGTTTGGACCTGAAGAGGTTGGTGCACCGGTGATGTAAGTTGTCTTTGTTTTGTAAATTGTTGGGTCTCACTCTGTTGATTTTGTTTTTGGAGATAGGAATGTGAAAGGATTTTATTCCGAGAGTAGATACCTGATTCTTTCATATGCACCGAATAACACAGGGAAGTTTTTGGGTAGACACTTTTGCAATGTCAATTTGATTTTTTTCCCCACTTGCCTCTGAGCAGTGAAACATGTGATATTCTTTTGTATGACAGTAAAATGAAGGATGATGTAGACATTTACACTGATAGGTAATGTAACATTAGGAATTGGTTTCAAACTCAGAAATTGTTTCAGAGTTGTACGTTTCCCTTCATTCTTACTGGCTAGGATTCTTGTTTAAGGATTGTTAATTGAGTATTTGGAGGAGAATTCTTTCTATAATTCAGGATTAGAACGCTATATATCGTTGCATCCTGTCTTGGCGACAGTCACATTGAAGTCTGAAGAGGATTTAATTTCGAAATTTCAGCTGTGGTCTTCTGTCTCTTAGTATGACTGGCAGCCACAGTTAATGAATCGAGCTGCAATTGATTGAGCATGGATTTTATTGTTGGATTGTTAGTTGCTCACTAGTCATTGCACCAAGCTTCCAGCTCACATCGAGTACTTAGCCTAGGACAGGGACTGCTAATTAAACAAAGACGTAACGAATAATGAACTGAATGTTATGATGTTGCAACGATTCATGCTTGCGAAAATAAAGACAGGTTAAAACAGATTTAACAATGGGAAATTGGATTCTAACAATCCTTTAGGCAATTAGAAGATAATAATCTCTATTTTTTGTACCCTAGTAAAATTGTAATTTTTTTTGGGTACCAAATTCACCTCTATATTTTCTTGGGTTTTCTACATTTTTGTGATTTTTCTAATTTGTTTGAATTCTTTCCTCCAGAAAAGTTAAGAAGTGTAGTTACAAAAAGAAAAAAAAACAGATTTTTTTCTTGAGAATTCGAATAATTATTATGATTATTTTTAAGGAATGAAAGGAGAAAATCATAAGAAGTAGAAAAATAAAATTTGAAATAAAGTTTGTAAATTTACTAAAAATAATTGGTTTTTAAATCCTCTGTTACTTGGCATTCGAAAATGTGTATTATGTTTTTCTTCTTCCACTTGTCATTCATTTAAATTGGTTTGTTGATTGGGATAAAAGTGTGACTCAACTTTAGGATAAATTGGAATTATTTAAATTGAGTCTCTATTTTAAAGATATATTATTTAGACTTGATAATTAAAAGGAAAGGGAAAATATAAACTCAAATCCAAAGGCTTAGGCTTCATGACCTTACTCATCTCTACATAAGGAGACTTGCAAATTACGAGAATTGACCCTACGACTTTCAACATGAAACGCTACCAATGAACTAACTAGCTTATTAGAAAAACTGACTCAACAGTCTAATAAAATGTCTACCACCGATTAGTTTCATATTTATTTGTTGCCGTAAACTTGATTTTCTGTTAAAAACAATAATTAGGATGATATAAATAATCACTCTATCTTAAATGTATCCATATATTTTGAATCGAAGTGATTGGTGAGGTTCCAAATTAGATGACCCAACTCCTATCTATGCAGTTGGAAACTTGAAATCTTACAAAAAAAATTCTGAAAATAAAGTAATATAATAAGATATGTGGAAAAGCACCTGATTATATTCCGAGGTGTGAAAAAACACCGTAGTATTCGATCGACATTCAATGTTGTGCATGGTGATGGTTCCACACCTAAACGTGTAGATACTTTTTCATCCACTTCATTTCTTACAACCTTCAACGTACGCGTTAATTCCATAATTAAACATTTCTTAGTTTCCAAGACAATTTCTTATTACTACATTTCAACTTGAACACGAAACCTCCCCACGCAATTCAATTTCTTATTTATTAATTAAGCAAACAAATTTACAACACCATTTTTTTCTCCCCTACCCCAGAGAACCAAGCCTAACATCAACTATCAAATATACAAATAAATAACTTTCCCGGGATATTTCCTCCTCTCTTCTCAATTTTTCCCAACTTCTTCCATTATTAATTCAAAGTCTTCCACCCAAATAGTAGGCAATAATATTCTTGACCATTCCTCACTCTGTTTCATCTGGAAGAGGTACTAGAAGTTGAACAATCTGCATCCCCCTTTTGACTAATTCTCTCTTCACTCTTTCTTGCCTCATTCAATTCAAACCCCATCTCATCATATAACACCACCCTACATTTCCAAAACTAAACCCCCCAAAACAACCTACATTTCTATAACTTAACTATCAAATTAACTCATTCAACTAAACATGAACAACCTCCTGTCAAGCTCGTTCTCCAAGTACCGGGGGGAGAACCCGAGCAGCGTGGCCGACATAGAGATGGGTCCCGGCCCGGACCCGGGGGTCAACCTGGCCAAGTTCTTCGAGGACGTCGAGATCATAAAGGAAGAGCAGAAAGGCCTTGATGGACTGCTGGGGAGCCTGAGGGCGGCCCACGAGGAGAGCAAGACGGCCCACAGCGCCAAGGCCGTGAAGGAGCTACGTGCCCGCATGGAGGGTGACGTGGGCCGGGCCCTGAAGACGGCCAAGCTCATCAAGGCCCGGCTCGAGGCCCTCGAACGGGCCAACGAGGCAGACCGGAAGGTGCCCGGGTGCGGGCCGGGCAGCTCGGCTGACCGGACACGGACATCCGTCGTGGACGGGCTGAGGAAGAAGTTGAAGGAGAAGATGGTGGAGTTCCAGCAGCTGAGGGAGTTGATCAATGGGGAGTATAGGGAGACTGTTCAGAGGAGGTATTTTACAGTCACTGGGGAGAATCCTGATGATGACACGGTTGATTTGTTGATAAGCACGGGTGAGAGTGAGTCTTTCTTGCAGAAGGCTATCCAACAGCAGGTTAGTTAGTTTGCTACTTCATTCCTTTCTCTCCATCTCTAGATTCAATTATGCATGCATATTGCTTGAGCATGACAAAATCGCTGATTCAAAATTTTAACTTATTAACACCTATTTGAAAATAAATAACTAATAAGGGCCTTCTTGATTTCATGTTAAGGCTTAACCTTTAAATTCAATGATTCATCATGGTCAGTGAATTCAAGTTTCATCAATGTCCGACTCATGACTATCATGGCCAATGAAAAAAAAAATGTGTAAAAGTCAAGAAAGCTACAAGAACATTTATAAGTAACCTATATTAAATGATGAAAAAAAATATATTGTGAATTTACACCATATATAGTTTAAATAGGTTAATCTTTTAAGAGCTGATCGAATTTGTATAACAAAGCAATATACTTAAATATATTGATGAATTTATTAATAATAATGATAAATTTACGATAAAGTTTGTAATAAATTATTGATAATTTTTTTAAAAAAGATTAACACATTAAAGGTCATAATTAGGAACTTCAAAGACTACTATATAATAATTGAATGATATATGCTCTTTTTATAAGTGTTAAGCATGTTTATGTATAGTCCTTTTGATTAACCTCGTTTTATGCTCATGCTAAAAAGGTATAATATATATTCAATATACATTAGCTTAAATAAATATAATTTAACTGTTCACATTAATTACTATAGATTGAATTATATATAGAATCATAAAAAGGTAAAAGTTGATGTTCTAGCAAGCTAGGGAAGCTGACCACAGTCAATTTAGACTTTGAAGGATATATTTGAGACGAGGAGAGCTATATTTGCATTATAAAAAGTTATAAAGCGTATACGAATGTATACGAATTAAGTAACTTGATTGGCTATGGTCTAACTTTATCTGCAATTTATTAGATGTATTCGGAGCATGTATTCCAAATACTACGATTGTTCACACACATATATTAGGTTGTTTACTTACATATATTAGTTTGTTCATAATTATTATAATTGTTCACTCACAAATATTTGGAGCACATACTCCAATTACATGTAATATATATTGAATTTTATCCTCGATTCTTTTGGTTGATCATACTGCAATAGTTTCAATGATAGAGACTAATCCACAATATTTAATTCTTTATTAGTATTTTTAAGGTAATAGTACATATTAATTACGAATAATTGCTAAATGGTTATAGTATTATCTGAGGGAGTTCACATAACCGGAAAGGTGGAAATTGCTAACAAAGGCACTTAGCTTGAAAAAGTCGCTTGCGGTGTTCGCATACTTTGTCATAAATTGAGTTGGGAGGAATATTGAATGCTTTATTACCTATTTCTTAAGTAACAGTAAAACTCAAGCAAATACAACTCTGATTTGTTAATACCGTCTTCCTTTGACTTTGAGCAATTCAACAAGCACTTTTATAAATAATTCCCAAGTTATCAACCGAAAATGACTTTACATATTGAATGTCCAATGTTAAATTAGAAAACATATTAAAATTAGGCAAGAATCAATGGATCAGTGGATGGAATAATAAATTAAATAGAGTTTAGGTAATAATCATATACAAGGGTCTTGTTGAGAAGTTGGGAGTAAGTGGTACACTAGAAAATATACTTCTCTTATTACACAACACTTAACACACACTCACTTAATTTGGTGGGAGATATCCTCTAACTCTCCTAAACACCTCTCTAGCTCTCTTGGGTGTGTATGTCTCACCTCTTTCTTGTACGCTTACATAAGTAGTCATATCACCTATTTATAGTTTCTTCACCTCCTCAATTTATGGTGATTATTATACCACTTGTCATAATCCTAATTGGGTTCTAGATCCTTCTATTAATATCTTAGATAATTACTTAAGTACCTAGACTAATCTAGGTAAATATCCTAAATATTATGCTACCTAGAAAATCTAGATAAGTATCTAGATTTTTCTCTTAATAGTATATGATTATCTTTCTCTAGACTTTTCCTAAATATTTGACTTATAAAGTAGGTGACGATATTTTATACTTAACAGGGTTTACTAATTAATTTATGGATACATGTATACTATAATGGTTGTCAACCATCATGATAACCACCATAAGTAAAATAAATCTTATTCATACATGTATCAATTTCTATCGTGATATTCTTCAAAAAATAAGTCAAGATTGTACAATATTACCATACATAGGGTTGTATAATTTCTGATATAAGTTTGTACATAAAAACATGACATGGGATTGGCATGTAGATATATTTCTTAATGAATTTAAGTAATGTTCTGATATGAAAATGCAGGGGAGAGGACAAATCATTGACACAATAGCTGAGATCCAAGAGAGGCATGACGCGGTGAAAGACATTGAAAGGAGCTTGAATGAACTACACCAAGTGTTCCTCGACATGGCAGTGCTGGTTAATCAGCAAGGCGAACAACTAGACGACATCGAAGCAAATGTTGCAAGGGCCAACTCCTATGTCGTCCGAGGTGCACAACAGTTGACAACTGCTAGGAAGCACCAGAAGAACACCAGAAAATGGACTTGTTTTGCTATCATTTTGCTCCTCATCATTATTCTTGTCATTGTCCTTTCTTTACACCCTTGGTCTAAGTGAAGTGAGGCACACAACATGATTGTCATGGGTTTTTTCAAAGTTTTGCCTTTGAGTGCTGCATTTGTATGTCTTTCTGCTCTTTTTTTGTACATACCACCATTGTTTGATTTAGTATTGGATCAATGTGTAGCATTGGTTTTGTTTCTAGCTATTTCATGTACCACTGGCTTTACCACTCTTCTGTTTCTGTTTTTGCTTCAATTTTCAATGTAAATGCCATGCATGGAGACAGTTCTATTACTCATTTTTAATTCATATCTAGGTCATAATTATTATTCTCGTTTTTGCCTTTACAGTATTAACCTGTCATTATTATTATACTAGCATCAAGAGCTTCATTTTTTTAAAAAAAAAATCGCAAATTAGTGGATTCAGTTGGAATCTGAAACCATCGGATCACCGGCCTCAAGAAACTAAACATGCAACTTTGGACATTTCTCCTGTTCATTTATTGTACATCTTTATATTTTTGTACTTTACCTTTCTTATCTACCGAATCATACCATACAAATCGAGATGTTATTATTTTGAATGTCCAACAATGTTAAGTTTAATTTAACAAATTAAAGTGCATCAACCCAGCTAATATGATTATTATATATGTCTTGCTAGATATCTGTATAATAAGTGATTAAATAGTTTAATCACAATTGTATAATTTGGTCTCAAAAGGTCACACAAGCTAGTGTCAAGGGGCAAATGTGTGTGTAGCCAAGACATGATAATATGTGATTATTATGTATAATTGATTTGGAGGAAAATCAATTATCATCCCTTGAAATAAGGGGGTCACGGTCACGCCTGTGACCCTCCTCTAGATTTTGAGGCGTTTGAAAGGGTGTCATGATCAAGAAACTTAAAATGGTGCACACATCACTATCAAGAGATCAATGATATCAAAATTAGGGGGAACGGATGTCATATTTCAGAAAAGATATAAATAAGATTTTTCTAGATTAAGGGGGGAGTGTCAGAAATATTAATTTAGAAAAATCATGAAAAGTATGACTAGAAAGATCTACAAGAGAACATAGGATATTATGAGAAAAAAATATCATAGAATATCCTAAATATATTAAAGGATAATGTAAGAAAATTCTATAATATAAAAAATGAAAAATTAGAAAGGAGGTTAAGGATTTCATCACCTCTTTACAACACCTATAAATAGCCATTAGATGTATATTCTTGAGGTGTGGAACTAATAAGCTCCTATAAGGAGTTCCTTCACCACCACCACCATATATCCAATTTCCCCTTGGAACATTCTCCACCCTCGAATCCAAATGTCAAGTTTTATTTCCAAAATTTTGGCCAACTATACTTCTACTACGCTCCTTTAAAAATTTCATCATGGAATCAGAGCTCAGATTGATCATTTCTCCTCCATCTCTACTCATACTATGATAAAAAAATTTTTTCTATGCTTCCCAAAATTATTTTCATTGTTTTAACATCTTTCTCCACATTTAAAGTCGAGTGCTTTGATCAACTACTCTTCTCGTACATTCGACCTAACACGGCTAAGATACCAACAGGAAAAAAATTGTTCTTTGCTAAAAAGCATAAGCACCTTCCTTAACCAAGTTAGCTAAAAGCTTAACCTAATCAATTGTTGGGACCCTTGGGGGGGAGGGGGTTGAAAAGGTTTGATTCAACGTTCTTCACATATAAACATAAAGACGTTAATAGCATTTGAATAAACTGAATAATACATCTTTATTAGATAAACATCGAGGTACAAGAGAGATACAGGAGGTTAAGAACTCGGCAAGATCAGAACTGTTGAGGTCCTTGATATTACTCAGGGAGAGGTTATGTAGAGGAGCCTCACAGACGAGGCAGATCAAGGCATGGAGGGGCCTCACAAACGAGGCAAGCAGATGAGGCAGAGAGCAGAGACCTCACAGGCGAGGCTTCACAGATGAGGCAGATAGCAGAGACCTCACAGATGAGACAGAGAGAAGGGACCTCACAGACGAGGTAGAGAAGAGGATGACGAATTGCATTGGATATTAACCTCCCAAAGCCTTCGTACTTCAAGGCTTTGCTACAAAATACCTCACCAACATATTTGGCTACATCACTCACCAAGGTCTTTGGTTACCTCACCAGAATTACCTTACTGACTACATAACTCACCAAGGACTCATTGGCTACACTCAGAAATCTCACACAATTTCCTACACCGCGATTACTTGCTTGGAATCGCCTACTTGAGAGAGGAAGACAACCGTTCTTTATATAGGAGCTTGGCTTGCAACGGCTAACTTGGAGTTTCCTTAGTTGAAGATTCTTTCCAGATTTGCTTGATCCTCTATATCTTCATTCTTTGGAAGCTCCATATTTGCTTAACAATATGTAATCTACAAAGATAAAATCAGAATAAGCATATATAATATTTAGGAGAATATTCTGATTTAAGGATAGATGTTATTTGGAAACTTCCCTTATTTGTTCTTTCAAACAAAACTTTCTGGGCATGGCTGAGGTCCTCAACGGCAGTGATGTTGAGGCCATCACAATTTCTTCATCAATAATTCATGGTTAGCCAACTAAGAAAGCCAACCCAATTCATGAGATGGGAAGGATGCCAACATATGTCTAAGTTCTCGGAATTGGGACAAAGTATCCCAAACACAACAAATCAACAAAACCAACAAGCATAAAGTCAAATATTTGGGAAGAGTGAATGAATTCAAGCACTGGAGAGTTCTAGGCAAGATGTTAGACACAATAAGCAATGGAGGAGAAGCATGAAGAAGAAATTTTAAGCAATGAGGCCATTTGCAACAAGACTATTGCAAGAAGCTTTATACAATAAGCTCAAGACATACATTATTGTGATACAATCGATGAACTTTAAAATACATACAACCAAGTGGCAGAAGTAGAGTTCCGAGGAGAAAATGCAAAGAGCAAAATGGTGCACACATTACTATCAAGAGATCAAGGATATCAAAATTAGGGGGAGCGAATGTTATATTTTAGAAAAGATATAAATAAGATTTTTTTAAATTAAGGGGGAGTGTTGGAAATATTAATTTAGAAAAATCATGAAAAGTATGACTAGAAAGATCTACAAGAAAATATTAAAGGATAATGTAAAAAAATTGTAGAATATAGAAAATGACAAATTAGAAAGGAGGTTAACGATTTCATCACCTCCTTACAACACCTATAAACAGTCATTAGATGTATGTTCTTGAGGTGTGGAACTAATAAGCTCCTATAAGGAGCTCTTCCCCCACCACCAAATATCCAATTTTCCCTTGTAACATTTTCCACTTCCAAATCCAAATGTGAAAGTTTAGTTCCAAAATTTTGGCCTACTACACTTATGCTACGTTTCTCAAAAAATTTCAATAGGAATTTGATTCTAATAATCTCAACTTTTACCAATTGGACAACAATAATGTCTACTATTAATTTGGATTCAGATGGTAAAAAAAAATTGGATTGTAGTGGTAGATTGGTAGTGGTACCAAATCCACCTCTACATTCTCTTTATTTTTTCATTCCTACCCCATATTGTTTTTATTTTTTTGTTTCTGCCCCCAAAAAGGTAATGAATTGTAGTTACTAAAATAATTTTTAAATTATTTTTTTGAGACCCGAAGCAATTATTATGATTTTTTAAAAAGGAATAGAAGTGAAAAAAATTGCAAAAATTCGTAAAAGAATTGAAAAAAATTGGGAGAAATGTCGTAAATTCATTAGAAATCATGGTAGAGTGTTATACTAAGTTTTGAATCAAATTCTACACAAAATCTATGATATTTTGGGTATATTCTCGAGTCTTGATGATATCCCACTACAATCCAATTTTTTTTTTGAACCATCAGAATCCAAATTGATAGTATTGATTATTGTTATCCAATTCATAAAAATCGAGATTATTAGAATCCAATTTTTCTATATATATATATATATATATATATATATATATATATATATATATATATATATATATATATATATATATATATATATATTAATACTCCCTCCGTTCTATATTAGTTATCATAATTTTAACTTTCACGGTTTTCAATGACACTTTTTGATTAATAATTTTTTATACAATATATTATTAACAATTGCAATATTATACTTTTATGATAGTATTTTTCGTTACGAATCTAATGGTGATAATTTTATATAACAACTCATTGTATATATTAAGAAATTTATAGTCAAAATTTATTTAATTTGACTGCACAATTTTTAAAGAGACGACAGTTAATATGGAATGGAGGGAGTATGACCATTGACCACCAATTATTCGTTAGCGCTTACCCTTTACTGACAACACGAGTCACACAATTGCTTTTCTTCCCTCGCCGGGACGGAATGTAACAGATTTCTAGAAGAAAACACGAGTCACACGATTTCTACTTCCTCTGTATCTATTAGGGCCCGTTTGGTGAGAATTATGGAATGGGATGGGAATGGAATTAGAATACTAAAGGGTTGGGTATGGAATTAGATTCCAAAATATAAAGTGTTTGGTGAGAAATTGGAATGGAATTAAAAACCCAACCAAGTAAATAATTTGTTTCTATTGAACTATGGAATGGAATCAAATTTATTATTTACTAAAATAATTATACACAATTGTTATATCTTTGTTTGCTTTTATAATTAATATTTACATAAATTAATATACTTAAATTTAATTTTTTTTAAATTCAAAACATAACAACTGTACTAGTATTTTATAATAATAGTAATAATAATAAGCATAATAAGGGAATAATAATAATAATAAATTTGTTGATTTCCTCTCTTTATCTTATTATTTCACAACACTGCTAAGGCCACGTTCTTATTCCACAAAACCCCCATCTCACCTTTCCCAATTTCCAGAAAAATTTCCAGAAACCCTAAAATTTCAGTCTTTTTGTTTCTAATCTAGCTTCTCTAATCCACCTCCTTTCTAAACTGCAAAATCAAGCTCGCATAGTGGCATAGTTCCTTTTCTACTAATTAAAATAACAAATCTCACAGCCTCTTTGTTTCTTGCCCGGCGATGAGTGAGAAGATGAACCATTAAAGTGCGAGGATGGTGGCTCTGGTTGGGGATGGGTATGAAGGGGGCAACAACGGTGATTGGATGTGAAAAGTGGCGGTGGCGGTGGTCGACTGTTGACTTCACCGACGACTACTCTTGCTGTTGTTGCGGCGACAATGGCGGCAGTGATGTGTGGGTAACGAGTCTCACCGAATGAGTATGGAGTTTCAGATGAAATTGACGAAGGTTGGGAAATAATTGAATTGAATTTTAATTTTTTTAAAATATATGGAACCTATCCCTCAGGGATTGAAACTGATTCCCCCCATTATTGAGAGGTATCAAATTCCCTTCATTTGGGTGGGATAGAAAATCCCAGGGAATCACAATCCCATTCCACTTTGTGTTCTCCAAACAAAAAAGTTAGGAATTAGAACCCATTCCATATCCATTCCATTCCTTTTTAGTTCACCAAACACACCCTTAATTGTATCAAAAACTACTTTCATAAAACCAAGAAATATTGGAAATAGAGTAAAAGATTTATATATTGTAAAAAGTGTCCTTGAAAATAACCTTGAAAAGGTATAAAAAATACATTTATTAAAGATAAAATGAGTATTATAATTATTGAAAATGTAAAAGTTAGTTAATTATACAAATAAAAAGGACGGAGAAATTAATTAATTGGATAAATAAAAAGGGATAGTAGAACTGTAGAAGATACCCGTTTCTTAATGGCGTTGTTGGACTTTGACTAGTTTGTCGTCTACTCTACACCAGTAACACCACCAACTAGCAAACAATCTACCCCTACACAGCTACAACCCCCGCCCAAACCTACTCTCTGCTTCACATCTCTCTTTCCCGATTCACAATAATTTCTTCCAAATTAACCTGCGTTCGATTTCAATCATAAAGCTTTCTACTGTCAATTTCAGTTCAATTTTCAATTCTAGGGTCCCCATTTTCGATGCGATTCACGCAATTTGTACCCCTATTAGTATTATTGCTTCTTCAATGGAGCTTGCCAGCGGAATCAAGGTGCAAAAAGGGCTGCCCTCTGGCTTTGGCCTCATACTACGTTTGGTCTGGAGCAACCCTCACAATCATAGCTCAAGTTCTGAATACTACAGAAGATGCTATACTCAGCTACAACCCTTCTGTTCCCGACGAAAACCGGCTTTCATCTTTTATCCGTCTCAATGTTCCCTTCTCTTGCGATTGTATCAATGGCCAATATTTGAGCCATGTTTTTAAGTACAAAGTGAATAAGGGCGACAATTACACCTTCATTGCCAACACAACCTATGCTAATCTCACGTCTGTGGACTGGCTAACCAAGGTCAATAGTTATCCGCCTAATAATCTACCTGCAAATGCTGTTATTAACGTGAATGTCAACTGCTCATGTGGGAATCGTAAGATTGATAAGAAATATGGGTTGTTCTTGACTTACCCACTTCGCCCTGAGGATAACTTGACTAGTCTTGTCCAAACCATGAATACCACTGAGGCTCTTCTGCGGGCGTATAATCCCAATGCCGATTTCAGTGCTGGGAAAGGGATTGTCTTCATTCCGGCTAAAGGTATGATTGTTTTTTTAAGGGTCTACTTTCTTTTCCCCTTTGGCTGTTTTGTTTTTTTGGTTTGCTTGTTTGTGTGAACGTTTTGTTGCTCATTTGAAAGTGGCTCCATGATTGTCATGCTTAAGGTTTGATTATATTTGGAGTTGCCCATATGCTGCTGAGGTAGGATGATTGCTGTTATTCTCTTTCTTTTGATCGGAAGTGTTTGCAATTTGTGTTGTCCTAGAAACTTGCTAAGTTGTGGAAGTGAGCCTTGAAATTCGGGACGCTGTTTTGGTGTGTATCTCTACATCAAAGAATCAGTAATTTGGTGTGGGTACTGTTAGGATTTGGGTTTTGACATTTGGTGTTAATATGGTGTGCTAAGTATTGCATTTGGAAAAGATTTCACAGTTGAAAGTAAAATGATGACAGAGACAAAAAGGGAGACGGAGAAG
Source organism: Portulaca oleracea (assembly GCA_029582165.1). Classification (NCBI taxonomy): domain Eukaryota; kingdom Viridiplantae; phylum Streptophyta; class Magnoliopsida; order Caryophyllales; family Portulacaceae; genus Portulaca; species Portulaca oleracea. The sequence goes on along the minus strand of CM055871.1, from coordinate 45,991,422 downwards.
GAGAGATGGGTATTTGTGACGTTACAATGGAAGTGTTTGGTCTTACTTAGCTTCAAAATAAAATGGTACAAGCCATGGGTACTTAATTACTTGCAGAGGTTGCTTCCTCATGCTTTCTTTGACACTACCCATCAAGTTACAACATCTACGCTGTTGTTGCTAGGCGTAGAATTAGGTGGTAATTAGCCTGTTCTTCACTTCTTCTTAAGGGTGGCTAATGGCTATAGGCTTACTTTTATAGCAATTAAAGAGTATTCTTTTTATTTTATTAGATAATTTGATTTGGTTTTTATGATGACAAATACTTGGTTGCAATGTTAAAATGGTGTAGCTAGGGATCATGTGAACATAACTTGTTTGGCATGATTTTACACTGCATTATAGGAGGGACGCTTGCAGATGCTTTGCATATGTGATTATGTTTCTTCATATAACCTTTTTGGGAATTAAGTAGTGACCAGGCTATTATATTGTTTAGTCATAAAAAGTGATTATGTTTCTTCATAGTGTGATTATATTGTTTAGTCAAATTTCTAAAAACTTTGGGGTTTATTACCGTCATAAATCCATTCAAAATAGGAAGTTTATTCATAGTAGGATTTTTGCTGATGGTTTCCTTGCCTGTGAGGGAACCTCTGTTGCTCTGAACTTATGGTAACAAACTTCAATGCCCAAGCTTTCCCTTCTTCATTGGCTAAGGATGCTCTTCAGTCTCAGGTAATTAGTTCGGTTTCTTGGGCGCTGGATTTTCCTTCCAGTCTAGAACATGCTATGCCTGTCTCATTGAGGTTACCATGGTTTAACGAAGAGAATGCTCCGATCCTCTTCATTGGTGATCATTCCTCGTTTCTCTCTATTCTGTTCACTCTATTCGTCTCCTCTAGATTGGGGCCTGAACCTGCATAGCGACGTGGCTTGTGAGCTACCTGGAAAGGTGGTTAGAAATGCTTGCAGTTGCCCATTATAGGGAGTAACTTTCAGGTTCTAATGTTTGGTCTCCTATTTTTATTCGAGATGGTTTTGCTGCGGATGAAGTATCCTTGGTTACTTCTTCCAACATCCTAATGGGGTGGCTTTAGGAGCCTCTTCACAATACATGGTGAGATGGGATTTTAGTAAGAAAGGGATCTTTTCGGTTGGCTCCTATTATTTCAAACTTGTTATCATTGTATCTTTCAGAGACTAGTGCTTTCCCTTCCACCATTATTTGGAAGGCTTTGGCCCCTTTGAAGGTTGCCCTCTTTATTTGGGAAGTGACACTTGGGACCATCCTTGCTTATGATAATTAACAGAAAAAGGGGAGAATTTTGGTTAAATATGTGTTTTATGTGCAAGGGGGATCTTGAATCGCGGGATCATTTATTGCTACATTGTGCCTTTACTAGGTCCCTTTGGTATTTAGCCTTTCAGCCTTTGGGTGGCTAGGTGTTGCTTAGGTCGTTTCCTAATCAGTTAGAAGTCATCTTCTTACTTGGTAGGGTGTCCTTGGCAGGAAATTGAAGAAGTAGAGTGCCATGGTTATACCTCATGTTATTTTTTGGAGAAACCAAAGGGTTTTCGAGGGAGTTGAAACTCCTTAGCAATTGAAAGACAATTTTATCATGTCTTGCTTCTTTTTGGTTAATGGGAAGTTTATCTCTTTTTCATTTGATGTAGTAGATTTTGTGGATAGTCTATATTTTGGTTGTACAAAACTTTGTAGGATGCTTCCTAAGCATGTGATCTTTTATTCCTATTATTAATATATCTATATTTTTCCTATAAAAAATATTCTAGTGGTTTCTCTTGCTTCAAAAGCACTGCTGTTGCAGTTAAGGTTGTTTTGAGTGAATTTTTAGTTGTTCGGAATGAATGTTTTTAAATGTGCTAATTCGTTCCTGCAAAATCTGGATTTCTTGTCTGTTTATGATCCATTCGGAAAAAATATTTCGTCCAAATTTTGAGATTGACTGGCTTGCGTGGAATTATGACACAATGTTTTTTTCCCTGTCCACACCTGATTTTTATCCAAATTTAGGCTTGTGCAAACTGTCAGGCCAGAAAAACCCAAAAAAATCTAGGTATTGGACATAAGTTTTTCATATGGCATCTGAATTGTCCAGACCAGAATGACCCCAACAGGGTTTTTGATAACCCTATGTGTAGGTCATCTTCTTGTGGATCAGAGGTTATTGCTTCAGTTCATGAGTTACCTTTTGTTGCCTACTTGCCTCTAGTCTAGCATACCTCTATTTATCAAGTCGCTCTTCTTTGTTGCCTCTTGTGTCCTTGTCTTTGTGCATTTGCGTGTGATTGATTGGTTCGTTCTGTCTTTCATTAGTAGCCCATGAACTACCATCTGATACTAATATATTCTAATGTTCTGTCTTCTGATGCAGACAAAGATGGGACCTATCCTCCTATGAAAAGGTAGAAATCTGTGCTGATGTTGTGTAAAAAAGCGAAGGGAAACTTCTGCAGCTGCACCTTTAGTTTTTGGTGTTTGATATTGACTACTGCTTAGTCTAGGATATCCAATCAAACTAACTTATAGGATTTTTTTTTTCTACCTATGAAATCCAGGTTCTTTTAGTTTGGATATTTTTTAGTCACATTTCTGATATCTTATAAACTGAATGTCCCTTCGTTTAAACAAGAAAAAAAAGCAGGTAACAAAACTAACTAATGGTCAAGTTAGCAACATTGTCCCAAAGAGAAACGGGGAATGTGAATTATGTTTCTCCTTTCCCCTACCTAAAATAAAATGACTAGTGAGAAAGAGATGTGATGAAAACCTTGAAGGCTTGAATGCTTGGATTTTGTTTGAATTTTTAAGCAAAAAAGGTAATAAATACCCAAGTCAAACACTTGAGGTTCAGATATGTTTTTTCATAACTTTTGCAAGTTCAATTTTCTTTTTTTCTTTTTTTTTCCCCCCGAGAAGAGTTTACTATTTCTAGTTTTAACATGTCTAGTTGAAAAACAAAGTATTCCAATGATGTAAGGTTTGTGACTAGCACAGAAGCTTGCAGACATCAATACTTACAATATTTTGTGTTAATAATTTGTTCTATGTTATCACCCCCGAGGAGAGCCTCAAAGCAGGGTGTGCTTGATTAAAAAAAATAGCAAGTTGTTCATATCTGGCATTTTACAATCATCAGTGACAAAAGCCAATTTTGTTATGATATCTTCGACACGGGTACCGACACAAATTGTTGTGGACAGGAGGGAGTGTTAATGAAGGGGTCGAGACACACATGCAAAAGGGGCATGTAAAATATTTTTGAGCGTATCTTCTTTAAAGAAAAAAAAATTAGAGGGATTCTAATACATAATTCTTGAACATTTTTGTAACTAAATGTTATGTGCAAGGTCAGCTTGGGAATTATATCTTATTTGAATATTTTCTATTATTCTCCTCCTAGGTCATGTGTAATTGTGTCTTATGTTAGATTTGTCACTATTTGTGTCATTAACTTATTTTTTGTACATTTTTAAGTTATAAAGAGTTTTTAAATTTGGCATGAATATTTGTGTCATTAACTTACGAATTATGATCATTGTTGAGGTGTGCGTTCATTATTTTTCAACATAAGCATTCGAGTTGAATGACATGTTCAATTTTTTCTCTTGTCACGAACATGAACTTGGAGTTATAGCTACTCATAGTTTCCAAGCTATTTATGTTATTTGTTTTGATTTATTGAGGGCTTCTATACCACTGCATATGAGCAGTAGAATTTGGCCTGCATACCCTGGAATTTTTTGGTCTGAAAATTCAATTGTTGTGACTTTTATTTCTCTTCTGTTTCTTTCCTGGTTTCTCCTCCCAACTAGGTCACTAGGTGCCTCTTCTGTCCATCATGGCCTCTGCTTCTGTTAATTTTTGTGAACTCTTTGTTGCTTTAAGATTTTAAAGGATGATATTCAGAATTATGTTTGCTTTAACATAAGTAAATTATCAATCAAAAAGTAAATGAAAAGATATAGATATTTGCTATACTTTAACCAACGTGTGTCCACCCTATGTGGTTCACAATATATACCAGACATTAGTGCTAGCTTATGGTAGTAGTGTGGAAATTTCCCTGCGTTCAATTTTTTTTTTTTTTTTGTGTTTTCGTGAAAATATACCTATTTACAATTTCATCTTCTTTTTGGATCCTGTCCTTTGCAGTGCAGGTGATTACACCCCCTCTGCTGACTCGTTTTTGGATTGATGATATTGCTTTTTAAAAGGAGCACTGAGAGATGATCAAGCTTAAGCCCGAGTCAGTTTTTTGTCTTCTGTAATGACAGGTCTTTCTGCTGGAGGCATTGCTGGTATAATTGTGGCAGTAGTAGCTTTGCTGATCCTGTTGCCTGTTTTATATGTTGTCCGAATGAGAAGAAAGAAAATGAAGAATGCTATGCTTCTGGAGATGCATGGAGATACATTGGAAAGACCTGGTAACTGTTTACCTAATCCCTGCCTAATAAGAAGAAAATGAATGTAAGAAAAAAGGGGGGGGGGGGGGGGGAGGGACTTGCTCGTTCTTTCTCTGAACTCATAAGTCAAGTTATTGATTGTCTGCGAGTAGATGATGGTCTTAATATTCTCTTGTACCTTGTCATACTATCAGCAACTCAAAAAGCTATTTTGATAGGTGAAAGATTATTTACTAAATCGTTCTTGAAGTTTTTTCATATTCGCTGCAAGTTATGCCTGATTGAGCTTTGATTCTTTGATGGCAGGTCGTGAAAGTTCCCGTTTGACTGGAAGTTTCTCAGCTCGTGGCAAAGGTGATGCTGGCAGTGTGGGGATGACTATAAACAAATCATTGGAGTTCCCCTATGAAGAGCTTGCGCAAGCAACTGATAACTTCAGCCTGGCCAACAAGATTGGTTCTGGTGGGTTTGGGGATGTCTACTTTGCAGAGCTTAGAGGCGAGGTTTGTGTTAGTCTTCCTAATCACAGCTTTTGAATTGTAGATACTCATTAATTGTTTGATATATTCACAGTTGCATTGTTGAATATAAATAACTTCATTTTCAAGAAATTGATAAACCTTATTACGATGTAGTTGGTATACCGGAAAAATGTACTGAAAATGGAGATACTGTTCTGAGATTACTAATTTCACCTTTGTTTACACACGCAGTTGTCTTTGAGATTATTATCAATTTCCCTTTTTTTTTCATGGCTCATCTGCAATGAACATGGGACATAGTGAGGATATTATACTATAAGTCATGCAATTACTTGGATGTGCCCAAAAGCATTCACATGATAAACTCTAGATGTAAGGTTTGATTTCTATTTTTCCTTGTATTCAACAAAATAGTTGCCTTTTCCTGCTACATCAAGTTTTAGTTGCTGTGGGGATTTTCTTCTCACTTTCTTCATCAAGTGAATCTGAGGATTAGTCAATCATTACAAGAGGACAACAAGCATAATTTACTTTGTCTAGGAAGTCATATTTTTAATTCCAAAGCGTTTGATGACTAAATGTAGCTGGGGAGAAGCCTTTGAATTTAGTGTCGAAGGGATGGCAGTGGATTCAAGTTCGAGGGATAGCAGTTGGATACCAGTTCGAGGGTAATCCGACCCAATCCGAGGTGAAAAATCCGGTTAGAATCCAGGGAAAAAACTGTGATCCGAATTCAATTAGAAAAATCTGAATCCAAATATAGTTGGAGCAGTGTTGGAGGTAGGGATCTCCGACCCGACCCAAATAATGATAAAGTTTAGAAAACTTCCCAAAAAGCTATATAAGGCACCAAGAGTGAGGGTGGAATCCTAATTCATTCACCTCCCCAATTCCCATCATATGCCCTAGTTTTGTTCCCCTCCCCAATGCCCTTCACAGACGTTGTCTCATTGCTCTCCACTCCTCTGTAGATCACTGCTCTGCAGATCACTGCTCGCCAGTACTCCAGGCCTCTATGCAATCCTTTGCCAACATTCAATGTGGGTTCAATCTGTCACTTTCCCTTGACTGTTTGGTCTTCCTCCAGTTGAGTTGCTTTCCTAGCTTCGTTCCTGCATAGATCTGTTGTCTATTTGTCCTCATGGTTGTCAACTTCCATCCTTCATGTCACTATTCGACTTTGACCAGTGCTTCGATTAGTAATCGGATTTGGAGGTCCGATTATAATTGGATTCAGAGGTTTCTTGACATATCAGAATTGGATTGATTTTCAAATCCGGATATTCATTGGGTTGGAGTTGGAGGATGTGAAATCCAATCCAACTCCGACCCGTCGCCATATAGCTTCTCCTTAAACAGCCCTACTTGTTCTTTTGGTGATGAAGGTTCCTTAATCTGCAATTTTTTTTTTTTTTTTTTTTTGTGTTTGGGGGTGGGGGTGGGGGGGTGAGGGGCTTTCTGTGAGTGATACATTCGTCATTGGGTGGAATAAGCAGGCAGAATTGCCTATAGTGTGGTTTCAGTCAATGTACGCCGAATTAACTAGAATGCGGCAGTCACATCCCATATTTCACTAGTCGTGGGGAAGTATGGTTTGCCAGACGCCAAAAACTTTCTGATATGGCCGTTTTTTGGCGTAGATTGTTCACATTTTGGATGTATACTTTGGTTTTTGAATGACAATGATGAAGTCTTCCAAGTTGACTGCTGCATCAGAATTATCAATTATCTATCAGGCTGAATTTTTTCCTTGTTTGGCTCGCTGTGTACTTGTGAAAGTTGCACTGTGTCTGAATTTCCCATGTTTATGCGGTTCTGATTAGAATTCTACTGATGAGCTCAAGCTGTAATATTGCCTTGCCTGAGTTAGCATAGTTAATTTTTTATTAAAAAAGAAAAAGGTTTGACAAATTCAATTCCAGCAAAAATGAGAGTAAATAGTCTTTCAACAATTCCAGCTCAAATTCATTTATTTATTTCTTTGTTAAGAATTTAGTGTTGCCGAAGTTAGCTACTCATGTTAGTAGAAAGTTATCCATCTTGGATTTTATGGCTGATATGCCTAAGAGCTTGACGGCATGATGATCTTTGTACTTTGTAGTATCCCCCTGTCACACCCTTGGTGTCTAATTAATATGTTTTTGTCACTCATTAAAAAATAAAAAAATCCCCTTTTGTTTTTAGTTTGTCATGTCTTTGGTGTCTCATTAATATGCTTTTCTCGTCGCTCAAGAAAGGAAAAAAATGAAACTGAGAGTAGATAGATTGTTTCCTTCCTTAGAACTCAGCTATGTAAGGTTTTCTCAAATCAAAATTTGTCAAATGATTGTTCCCAATGAGTTTGCTAACTCCTGTTCCTTTGTACTGCTGTTGCCAGCTTGGTGGCTTGGTTATTTTCTTACTGCTGAGGGTATCAGGGTGCTTTGTTGGATGCTAATTACAAGTTTCTGTTTTCTTTCTTTCCTTGTGTTACTTAATAGTTCATTGTTGATGAAGTACTTTATTGCATGTATGTTCATGTCAGTTTCTTATCCTTCCTGGGGGCATCTATACTCTGTTATATGTTTGCAGAAAGCAGCGATCAAGAAGATGGACATGCAGGCAACAAAAGAATTTCTGGCTGAGTTAAATGTCTTGACACGTGTTCATCATTTGAATCTGGTACATTGCAGGCACCTTCCTTGCTTTTAGAGTGTATTAAATTGATTAATCTGTGATCTAGGACACTTTCCATCAGTTTATTTATGGCTATATTATGATCAGGGTATTAATATTGATGTCTAGTTCACCTTGTCTTCTCATTTGGCGGTGTAAGTACAATGAAATGTGTCTTAAGAGTTGGAAAGTCATACATATACTAACCCTCTACCTGATGCTTTTTATGCATAATGCGGACATAGAATTCAGTGTGGAATTTAGGAACTCAGTATCTGTATCGCTCTTCGCAAGACAATTTTGTGTTAGGTCTGACTTCCTAATGTATTATAGAATTATGGATTAAATGACAAATTTTACAGTATGTTTATGGAAGAGTTGCTGTCTTTGATATTTATGTTGGGTTTACGTTATTGTTTAGTAAACTTCCATGTGGTGAGGTTTCTTTTGAGGATATGTTCTGCATGAAGTTTTTCTCCATCAATGATCAGCAAGTATTCCGTTTTCACTAAATATCACAACCCATTGATCTCATTGGATGTGCTTGATTTACGTAGCCAAGCCATGAGGAGGGTACCTTAAGGGCTTGAGGCTTTGAGATTGCATTCTTTTGTAGACATTCCCTTTGTCTATCAATACAACTCTAGATTACTTATCAACCAAAAAACAAAAGTATTGACCAGGAACAAAAGTATCCATTTGCTTAACTTGTTAACACACATGTAATAAGCTGGTACCTAAAGGAAATGATAAATAGTTTGGCCCTGTGATGCTCCAGACTCTTTCACTGCTGAAGGTTTTAGTGATAGGTTGGTTGCTCTTTCTCGTCAAGGTCGTGTGAATCTAAAGCTCCCACAAGAATTTGGTTTTGGCTTGAGCAGTTATGTTAGAGAAGGTTCCATCAAAGATACGTAAGAAAAAGGATTTTACAAATTCGAAACAGTTGTTTATGTGTTTACAAGGTGAGGAACCAGTTTACAACTTTATTCTTCATTGCTGTCAGCTTTATCTCTTGAAGTTTTTATTGTTTCTCATGGCGGTCTGGAGTGAAGTCAAAGATGTTTCCAAAGTTAGAAAAAGGAGGATTTGATTCGTTGGATTGTTAGTATTTGGAGAAATCCTCCTATCCTTATTTGGCTGAATATTTGGAAAGAAAGGAATCAAAGAATTCAATGAGTTTCTAAGGGCTAATCATGTCTGATCAGGAGGTCAAAGTTTACTTCTAAATAACTCCATATTGGACTCTTGTATGGTACAGTTGACGACAGTTGACCTTTCTAGACCTTTTCGATACGTAGACTTTATTTATTTTTTTACCTTGACCCTTTGTACACTGCTACATCCTCTTGGTATCATCACTCATGCTAGAAATGGCAAAAAATTGTGACTCAGCCCGAAACCCAAGTATGCCCGGTCCGTACACGCTTGAAATCAAAATACACCCGACCTATATTTAACCCTCTTGGCCGACTGAATGGATGGGTCTAAGTCATACGAACGTAACATTTTCATTATTCATTAAAAAAAGCTATATCATCATTAGAAAATTTGAATTAGTTGTAGGCATCTTAAAGAATGGTACTTTCAATTTATGGGATAGTTGATAAAGAAGTATGGTTATGTGATAGTGTTGTATGAGGTTTAGTGTTGTGTTTCCTACAGTGCAACGATTATGCTGATAGGTTAAAATGTCTTCTGTTTTCGATTTATAAGGTCCCTTAAGCCTTGCCAACCATCTTTTTAGGCACATGTTTTGGCGCAAGGTTCTCTATCCTAGATGTGTTGTTTAGTTAATTATGTCTCACTTTTGGTAAAGCAATTCTTCAAATTTTTGCTGTTAACACATGCATGGTGATACCATAAAGGAAATATCAGCTTATTGGATCTTTAGCTTCATTGGCGTTTCAAGGTGTACTTTTATAAACTTACAAAACAATTTTATGTTATTAATTTCAGGTGCGCTTGATTGGATATTGTGTTGAGGAGTGTCTTTTCCTGGTGTATGAATATGTGGAGAATGGCAATTTGAGCCAGCACTTACGCAGTTATGGTGAATTTCAACCTTCGGATGTATTGCTACAAATTATGAAGTATCTGTTTCTGATGCTGACTATTGTTTTATGTATGCTTTAGGAAGAGACCCACTTCCCTGGTCTACTAGAGTACAAATTGCTCTAGATTCGGCAAGGGGACTTGAGTATATTCATGAGCACACGGTTCCTGTCTATGTTCATCGTGATATTAAGTCTGCTAATATACTGATTGACAAGAGCTTCCATGCTAAGGTATAAAAATGTATTTTCTCATTGTGTTTGGTGGCAGCCATCCAATTTAGATTGTAGCTTGCTTCGTCGTCTTTGCAGGTTGCAGATTTTGGGTTGACGAAGCTGACTGAAGTTGGAGTTGCTTCTGGTCCAACACGTCTCGTCGGCACATTTGGGTACATGCCTCCAGAGTAAGTGCAACTTTTCTTTTGATGTGTCATATAATAGTTTTACTAGCCTGCAGGTTTTCTTCTTGTGCTAGTTGAGTGGTCCATTGTACAAGTAAAGGCTCAAATCGGATGTCACGATTTACTTATCAACCTGCTGAGTGCTGAAGATTTGTTTACATCAATTTGTCATTACTCATTAGCCCATGTGCAAAGATTTATGTCCTCTAATTCTTATATCTGTAGTGCGAAGATTGAAATTTGTGCCAGAACCCCCCCCCCCCCAAAAAAAAAATAAAAATAAAAAAAGAAGAAAAGTTATCAATCTATTAGTCTGTCTACATATTACTTTCAACTAGACTCAGTCAAAGCATGGCTTGAGCTGATTTTGATCAAAGCTTGGCTCGGCTTGGATGGTTATTCATCTGAGCTCGAGGGTAGGTGGTATTGGCTCGGTTAAGCTCTTTTAGACATTTGGTAGGCTATGTCTTATGGTCATATGTACTCTATAGCTTCTTATTGTGCGATTATTTTGTGAACAATAGCCTGGCCTTATGTCACTTAAAGTTAGCCGCCATAGGTTTTTAGCTTTCTGTAGTTGTTGAAGTTCATGGTGCAGAAATGATTCTCTCTCATTCCATGATGTTCAGGTATGCGCAATTTGGTGATGTGTCTCCTAAGGTCGATGTTTATGCATTCGGAGTTGTTCTTTATGAGCTCATATCTGCCAAGGAGGCTGTAGTTAGGGGAAAGGTCTCAGCTGCTGATTCAAAGGGCCTTGTTGGTTTGGTAATCCCAATTTTCATCTTATAAAGTACTAATACCCCCCCCCCCCCCCAAAACACACACACACACACACATCTATGGATTTTCGGATCGTAATATACCTACCTTTTGGGGTATTGGATCGTAACATACCAACCTTTATTATTGGATACTCATATACCGACCTTTATACCTAGGTCATTTTACCATGACTTGAATGGTCGTGAACCGGTCTCAAGGATGAATTAAGTGGGTTTGTATTGGTTCTTTATGGGTCTTGGGAAGTTTCCACCGCTTGCCACATTATTCTTGAAACCGGTTTACCACCACTTAAGTAATGGTAAGTACATTAAAATCACCTTGGCATAAAGGAGGTTGTAGTTAGGGGAAAGGTCTCAGCTACTGGTTGGGAATGTAATTTGGGAATGATGAGAAGTTTTGTTCACCTACCTTCCCAAGTGAACTTCATTAAAGAGGGGGAAAGCAAAAGATTAAATGTGGATTTTTCTAAATTTCTTCTTTTGTTGCCATTTACTCATGTCTGAGCGCTCTATAAGCATAAGGTTTCATTTCGAATTGTTAGGACTTAGGTGACATGCTAACATAAATGCATAAACTTAGGAAATAAAGGACAGTTGATGGAACTTCTGCATTTTTCTTGGTTCCTTATGTAGTTTGAAGATGCCCTCAATCATGCTGACCGAAATGAGGTTCGGAAACTTGTGGATCCCAGGCTTGGAGATAACTACCCATTTGATTCTGTTGTCAAGGTGAAGCATTGTTGACATCCTCTTATCCGGTTGAAGTGATATTTTCCTACTTTAGGGTTTTCATTTTGAAAATGTATTTGCAGATGGCTCAGCTTGCCAAGTCATGCACCCAAGAAAATCCTGAACTAAGACCAACCATGAGATCGATTGTGGTTGCTCTAATGACTTTGTCATCCACAACCGAAGAGTGGGGTGTTGGTGCCTTCTATGAAAACCATGGCCTAACAAATCTCATGTCTGCAAGATAGATGGAATGCTTTTCACTCGTGTACCTGCACATAACACTGCCTTGGTGGGAAAGATTTAAGGGTAAACTGTAAACATAAAAAAGGATATGAGAAATTGAGGATGAGAGATTGTTGCCTCCATCATCTTTATGCATGTAAAAAACCATTGCTTGTGCGTGAATGAGAGATTGTTTCCCCTAACAGAAGCTTTTATGTAAATTCTTGTGTTACGGTTCTTGTGGCAGTCCTGAACTCTTGGATGTACCGTGTTTCTGTCAGTAGTATGAACCGAGTGGTGAGTGAACCACCCAATATGAAGGCCAGAGTCACCATTGTGTGTAAATTATGTACTATTGGACTTAGATCAAAGTACTTATTGTTTTTATGGGTGATGTGTTTCTGTATCAATTATTGTATTGGTAAATTATTGTATTGGTATTCTTTTTACTTTGTGATCTTTCTTGAATCTCAAAAAACAAATTTGGGTCATCAGTAACAGAAGGCAGTAAACCCATTGTGTAATATACTTGTTGAAACTTGCGTTTTCTCCCTAATTGCCTGCAGCCCAGGATGCAATTTATGGTTACTGACTTACTGCATTCTCAATTCCTTCGGTGTCCCATTGAGCCTTGTCTGAAAGACACTTCCGTAACTCGTAACCTGCTGTTTGTCTCATATTATGTTGTTTCTATTAATATTTCATGCTGTTTGAGCTTAATCCTTATCAAGTGTGCAAGAACTTTTATCAACCCTATTGCGCCCCCACCCTTTAGGGTTCTTTCTAGTGGTATAAGAGCAAGACCACTCAAAAAGAGACTAATCGCTCTGTGGCAAAGATCATGGTTGAGGGCATCAATTTCGAACTCACAGAAGGATGTTCCTTAGCAAGACCTCCCCTGTTTCAAGGCTCAAATTTTGGACACTGGAAAAGGCTTATGCAAATATTCATCCAAGACCAAGATGATAATCTACGGACGGTGATAGAAAAAGGAAACTTTCCCACTTCCATAAAAACCAATGAAAAATCTGAGATTGTCCCAAAAAAAAAACAAGTCTGAATACTTTGTTGCTGAAGTGGAACAAATAAAGAAGAACAAATGAGCCTTGAGCCTTCTATATTTAAGCTTAGACTCTAACGAATTTGATAGAGTGTTTTCATGTGATACAACTAAACAGGTCTGAGATACCTTAGTCACAACGTGTGAAGGAACAAGTCAAGTTAGTGAGACTAAGATTGACATGCTTGTGCAACAATATGAGGCCTTCAGAATGGAAAATAACGACGCCGTTAAGGACATGTTCAAAAGATTCATCAACATTGTCAACAACCTTAAGTCGTTGGGCAAGACTTACACAAATGAAGAAAATGTGAGGAAAATCCTCACATGTCTGCCCAAAAGAAAATGGGGACCTAAGGTGACAACTATTGATGAAGCCTAAAACCTCAAGACATTACAACTGGACGATCCAGTAGAAAAGCTTCTCATACACGAGATCTACCTCCTCGATGAAATAGAAGAAAAGAAGGGTGCTGCCCTAAAAGCTAACAAAGACGTCGACAACGAGTCACATGAGGACGAAGAAGAAACCATGGCCATGATTGCACAAGGCTTCAAAAAGTTGTTCAAGAAAAACTCAAAGTTCAAAGGACCCATGAAATATGCCTCATCCAAAAGGAATCATAAAGGTAATTTCCCCACCAAATCGACCCTGAATCATTTCAATGTTTTGGGTTGGGTGAAACAGATCACATGGTCAAGGGTTGTCCTCACGCAAGAAAAACAAGGACAAGAGAAATTATAAGACCAACTGACCGGGCAGGAAAGCAATGATAGTTTCTTGGAGTGATAGTGATAGCAAACGAAACTGAAATTGAAACTGAAACTGAAGCTGAAGAGCTCCCAAAACAACTTGTTGGAATTTGTTTCAAATGATGGCAGAGTTCTTTAAATAAAACTACAAAGCACTGAGGCAGTGAGAAAGCCACAAGGGAAGTATCTAGGAGAGATCACAAAGTAAATAGAATATCCAAATGAATAACTGAAGGAGAAAGATGTTCCCCTAACAAACAATCACTTACTTCTTCTCTATTGGTCTTATCCAATAAGTAGATTATTTACAAACAATGTTGCAATCTCTGATTCATATCACATGCAATTGTTTTACATGCACAAGTATTCAGATGATGGTGATAGATAATCTCTCATCTTCAATTTCTCTTATCCTTGATGTTTCGCCTAACTTCTTTTTCCTACCAAGTAGCATTATGTACAAGAACACAACAGTGTGAAAAGCAATCTATCTATCTTGCAGACATATTATAAAGGCCATGATTTTCATCAGCGGCACTGAGACCCCACTCCTCGGTCTTGGATGACAAAGTCATTAGTGCAACCACAACGGATCTCATGGTAGGTCTTAGATCAGGATTTTCTTGGGTGCATGACTTGGCAAGCTGAGCCATCTGCAAATTTATTTTCAAAACAAAAAACTAAGTTGCATACGTACTTTCAGAATGAAAAACTTGAAGTTGCAAACATTTATCACTTCAACACAAATGCATCACCTTGACAACAGAGTCGAATGGGAAGTTGTCTCCAAGCCTGGGATCCACAAGTTTCCGAATCTCATTTGAGTTAACATGATCGAAGGCATTCTCAAACTGTAATGGGAGCCAAGAAACATGCAGAGATTACATCAGCTTCTTTTGTTTCCTAATTTTGTGCATTTATGTTAATTAACATGTCTTCTAACATGATCGAAGGCATTCTCAAACTGTAAAAAAAAATAGGGTTTACCACTCCAACAAGGCCCATTAAATCAACTTCTGAGGCCTCTCCCCTAACAACGGCTGGCTTGGCAGAGATGAGTTCGTAAAGAACAACTCCGAATGCATAGACATCTACCTTAGGAGACACATCACCAAACTGTGCATACCTGAACATCATAGAATAACAGTGTTACTTATGTACCATCAATTTCAACAACTTCAGAATGCTAAACAACTTTGTTGGCTAATTTTAACTAACCAGCCCTATCCACAACAAAATTGATATAATCACACTTGAAAAGAGAGGGACAATTCTCCTGACTAACCCAAGTCTTGGAAGTATATGTTAGAAATTAACTTCATCACATGAATAACATGATATTATTAACTTACTCTGGAGGCATATATCCAAATGTGCCGACGAGACGTGTCAGACCAGCAGTAGCTCCAACTTCAGTCAACTTTGCCATCCCAAAATCTGCAACCTTCGAAGATCACAAAGCAAGTACACAAACCACAATTGGATGGCTGTCACCAAACAGAAGAAAAAAAAAAAAAAATGTTTTATACCTTAGCACGGAAGCACTTGTCAATCAGTATATTGGCAGACTTAATATCACGATGAACATAAACAGGAACCGTGTGCTCATGAATATACTCAAGTCCCCTTGCTGAATCAAGAGCAATTTGTACTCTAGTTGACCAGGGAAGCAAGTCTCTTTCTAAATCACACAAAAACAATACTCATGATCATAAACAGTTGTTTCATAATTCATGGCAATACCTCTAAAGGTCGAAACTCACCAGAGTTGCGTAAGTGTTGACTCAAGTTGCCATTCTCCACATATTCATACACCAGAAAAAGACACTTCTCAACACAATATCCAATCAACCGCACCTAGAATTAATAACATAAAGTTATTTTGTAAGTTTATAAAAGAACATCTTGAAAGGCCAACGAGGCCAACTATCAGCTTATTCAAAATTTCTAACTATGAGATTGGTTTTTTATGAGTAATCAGAAGTAATGTTAGGATGAGTCAGACCTATCAATTCGGGCAGGTCATACATGAGGTAATAAAAGTTGGATGTATTTCAATTTTGGGTGTATAGGGCTCGAGAATACATGTAAGGATTATTTCAATTCTCGGTGGTTTGGGTCAAGATATGTGGAACCATCAAAGCCCCAGGAGTGGTTTTATACTCTAACAAGATGAGTTGTGATATTTAATTAAAACAAAATATTTGCTCATGGTTGCTGGAGAAAATCTTCCTCCTGAACCTATCCTCCAAAGAAGCATTGCCACCATGTCTCATAAACACTAATGTATATCCAACATAAATACCAAAGACTGCAATTCTTCCATAAATGTACTACAAAATGCATCATTTTATCCATAACCAAGTCAAACCCAACACAAACATTGTTTGGTAAGTAATGATCCTGAGTTCCTAAATTCTATACTGAATTTTAACCACATGCATTATGCATAAAAAAAATCAAGCAAGGGTTTAGTATGTACGACTTTCCAAATTTTAAGACAATGATCGCTATAGTTACACCAAATGAGAACAGAAACTACACCAAACGTTAATATTAATGCCCTGATTATAAATGCCAGAAAAGTGGCAACAATATACCAGATTCAAATGATGAACACGCGTCAAGACTTTTAACTCTGCCAGAAATTCTTTTGACGCCTGCATGTCCATCTTCTTGATTGCTGCTTTCTGCAAACAAATAGCAGAGAATAGGTGCCTCAAGGAAGGATAAGAAACTGACGTCAACATACGTATGCAATAAAGTACTTCATCAGCAATGAACTGACAGGGAACACAAGGGAACACTACTACATGGCATATTTGTCGTTGCTGTCGACACCGACGACCAATATGCAACGACTATATAATACCGTATCAGTCGCTAATTAGCGTCCAAGTAAGCACCATCAGGAGATATCCTATAATCAACCCATGAAGTAGGCGACAGTCCATATTTTAGAGAGCGTTCGGTAGAATTCTGAGAAAAGCTTTTCTAGGGAAATTTTTAATGGAAATTTTTCTGGAAAAATGTATTTTATAGTGTTCGGTGGAAGTTGAAATTTTCTTGGGAAAATATTTTAAATGTCCAAAACTCCATATTTATGATTGTTGAGGCTTGTTATAATATGGTCATTTTGAAAATTTCAACACTTTGAATCTCATTTGTCACCATGAAAATTTTTCCCTTTATCCTCTCTATAAAAATCTTTTTTCCCAATGATCATTATAAAATTGTGGACCCCGTATAAAGTGTTTTTCATTAAAAAATTATGACAAAATTAATTTTCCAAGGTTTTCATACAACCAAAACACACTCTTAGTTATTGGTTCATGCAACGACCAAAAATTCGAAGCCACATTTCAAATCCATGCATAAAATTAAACCCCAAAGTGTGGCATAAAGCCATTCCGATGACTTTACTGTAGATTATTTTGCTTTCTTATCCCACCTAAATGAAGATTATATCACTCGCAGAAACCCCTTCAACCCTTCTCAATACATGGAGGTGTATCAGTAATCAAAAGATATTATAGAACTGAAATGGGTTATCACCTATGTAGAAAAAGAGCAAATCCTAAGCTCTAATATACCATTTATATCATTATAAAGTTTATTGATTTCATGAAAATGAAGTTAATTACAGTTCAATGATGCAACTGTGAATATTTCAAATAATTAAAGAATAACTGCAATTCAAAAGTTGGGGTTAGGAAGAGTAGCACAAACCTCGCCTCTAAGCTCTGCAAAATAGACATCCCCAAACCCACCAGAACCAATCTTGTTGGCCATGCTGAAGTTATCAGTTGCTCGAGCAAGCTCTTTATATGAGAACTCCATGGATTTGTCTACAGTCTTCCCAACATTGTGTGTATCACCTTCAACATCACCCGAGGAACTTTCAGTTAAACGAGAACTCTTTTATTCATCTTACTCCCTCTGTTCCATATTAATTGTCATTTTTGAAAATCGTGCAGTTAAATTTCAAAAAATTTGACTATAAATTTCTCAATATATTCAATGAGTTGCTATATAAACTTGTCACTATTAAATTCGCAACGAAAAATACTATCATAAAAGTATAATATTACAACTGTTAATATCATATTATGTAATAAATTATCAATCAAAGAGTAACATTGAAGACTGTAAAAGTCAAAATTATGACAATTAATATGGAACGGAGGGAGTATTAGGCAAGGTTAGGTTAACAATTACCAGTTCTTGCCAACATAACTTCATTCATCTCCAGAGACATAGCATTCTTCATTTTCCTCCTTCCCATTAGGAAAAAATACAAAACAGACAACAGGATAAGCAGAGATATGACTGCCACAACTATACCAGCAATGCCTCCACCAGAAAGACCTGTCATTATAGAACACAAAAACTAGCTCCAGCTTAAGCATGACTGTCTCTTGGTGTTCCCTCTATAAAAGCAACATAGATCCAAAAACAGGTCAACAGAGGGAGAGTAATCACCTGCGCTGCAATGGACAAATAATCCAAAAGAAGATAAAGTTGTGAATACATATATTTTCATGGAAACATCAAAACATAAAACACTCTATATGTTGAGCATACAAATAGAATAACAAAATTGGCCATTGCTATTATGATTGTAGAATACATTCTAGTCACTACGAAGAATTTGCTATTGTTTTTTTTAAAAAAAAAAATTATCAAACACACACCTCTTAGGAGAGAATTGTACCTTGATTTTAGAGAAGGATAAGTCCCATCTTTGTCTGCGTTGAGAATTCAGAACATTAAAATAGAACTCAAGTATTAGAATAATAGTTCAAGGGTTATTGATGAATTATAGAGCAAACCAATCAGTCACATGTATATCTATTGATAAGGATGCAAGAGGCAACAAAAAAGGTCAACTACATAAATAGAATTATCCTAGACAATAGACAAGTAGACAACAAAAGGTAACTCAAGGACGGAAGAGTCGAAGAGATAATCTCTCTTCCAAAAGCCAAGGTAAATAATTTACGGTTGTCAATATCCGGGTTCAGATCATTTTGAGCGATTCGGATAAATCAAAATTTGAGTCATCAAAATTCAATTTGCACAAATCACATGTAAATTTATTGATAAAGATGCAAGACGCTACCAAAGAGGTCAACTAGATAAATAGAGTTATCCTAAACTACAGACAAGTAGACAACATAAGGTAACTCAAGGACTAAAAATGATAACCTCTCTTCCAAAAGACGAGGTAAATAATTTACAACCGTCAATTTTCGAGTTCAGATTATTTTGGACTATTCAAATAAGCCGGAATTTGAGTCAAAATTCGGTTTGCACAACAAAAATATGAAAAAAAAAATATTACGATCATATATTTTCATTAACACTAGTCAATCTCAGAATTTGGATAAATAATATTTTTAGGACTGGACAGTTTATTAACATCCCTGGTAATTTGAACTCAAACAAACACCAAGAGGGAAGGAGTACAGTTTGTTCTTTTGGTTTATAATCTTAATGGATCATAAACAAGCAAAATATCTGAATTTTGGTGGAAACAATAGGCCAAAATCTACTTCTGACAACCAAAAATTCATTCCAAATAATCCCGATTTCAGAGGAAGCAAGAGGAAGAAAGCTCTATAAGTATCCATGCCTTCTACCATTTTGGAATAAACCCAGAAGATTATAACAAGTACCAAAGGAGAAAATAAAGTAGACCCTTGAAAAACAATCATACCTTTAGCCGGAACGAATACAATCCCTTTCCCAGCACTGAAATTGGCATTGGGATTATACGCCCGCAGAAGATCCTCAGTGGTATTCATGGCCTGAGCAAGAGCAGTCAAGTTATCCTCAGGACGAAGCGGGTATGTCAAGAACAACCCATATTTCTTATCAATCTTACTATCCCCACATGAACAGTTGACATTCACGTTAATAACAGCATTCGCAGGTACATCATCAGGCGGATAACTATTGGTCTTAGTTAGCCACTCCACAGACGTGAGATTAGCAAAGCTTGTGTTGGCAATGAAACTATAAGTCTCGCCCTTGTTAACTTTATACTGAAAAACATGGCCCAAATATCGGCCGTTGATGCATTGGCAAGAGAAGGGGATGTTGAGACGGGAGGAAGATGGAAGCCGGAATTTGTCGGGGATAGAAGGGTTGTAGCTGAGTATAACGTCTTCTGTAGTGTCCAGAATTTGAGCTATGTATGTGATGTTTACTCCAGGCCAAGCGTGGTACGAGGCCAGAGCCAGAGGGCACCCATTTTTGCACCTCGATTCTGCTCGCAAGCTCCATTGAAGAAGCAAAAATAGGGGTATAAACTGCGTGAATCGCATCGAAAATGGGTGCCTAGAACTGGGAATTGAACTGAAAAATTCAAAGTGGGGAGCTTATGAATGAAATTCGAAAGATGGTTTTAGTAGAGATTATTGTGAAATGTGAAGTCAACAAGGAAAGAAGGTAAGCTGGTGTAGATGACAGACGGAGACCTGTCATTGTCAAAGTTCAAGCACGCCATTGATGATGATTGAGAGGGAGCTTTTAATTACTCATTTTTCGTCTTGGTCGCATGTTTGCACTTCTGCGCTCTATGATTTTTTTGGCATTTACTTCTCTGACCTTTATTTTTAAATTCAATATTTTCTTGTCTGAATGCATCGAATGAATTGATTTCATGATGTTTAGAATGTTTGGTTGACCTTTTTGGCTTACAAGTACAACCCATATGATATGGCATATGACATGCCAATTTGTCAAATATATATGGTCTAATTAAAAATAGATTTTATGTTTTCAACATATATTCCTAGACTAACATTCATAATTGGATTCATGGAAATATAACTTAGCCCATTTGATTAGTCCTTTAAAAATCTGCATATGACTCATATATGACATTGACACCCACCACGGATTTCATTTGTTCTTTTGCTTGGTAAGTTTCAATACTTGCATTTCTACTTATTTCTATATATTTTTTTACTTAAAGTAGATAGAGTATATAGAATATCCTAATCAACTTGACTTACCCAACATTTATTTTAAATTCATATAGTATGAAATACATTTTTAAAATTTAAAATATGTAAATATTTTGGCTGTGATATGTAAATACTCTTAATCTGTCTAGCTTACCCAAAACAATACCAAAAGGTAAATATCGGCATAGTTATTTAAAAAATTTGAAAATTTATACTTAAAAATTTTAAAACACAAAAGTAAAAGATATCAAAAGAATGAAATTTGGAAACTGAAAACCTGCAATTTATTACATGCTCTTGGAGCACGTGCTCCAAATATGATCATTGTTCATTCTCAATAGTCTATATAATTGTACTATCCATTGTTCACACACAAGTCACAATAGCATAATTGTTCACTCATATATATCTAGAGCACATGCTCCAAGTGCATGTAATATATATTGTCGAAAATCATTGTTCATTGGAAAAGGTTACATTCAATATTTTTTAATTTTTCACTTATTTTGTTTTTTTATTATTTTATCTTTTAAAAAAATTTAAGACTAAAAAGTAATATAAAATAAAATAAAACTAAAATAATATATAAACAATATATGAAAATTTTAAATTTTAAAAAATTAAAAATTAAAAATTAAAAATAAGAACAATAAAAAAGTATTAATTATTAAATTATTAAAGAAAATAAAAACAAAAAGTAGAATAATTTCTAAAATCAATAACATGCTCTTAAAGTTAGTATATAGTACCATCTACCTAACCCGCCCTAGGAACACTATAAGGTTCCCATCATTCATGAATTAACACGTCTAAACAACACCACACTTTTCAAATAAAAACATGTTTCAAATAAAACAACATATTTAATGCATAATGGTTAATTAGTGCAAGGTGTTGGGCACCCAACATATTTCGAACTTGGGGAAATTGGATGTTGTAGCCGACTTGTACAAACCAACAAGGACTGTTGGATTTTTTCTTTTGTTTTCAATTAGGTTCCATGTGAGACACTAATGAAAAAAAAAGGAGAAAAGTCAAATTTATCACAACCATAGATGAATGATCCAAAGGTCTAGATTACACTGCTCATATACTCACTCAAACACAATACTAAGGAGGTGTAACAGAATAGCCGTTAAGGAGAGGTATAAGTCAGCGAAAAGAGAAGCTAAGAAACTTGTTGCGACAGCAAAGTTGCATGCATATGATAGTTTGTATGACAAGTTGAGCTCTAAGGAAGGGGAAAAGAGATTTTGAAGTTAGCCAAGAGTCGGGAGTAGGGGTTAGCAAAATCGGGTACCTGTATGAAATTTAAGGATACAATCTTAGATCCATTTAATAATGGATCTTGATTTTAGGATCCAGTCTCGGATGCATTTCAAACTGGATCCTATAATCAAGATCTAGTCCCGGATCCACGGGTAATGGATTTGGATCCGGGTACCCGATTTGAAAACACACTTTCACTGCTCGGAATTTTATACTTATGCTGTCAACTACAATATGAAGAATTAAATGACATTTGTCCACTTAGTTACTACTTCCAACTAGTTCATGGTTCAAAAGTCTCAAACATTGCAACTCAACGACGATAAACTCAAGGGCTATGCGCAACAGACGACAATGAAGATTGAGAGGGAGAGGGAGCATATGGGGACGACTGAGAGGTCTGTGTATGTGTTGATGATTGAGATTTGAGAGGGATAGATGATTGATATTTGAGGGGGAGAAGGCAGTGACGAGAGAATTGAGAGGTTTGAATGAGAAGGTTTATGTAGCGAGGAGGAGAATGACCGAATTAGGATTGAAGGAACATGCGTCTAGGCGAGCAGTGACGTAAGTTATAAGCAAAATTAGGTTTTCTCACCACATAGGTGGAACATAGATCCAAGAGTGGATTGCGTGCTTGAGTAGTAGTCTTCACTTAATATTAAGACCTAAAGTAGTTTTTGTTTTAAATAATTTTATGGATCCTAAATACTGGATCCGGTTCTGGATCCTAATGTCAGGATCCAGTCCCAGATCCATTTACAAATAGATCATATATTTAGGATCCAGTCCCTAATCCAAATAACTAAGATCCAGATCCATTAAATCCAACCGGATCTGGGTTACCCGTTTTTTTTGCTCACCCTTAGTCAGGAGGGGAGGACGAGAGATTGATGGAGTGTCAGGCATATTAAGGACAATGAGGTTAGAGTTTTGGTTGGTAACACCTAAATTAAGGAGAAGTGGAGCAGTTACTTTGTCGAAATATTTAATGGGGAAAGGAGTGTCCTCTCCAATGATGATGGAAGGAGGAGAAGCAACATTGGTACTTGTATATCTATAACACCTAAGGAGGTCAGAAAGGCATTGAAGAAATTAAGGAAGGGGAAAGCAGTTGGCCCGGGCGGTATTCCTTTAGAGTTTTGGAAGTTCTATGCGATGGAGGTATTTGGTTGACAAGACACTTTAATAATATTCTTGGGAAGGCTAAAAATGCTTGCTGAGTGGTGAAGTAGCATAGTTATCCCTCTATACAAGAACAAGGGGGACATTCAATGTTGCAATAATTACAGAGGGATTAAAATATTGAGTCACACCATGAAAATTTGGGAGTAGGTAACAGAGAGGAGGTTGAGGCAAGATGCAGAGGTGTCTAAGAATCAATTTAGGTTCATGCTTGGGTGGTCAACAACACATGCCATCCACCTTTTGCGTTGCCTTATAGAGGAGAATAAGGAGAGGAGCAAGGACCTTCATATGGTGTTTATTGATTTAGAGAAAGTTTGTGGCAGAGTACCGAGAGAAGTATTCTGGGAGTGCTCGAGGCTAAGGCGGTATAGTATCCTTATGTTCAATCCATTAGAGCCATGTATGACAATGTTAGAACCAATGTTAGGACTATAGTGGGATCTACATATGAGTTTCCTGTTGATATCAAGCTTCATCAAAGATCTACTCTTAGTCTGTTTTTGTTTAATGTGGTTAAGGATGAGCTAACTAAGGACATCCAATATGAGTTCTGATTGAAGATTTGTGTGAGGGATTAAATGATAAGGTGAGCTTTGACGCGATGCTTTGGAATCTAAGGCTTTCAGATTGAGTAGGTTGAAGACGGAGTATATGAAGTGTCCTTTTATTAGGGCTAATCTAGAAGACAACAATCAAGATATTACGATCGCTGGGATGGTTATTCCTAGGGTAGAGAAGTTTCAGTACTTGTGATCTATTTTGTAGAGTGATGCAGATATCAATGAAGATATAACACATCGCATTGATCAGGTCGGCAGACACAAGTGGAAGGTGGCCTCTAGAGTATTGCTTGATAAGAGGATTTCGCTTAAACTTAAAGGCAATATCGTGTGGTAATTAGAAGAGTACTGTTGTATGGTTCATAATGTTGGGCTACAAAGAAGGTGCATTGTCCAAGATTGGATATGACTAAAATGCGGATGATCTGATGGATTTGTTCGTACACCAAGCTAGATAGGATTAGGAACATGTATTATGATACATTAGGTGTAACACCCCAGATATATGGTTAAGTGTGGTTTAAAGGGAATGAAATGACTACTTATATCACCAAAGTGCACCTTCTTTTATGGTAGATCATCCGTTGGGAACTCCTCAATTAAGCCTACTTGGCTGGGAGTAGTCTCAGGATGGGTGACCTCCTGGGAAGTTTTCCCAGACAGCGTGTGAGCGATGACGAATCACGTTGGAAAGACTCATGATGATTTGTGGGGTCAGTCAGCGATCCTTGAAGTCGTTCCCGGTAATGTACGCGGCCCGGGAGGGGCCGAGGCGTTACAGATGGTATCAGAGTCGACCTGCGACCGTGAGCTACGCCAATGGACGGGAGATCCATGGGCAGTCACCTAATGGGCCAAAGATTTTGGAGTGGATTGTGGCACAACGAGGACGTTGTGCGCTTAAGTGGGGGTGATTGTAACACCCCGGATATATGGTTGAGTGTGGTTCAAAGGGATTGAAATGACTACTTATATCACCAAGGTGCACCTTCTTTTATGGTAGCTCATTCGTTGGGAACTCTTTAGTTAAGCGTGTTTGGCTGGGAGTAATCTCAGGATGGATGACCTCCTGGGAAGTTTTCTCAGACAGCGTGTGAGCGAGGACGAAGCACGCTGGAAAGACTCGTGGTGATTTGTGGAGCCAGCCAACAATGCTTGAAGTCGTTCCCGGTAATGTCCGCGGTCCGGGAGGGGCCGGGGCGTTACATTAGGAGTGACATCTATTGAGGATAAGTTGCGTGAAATCGACTGAGATGGTTTGATTGTGTGTACAGGAGTAATGTGGCAGCTCTTGTTCAGAGATGTGAACATATTTTCTTTCCCCTACTACATCGTGGTTGTGGGAAGCCTAGAAAGTTTATGAAAGAGATGATTAGTGTCGATCTGAAGCAAATAAATTTAGTGGAGGGCATGACACTTGATAGGGGCATTTGACGGGCTATGATTAAGGTAGATAGGTAATAGAGTGTGAGGCTATTGGTAGGAGGCCTTGCTATGACTTTGCTATGTGTTTGTTGTGCTCTTCCCGCTTATGTGTTCGTGTTTTCAAGTTAGCCTGATTACTTTGACTTAACTACTCATTGTGTAGAGCACGTATGTATGAAATTCTTCCTCCAACTTCTCTTTTTTTGTTTTTTTTTTGTCGTTAGAATCAACATCTTCCATTATTAATGTGTATGAGGGAAGACTGCCTACATCTAATTCAACTCAAACATCGTGTTAGTGAAATTATATTGCAGTACACTCATGTTTTTTAATATCTCTACTTTTGGAAAATCAACATCACTTTTGAGCTTTAAAAAAAATTATTTGGTTTTAAAATCCCCAGCTTTGGGTCTTGTTTATCGGAATATCTCAAACTTTACTTTTGATATGAATATCCCAAACTTTAGGGGTTGGTATTTATTAACATCCCAACACTGAATTAATATCAATTAAATTCGAGTTTTTCTATAATGTAGAGGTTGTTTTTTGGCTAACACACTTTTATTCTTACAAGTCACTTCAAAAAAATATTGTTACATCACTGAAAATCCTGAGTTTAATTGATGTTAAATTAGTGTTGGGCTACTGTCAAATATAACCTCCAAAAATTTGGAATATTCATGTTAAATCTGAAGTTCGGAATATTCTGAACCCCAAAGTTGAGAATTTTAAAACCTAATAATTCAAAAAAGGATTAGTGCACAAATATTTTGCCACCTTCCATAAAAAAATTGGGATTGAAGGAATACTTTCAGTTTTTGTCAGTCAGATCAAATTCAAAGTCGCTCATCCACAGCCCAGGGAAGCAAAAAAGGGCAGACAAGCTCCTTCATCTAGGCAATCAACTGAATCAGGGATGGCAGCGTTGCGGATGATAGGCAATTATTCGCAACCTTCATACAATCAATTATTCGCAATCTCTTTCATAATTTTGACATTTCTTTTTGCTTTCTGTTTCTCAAAAGCTTCAACATTTCCTTATCGCAGATATAGCAGTCAACTTCACTGGTAAGTCTATGTTACAGTTGTTCCCAATATTTGTTCTAGTTTGCATTTTCCTTATCTTCTGACCTTGTAAGTTTCTGAATTTTGTAGATGGAATGTTCAAGGGAATCTATCATGGCAAGCAGTGCCATGTCCCAGATATTCAAACAGTTTTGAGTCGGGCTTGGAGTGCTGGAGTTGATAGAATCATGGTAATATGTCTTTCCTAAGATTTCTGATGTTTTGGTTTCTGGGATTTTATCAATTTTGACGGTTGTGCAGTGATTTATGCCAATCGAATTGTTTCATTTTGTAACTAATGCATGTTTTGCGTTGCGTTTAGGTGACTGGGGGTTCCCTGGAGGAGTCAAGGGAGGCTCTTGCAATTGCAGAAACTGACGGTTTTGGAATTTTTTTTGTTATAGTTCTTTTGGGGTGGATTACTGTTTAATTAGTAGTGTTTGATCGTATGTTTTCTGAGTGAAATTGGTATTGATTTGCAGGTAGGCTCTTTTGTACTGTAGGGGTGCATCCAACTAGATGTAAAGTATGTGATTCATCTCAGTTTCTTTGTCCACTTCTCTTATTCTAGTTATTATGTTATGTAAGAGCTGGTACGGGGGAGTTTGGTTACCAACTTTTTGGTGTAGCTTTTAGGTTTTTGGACATTGTTAACTTCTTGACCAAGGTCGAAAAGTAAGATGGGTTGTATGGTAAACAACTTTTCATATCATGTTTTTGGGACCCAATAAGTTAGTTTTCAAAAAGTTACTTGAAGTAGCTTTCTAGAGGAGCTTTTCACAAACAACTAATTTACGAAACACCTTTCCTGCAAAAAGCTAACCCAAACAGTTAAGTCAAACAACTAATCCAAACTGGTACCAGCTACTAGCCGGTTGCCAACCAGGCCCATGTCGTAATTTTGGCTGATGACGTGAGGAAGATGTTTTAGCCAACTCTCCCTACTATTCACGAGGTAGGACTGCTGGATTTGATTTTGAGCTAGCTGGTATCTGTGATATGGAATTAGATTTCGGTGTGAATTTGAATGAAAAATGTTCCGCCTCTGTCACATATATATTGTCACCAACATCCATTTTCTTTGTCCATAATGTTGCCAATGTTCAATTTTCCATAGTCTTTATAGTCATTGTATTCTTTGAAAAGTGATATTCCGCCATAAATTAATATGCTGCAGCATCATTTCTTATTTCACAAATTGCGTATATTTGACAATGCATATGGATGGAGTGCGTCTTAGTCTCAGTGGTTGTGCTTTTTCGTTGCTTCTTGACTAATGATTTTACCGCCTTAAGGAATTTGAAGAAAGCGGAGATCCAGAAAAGCATTTTCAAGATCTCTTGTCTCTAGCGAAGGAGGGAGTTGAGAAAGGGAAGGTATGGTTCAATAAGCTCAAAGAATTCGAAGCTCTATTGGGAAATTTATTGAACATTGTGGCGTGTTGAGCTCATACTACTTTCCATGAATGTATATTAATTGGTGATCACTGAAACTAAACCAATATTTATGTTTTGTGCTTTTTCTGAAGTGTTTTTGTATTACAAGAAACATGTGTTTTCCTTTAATGGTTCGCTGCAAATGTAATTTTCTGAAGAAGGGACAGCGTGGTTCCTTGCTAGTTTAGGTATCAATTATGTTGTTATTAGATTATCTAGAAAAAGTGTAGAGTATTGTCATAGTTTGATTGCTATAACTGACTCTATTGTTCCTCCACCCTCCGTTCTGCTAAAGCATCATTAATTGTTACATTCTCTTTCTGTTTGTAACAGTAATTTCTCCACTCCATGATGTTCTGTGTGCAAGATATCTCTCACCACTGTTGAGTGTGATTCCATTGTAGACTAAAGTACGAAACACCTGAAAGCTTGCATGCTTGATTCTTGTCTGTGGAAAAAATGTTTACTTAACGTATTGGCTCATCTGCATAAAGACCCTTTCTTATTACTCTTCACGGTAGGTTGTGGCAATTGGGGAATGTGGACTGGACTATGATAGGCTGTACTTTTGCCCGGCTGATATCCAGAAGAAGTATGTGGTTCCTACATGGAAACGTTTTCGTCAACTGCTTTATTTTCTATAGGTTGGAATGTTCATTTTTTGTCCGTCAATCAAATATCTTGCTTAATCGATCAACTTTTTTGATATAGGTATTTTGAGAAGCAATTTGAATTGGCATATGCTATGAAGCTGCCAATGTTCCTGCATATGCGGGAAGCTGCAGCAGATTTCTGTGACATTGTAGCCCGCAATAAAAGCAGGTGTGTTATTATGTCCTTGTTCCTCTACGTTCGTATACATTTGCTATCCCTTTGTTCCCTCCGTCCCAAGTTCTGGAACTGCAATTATTGCATTTTGCCTTTTGGAAACCATACTTTGCGATGAGCCTTGCAAATGCAATGGACAAAAAGAGATGAAAGAGGGCCAACAAGAATGGTAGTGAAAACAAGGGAGGATAATATAAAGTGATTGGATTAGAAGCTAGTGTTTTCATTGCATCAGTTTTCAGCTAGTCACATGCTTTGTGGCTAGCCCAAATGAAGAGTTGTCGGAGATTGAGAAAGCCTCAATCATATTTATCTTTTTAAATTAAGCGACTGGCTTCTTTAACTATATCTCAGGTTTTATGGTGGCTATTCATCCTTTGTGTTCCTGATGAGATGATGATTAGGGTTCACAATTTTCCAGTTTTTCTTCAGCGAACACTAATAATATTGCTGAAACAAATATCATGAAGATCGCCACCCAATGTGAATCTTTCAATCCATAGTTTTAGAACTCCGGAATGCACAACTTTACCTTTGATAAGCAGGGAGGCTGTTCACAAAGCCAAGAAGCAGAATCCAAAAGTGCAGATTTAACAGTTAAATAAACTTCTGCAAAGGCTACTCATGGTTACACTATATTTTTGTGAAAAGGGCTACGCATGGCTACTCATGGTTACACTATACCATGTTATAGATTTGGGATGTATTAGATCAAAACAAAACCAATCCTGAGGTGTTGCACAAATACTACGATTGTTCAATCTTATTATTATGATTGTTCACTCTTGTTATTGTGATTGTTCCCTGCAAATATGTTCAAGCACGTGCTCCAGGTGCATGTAATATATATTGCAACTATCATGGCATTTGACAATTATATACCACCACTGTGTTCAGGTGAGCTTGACTTGGCAGAATTGCGATGTAGAATTTATTATTGCCTACATCGACAGTATCTCAAAAAAGTTCTATTCCACAATTCAAAAATTACAGCTGAGCCTATATATTGTGCCAAGTCATTGACTCTATTCTCTCTTTCCGTGGTGATTTAGTCTCAAGACATTAATGGTGGGGAATTGGAAAGGAAGAGTGAGAAGGGGCAAGGGGGCTCTTAGGAGTGATGCCGGTGTGAGATCAATGGAATTTGGCGAGTCAAAGCTACTTGAACTCAGTGGTGGTATTTTGTTGCAAAACACCATGATAGTGAGGACTTAGGTTTGGTAGCATTCAAGTTTAAAGTTGGGTATATTTTTTCCCAACACCCCCAAACTTGGGTTTATTTTATCCATTATCCCTATAATTTTTTGTAGAAGTGTATTTTAGAGTGGTGCCCTCAAATCCTTTATTTTATTAGAAACCAGAGGGGTTGAAAATGTAAGGGGCTGAGATGGCAGTGCGCTGCATGACCTGCTGTTTAATAACCGTCAACAGGCAATAAATTTCAACTATTTGGAGCTTTCTCAGCCGCATGAAATTGATGTAGATGTTTACCTTCTGAATGCAGATTCCTAGCAGGGGTTGCCCATTCATTCACTGGAAGTGCAGAGGATCGTGATAAGCTACTTTCTTTCGATAATATGTACATAGGTATTGTCTCGTTAGCTGTGTTTATTATGCATCTGTGCTTGACTTTACACAGTATTGAAGCAAATTTCTATTTATTATATTTGAGCTGTGGTCATGTTACTCCTTGAAAGCAGTATTTATTATCCCTATAGCGTCTGCTGATGATAGGTTGCTTTTATGAAAATTCTGATTGGTTGCTTGAACTATCTCAAATTATCAATAGTTTTCCCAAACTGTTGATGAATCAGTGAATGACTCCTAATGCTTGAATAGAACTATGATACTTTGTTGTTAAGAGTTGTAGACATGATTCCTTCCTGAACTGAGGTCTTTCCTCATTTGGAGTTTTCATCCCTGCACATGTCTAGGTATATGGACAGTCTACTCCTTGAGAATATATATATGACCATCTGATGAGATATATGATTCCATTCAATGCCGTGCAGAAGCTCAAATTATTATTTCCTCTTATTTTGTCTACAAATCAACAATCATGTTCACTGTGAGAAGACTTATCAGTGTATTTGATGAAATCAAACTTATGACATGCTAAGCTCTAAATCAGCTTTGTGCGATCAATTGTTGGTTTGTAAGTTTTAGTCTTAGCCACCTGACTTTTCAACTTTATCAGTTTTTTCTGGCTATGATATGGCTCATAGTGGCCACTGTCAAACCCCTTTATTAACAAATTATCTCCCCACTTGCTGATGTTGCACACAGGGGTCAATGGCTGCTCTCTTAAAACTGCTGAGAATCTTGACGTAGTTAGGGGAATCCCTGTAGAAAGAATGATGATTGAGACAGACTCACCTTATTGTGAGATTAAGAACACCCATGCTGGTATTAAAATGGTTAAGTCGAAATGGCCATCACAGAAGAAAGAGAAATATTCTCCAGAGTGCCTTGTCAAAGGGCGAAATGAGCCTTGCTTAGTCAGGTCAGTTTGATTCTCTTCTTTCTTTTATTTTATAACTATCGTACTCTTTGAAGGTTCGGTTTGATTTGTTCAAGGTACGCTAACTGCATAATTCAGTTGGTCATCTAGACACTTTACCAGCTTGTTGCCCTAGCCTACCTGGGAAGGCATATTCCTTTCTACCCTGGGTCCCTTGCGCATCATAGGGGATAGTGGGGTAGAATCTTTAAAAGTACGCTGAGAATTTCCTAGTGTAAATACACTGAGAATTCTGGGGTGAGGAACAATGAAGGTTAGAGGGCTCCATTTATAGTGGTGTCGGAGATTAAAATAATGGTGGATAACGTTTAAGAGATAGATATTAATCCAGACTAAAGAGTTTTAACCCAAATCGAATGGTAAAGGGAGAGTTTTTGATGAAGGCGAAATAGATAGCATAACCCGCCAGTTACATAGGCCTGCATATGCTGGGTGGCAGCGCTTACATTGGGGCAAATTAGCGTGCATACGGCAGGTTACAAAGGTACTGTAACCGGCAGGTTACACAGGCAGCTTATTGCACGGGCAGCTCAACTTAAAGTGGTCATATCTCCCTCATTTGACCTCCGATTGACCTGTGGAAAGCTTATAGAGTAGTTTAAGCCCGCCAAAGGATTTGGAAGATGAGATCTGTGGAAAAAATGAAGTTCGAAACAGTGAGCCTATGTATGTGGGGCGGGTGAAAATTGAAGGGCTTTTGAAGTGGAAATTATGAGAAATGGGGGGGGGGGGGCTTATTGTGAGAGGTTTAGAAAATGGATGGAAATGAGATATTTTGCAAAGACGAGGGATGTGTTCTATCACATAACTAATTGCCTAGAGTTCTAATCTACTCTAAAAACTAAATAAAATGTTACAAATAAACCGAGACAGAATACAGCGTCTACGTTTCAATATTGCCAAAATCCTAATTTCTGAGTCTGTTGAGTCATATCCTTAAATGAATGGTGTCACTTTGCTGTTATCAGTTGGGAATCTCTTGCAATTTGTATGGTAACTATAACATTAGTGTCTGTCACATCATTCTCATCTTTAGGCAAGTCCTTGAAGTGGTTGCCGAGTGCAAAGGTATCGCTGACATACATCAGTTGAGTCAGAGCATGTACCATAATACCTGCAGGTAATTCCATAGAATCACTTGAGTTCTTGCTATCTGTGTTTACCAGTATGCTAATTTTCAGTAATTCATCTCAACACTGAAGAGTTCCTCAACCAAAGTTGTGACCTGTATCCATTTCAAACTTGTTAGCACCAAACAATGACCTAATGTGCCAAACTCAGCCATTCCATTCCAATGCTGTAAGCTCTGAGTACCTAGCATAGGTCTAAGCACCACACTGTAACATTTTCTGAAAAGGTTGAATGTGCTATTTGTTTTTCTTCTTTCTTTTGTCAAAAATGAGGGAACAAGCAATCCATACCCACTGTGGCTTGTCAAACTACTAAACGTAAATGCAAAGAAGCCTAGGTGGTTGTTAGCATGACTGTGATTGATTGTTCATTGTGGTTTTGGAAAATATATTTACTAAACGAACTCTCCAAAGTCCTGTCTAGCATAATGTGGTCTTCTATTCTACAGTTCTGATGTTAATGTTATACATATTCTAAGGTCATTTAGGTTGAGTCAACGTTGTATGATGTATTGTACAGGGTGTTTTTCCCACATGATTTAGACTCTGGCGCTGATGCTATCCTTGCTGGTAACGAGGCTAAGTGAAGAAATCTGTCCTCACCTTTTGCATGGATACGGACAAATTTTCACCTCCTGTGTCATGCTTCTCATAGGCATTTTCTTACCAGTCGCTTCTGTGTATTGCATATTGGAGACTGAAATTGAGCTTTCTTCCCCCACGCCAATTGTGTAGACATTGGTATATTTAGCGAGCAGGAATTTCTGATGTGCTGTTCCATCACTGATGTGTTGGTTTTCGGACATTTTCATACCGTTGGCCGTGGTGTCTTGTATGTTGAATACTAAGAGGAAAAGGTCCCCACCCTTTTTTTGCCTAAGATTTGTTTGGACATGTATAACCAAGGATTGCTAATCTCTCAGAAACAGTTTTACTGGTCTGCTGCAATGTGTGCAATCAACTGAGTGACCCTTCTGAAGTATGAAAATTTTCCAGCATATCAACGCAGACAATTCAGTGCCTCAGTGGGAAACTTTCCTACCCAATATGTTAATAAGATTGTTGATCAATTCAACAATGAATTTCTAATCTAAACTTAAAAGGTCTGAATCTTTTGGCAGTTTATTATTCTTACTTATATTCATTTGTTTTTTATCATGTCCAGACTATCAACATTTGAGGTCACCCAATATGATACAAATATACAATTAGCTTACAACTCAAGGGTTTTTGAACTGATAAAAGTCCTATTACATGGGGGAAGATACATTATAAACGAAATACAAACAGGAAATACATATGATGATACAACGGATATTGAAAATTTGCATCGCCGGACTACTTGGCTACTCTCTGCTCCAATTTAGAGCTGGCTACAGTTTGCATAGGGTAAGCGCTGAAAAAATGGCTGCCATATTTACCCATAGATCCTCTTTGCATAGGCCATTAAGGAAAATTCATCCTTTCATTCGCAAAAAATCGTGTTCAAGAGCTGACAGCTGAAGCTACTTCACTCTGCTCCCCATAAGCATTGGTGTTAGAACGGGTTTTCTCCGCTGCTATGTTCAATCGCAGAGGTCGGCCTTCTACTTCCTATTGTTACATGGTTACAGAGTTAAAAGAATACCAATTGTGAAAAATGGACTTCGCAAGTTTGCATCTACGAAGCACCAAATGGAAAATTCGATTATAATTAAGGTAGCTCGGAGTACTTAAATAAACCATAAGATGCAAAGAAAATGTCCCGTTTGTCTGATCTAATAAATTGTAGATTAAAGGAGGTCAAGGCCAGAATGCAAAGAACACGTACCACTCCATTCATGGTTTGAAGAGCAGATTCTGCAGCCTCTGCAGAAGAGAAAGAGATAAAACCAAAACCTCGTGACCTTCCAGTGTCTCGTTCATAAATCACCTTGGCACTCAGAAACCCAGGTTGTTCTGCAAAGACATCACCGAGGGCTTGTGATGTGACACCCCATCCAAGATTACCAGCATAGATCTTGTGTGGACTATCTACAAAGCTCTGGTTGGTGCTCCGGATTTTCGGCCCCATCACTTTCCTCTCTTCACCCTTTGGTACTTCTGGGAAGTTCACTCTCACTGTCCGCCCTCCAACTTGCTGCAAAATTCTCCTCTGTTACTACCAGGGATACATTTATGAAAGAAATAACTTGCTCTTCTTGATGAGATATGTGTTTTGATATAGGGATTGCATTGATTTTCTAAGCTACTGTCCTACTTTTTCTTCATCCCAGTTCAGGTTGTGAGGATTCTTGCTCACTGCTAAATGAGTCTAGTAAATTAGTAGCTTTCTCCAACACAATTATTCAAGAAAGCATTGGAAGAAGAAACTTTTTCATCAGTAGTTGTGTTAGCCATAGAATATACAAGGATACAAATCAGTTCAAATGGTTTGACATTTGTTCTTCTCAAACAAGTCTTGAAAGTGAGTTTTGCAAATGAGGAAAACTTAAGTTCGGATAGTGCTACGAATGGATGGACAGTTAGATACCCATTTTAGTTTATGAGAGATCAATGATCTAGAACATAGAGAAAATGATACATTGTTATAATTTTTGTTTATCTATGTGGTGTCATGTAACAAGGAACACAAGCAACTACATTGCATAAATAATTGAACAGAACAGCATAAACTATCCTGAATCAGGTTTCTTTCAGGTTCTGGCATCATAATGCCCATGGAGTAATTCTGATTCCTTCAACTTTCTTAACAATCAAACTAGCATAACATATAATGCAAACAAAAAGAACAGAGAAAAGTAAAAGGAAAGATAAGATAGAAGAGCTTACGGAACCATCAAACATCCGAATTGCTTCCTTGGCTTCATCAATGCTCCCCATGGTCACAAATCCAAACCCTCTGCTCCTATCAGTAACCTTATCATATATAACCTGAAATTTCAGCAAAACTACAGTCAATTAACCACGAAATCTCAGCAAAACAATGGCAACCCAGAAACCAAAATGAGCAACAAGTTGGAAAAATACCTCAACATTCCTAACATGACCAGCCTCAGCAAAAATCTCAGCCAATTGGGAGGAATTCATAGAATAGGGCAAATTGCCCACATAAAGCCTGCAATCATCAGGTGAATCTAACCCTTCATCTTGCTCAACTTCATCGGATTCTTCCTCCTCTTCTGGGTTTTCCAGCAATTCATCGGTGGGCAAGCCTTGGGCGTCGTTGGATTCAGCAGAAGAGTGGCAGAGTTGGCGAAGAGGGAAGAGAAGAGGGAGGGGAGAGAGAGCGAAGTTGTGGGGTTTAAGGGTGAGGGTTTTGTAGGGTTTAGGGTTTTGAGATGGGATGATGGAAGATAAGTGAGTGAAGGAATGGTCGGAGTGAAGGGAGGAGGAAGAAGAAGAAGAAGATGGGGAGACAATGTAGGAGAGAGAAGCCGCAGCTGCCATTGTTGGTTGCGTAGGGGAGAGAGTGATTAATCAGATGAAGCGGACAAATGACCGTTCGTTTGGCCACATTTCCCTCTCATTTTGTTCGCGGATAAGGTTCATCCCATTCCTTTCTTTTTATTTATCAAATTACTTAATTTTTATATTTTTAACAATCAGAATATCAATTTTATCTCTAATAAATACATTACTTACCTCATTTCAAAAATATTATAAGGGTATTTTTGACAATTCGAAAGCTTTTCGCCTCATTCTCCATGTTTATTGGTTTTGATGAGTTAGTTTTTGTGACATACAATTAGAGACAGAGGTACTATTATTTATTTTTTGATGAATCCTTTCTATTATTAACCATCTCCGTCTGGAGCAGGGAACACGCAAAAAATTTCCTGGAAAGAAATATATATATTGTGAAAAAAATAAATTGCTTCAAAATTTCCTGGAAGAAAATAATATATTTTGGAGCGGGGAAAACACAAAAAGCATAACTCTTGATGCCTAGGATCACACTTTGATCTCTTTACATCCTACTCCTTACCATGAAGGGTATATTGAGGCTCCTATGTCTAGGTAATAGATTCCTCTTGAAGCTCCCAAGGCGGTAGAAGAGCATGTTTGGTTGTGTATCTCTACCTATCATCCAAGTTCTTAGTGCACATATCAATTTAGAGGAAGACCTTGTGGTCACACTTGGGGTTTGAGACGAGGTAAATGATTGTGAAGGATGACTATGGTGGGATGATTCATGATTGATAGAGGGGTTAGGCATGATTGGTAGTTAGTGATTACACCCTCGTTATCCTTACTACTTCAAGTCTGTGTTGGTGGCCTTATATCCCGACATGGGTGTACCCTAAACCCTATCCTCGCTCCTCTATTTTAACCACTATTGACTTTACAAACACCCATCTCCAATCCTTTCTCCTTCAAGAACTACTATGCCTACAAGGACAGAATGATGAGTACTCCCTCCGCCCCAAATTAATTGACATTTTAACTAAACTTTGACCGTTAATTATTCATCAATTACAATGAGTTACAATATGAAACTATCTCCATTGTAATTTTTAATAAAACATCTTTCTAATGACGGTAATTTCATATTGATACTCATTGTAATTTGTTAGTAATTAATATTTAGCCCAATATCAATTAATTTGGGACGGAGGGAGTATTATACTACTCTTATTGATGGAATTCTTGGAGCTGATATACCATGAGGTGTCCATTGATTCCAACCCCAAGAGTTAAAGGGGAAACTCTTCTTTGACAAGGGGGGTTTGATACATATTTGACTCTAGGACTCAAAATTTTGGGCCTTTGAGTTTTGGGCTCCACCCAAGAGGCCGGTGGTTCCTAAGGATCTAAGTAGTATTGGCCCTAAACCCTAAACCCTAAACTCTAATTTTTCCTGCTTTTAAGTTCACTATACACTTTAAAAACTCCAACAATGTATGTGGTATTTTATTTATAGAACTTTATCATATTACCTTTCTAATTCAATATGCAATATATAAATTTTATATCTAAACAAAATACTTAAGAAGTGCGTTGACGAAGCACTGATATCATTTTCATTTGGGGTTACTCATTCCGGTCATACCAAATTTACCATTAAGGCCTTTTTAACCCAAAACATCAACTAGTTTACGATACATTTCGGTGTAAAGTTATACAAATTTGGTTTGCTCTTAATCCTAGTATATGTAAGATACCTTCGTTTGGTTTGCGCCTTCGGTTAAGCTGATTAGCATATGTTGGTCTAATTGACCAATAGGGTTAATTACTATAGTACTTTATTGTTTCAGAAGATGCTCATAAGTCAAGGCTACTCAATTTTTCATTTTGGTCAAAAATGTTGCTGATTTTTAAAATTATTATAAATGTTGTGAAAAATGTCACCCTTACCTTCTATAGCAGGTTTACAGTCAAAGTTTGAAACTTGTCACTTGTATCTGGGCAAAACTGCCACTCAATTTTTTCCGTAAAATAAAAAATGTCACTACCCTTAATTAAAATTGTAAAAAGTGTGACCACTTTTCATTCATTTAAATTAAGATATTAAGATATTCAAGTTTCAAAGGGAGATTCACTAGAAAATAAAATTTTGTTTATAAATTATATAATTGTAACTAATTTTTTTTACAGTTAGGATTTTATATATGTTTTCTTTGATAAATTTTATTTTAATTAATTTATTATTTTATGCTTAAAATATTATAATAACATTCTTTCTATAACTTTTTCTCTTATTTTATATATTAATTTAAATGAATCAAAGGTGATAGGCTTGGCGAAAATTTGTCCGACTTGATAATTCGGATTTATCCGTATCTGGAAAAACTCAGGTATGGTCATAGAATTTTCATCCGAATTTTTCACATTGACCGATTTGACCGAAATTCGGACAAAAATTTTATTGTTCGAAGCTGATTTAGACCCGAATTTATTGTCGTCTGATTTGTCTGACCCGGAAAATATGTGAAAAACCTGGGTATTAGACATCAAATTTTCGTCCGGTGTCCGATTTGTCTGAACCCGAAATTACTCGGACCAGGACTTTTGTTAGCTCTAAAAGGTGGTGGCACTTTTTATAATTTTATTTGAGGGTAGTGACAATTTTGAGTTTTTGGGAAAGTAAAATGATAGTTTTGCCGAAATACTAGGGACAAATTTGAAATTTTACCTGTAAAGCTGCTGTAGAAGGTAAGAATGACATTTTTTTACTTTTTTGAAAAATTAAGTGACATTTACACCATGTTTTAAAGATCGATGACATTTTTTACTAAAATGTAAAATTGAGCAATATTTTTGTACAAGCACTCTAAAGTCAAGGGGAAGGTAAGTTTTTCTTTTCCCACTTACAATTTACCGGCCGTAAAACTAATATATAAGCATGGTAAGATTTAGAAAAAGCAATCTAGCAAACTACTACGCCCAGGAAGACAAGATATCGCTTAATATATCACTCATCCAATAATGCTTCAGTAAATCTTGATTTTAGCCATCATTGTATTATAAAATCGTGTTTACCGCGTGGTTTATGTAGCAGGTGTTGACCAATATCTAAAATTTATTCATTGCACATGGCGTGTCACACAAGTCAAGGTTGGAATCACATGACATTAGCTATGACGTTGCTGCATGCATTTGTGAAGGATAATTAAGTTTATGACAAGATGTGATTATCAAGCCTGAAGTTAAACTACTATATCCCCCAGTACTATATAAAGAGTAATCAGATCCTCTGAACGAAACCAACTACAAGGTTATAGCATAATCAACTACAAACAGCAACAATTAATTAATAATCTGAGTTAATTAAGAATGAGTACTGAGGGGTTGAAGTTGTATGGGTTATGGGGTAGTCCCTTTAGCCGGAGGGTAGAGATAGCCCTTAAACTGAAGGGCATATCGTATGAGTACGTAGAGGAAGAGTTATACAACATGAGCCCAGATGTCCACAAGTATAACCCTGTCCACAAGAAGATCCCAATACTTGTCCACAATGGAAAGCCCCTTGCTGAGTCTCAGGTCATCCTCGAGTACATTGATGAGACTTGGTCTGGGTATCCTCTCTTGCCGAATGACCCTTGTGACCGTGCCATGGCTCGCTTTTGGGCTAAGTTCATTGATGACAAGGTAAAATATGAATTAATTAATTATCAAATTAACATTTTTGAATGCCAAATGACACACAAGTTGTTATCATTGCAGTGCATGCTGCCAATATGGAAAGCTCTGACAGAAGCAGGGGAAGAACAAAAGCGGGCATCTGAGGAAGCACAAGAGAGCCTGAAGTTGTTAGAGAAAGAGTTGGAAGGTAAGAAGTTGTTTGGGGGAGAGAAAGTAGGGTTTGTTGACATTGTGGGAGACTTCATAGCATATTGGGTTGGTGTCCTCCAAGAAGCCACAGGAAGGGAGGTGCTGACAGAGGACAAGTACCCGTGTCTGTTTAAGTGGGGTCAGGACTTTGCTAACTGTGATATGATCAAGGAAGGGTTGCCCCCAAGAGAACATCTTCTTGCCCACTTCAAGGATCGCCTTAACGCTGCTGCACCCAAGGCTTCTCAGTAAATTTGTGGGAAGTGCAAGTGCTACAATAAAGGGAACCCATTGCTGAAGTTTCACGTCTTTCGTTGTTTGTATGTGAACAAGTGGAACTCATTCGTGAAGTTTCATGTGATCTCGTTTGTTTGGTTCTGTGTGGGGAAATTTAGGATCTTGATAGTGAAGCGATCAGTAATATCATCATAAATGGTAGTTTCTTGGTTTAATTTCATAAATCAATTGTCCTTGACAATGTAGCTTAATCTTCTATGTATAAAAGGCAATGGGATTGTTGCTAGAATTATTCAGTCGCTCCCCACCCCCAGTCTTGCTATTATGTGCAACCCCGCCATTTGATAGTCTAATATGCGGACTCCCGCCTAAATCAGCCAAATATATATGCATCCAAATTCAAAACAAAAAAAAAAAAAAACAAAAAAAAAAAACAAAACAAAGAGCTCTGTTACTACCTGAGCCTCTACTCCTTCCGTTCCATATTCATTGTTGTTTAATAAATACCACGTGGTATGTCCGAGAAATTCTAATAGCATATTTTGTCAGACAATTAAAAAATTATACTTTTATAATAATTCTTCCGTTCCATATTAATGGTCACAATTTTAATTTTCATGGTCTACTATGTCATCCTTTGATTGACAATTTTTTTTACATAATACTCCCTCCTTCCCATATTATTTGTCAATTTAGACATGATTTACAAAACTAAAAAAACCTCCACTCTAAATTAATTACCTCATTGGAAATGTGAATATGTTGAATAAAATGGTGAATAAAAAAGGGAAAATGTGAATAAAAGGGAAAAATGGAAGAAAAAGATGTAATTAATAAGGTTAATTTGATAAATTAGTAATTAATGTGTTATTGGAATTATAAAGTGACAGATATTATGGGGAAAAAGAAAGTTAGTTAAAATGACAGATAATATGGGAAGGAGGGAGTATGTAGTTAACAATTGTAATATTATATTTTTATGATAGTATTTTTCATTACGAATTCAATGGAAGTAATTTTATATAGCAATTCATTGTATACATTGAGAAATTTGTGGTTAAAATTTTTGTAATTTGACTGCACGATTTTCAAAAACGACAATTAATATGGAAGGGATTAAAGAAAGTACTACGTAATATTTTTCATGATGAATTTAATTATAGTATTTTCTTGTAATAAAATATTGTATACATTGACAATTAACAGTAAAAAATTTTAAAGTTTAAACGTTCGCATAAAGCCTTGGCAAATTAATAGTATGTTCTTATAATATGGAAGAGAGGGAGTATATATCCATAGGAAATGTTCCAAATATCGAAAAACCGCCTCAGCCGTTTTTTTTATTTATATTTTATTATTTGAATAGCAGGGTTCAAAAAATAAATTACCATATATTTCGGGTCTAAAATGTGAAAAAAAAAACCATTGAAAGTTGCTAGGTAAGTTCTAATCTCTCCCTTTAAAAGCCTTTTCCATTGGCTTATTTTTAGTGTGGGATTGATTTATACGAGTGGAGTATGTTGGTTTTACGATGGATTGTGAGGTAGCATTTACTAAATATTTGATAGAATTTTATCCATTAAATTTGATATTTCTAAATTATTACTCCTTGAGTGGTTTGTAAAACCTTGTCATATAAACTATTAATTTTGAGAATTGGGTATCTATTGGTTTGGAATGCTCTCGCTGCATCCGAAGAGAATCAACGGGTTGTCGAATCTTGGGAAAAGAAAACATCTGAATTATTTTACCAGTATAGTGGAGACATTTTTTCTCTTAAGAGTGTTTTACACGCTTCGGCCTATGCTACTTATAACTTTTTATCTCATTCTCTCTATTCATATTTTTATTGATGTTGTATGTACAATTTCATATAATTTTCTATGTATTTGATATGTTTACATGATTAATAATTTTATTATTACATATTTGTTAAATTCTTTACTATTACATATTTGTTAAATTTGAAATTACTAAAAAAATTCTCGACTTTGTGTTTGAGTTGAGTTTTCTCAATAATTTCAAACAATGTTTTTCTATTCCCACATACTCCCTCCGTTCCATATTAATTGTCATCTTTGAAAATCGTGCAGTTAAATTTCAAAAATTTTGACCATAAATTTCTCAATATATACGATGAGTTACTATATAAATTACCACCATTAGATTCATAACGAAAAATAATATCATAAAAGTATAATATTGCAACTGTTAATAACATATCATGCAAGAAATTATCAATCAAAAAATTGACATTGAAAATCGTGAAAGTCAAAATTATGACAATTAATATGAAAAAAGGAGGGAGTAAAATTTCCTGGGTAAGACTACTACCTCCGTCCCAAATTGTTTGTCCATCTACCTAACTCCCTTGTCCCAAAATGTTTGTCCATTTTATAATTCCAATGATTGTAATTTCTATTATACCCCTAATAAATATTCTTTTATTTCTTTTTTATTTTTCTTCACATGAGAAAAGTAAGGACAATTCTGGTATATTACACATTTTTTACCCTATTTCCCATGACCATTGAACTTTTAAATATAATTGGATGGACAAACAATATGGGACGGATGTAGTAATATATATGCATCATAAGATTTAATAATAGCAACCTAGAAAACTACTACTACGCACAGGGAGACAAGATATTGCTTAATATATCACTCATCCAATAGTGCTTCACCAAATCTTGATCGAGGAGGTGTTGACCAATATATAAAAAATTTATTCTTGTGCATCATTGCACATGGCGTCTCACACAAGTCGAGGTTAAACATACATGTCATGACATTAGCTATGACGTCGATTCATTTCAGAAAGATAATTATATATAAGTTCATGACAATTACAAGCTGAGAAAGATAATTATAATTATGACAAGTTGTGATTATCAAGCCTGAAGCAAAACTATTATCCCGAGTGCCATATAAAGAGTAATCAACTACAAAGAGCAACAATGAATTAAAGATCTGAGTTAATTAAGAATGGATACTGAGGGGTTGAAGTTGTATGGGTTATGGATTAGTCCCTTTAGCCGGAGGGTAGAGATTGCCCTTAAACTGAAGGGCATATCCTATGAATATGTAGAGGAAGACTTCTACAACATGAGCCAAGATGTGCACAAGTATAACCCAGTGCACAAGAAGGTCCCAATACTTATCCACAATGGGAAGCCCCTCGTTGAGTCTCAGGTCATCCTTGAGTACATTGATGAGACTTGGTCAGGGTACCCCCTCTTGCCAGACGACCCTTATGACCGTGCCATGGCTCGCTTTTGGGCTAAGTTCATTGATGACAAGGTAAAATATGAAAGTATCAAATTAACTTTTTTAAATGCTTATCTAGGGGTTGTTTGGCAGGCCGCTTTTTGGGGTATCTTTTAGTTTTTTGGATACTGTTAGCTTTTTACCAA
Source organism: Portulaca oleracea (assembly GCA_029582165.1). Classification (NCBI taxonomy): domain Eukaryota; kingdom Viridiplantae; phylum Streptophyta; class Magnoliopsida; order Caryophyllales; family Portulacaceae; genus Portulaca; species Portulaca oleracea. Next base: position 45,948,568 of record CM055871.1, on the reverse strand, counting down.
GGTGAAAAAACTACCTGACGTATTTGGTAACAAAGTTTTCATATTAGTTTTTTGATTCAATAAGTTAGTTTTCAAAAAGTTTGTAGTTTTAAAAAACTAGTTTACCAAACATTTTTCCTACAATGAGTTAAGTCAAACAGCTAAAGTCAAATTGTTAATCCTAACAGCTATCAGTTAACAGCTAACAGCTGGTTGTCAAAGAGCCTTAGTTGACTAAATACTAGTTTACACAGACAGGTTGCAAAGTTTAATGCTAGTTTACTTATTGTTGCAGTGCATGCTGCCAATATGGAAGGCACTCATGGAAGCAGGGGAAGAACAAAAGAGGGCATTCGAGGAAGCACAAGAAAGCCTGAAGTTTCTAGAGAAAGAGTTGGAAGGTAAGAAGTTCTTTGGAGGAGAAAAAGCTGGGTTTGTTGACATTGTGGGAGACTTCATAGCACATTGGGTTGGAGCCATACAAGAAGCCACAGGAAGGGAGGTGCTCACAGAGGACAAATATCCATGCCTCTTTAAGTGGGGTCAGCACTTTGCAAGCTGTGATATCATCAAGGAAGGCTTACCCCCAAGAGACCATCTTGTTGCCCGCTTCAAGGGTATCCTTAACGCTGCACACAAGGCTTCTCAGTAAATTTTTGGGCAGGGATACTATATGTGTGCAGTTTCATGTCTCGTTTGTTTGCTTTTGTGTGGGGAAATTTATAATCACGATAATCATAATCCTATGATTTGTAATATCATCATAGATTCATAAATGGTAGTTTCTTGGTTTCATAAGTCAATCTTCCTTCACAATGTAGCTTCTTAATCTTCTGATTTCTATATACTAGCTTTTTTACCCTTCTTTGAAGGGATGCTGTTTAGATAATGCATGAAAAAATATTAAATACGAATTTTAAAAAGTAATAATATAGTAAATACAATTATATATTATTATGAAACATAATTATGATGACTTCTTGTCTTTGTTATCAAAAATCACCCTATTATAATAATTTATTATTTTCATAAAACTATATATTTGCAAATTAAATTGAAAAAGAATTACATGATTGGTGTATCATCCCCTATTACAATTGGCTTGATTACGTTATCATCGTCACCTTAACTACCCCCACACAGAAGCGAACAAAAGAGACATGAATTACTTCACCAATGAATTCAGCTTGTTCACATACAAACTAAGCAAGACATGAAAGTTTAGAAATGGGCTCCCTTTAGAGACAACCCTAACATACCTATAACGAATAGCAGCACTCACGAATTTACTGAGAAACTTTGGCAGCGTTAAGGCGATCCTTGAAATATGCAACTAGATGGTCTCTTGGGGGCAAGCCTTCCTTGACGATAGCACAATTTGCGAAGTCCTGAGCCCACTTGAAGAGGCAGGGGTACTTGTCCTCTGTGAGCACATCTTTCCCTGTGGCTTCTTGGAGGACACCAACCCAATATGCTATGAAGTCTCCAACAATGTCAACAAACCCAATTTTCTCTCCTCCAAACAACTTCTTACCTTTCAACTCTTTCTCTAACAACTTCAGGGACTCTTGTGCTTCCTCCGATGCCCTCTTTTGTTCTTCCCCGGCCTCCGTGAGCGCTTTCCAGATTGGCGCATTGCACTGCAACAATAACAATATTGGTTATTCTCTTCTTTTTATTTTATCTATTCGCGATATTCAATGTCCTTTAATTAACAATTGTATATATGATTTCTTGTAAAAAAAAAAATAAAAATTCACCACATTATATTCATATGACATTATGACAATACTTTTCATATGAATATAATGATATCATTTTGTATATTAAGACATTGTACATGTTGTCAAATTAATGGTTTAAATTTGAAAATTTTGACTAACATATAAATCTAAGTGATAAATAAACTAAGGAATATATTGATAAATTTTTTACTGTTACTTCAATTTTAGTCATACATAGCAGTACTTAAAAGAGTTCGATACTTTATATTTTACCAACTTTTTAGTGGCATGTAATATCTAGATAAGAAGTGTAATCATTCATTTGCAATTTTGTAATTATGTCAATAGACCACTGCAATAATTTGTTGGAATAAAAGCTGAAAAATGTTATCGACAACCGTATCCTGATTGTGACTTAATTATCTTTTTTGTTGTATAGCAACTTTTACGAATAATGTTCGTGATTGTACTAGTGTATGTAAGTTTTGAAGCTGCGTTGGAGTAACTAAACATGCATTACATAAATATTCATTATCAATAAAGAATAACAGAACTAGATAATGTTCAAAAATTATATATATTTCATCCAAAAAAGTTATTCGAAATTTATGCTTGATATCGATTCTCCAGATATAGACATTGAAAAACAAAATTACCTTGTCATCGATGAACTTAGCCCAAAAGCGAGCCATGGCACAGTCACAAGGGTCATTTGGTAAGAGGGGGTACCCTGGCCAAGTCTCATCAATGTACTCGAGGATGACCTGAGACTCAGCAAGGGGCTTTCCATTGTGGACAAGTATTGGGATCTTCTTGTGGACAGGGTTATACTTGTGGACATCTGGGCTCATGTTGTATAACTCTTCCTCTACGTACTCATAGGATATGCCCTTCAGTTTAAGGGCTATCTCTACCCTCCGGCTAAAGGGACTATACCATAAGCCATACAACTTCAACCCCTCATCACCCATTCTTAATTTGCTAAGATGGTTAATCAACTTTTGCTAGCTATTGTAATTGATTATGCTATATGGAACCTATAGTTGGACTATTTATATAGTCTTGGAGGATAGTAGTTTCGCTTTTGGTTTGACCATTCACATCTTGTTAAGCATTACCAATAAAAACTCACTCAATGCAAAATCAAGAGAAAATTGAGTGCGTGGGTTATAATTATGAGTGGTGCACGGTACTCAACAAGTGAATTACGCTTGAGACTCTTCATCGAGCAGTGGTAAGAAGATAGGAAGACAATTTGAACAATAAATTTTATTTGCTATTTTGTTTGCGGTTTTGTTCGGGTAAACTTTATTTATTTTGTTGTCTTATTATTTGTATGCAACCTTTATTGTTAGGCCTCTTATCCTTTTGGGCTTTAAATAATTGAAAAAAATATTGATTGAATAAAGCTTTATTCATTACCGAAATCAATTAGATAAAGAGGGAAGCAAGAAAAGAGGAGAGATCAAAAATATGATTTTAATGGATGAATAAATTCATTATCACTCACCTTTATAAAATTAACTTAATAAATTACTCATATATATGTGTATAAAACAATTTAATTAATAAGTGGGCCATGTGCAATTAACAATAATGTAATTAATTCATACTCCTGTTGAGGCTTGTAAGATTATATCAATCCTAGAGAATAGTCTTATATGAATAGTCTAATATGTGGTGCTATGGACACTTTATTTTGAGATGAAGTAAACCGGTCAAAAGTTGGCATTAACTATTAGGAAAACAAATGTAATTAATAGGTGGGTCAATCTTAACTTGACCAATGTTGTTATAAACTTATACGGAGTACCTATCCGTTCTCAAATACAGTGACATCATAGCTGACCGCATATAATTTGGGGAGATTCTACCATAGTTGAATTTATTTTCAACTATGGTAGTTGAAATGTATAATTGCTCCTAATTTTGTCATTAAAAATTAAAATTAATATATATATTCACCATAGGACTGGTTACAATAAGTAAATCTATATGTTAAGTTATAAATTTTTGCAAAATTGAATATTTTAAAGGAAATTCTATCATAGTTAACTTTTTTCAACTATCGTAGTTGAAAAGTGAAAAGACCATTAATTTTACCATAAAAATTCAAAATAATATAGGTTGATCAAAGTAACTTTATACAATAATTAACCATGTTTAGGAGGATATAATTCTTTTTAAAAAATATGATTTATTTTTAATTAATGAATGATATAAAATTTTCAACTACCATAGTTGAAAATAAATTCAACTATGGTAGAATTTTCATATAATTTGACCTCGTATTGTCAAATACTATTTGTCATTAACAATATATAATTTGAGGAAAACTACTTTTAAAACATACTGTAGTTTTTTGGAAAATTCAACTAAGGCCTTGTTCTTTTCTGCGGTATTTTACGGTATGATATGGTGTGATGTGGTGAAATTGTAGCGGGTTGTGGTGTAATTGTGGCGGGTTATTGATATGTGGGGTATGTGAGGAGGGAAAATGTAAAAAGTAGAGGAGAAAAATGAGGAGAGAAAAAAGTAATAATTTGTGGTAAAATATGATGGGTTGTGGCAAATTACGATATATTGTGTCACGATTTGTCAACCGCAAAAAAGAACAAGGCCTAAAGAATCGCTTAATCCAATCATCTTATCGAATACGTCTTTTTTGTGAGGTAAGCAATTACGTGTGGTACTCACCTTTGCAAACCAATTTATAAATTATAGTAATGTTTTCGCTTTGTTCTGCAGAGTAGATTTATGATTGCAATTATCAACACAATAAAGTTTTCAAAAAGTAAGTAATTTATGACTAGCTACCAATGAAAATACGGTTATCAAAAAGCGGATGGCAAAAGCAAAATGTTCAAAAAAATACCACTCCCTCCATCTTTCAATATCTGTCACTTTAATTAATTTTTTATTTTTCATAATATCTGTCACTTTATATTAATGTCAATTTTCTAAATCTACTTCTTACTTTTACCATTACCAATACAATTATATAACCAAAATAGAAATTTATTTATTACTTTTATCATTTCCAATGCAATTATCATTTTTCAATATTTTTTTCTTAAAATCCCCCCAAAACTCAAATGTGACAATTATTGAGGAAAGGAGGGAGTACCTCCGTTCCTAAATGAGTGTCAAATTTCCTAACTACCTTGTCTTACCTAACTTTTACATTTCCAACAACCATAATATCAATTCTACCCCTAATAAATACATTCTTTACCTCATTTCAAAAATATAATAAGAGTGTTTTTGACAATTTGAAAACTTTTCACCTCATTTTCCATATTTATTAGTTTTGATAAATTAATTTTTATGACATACAATTAGGGACGGAGGTAGTATTAGGTTACCTTTATTTTTTGTGAATAATTCCATTTTGAGACATTTATCATTTCCGATGAAACAATCTACTTGGGACTTTCCTCAGGTGTAAGTGGAACGTGGGTAGGTGAAAGCTTCCAATTCCATCCTCTGTTCGGACTTGCCGACTTGGTGTATATTAGCGGCATATGTTTGGTTCTTCCGGGTGAAAATGTCTCCTAAGAAATTTTTTTCCAAAAAAAGTTTTTCTTAAAAAAATTTTTCCCATAAAGAAATTATTATAATATTTAATTTATATTTAAAAATATAAGAAAGTTTATGAGTTTTTTTAAATTGTCCAAAATACCCTTATATATAAAATTTACAAAATATTTTTCATATGCATTTTGAGAAAATATACAATAATAGTTTTCCATAGGAATTTTTTTTTCCCAACATCCCCCATGAAAATTTTTCCAATCAATTATGGGAAAATATTGGGTCCCACCTACAAATTTATCCATCCTTATTTTGCAACCAAACATAAAAAATTTTGATCAACTTGAGAAAACTGATAAATTTTTCTAGGAAACTTTCTTATCCAAACACTCCCTATGGCGGTCTGAATGAACAGGACATGGACTAGGCAAGTCGAAAATGACTTCCTCAACGTCTGTATACAACATAAGGTGGAAAACTGCAAACATCCCTTTCACTCAAACATAAATATTTGTAAGAACCATCTTGATTTCCATTAGAAACACCAATTTAACACCTAGAACGAATAAAGTAGGTATGGGTGAGCAGCAAGAAGTGAAGTTACATGGGATGTGGCGCAGCCCATTTAGCAGGAGAGTAGAGGTTGCCCTTAAGTTGAAGGGCATACCCTACGATTACGTGCATGAAGATCTCCCCAACAAGAGCCCTGACTTGCTCAAATATAATCCCATCTACAAAAAGGTCCCTGTTCTCCTCCACAATGACAAGCCCATAGTAGAGTCTCAGATTATTCTTGAGTACATTGATGAGACTTGGCCAACAGGGTACTCCATCTTGCCTCCAGATCCGTATGCCCATGCCATGGCTCGTTTTTGGGCTAAACTAATTGACGATAAGGTAACATCTTTTCCCTTTCAAGTTTTTAAATTCGGTTAACATAATTAACCAAACTAATATATAAAGAATTAAAGATCTGGAGACCTCAACATTCGGTATGTAGTAGTCTTATGCTATTTGCAGACGACAATTCTTATATGTTGTTTGTTGATTTCCTACCTCGGGCGCGGTTTTTTTAGAGGCTTAGAGCCAGCGTAGGGCAGCTTTGTGAACTTCGGTAGCTAGAAAGATTTTGGAAAAATGTGGAACGTTTTTAAAATTTTATGAATATATAACAAAGGGAACTGATAATACGAGAAGGACATTTTGGTGAGAAGGATGGACATCAAGTATCGTAGAGATGGACATTATATATCGCAGAGATGAACATCAAGTTTGCATGGTGAACATCAGGCAAACATCAACTATCCATGCAAACTTGATGTCCATCTTTGCGATATATGATGTCCATCTCAACGATACTTGATGTTCATCTCTTCTCACCTTCTCACCAAAATGTCATTCTCATATTATCAGTTCTCTATAACAAATACCTACATTATATATTATCCAAATTGGGCAATCATTTTTAAAATTTGTCACATTTTTTTAAAAACAATTTGTCAACTAAACTTCACCCTACCTTTACTCTCTATTAAACCCTTAGTTAATCAAAGAAGTTTAATTTTAAAAAGAAGCGTATCATTGACTATTACAAAATTAATCATAAATTCGACGTGCATGTGCATAATGCAAATTTATTAATTTGTTACAAAAACTCATAAGTTGATAAATTGGCCTTAATCAAATTGTACATGAAGAACAATTAGTTAAGAATATTGCAGAGTCTAATTTGTGTTTTCCTTACGGAACACTAAGCGCCATATATTGGGTTTCATCATTACATCCTTAAAATGATTAGGAAGCCCAAATTAATTAAGTCCAGCTTAATCCTTGTTGAACTACAGTGCTTGCCAGCAGAAGCCGCAACAAAGGAGATGCTTACTAAGGAGAAATACCCTTCCTTGTATAACTGGGCTCAGGAATACCCAACTCTTAATGTCTTCAAAAATAATCTTCCGCCAAGAGATGTATTGGTTGATTACTTCAAGACTAGAATTCAAGCTTCTAAGGCTTCAAAATGATCTGCATTTCAGTCATTAGTTTATATCTTAAAGGTGATGTTTGGGAATGTTACTGTTGAATTCTTGTTTGGTTACCAGTATTGTGGATTTGGATCTTGATGGTAATGTGCTTATCCATTGGGTTTTTTGCATTTTGGACCCAAAACTTTAGGGACATTTATTTTCTGAACCATTTGGTTTCAACTTTAATTTTTTGAACCCTAAAGTTTGTAGGTTGAAAAAAAGACCCTAAAGTTTGTGGGTTGAAAAAAAACTCGTTTCCCGTTTTTCTTTTTCTTTCTATGTTTAAATTCATCTCCCGATTGACGTCAAACTTCAGGATTATGATTAAAACTGATATTGAAGTTATAATACACCTCTTTTATTCATGTCGGGGCTACTTAGACCCCTAAGTACAGGGGTTTAAGTAACTCCAACATGAATAAGAGAAGTTTATTATAATTTTAATATGAATTTTAACCTTAGTTTTGAAATTTGACACCAATCGGAAGAGAAATTCAAACATGGAAAAAGAAAAATGGGAAACAAGCTTTTTCTTCAGCCCACAAACTTTAGGGTCGTTTTTCTTCAACATACAAACTTTAGCGTCCAATAAATAAAATTGAAACCAAAGAGTTCAGAAAATAAATACCCTTAAAATTTGAGGTCCAAAATGCAAAAAACCCTTAACCATTTGCGCACACTCTAATGATCTATCTGAAGCATGACTTTGTAGCAGAATTGAGTTCACTACAAGAAAATATGCATGCTTCCACGTATATGTTCCCACGCTTATTTAATGAGGGGAAAAAAATCGTGCAAATTCATACTATATGCAATGGCCACGCTTACTAAGGGTGGTTAAATGGTAAGCACGCATATAAACGTGATAGCGCGTTGTAAGAGTTTGGCCACGCTTATTAAGTGAGGTTATAACATTCTCCTAAACAAACCTATATTTCCACATATAATATGCGTGGCAGACAACAATTTTACATTATATTTTTTTTTGCAAAAAAGTATAATCTTTTAATTAGGCAGCAGGTTTAATTAAGGAATTAATTTAGTCTTAAAAATAATTTTAAAAAAATTAAAAGAAACATTATGGATATTGAATTTTGGGCGCGTTGATATTAGAAGCCAAGTGGTATTTGTGTACATATAGTATTATATTAATTTGAAGAATATTTAAAAAATTATGTTTATAATTTTTTTAATATACCCATCTATTAGTTAAAGCTAAAATAGAAGATAAATAAAGTCAAGTAGTATTTGTGTAGATATAGTATTAAATTAGTTATTAGAATCAAATAATATTTAATACTCAAGCGGTAAGGGTTTGGTTAGTTACTCATTCTTACGTGTTGTGGTCGGGGGTTCGAATCTACATTCAGAACAAAAAAATTATAGTAGGAGGAGAGCTACTCGTCTGTGCATACTTAATAAGCGTGGCAAAGTTGTTCCATGCACGCTTATTATGTGTGGCGAATTTTTTTCTTGCGACGCTAAAATTTTCCCCACACATTCCCTTTCCACGCTTATTTATCTGTGGCAAGGATTCTCAGCCTCACTTATAGGCGTGGCTAGAAGCCATTTTAAGCGTGGAAGGATGACCTTTTTTTGGTAGTGGTTCTACATAAAAAGATGGAAAATTATTATAGGATAATCTTCCCTTCAACAAATTTCATTTTAATTCAATTTTCTACTTCATGTGAACTTTCTCTCTTGTTTTTATACTAATGTAATTTGTAAGCAATGTTTGGATTGTGCACCCCAGAGTACCAAAAAAAAAAATACACCCAAAAGGTATGACATCATCAATATGCATATGTCTACTAAACAATTAACCGTAGAACTTTCAAATAAATTAAGAAATATTTTAAATAATCGAAAATTAGCAAAAAAATCATAAAAAATGTCAAATATCAGTTAAAACAAGATGGTATCAGAAAATTACTATCTATGTAGAACTGCAGATACTATGATGTAGTGTTTACTGGTTTTCTTCTTAATATGATTCAATTGTTAAATTCAGAATTTTATTTATGCCCTTCATCTTGATAGACAATGACGGACACTCTTAGCCAAAGAAAATTTGAGATTGTTTAATATTATTTGGAACAAATTTTCTTAATTGGAACAAGTGGACGCCGTAAAAAAATTCCAAAAAATATAATAGAGGTGTCTAATTTAGCAGCAACTCAAAATCCCTAAAATATTACTTCCTCTGTCCCTAATAATTAAATCGTCCAAGTTGACTAATTAATTAGGTCAAAATTTTAAAACTTTGATCGTTAATTTATCAAATTATATCTTGAGTTATTATACCCTGAATCATTAACAAGTTGGGTGGGAGTCATGTATATTCATAATAGCAAGCCAGAGGGTCAAGGGTCATGAGCAACAAAGAGAGGTGTCGCATATGATACCATCTCGCTAAGAGTCGTTTGCAAAGATTGACCATGATATGATTTACCTTAGGCAAAAGGACATAAGGTTTGTTTAAGCTAAAGTGCACTTGATGTCACATGCGCCTGTAGAGTCTTGGTTAAATTAAAATACTAAGGAGAGTTAAATGTGTTTAATGTTGAAATTAAATGGTTAATTTTAAACTTATTGATGAATGAAGTCTAAAATGAATCGCTTGGCATATAGGTTCATAAAGTTATGTGATAACTCTTCCTCTCTTCACCATCATTTTCTTCTTGCGAAGGAGAAGCTTATCGGTCCCAATTATTTGAATTGATACCATGACTTGAGAAATGTTGTCAAAGTCGGAAACAAACATTCATTCTTGAGAAGGCAAAAAGGCATCCAGCCTGCCAATAATGTCTTCGATGAAATGTCACAGATGAAAGTCTTAGAAAAGGATTATCTGAGTTCTAATGGGAAACTCTTGGATCCGATTTCAGTGGTGGCACTAACTTCGTTGTTAGTGGTAATAAGGTTTATGGTGTGGCAAGTTTCACATCGCATCTCTAAGTTGAACAGTTTTTTCACTTGAAAAGGCGTGCACTTAAACTTACTTCGCAAGGTTTGGTATCAAGCTCAAATTTTGCCTTTAATTATAATGAATGGCTTAATGTAGCGGAGTAGTATATGCATAGTGAGATTTTATTTTTGAGCTAATTTAAAGTTGAGTAAAGGGAACATACCAAAAATATGTTGTAGGAAATCAACACTCATTATCTTCTGAATACTGCATTGTAGGTGAGTGTCCAATGACCAATAAAGATGACTTTAAGGCTGTTGTTTATCTTAGAGGCATCGGAAAGAATGACTTCTACTACAGGTTTGACAATAAGAGCTTTCCCATGAATGTTGACAACATTGTTTCAACAACCACCGTGTCCTTAGGACAAGACATTTAGGTGTATTAAGTACAATTGAATAATATAAGTTAGAGGATAGTCTAGGGGGAAAATTGAGTCCTAATATTACATATATATTTCAGGTTTTACACGACATTGGCAGTGCTAGAAAGTTTTGGATTTCAAACATTAGGCCCCTTGGTTTTCTTCCGTCATTCATCAAGTTGGACAAGATTCACAATATCACAAAGTTGGACAGTTCTGGTTGGGTGTCAATCTACAACAATGTTCTAAAGACTTTCAACAAAGAATGAAAAATTCTTGCTAACAAATTGAGAACAGAGCTGAAAGATGTGAAGATAGTGATTAACTACATGTACAAGATTAAACATAAGCTTTTTAAGAATCCAAAAAAATATGGTATGTAACATCGTGGGCACCCCAAACTTTGAAAAATAATTAAATATTCTATTATACATAGAAATGATATTCTATATTTATGTTGAGTGGATACCATAAAACAAAGTCAAAAATACTAGTAAGAGTATCCAATTTGAAACAACAGTCCAACTATCTATAAAAAAAATTAAACAATCTATTATATATTGGGAAGTATATTTTATATTAAAAATATTATCTCTTTCAAATATATGTAATGATAATTATTATTACACTTAACTTCAATGTTTGGATCTGCAATTTTGGAACATATATACTTTGTGAAATGAATTTGACGATCGATTATGTAATAATAGTTAACTAGCCTTTGACAACATGTGCGATGCATGTGCAATATATGGAAGATTTTCAATAATTTAATGTAATTTATTATATATAGTAATTTTATAATAATTATCAATTCAATCTTAAAAATTTAATGTACTTAGAAATTAATGCAAAAGTTTGTGTGACAATAATATCATTTTTGTATATTTTTTTTTGAACTAAGAGCTCATTGGTAAAACACATTAGGATTGCATTAAAAGAATATACTCAAAATTCACTACCTAATGTCACAATTGGCTCCCAACTCAATCCTATCTCTCCTTTAATACGCATTAAACCAAAGTAATCATTCATTTTTAATTCTTATTACATAATAGTTTGTGTGTTCCAAATCCTTAGCCATTGGGGAGTTACGAATGTAACTAAGAGGAGTAATTGCAACTTTAATCCATCTGTCTAACATTTGACTATAAATTCCAATCTTCATCCACTAACATCTCTATCAAAATTTCTCTAGATCTCTCTTTCTCTTCTAATCAGTAAGCGACATGGAAGCTAAACTACTCACTTGCACCTTACTACTACTTGCCATGATCAGTTTGGGGGCAACAAAGTGTCCGATATACAACTTTGGTGATAGTAATTCGGACACGGGGTCACTCGCTGCTCTTCAGGGGATGGACATGCGGCCTCCTTATGGAGAATCCTTCCCTCAAGCAGCCATTGGCCGCGTGTCCAACGGGCGACTTTGCGTTGACTTCATTTGTGAGTCTATAATCAACTTTAGTTACATGTATGTCTCTCCTACTACCAATTACATCTATGTTGACATAATTATATTGCGACTATTTTATTTAATGAAATGTCACAGGTAAAAGTTTGAACAAGGATTATCTGAGTCCTTATGGAGAAGCTTTGGGATTTGATTTCAGTGGTGGCGCTAGCTTTGCCATTAGTGGTGCTTAGGTTTCTGGTAAGACATGTTTTACACTGTATCTCCAAGCCGAACAATTTTTTCACTTCAAAAGACGTGCACTCAAACTTAACTTGCAAGGTTTGGTCCCAAACTCAAATTTTGTCCTTTATAATTAATGGCTTAATATAGTGGAGTAGTGTGTATATATATATATATATATATATATATATATATATATTGTGGGATTTTATTGTTGAGCTTGTTTAAAGCTGAGTAAAATGAAAGAACTAAAAATATATTGTTAGGAAATCAACATCGATTTATCTTGTGAACATTGCATTGTAATTTATAGGTGAGGGGCCAATGGCGAGTGAAGATGACTTTAAGGCTGCTGCTTACCTTGTAGACATCAGGCAAAATGACTTCTACGACAGTTTCAGCAACAAGAGCTTTCCCATGAACGCTGACGACATTTTTTCAACAACCGTTGTGTCCTTAGGACAAGGCATTCAGGTGTGTTGTGTACAATTGAATAATATGAGTTAGGGAGGGATAATTAAGCCAGAAAATTAAGTCCTAATATTGCATATATATTTCAGGCTTTACACAACATTGGTGGTGTTAGGAAGTTTTGGATTTCAAACATTGGGCCCCTTGGTTGTCTTCCGTCATTCATCAACCTGGGGAAGAATCACAATATCACAAAACTGGACAGTTTTAATTATGTGTTAGTCTACAACAATGTTGTACAGACATTCAACAAAGAATTGAGAATTATCGCGGACAAATTGAGAACTGAGCTGAATGATGTGAAGATTGTAATCAACGACATGTACTAGATTAAACATGAGCTTTTTGAGAATCCGAAAAAATATAGTATGTAACATACTTTATGTGAAATGAATTTGACGATCGATTATGTAACAATAGTTAACTAATCCTTAATTTATTAATGCTATTATCTTTCAACATGCAGGGTTTACAAACCCGCTAATCCCTTGATGCCCTGTGTGTATGCCAATGGCAAAAGTGGGCCCAAATTCGTCACATATCCTGATGTGGAATACCCACTTTACGGAGACAGCACACGCTTTTATTGCTTCTCAGCTTTTGTCAAAGCAAGCATTCTATGCCTGAAGCCCTATGTGGAGAGTGACACCTAAGCTAGCTACACCAAGCATTCTACATTGTTGGAGGTTTAATTGTAACATTTAAGTATTCCACCCTTTGTATTGTTAGGGATTTGATGCAAAACTTTTATGGGTACACGGCGACGTATGAACTTGTGGCATAGTTGGTATTTTTCTTCTATGTTAATTCACTATCTAGATGTAAACTGCTTGACGTTATGAATGCATGGCATTATATTAACTTGCAGTAATTAATTTATTTTTCTGCTAGCTCTAATTAATGATTAATAGGTCATTATTACTTTGGTAATTTAGTTGTCTAATTTGGGCTGATTGAATTTGATTGTGTTTGATATGGTTTGATTTGAATTGTTAGCTTAACTATTTGTCTGTGATTCGTTTTATCATTTCCCTTTTTTTCTTATTCTTAGGGCGTGTCAAATTTATAGGTAAAAAGTAATTGGTTAAAAGTTTAAATTTTGGTAAACTTTGGTAACCTTTGTCAAATTTACTCTAATATATCAAAATTATTATTATTTTTTGTTTTTTAACTTTGATAATTTTTGATAAATTTATGTAAAAAAAAAACTATCCAACTCAGTTTACCCATTAGTTTAACACACCCTTAGAACCTATTCTTTTCCATTATATTGTTCCATATTGCACCTTATCACGATTTACCACACTAACGAAAAAAAATACCATATCATATTAGACCATATCATACTTTACTTCAACAATCATAACTTTTTCTCTTCTCACTTTTCTTCTCAATAATTTAGGTTTCTCAATATCCATTTCATCGTGTAATTTCACTCAATATTTTTGCATTTATCGAGTGTTTAACCCTTTCAGTCAAAAGTTTAACAAAATATAGTATATCCTCTAGTGGCTTATGCGAACCTGCAATGCTTACTAGGCTTTACACATGGAAAGAACTTTTCATATAACCAGCACACTCTCTTCGTAACTGTTTCATTTATTAGTATAGGATATACTAGATTTTGAGAAGAAAAGCAATGCAGGAAGCAGCAGCATAGCTATAGAAAGACTTGTTAATTACATTCTACATTAGGTACGTACTTCAAAGCTCAAATGATAACTTAAGGCACAACAAACAACACAAGGAACATTTTTTTCGATTATTGATAGCTGAAAGGCTTAAAAGATTACAGCAAATCGCATAAAGAACAACAACCAATCAACTCTAAAGAAAATGCTACTTCCAAACACTGCTAAATATAAAAATTACAGCAAGGACGATCGCACCAACAACTACCAAAAAAACAACACAAGGAACATAGAAACGATAAAAGCCTATGGCATGTAAAAGACCACTAAGAGCCACCCTGGCCTCCCTAATCACCCTTGCCTTTATTGATATACCATAAAATGATGGCATATGAAACTTAGCACGTACGTACAAGTCGCTATGTTTTTCAAGCTAACTCTTGGTATGCCTTCTTGAATAGCTTCCATTTTTGGTCCAAACTGCCCAAGTATCCAATAGAGAATCTCATATATCCAGGTGAAATCGTACCCTTTTTAGCAGTAGCTCCAGGGCAAGAGATGAGAGTTTCATAGTACCCCAGACTAACCGCTAAGAACCCAAACTTCTTCTCTTGTAATTTCTTCATCAGCTCATAAGCTCTATCGGTGGTTTCCATGTCAATGCAAAGCACCCCACCATACCCATAACCCTTGTTTTGCAACTTCGCCATGAGTTTGTGACCTGGGTGATCCTCAAGGCCTGGGTATATGACTTTGATCTTGAGTTGGTCTCTCATCCTCTCAGCTAACTTGAGTGCACGGTTGCAATGTTTCTGCATTCTTATCCCCAAATGAGCCATTCTGCCGAGCAGCTCGAAGGCTTCCTTTGGGTTCAGGACAGGGCCAAGCATCATCAATGCTCCTTTGCTGAAGTTAGTGATTTCTTCAATCATTTTATCCGACCCGCATATAGCACCTGAAATTGATCGATCAAACCCTTTATGTTACCTTATACACACATACATAAATCAAAAGTAACAATTATTATTTAATCTGCTTTGCAAATCATGGGTTTTTTTTGCATTTTTTACCCTGAACTTTAGGGGTATTTATTTTCTGAACCGAATTCTTGGTTTTCAATTTTAATTTTTTGAACCCTAAAGTTTGTAGGTTGAAAAGAAATGACCCTAAAATTTGTGGGCTGAAAAAAAGCATGTTTCCCGTTTTTCTTTTCCTTTTCATGTTTGAATTTCTCTTCCGATTGGCGTCATATTTCAAGACTAAGGTTAAAACTGATATTAAAGTTATAGTAAACATTTCTTATTCATATTGGAGTCACTTAAAACCCTGTACTCAGGGGTCTAAGTAGCTTCGACATGAATAAGAGAGGTATATTATAGCTTCAATATCAGTTTTAACTATAGTCCTGAAATTTGACGTCAATAGGGAGATAAATTCAAATTAAACATGAGAGGAAAACAAAAAACGAGACAGAGGCCTTTTTCTTCTGTCCACAAACTTTAATGTCTTTTTTTATTCAACCTACAAATTTTAAGGTCTAAAAAATTAATGTTGTGAACCAAGGGTTCATAAAATAAATACCTTTAAAGTTCGGGGTCTAAAATACAAAACAATTAATGTTTAATTTGGATTTGTTTAGATATAGTACAAACCTCCAATGATATCAGCTCCACCACTGACATATTTGGTCAGACTATGCAGAACGATGTCAGCTCCAAACTTTGCAGGAGTGATAATCATGGGGGAAAAGGTGTTATCCACGACAACTTTGACGTGTTTTGCCTTGGCTATTTCGCAAAGTTCAGGGATATTAGCTACAACCAAGTCTGGATTTGATACAGACTCAAAGTAGAGCACATTAGTCTTCCCTTCGACCATTGCGTTATCCACCTCCTTCAAATTTGTGATGTCAACAAACTTTGTGGTAATCTTGCATTTCTCTTTCAAGAATTGCTCCAACAAAAAATGGGCTCCTCCATACAGAGTCTTTGCTGCTACCACATGACCCCCGTTTTTGCATAGGTACATAAATGTTGCTGTTATTGCAGACATACCTTCAAAATAGAAGTAGGTGGTAAATGAGATATTGTACTTCGAGTCTAGGTCTAATATATATATAGAGAGAGAGAGAAAAAAATAATTGGATGACAATAATCCCTACTTTCAATTTGTATTCAAGTGGTCAAAAAAAAATTGTATTGTAGTGGAACATAATCGGGAGTATACTCTAAATATCATAGATTTTGTGTTGCATTTGATTCAAAACTTTGTATAACACTTTACCATGATTTTTAATGAATTTGTAGCATTTCTCCCAATTTTTTTCAATTTTATTCCTTTTAAAAAATCATAATAATTGCTCTGAATCTCAAAAAAATAATTTAAACAATGTTTTAGGAACTACACTTCATTACCTATTTGGGGGCAGGAACGAAAAATACACAAATAATATGAGGTAGGCATGAAAAAAATAAAAAGAATGTGGTGACAGATTTGGTACCACTGCAATACAATTTTATTTTTTTTAGAATACAAATTTAAAATAGGGATTATTGTCATCCAATTTACAAAAGTAAGGATTATTAGAATCCAATTTTCATATATAATATATATATATATATATATATATATATATATATATTTCAGCTTAAGTTTTATATACTTCATATTTGCTGCTAAATACATCCATACCAATGTTTTTGAGGTAAGTATAATGTTACTATGTTATTTATTTACATTTATTTCATAAATATAAAACTATGTATAAAATGTACATTTTTTACTATGATTGATAAAATTAGGCTATTATTATATTTTTTGACCTAGCTAATAAGTATTATATTATTATAAATAATAAATATATATAATTATTAAAGAAAATATTAATAAAAGTTAAAAAAAGTGAAATATGAACCATTCAAGATGGTTAAAATCTATCTTGGTTCTTTAATATATAATAATATAATTTTAACGATCGAGTAAGATACTTAAAAAAAACGTATCTATGTCTCATAACTCATATAATTTTGGTTTATTTAAAGGAGAGGGGCGTAGTTGGGAAGGGGGGGTGTACCGCTAGCTGTGCAATAAGCTTTCTGAGTGTGTTCCATTGCAGCCAAGTAACGGGAAAGATCCTCAACAGTTGGGTTGAAACTACGGCTATAGATGTAGACACCGGCATCAGGACCCAGCTCTCCTTTAGCAGCAAGAGTCATCTCCTTTGGACTCTTGAATGCGAAGGTGTCTGACACTTCAATGGAGACGTTTACCCCATTGTGTTCCCCCAACTCATGGCATACACTTGCCAATCTCTCAGCAGGACCATCTCGAATGCTGCCAACACTCTCATCATCCCTCTCCTTGCGTTTCCCTGCTGCCCTTGCACCTGTCATGCTTACTTCTTACTCAGGAAACAAGGCAACTACGTACTAACTCTCAATATTAAGTGGTTTGAGTACGTATAGGATAGTTAATCATATGATGATGATGATTGATGAGGTAGTTTAAGTGCAGATACAGTCCTATTTATAGGGAAATTTTGAGGGGAAATTTCGATCACTTAATTTGTGCTGTGAGATTTCAAATTATCGCGTACACATGGTGACATGCCACGTTGCGTTCAGATGGAGCATTAAAAAAATATCAAATAAATAAAATAAAGACAAACAACCTCACTAATCAATAATGCTGATTTTAAAACTTTGCATGAGATCCTAGTGGCCGATTTAAAAAATTTCCCAATACTATATATTTATTTGTAGTTTGGACGCTCAAGTATTGGGTAATTAATTTTTTAAACTTTTGATTTTGAATGTTAATTTTTTGGACCTTAAAGTTTGTAGGCTAAATAAAAAATGATCTTGACATTCGTGGGTTGAAAAAAGGTATGTGTTTTGTTCTAATTTTCTTCTTATGTTTGAATTTCTCTACCGATTGACATCAAACGTCATAACTAAGGGTAAAATTGATGCTGAAGTTATAATACACATCTCTTACCTAAGTAGTTCCGACATGAATAAAAGAGATGTATTATAACTTGAACATCAGTTTTAAGCTTAATATAATCCTGAAGTTTGGTGTCAATGGGTACTAGGTATTTAAGGCCCACTCTTTTATACGGTACCGCGGTGGTGCGGTAAGTTGCAGTGTGGTAGACTACGGTAAGTTGCGGTTAGCTGTGGTAAGTTGTGGTGGAAATAATAAATGTATGTAAAACTTTTTGAAATTTATTAAAAATGTGAATGGTAAGTTGTGGTGCATTATGGTGAATTGTGGTGAGTTGTGGTAACTTGCGGTACCGTATAAAAGAATGTGGCCTTAGTTTTGACATGAATAAAAGAGGTGTATTATAACTTCAACATCAGTTTTAACCTTAGTGCTGAAGTTTGGCGCCAATCGGTAGGAGAGGTGTATTATAGCTTCAACATCAGTTTTAACCTTAGTCCTGAAATTTAGCGTCAATTGTTAGAGAAATTCAAACATGGGAAGAAAAAGAAAAACGATACAGGGGCATTTTTTCAACCCACAAACTTTAAGGTCCTTTTTTATTCAGTCCACAAACTTTAAGGTCCAAAAAATTAACAATGAAAATCAAGGGTCCAAAAAATGAATTACTCTATGCTTCGAGGTCCAAAATGTCTAAAAAAAAAAACCCTATTATGTATGAATCTTGTATCTTTAAAATTTTAAATTATTTGAATATACATCAACAATAAAGAGTCAAAAGGAATTAAGTAATATGTTAAAAGTTGAGCACAAGTAATGTATGAGTGACACATACGTTGGTTACATGTCATCTTGACTTAGAGCGGCTACATTTTACTCTGGAGATTTGGCACTTCCCCAAGAATCCAAAGTGCAATTGATAATTAAATATTAACATATAAAATGCATTAAATATTATATTTATTTCTTCATAGCCCCAACAATATAAAAGAAATTACAATAAATTTTTATATGATGAATTAACCATTTTCAATTTTGTTCGAAAGAAATTACAATAAATTTTTATATGATGAATTTTTATATCATGGCATTTGATGTTCATTTCTTATAACATGATATTATTTATCTGATACCGTGATGTTCATTACCATATATCATGATGTTCATTTATCTTATAGGCAAATGTTATAAGAGAAATAAACATCATGTTATAAGACAATAAATATCGATCACGTTATAAGAAAGTGAAAAGCGTGTTATAAGAAAATGAATATCATGTTATACATTGTTTTTTCCAACAAGAGAAATGAACAACACATTACAAGAAATGAACATCATATATTATGATGTTCATTTTCTTATAAGATAAATGAATATCATGGTATTTTGTAGTGAATATTATATTACGTTATAAGAAAATGAACATCAAGATATATTGTGGATTGATTTCTCTCATCTCTAGAGTTACGTAATTAATGACTTGTGTTTGGAAAATCGCGCAACATTAATTGCTCAGATTCCCATGCACATTAACTATTTTTCCCAATCAAAAGAAAGAAAAAATTTTAAATATTTAATATTTTCGTTTTCCTCAACGAAAAAGAAAGGAAAAAAAAAAACTACATTAATACCCACCTTGATGATTGATCTAATGGCTAAGATTGATCACCATGCTCATATGCTCACCTAGAAGCCTTCTCACCCTATCTATTCCTTTTTAAAATTATTATCAACTAATCTAGTCAATTTGTATTCTATGAAAAAATAAATAAAAATTTATAATGGTGAAGAAGGTGCAAACGAATCAATGGATGGAGAATTCTTTGGAATTCAACGTTTCAAATTAAATTGATTATGCTGATCATCTTTTTAATATCATTATCATTAAATCTGGTCAATTTGTATTCTATATAAAAATCAAAATTTATAATGATAATGAAGGTGCAAACGAATCAATGGATGAGCAATTGTTTGGAACTGAACGTTTCAAAATTAATTTCGTTGATCATCTTAATATTATTATCATTATATTTAGTCAATTTGTATTCTATAAAAAAATCAAAATTTATAGGGAAACTTTGAGGGGAAATTTCTCCAATTAATTTCTGCTGTAAAATTCCAAACTATAGCGTACACATGGTGACATGCCACATTGCCTTCAGCTGGAGCATTAAAAAATAACAAATAAATAAATAAATAAATAAATAAAAGAATGTAACTAGTCAATGGTGATGATACGAGTTTTACCCTAAGACACTTTTTGTTTGTCTTACCCTTCACCAAATTGGTATTTCTTATGATTTTTGACACTTTAATAGTAAGTATTAATTATCAATTTAAGAAGTTCGGGATGCATAAATGAGCACGAATAATACCATAGTCGAATCAACATCTTAAATTAAGCTTATTTTAAACATTTTTTGAAATATAAAAAATAATAGATAAAAGTATAACTTTATGCAATTTATATGTGATATTATAGTTATAAAAATCAATGATACCATTTAATTTCATCTTAGCATATAATAATATAGTTTTAATGATAGGGAAATACACTTCAAAGGTGTTTTACCCCAAGATTCATATCATTTTCATTTTATAATTAAATCCTCTACCAATTGTCGATTTCAAAAATTCCAAATATTATATGCGGATTTTGTGTCTTTTAAATTTTAAAGAATTTAATGCATCAACAACAGGATCTCAAAATTAATATATAATGGGCAATGATATACGTCTTGCATCAATATGGTTAATAATTTTATTGAATTGTCCTTAATTCATATTTTTGTTACTTTGTTCAATATTTTCTCTAGTAATTATATATATTTATTAACTGTAAGAGTATAACACTTATTAGTTATGTCCACAAAATACAAACAATAGCCTAATTTTATTAACCATATTAAAGAATGCACATTTTATGTATAATTTTATATATATGAAAAAAATATAAATAAATAATTATTTTTATATAACTTATAATTCATAATAACTCTTAAAGTAATGAAATATATCTTTACAATGATTTAAATTTTCTTATATTCAAATTGTTGAGTAATTTAGATGACATTCAAGCTGGTTATTAACCACCTTGACTCAAGACGCTTATCATTTTGCATATATATTAAATTGCCTATGAGTTTTAAGGTAAGTATTTTGGCTTATTATTAAAACTTTATCATTATATATTAAATTGCCTTATATAATATATTCTCCATTCCTTAATGTTTGTCGTCTTGAAAATTGTGTAGTCAACTCATAAAAAGTTTGACCGCAAATTGTGCAATATATGTAATAGTTTGTTAAGTGAATCTAGTGTCTTTAGATCTATAGAGAAAATACGTTAATAAAAGTATAATTTTGTAAATTTTTTGAAAATATATTGCTAGAAAACGATGATCAAAGTCTTATATTGAAGACCGTGACAAATCAAGAAAGAAAAATATTAAGAAATTAAATGGAGGGAGTAAGATACAAGGTTATTTGCACCGCAAAACTTGGGGGATGCCAAGGGGTGTCATCCCCCCTCCCCCTATTTATAATTATAGAAATAACTAATTAGAAAAGGAAAGCATACCTACTAATATAATTGAAATATTTTTTTTGAATTCATACTTGTATCATATTCAATTCCGCCAAATACACCTCAAATTACTTCCCTCCTTTTCCATGCATTTCAAACTTGAACTCTCACTAAATATTAACAAAATTAATGATATTAGTAGATTATATTGGTAGATTTCCACCTTAATATCCTTAATTTATCTCACTTATGCACTATATAACAAATTAACAAAATTAGAGATGAACTTAATCAAGGAAAAACTATGTACGTTATAGTTTGACAAGTTACAATTTCGACCAAATTATTCCCAATTCTCCATCGAAAAAAAGGTATGTTCACTTCCCTTGCGTCATCAGAACTTTCATAGTTGATTCCTCAATATATTGCGTAGTATGTATTGAGTTTGCATAAAATATTTTGCAATATTCTCATAATTACAGTCAATGTTTTCTTATATTCAATCCCATATGAGATATCCTATAGAAAAGTTAAAGTTTGAAATTTTAAAGTCTTCAAATATAAAAATTATAGAATTTAGGAACCGCTTTTAGCTAAAAACATACAAGCATTTTATCAAAAATAAATGGATTTTGAGGGGATTTAACAAAGTTATTATTTCTAAATCCTTTTAAATCTCACATTGTAAATGCTGTTAAGCTTGAATTTAAATTGGCATCAATTGTTTTCCTTTAAAATTACAAATTAGAAGCTGACACCTTTGAGCAATTATGAGGGTACTATAACACTACGTTACAATTAATTAAATTGATAGTTTAAATTAATCTGCCAAAATCAATTATTCACATAAAAAATTACAATAATTGAGAAAAATGTTAACCGATGTTCCAGGTGTCGACTAAGGTCCTGTTCTTTTATGCGGTATTTTGCGGAATGGTGTGGTGAGGTGTGGTGAAATTGTGGTGGGGTGTGGTGGAATTATGGTAGGTTATTGATATGTAGGGTAGTGAGGAGAGAATGTAAAAAGTAGAGGAGAAAAGTGAGGAGAGAGAAAAGTAATGATTTGCGGTAAAATATGGTGTGTTGTGGCAAATTGCGGTAGGCTGGACACCACAGTTTGCCAACCGCAGAAAAGAATAGGGCCTAACATTAACAATTCTAGATTCAACATCCATAAAAAGATAAATGTCTTTGATGAGCGTACCAAATTTATTTTGAGTGACTTAGCATCCTACCTAAAGAGTTTCTCTCTAGAGGTGATCATCATCCTTATTATTACTTTTTAAATCTATCTAATTAATTGTCCAAGTTTATATTTGGATCATAACTAATAATGTTATTTTCTGTTTTG
The DNA here is from genome assembly GCA_029582165.1 of Portulaca oleracea. Taxonomy (NCBI): domain Eukaryota; kingdom Viridiplantae; phylum Streptophyta; class Magnoliopsida; order Caryophyllales; family Portulacaceae; genus Portulaca; species Portulaca oleracea. The sequence goes on along the minus strand of CM055871.1, from coordinate 45,925,415 downwards.
ATACATATGTTGGCACAAATAAGAGACAAGCAATTACTTGGGTAGTGTGATAATAAATGCTTTCAACTTTGTGATGCAATTTCCTGTAAATCAATAGGGCTTTTGGAAGCTAATATATTAAGTTTTTGAGGTATTGGATAATAATACACTAAATTTTGATCTTGGGCAATAGTATACCGTACTTTGGAGGGTATTTAACAATAATGCACGAGAACAATTTTGGTGGCGGCCGACTAGGTGGCAATCCTACGTAGTCTACCTGCTACGTAGGATCACCACCGAGTTAATCACCATTAAAATCTTTCGGAGTGTATTATTGTTCAACAATCCCTAAAGTGCGGTGTATTATTATACGTCCAAAGTCAAAATTCAATATATTATTGTGCAATATCCCACAAATTCAATATATTAGCGTCCAAAATAGAAAAAGAATGCAACCATCTCACCAACCAGATAAACAATAGAGGGAGCATTCGCGAGGACAATTTCTTTTTTTTAAAGAGGGATGCGATTGTTAATTGCTACGACAACGTGGTGATAACAGAACACATATTAGTTTATAAGGGACAAACACCGAGGATTCGAGGAAGGACTCAATTATTATTGCAAATGATCAAATCGATAAAAATTACTAGTACTACCTCCGTTCCATATTGTTTGTCCATCCAACTATATTTAAAAATCCAATGATCATGGGAAATGGGGTGAAAAATGTGTAATGTACCAAAATTATCCTTACTTTTCTTATGTGAAGAAAAATAAAAAAACAAAAGAATATTTATTAAGGGTATAATAGAAATTACAATCATTGAAATTATAAAATGGACAAATATTTTAGGATAAGGGAGTTAGGTAGATGGATAAATAATTTGGGACGGAGTTAGTATTAAATTTACTACCGAGCATTTGTGAATCTCGTGCATGCCAGAGTAGTAATATATATTGAACACCCAAGAAAAGACCCCCATAGGCTATAGCTGGTGGATCACGTGTTACATCATTTGTATATTATGTTTTATTGTGGGTATTGGTGTATCACGTGGTATTTTTTTTTTATAGGAACGTATATCGAAGATAATGTTAAATAGACTTGAGCTTAGTTAGGTTAAAATTAAGTCAAAAGTAGAATCGGGTTCATACCTTTTTTTCCTTTTCTTTCAATTTAAAACGATTATTTGCATACAAAATAAATAGTGGTACCACATTAGTAATTTGAAACTATAGTCCTTGTCAAAAAAACTATTGCACTCTTTGTTACGTGAAATCAAATTTTATAAATTTTGACTATTAATTTATTAAATTTTATGGTAGAGTCGAAATTTGGGTGCGGCCCGGGCAAATTTTTTTATTTTTTAAATTAATATTAATATTAATTATATTAGTTATTAATATTATTACTATATTATGTATTAATTATTAATTATATTATTGATTATTAATAATACTATTAGTATTATTAATGTTGTTATTCTTATTATTATTGTTATTATTGTTGTTGTTGTTGTTAATAATATTATATTATTGTTAATTATTATTATTATTATTATTGTTATTGTTATTGTTATTGTTGTATTGTTGTTAAAAAAATTATTATTCATGTTGTTATTGCTATTGTTATTATTTGTATTATTGTTGTTGTTATAAATAGTATTCTATTTATTTTGTTGTTATTTATACTTGTTAATGTTTTTATTGTTAGAAAGTAATATTATTGTTATTATTATTAATTTTATTATTATTAATATTGTTAATGTTATCATTAGTAGCGTTCGATTAAATTTTATTTTATTTTTGCAGGTTCCGTTAGAGGAATTTGGCAAAGATGATGTAGATTGGTCATTGTATTTTGCTACCAACAAATCACTTAATTCACTTGATGTTGTTCATGAATGGGCGGACAAGATAGCTCGGGGAATCAGATTTCAGTTTGCACGAGCTACCCATAAGGGAAAAGATCAAGACAGCCCACTTAAGGTTTATCTGAAACATTGGAGGTACAGTATGTACTGAGGAAGATGGATGATTTGGATTCAGTCGCTCATCAAGATACGTTGACGAGGTCCTGCCAATGCAAATTTGTCATTGCAGCGTGGACTCGGATGGGAAAATTGTGGTGCGTCCGTGTGTGTGTGAGAGAGAAAGGGGGAAGCACAACCATCGGTTCATCCTCTGCAAGGAGAGGCACCGACATGGACACCCTTTAACGTCCGGTATGAAAAGCATGTCCGAGAAATGACAAACACCGGATACACTCCTGCTACGATACACACAAATCACACAAGCAAAATTTACCAGATTGTAATGCCAATGTCAAAAAGATTTACAACGAGAGGTCAAAATGGGGAGTGATGGCATGGATGGCAGGACACACATGCAACATTGTCTCCACTTGGCGAAGCAGCACAGGTACCTGTCATTTACCAACTATGACGAAGAGGGCAATCTACAACTGCTGTTTTTGTGCAACCCATACTCGTTGAAGTTGTTGCGCATGTATCCGCATGTTATTCTCATTGATAGTACGTATAAGACGAACAAGACGAAATGACCTTTGTGTGAGGTAGTTGGGGTAACTCCTACAATCATTGTTGGATACGCGTTTATGAGGGACGAGAAGATGGACTCATATGAATCGCTCTTGGAAAGATTGCAGACCGGGGTGAGTCCAGGTCTGTTCGTTACGGATCGGGAGGAAGGGTTGTCTCATGCAATAGGCCGAAATTTTCCAGGTGTTCCTCACTTTTTTATGCATCTAGCATATTGGGAATGATGTTGATAACAGACTGGACGTCGTTACAAAAGGGAAGAAGATTGGGTGTGATGATTCAGCAGAAAGAGAATAGAAACATGATAATTCCAATTGTGGGATATTGCCAAACTCCAAATTAAATGTTACAGGAAATCGGGCAGTGTAGAAAAAGATTATCCACTTCTTCAACATGGTCAGAACAAAAAGGACTAGCTGACGGAATATCCATACATCGGTAATGAAGGCAAGAACGAAGAGGGAAAGCATTGCACAAAAGTTTCCATAAAAATAAGTTTAACTCTGGTTGAATATCAAGTTTCCAAATCCAGTTGTATTCCTAAGGAACATCATTTGGAGTAATATTATGGGTTAACCAAGTAGCTGATTTAGTCAAAAATTCATTGTTACTAGAGAGATCCCAACACGAAGCATCCTCGATGTTATTAAAAGGAATAGGAACCCTGAGAATGGAACTGATCAAAGTCTCATCAACAAATTGCATAATAGTCTACATTCTAGGTTTTGTTCAGAGAATAAAATCCGCAACTTTAAGGTTTAAATTGATTAAAGATAAATCTATAATGTTATTAATAGTGAGTCGCATATCATTACAACACTAGTTATCTGTTCAAAAATTGATCTTCTCTCCAATGAAGATCTTTAACAAACACATGTCTACATTGGAGAATGGATTTCTAATCCCAAGAATTCTATTGTTTAAGGGAAACTTCAGATAAAGAATCATGAGCAAGGATTTAGCAAGCATTTAATCAAGCCATAGGCCATTACCTAATAATAATTTCCACATCAGCTTGTACATGAAAGCACAATTGACAGCCTCCATCTTATGCGGTCTTAAACAACCAAAAACTTTTAGGTCTACAAATTTTATTCCAAGCAATCATGGGAATACCTTTGTTAGTATTGAGATCTTTTCAAAAGAAGTTATGACCGATGACATCAATTTGACGAGCAATATCCTTAGGAATTTGGAAACACTGAAGGGTATGACTTGGCATGGACTCCAGATGAGATTGAATTAGTGTGGTTTGGCCAATACCTTAAAAATAAATTAACTTTCCAAGGCTGAAGTTTATTGACATAAGGTCTGCAAAAGTAGTTTTAGTAGGGCCGCCTTTAAAGACAAGGCACCCTAAATATTTACCAAAACTAGAATGAATAGAAATTCCAAAATACTCGAAACAAGTTGCTTGTCCCTAACATTAGCATTTTTAGAGAAAATCATGGTCGATTTATAAGTTAATCAATTGTTTGGATAGGGAGCTAAAAGTTTGAAGAATATACTGTAAATGTTGACAGGAGTTCTGATCTATACGACATAATAATAAACAGTCATCAGCGAAGAAAAGACATGGGGTCTTGTTAGCTCGTAGGCATTATTTAATACATATGCCACTTTTATTATCACCGAATGGCGGATTGCTTTTATTATCTCCACAAACTAGGTTTTCGCTAGCAGTCGTGGAACTTTTCCGATGGCGGTGCCTTCAACACTGATGCGGCAATTATAAATCTGCAACCTTCCGCCGGAAATAATGGAGGTTTACTGGTGTTGTTGCTTGGGAAAGACTTGTTTAATTAGCGATTATCCGTCAATATTTTCAACCTTCAATTGATCAATTGTTTTTTCTTTTTATTATTTGGTTCGGAATACAAACAAACAAGACCCTAAGAAATTATTATTTTTACTAATTATGCAAAATTTTAATATTCAAAAATTTAAAATTTAACATCCTTTTTAGAAAATAAAATTAACGGTTCAGATTTAATTATACCACATGTACTGTGTACATTGTGGGAAGTACCATATTTACTGTGATTTCCATTTTGTGGAAATCGCTATATATGCTAACATATGCAGACAAGTTTCCAATTTTTCCTGTAGACCTGCTATAACAAGTACTAATAGTAACATTCTTTACTTTTTTTTAGAAAGTTCAATGACAATTAATAAACATTTTCAAATTTGATGGCTTTTTTTAACTATTTTGGAATTTTTAGCAACAGTTTTATCCCAGCAGTGCCAACACTGCAGTTGGATACACACGCAAACAAAAGCTCGAAGAGTACAAGGGTAGGCAACTTCAGAACTCACATAACCCATGCAAATAAAGAGTTAAGCCCAAGGAGGCAACGAACCGAGATTTCATATTACAAAACACAAGGATTCGTATTCCGACATAATATTCTCACCTCTCAATCGATTAAATTTACAGCATACGAAACTAAACCAGAGAAATTACACATGTTACATGTTTGCAGAAAAGAACAGCTAGGAACACCCGAAAGCCATAAAAAAGAATGGGAATTAGACAGTGCAAGTACGAGCAGCAGTGAATGTCATCAAAAAGCCAGAGACTTGAGATCAGAAAATTTTGTTGTATTGGCCAGTGAGAGAATTGCGCAAACTGGAATAAAGACCATAGAGAGAATACTGGCGAAGGTTCTCGACTTCATACCATGAGTTGAGAACTTCGTAGTGCTTATCTGTGCCTGAAAACGCCAACTGTATCCCGACGATGCAATCCATGGAACCTCCTTTAACCTTGCAGTCTTTCATGTTAATTGCACACTCGGACTTGTTAATGCACACATACTTGGACTTGCCTTTACAGGATGCACAACCGTCCCTTTTCCAGTATAAGTTGTGCAGCCGCCCTTTCTGAAATTCTAGTACCTGTTTCCACAGGAAAGGATAATTAGCTGAGGTAATTAAGATAACCAGAATGAGGAAATGATTTAGGTGATGATGGCATCCATACAAGAGTAAAACTGGTCACTATGTAGGTGTCATTTGCCACAAAAGCGGGAGGAGACCTTGCTGCATACTTTGAGCCAGCAAAAGCAACCATGAAACCACCATATGAATCCTGCAAAATAATTGCACGTGTCAGATAGCACCAGTTAAATGAAAAGCATGGAGAGTGACAGCTTTCTTGGAGATATATCAAAATGCAACACCTCGTATTTCCTAGCCAGCAGAAATCCAACTATGCATCTCCATATTCAAGTTTCAACATCCATGCTTTTCCAGATTTATATCAAGATTTAGCTTCCACTTTTCAGGTTAAAGATTTGGATCTTAGCACTTAATTTATCAGTATTAGACTAGATTATGTTAAATTCAATTAACATATTTCAAAACTTACATTCATCCCAGATTCAGCAAGGTTCAGATGGGATCATATAAAACATGGCAAAACTGACCCGAGAAAAATGACCCACCAAATCCAACCCAGACTCAAAATTGCCAAAATCAATTGACCAGAAGTAGACTTGAACCCAAAATGAACCAACCCGACCGGCATTTATCAAACTAAAAATAAAGCTATGACAAATCAGACTGACTGCAAAATAAAGTGACCCAAACCCAACCCAAATCAAACCTTGTTGACCCAACATGACCTAACGGTCCCAACCCAAATGACCCAATTGCCAGGCCTAAATCAGGTAAAAACAATGCACTAATGCGCCATTGTTGGTTTGGTCTCAAGATACTATTATTGGTATTGGTTAGAGCAGAAGGCTTTGATTTGGAATGAGATTTGAAATCTCACTGGGAGCAGGTCTTCCTTTATTAGTTCTTGACAATTAGTTCATCACTCAGAGGTAGTTTAATGTGTAAAAGTAAAACTTGTACAATAAAGTTTGTGAATCAACAAGATAGATCATAAAGTGCATCAGATAGTTACATGAAAGTAATTGGTTAGCAAGGAGGTTAGATGGGGAACTAGATTTGAAATTTTGCTAAGAGATTTTTCTTTACTAGCTCTTGAGAATTGCTTATTCATTGATCTGCAACTAAGACGTACTTAATGACTACAATGTAAACTTTCCCAATAAAATATTCAAATCAATAAGATAGGAAGGTTACATGAGGAATGAGATTTGAAATTTCAGAAAGAGTGGGTCTTTCCTTGACTGGTTTTAATAATTAGTTCGTCATTCACCAGCAACTAAGACATACTTTGATGTCTATAATATGGTAGATGAGAACATATAAGAATTGGTTAATCTCATATATCCGGACCATGATTGAGACTTTTCTTACTTCACCTACCACTTAGTTCCCAACATCCATCACAAAACAGTAAACATTAAAGCACCAAGCAGAGCTGAATAAAGTAGCAACTTAATGCCCTTCCTCAAATTTGGAAGTGTCATCCTGGAGACAACCTAAATCAACAACAATGGTATGGAACAGTTCAGATAGCCAAACATGGGTTTGTTATATAGTGCACAGATAGTAAAACCAATTTGAACATAGCAAATTAAATCAATTTACATCCATTGAGAAGAGGCATATTCTGGACAGCAAGAAACTGAAAGATCGTTTAGCACTCTAGCTAACCATGAAACCTGTGATAGATAGGGCGAGCACATGCTTCTGCAACTTTTACAGAAGAATGATTGGATGACTTGTAAAAGATTAAGTATAAAGACTGAGGCCAACCAGAAAATGTAGATATAACGATGAACACTCCCAGTATGAGTCCTGTGCATGCGAGGGGTCTAGGGAGATCTAGCTGTCGATACATAAACTAATTTGCATCAATGGTATCAAATTTTTGGAGGGAGGGATACCGTTGCTATCAAAATGTTCTATCCATCGTGACAAGGTTAATCAAAAGGTACAACTATTCAAAAATAAACAAAAAGGAATCAAACAGGTGACCAGATATGATATATAAATCTAACAGATGACTATAGGGGCCCGCTCACCACAACAGAATCCATGATACAGGTAATTAATCTCTATGTGAACCTAGAGGCAATTTCTGCCCATTGCAACGGAAACTTCAAGAGACCTGGAGTCCTGGACAATATCCCAGTAAACAAACAAGAAATCAAAGCTAAAGTTCTGTTGGCTCACTTCGGCAATGTCCCAAGGTGGCCAGGAAAACATCACGCAATTAGAAATAAAGGCCCACAAAAGAACAAATAACATTCCTTCTTTATGCTGACACAATTTAGAAACAAGGAAATTGGAACAAATTGTATTCAAGGAACGATCCATAACCATAACAGACAGCAACCTGAGAAGCACCCACTTGCCAACCAATCAATCTTGCAAAATCACTGTCTCTGCTTTTAAAGTGGGTGATCACCAACCCTCTTCCTAGAACTCTGAGGTCTTTATAAGTTGTCCATGTAGGTGATCAAAGAACTAGCTTTCAGAGTAACAAAAAAATTTAATCAATTCTCTGACGCACACTCAGGTCTTTATTGGTTGTCCAGGCAGCTGCTCAACAAACTGAAGATTTTAGAGCAAACTAAAATATAATCAATTTTCTTATGCAGAGAGAGACAAGAATTCATGCAGAAACCCCAAATGTACGAGTCACTTGTCAATGAGCTAAAGGAACTAGGATCAACATCAGGAGTCCTACAACGCTATAACGAGCTCTCTGCCCCATGCGTAGTTACTCCCATCAACTTCAATGACTGATAATTAAACAGCATAACCTCAAGGAGCTTATTTTGTCCCTACAACATTTTGCATGTGGAGACGTCACCCATCACCAAATCCACCAAAGGGAACTTATCCATGGGTTCTTACTTCTTAGAAATGAAGCCCATGAACAGAAAAATGCACGTTTAGTGATCTAACCAATCCAAATCTTTTGAAAACCCAATATCCACATGATCTTTGACATCACATTCATTCCCACTTGAAGAACAATCATGTGTGCCACAACTAGGCCAACTGGCATCATATTGACCATCAATTTGCTGTCATGATCTTCTGAGTTCCGACACTGTGACTGATCAATCACTCTTGCAATAGAGCTTTGCATCGCATGTCAGCTCCAATACCAAGACCCTAACCACCTAAGTGTAGGCATAGTTTTTCATAAGAAACTTTTCTATGACCAACTACCCTATGATCACCACACACCTCTCTGGCATACTTTTTCCCACACTAACATGATATCAACGAAGCTTCATGTGAGAATTGAGAGTTGAGATTTCAATTCTAGACTCGCTCCAACGCATTGTTGTTCCTTGGCTGTTCAGTTTGGTATTTCTTTCTCTAAGTAATGTCATACTCTAGGTTTTGAAAGAAAAAAATGTGTCTTTCCCTACTTCACTTTAAGATCCAAAAAGATCACAGGCGGTGTCCAAAAGAACTAAAGACATGTATTCTACTATTCTTGTCTTGAATGACTTGGAACCAATACATATTTTTTACACTATTACACATGCCAACAAAATGATGGATATTTGGATGAAAACCCTCCTATAGCTAGAGCTCCCGAAGCAGCTAAGTCATCATACACTTAGAAATTGATTCTCAGAAAAGGAAAGAAGAATTTGGTCACATAGGTAACCCATTCAAATTAATCAAGTCTTACATTGACCACAATTAGGGGTTTATACCGTCCCCTCAAAGAAATTAGAGAGGTATTCTAGGGTGCTGGGATACCCTACCAAAAGCTAGCAAGGAAATTGGAATATAATCACGGCCATGGAGTTATTTCCAAGGCAGGAAAAGGTGTAACACACAAAAAATAAGATAAAACTTAAGGAGATCTTTGACAACAAAGGTCTTGGACAACAAAAATGACGATTTACAGTATATAATTTTCACATCCATACAGGCTGAATAGCTTCAATAAGTCCGACTCCCAGTACGTGCGTCCATAAACTCAATCATAGCAAAATTTAAGGTTGCATACGTCTACAATCCAAAGAAATGCATAGATATTAAGATATAACGATAAACAGCAAAACTAAACAAAATAGAAACCGGTCTTTAATGGCTTTGCAACCAATGAGTCAGCCTGTCTAAATAATGTAAATCTGATTACCTCCAGTCTCAGAACTACAACTATCTGTATAAACTACACTTAATAAATTTAATGGCTGCTCCAAAAACCAGCCACAACAACTATCCGCATATACTGTTTCTGGTCACATCACTAATTCATATCCTGATGCTGGAGAACAAGATATAAAAGTAATTAGACCAAACCAACAAAGCAGAAGCCTCAACTGCACAACCTTAAGACGCTTCAATTTATCAAGAACGCTCTTAGGAATCTTAAAATTACGCAAATCAGCTTTAGCAGTCGCATAAATTTGGCAAGAATAATCAACCTAGGATGCCTGAATTACACCGGATCCATCGTAGTAGAAGGAGCAACAGTTGACAATCTGAGGATATTCTTATACTTTTACCAAACAATCCAATTCAATCCAATCCAGTCCAATCGAACCTTCCACCACAATCACGCCACGGAACAAATCGAACGCACAAAAACAAAAAATTAAAAAACACAAATCGAAACCCTAAATTAGTAAGGGGGTAGAGAGAATACCGGGGAGAAGGAGGATGAGTTGATGGTGAGGAGAGAGATCTCGTCAACCTTAGGGCGGAAGAGTGCGAGCTGAGCGCTACCAACGAGATTGAGGCGCTTGTCGCAGGGTGAAAGTTGCGAAGCGAGGTTGGATGAGTTGTTGTTGGGGAAGAAGGAGCCCTTCGATGAGAACGCAATGCCGAAGGTGAAGCCGTCGTATCTTTGGACAGTTGTGTCTCTGCAAGGCGAGTATACGTGGTTGTTGTCGCCTCCTTTCACCGAAATCGACATCGCCGTCAATGTTAGTAAGAGAAGAGTCAACCTCGAAGGTCCTCCCATGGCGGATGGCTCTGCTAGATAGATCAGTCTTCTTCGATGAAGAATGGGGAAGAGACCGAAGATGAAAGATTGCCTGTGAAAGGTGACACTGCCGGAAGAGATGTACAGATGACAGCCCAGATTCGAATGAATGAGTTCCACTTTGGAATTGGAACTTGGAAATAGTCTCTTTTTCTCTTTACCAACTCACCACCAATCCACTAATCATCAATTTGGCAATCACTTGATTTTTAGAGTATCACAATCACTTTAACATTTCACTATTTTGAATTTTTGATATGGTTTTTTTGAAAATTAGGTTAAAGACCTAGGGTCATAATATTAGATGATTCAGCTGAAATTGAATGTGCGATCCAATGTCATAAAATCCAGAAGAAAATAATAGTCATCGGCCAAATATCGGGCCCTAATGCATTTCTAGATGATTTAGGTTAAATGTTATGAAACTTCAAAACATGTTACTTAGCCCAAATTTAAAACATGCAAATTCTAAATGCTTCTAACCATTAAATAGTAACGTTTGTTTGAGTTGGCAACTATAAGACCACTAGCAGCAGTAAGGGGCATGGATGGGAGTTGTTCATGTGGCATGGGAGGGAATTGTCACAGCAACAATGGAATTGATTTCGATGGAGTCACACCCGTGTTCCCAATTCGTCACGAAGAATGGGTCATGAACTCGTGACACCCATTGGTTTTCCTTATAATTTTAAAGAGAGATAGGGGAAGGGGAAGGGGAAGGGGGGAAAAAGAGGAGATAGAAAGGAAGGAAAATGAAGTACTTATGATTCATAATTAGTCTCACTACTTTTACACTATGCGATAGAACACTACTTTCACTATTTTTTTAACAATAGTTTCATTATCATCTCATTCTATTAATAAAAGTTAAATTTTGTCCATCGCGGTATGCTTATTGTTGTGTCATTGATATCTCTTGTGTTCAGACTTTTTTTTTCTCACTCTACACCCTCAATTCTTCTCTTTAATTCACAAATATTCTTCACCCTTTCTAATTCACAAGTGTTCTTCTACTCTATAGTGATGTCTTCTTTCTACTTTTAATCATTTTTCTATCTTTGTTTGGTTGATTTACATCTGTTTTTTGGTTCAGTTCTTCTATTTGTAGTAAAGTGTATTCGATTTTTATTGTCCGTTGTCGATATGATATTTTGATGTAATTTAATTTGAGTTTTTGGACGTTAATACACTATACTGTGGGTGTGTTGGACAATAATGCATTGAACTTTTTTCTTGGATAATGATATATTGAATTATGGGAGTGTTGAACAATAATGCACCTAAAACGATTCTGACGGTGGCTAACTCGGTGACGGTCTTAGATGGTGTGTCGAGGAGCAAAAGAAATTAAACTTTTTGCTAAAATAAATAATTTTAAAACGCATGCAAAAATGCAAAAATACAAAAAACAAATAAATAAATCATTACATGCTATGAGCACAAAATATTAAATATTACAAATAGAATTGGCATTGAATATAATGGAATTCCCACCAATATAAATTGAATGACAATGTAATTATTACATAACACATTAAATATTACCAATAATATAATTAGCATAAAATATTAAATATTATAAATGAATATTCAAGAAAATTTTATTCCATCATCATAAGTTTATAACTAATTTTAAAACATATGCAAAAATACAAAAAAGAATAAATAAATCCTTACATGTTATGAGCATAAATGAAATTTTACAAACCTACTTTTTCACGAATAACTATTTTATCAAATATTTTTGCTGCATACAGTTAACCCAAATAGCTATATCAAATAACTAATTCAAACAGCTAACAACTATCAATTACTTCATTCATCTCTAAATAAGTGTCAATTTACCTAAAATTTGACTGTTGATTATTCATACCATCATTATAATTTTTAATACAATACCTTTTTAATGATTATAATTTCATATTGTAACTCATTATAATTTGTGAATAATCAACGGTTCAACTAAGCGGACATTGAGAAATAGAGCCGTAACTTATTCAGTTACTGATTTGGAATTAGATTTTTTTTAATGAGGGAGAGGTAATTGAAAAGGAAAAAGGTGTGGGCAACCCCGGAGGTTGGTCTATAAATGCGTGTGCGTTACTAATTCACTCTCATACACTCACTCATCTGCCAACTTCACTTAGACAGCTTCCATTCCAATCCTCCCAAAGTTGGGCCTATTTTCTGGTGAATTGGTGTTAGAATGGCAACAGATTTGCGATACTTTGAGTTGAACACAGGTGCCAAAATCCCTTCAATTGGCCTGGGCACTTATGCTCTTCCTCCTCATCTTATTGCTTCTGCCATCAAGGTCCTCTCTCTCTCTCTCTTTTCCCATAATTCTTCAGTAATAATTCGTGTGTTTGGCATCACCATCACCTGGCACTACATATGTGTGATACTAACTCCGACTCGGTCCTATTATATTTGTCCATTTACCTAACTTGAGAAGACCAATACATATTAGGAATTGAGGTAAAAAATTTGTTATTTGCCCAAATTACCCCTACTTTAAGTTAAGAGAATAGTTGTTGAAATTGTATAAAGTGATAAGTGAATTTAATAATTAGGGGTAGAAAAAGAATTACGGTTGTTGGAATTGTAAATTTGACAAATATTTTAGGACAAAGAAGTTAGGTAAAAGGATAAATAATTTGGGAGGGAGATAATACTTTGGGAATCAATTTTTAGAGTAAGAGCAATGCAAAGTTCCATTGAAGGAACTTTTAGTTTCTCTCTCCTCTCTCTCCTCCATCTCATCTTTTTCCTTAATTTTTTTCCCTACTTCAAATCATTCCAGCCATTTTGAAATGAGGAAGAGTTCTGGAACTGTTTGGGGAAATGTGAAGTGAGGAGAGAGAAGATTCACGTCATCAAAATTTCATAGCTAAAGATCTATATTGTTCATGCTCTTAGTGCATAAACTTGATTCCTACCCTTTTGATCTAAATTACCTCATTGAAAAACTGAAAGTGTTAAAATTTCTCTCCACTGTTAGGCCCTGTTCTTTTATACGATTGGGTGCGATATGGTGGAATTTGGAAAAATGTGGTGAGTTGTAGTAAGTGAGGTAGGTTAAGAGAGAATATGAAAAATAGAGGAAAAAAGTTAGAAGAGAGAAAAATAAAAAGATATATTGGTAGTAATTATGATGTGGTGTGGTGAGATATGGTGAAAAATTAAAGAGTGCAGTGCGGTATGTAACACACTACAATATACCGCATAAAAGAACAGAGTCTTAATCCTTTTTCTTTCTTCTATTTTTTTTGGTTGGCTGTTTGTTTGTGGCAGCTCACTGATACTCTGTTTTTGCAGTTGGGTTACCGGCACCTCGATTGTGCTCACATCTACAAAAATGAGAAAGAGGTAATGAATCAACTTCCATAATGTAACTTTCCTTTTTTTTTTTTTTTGGAAAAATGAGTGGGACTGAGACGAGGAAAGGAAGGAACTATCTATGGGACCAGCCTTAAATTTTGAATTGTATTTGTAGTGTATTAAATATGAATGGACAAAGTAGTCTTCCATTGTTTCATCAGCGCCTCCAAAAAAATCTCCCCAACTTATGGCCCACATTAATTCAAAATTTGGGAGGTAAGCTTTGTCTTTCATTCAATTAATGAAAGGTTATTCAACATTTTCAAACAAGGAAACATGGTAAGCATGTAAGACTTGAGTGGCGGAGTTTTCAAATGAAGGGTGTCCAATACATTGCTATACGTATTTAGTGAATGATAATTCTTATGTAAAACCGTTTCATCATAAATATATCGTAAGATGTATAACTTTGTGATCACTATTTATCAATAAAGAGATGACTAATAATTTATTTGCGCTGATTCTAATAAACGCCAGCCCATGATAAATTATTACTCTTATTCGTATTAAAAAGTCATTATTATATCACTTATTAGTTATAGTATAGTATTAAAAATGTCTATGAGGAGTCTGTCTCACGATAAGTTTACGTGAGATAGTCTTATACTAAAATTTGCGTTTAGCAAATATATAATTGATAATTTTTATATAAGGAGATAGTCTTATACTTCTTCCAAAATTGGTATAGTTGTTGAAAATAGATTAGGAGTTGCTGAAATGTTGTTTTCATGCATTAGTTGTTCAAATACGAATATGGGAAAATCTTTCTCCTTGAGTATAACAGGTGGATGTTTCTTGACATATTTGTCATCTGACATTAGTGGACATCTACAATCAACTAGAGTGAACTACAGCTAAAATTATGTCATACTATATACTACTTATGACATGGGTTTATTGTTGGCTATATCATATATTAGTGTAACAATTGATGACGCGCGATACGTTGACAATTTGACATGATTATGTAATCCTTGATGCTTCTTAGATTGGGAAAGTGCTAAAGCAACTACTGGAAGATGGTGTGGTGAAACGGGAGGAGTTATTTATCACCTCAAAACTCTGGTTAGTACTAAGGAGTAATTGTAGCTACACTTTTCTGAAGTTATGTAGATAGTGTCTGGCTCTGGCAAGAAGCAAATGAAACTCAACTGGTCTGCTTCTGCATGGTCCATATGAAATCGACAAAAGTTCGCTGTGTTCAATGTTCATGCTGAATTTCAGTTATTTCAATACAAACCTTGAAAAATGACAAGTTGTATTAATTACTTATTCAATTATGTTTTGGACACAGTCAAGACAACCCCATTGTCAGTTGTACGTCCAAAAAGCTCTGCATATAGTGAGATTTGCATCTCCAAGTAGTTTATAAATGCGCCAAAATGATGCAGGAATACCGATCATGATCCTGAAGATGTGCCGAAGGCTCTGGACAGAACACTGCAAGACCTGCAACTTGATTACCTAGACCTATATCTTGTATGTCATTCATAAGTTTCACCTTTAGAGAAATGTCCTACATACCAGAAACTTAGGCTCTACTTTCAGAATCCAAACTATTTTTCGAACTGAATGGCGTTTGTTTCTTTCAAATCGTGCTTGAAAGATTCACTGGCCGGTGAAGGAGAGAAAGGGAGCAGAGGGGTTCAAGCCTGATAACATCATCGAAGCAGACATCCCGAGTACATGGAAGGCAATGGAGGCACTCTATGATTCTGGTAAGGTTAAAGCCATTGGTGTCAGTAATTTCTCCAGCAAGAAGCTGCAACATCTTCTGGAAGTTGCTCGTGTTACTCCAGCTGTAAACCAAGTTGAATGCCACCCTATGTGGCAACAGACGAAGCTGCATGAGTTTTGTAAACTAAAGGGCATCCATCTATCAGTAAGTTTAATGTGTGCAATGAATTCTTGCAATTATGAGGGCAATGGTTGATGTTAATACTGCTAACATGTTGCGCAAACGAACTTATTCTTGAAGTTATTTCTTTTCTTCAGGGATATTCACCATTAGGATCTCAGGGTCCTCATGCGAAGAAATTTGGACTTCTTGAAAACCCGATTACAAATTCAGTAGCTGAGAAATTAGGGAAATCTCCTGCACAGGTAACGCTTCGATGGGGCCTTCAGATGGGTCATAGTGTGCTGCCCAAAACGTCGAATGAAGACAGATTGAAAGAGAATTTGGAGGTGTTCGATTGGTCCATACCTGAAGATCTGTTCTCCAAGTTCTCTGAAATTAAGCAGGCAAGTTTGAACACTGTCTGCTCTTCCCTTTTGATTTCCTTCTGTCTATCAGATGTTACCAGAGGGACTTCGTCTTTGTTTTCCTTCATACTTTTGGCGACAATTAGTCGTGCTGAAACTGAATTGGTAATGCAGGAAAAGATCGTCAAGGCGGAGTTCTACGTTCAGGGGGAATGTGGTGTGTACAAAACCATTGAAGATCTCTGGGATGGGGAGATTTGAGCTCCCATGTACCTATCTGAGATTTCTGCTATAGGCGCTCCACTCTGTGCTTGTACAACTTCCAAGTTTGTGTTCTTTTCATTAGTACATCAATGCTTCTCATTTTATGAATTCCTGGTTGTGCAAATAGTTGTAGTTGAGAAATTTATTATATAGATATGAAAGCAATAATTAAATTGTTGTATGGGGGAAGTTAGAGTGTGCTTGCTTGCAAGGTGTGGAATAGAGAACTTCGTATTTAAAGGTATCATGTTTCTTTATTTTGTGTTTTGTAAGGTATGTTTAGGAATGAACTTTGATTTATGAGGGCATCAAGTTTTCATTTGGAGGTGACATGCATACGTCTGATTTTTTAGGGTTTCAAATCTTATTTTTTATTTTATTCTCATCTAGTGTAACCCTATAAATTATTAGTATTTTTACTTTTACTTTCATCTGGAGCAAGGTTAAATGTTAATGTAATATGAAGCTAAGTTTACTAAACTGAATGTTTTAGGAAGCATATGGTGGATGCATGTCAAATTAAGTAAAATTTATCGATTTGAAGATGGGTTAACTTTAACCTAAGCGTAGGGCTACTGTCACAAACATTCCCTAAGTATCAAGATTTATTCTAGGTAGGGGTGAGTAATTTGATTAATTGCTTTTTCGGTTCATAAAAAATATGTGAACCGTAAACTAAACCAAACTTTGGCTGTCTTTCTTCTTTGGTTCAATCAAAGTGTGAACCGTAAATTGAACCGAAAGTGACGATTTAGTTTTGGTAACGGTTCACCGTTTAATATTATAATTATAATTTCAAGAGGTATATAGCTTCATATTATAATTATAATAATCCAAATGCATGGGTCCCGGTTAATATTCAGCTCGATTCCAAAGTCTAATCAGTTCATTTTAACGATGCGAACTATATCAAGCTCGATTCTAGATTGCAGCCCAAATTAAGGGGGCATTGGGGTCACTAGACTGACACCTAGGCCATGCGGCCATGGCAAGGGTCAAGCCAGGGACCTACTGGTGCCAAGCCGTGGAGAAAGCAGATAGAAGTCAGTCATGGTCGCATGGCCTTGGCTGGGGTCTACTCTCATTTCTCTTGGGTCAGCTCTTCAATATGAATGCCGGGGAAGATATCGATTCATCTTGATTAAACTGAAATGGTAAACATAAGAGGTGAGTTATACAGTTTAAGGTACAAAAGGAGTCGCTAGTTGGTTTAAGGAAATCAACGAATTGAATTGAAAAGAATAAATAAACTCTAGTCTACGAACCCGAATGTCGAGCCCAAGGGTAAGGTTACGAATCCAATAATTAGAGAACACTCGGATCCGCCTGTTGTAGAAAACAGACTCTACTAAAATCGAATTCGAAATGAAAGAGAGCGGGGAGGTGTTTAAAAGGTTTCACGACATTATATTCTTATCATGCAAGTGTGATGTTTATTTACACAATGATGTACAAATATAATTTAGAATATGATCACATGATTATATAATGACAAACATAAAGATGATCAAACATTGCTTGATCGCAAGTGCTGATGAAGAAAGTAGAGAACCGAGATGAGTGCATCCAGTGGCTTCGAATTCTGATACCGCAATAACTCCGGACCTAATTGTATGAGAATCTTGAGAGAGAGATGGTAGAGGATTATTGATGATGGTTGGTGGTGGTCATTGTTGATGGGAAGAGTTGATGAATTCGGTGGTGATGGAGTGGGGTATTTATAGGTGAGGAGGGGGTATTTGGATGGAAGGAGCTAGGAGCACGATGCAAAGATCATGCCCCTAATCAACACCATGGCCGCATGTCCTTTAACTCTGCATGAGTCAAAGACGCCATGACACAGATCATGGGATCAGCTAGGGGAGGAAAGGCGCGAAAGTTCGATTCTCCTGCGTAGGCCATGCGGCCATGACGCAGTTTATGGGCTTGGTTTTCTGCGTTGGGCCTAGTCTGCTGTCTAAGTAGGCCCTGTGGCCATGGCAGTGGTTTCTGGGCCTTTTCTGCACTGGGCATGATTCCTTGGTCAGCCAAGGCCATGTGGCCTTGGTAGTCTATCTTGGGCCCGAATTTTGATTTCCTTTTTGTTCTCGAATTTCGTTGATGGATTTTCCCAGTACGAAATTCGGTGTCTAAAGTTAATTAGTAAAAAATGAGTTGGAGGAGGAGAGAGAGAAAAATATGATTAAAATATTTGTATGTTAAATTCACTATCAAACTCGTCTTGCGATAATGACGGGGAGAGTCTCGCAAGACGAGTTTCACTTTTACCATTGAAATGTCCTACACACTCTCATTCAGTTATCATCTCATATCATGTCAGCGGTGAGTTTAAGCAGTGAGTTGAATTTAAACTCACCGTTAAAGATGGTACGTCTTACAGGTATAACATGTCTTTAGATATTCTTCTTTTTGATTGGCAATGAAAAATGAACCTATATAAACAAAATGATAAACATCTTGATGCTAGATGATAAATAATCATCTTACATTTCACCTAAATCACTCATAAAGTTAAACGTAAATATATTTAAATCATTATAAAGGTATATTTCATTACTTTGAGGGTTAATAACTTATAAATAACATAAAAATAATTATTTATTCATATTTTTATAAATATAAAACTATGCATAAAATGTACATTTTTTACTATGAATAATAGAATTAGGCTATTTATTTATATTTTTTGACCTAGTTAATAAGTATTGTACTCTTATAATTAAGAAATATATATAGTTATTAGAGAAAATATTATTAAAAATTACAAAAATATTAAATATGAACAATTCAAAATGGTTATTAACCATCTTGAGTCAAGATGTGTATCATTGTTCCTTATATAAATATAATGTAGCATTAATCTTTACGGGGCGAAACCAGAAATTTTTGTTTGGGGACTAAAATACATTATAATGAAAGCAATATATACATTGGCCATGGATATTGTGCAACGGTGGAGTACACTCTATGTAACATTTCTATTTCGAGTATATAGGTTGGTGAATTTTGATGATGCGCATCTTGCGATAAGATAGTTAATAATCATTTTTCACGACATGTCATATTCATATAAGCTAATTTTTTTATAAAAAAAAGTATTTTCCACATCATTAATGTGATTAAGTAAATAAATAAATACATAAATATCTTCAATCAATTAAACAAAATTGTACTGTCCTTCTCATTAATGTCAAAGAAAAAAATTTAATATTTAAAAAAATCTGAATTTATTAAATTATCAAACAAATAGAAAAAATAAAAATAATATTTTTACAAGCATTTAATAGAATAATAATAAATATAAATATTCTTTAAAAACGTAAACTTTTTTATTAAAAATGTAGCATTTTGTAGAAAATGTTTTATTTCAGAAATGAATCAAGATATAAAATAATTTTCAAAAATATTAACAGAATATGATATTTTAAAAAATCTGAAAATATAACAATTAAAATATAATTGCTATATTTTATTTATATTTTTGCAATTGTCATGTGGCAATTACTTTCTTTTTATAAAAATATATTTAATATATTTATGAAAATATGCTATATTATCTAACACTACTAAAAATTTGTTTATTTATGACCACTTTGTACGATGAGAGTCAAATTTTCGTCGCAAATATTGCGTTATTTACGACGAGAACTTTCCTCCGTCGTTAATGACAGATATTAAGGACAGGGTACAATTCCCGTCCCTAATGCATTAATGCCCCGTCGCTGTAAACCTTATATACGACGGGAATTTTTCATCCGTCGTTAATGGCAGATATTAAGCTTTTACTAACTTTTGAAAAGAAGCATCCATTTACAACGGGGAGGTGATTCCGTCGTAAATAGCATCCACTTGCCTAATTAAAATTATTAAAGTTTATCTGCTGGCCTTGGGTACTGTACATGTTGCACATGCATGCGCTAGCTCGCGGACCGATGAGATATAGCTAGAATTGATTGCTTTAATTAAAAAATGCATTCATTTACGACGGGGTTGGGCCTCCGTCGTAAATAGCATCCACTTGTGGGGATTAATATTAATAAAAGTTTACCTGCTGGCCTTGGATTCTGTTGCACATGCATGCGCTGTCGCGAACCGATGAAATATTGAATGCTTTAATTAATTAAAAAACGCATTCATTTACGACGGGGTTGGGCATCCGTCATAAATATCATCCACTTGCCCAAAATATAATTTACTTTCTTCGATTCTACAGTGCAATGTCGGAGATGATATCGGGACACACACACACGCACAACATAAAAGCTGCGCTGCTGCATGCGAATCCACTCCCTTGCTCGTCCCATCCCATCTCATTCTACATTCCTCTAGATCTACTGCGTTGCGCTCCTACTACGTACCTAGCTAGATGGCCGGTGAGAAGATGAGGTTAAATGCAGTGGTTGTTGGGAGGAAGAAGACCACCATTACTGCTTGTTGTACGTGCTCTTAAATCTCCTTATCCCGCTCGATTTCGTAGATCTGAAAGGAGAATCAAATTGAGGACGAAGAAGGTGAAAGTCGCGAGCTGCAGAATCATCCTAACAAGGTAATGCATGTACCGATCTTCAATCATGTTTATATTTGTTAAAATTGTTCTGCTCGATCGATCTTCAATCGTTTGTGAAGTGAAAAAAATTAAGGTTGTGCAATCGTTTTGCATGTGCAGATCCAAGTCTCAGCTTCTTTACACTTCACTGAGGTTTGTCTCTGGCCGGCCTCTTGTTTTTTTTCCAATGCGTAAAATTGCTATGTTCGTTAAAATTGATGTTGTTTGGTTTGATATGAAATTGAAATTGTCGTATACCACTTATTTTGATTGATAATTGTCTATTACTACAGGAATGAAACACTAGGATATGAGACTTTAATTGTGCACAAAAAATACTTTAGATTAGTTATCTCTCGATCTTTATGCTTTGCAGCATTGAAAATTATTAATTTTAAGTTTGTTTTCTTTCAAACATAGAGAAATGAGATACAAAGATTGCATTTTTGTATATATCGTATCAAATGATTGTATGCTCACCTTTTGAACACACTTGTTAATATTGTCGGTATCCAATTAACTGTAAATGTAACAAGATACTTCGGAGTTCTAGTAAAGTCCTTCAAAAATTCTGTCATTAATTTTTGCTCTACTGATCGAAGTAGTATATATGAATTGAAAGTTGTTTGTTTAAAAATAAAAAAATTGAATCTTGTTGATTTGTTGGCCGATTTTCGAAGATTTCAAGAGTGAGGATATGAATTGTGACATGTTGTCTATAATGTGCACTGATTTTGAAGCTTTCAACAATATTTTTTTCATGCTTAAGTATGATGATATTTGGGATTGTATTGGTGAAAGTATTTAGACATGGGTGTAAGTTTTAATTTGTGTTTGGGTTCGTGAATGTTTGTTATCTGGTGGTAATCCGACAAGTTGTGTTGGTTGTTGTTTTGAATGGTCGTGCATGTTGCCATAAAATGTTGTAAACTTATTCTCATGAACTGGCCAGTGCGCACTGTTATTCTTCATTTTTACTGTGACAAATTTAGGGTTCGCGAGTGTTTGTGTTAAACATGTAACACTCTCACATAATTGCTGAACGTCATACTATCACGTCTGAAAAATTAGAGTTAAAGATTGGAAATACTTCATGATGTAAGCTATTTTAATTCATTCGTCAACATTTTCACTTCTCTTTGTTCACTTAAATTCATTTGGTCATACAAAACATCACAATATTTGTGCGTGGGGATCTTCCATATTACATATTTTTCTAGTCTACTATTGTTTACTCATATATTTATTTATTTTGTTTGTCGCAGAATTACTGTGAGCTATATCCAATTATTGATGCGTTAAATTAAGATAGTTATTAACTATCTTGCTGCAAGACGCATGAATTATATCTTCCTGTCTTGAGGATGTGTTACATGCTAGATATGCGGTGGCGGGCATGAAATTGCCAATACATAATTATGTAATGAATATAAGTCTATAACAACAACTCAACAATGTGCCTTTTTCTGGGTGCTGACTTATAATTTTGAACATAATTATATTCAAGTTAGAATCTTTCGAGTAATGAATACCAGTAGTTAGAAAATTTATCCATTATACGCTGCTATATGATTACACTACTAATATTACTAACCATTTTTTTCCAACCAATTTAAAATGGTTGGAAAAACCAATCATTTTAGCAACCATTTGATATTCAAACTATTTTTTAAAAATTTTAGTGTGAAAAATGGTTGGAAATTCCAACTAATTAATTTTGCTAAAATGGTTGGAAAATTTTCCTACCATCATTTTTCCTACTATTTGAAGATGGTTGGAAAAATGGTTAGTAATCCAACCATTTTTCCAACCAATTTCAAATAGTAGGAAAAATGATGGTAGGAAAATTTTCCCACCAATTTTAGCAAAATTGGTTGGAATTTTCAACCATTTTTCCCACTAAATTTTTTGAAAAATAGTTGGAATATCAAATGGTTGCTAAAAGGGTTGGTTTTTGCAACCATTCTAAATTGGTTGGTAATACACATATTTTAGTAGTGTTAGGATGCTATGCGGCTAACCCCGAAACCCCAAGAAAAATGAGAAGCAAAATGGAACTGAAATTGGATCCTTTTAATTTGTCTCCAAACATTCATTTACAATTATACATTCACTCTCTGCCTCTAACCTAATTAATTAAAAAACCCTCAAATAAAACAATTCTATTGGAGAAATACACCATTGACTCATCAAAGAAAGAACAAATACGATTCAGATATTCGTTGATCTTGAGACAGCAATGGGGACAACTTGTGCAAGGGGTGTAGAAAGCGGCGTTGGCAAAGGAGACGTCCGACAAACAGGGCAAGTCGGGTGCATCCTAAGCCACGGATCCACGCACTTGACATGGAAGACATGCCCGCACTCCGGCAACGCTCGAACCATGTCGTCCCCCTTGTAGTCCGCCAGGCATACCGAGCAGCATGTCTCGGTCGTGTCCATTTTCTCCTTTTTTGTAATGCTTGAATACCTGAACTTGGGGTACGTCTTCAAAGTGGCCTCGTCGATGCCTTCCACGTCCAAGACGCAGTCGTCTTGGACGGCGTTGGATGATGTTCGTCGTTCATTGGAGGAGTCGGTGGTGTCGCGGGCGCAGAAGTAGGCGGCCAGGGTGATGGTGGTGAGGAGGACTAAGACGCCGATGGAGAGGCCTACGCCGTAGCTTAAGCTACCCATTTCTGAAGAGGAGCTGCCATCTTGGGATGATGATGATGATCCTGTGTAGCTCGTGTCTGAATGACTGCTTATTCTCATGCTGCTATCCATTGGGTACTGTTTTTGGTATGTTATGTACCAAAGTTGCCTAGTTTTACTCAACAGAAAGGAGGGGGGTTTTGTGATTTGATTTTTGTGGGTGATGGAGGGGTGTAGCCATGGGGGGTTGGAAGTGGAGGGGTTGTTGGCAACTGTTATTTAGGAGAGCTGGATGTCCTTTATTTTATTTCGGACCTAAAGTCAACCCTATAGATAAGGAATGATTTATACATGGGGGGATTCATCATTTCATAATCAATTTTTTCTTTTCTATTTTGATAGTATAATCGGGTTTTGTTATTATTGAACGAAAGTAATTGGGAATTAGGGAGAAGAAAAAGAGACAAAGATAATTGTATTGACTTGTGTTTAATTTCTATTGAGACCCTGTTCTGTTCTTTTATGTGTTTTATGCGGTAGATTGCAGTGTGGTACCACATCACACCGTATTCTTTAATTTTTACCATATTTCATCATACTATACTATTTCTATTTTTATAATAAATCTTAAATTTTGTTATATAAATGACAAATACTTTTTAAATTTATTTTTTCCATTTCTACTTTTATAATTGATTATTTTTCACTTAATTTGTTTACTTAAAAAAAAATCAATTTACTTTTTCCAATTTCAAATTGAAAAATATCTACCCACCTACCACAACTTCCACTACACTTCACCACACTTTTTCAATTTTCACCACGCCGTACCATCACCGCACTCCACCCACCACATAAAAGAACATGGCCTGAATGTGAATATAATTATCTGAAAAATATTCGTAATAATTAACCAAGTCATAAGGTCAAATAATTAATATTTGTTTGATATATATTAATATAATTTAAAAGTCCTTTCAAGAAAACTATAATTTAAAATTTACATTAGTAATTAATGCTTTGTGTGATCAATGTCTTTTTCTGATGTAATGGCTTAATTTTTTTATTGACATAGATTGCTTAATTATCTCAGCAGCATTATTACAAGGATGATTTAACTAGATTATAAATGATTGGTAACCACTAATTCATTTACTAGGTCTCCATTACTCTCTGTCATAGCTACGTGGGTTCACGTTCCTTTGTAGCATAAAAGGTTGGGTAATACCCAAGGAAGCTTTATTCCCTATGCAATGCATTTGTTAAGACATAAGGTATTACTATGATCATGGGTTTAACGTTGCATCTCACCGCAGTTGTAAGTCAACATTTACACATGACTAACCTACGTCCTCGAAATTTCACGTGCGGGTATAGTTTCTTTTTTTTTTGTTAAAAAAAATGGTTAGTAGGTGGCCTGATTTAAAAACTGTATCTTTTATTACAACAGGGAAGGAACCAATGAGGAAAAGGGAAATTATAATAATAATGACATAACAACATTGTTGGGTTTTGCGGCTTTGAATGAAATATGCTTTGTTAAAGTGTAGGTTGGAGTAAATGCATGAAGAGTAATTTTTATTGGGAGATTCTAATATAGTTAAATTTATTTTTAACTATGATAGTTGAAATGTATAATTACCTTTAATTTTGTTATTAAAAGCTAACATTAATATATATATTCACCATAGGACTTGTTACAATAAGTAAATCTATATGTTAAGTTATAGTTTTTTACAAAATTAAATATTTTAAAGGAAATTCCACCATAGTTGACTTTTTTTCAACTATCGTAGTTGAAAAGTGAAAAGACCATAAATTTTACCATAAAAATTTAAAATCAATGTAGATTGATCAAAGTAACTTGATACAATAACTAATCATGTTTAGGAGGATATAAATCTTTTTAAAAAATATAATTTATTTTTAATAAATGAATGGTATAAAGTTTTCAACTACCATAGTTGAAAATAAATTCAACTATGATAGAATTTTCAATTTTTATTATTGATGGTGGGAGAGATAACTTGCAATACTTGATTGTTCATTTCATCTGTATAATACTCCGTCATTGACTGATCATTGATATTTACCACTTGTTGAATGGGAGAGTGATGATAGAAAATATCTATCTTAACATTCATGTTATTTTGTCATTTTGTATTTTCTTGATTTTTCTTACATAATAACTGAAAATATCTAGAGTTAATATCCAATGCAAATTATATCTTTACATGATATCTCATATTTCTAGTTGATTTTCTAATCATTCTTTTCATAATTTTGTTAGAATACTCTTTGTTTTTTCAGTAGTCCTCAATCTTAAAAAAAAGTCCGCGTTATAGTGCGACACGACCGTTTTAATATTAGTTTAGCGCTAATCGGGAGATAAATTCAAACATGAATAAGAGAGGTGTATTACAGCTTTAATATTAGTTTTAACCTTAGTCATGAAGTTTGGCGCTAATCGGGAGATAAATTCAAACATGGGAAGAAAAAGAAAAACAGTTCACAGACTTTTTTTTTTCAACTTACAAACTTTAAGGTCATTTTTTATATTCAACCCATAAACATTAGGGTCCAACAAATAAATAATAAAATCAAGGATTCAAAAAATAAATTACTATATACTCTGGGGTCCAAAATGCAAACAACCCAACATCAGGTCCCAAGTTTAATTTCCTAATCACCCCTTTATATTGTACTTTGTACCCTCGTTTGTGCCTCTCACACCAAAAACAAATAACTATCAATGTATAAAAAAACGAACATGAGCCCGGGTCCATCGTGCTTTATGCACCCGGCTCATTTTGTCCACCAAGCCCAATAAAGAGGTGCTACCTGCTTAGACCAATTAGATGCAAGAGGCCCAACATGAAAATGAAGCCCAGGGTGAAACGTGTCCATATACATGCGACTTCCAACAATATTTTTGCTTTTGCTTTTAATTTTATTTTATGTTCCATTTTGTATTCTATTCTATTTTATTTTTCCTTTTTTTGTACTCTATTTTATTTTAGGTTTATGAACATGTACATATTGACTTATGAGCATTCAAATTTTCCTTTATATTTTTAATTTCTTTTTTTTGTGCAATTTTTAATTTTTCTAAAATAAATATAATAAGGATTTTTTTAATATAATACTTCAATATATTTTGTAATGAGCATTATTGTTATAGGTTATGAGCATTATAGTTCTACTTGATGAGCATTATGGTTTTAAGTAATGAGCATTGTAGTTATAGGTAATGAGCATTGTAGTAATAGGTAATGATCATTATGGTTTTATGTAATGAGAATTGTAGTTATAGGTAATGAGCATTGTAGTTCAACTTGATGAACATTATGGTTTCATGTAATGAGCATTGTCGTTAGAGGTTATGAGCATTGTTGTTATAGGTTATGAGCATTATAGTTCTGCTTGATGAACATTATGGTTTTAAGTAATGAGCATTGTAGTTATAGGTAATGAGCATTGTACTAATAGGTAATGAGCATTATGGTTTTATGTAAAGAGCATTGTAGTTATAGGTAATGAGTATTGTAGTTCAACTTGATGAGCATTATGGTTTCATGTAATGAGCATTGTCGTTATAGGTTATGAGCATTGTTGTTACAGGTTATGAGCATTATAGTTCTGCTTGATGAGCATTATGGTTTTAAGTAATGAACATTGTAGTTATAGGTAATGAGCATTGTAGTAATAGGTAATGAGCATTATGGTTTTCTGTAATGAGCATTGTAGTTATAGGTAATGAGCATTGTAGTTCAACTTGATGAGCATTATGGTTTCATGTAATGAGCATTTTCGTTATAGGTTATGAGCATTGTTGTTATAGGTTATGAGCATTATAGTTCTGCTTGATGAGCATTATGGTTTTAAGTAATGAGCATTGTAGTTATAGGTAATGAGCATTGTAGTAATAGGTAATGAGCATTATGGTTTTCTGTAATGAGCATTGTAGTAATAGGTAATGAGCATTATGGTTTTCTGTAATGAGCATTGTAGTTATAGGTAATGAGCATTGTAGTTCAACTTGATGAGCATTATGGTTTCATGTAATGAGCATTTTCGTTATAGATTATGAGCATTGTTGTTATAGGTTATGAGCATTATAGTTCTGCTTGATGAGCATTATCGTTTTAAGTAATGAGCATTGTAGTTATAGATAATGAGCATTGTAGTTATAGGTAATGAGCATTGTAGTTCGACTTGATGAGCATTATGGTTTCATGTAATGAACATTGTCGTTATAGGTTATGAACATTGTAGTTCTGCTTGATGAGCATTGTAGTTATAGGTAATGAGCATTGTAGTAATAGGTAATGAGCATTGTAGTTCAGCTTGATGAGTATTATGGTTTTATGTAATGAACATAATAGTTATAAGTTATGAGCATAGTAGTTGTATAGTATGAACATTGGTGTAGAGGCTTATGAGCATAATAGTTATAAGTTATGAGCATAGTAGTTGTACATTATGAGCATTGGTGTAGAGGTTTATGAGCATTGTAGTTGTACATTATGAGCATTGGTGTAGAAGCCTATGAGCATTGGCCTTGTAAGTTATGAGCATAATAGTTATAATTTATGAGCATAATAATTAGTAGTTAAGGCTTATGAGTATTGGCCTTGTAGATTATAAATATTGTAGTTAAAATAAAAGGCATAAAAATATAATATTACACAAAAAAGAAATAAATAAAAAAATACTTGGCTTTGTAAATTATAAATATTGTAGTAAAAAGATAAAAAGTATAAAAATATAATATTACACAAAAAAGAAATAAATAAAAAAATAAGAAAAAAAATAATGGTGGGCACTGGGTAGAATTGTTGTTTAAGTGGGCACGTGTTTCATTTTTTAAGTGGGTCTAAGATTATTAATATAATTTGCATTGGGATTGTATTTTAAGTGGGCCTGGACATCAAAAGTTTTGTTGAATTTCGGGCATGGAAGCAGTGGCGCACGACGCTCTGCTCCGGGCTCAAAGATCGACGCGTCCATCAATGTAGGACTTTTACCTACTTGTGCTCCAATATATTATGAAAGATCACTCAAAGAATTAGGAAGAATATCATGCTAATTAATTGAAAGCAACACTGACAATGGGACGTTACGTAATAAGATGTCATTGTATATAATTATACTTTAACTATAGAAACACACGAGTCTAATTTGCATGAGCATCTGATTTGTGTTATCACACGTCTGCAATAAGCATGATCATGTAAATGATATGCTTGTTAATTTGTTTGATGTGGTACACGACATAATAGCCACCCAACATGAAGGAAGGACGACTTCAAGTAATTCAATATTGAAGAAGCTAGGAGTAAAATGTATTTCTCAACATAAAGGTTAACAAAAATAAATTAAGCAAAATGATAAATATCTTGACGCCATCTTATATTTTACCTAAGTTAAATGTAAGTATAATTATTATAACAGTATGTTTCATTACTTTGAGGATTACTACAACTTATAAACAATTTAAAAATAATTATTTATTTATATTCTTTCATAAATATAAAAGTATGCATAAAATGTGTATTTTCTACTATGATTGATAAAATTAGACTATTATTATATTTTTTTAACCTAGCTAATAAGTGTTATACTCTAGTAATTAATAAATATATATAATTATTAAAGAAAATATTATTAAAAGTTATAAAAATATGAAATATGGATAAGTTAAGATGGTAATTAAGGGTATTTTTCATTTTGGACCCCGAAGTATATGGTAATTTAGTTTCTGAACCCTTGGTTTTCAACATTAATTTTTTAGACCTTAAAGTTTGTAGGTTGAAAAAGGACCCTAAAGTTTGTGGGCTGAAAAAAAAAACTTGTTTCCCGTTTTTCTTTTTCTTTCCATGTTTGAATTTCTCTCCCGATTGACGTCAAATTTCAAGACTAAGGTTAAAACTGATATTAAAACTATAATAAACCCCTCTTATTCATGTCGGAGTTACTTAAACCCCGGCCTGTACTCCGGGGTCTAAGTAGCCCCGACATGAATAAGAGGGGTGTATTGTAACTTCAATATCAGTTTTAAACATAGTCCTGAAGTTTGACGTCAATCGGGAGAGAAATTGAAACATGGGAGGAAAACAAAGAATCAGATGGGGACATTTTTTTCAGTCCACAAACTTTAAAATCCTTTTTCATTCAGCCTATAAATTTTAGGGTCTAAAAAATTAATGTTGAAAACCAAAGGTTTATAAAATAAATTATCATATACTTCGGGATCTAAAATACAAAAAACCCTGATTATTAAGCATTTTGAATCAAGATTTGTAGGAAATTGTTCTTGCATCCGTGATGCCTATTATTGGTATCATTTTTTACATTACATAGCTTAGCTTGCGTCTGGTCGGTAGACCAGACAAATGCTAAAGTCAGCCTTCAGTTTTCTGCTAAGAAACTTATAATTAACTAAATTATTCAACTGCTTCTCTTTTTTCTGACTTCATCAACCGGACAAAAAAACAATTCAAATTGCTTCTATATTAAACTTCAATTTTTGGCTTCATAGTGCCTAGTTGTACAAAACTATGCTACAATTCACGACCTAATCAAGGAGATTAGTGCTCTCTTCTATCATTTAAAATTGCTGGAAAAAATTTTAGTGGCAAGTCAACTTGCTATGCTATGAACCTCTGGGTGGTCTCATATTGATTAATAATTATGTAGGAATTATTTGAAGGAATGAGTTGACATGCATGAATCATGGTAGTCATTGCATTTCCAGCTAATTAATTTAAGTGAGCTAAATGGTCCAACACCTTAAATAACAAAATGACATAAACTTCAAAATTTAATGTGAATAAACTCTTTTTTTTTCCTTTTGGAAAATTTTATTTGGTAGGCTTCAACTTTTGCATATTCCAAATTGTTAATCACTTTTGAAATCATTCCAAATGATAGGCTTATTTTGAAAATTATTCCCATCTGCTTCTTCTTCTTCTCCATCTGCTTCTTCTTTCTCTTTCTCTTTCTTCTTCTTCTTCTTCTTCATTTCACCAAACTCAAACCCATCCAAACCACCATTAAGTCTAATGTCAACGGGCAACTACAAATATTGAGCAGCAAACAAAGAAATAAAAAAAAATTAAACTCATCTTATCCAACTGTGCAGCCACGTCATACAGAATAGATCCCTACGTTTACCATAAATAAGGACTCCCCTGTCCTCAACTGACCTAAGGATCAAAATATTTGTTGGGCCGTCCTTCAAGGTCAATAACCCTTTGAGATATCCATATTACATTTACAACCCCCAATTCCAGGCCACAACTCATGCCAATGAAGAACCCACAATACGTCCCAGCCCAACACTTCTTTCTTCAACCCAACTTTTGAGGACCAAAATCCCCACACAATTCGCCACGTGTGAATGGGGACACGAATACAGTACCACCACTCGTGCAGAACCTGTGAGAACAATCCAGATATCACTTTCAAGCCACGTTTCCCCTACGCGCAGTCATAGCGCGTGTCACTCAACAGTACACATTTCAAAGTACGCAATCTCACGAAACATCACTCAAAACCAAAATCATCATTCAATATTTTTTTCCTCTTTCAATTCATGCCTTCTTCCTCATCTCTGACTCGGAGTCTGACTCAACGATTTCAACTCACCGTCATTTTCTCTCTCCTTCTGCTGAAACTCCTGTCTCTGCTCTCCGGCCTCCTGAAATCCCTAATCTCTCCAATGGACGACCTCTTCGACAACGCCGACGACGATTTCTTCTCCTTCGACTCTTCCGTCGCCGGCGCCGGCGACGACGACGACGTTTTCCTCCCTCAGGCTCGCCGGCGCCGCCTCCACTCGCCGGCGCCGTCGTCATCCTCATCTCTATCCCTCCGTCACGACCGCCTCTTCCTCGTCCCCTTCCGGTAACTCTCTCCCTCTCTCTGTATTTGTGCCTGCACTCAAACGGCGTCGTCTGATGAGTTGGGAGTGAAATGGTAGGTGGTGGAAGGTGGCAATGCTGGAATGCTGGAGTGGTGGTGAGGATGGTAAAGGAGTGCTCTATACGGCGTCGTCTGATGGGGAAGAATGTGAATTGGAATCGGATATTGTCCTGCGTTTGGAAAGAGAGGAGAATGGTGGTGGTGATAGTGATGAGAAGCGTGAGGGGTTCTCTGGACGGGAATATGCGTTGATTTCCGAAAGCATGTGGTTTAAAGCCCTCAAATGGTAATTTTCTTTACATGTTGTTCTATTTGAAAATTGAAGTTCATGCTCATTGTCTTACTCCATTGCATCAACTGTTGGGAATATCTGCTTAATTTGCCCAACAATCAGGATCATCTCTTTCTAGGCCCTGTACGCAGCGTACTTGCTTTCATCCTCCAACCAAAGATTTCCAAAATGCAATGCGCACCTTCTTTTTCTTATGCTTCTGCTTGGATTTGCGAGCTATAATTAGTGGCCATATTGTCAGGTTTTGCTATCTATATCAGCTTCACTAGAATGTCTGAGGACTCTACCGAGAAATCTTAGGTGACCATGGCTCTATCTAGCTGCTTGTTGATGTTAACACACAACCATGTCTCCTGTTTTCGCAAGTTAAGGCAACTCCACGAAACGGGCATCTAGTAGCCCACAGGCATTGGTCGCTGGTTGAAAATTCCTGAGCATGCAGGTTTATGGAGTATCTATACATCTTTGTAAACTGATAATGAAGCCATTTCTATTTTGGGTGTTGGGGGGGGGGGGGGGGAAGAGGGCGCAAGGAAGCATAGTTTACTGAACATAGAAGCTGGTCTCTTTGGGTCAAACAAACAAAATCAAAATAGTTTAAATTTCATGTTAATTGGTTAACTCCTGTATTATTGGGCAAACAGCATTGTGAGTACACATGGCTGCGGTTCTGTAACAGAGCTTCAGTATTGGGATCACATGAAACATCTGCTTGCAAGTATTGTAGTTTTGGGTGTGATGGAACATTTCGTAATGGAGTAGTGCCATATGAGTTTGGTTGATTGCTGGATAAGAACTGAATCAATTCTCGCTTTATTATTTGGGTCATTGACTGCTAATATTCATTGTTAAATGCATTTAAGTTCTGATTGGAAACCTTTGGGCCGACTGCACCACAGATCATATGGTAGTTTCAGTTCTACAGGCCTGGATTAATGTATATGATGTTAGTTTCAGCTTCTGTCCAAGTAACATGACCACTTCAATGGGTGGTGCTTATATCATGGACTCGGGTCTATGATGCTTGGTGGACACCATGTCACTGTTTACATGGCTGCTGCTGACGTGATTTGTTGTTCACTTTTTTTTTTGAATGCTCATTCCATTAAAATAAAATGGTCATAAAAAACAAATGCTCACTCCCACTCAACTAAATTCTCATTACCACACCACTACTCAAATAGAATGCTCATTTAATACTCTACAAATTGCTCATTACTCGATGGACTAAATTTTTGTTACCACATTAGCGAATGCTCGTTGCTTATCTAAGTGATGCTCATTAGTCATTACCACATTGTTGGCTCACATCTGATTCTCATTAGTGATTAGGCAAGGCATGCAGCCTTTTGGTCACTATGTGACCTTTGTATCAGGCCTTTGGTGGACGGTGATGGTAGAGGTGGCGGTAGTGGTGGCTGCGCTCATAGTTATTAGGAACATTGCATCACCTAGCGTATTGCATTTTGGAATGTGCGATGCAAAACATGGTTCATGTGTACCAAAACGTTCAACCTAGCGTTCCAAAGCATTTGGGTTTGAATTGTCGGCCATATTGCTGATCTACAGCAAAAACAATGAAAAGTCGAGTAAGTAAAGGTTTCACCAGCCATGGATGCTTCTATTGTTAGGAGAAAGGTGCGGTAACTGACTTCAGCTAGCATGTAGCCATGGATGCTAGCTTCGAGTTTGAAGAACACAACTGCAACCAAGAGTATGGCTAACTGAGGGAAGTCTTGCATCTTCAGCACCACCTCTGTTGTCATTGCCATCATTTCCTTCTTCTTTTCTTCATTTTTTTCTTTTCTTTTTCTTCTTCCCCCATCTCCCTTTTGGCCCTCTATCTCTGTCTGAAAGACAAAAACAGCATGGAGGCCCAGAGGTAGGGTTCTTGTCTTCTTTTTACTATTCTTAGTCTATGAAAGATATTTTTGTATTTTAAAACATAGTGTGGGATGGGCTGCATTTACTTGGGCCCAGTTGAATACCCATTTAAAGCTTAGCTATGTACATTAAGTTAAATAAAAGAAATTATTTCATCAAAAAACATTTCACCTCCTATTAAAATCAAATAATAAATATTTAGTACTATGATAGAAGGTGTTCCATAAATTATTATATCCTTAATTTAATTTATGATGATGGGGAGAATAGTATGGTGAATATGAAATTTTGTATTTTTAAGCAGTGATCCAAAAAAACTAATTTCTTTCCGAAAAATGTTCCAATTTACATAGCGTTCTTGTTCCTAGGAAGTTGGCAACCCTGTCGGCGTTCCCGTTCCGCAATCTGAGCGTTCCTTAATCCTGGGAACTATGGTTGTGCTACGTGATGGTGATGGGTTATGGTTAGATACTATGGTGTTGTTGATGGTAGAGAGAGGGAATCGGGAAGCAAGCAGAAGAGATCGAGTGCCCCGGGAGGGGGGGGGGTTTACAATGCTTTGTGGCCTCGAGACTCTCATATAATATTTACGCTTCAATGGGTTCATTTATGGGGTCTACCTTATGAGTGGTGCGTTTTAGAGAGAGTGGGGTTTAGTTTAAGGCTTCTGCCTGTATTGAACTGTCAGCTTGTGGGTCCTTGAGCAGTTGAGCCTTCAGTCATCTGTTGTTGATTGACAAGTAGTTCCGTGATCGAAGTTGAGTGAAGCCTTAAAAGTGCAACAAGGCTTTTAAGGGAATGGACAAGGGTTTGGTGAAGTTCACTCTGTTCTGACCCTTTTGAGCACGTCTTAAATTTTTATATTGGTCCAGGATTCTACTTTGTCTAACGAAAGGTCTAAATTCTAGGGGTTAGGGTGTCCAAAATTATTATCAAACTGTTGGTTTGATATTCCTCTCTGCATTGCTCCAGTGTTTTCAGAATCCAATCGCTCTTTTTTTTTCTTTTTTTTTTTTTTTTTTTTTTTTTGGTCTGAAGGAGAACCTTGTATCACCTTTCTTTTTCTGTATAAAGGCGAAACCTTAAATTTAATCTGCATTATTCGTGATTTCTGTCTGTCCCCGTTCTTTGCCTCTAGCCATCCAACTGTAGGTTCTCCATAGTCTAGAATATTTTTTGGTGCTCAGAAGATACAGTTTTCTTCGGTGAATTTGAGTGAAGGGCATTGTTGTTGGAATTTAGTTTGCAGGATTAGCATTATAAAATTCTCTCGTGAGCTTTTTCCTGGAGGGGCATGCAGATTGACATATATTAGTTGGTGACTGGTGTTGTGGCAGTTTGTGTTCTATTACCATCATATATATGTACAATAATGGCTGGTGTAGAACTGCGTAACTCCCTTACTGTTCTGATGATTCCTTCTTTGTATGTCTCGTACCTCGGATGCTTTCTTTGTCTTGAGATAGATCTGGTGCACACTGCACAACCAACCCAACTTCTTCCATAATAGCCACCTGCAGAAGTAACATCGTTGCATATCACTCATTTGGCATGTGATGCTATGTGTTACCTTGTGACTTATTTTGATTTCTGGTTTCCATTCTATTGCCTTCCTCCTCTGGTTAGAGTCACCACCATTTGATGTCTCTATTTGCCTTTCTTTTCCTATCATTCTTTGAGATTCTTCTAGAAATATCCTTCGTCCTATTGGGACCTTTGCTAGTGTTTTGTCATGAAATGTTTCTCTCCGAGTGTCATGAGCATGAAGGCATCCTGGTTGTTCCCTACAGGCATAGTGATTATTGCTCAACAATTAAGGATATCGGATGTTCTTTGGCTGCAGAAGACAATGAGGAGGATGTTTTCCCTATTCAGATTAGACTTTCCATGATATGGCAGTCCAAGTCATTGGTGGCAAAGATACGTTACATGGTGAGCCCCTTCTACAATGCCTCCCCCTCCCCCTTTCCCCCTCACCCCCTTCCCAGAAAAGGCAAACGAAAGTTACTGCAGGCATTGACTCTTTAATCTGTGTAGTTTCAGTGTTTGTCTTACTAGTGTTCTTATGCTGATGTCACATCAAGAAAGAGATCTGAAAGAGAAGGGGGGTGGGGGGTGGGAGGGGTCTTCAGTGCAGTATGGATTCAGCTCTTTCCCATCAAAATGTGAAAAATGGCAAAGAAAGAAACTGGAAGAAAAAGTAAATTCTGAAATACATCTCCAGCATTGTGAATGGGAAGGAAATTTCCTGTTCATTTTCTTTATAGAATTATCTGTCTGATGTTTTTGTTGTTCATTTATCCAGGCTGGATGTAAGATGCTTTATATATTTTCATGTATTTTCATGTATTTTGAGGTGGCTGTGTGAAAATTCTGATTTCATTTTTGTTGGGGTTATATTGAGATCAAGTATTCGTAATTCTTTGAGGTTAAAGTCCAATCTTGCCAGAGAGTTATGAGCTTCTGCAACCAAAAAAAGTATTTCATTTATCCAGGCTGGATGTAAGATGCTTTATATATATTCAGGTATTTTCATGTATTTTGAGGTGGCTGTTTGAAAATTCAGATTTCATTTTTGTTGGGATTATATTGAGATCAAGTATTTGTAATTGTTTGAGGTTAAAGTACAATCTTGCCGGAGAGTTATGAGCTTCTGCAACCAAAAAAATAATCCTGCTCACTTTCTGGGTAGTTTTGACAGAGAGAGTTGTCTTTTGTGGGTGTGAAGAGACTGTTACAAACCTGAAAGAAGATAAACGCATGGCAAAGTAGTATGTCATTGAATTGAAGCTTATATTGATAGCAAATAGAAGCTGGAAGAAATTGAGTGGGAGGTTGTGCTGTCTGGGTTGGGATACTCCCTGATTAAAGCAGAACAAATGGCAATGGCATCGGCATCAATCATGGCTTGGTATATTTTGGCAAATAATAACTTTAATGACTAGCCTAAAGTTTCATCATCAGGCTTCTCCTAGTTGGAAAGGGTTGTTTAAAAGGTGTACATGATGCTTCAGTTTGGATTCTTGTGCAGTTGAGCTTAAAATGTGTCAATATTGTAAATATGCATTACCTCAAGAACCTGTGCTGGAGTTTGGACCTGTCCGAGGAGTACTGGTTTCACTTCTATGCTACTTCATTTTAGATGACAATTTCTGATTTTCATCTTCCCTATGGTTTTCTGTAAAGAATTTTTGCCATGAAAGCTGCTCCTATGGGATTGTCGCTAGGTCTGTCTGTCAGTTTGGACTGTATGGGATTGAAGGGGAAAATTCAAATAGAGTATTCTGAGTACTTGTCCTGGTAAAGTTTGTTTAGTCTGAACTTGCCTGAATACTTCAATGTGGATAAAGTCTCTCTCTCTCTCTTTCTCTCTCTATCTCACATAGGAACGGTGAGAGAATTCACTATGAAAATAGAATAAATCTAAAACATTGACATAAACTTTTGTATCCAAAATGTTAAAGTCAAACATACGTGAATGTGAGAACTGTTTTCCCCCCTGGTATGGGTCTACTTTTATGTTCTGACCTGGCATGAAGACCCAAGTAGAAATTTTGTGGGATTTTGGACTAGACATTATGTTGCTGTTTTCTGCTTTCATTTTGGTCCGAATTCCAGCCTTGTTAGTGGACAGCCACAACTGTAGATCACCTCATGGTATTCCAGCATGATTATGTGATGGGACTTGAAACTAGCCATACTTGTAGACCTGGGCTGCAGTTACCTGGAATGCAATACGTTCTGGTACATGGGAGGCATTCTGGTAATAGAGAATCTGATTCGCAAGGAACTAATTTTTCTTTTTATTTTTGTTGTGAGCTAAATATTTTTGAGAAATTAGGGTTTAAGTAATTTCTTTTTGTGCGAGATCCTAATATTTCATTAACTATGAGGCAATGTATCCAAAATAGGTTTTAAGTTGCTGGACTACTAATTACATAGTATATACTATATAGTCAAACCGCTGCCCCCATGGTTCTTCTCTGTTTTTCCTTCTGTGGATGAAGGCAAACAATGAAACCCAGGAAAAAGGGGAATCCAATCTCTTTAAACAAGGGATAGCTAAATTTATAGATAATGTGAAAGCTGATGTCCTGATTTGGTGCACTTCAAATGAGGTTTCATGAGTAGTTCCCCTTTCTGGTTTTTCTTTGGTCTTGGACTTAAGTGTGGCTGGGTTTGCAGATTCACTTATCCTTGGGGATCTGTTATACTGAAGAATCGTGTTTAGGTACACATGAATGTGAATGCGTTTTGGTGGGGGAAACAGAGAATCCAGTTTCTATGACCTGGTTGCCTGTTCCTAGTTACCCTTCTGTGGGCCTCTTTTTCTTAGTTTCTAAGGAAAAGCTGTATGTCTGATCAACAACCTAGCAAGTCAAATTGTGTAAGTTTTATGTGAATGTATTATTCATTTAGCATCTAACCATTTAAGCAGAGGTAAAAGATGTGATAATACTACTACCTACATCCCAATGTGTGTAATATAATATTTTGTGGGGGATAATTTTGAGGATAAGGTGTCAATGTATCTTCTTTATTTAACTGAAGAGTATATTGCTTTTCCAGGATAACCCTTCCCAGATTATGGAGAGAGCTTGTCAGATATTTGTCGTGCAGTCTGGACTGGTAGGCTACTGGTTGATGCAGGTTTGATTTTCTAATGATATATTTAACCAAATAAGGTTCTAACTGTTTTATATTCTATAGCTTCGTATTTGGGATTTCTCAGGGCAGATAAGTGAATTCTTTGAGAATGATGGTTCAATGGTTGCACATGATGTTCTAGCACAAGCTGATGAAGAGGTAACTTGTGATTACGGTGATGCATCTCCTGTCTATTATTGATATTTTTCCCATTAATGATATGCTAGACTTCTATTGCATCTCATATATTGGTTGTCTATGTATACTATTGTCGTGGATACACTGGGCCACTGGCTATGATTCCATCTTCTGACTAACCAGTTCCAGTACCCAATGGGAGATATAATCTGCCATGTTTTTGGAAGAAATTTGCAATTTAACAGCTCGCATAACATGCTTTCATGATTCACTTTAGGCGGAGGATAACCCTGTGTTTCCTGTCTGTACCTTAGGTGCTCCTGGAAATACAAGTTTATAGACTAACAGACTTCAGCAAGAATATTGAGAGGAAATGTGAAAATTTGATTGGAAAAAGACCCAGGTCCTCCCAAGGTTCGCTTGGCAGTTGTTCAACCCTGATGAATGGAACTTTCGAACATTGTTGGGGAATTGGTGAAGGTGTTCTGTTGGGTGTGATAGGACTCATAAATCTCGGGAATACCTGCTTCATGAATAGTGCAATTCAGTGTTTAGCTCACACTCCAAAACTTGTTGATTATTTCCTTGGCAATTTCAAGAAGGAAATAAATTATGAAAATCCTTTGGGCATGAATGTGAGTGATATCACACCTATTTTTTTATATGTGAATTATAAATGCTAAACTTGGACGATGTGTTTTTCAAGCCAAAGTTTTTGCCTTTTGCTTTTCTCTGTTCCTGTTTTTTCTTACTTCTGGTATGGATTTTGTTGATTTCCAATAGGGAGAACTTGCGTTGGTGTTTGGGGACTTGTTAAGAAAGTTATGGGCACCCAGCAGATTGCCCGTGGCTCCAAGATTATTCAAGTCCACTCTAGATAGCTTTGCTCCTCAATTTAGTGGCTATAACCAACATGATTCCCAGGTATATTTTGCTGTTTTACTGTCACTCCTTTTTTGTTTGGAGTGAGGAACGAAAGTTAGTAGTGGGATATGTACTTTAAAGGGAGATTAATTCTTCTTTTTTTTGTTTGGATATGTACTTTAAAGGGGCGTTATGTATAGGGTGTCTGGTATTCCTAGTGCCCTTACCCTTGCAATTTAACTCTAATATTGTATCATATTTGGTCTTTCTAGCTGTATCAAAGTCTTTCGTCTGCAAGTTAACTCTTTGCAATTGTGTTTAGCATGGCTAAACAAAACTCATCAAATCTGATTTCCTACATGGCCCACCGAATTCGCATTTTGTATTTCCCCTTGCTCTGCGGCAGGAAGTCTTTTGCCCAAAAGTGTTGCTTGGCCTGAAAATTAATGATGCCGGTGGCAGATGCAGAGCAATCATTATTTGATGCATTGATGTGACTTTGGGGCTTCTCTTGGCGACATGCCTCATGGGAAAAGAGAGATTAAATCCTGGCTTCTTCACCCTCTGAGGTCATGTTTGGGCCCTTTGCCCAGGGATGTCGTTGACTGCATTAAGTTGCTTTGTGGAAAAATTGAGTGTTTAACTTTGGTTTTCGTAAAGGAATGTTGTCTGCAGAATGTGAACATGAAGAACTAAGTATGTTGCATTTTCATTTTGAGGTGACCTCTTTTAGGCAGAATCACTTTGGTATGCCTTAGAGGTCTTTGAAACCTGAATTCAATTTTCGGAAATCGGATTTCTTGTATTGTAGTTTTCAGAAGTCTAAAAGATGACACGGTTAATGAGATCAATTCGATTGTGAGCGTTTTCTTTTTTACACCTAACTGCATATGCCCAAAGGGTCAAATCTTGAAAACTCAAAGATAATTAAAGACCACTGATATGATTCTCATTTCTCATTCATCGAGATCCACCAAGTGCAGGAGCTTTTGGCTTTTCTGTTGGATGGGCTTCATGAGGATTTGAATCGTGTAAAGTGCAAGCCATATATAGAAGTTAGTGATGCAGAGGGTAGGCCAGATGACCAATTGGCTGATGAATACTGGCACAATCATCTTGCTCGGAATGACTCCATAATAGTTGACTTGTGTCATGTGAGTTTTCTATGATTTCAGTTTTCTGGTTCTTGTAATAATTGAGTTAAAGATTTCTTCTTGTATTGTTATTGACAACGTGCTGGGGAAATTTCCTACGCACTCATGGGAAAGGGAACATTCTCCACAATTGATGCTTTAAGATAGAAATTTGTGGAGTGGTGGTTAACGTGCAGTCATGCTGATTGTTGTTTCTTAGAAGTTGACTATGCTTATTTATTCTGGTTAGAGCTATATATATTTAACAAATCTTTGATTTAGTTGATATTTTTTTTTTCTAAATTTATTACTCATCCTCTTCATTAATCCTAGTTGTGGTGTCCAACCTCAAATCTATTTTAGAAGTTGGAATAGGCTATTGAATATCTCAAAAAATAGTTGGGAGAAATAGTACCCCCGCCTCCGGTTGTTTTTTCATGAATTTTCTTGGATTTACTAAGCTTCTTGTCTGCTTTCTTTTGTTCTCTTTTGTAGTACTTGAATTTGAGCCTTTTTGCTCTGAGACGCACCACGTGCTGTCTTTTTTGTAGGGGCAATATAGATCAACATTGGTTTGTCCAGTTTGCAAAAGGTTGTCTGTTACGTTTGATCCATTTATGTACCTGTCTCTACCTTTGCCGTCTACTACAATGCGGACAATGACTCTTACTGTCTTGAGTTCGAGTGGAAGTATCATGCCATCAACGGTTACTGTAACTCTACCCAAGTGTGGAAGGTGCAAGGATCTTATTCAAGCTTTAAGTGTGTCTTGCTCTTTGAGAGATGATGAGACCTTCTTAGTTGCTGAGGTTTGTTGCTCCTCAATGATACTGTTTTGCATTGAATTCACTTTACCTGGTGTTGACCTTTGAGTATCTAATGAGGATGTGATAGTCTTGTATTGCTTTTTGTTTGGTATGGCTGGTGGTTATGTATCCTATTCTGCTAAAATAGGATAAGACTTGTAATAAACAGGGTGACATATTGCCTTTAAACACAAAGATCTCTGCTTAGTGAAACTTTAGAAGTTTATAGTGTTAAATCATGATGTCTAAGATCTATATGCTCATAGTTGCTAGTAATCAGCTAGTGTATTCCTATCAAAATGTTGGGTTATCTGCTCTGATACTTAGACTTTACCTCGCATGGGCGGGATTTCAGAGTATTGGTATTGGTATTAGCTGGTCTGATGCTTGGACTTGACTTTTTGCCCCGATTGTTTGCTGTTGTGTTACGACAAGACATGGGTATAGACATGGAACACAAATCGAACACGGGCAATTACAACCTGATGTGGCAGCTTCATAGAAGAAAGAGACTACGTTGGAGAACTTACCTGGTCTCCCCCAAGTTTCAATAGTGCTTTTGTTGCTTTTGTTTCAATGTGATTTGATGAAGATAAGGGATATATTTTTTATTGTTGGATATGAGAATTGAGAAATCAAGTCCAGCTCGAGGAATTTGTTTGGGTACTGTTGCTGGAAAATGAAGAAGAAGATACGAAGGGAAGAAAGATTTAGAAGAAGATGCCATAGAGGAAAGAAGGAACTAGAAGAAGGACGAAATCCCGCCAGATGAGGGGGCCCTCTGAAAATTATTTTCCTTGCATTGCCTTTTTGGTTTGCCTTGAAAATTTCTAAGTGAGAACCACTATGTGCTACCTAAACCGCTACCTTCTACCTAAATTGTTGTCTGTTGTCTAAGCCGCTAATTTTGCTGAACATGGTCTTTATTTGGTTTCTTTATTTACTAAACTATTTTTAAAAAAAACCGTGTTTATGTCCATTTGCTCGTGTCCAATTGATATTTGTCCCGGTACCCATATTTAAAATTTGGATATTGGTCCCCATATCCCCGGCATTTGCTTAAGCTATGTCTGTCTCAGGCACATGTACTTGTACACGAGTCCAAGCAGCATGGTTATATGCCTATCCTGCTTGGTCTCCTGGTTTG
The DNA here is from genome assembly GCA_029582165.1 of Portulaca oleracea. Lineage (NCBI taxonomy): Eukaryota > Viridiplantae > Streptophyta > Magnoliopsida > Caryophyllales > Portulacaceae > Portulaca > Portulaca oleracea. The sequence continues at coordinate 45,883,117 of CM055871.1, read as the reverse complement.
ATAGGGACACGGGGGACAATCAAGAGGGAGATGCAAGTAACCATTTTCTGGTTTGTGTATGAGGGGTTGGGGATGGTAGGGTGAGCGGAGAGAGGTTGAGTTGAGGGACCGAGACTTCTCGTTTGGTGTCAGTGTTTGAGTGAAGTACTTGTATGAAAGGAAGGAAAAAAATTGAAGTTATGTACATTTTGTAGAAGTACTGCCTTGTGAACTTACTAGTTTGCATGTTCTCTGGCATCCATTGGTTGATTGATTGCTGCTATCATAAATCATACACGAAATTTGGCTCCCGGCAGGTATATAATCACTGTATCATCCGTTTCCTGGAGGACCCATCCGATTCATTGGCATTGATAAGGGATGATGATTGCCTTGTTGCTTATCGCTTACCAAAGGAGACTGAAGGTTGTCAATTGGTAGTTTTCATGCATCAGCAGATGGAAAGGTATACCTTTATTTTGCACTTGGCTAGCTGATGTGAACATGCAAGGTTATACATAGGGGTTGTTTTTAGTTGGATACTTGAATGTTTGCTTATGAAGAATTGATACATAAATTCAGCTTTATAGTTGCTTATCCCGTGCAACTTCCCATACCCTGTGTTTGGCTGGGTTTTTATCTTTCAAGGGTATAAGGTATCTACCTTCTCTGAAATCAAGGGACGTGATCTTGCAAAAAAAAAAAAAAAATCCATCTGTGGGTTTCAAGTCTCACTTTCCCAGAGAATGTTTCGCAATTTTAAAAATGCTCCCAAGTCCCAAGATTTTGGCTAGCTGAGCTTCTTCAATTACCAGATCCAGTACCTCTATCTATCTGCTGCGTTGGGGCTTTTAGGTTGTAGAGGACCCTCTGATTTGCCTGATGGGTCAAGTGTTCAAGTTTTTGGGTTGGGAGCACGAATGGTTGTTGGACTGTGTAGGTAGATTATCAGGATCCAATAGCGGATCCGTTTGGAACTGAATCCTAAGATTAGGATTCCTTACCGGATCCAGCCAGTACTGGATCTTCAACCAGGTACCCAGTGAAAAACACACACCCAATGTCTTTCTAAAAAGAAATGTTAAGCAGACAGAATAATACATGTTCAACAACGATTTGCAGGTGTCCATTATTAGCAATTTCAAGCAAAATAATAAATTACTAATTAAACAAAATACAAACTTACAAATTGCACATAATCCATTGTAGAAAAGTGCAATGATCAGTATTAATATATTAGTAGCTATATAAGTCAAATGGGCTATTGGGTTGAGACTGAACTGCAAAACAAGTGAAATGTGAATTTATTTATGTATATATATATATATATATATATATATATATATATATATATATAGTAATCTTAAGATACTTGACTGGATCCAGCCTCCGAGATACTGGGTCTGGTTCTAGGTCGGATATATCATGATCCTATATTGGATTCAGTTACAAGTTACAACTGGATTCTGATGTTTGGGTCCAGTACTGGTCCCAATTGAACTGGATCCAGGTATGTATTGTCTACTTCCACAAACAAATAGAGTTGTTTACAGAATTAGGAAAGCATGTTTGTTGTGTTTGTTCTTTTACTTGTATTCACTGCTTCATTGTTGCTCCTGGGCACCAAACATAAATATTGCCTCACTTTCCAGGTATTCTGCCTATGGAATTGTGCGATCATCGTGGAGGTTGTTTGGCACTCCTCTGGTAGCAATGATCCCTGATCTTGCTGATGGGTCTCAAATTCATGATGAATGCATGAAACTACTCCATCCGTTTGTGAAGGATGAAGGTGATTATTGTGTTGAGGAGGGAGATTCTGACAATGAATTTACTAAGATGGATGAGGCCAGCACATCGAGTTCAGATGATTGTTTAAACTCAGATGATGAAATAGGAACATACTCGCATTTTAAGATGCACATTACAGATGATCGGGGTCTTATGAAGCGTGAGAGGATAAAGTTAAACAAGCCTTTGCATATTCTTGATTCCCCTAAGAAATTGAATGTGCTTGTTAGCTGGTCTGAACGAATGATTAAACAGTATAATACTTCTCTCCTCAGTTCTTTGCCTGAGATCTGTAGACCTAGAATCCCTGGGGGTAGGTGCCAGGAGTCAGTTTCCTTGTACAGATGCCTTGAAGGATTTTTGAAGGAGGAGCCTTTAGGCCCTGAAGACATGTGGTAAGTAAGCAGCATCTATAATTCCCATGTGAGCCAACTATCAAAGTTTGCATGTTCCTGAAGTGACATTGAATCTGAAATGGCGATTTGACAAGATGATGTTAGACATATTGTTCCTTCACTGATGAGTTTTCAGTGGTCCTTACTTTCCTTCTTGTAGTCTCTGCCTGCTTTTTGTTTATTGCTGTGTTCGTTTCTGCTTTAATCTATCACGTGCCTGTGCAAGTATTAGGCTTTGTTTAGTATGTGCGATCAAGGAACTGTGTGATAAACATGACTCAGGATGTGGATGGAACTTATTGAGATGGGATGTGTATCAGCTTAAGGAAGTTGGTTGATTTGTATTAAGCATTTAATCCATATTCAGCTGTTCGCTTGTGGTTGTAGAATTGAAAATTTTGCTTCCCCTTGCAGTTCCTGTGGTGGACAGCATCTATGTACACTTTTGTGAATATGTTTCTCATCTTTTGAGTGTGACAAAGAGTATTAGTTCTCTTATTGGAATAACAGTAAGTTGTTCAGAATTTCTTGGAGATTGAAGCTAACTTGTCTTATAGATGGTTAATAATTGTGTCAACTGTTGTGAGCGTTTGGGCATTTGGAAAGCCTCCATTGTTTGAAACCTGTGATGATTATAATTCTAAAAGTTCTTGTGTCAAAAACTGAAGGTATTGTCCTCGCTGCAAGGAGCACCGGCAGGCGAGCAAAAAACTAGATCTTTGGAGGTTACCTGAAATCTTGGTTGTTCACCTGAAGAGATTCTCCTACAGCCGTTTTCTTAAGAACAAACTTGAGACATATGTAGATTTTCCGATAGAGAAGCTTGATTTATCAGATTTTCTTGCTCACAAGAATGGCTCCTTCTCGAATTGTTATAGATTATATGCTATCAGTAATCACTATGGCGGCATGGGTGGAGGCCATTATACCGCTACCGTTTTTGTAAGTGCCACATTCCTTCCCAAACATATGTCGGCACATGCTAAGTATGATAGAAGAGCTGCTTATGAACATTGTATGTTGTGTCCTTTGATATTTATTATCAAGAATTTTGAATCTTGATCATTGTCATGACCCGTCACCAGCTGTTGATTCACAAGTGCGAACACTGACTAAATATAATGTAGAGGCACTTGCTGTGTTAGTCTTACTGATTTATTAAATTTTGCCCATATAGATTTTAAGATATGAATGCTAGGTGCATTGCTGACTGCTGTCTGCTTCTGCCTGTTGGGTAACGTGTTTGGTTTTTGTGTGCACTCCCATATCAAGGGTCTATTTGGCAACCAGTTGTTAGCTGGTAGCTGGTAGATGATAGCTGTTTTGAGTTATCTGTTCGGATTAGCTGATTGCAGGAAATATATTTGATAAAGTAGCTGTTTGTGAAAAGTTATTTCAAAAACTTCTTCAAATAGCTTTTTGAAAACTAGTTCATTAGGTCTAAAAAGCTAATATGAAATCTATTTACCAAACATCTCTAGTAGATTTCTTTTACTAAAGTCAAAAGGCTAACAATATTCAAAAAGTTGAAAGCTACCAAAGTGTGGTTATTGGATTTGCTAATGTTTTGTGGGTTTGGCTCGATGTGCAGCATGGCGGCAGGTGGTATGAATTCAATGATAGCATAGTTGAAGCTGTTGAAGAGGATGATGTAAAGACATTTGCTGCCTATGTTCTGTTCTATAAGAGAATCCCTGATGCCTAATTTGATCGTGAATCGCTCCAAACGAAACCACAGCTGATCCTTGATAATTTGAACCCTGTGGGAGCCTAAACTATTTTTTGCTTCTTTCATTTTTTTTTTCTGTGTAGCTGTTACTTCCGGTGTACATAAACTCGGGGAAATAGTAAACCTGGTACTTGGGCTCCCTGCTCCCCCTTTTATGTATTTTCCTCCCCTAAATGTGAGATGCATTATAATCATAGTTATTAATCTCGATCCTGATCTACGATCTTACGATTTTATGATCCAAATTTTCGATGCGATTTTATTATTTGTATTCCAATCTACGATCCTATATGGGTTAATTCTGATCCTAATTACCTCATGGATCTGAGTTAAGATCCCAATTCTAACAACCTTGATTATAATATTATATGAGAATGGTGTACATAACATAATTTGTTAAAGCTTCTAGTGCTTGTAGCATTGAATTTAATGAGGCTAACATCTCCAGCTGAGGAGAAATCGAGATTCAGGGGTTTTCAAACTTAGAATCTTTCCTCTCTTTTTTTTGCCAAAATAGTCCATTTATTCATCAGAAATTTCATCATACTGCATCCTCTGTTTAATCAGACATTTGCTGACCTATGAGCTCCTTCAACCTGTTGTCAAGGAACTTTCTTAATCATATGTCCAGAAAATTTTTGGAGGCAGTTGTTAATAATACATATCAAGGAATAACAATAATACCAACTCCTATTTGCATTCTTCAAAAAATTTACTGCCTGTTCTGAATTAGTGGCAATATCAACATATTGATATCCTCTGTCCTTCGCGTCCCTTATGAAGATCACTTGCAATTCTCTTTAGCAGAGGCAGCCGTCCAAAATTTAGTATCTCCCATTTGTTCATGAGACCTTTTTTTTCCTCATCTATGCTCCAGCAGCTTTGCACAATTTGACTTGCCAAGCTTCATCAACAATATAATTTCTTGTTTCAATGCTTTTGCAAGTGTGTCTTCTAAAATTTTTGAATGAATCTCCATTTGTCTATGCATATAGCAAAGAGAGAAACATGGTAATGCATCTTAGAATGCTCAAGCAGGAATGTGGATATGGCTACTGATGACATGATGGATTAAAACACAATCCATTAATCACAAATGTGATCAAATTCCTAGCGACTATGTACAACACTACGAACTAGAAGATGATAATTTGTTTTCAGCTTTTTGACAAATACAGGATAGGTTTGTTTTTATCTCTTTAGAAATCCTTCCTTCAACTAGGTGAACTGGAAGCCATAGTTTTGGCTCCAACTTAACTTCATAGAAAAGAGTTGTATGGAATTCTTGGCCTTCCACGATATCTAACGCTTGATCAGCTTTTGGCATCTCTGCACCATACTGCATACCCGAAATTTCAAGATATTAGCAAGTATATAGTGGCTCACAAGACTTGAAGTCAACTTAGCTTAAGCTGCATAAGATATTTGTACTATAATTTTGGTTTTCATTCTTAGGAGATATTAAACAGCACTTGACCAACGTACGTTTTGCTTATTTTGGTAGCAGGAACTTAGTGGCTATTGGCTTCATCAACCTATATACCATAAAGCTACTTTCAAGTTCATTATAGGAATTACTTCAACCTGAAGTCATACCTTGCAACGTCTTGAAGAACAAATGGATCTGATTTTATAAGTCAAATCAACTGTCCAGTTACTCTGAAAGGAAAAAAAAAAACGACCCGTCTTTTAGTCTAGGCTTTCAGTTCCCAGAATTCGCTCCTTTTTGTTCACAGAGGTTTGAGCCTGCTCTAGAATCTAGATCAGCAAGATTGTAGATGTAATACAGAAGCAAAGCTTGTGAAGTTAGAAGTCACCATTTCCAAATCAGAAGACTTCATACTCAAGCTTGTCCCATATTAGAAAACCCCTCATTGCATCATCTAATCAGGCTCTGATACAATTTTCTGGTTTATATAATGAAAGGTTACAGGCTCCACTTTCAAAGTTGCCAAACTAAGAAAATCCACATCCCAAAAAGTTTTACAAGTCAAAGAGGTGGTAGCGTAGTTCGTTACCACACCCATCTTGCAAACTCCCAACCTAGGAAGCAAAACAAAATTCATGTATGGAAACTGTGGGCTGATGGCCATACTTATCATGGGGACTTTAATACTTACCTGGTTACCTCAGCCTTAGTTTGTTGGTGACTACCTTTAAGATAGGGGTTCAACGGATTGCCTCCTTCCCATTCCTGAAAAATAAAAAAACTATATATACATATATATCTTGTGTCAATCTGGAGCATATCGTGGTTGGATTCGGTGCTCGAGTTAATGATGAAGTTGATGATGATGATGAACACAATCAAACCCTAGAATTCACACAAACAAGATATGAACTTGGGATAAAGGAGATTCCACCATCCAAGAACTATCAAACCCACTAAAAATTGCTAAAGGACAACCACCACAATTCTTAAAAGATTTGGTTTGCAAACACCACCACAATCAAATTGAGTATAAAGTAAAGAAAACTTTGAGAGAGGAAGAAAAGCAAAAGCTTTCTCTTGGTATTTCATTCAGCAATGGTTGAGATTCTTTATCCCAAACGTCAATGCTTATATCTTCCAACAACACAATCACGTCGCCACATGACGCGGTCATGTCAGTGTGAGACACGGTTGTGTCGAACGTTCTCGCAAATATCTTCCGACGCCATCCAGGAGGGCACGAGCGTGTCGTGGCTAGGACACGAGCCTGACCCCCTCTTTGGAAGGGGGGTCACGACCATGTGCAGGGATGACACGATCATGTCTCTGACTTTCTTTCGTTCGTAGAATCTCCCAACCCATTCCTTGCTCGGAGTGGATGGCCATGATGCCCCTTCACCACAAAAGACCAACATACCCTCGGGTGTGAAAATACCCAAAATGCCCTAGGGGTTGATGAAGCTTTCAGCTACTTAAAGGGGTTCGAGGCCAATCCAAAGGATGGCATAGACGAGCTTGGAACGGGGCTTAAGTCAAAGGAAACTTGGACTTCATGCCAGTATAGGAAGCAACCCTCTTAGCTTAGGTAAAGAGAGTGGAGAAAGGACCCCGAACTTCTTCACAATCGCACAAATACTTGCTTACTAGCTAATAACAGTAACTCATCCAACTTTTTTATCAACGAACATGATCCAATTACAACAAGAACATCTATCCTCTTTCCAAACCTTCACCCATTGCATTCCTTCCATGTCTACATGAGCCCTCAGATTGGAAACTTTACCCAAAAAAGAAAAGGAGGAATAAGAAGGATAAATTTTTCTTTACATCAAATCTTATCTCAACTTCTTCAACTTTTGATGGAATTCACCACTTCTATGTCCTCAACTAAGCACCAATTTCTTCGTAACTTCATCATCAAGGGTGTTTTTAGACTTCGTGAAAAATATCACAATAAGGATAGTCAGTTTTTCTCCTTTGTTTGGTTCAAAAAATCCTTGAACGAATCCCAATCAATTTTTTCCCCTATTAGGTTCAAGGAAAAAATGTTTGGAAAAATATAATTTGTATGGAGGCTTACGAACATCAAACTTCCCTTTTTATGGATTAGCTATCCACCAAATTTGGGAGTGGGAGGGGGAGGGGGGATGAAAGAGAGAGCCTAGGTAGATAGAGAGGGAGGAAAGAAAATTTAAGAGAGAGACGGAGAGAGAATTAAATGGGTGCGGGCACCAGAAAGAGAGATTTACATGAGTACACAAAAAAAGAGAGCAAAATGTGTGAGAGAGATTAAAATGGGGGTACATGAGAGAGAGAGAGAGAGAGAGAGAGAGAGAAATTCAAATGGATGCGTACGTGCGCGCACGAGAGAGAAAAAGAGAGATGAGCGACAAAGAGAGAGGATAGGCAGAAAATCAAGTGAGAGGGGAGGTAGATAGAGGAAGAAAATGTAGATACAAAATCAAAAAAGAGAGAGATGCGATAGATGCAGGACAGAATGGTCGGTCTTTAGATCTAAACTTTTCCCTAAACTTTACTATCGTTTTTGATGGAATAGTTTTTTTATTCCTTCTATCATAAATTTTCCATCCACTTTTTTCCTTTTTCTTCAATCCAAACAACGCAAACATTTCTATTTTTATTTTATTTATTTCCCCCCATTTTTCCATAGTTCAAATTTCTACAAAGCTAGAAAAATGGGAACTTTCCAATGAGTAAGCCATCTTTAAATAAAAAATGCTCATTGTAACTCTTTCTAGCTAAAAATAAAACTGGAAACACATATCAAGATAAAGTAGCTAAAGCTCTTTGAAAACAAAACAACATTCTAGTGGAGCCTAATTCAAATCAAACACAAACAAAATAGTAACAAAAATCAACAAAAAGAAGAAAACAAATAGGCATTGCACGTCTAACCTGCACAATCGACCACCTTCCTTCAAAAGTCTTGAAGTCACCTTCGACCATCTTAAACTCAATATCTCGTCTTTGACCATACGAGAGGATTTCAAGATCCTTTTCATAACAATCTAAAATTGCTTTGGCATTAAATTTAAAACCTAAAGCCAAGTCTTGTTGCCCTATCTGTTACCAACAAGCAAAGTTATATGAGTGCAAGAATGACAAGAGTGGTGACATTGGATTTGATTGATGACTTATTTTAAGCATTCAAACATCCCTGCTTACATGACAAAAGATATTAGAAGACTTCACTCCTACGAGCAAGAAATTTCCTCCCAGGGAGGAAGCCCTTGAATTAGTCATGGAAGGACTATTGTTGCCCAAATTTGCTTGGATCAGCAACAGGGCCCTTACCCTTTCTACTAACCCATATCCCCACTCCCCCTTCGACCCCCCCCCCCCCCAAAACAACAAAAAAATAAAAAAGAATAGGAGCACTATCAATGTCAAAGATAGACATCAGACACTCAAAATCAAAATTCTAGGATATTTTTCACAAGGACCAAGGAGAACAAGAAGCTAAGGTATAGTAACTTGTTCAAATGTCACCAACTGCAAAGGACAAACATCTAGAAAGTAATGCCATAAATTTTCAGAATAAAATTGTAGTTGTGATGTAATGGTTAATTCGATGTTGTGTGTATACCTGAAATAATCGAGCATACTTGTCCCTCTTCTCTAGCACACGGGTGACAGCTAAGCCTGGAATAAAGTCAGCCAACCTTTCATAATCCGTCAGTACTTCCCAAATTGTTGAAAGGGTTGCCTTAATCAATATGGAGGCCTCAATTCGCCGTGATCTTTTTCCTAGCTTTACAATCTGAATTCTGAATCCATCCTCCTCATCTAACAGATACACAAGCTCGGGCATGGATTCTGATATGGGGTCTCTAGAAGCAAAGCAATCCAGCTCTCCCTCGAAATGCGAGCCCGCGTCAGCAAGGGGCTCAACATTCTCATCAGAAACCTTTGGTAACTTTGCCTCAGCATAATCAGCATCGTTTGGAGAGCAAGAGCAAGAACTCTTTATTCCACTACTCGATAAATTATGCTTCGCAAGGGAATGAGAGACACAAAATGGAAACAAAGTATAGGTGCATATAGAGGTAATTGTGTGCCCTTTGCCCGTTAGTCCTAATGAGGAACAACTTTTGGCGGACAATCTTCTAGCTCTTTTCCTCCTACTCCGATGCTTAAGGGTAGTGGTGTAAACATCATAACCAACTGCTCCAGCTGTTACAAACAGAGAACGCAAATCCTGTACGAAGGATGGATGGGCTTCCATTGTTGTTCCTTTTCTCTCTCTATTTCCTTTAGAGGTCGAAAAAATTTAACTTTGCGTCAACAGAGTTAAGGCGATGTTGAATAATACAAAATTTAACAGAAATTAAGTCATGATGCTCAAACAAGACGAAAATTGTACTCAAATTTTTAAGGCAAACTAAATTACTAGCAACCACTCTTTAAACACATTTAGAGACAAAACAACAACAAACTGAAACACTCATCTTACCAAACAACAGTGCTGAAATTTTTTGTCAAGCTCAAACACCGCTCTTAAGCATTATTCAGCCATTGCACATAATTCATTGATTGACACAGCTACGAAATAAGAAAAGAACTAATCTGACAAGACAACTATGCCCTAAAGTAGAAGAGTAGAAGACAATACAGTCTCAATTTCAAAATTAGGAATCAATTCAAGATGGCTTTAACTAACACAATGATTCGTGCTTAATTCATCCAAATCCAATCACCCCATCATTGTTAATTTCCCCAACCATAAAATTGAAATGTAATTCATATAAAGCATTATCCTCAAGAAACGTAGATGTACTGGGCTAAGAAAATTGTTAAGAAATGCGAGTTAAAGAAGGAGAAATATGGGAGAAATAGAAAGAGGAGATTGGGGGAACTCACGGAAAAATCCCGAAAGCAGAAGGCAGTGGCTGGCGGAAGACGGTGAATAAAAGAAGGCGGCGTCAGGCGTGGAGCGGTGGAGGCCAGTGAGATTCAGGGGGGGGGGGGGGGGGGAGTTGTTACGTATGGACTGCAAAACGAATGTCCAACAGAGCAGCGGCTGGAAGCTGCACAGCCACCAGTGTTTGATCAAAAATGTCGTGTAAAATTCATGGCTAAATTATTCAGCCAAAAAAAAAATCATGGCTAAAAAGCACATGGTAAAAGTTAAAAATTTTGTCAACTGTTGATAATTTTTCGTAAATTTTGATGACTTTTGGCAAATTTATGCTAATACTACCTCCGTCCCAAAATGTTTGTCTGTTGACTAAATTTTGATTACTCACAAATTATAATGAGTTATAATATAAAATTATCGTCATTGTAATCTTTAGCAAATTATCTTTCTAATGTAGTGATTTCATATTTTAATTTATTATAATTTGTGAGTAATTAACAGTCAAAATTTAATCAACGGACAAATATTTTGGGACGGAGGTAGTATATTAAAATTAAGATATTTTTATTTTTTAACTTTGGTAAATTTTGGTAAATTTAGACATTTAATTTACCAATAAATTTGACAGACGCTGACTTTTCATTTTAGTCAAAAATGTCAATAATGTTTAAAAACTCTCATTATTGTCACTCAACTTTCTAAAATACTCAAAAATGTCACTGAAATTTATTATAGCAGGTTTTGAACTAATTAAAAGATTGTTTGACTAAAAATGTCACTCAACTTTCTAAAAAGTCAAAAATATCACTCAACTTTTCCAAAAAGTTAAAAATGTCACAACAAAAAATGTCACTAGCTTTCACTTATTTAAATCAATGTATAAAAATATTCAAATTTCAACTGGAGATTCGTGAGAATAAAAAACATGTTTAGAAATCATTTAATTGTAACTTTTTTTTTACGATTAGGATTTTATACAGTAGTATTGAATTTTTTATATATTTCTCTCTAAAATTTTATTTTATTTCTTATTTTATTCTTAAAATATTTAAAGTAATATTCTCTTAATGACATATTCTCTGGCACCTAAGCACCTTTGCCTTATTCTAATTAAGGGGTGGCAAAAATTTGACCGACCCGAATGACAGAATTTGACCGACCCGAAAAATCGGGTTTCGGACATGATTTTTTGACCAAATTTCAAAATCGGTCATTCGGTCATGACCGAATTTAAATTCGGGCCGGGTTCGGATTATGGTGTTCAAATTAGGGTTGACTGGATTTTGGTTAAAAATTAGATTCTGTCAATCCGGGTTCAGGTTGACCGAATCTGATTATGAAGATAGTGTTAATAACTCAGTAAAGAGACTCAAATTTTGTATACGGTCAAGTTCGGTCATTTGGTCAAATTCGGTCAACTGGTTATATTTGGTCAAAAAATCTAGTATTCAGTTAATTTTTAGTTTTGACAAAAAATTGAATTCGGTTATTTGGTCAAATTCGGTCATTCGGGTTTGGGTCTGGTCATTTTGTTCGAATTAAAATTCGGTCAGGGTTCGGGTTTAGGGTTTTTAACCGAATACCCGAATTGACCAAACCCGATCCGGACCCGAATTTTTGCCACCCCTAATTATAATCTACGACACATCAGTAGGTTGGATTACAAGCTGAGCTTGAACTTCCTCCATGTGTTGTATGGTGAGGGCTTGTTTGTGAATGTCAGCATACTTATCCCTATTAAGTTGCTTGAGACCTGGCTTTATGTATTTCAGGATCTGTTGTAAGGAATATATTTTATAGCCACTCAGTTTGTTATCCATAGCAGTTTCAACTATCTCAGTGAAATTGCTATCCTTGGCCCACATGTCATAGAAGCAAAAAATGCTTTGAGGCTTGGGCTCATCCCTAAGCTGAACCCTTATAGACTTGTCATCTGAGAGAAGGTGCATAAAGTAGTCAACATGGGTGAAATTTACATAAGTGAGCCAATGATTATTGACAAAAAGTTGATCTATCTTGGAATGCACATGACCATTGGTCCAAGAATGAAGAGCTCCCCTGCAATGCATCTCAGTGAGGCTGCAATAGTCAATACAATTTTGGAAATCCATGACTTCTACCTAGGAGATGACAGTACCATTGATTCTGTCTTCAGAATGCAAGACAACATTATAATCTCCAATTAAACACCAAGGTCCCATGATAGTTGAAGAAATAGATTGGATACCCTCCCAAAGACTACATCTTTCAGCATAAGTGTTCAGACCATATATGAAAGTAATATGACTTGGGAAGCCTGTAATATTGCAACGAACAACACAATGTATATATTGAATCTCAGTGATTAGGGGTGTAATTGTTACCTTGGCAGGTTTTCAGGCCAAAAATAAACAACCCTTGTGATGAAGATGAAAATTTTTGTGAGATTTCGAACTTCGAAAAAGACCATTTTTTAGAGTAAACTCATTTTCTTGTTTAACCTTAGTTTCAATGAGACACACAAAGTCAGCTTTCTGCTGAGCAAGGAAGATCTTGACATCTTCTTGCTTTTTGGGGTCATTCAGATCCCTAATATTCCATGATAGAAAAATCATTTAGGGGGAGACAAACCCCTTCCTGCCCTTGAGACCTCCTTAGCCTATGTATCACTTCCCTCCTCGTCATCAACATCATCAAAGTATCAGACTTTAGAGTCTCATACTTGTTCGAAGTTTGGGTGGCATTATGAAGAGCAGTTTGTGATGGACTTGCAAATCTCCTACATAGTGACTTGTGAGGCAACTTTGATGAAGCCTTCAGAAACCACTTGTATGTCCTTCACTGCAACTTTCCTAATTTTCCACTCCTTTCTCTGTTGCAGATTAGTATTATTTTTCCCATGCAAGATCTTGTCTTTACTTATTTCTTTTGGTTCAGATAGATATTTCCTCCTATACTCCTCTTCTCTATGTCCTAACATCTTGCAATCAGCACACTTCATTGGTTTCTAGTCATACTCAATTGTCTGAGTTACAACATTCTCATTTTCAATTTTTCATCCATATACTTGATCTCATTAGGGAAAATATCATCAAGTTTGACTTCCACCAGCACCCTACCATATCAAAGACTCCTTTCCATTGTGTCACGATCTGTTTTAATTGGAATACCAATCAAATTTGCTAAGCTACTCAGATTAGCTATGTTCTAGTATTGAATGTCAAGATGTGGGAATTTGACCCAAATAAGTAGTGTTTTAAGGGCATCAACATCAATCTTCCATGTAGGAGTCCATGGCTTTACTAGAAAAAGTTTGTTATCAAAGAAGTAGATACCTCTCTTCAAAACCGCGTCCTTATCTTCTTCTTTTACAAAACGAACCAAGAAAAGACCTTTACAAATAGAGACAATGTGAGTGAGTTCATAAGAAGCTTATATATATTTGATAAAACCTTCAATAATTGGAAAAGGATGATTAGACCCAAGAACACAGTATAGAACAAAGTTTCTCCAATATTCAATCTCTTCAACCACAACAAATTTCTCTATTCTCGTGATTGGAACACCATCAACTTGATTGGCTTCGATAAAATTAAAAGCAGTACCAGCATCAGCATCTACACGGGACACAAACGAGGTACTTCTGATTACCTCTTTACCCTTATCGGGAACTTGAGCAAACAAATTTGCAGGTCTATAATTTGCCTGCTGCTTCGATAAATTAGAACTCCCAAAATCAGATTTAGATTGTTTTTTCGGTAAATCAGATTCAAGCTGAACTGAAGAACGCGTCTGCACTCGTGCATTGACTTGAATATTCAAATTCTTCTTGGACTTTGCCATGGCTAGGGAGCAAAACCCTAGTCGCAAGAAGAAAATAAAAATAATTAATATATATATATATATATATAGGGATATATATATATAAATCCAAAAATAAAAAACTATGAATTGCAATTGCAATTGCTTTCTTGGGCCGTCGTCGCCTTTGTAAGCGAATCTCCAGAGTCCTGCCTCGTTTGAGGCCCACAACCTGAATCAGCTGATTGTAGTTCAGCTAACCCACCAAAAACTCAACTCCCATGTTCTCTCTCCTCTCCTCTTCTCTTCTCTTCCTCTGTAATGGTGAAAATCCGGCTGATTCGAGAATGCATCGATATTGACTTCCACCGCTTCTGCTTTCATCTTTGCTGAAGAAATATGACAGGTAAATGCAACTGTACTTGTAAAATACCAAATTGTCATTGTTTTCGTTTGTTACTTCGGTTTTAATTGGACGGCCTCTGGGTTTTCGTTGTCTCCTATTGGTGGTCGGCCTTTGAAATTACTTGCAGTTTGTTTAGAACAACTTTAACTCAACTGGGTTTTTCATTATTTGCTTAATTCCTTCTGGCAGTGTGTGCTTAAGTTGTCTATAATTGTGCGCGGAACCTGTTCGACAAAATGCCGCAAAGGGATAACTGTCTCTTTTCTTTAGCATTTAAGCTGAAAGGATACTTTGTACTGTTGTGGTTTACGCAATATTGTAGGTTAATGGTAGAATTTAGTTTTGATAGGAGCAAACGGATAATATATTATGTTCTGCTGTCGTAAAATACTTGTGTAAAAGAGTAGCCTTGAGGAACTTTGAAGTTGAATGCTCCTTTTTGAGACAAGATAGTCTATGTGGTACAAACTGAAGTAGACAGAACGAGAATATTACATTTTCAGAAGAGCAACGAGTTGGGCTTCATTGGGGCAACTTGGTAAAACATGCTGAGACTTGAGGATTTGAAGTACCTGGGAGGGAGGGAGGGAGGGTTACATGAGATGAATCACATTTAGACTTTGCTTCGTTTGTAGAATGTACAAATGGTAAGGCAAACAGAACTAAGCACATGCATGTGAATATGAATGAGACCCCATGAACTGTACTCCAATTCTCTAATCATAATCTCCAATTTGGGATCATGTTGGACTTGAGAATTGATATTATGTTTGTTTTTCTCATTTTTGGTCATGATCGATGTTGTGAATAATTTCTAGTGAACCGAATGGTACCCTTTTCTTTTTGTTTTTTGTTTTCTTCCCTAGTTTCAGTTTTATCATTTTGAATTTTCAGAAGCTTCTTTTTTCCTTTTGTGTGTGTGTGTGTGTGTGTGTGTGTTGGGAAGAGGGGGAACGGGGTACCCTGAAGTAGTGAAAGCTCTTGTCGTGCTCTTTCGAAGTGCTCTAGTCCACAAGAACTGGAACAGCAAACTCATAATAAAATGAGATTGATTTATATTAGGGTTTTAGTAGTCAGACTGTGATTCTTTTTTATAATGCCTGAATGCAGCTTCTAGGGTGAGAGGATGTGCAAGGAATTGGAATCTTTAGGGTAGAAAAGCTTTTTTCTTCCCAAGAGAATGGAAGCACTTGCATTTCTGCAGCCGCCTCAGCACTTAAAAAATGACGTTCCCTTTCTGCTGAATGACAATTTCCGGAGTAAGTTATGTCTTAGAGCCCATGCACAACTGATGGTTAAGTCTGAGGAATTATCAATGAGCCAGCAGCATGTGCTCGATAAAATGCCTACATCTAGTACCTTTGCTTGGAACGATCTGATCCGTACCTATGTTGCCAGGGGAGAATTGGACAACACCCTTTATATATATGAGCAAATGCTGATAAGAGGTGTTCGCCCTGATAAGCACACTATTCCTCGCATGCTAGCGGCCTCCCATATTTCAGATTCCTTGTTCCTTGGGAAGCAGCTTCATGGTCATGCTGTTAAACTGGGCATCTCTTCTGCGGATTATGTTATTACTGCATTGATGAAAATGTATGGGCATTTTGATGGTGCTCATACAGTAAAGCAGGTATTTGACAAATATAGTGTTGGGAGAAACTCTGTTAGTGGGACCTTGCTGGTTTCCATGTATGTGAAGGAAAATAAACTGAAATTGGCTCTTGAGACATTCTTTCAAATGGTAAGTTTGGGTACCCAGATTGATGCAGTGGCAATAATGACTGCAGTTGGTGCCTGTGACGTGCTGCGATCCTTAACTGAAGGGCGAAAGGTACATGAGATAGCTAAGGTCAAAGGATTGGAATCGCATGTCTTAGTGTCCAACTCTCTGCTGAAACTGTATATTGATTGTGGAAGCATCAAGGATGCCCGTGAAGTCTTTGATAACATGTCATCCAGAGATTCAATCTCTTGGACAGAAATGATTCGTGGGTATGTCAAGAATGGTGGATTCAATGAAGGGCTTAAATTATTCCAGAAGATGGTGTCAAATGGTGTTCGCCCTGATGCTCCTGCAGTTGCAAGCATTCTACCTGCTTGTGCGAGAATGACAGCACATAAGCAGGGCAAAGAAATTCATGGTTACTCAATTAGGAATGGGGTTGAGATGAATGCTACTGTTGACAATGCTCTCATGGACATGTATGTCAAATCAGGATCCATGAGATTAGCTTCACAAATATTCAGTGGAATGACCTGTAAAGATGCTATTTCTTGGACAATAATGATATATGGCTATAGCCTTCATGGGCAGGGAGCAAAGGGGGTTGAGTTGTTCCATGAAATGCGGAAGAACAATCTTCTTATTGATGGGCTTGCATATGCTTCTGTCCTTCATGCTTGTGTGGTGGCAAATTTGGTTGAAGAAGGCAAGACCTTCTTTAGCTTCATTAAGAAGCCTGAGATCAGGCATTATGCTTTGATGGTTTCACTTCTAGCTCGTGCTGGACTTTTCAGTGAGGCAAAGATTTTTATCGACGACAATCAAATTGGGCGACACACAGAAGTGATTAAGGCTCTTTTAGATGGGTGCAGGGTTGTTCATAATGTCAAAGAAGGGAAAAAAATGATTGAGAAGCTCTGTGATCTCGAGCCATTGAATGCCAGTAATTATGTTATGTTGTCAAACTGGTATGCTAGCTATGCCAAGTGGGATGCTGTAGACAAGCTGAGGGAGACAATCCGAGACATGGGTTTGACACCCAAGAAAGCTTACAGTTGGATAGAGTTTCGTAAAAAAATCCATGTATTTGGCACTGGGGATGTTTCCCATCCAAGATCTGAAAAAGTGTATTGGGAGTTGCAGTGTTTGGCAAAGAAAATGGAGGAACAAGGATATTCATTTGACTCTGATTTCAGTCTCCATGATGTTGATGAAGAAAGGGAGTCCCTTCCTGTAGGGCATAGTGAAATGCTGGCCATTTCCTTCGGTTTAATAAGCAGTCATGAGGCTACTATCCGGGTAACAAAAAACCTTCGTGTTTGTCACAATTGTCATGCCATGGCGAAAGTTATATCTAAATTAGTAGGTCGGGAGATCATACTAAAGGATCCTAATTGCTTTCATCATTTCAAGGATGGGCATTGTTCTTGTGGAGATAAATGGTAACAGAGGGTAAATAACAGTTTAGACTGCCTAGTTTATTTTCTTCATTGTCTCCTTACATTTGCAGCTCAGCTTCTGAGAGCGAGTGATTGACAACAATTTGTTTGATAGATTATGTTCTTTTGATGGGATCTGGTTGCACACTAACCGATGGAATGAATTATCAGCACATCAGTAAGTTAGAGTTTGCGGAGATTGTGAATACTGGCATCATAAGCAGCTGAGTAAGCCTGAGATTAGGCATATTGATTCCATGGAGGTATTACCATGCAGAACATGCAGGGCTGAATTGGTGGTAACATATACTGCTTTTTGTTATATTCAATCATAAGCAGGGTATAAAAGTGTGGCGGTGATGTCAGATTGAGAAGACTTTGCCTCTCACAAATCCAAACTTAGCAATTGGCGTCTGTTGAGAAGACTTTGCCTCTCACAAATCCAAACTGAGCAATTGGCGTCTGCAACTGTTATACCAAATGGTCGAAATGACCACAACCAGGATGCGTCCTGTTCAAAGGAGCTTTTCAACAATGAGGTATACCAATAGAGAATTGAAAATTTGGCAGGTAGTATTGTTGTGACCCTAACTAAATAAAGTACGAGTTGAAGGTACATTGTTTATTATAATCAAAGTTCAGTTTTTCGTCAAAAATACTGCTGCTAGACTCGATGTGTATGCAGGATTACAGGAGCAATTCTTACCGAAGCGTGGCGGAATTGTTCTGTCACTTCTGTCTGAACAGATTGGTGGTGATGCTTCAGTTCAGGTTATTGTTTGTTAGAGTGCTCGGATAAAAATGCTACTCAATCCTTAGTAAATCTCAGAATATCATCTCAATATCATCTATTTGGTCATCATTTAGATTTTTTTTTTTCATCACATCATCATTTAGATTGGGAAGCTATTTGAGTGAAACATTATCCATCCAATATCATCTATTGCATTTTCTAAGGATTTCTCTATGTCTTAACATACCATTCCAAATAAGAGAGTCGCTAACTTATTACAATCCATAAAATTATTTTTACAAGTATTTGTGTCATGATCTCTACCCATATACTACATTTCTAGGAATTTTCCATGCTTTGAAAAAGCTGTGTTGACATCCTCAGTTTGGCAATGTCCTAAGCTCTCACAAACTTTTCGTATACAATTTTTTTCCAAGCAACGAAACCATTTTCAAAAGAAATTTCTGTTAGTCTTGTCTAGACTATCTATTTCTTTTTGTTTTTGGCATTTGAAAAGATTGTATCGCATGGGCAGGTAACTGAAATTGGTCTGCTTGCTAGTTGCTTTCGAATGTTTCTTTGCTTTCTAACCCGCCTTTGGCATGTTTTTTCGTACAATTTTTGAGAAGGTAGATCATTTGGCCTTTTCATGAAAAACGTAACTTATATTTACCGCGGGACTCCCTGTAAAGAATATTAAAAGTCCACTAATACTCTAATAGCAAGTTTTTGGCTATTAGGAGCACTCTTGAGATAACTGGGGAGGATTTTACGATTAAATTTTTAAGCCCGCCTTGTTTTACTTATTTACATGTGCCATCTGATTTGTTTAGACATATTTCAGAAAGGACGATGATATGTATCTTGCTGCATAACCATTTTGCATGACATGATATATCCATATAAACGTGCTAAATTTTTTTGTAAAAGAAAATATTTGCCATATCACTACTATGATTAAGTAAATAAAGAAATATATAAATAACATATGATTTAAAAAAAATGATGAAAATATAACAATTTAATTATAATTGCTATATTTTATTTATACTTTCACAATAATGATGTGGCAAATATTTTTTTTTTAAGAAAAAATATAGCATGCTTATGCTAATATGCCATGTAATACAAGTTGTTTATTAACCATCTTGACACAAGATACATATCATTTTTCATATAATAGATATAACTCATGTAGTCTTGTCGAAAGTAATTCAACTTATTGTTAGGAATTAGTCCCTTTGTTGGATAAAAAGCCCCTTAGTCCTTATAATGTTTGCACAAATTAAGTTCAATTAACTAAAGTGTGATTAACAAAAAGGAACGAGGAAATGATTATAGCTTGATGAATAAGCAGTCGAGAAAGGAAGCTGTAGCTTGAATATTGAGTTAAGACCTTGATTAGTTTACCCTAATTGAATATGAATTGAGCCTAAAGTCATTCTTGCTTTGTGATTAGATACTTTCAATCCCAGCAACTTAAAGTCTTAAACACACATTTTTATATATGATATGATGTGATATAATTAATTAAATGTAGCGAACTCCACAAGCTCCTGTCTTCCAAAGGTTTGGGGTGTTTTCACAAGTATAAAATTCTAATTGACCAACCCAATTACTTTGATGTACGATAGTGGACCTATTTCAAATTTGCTTTCTTTGAAAAGAAATTGTTGAACTTATATTCAAAAAGAAAAGTCAACTTTTCAATTGTTACAGATTTGAAAGTACCTCATACAACAATGTTTACTTCTCTTTGGAGACCTGGGTAGACTAGAGGATGCCAATTGCCAAGGTCAAACGAGGGAGGTCTTTTAAAAAATTTCAGTCCTGTCAAATTGATGGTACGTGGATAGTAATGTAAAAACCTATGTATCATATTCAAAATGTGACGAACATAAAAAATTATATATTAAAAAAATAAGATATTCAAAAAGTTTATCCTATTATGCTTAAAATATCACAAATGCATATAATCAAACATAAATTAAAAAAAATATTCAAAAAATAATTTATAAACTATGTAATTAAATTGTATAAGTAACTTGGGACCATGAAGCAACATGATCTCAGGTTCAACAGAACACCTCATTATAGTGTGATTGGTATTATTCAAATTGTGGTCGAAAGTGGATAAAATTAACTTGCTCACTTTTCTTAAAAAATATTTATGAGTCGCTCCGTCCCTTTTTATTTTTGCTTAACTTCTACGTCCCTTTTTATTTGCCAAATTACTTTATTTTTTCAATTCCAATAACTATAGTATCCATTCTAATTTCTACCTTAATAAATAAACTTTTTAGCAAATTTTAATGGTATTTTCAACGGTGTATTTGATAATATGTAAATTTTTACTCAATTTCCTATAATCATTGGTTTTGTAAAACACTTACATATAAATAGAGATGGACGAGGTAGACATTAAATATTCAAAAGGATAACGCTTAGTCTTTCTTGAAGTACCGATGACTTGTTTATCAAACTAAGGTAGAACTTTTTAGTAGAATAATTGAAAAATAGTTGCAGTTTATACTTGAGAGAAGATCTGATTATAAAATGAGGTATCAAGCATATGGGCATGAAGCATCCTTATTTATAGAGAGGTCACTGTAGGATTGAGTCAACAACTTTCATGACATTTATTTTTTTTAAAACAAGGATAAAGAACAAACACCTAGGCAACCTTTCTCTCAAGGGTTATATTTTGAGCATCCTCGCGAGTAATATTAGATAGAGACCTATGAAAGCCATTATTAAAGCACATCATAGACGAAACTGAAAGACCAAATTTCGTCAATCAATCAGCAGCTCTATTTCATTGCTAGTAAATATGTGATATATGAACTTCTTGACATAAACTCATATATGCACGAATGTGTTGCACACGTGTAAAAATCTCCCAAAGAATGTGAAAATCTCCCCTAACAGTGTTAACGAGGACTAAATTATGTCCTTCAATATTCTCCGGTCTCTTATGACTAGCAAGAGCTGCATCCCGAATCTCATTCCTCATAGACATTACTTCTATTGAAGGATCGAGGCACCACCCAAATTAAATGTTGACGCTAGAATAACCCGGCTCTGGAATAATGTGACGACCATACAATTTTTTCAGGGCCAGACAAATCGAAGCAACTGCTGGGCAAATTTTGCCAGCCGGAGCTTTTACTATTCTTAGACTCAGTCGCTTTGAACCGTTAAGTGTTATTTACAATTTCTTTTAATCAAATGTTTCAAATGCCAAAATACATGAATACACCTAAACATATTTGAATTTAAATTTTAAACCATGACAGAAAAAGTGCAAAAAGTTAATCCAGTTCATCTGTCTCACTTTTTTTATCCCTTTATCATCCTTTTATTATTATTATTATTATTATTATTATTATTATTATTATTATTATTATTATTATTATTAATTGATTAGTTAGGTTTCCCAAACATAAAAATAAATGGGAACAAAATGATTGCATGGGCTACTGCCCGGGTTCTAACTAACAGTCCGGGCCCAATCCTCAAAGGTGAATTCATGCCAATTGATCTCCACTTGCGTGCATTATCCGGGACATTTACGTCAATATTGAATTTTGTACTGAGATTATCTCAAGTTGTCGTACTTTTATGTGATAGGTTGCAGCGTGGTACCACATCACACCGTACTCTTTAATTTTCCACCACACTTCATCATTATTCACCACAATCGTTAGCCATTTGCAATGGTGAGTTTAAATTCGACTAATTGTTGACGTGTCATGAGATGAGAATGAAATGAGGCTGTCTAGGACATTTCAGTGGTGAGAATGAGACTCGTCTCGCGAGAATCTCACCGTTAGTCTCGCGAGACGAGTTTGAAAGCGAGTTTAACACACTAATATTTTAATCAAATTTTTTTTCTCTCTCTCCTCATCTACGTCATTTTTTATCAATATAACCAAATTAATTATATTATTTAGTAGGAGCCACTTACTTTTTTAATTAACATGAGTCAAACTCATGCTCACCATTGGAAAACTAGTTTAGTAAAAGGACAAATTTTGACTCTCTTGATAGGGGTTGACAAATTCCACATTATCCAATTAGCCAAATTCAAACTCACTGTTGCGGGTGCTCTTACCAATATCTCTTTTAATTTTTTTCTTCTACTTTTCATATTCTCTCTTAACCTACCTCACCTACCATAACTTTCACCATAATTTATCACAATTCACAATATTTTTTCAAATTTCACCGCACTGCACCATTAAAACAATCGTGTATGTCAAAAGCGACAGTAACAAACTATATTCTTCAACATTGTTAGTGTTAAGATCAATGAGAGTTATATTTCTGGATAGAATGCAATGAAAAAGGAAGTGGGAAGGCAATATGACCTTTGTTGATCTAACATAGTTCATGTTGGCCTCTTACTCTCTTAGACTACATCCAATGGTTAAATAATATGGTAACTTAGGATTAATGATATTATAGCGTGCCAACAACTATATTCTTATTTGAGAGATGTTCAAATTAAGAATTAAAGGTCTTTGATTCTTCAATAAATGTCTCGATAATTCGGCAAGGAGTTGCATCATTAGGAATAGATCGACAATTTGGGTTTGAAAAATTCGAAAATTTTTGACAATTAAATTCGGGTTCGAGAAAGCTTGGCTTTTTGGATATTTTTATTGGGTTTTTGGCTCAAAATAATTCAAACTCGGATGTCATTGGCTAAAAATAATCCAAACTCACTTTTTGACTTAAAATAATCCAAACTTTTAACTTATTGGGCAGCCTGAGCACGTGATTTTGGTTTTGAATTTTTCTTAAAGCTTATGTAGACCCCAACTCAATTAAACTTATAATGACATGACAATGGATTAAAAATAAAAACACTTTAACATAATAAATTTAGTCTTCCAACCCAAACAATTTAAAATTTGACCCAACCCTAACTGTTTGTTTTTCTTCTAATTCCTCTCAGTCTTCTCTCTCCTTCTTTGTTGTCTTCTGTAAATCCCAGTCAGCATTCTGAAGCCGGAAATCGATTTCAGTTTAGTCCGAGTAAATAGGTTAAAAGTTTGGATTATTTTCAACCAAAAAGTGAATTTGGATTATTTTTAGCCGATGACCTCCGACTTCGGATTATTTTGAGCCAAAAACCCATTTTTATTCCAGTTATTCAAGAAATCTTTTAAAATAATATCCGAATAATTAGATTCAGGTTTGGCTATTCAGTGATATATATATATATATATATATATATATATATATATATATATATTCACCTTATTATTAAATAAATCAAGGCATAACTGAACATGGTGTAGGAGGTATCCAATGGCCGAGTATTGATACATTTGAGCTTGACCTAGCTAGGTTTAGCAATTGAATGTAAGTATTAGGGTTTGGGAAGCCTATTAAATGAGCTCACATGAAATAAAATGCCTACCTAAGTCCTGATCCCGATCTATGCTGCTGACATATTTTACATCAAACCCATTTTACTGCAAACTGTATTTGTAGCCCTCTCTAGATTTGTTACGTGTGTACCATATATGGACATATATTATCGTATAAATGATAGGTTTCCTCCAAAAGAATTAGGGGGGGGGGGGGGGTTTATTAATTAAGCTCAAAGTGTCGACCACTTCTTTTCTTATATAGCAAGGTGTCGGCTACCTAGGACTGGAGTCATCGTCATAGTTTCATCCTATAAACACATCATATGATTTTTAGCTTTTTAATACATTATTATTAGCTTCTTTTATTTTATCAATGTTGAAAAGTTATCTAAAGTGTTAGAACACCTTGAGTATCTTGGCAGATCAAGCGCAAGGACCTCAACAGATCCAGGATCAAGGGCCTTGGTAGACCCAAGCTCAAGGACCTTAGCGACTAGAACGTTTGTGAATGAAAGTCAAAATTTGAATGTTATTAGCATATAATCTGGATATCTTAGCGTGATACTCTCCTGATTGTTTTGACAGATTTGTTACCTCCTTCCATGATATCAAGATCAATATCTATATCCAATAATATGTTTACTAATTATTGATATATCTCTCTTGGAAGGTATCAAACCATCTGAAGAAGGCTTGATTGTTGTAATTCCAGCAACTATCACGTGACTCTTTGTTTCAAGCAAGAAATCAATGAGAAATCGATTTTGTGAAAATCTTCAACGATATCTTGCCAATTCAAGGGTCCTTCAAGAGCCTTACAAAGTCCAACATTCACCTCATCCCTTGGGTGTAAAAAGTCGACGAAGATAGAGAAGAAAAATGAAGGAAACACTCCACTCCACAAGAGAGGCGCATTGTAATTCCACATCTTTTAGTCTCTTGTATTATAAAGTTCTTGGTATGAAAGTATATTCTTGTAGTTAAGTGAGTTGGGAAACTCACTTGGTAGCTATGTATTGTTAATGTTTAGTAAGTTGTAGATCAAGAGTGTTGCCTTGATTAAGTTGTAGATTAAGGGTGTTGCTTTGATTGAGTTATAGATCAAGAAGGACATGCCTTTTTGATTGAGTTTTTGTAAGCTTGCCTTGGAGGTACTCAAGGGAGCCGAGATTGAGGATCTAGTTGTACTTCTTAAGTGAACAAGAAGTGAAGTTGTTTGAAAGTCTTAGTGAAGAGAAGCTTAGGTCCGGTGACGTATCCCTATTTGGAAGGGTGAACATCGGCTAAATTTTCGTGTATTATCTTCTTTTATTTTCATCATTTACATTTCGTTTTTATACCTTATCCTTGGCTATGCCAAGCACCTTGACTAACTTGTATGTTAAGTTTTGTAACATTAACTTAATTTTAGCCAACCACCTCAATCAACCCCTTTCAAGGGTTCTTTCATAGAGTGTAGTAAATAATTTTTCATATTAGTTGTTTTAATAAGTTAGTTTTCAAAAAGCTATTTGAATAATCTTTTTGAAATAGTTTTTCAGAACCACCTCATACAATCAGTTAATCCAAACAGCTAATTCAAATAATATCAACAACTATCGGCTACCAGGTAGTTTTCGAAACACCCACATGGTCTCTTTGCGGGGCTCATGCACTCATTGATCTGGCTAAAAGGAAACTCAATTTTAGCTCATTACTCCCTCCATCTTTTTATAATTGTCGTCTAGATTTTTGTGTTAAAAATTTAACTGTGATTCATCATATAAAAATTAATTTCATCAAATTCATAATAAAAGTATTATTAGAAAAAAATTGTAGTTAAATATCTATGTGACATTTTAGTAATACGTTTCCTCTATAAAAAAAAAATTGTAGTTAAATATCTTAATATAATGTTCGAACCTTTAATATTATATTGGACATTTTAAAATTATGTTGGCACTTTTAATTTTTTCTAATTATCTAATTCTCATAAAGATACTATTTAGTAAAAATTTGATGTATAACTCATTAATTTAAAGAATTTTATAGTCAAGCAATACTATATATAATTGTAATTATAATTGTATGAATATAATCATAATTTGAATTCAAACTAAATAGAATAATATTTTAAAAAATACTCCCTCTATTTTATAATAAGGAAAACCTAATCAACTTTAGGAGTATTTGACCATATAGTATGAACAATTTTTTTGAATGAGAACGGTATAAATTTTTGGGGTATTTTGTAGTAACAAAACGTCATAAACAAATCTATGAGGCATAAACTTGGTTTAATTATGACATGGAGGGTCATGGCTGCTCCGCGACCCTTTGGTCACAAGCTTTTTACATAAGCTAGCTACTTGGTTTGGTGATGTCATGTGGATGTTTACTTAAAAAGCTGGCTTGACATTAGTCTTTGTGTATTAAAAAAAAAAACAGCGAAACGATGGAAGATTTTAACAAAAACTTTCTCATCTAGTGCAAAAATCTTGTGATAAAGACGTACTCAACAAGCAAGTGTCATCCTCAACGTCATCGCTAAACCGAGTTTCTACTTCATGGGCTATGTGGCGCACTATTAATACAAAATACTCCATAAGTTCATACTACCTACATCCAAGAAAATTTTTTATGCTATATTATCATCCAATACCCCCATAATTTATACGATTTTAATTCAATCTTCTTTAGAGTAACTATCATTTGTAATTTCTATGGTTGCTAATGCAACACCTTGATCTTTATTTTCTATTTATATGTATTGATTAAAATTATCAGATTATATTTATATGAAAATGTTTTCTATTATAAATCTAGGGACAATAACTTTATAAAAGTAGGTGATTATAAATCAAATTAAATATTTTATTAAAATTAATTATTGATAATTTTAAACTTTGACGTACTATAAATTAATTAGTACATAATGACTAAGAATTTAAAACAAATATACAATAAGATCGTATGCTTTAAGTATGCGCAAATGCTTACATATTGATCAATTACAATGATTACTACTTCTAAAGGCTTGGAATAAGCCAATATTCCATTACGATGCTTGCCACAGGACCTTAAAATGGGGAACAAATTCCTGAGTTTCTTGAAGAAAACTAAACTAGTGAGTGGTTTAATATAATTCAATGCTATTATTATGTTAGGTCCCGTTCTTTTATAAGACTGACTGTGGTGCGGTGTGGTGGAATATGAAAAGTTTAAGTTTTAATAAAAGGATAAATTCGATTAGAAAAAGTAGATTATGGTAGATTGTGGTGAATTGTGGTGGATTATAATGGAATATAAAAAGTTACAATGCAGTATCACACCGCAACCTATTATAACAAGATTATATCTATATACAACAGTATTGTGGGACAAGGTTTATGCTTTCTATTATATTCAAATTCTGGTGATTATAAATTTCTCCGTAATATTGTAGTAGTTATAAGGGCTGCTTGTGTACATTTTTCTTTCCAAATTAGGCGCACATAGACCTGTGCTTGTGAGACCCCCTCCATTATTTTAGCCCACTTTAGTTTATCCTAAATAGATAACTCCAATAGATATAAAACTTATCTTTGTAAAGGAAAATGATGTTTAATACTATTTTAATTACTCTATTTTTTAATATCTGCCACTTTAACTAATTTGTTACTTTAATTTTTATAATAAGTATCATTTTACATTTCCCATGGGCGGATACCCCATTGACGCCAAGGGTGTCAAGAGATACCCTAAGCTTCGAAAAAATTTTAAGCAACTTATTATATTTTAGGATGTTATTTTATATGAGTTTTTGGCTCAAAATAATCTGAATTTGTAGGTCATTGGCTGAAAATAATCCAAACTTGTAACCTATTCGGACTAAACCGAAATATATTTTCGGTGTCGAAATGCTGACTGGACAGTCTGAGTATGTATTTCTTTAATTGATTTTTGTTTTGAATTTTGTTTTTAAGCTTATTTAGACCTCAACTCACTTAAATTTATAATGACATGGCAATGGATTAAAAATAAAAACACTCGGACTCAACTTTTATTATGTTAAAGTGTTTTTATTTTTAATCCACTGTCATTTCATTATGAGTTTAAGTGAGTTGGGTCTAAATAAGTTTAAAAACAAAATTCAAAATCAAAACCAATTAAAGAAACACGTGCTCAGGCAGCCCAGTCAGCATTCCAACGCCGAAAATTGATTTGGTTTAGTCCGAGTAAATAAGTTACAAGTTTGGATTATTTTCAGCCAAAAAGTGAGTTTGTATTATTTTCAACCAATGACTTCCGACTTCGGATTATTTTGAGCCAAAAAACTCATTTTATATTTATGTTAAGTGAACATCCAAGAAAAGAACTAATAATAGAGTGTTCAATTTAATACAACAGTCCAACTATCCAAAATATTATCAAGTGGACACAGCTAATTTCATGATCTAAATTTGCCAGTGACATTTCCCATACAACATTTACCATGTTTGTTCCTATTTTCCTCTCTCCTCTTATCCTAACCACTGGTTACACCTTTAATTATTTTATGAAGCTAATCATAAATTTAATTAATGTATTGCCTTTTAATTTGCACAACTTTTTTCACCACCTTAATATTTGTACACTACTTCCAAGTTCCAACTATATAACAAATAAAGTAAAACACAAAGATACTGTGAAGAAGACGAATGGGTATTAAAATAGGATGAAAGTAGGTAAGTAGGTAGGTATATAGGTAGCTGGTTCATCACTCCAAATGGAGTGATTGACCTTAATTAATCGTGAATGGAGCTGCACAATGTATACTAGGTACAAGGAAAAGCCTGGAGCAGCACAACATAACACACATACTTAAGTCTATATTTGCATATAATATATTTCTGACTAGTGACTATGCATGCTTTTGCAAGCCACGTATTTGGCCCTTTCTCTGTATACACTCTAGAACTGCGGGTTATATACTCCCTCCATCCCAAATTAATTGACATTTTGACAAAATTTTGACCATTAATTACTCACAAATTATAATGAGTTGCAATATGAAATTACCGCCATTAAAAGGCTACTTTACTAAAAATTACAATGGAAATAATTTCATATTGTAACTCATTATAATTTGTGAATAATCAACGGTTAAAATTTAGTCAAAGTGTCAATTATTTTGGGAGGGAAGGAGTATATAACAAGAGAACATTTTAGTTTCTGCTTTGGACATTGTATTCTTACTGCCATTTTTAACCCATTCTTATGGCATTTTACCACCACTTTAGTTATTCTATTTCCAATCTCTTCTTTTCATACTAACCTTGTTGTTTAACAAACACTAAAAATACACAGCTGCCTTCAATTGTGCTTCAGAAGCTATGTGCAAACTCTAGGCTCAACTTGGGTTAGAAAGAGAGGACGGTTGAACTAAAGTTTGACTCAGGTGATTATTGAAGAGCAAATTAGATGTTACGGTTGAGAATTTTGATTTGTAAAAAAAGGTACTATGTATGTCATTTGGCTATCTGCAAGATTGGCCCTAAGGCGCTAAGATTGTTCAAAATTTGTGTTTTTTAGCAACGTTATTTTGTTAAAGTTAGTGATTATGTAAAGTAGATATCGATGAACGGCCATTAACTCAAATAATTATGAGACATGTGGGATCTCGGAATAACTAATTGCTGTGCTTAAACGTGGAGCTTATAGCGTACGTAACAAAAAAACAAACAAAAGATCTCATACATGATAACTACGTTATAAACAACAATCATAAAATGGTAGGATGGATTTTACTTACACATTTAAAATAACAATAACAAACACAAATAATAGGTACATATGAATATATTGAGAATAGTTTGGAACAAGAGAGAGATGTGTGTGTGAAAGAGAGAACGATCTCGCAGCATGACATGAAGAAGAAAATGGAATGGTAAAATTGTCAATTCATGTATTATGTATAAACTCTTCCTTATACCCCAAATTGGAGTGTAAGAAAAATAAGAGTTAAAAGGAGTAAATGAGGGTAAATCTCACTCTCCCTTACCTCTTCTCACTCCATTCCCAAACAAAGATAAGGAGGAATAAACGCCGTCCTTAACACCCCCCCCCCCCAAAAAAAAAAAAAAAAAAACCATCCCTAACCCTTCTCCCAAGTAAAGCATTAGGAAGACCTTGGCAATTTAACTAGGGTGTTGAGCATGAGGGCCGAATGAATACTCACTCCTTTCAACATAGGGAAATACATACCTTAGCCCCCCATCAATCCATTGGAACCAAACCTGGGGTGAGAAGTGAGGCGAGAAACCTTCTCCTAAGGGAAATACGGGAAGTGAGCTGAGTGATCATGGCGCGGTTGGGAAACCCTTAGCCTTGTGTTTGCTATGTAGCAAGTCTAAGGTGCATGAGTGTACCCAAGCTCCTCAAAATTTCCCTTTTTCCCCTCCATGTCCTTTACACCCTTATACCCCAAGCCCCCATTTGACCTATACTTCAATGATGATGGGTATGCGTTGAGATTTGGTGTTAGTCGGTTTCCTTCCACAAAACTTTTTTTACGGTGGAACGGGTGGGCAATCAAATGAGCAAGACCTTGTTGTTGATTCTTCTTTCGATGACTTCTTGAAGGAATTTATCGAGATCACATATGGCGAAAGAGCCATCCGGAAAGGCTATTTTGGGGACCCTCATCCTTTTCCTTTCAAAACCTGGTACATTTTCAAGAAGGGTGCGGTGATGAACCATGAGTTGGCATGGCTCTTTGAAGAATCAATCTATGGAAGAGCGATTTTTCTTTAGGACGCTTCAGGATTTTAGGACAAATCCTCCCAACCCAGGGTGATCTATTTAGATCAACCCACACTCGAGCATATACGCTTTTAGACCAACCCGAAAGGCCTCAGGGTCTCATTAGGTCTTGGTATGTGGCATAACCAAGGTAGGTCCAAGGCAAACTTTCCCTAACCAAGCCCGAAGTCGATTTATGTGAGCTAAAGAAGAGGAACGATAAGAAGAAAGAAGAACATCAAAGAAGAGCACGGGAGAAGCCAGAACCAAGAGAGTTGAAGAAAATGGAAGTTGGAGGCTACCACCGACCATGGCCTCCCACTACGATACAGACCGTGGCAAGCTTGGCACAGGCGTGCCCAACTTTGCAACAAGAGTGTCAGCCCTCGAAATTCTTGAGTATTTGGGTAAAGGCTAGGCACGGTCGTGCCACACCTGGAACGCCCGTGCCACCTTTAGCATGCATGTGTCAACTGCGAGTTCCATTTCTGTTTGGCCTAGATTTTGATGGAAATGCCCGTGCTAGCTCCGAATCGGGGTTTTAGAAGGGTTTTTCACCTTCCCCTATAAATAGCCCCAAATTTACATTTGAATATTGATGAAATGAACACTTATGAGTATTTAAAAACCCTTCCCTAAATCTTCAATCTTGCTTTATCCATTGTAATGGTTGTGTTATTGGAGTGATTTCTTTAAGATTTGGGTGATATATTCTTTATCTCAACTTGTGTGGAATCTCTTGGCTATTCAAGGGTGTTGCTGGTTGTCTCCTTTTATGCAATCTCCATGTGGATGCCTAGATCAAGCTTAGATCAAGCTTGGAGAGATATTCTTCCGAGTTTGGTCATATCTTTTAGGAAAATTGTAATCTAATAAACCAAACTTTATGTCCATTTTGATCCGACAAACCAAACTTAACTTTTTGCTAATAACATACCATACTTAACATTATATTTTTTTGAATGAACCTCCACCACTTTCCGGTCACCGGAAAAATGACGTGGAATTTTTTGTGCTGAGGTGGACTGTTTTATATGATAAAAAGAAAGATAAATTATTGAGGACTTGTGCTTGCTATGTGACTCACTAATTATGTCACAGAAAAAATAAAAACTCCAACCAAAATGTTAATAATCACTCAAAAAAAAAATTACTGAGTTTTTTTAATGGAAAATTGGAATCTAATAAAAAAAATTTGATTGAACCTTCAGCATCCATTTTTTTAATTGCATGACAGCATGAAATTCCAGACATGGAGGTTTTTTTAATTTTTAAACTTTTCTATTTAGGGTTTAGGAAAATGAGGAAGTAATTTTTTTGAGTGATTTTTAACATTTTGGTTGGGGTTTTTATTTTTTTTTTCTGTGACATAATTAGTGAGTCACATAGCAAGCACATGTCATCAACAATTTATCTTTATTTTTATCATATAAAACAGTCCACCTCAGTACAAAAAATTCCACGTCATTTTTCCGGTGACCGGAAAGTGGTGGAGGTTCAATAAAAAAATATAACGTTAAGTATGGTATGCCATTAGCAAAAAGGTAAGTTTGGTTTGTTAGATCAAAATGGACATAAAGTTTGGTTTATTAGATTCCAATTTTCCTATCTTTTATTATTATTATTATTATTTATTGTTGTGTTGTTTTTGCCTTAACCCCCCAAAACCCATCCTAAGTTAGGGTATCCTAATATCCTGGGGTAATAATTGATCTCAAGCCCCAATTGACACCTTTGCTAATCTCACACCGATCATCTTGAGTGATCAAGATGTAGGCAACCTTCTTTCAAAATATATGCGTGCATGGAAAAGCTATTACGGCGAGCTTAGACCTATTCAAAGTCTGAGTCGAGCCGAAAGTCACATGACCCTCGACCTGATATATATTCGGGTCGGGGTTCTTGACCCTATAGATCACAGTCGGGTTAACGGGTCTACGACCCTAAAATATGAAATATAATGTTTTATTATTTTATCCATTTTTATTGAAAAATCTTAAAATTTAAGTAATCTACACACAGATTTATCAATAAAATTCCAAATCGCAAAAATTGAAACACAAAAGAAAAAAAATTCTAACATTAAGAATCTAAGTTATTATAAGCACCAAAAATTTCAACCATTTTTTAAATAAAAAATATGTTATATATTTATTTATCGGGTCGGGTAGGGTCAAGATACCTCTGACCCAAGCCCAACCCTATTAGTACAAGGCCCCAATTAAAGTGTTTAGGTCGGGTCGGGTCGACCTAAAAAAGGTTGACCCTGACCCGTAAATTCCAGCTCGGGTCGGGCTGCATGGGGTCCTTGACTTGGTAATCAGGTCTAAGTAGATCCATAAAAGACCTTTTAAACACCTATTTTTTCTTTTTTAGCGTAGGGAAGATGTTGGTAAGGTTGGGTAAGGTTAGATAAGGAAAGATAAGTAAAATAGTGAAGATATATAAATATCACATCACCTGTTATTTTTTTACAAAAATAAATTATACGTGTTGAATAAAGTATTTCAAATATAAGTTATTTAAAGCATAATGTTAATCTTCTAAATGGTAAGGTAAGATAAAACAATGTAAAGTAAGATAAGATTAAGACAATGTAAAATTTTACTTACCTCACAAAATAATAGATATACTTACCTGCAAGGTTGCAACAGTTGTTTGAGGTTTGGTTAATTGGATGATGTCGAATCTGTGGACTCCTACCAAGAGGGTCAAAATTTATCCCTTTATTTAACTAACTTTCCAATGGTGAACATGAGTTTCACTCATATCAATTAAAAAGGTAAGTGGATCCTAATAATACAATTAATTTGGTTATATTTATAAAAAAAATGATGTGGATGAGGAGAGAGAAAAAAAATATGATTAATATATTAGTGTGTTAAACTCGCTTTCAAACTCGTCTCGCGAGACTAATGCCGAGATTCTCGCGAGACGAGTCTCATTCTCACCACTGAAATGTCCTATACGACTTCATTTCATTCTTATCTCATGCCATGTCAGCGGTGAGTCAAATTTAAACTCACCATTGTGGATAGTGGTTGTCAACCACCGTAAGTAAAATAAATCTTACACATACATTTGTCAAGTTTTATCTTGACCGTTAGCTTTTTCATTTAATATAAATTGGCAAATACATTTTTTAAAATTTTAGTTTATTTTAAAAGATTTTAAAATAAATATTTTTCAAAATATGCTTGTTTGCTAGGCAAAAACTTAGAGTTAAGATATTTAAATTTTAAAAAAATTTCGTAAAAAACTTTTTAATTAAAAAATATATTTTATAATATTGTACTAAATAAAAAAATGAATGACGAAAATAAAAGTCGACATATATATATATATAAATATTGTTTTGATTGTGGTGGTTATCATGATTGACAACCACTCAATTTTTCCCAAAATAATGTAACCTTATGAAAGAGAGGGAATACACAAGATGATTTGAATCAGATCTGTCCAAAATCAACCTTAATAAGATATGTTCGTATGTGCAATCATTCCTAACAAGGCATTCATAATCTCTACTGAAGTACTTCCATTTTAGCACAACACAAACCCGGTCGGACCACCGGTCTAGGTAAAATCCCCCGGCTCCCATCTTCCTCCTCCTTTCCGGTACATTGTATTAGTAATTGGTAATAAAGTTTTGACCGCGGTTAAAAAAAATGATATAATTAATCCCCGCCTGCAAAATGCAATAAATACCCCCCGCATATCTCGCTCCCTCTCTCCGTTTTCAACTTCTTCCTCAACTCCGACCCCCCCCCCCTTCTCCAGTTAGTTTGCTCCACTGAGAGAAAGAGATAGTTGAAAGAAAGTAACGCAAGCTAATCCATGCGATCCTGCTGCTGAAATCGTTAACCTTAATCAGTTTCTCTCTGCTCTGTCGTCGGAGTCCGCCATTTTTTCGGCGAGTATGACGGTGTTTTCTCACTCCTCTACGGGCGTCGGCGGTGGCGGAAAGCAGGTGTTTCCGGTTGATTGCGAAGCGGAAGTCTCACAGCGGCTCCTGGACTGCCTCTGCTCCCCGGTCGTCGACGTCAAAGCCGCCGGAGAATGTATCGCCGACCAGTTCGTCGACGTCAACTTCGTCGGAGCTGTCTCACTTAAGCTCCGACGCAATGAAGTCGTCCTCCGTGATCACCTCCCTAATAACAACCGCGTTGTTTACGAGGAGTTCATAACCGACGCCACTCCCCTGTTCCTAGCCGCTCATTTTGGAAATTTGAATCTCGTTCGTCGCTTGCTGGTAATTTCGAATCTCATTTCTGTTATAACTTTCTGACATTCTGGGAATAGAATCGAAGCTATTGCTTTCTGTCTGTGTGTAAATTTTTGTTCATTTTTAATTCTGCGCTTCGTCAAACAAAACGACTAGTTTCTGTAGATAGTTTGATTTTGCTGGCTGGAATAGTGGAATTAGGTGAAGTTGGAGAACATCGATTTCATAGATTTTCGTTTGAATTTGATGGTTTCGTTTTGTAATTTTAGAGTCTTAGTCTCAGTTTAGGAAAAATAATGAGTAAATGCGCACGTACATCACATTTATCGTATATCTGAACCAATCACGCGTTTTCTCCTCTTCCTTTCACTCTCTTGCAGTCACACTCTCAGGTTCTCAGTTTTTATTTTTGAATTAAACATCAGGAACTGTGTTGTGGTCCTCCTGCTCGTATAATCTTCTCTCTCTTTTTCCGCCATGGCGTGCTCAAATTGCTGGGGAAAAAGTAGATAGAATTACTTTTCCGGATTTAAATTCAAATTTTGGTCGTCCGTTTTAATTGCGGTTGGATCCACGCCATTTATTACTTTTTAACGGGCTTTTATGTTTATTTTTTAAAAAATTTACCGTCCTTGAAGCTCGTCTTAATTAATTTCGGTTTAATATTAGATACCTTTGGAGACTTGGATTAAAAGGGTGGAGATGTATGTGTGCTCATTGCTCAACTACTCAGCTCAGTCTCACTGATTCCCCGCGCAGCTGACTTGAATTTTAAAGCCTTATAGTTTGCTTCTTTGCTTTTTTCACTTTGTTGAATGTTGACCATGACGGTCGCTACTTTTTGTTCTTCGTGGCCCTACCAATGGGAGTTTGATTATCATTTTACAGCTGACTTGAACAATTTTAGGTTGTGAAAATTTCAGAAATCTGCAATAGTTTACTTTGTTATTATCCGACAAAGTACATGCATATAGCATGTCTTCCTCTTTCAAAAATAAAATTTCAGAAATCTGCAAAAGTTTAGGTTGTGAAAATAAAATACATTTGCATGCAAGCATCGCAAGGCCAATGAAAAGAAACGATATATATTATATGAACCTGGATTTATACTCTAAGATATTTTTAAGTGAATAATGTTATTATTGAAAGTTAACCATCTAATATCCATAAATGAACAATCACATTATTTAAAAGCAAACTCTAAGAATATGTAATAAATTACACGAAAACATAGTGATCTTACGACCCTTTTCTTTTATACAACAAATTGAGTGTGGTAAATGATATGACAGTGTTGTGAAAAGTGTGGTATGATATGGTAAGATATGATAAAAGTTGTGGTAAGAATGATTGATGTGATAGATGAAGAAAGAGAATGTAAAAAGTAGAGGAGAAAAGTAAGGAGAGTTTGAGAAATGTGAGGAAAAAGAAAGTTATAATTGTTGTAGTAAAATGTGGAATAATATGGTATGGTATGAAAAAATTGTGGTAAGTGTGGAAAAATATGATAGATGCAGTGTGAAACTGTAGAAAAGAATAGGGCCTAAGTCTAGATGAAGAGATATGTTATCCTCAAAATCTTAGTGGTTCTCAGATCTCTTTGTTGTGCAAATATCCAAATTTTCGAATAGCGCTTATTGTTTCGATGAGTTAAATTTTAATTTGATAAATATTAATGTTAAGTACATGTTAGTGTATCAACTAAGATTTAATGTCTTAATCGTCATTTCCGAAATGACATTAATAGTTTGGAATTGTGTCTCATATTTTTTGGCCTAAAATTACCCATTGAAAGTTTTATATTTGAAAAATTATTCATATCATCTTATGTCAATTTATATTGATTAATTAACCCAAATTTTCCGAATGTTATCTAAACAACTATCACTATTTAAATAGTTAATTTTGCCAAATAGGACCTAATTGTAGCGTGCTTATGTCCATTTGAATTTTTAATCTTTTGCTTTCAGGCATTTTACTTTGAATCAGTGGTACTGTGTTCCTTAATTAAAGATAACATCAACTTTATCATTGATCATAATTTCCTTTTTTTTTAACGTTAGTACTTTCTTGGTCCCCTTGGGGTTGGTTAGGTTGGTGCAGAAGGACACACTTTTGTGCACTGATACCTTTCCATTTTCTTTGTTTGGGCCAACGGATATTGAGTGCTTTACTTAATTTAAGGGTTTATCAAAGCATGGAAGGGCCCAATCAATGGAGCAAGATAAAAGGGAAAAATGAATAAATAAGAAAAGTTGTTTTGGCATCTTATTTATAAAATATAAATAACTAGTCAATGTAATATATAGAACAATAAATGCTTTCAATCTTAAACTTGCCCTGTGTACGTTTTGTCAAACAGTGAGCCATCAAGAATCAAAGTTTTTTCTGTCCCCTTAAATTTTTCTTTCACCCAAAAGGTTTTCTTGTCAAGATTGAACCGGCTTCTGTTTGTATTTATATCTACTTATTGCTTAGTTCTGCCATCATTTAACCATGCCAGATTAATGCAATAAGTTTTGACAGTTAACCTGCACAAAGGGTAAATTTTTTGGATAGTGAGTAGAAATATTGATGTACTTGTACCTAACTCAAAGGTTGCATTAAAACATTAGGGCAGAAGGGCTAATCCTATCAGGCATAGTGAAAGCCCTATTCTAGTTGTCAACAGGCCAGGACTAGAAATTGAAATGGGTACGTAGGCAAGCAACACTTTGGGTGTCAGGACTTAGTCCTCCCCTACCTCTTTCTTTTACACAAGGACTAGCCAAAATTAACTTTTTACGGTGCCGTAATTAGGTCATATTTTTAAGAGTGGTAGGATTAAATTAAGTAAAGCGATAAAGTAAGGTTGGTAAGGAAAGGAAAGGTAAAGTAAGGAAATAATTTGTGGTAGGTAAATTACAGGTGGAGAAAATATATTATTTTATTAAATTCTAAATCTTTTGGGAAAAATAAAATAACACTGATTTGAGTGTTTTCTAGGAATTCGGATAAGTTAAGGTAAAGAAAAAATAGGATAGATCTGACTTACCATTACGAAGAATAAAGCCTTAGTATACTATAATGTTACAACAACTAATACGCTCCATTTCTGTCCTACTGTTGAAATTTTTGTGAATAGGTAGCACAGTAGTTAATTTTTCTTTTTCTTTTGTCAAACTCAGAATTATGAGTCACAAATTTCATGATTACCACATAATTTGGGAAGTATGATAGTTAGTTTCCTCTTCCATTAACTAAAAATTCTGGTAAGACTTAAATTCCCAAATCAGTCAAGACTTGGCCCTGCTATTATTGAATTTGAATGTACGTTGAATGGTGTAGTCTTACTGTCAAGTCCAAGGGAGTCAACCTCTAGCTAATATAGTTCATCCTTGCGTAGTTGGAAAGGTAGTTTTTCCAATAATTCTTGGGTCATCTTGTTGGATTGAAATGAAAGTTATGAGGGTATTATGTTGTCGTAAACAATGTTTATTATTTAGTATCATTGACTTGATAAAGATCCGATTCACAACCTTTTCAACAAGTGAAGACATGATTGTGATTTTCCATACTGAATTATAAGCAATTACTATTTCTTGGCATGTCTCTTTTGTTTTGGTTAGAGATGGAGGAGACAAGATCTGTGGAAAGACATAGTAAATAATGGGAATGGATGCATTGTACGTATTTGTTTAGTCATTTTAAGTTTCTTAGGATTCCTGTGGAAGCTGGAACAACAAGTGAAGCTTGAAGATCTAGGTGACATGATGCACATGAGGATTTGGAAGGCCCATGTCGCATTGTCCCTTATCCATCAAGACAGATTTAAGACTGTAGGCTTCACACAATTATTTCCATGCTCTCTAATTGTGTTTGTCAAATCATTGAATGAATCTCCGTCGTCTTCATTCTCCATTTGCTTGTCACCTGAGTGACTGATTTCCCTTCTCTGCTGTAGTTTTGTGTCAAGTGGAGGGGCCGAGCACTACTATGCACACAAATAATGACTTTGTCTAACCCTTATTTGAGCACACCACCTTATGTTATTATTCAATGTCCTTTTAGGCCAGGCCATGTTTTTTTCTTATTAGTTTACTAACTTTTTAAACCTTATATTTACCTTTCTTTATCTTGCTTGACTAAAAATGATTTAGGGTGCGTTTAATTCGTCAAAAATCATGAGAATGTGGTCAGTTTTCCCCGATTGATTAATTTTTTCCACGTTTAGATGTAAGTTGATCTTGGAAAAAATTATACGGGGACCCACCCAACCATTTCCTACATAAGGGACCAGGGGAAATTTTTTCTGAAGAAATATTTCCCATGAAAAATTTTTCCACGAAAAAAATTTACTAAGATTCCTATCATACACTCTGTTAAAATGTGTTTATAATCTAAACTTTATTTCACCCAACTTTATGTTACTAATGAAAAAATTCCTTAAAGTTCCAGGGAAACGCTCCATTAAAGTTGAGAAATAGTTGTACAACCGATGAAAAGGAATGAAATTGTTACTCTAAGATTAACCCTTTGTTACTCACATAACCAAGGTTGTTAAAATTGGGATCTTAACTTGGATCCATGGGGTAGTTAGGATCGGAATTAACCCATGTAGGATCGTGGATCGTAATGTAGATAGTAGAATCGCATCGAGAATTTTTTACCATAAAATCGTAGGACCGTAAATTAAGATCGAAATTTTAATAACCATGCACGTAACAAATTGTGAATTTACACATATATTATTACAAAACATAAAATTAAAAAACCTTAAGGTTATTGATGAATAAATGTGCTGATGCATAATGATGGACGAATGACAGAGTGCGGGAGCTGATGTGAACCTGAAGCTGTTCCGGGGATATGCAAGCACAGCAGCAGCAAGAGAAGGGCACGTAGAGATAGTAGAGTTGTTAGTGAAAGCAGGGGCCTGTCAGGCAGCTTGTGAGGAGGCTCTAATGGAGGCGAGCTGTCATGGGAGGCCAAACTTGGTTGAGCTGCTGATGGGGTCTGACCTGATTCGGCCCCATGTCGCCTTGCATGCCTTTGTCACAGCATCTGCCAGGGGATTCACTCATGTCCTTGATTCAATGATCAAGGTAATTAACAATATTTTCTCTGCATGCCTCACGCAATTTTATGCCCTCTCTAATTGTTCTTTTTTTTTTAGTTTTATATCTCCACTCATGATCTGTACCCCCACGTATACAGTTGCCAGTTTCTTCTTTTAGGCCCTGTTCTTTTATCCGGTATTTTACGGAATGGTGTGATGAGGTGCGGTGGAATTATGTTGAAATTGTGGTAGGTTATTGGTATGTGGGGTAGGTGAGAAGAGACAATGTAAAAAGTAGAGGAGAAAAGTGAGGAGAGAGAAAAGTAATAATTTGCGGTAAAATATGGTGGGTTTTGACAAATTGAGGTAGGCGGTAAAAAAGAACATGGCCTTAGGTTATTATCTGGTAGAATTTCATACGCACATAAGCATATTTTCTTTATTTTTTTTTTCTTTTTAATCATTTCAAGTGAGAGAATTCCTTTTTTTTGGTGAGGTGTACTCGCTTGGAACTAAGCTGAAATGTCTCATGTTTGTGTGGTAGTTTGCTGAAAAAAAATTGTTTTAAAAATAATTTTCAGAAAAGAATTTTTTTTTAATCTCCTTGAAAAATGCTTCCTGAATTTAAAAATGTAATAATAAATTCTACATTCAACGTTATCCAATAACCACATATAAAAAAATCATCAACTTGGAAAATTGACTAACTTTTCCAGAAAATTTTTTCCAATCAAACGCAACCTTGTTGTCAACTTGGATCTTCATTATACAAGTTAACTTTAATTGATGTGAAATTACCTGAGCTATAGATACATTTACAGATCTTGACTTATTGAGTTATTATTGAGTTATTATTACTCCCTCCGTCCCAAATAATTTGTTTCTTTTACTTTTTCATGATTTTTGAGACAAGATTTTAACTATTAAACTTTCACGTTTTATCTTAGCAAAACTTGTAATATTATTTTTAAGTAAAAATATTTTTGATTACAAATCTAATAGTGATAGTCATATACAGTAACTCAATATATAATTTGAAAAATTAATAGTCAAAGTTTAAAAAGTTTAACCTCATTAGTCAAACTAGGACAATTTTTGGGACACCGAGGGAGTAGATAATTGTTGGTTCTATCTAGCAAGTGAGTCTTTTTTATATTTTTTTCCCAATATTGTTTAACAACAATTAGGGAGGTTTGATCCTAATAATTTGAAAATAAATTGATCCTAATTGAAAATAACAATTAAGGAGGTTTGATCCTAGTTGACTTCTCTACCAAATCTTAGAGAGCTAACATTTCATTATGCCCCTTCAGTCAAGTAAGGAAAGAAGGAAATATAATTTATTCCCCTTTTTGGTTTAAAAAATGGTTTAAAAGATACTCTCAAGTACATAATGAATAGCGATGCATCATCACACTAAGCTTCAGTTTGCAATTAACAGAAGTAAATAAGGAGACTAAAAAGTAGCCACGAAAACCAAATGAAGTGTAGGCTTGTGGCTTCTTCAAGTATTTGCGTCGGTGTAATTTTTTATTTTTATTATTTTTTGAAATTGGTTTATAATTTGCGTCGGTGTAATTTGCCGTCAAAAAAGGAACGCAAATTGAACTCTTTTTTTGGGAAAAAGAAAAGAGTGTGATGGGATATGATGGACCTACGTAAATCGCCCGAGTGATTGAGTGTTTGGAAGTGTATATGCTGATAGTTGGTCATTTCGGTGTTGAACTGGCAGTGTGGGGTGGATGCAAATGCAATGGACCGCGTGCTTCTTCAGTCCTCAAAGCCTTCTCTTCATACCAACACTTACTGCACTGCTCTTGTCGCTGCTGTTGTTAGTCGGCAAGTCTCTGTTGTCCGCTTTCTACTACAGGTCGCTCTCTTGCACCCTTTTCTTTTTTTACTGTCATAGTAAATTTTAGGCGAGATCATCTCAGCAAATAAATCATGAGACCATTCAAGTTGATTGGGTTATTTAAAAAAAATGTCCTACAGAGAGATGTCTGTCAAATTTATGGGTAAATCGAATTTATTAATTTTATCAAAAATTATCAAAATTTACTAAAAATTACAAAAGTTAAAAAAATGATTTTGATGTATTAAGATAAATTTGACAAAAATTACCAAAATTTAACTTTTACTCAATGATTTTTAGCCATAAATTTGACACACCCTTAGGGCCATCAAACTTGAACATTTTGATAAATACTCTGCCAAGATAATTGCATGTTTCTTAACAATTGGTAAATACGGGAAAGTAAGTGGGAACGAGCTTGACAATCGACCTAAAATAACAGGCAGGACTCTAAAAGAAATTCCAATTAGTACATGTTAAAAAAATATTTAAGTGTCATTAGGTCATCCGCAATAGTCAGTTTAAATTCAACTAACTGCTAACATGAATGAGATGAGAATGAAATGGAGTTGTGTAGGACATTTCAGTAATGAGAATGAGACTCGTCTCGCGAGAATTTTGCCGTCAATGTCGCGAGACGAGTTTGAAAACGAGTTTAACACACTAATATTTTAATCATATTTTTCTCTCTCCTCACCCACATCATTTTTTATCAATATAACCAAATTAATTATATTATTAAGTAGGACCCACTTATTTTTTTTAATTAATATGAGTCAAACTCATGCTCACCATTGGAAATCTAGTTAAATAAATGAATAAATTTTGACTATCTTAGTAGGAGTCCACAGATTCCACATCATCCAATTAGCCAAACTCAAACTCACTGTTATGGGTGCTCTTATTTTATATTAACAAAACGGTGTTAATAGTAATTTCCGAAAAGATCTCGCCAACAATAAAAAGATGATATTTCTCTTTATCACTAGTATTTGATTTTGATTAAACAGGTTGACAAGAAAATACAACAACTTGTTAGAGGAATACAACTACTGAATAAGGCTTAATATATATAGTGCCAAAATTACTTAATAATGTTACCCTACTACAAGTGATGTAACCTCTGAAGAATCTTTTGGTAGAGTGCCCCCACCCTTAAGAAACAGGGTTATTTTCCATAAGATATGTAAGGTAGTACTGACATGTAGCCATCAGAAAGGTTAGTGTGTTGTACTAAATGGTACTGTTAACCATGAATACAGTGGTTGGTTGGGTTCATTTATGAGGCTTTGAGGAGATACTGAAACAACCTAAACACAGCTGGCTGCATTACCCTGCCCGAGGAATACGACTTTAAAACAATGCCATCCGTGCAAGCCTCTTGTACGGCCTAAGATTTTATCATCTTTTGCTTTTATCCCCATTCGTTGCATGCATCATTTATTGCATTATACACGCTGACAGCTCAGTCCTCACCAATTGGTTTCACTATGTCCCCTTCTCGTTGCATGCTAACCATCAAAATGGTGGCTACCTACTCCATCATACACTCGGGTCTAGACCACTCAATTAGGTCGGGTCGGGTTCGGTACGCCCCATATTCCGATTTTGTTGTATTTTAGGTTTGGAAAACCGGGTCGGGTCAGTTTTTGACAGGCATACTCGAGTCTATTATCTTGTATTGAACAACTCAAATTCAGTCTTCTATGGATGTTCTCTAGAAGAAGATGTTTCTCCCATTTATTGCTCACATTTCCTAAACCCTTGTCCATTTGAATACTTCTAAAAATACTGATAAAAATAGTTAATTGTGGGTAACTAACCACAGGTACTCTCGACTAGTGTTTAACATTCAACTAGCATAATCAAAAGTTTGACCACTGCCTTCAATACAGAAAGGGGGGGGGGGGGGTTTACAGTGGGTACCCTTGCTGATACAAGAGGGGATTTATAAGCACAACTGTAAAATTAAAGATTTGAGATTACCCTAATAGGTGACGAGTTCATGATCCTATGTGTTCTGAGAGCTCCCAGTCTTCACTCTCTACAAATTATATACCTAGTTTAATAGTTTCTTTGTGAACTTAAGCAGCAGCATTCTCTTTTCATGTTTGGCAATGTTATATGTCAAGAAGGGCGCAGTGACCCATTATTATTATTGACATCAACAGGCTAATGTAAGAACAGACGAACAAGTGAAGCTGGGGGCATGGTCATGGGACATGGAAACAGGGGAAGAGTTCCGAGTGGGGGCAGGACTGGCTGAGCCATATCCCATTACATGGTGTGCTGTTGAGTACTTTGAGATCAGCGGGGCAATCCTCAAAATGCTCCTGAGAAGCTCCTCTCCTGACAACCTTCATCATGGAAGAACCCTTCTCCACCATGCCATCCTCTGTGGAAACACAGGGGCTGTCAATGTGCTGCTTGATTGTGGGGCGGACGTCGAGTCTTGTGTTAAAACACCCAGGACTCAATTCCGCGCACTGCACATGGCTGCTCGCCTTGGGTCACCCGCAATCCTCCGATCCTTACTTGAAGCTGGCTGTGACGTAAACTCAAGAACAGATGCAGGGGACACTGCCCTTATGATCTGTGCAAAATACAAGCAAGAAGAGTGCCTCAGAGTACTGGCAGCAAGTGGTGCAGATTTTGGACTGGTTAACAATGCTGGCCTTTCAGTGGCTTCAATAGCTCGTACGAAGAAATGGTCCTATGGTTTCCAGGAAGCAGTCCTTCAAGTGATAAAGACAGGGAAAGTTCCTCAGAGCACTGATTTCTCCTGTTTTTCACCTTTACTATTTGCTGCTCAATCGGGTGACATTGAGGCTCTTAAGGTTGTGATGGCTCAACCTGGTATGGACCTTAATCAACAGGATGACAAGGGCTTTACAGCTGTTTTGATAACAGCCTTGAAGGGTCATGTCGAATCCTTCCGAGTTTTGGTATATGCCAAGGCTGATGTGAAACTGTGCACCAAACTGGGTGAGAGCGTGATTTCCTTGTCTGAGCTAAGCCATAAGCGAGACCTATTTGAGAAGGTGATGCTGGAGTATGCACTTGAGATGGACAACCGCAATGCACAAGGAGGGTTCTATGCTCTCCACTGCGCTGCACGCCAGGGAGACCTAGTGGCAGTCCAACGGCTAACTAGCAAAGGCTACGATGTCAACATTCCTGACAGGGAAGGTTACACGCCATTGATGCTTGCCGCTAGAGAAGGACATGCGAAAATATGCAAGCTCTTGATTTTGCAAGGGGCTCGTTGCGATGCTACAAACTTCAAGGGCAAAACGGCACTTTCACTGGCCAGGAGGAGCGGTGAAA
Source organism: Portulaca oleracea (assembly GCA_029582165.1). NCBI lineage: Eukaryota > Viridiplantae > Streptophyta > Magnoliopsida > Caryophyllales > Portulacaceae > Portulaca > Portulaca oleracea. Next base: position 45,838,264 of record CM055871.1, on the reverse strand, counting down.
AAGAGAGCGACACTGAATGTGTCATATTGGATGAGCTCGCTCGCAACTTGGTCTTGACCGGTGCTCGTATGCTCAAGCACACCAAGGGAGGCAAGGGCACTCCGCATGAGAAGACCGTTTGTATGGTAGGGCCTACCGGTGTGTTACAGTGGGGAAAATCGAGCCGCAGGAACGTCATTTGTCAAGAGGCTGTGGTGGGGCCCAGCGCAAGGTTCCAGAAGAATAGGCGCAACAAGGGCATCGCAGATGAACCTGGGTTGTTCCGGGTGGTGACCACCAAGAATAAGGAGGTGCATTTTGTGTGTGAAGGCGGTCAAGAAGCTGCTCAACTATGGGTGCGAGGTATTAAGCTGCTGACTAAAGAGGTGATCTTCTGATACCGGAGAAAGAAGGATTCGTGACGTACCCAGTGAATTGTTGATTTAGGTATATAGGTGTTTTTGCACTAGTGCAAGCTTAGTACTTCACCTCGAAGTATTCTTGCATTGTAAATAGTTTCAAGAATGATATCACCAAAAAATGGAACAGTTTGCTTCTTTAAGTTATTCCTTTATTTTTAACTGGCCACTTCAAATCATTCTTCCCCATCCTCTGTTATCTCAACCTTGCGGAGTGCCCATCAGTCTATCAGTATCACCCCACCATATTTAAAACCTAGTACAAAGCACCAAAGATTGTGCAATCCAACCTAAAACCAAGGGAAGAAGATTACCACCAACGGGCATAATCGATCATTAGTAAAAGGAAAGTTGTTTGAATTCGGTATACAGTAAATTAAGGTATAATTATACCCTATAATATGAAAGACTTAAGAATGATAATCAAACTAGGTAGCCCCTGACTACCAGTTCAGCTAACTCATCCTCTGCCTTAAAATGTCCCCCATTGTAATCCCCTATTATGACAAGCAGTACCCTACACTAGTTGAACATGTGAGAGCATACAAAACTATCAAAATCCAAGCGCAACATTTTGAAGCATCAGACAAGCGAACCATGTAAATGTTGGTGCATTTTTAGCCCTCGGATATCTCTTTCTCCTTTGATTTGCACAAATCCTCAGCAGACTTAACAAACTTCTTCGTCAACTCGTCAATCTAATGAATTTCAGAGCATCATGTGTCAACAAATAGGTGAAACAAGGAGATAATGAAAATAGAAATTTGCAGGCTTTGTTCGAGGCTACTCACTTCTTTTTCCAGTCTTTTTGCACTGTCTTTAGGATAACCAGCTTTCTTTATAGTATCTAATGCCTGCACAAAGGTAAGTGGTGACTTTGTCGTCAGTGATTTGCGATAAACTGTGTGGAGAAAGGAGGACCTGATAGAGGGCACTATGGTCCGTCCAAAGCAGTTCTCTGCAATTCAAGTACGCAATCAAAATCACAGATCAAATTTGTTCTTGATCTGAAATTTAATTAAACCTTTCTGAATGACTCTAATTCATCACCTTAGTCCTCAAATTGATGGAATCCCAACACCAATTTCAGCAGAGAACCTCAAATGTTTGTTCAATTGCAGGAAATATATTCAAAGACCCTTGATCATAGCTGCTGGCAGCTTTCATATTCACCTCTACCATTTGGACTGCAGCTCACGGAGCCCAGCCGATGTATCATATGAGCAGCAGTTATGGTTACGGTTTAAGTTTGAGTTGACAAGAGAGTGCATGCATGTATCAAGTTAAAGCATGAGGCATTGGTCAGGATATTGATGGTACTAATTCTTCGTCATTTTCCTCTCTTTTAAATGGGAAATTTGATTGTCTAGAGTAAATGGATTTTCCACCAAGTTCTCCCCAAAATTTCTGTTTTTAAGTAGAAACATAACGGACAATGGGCATCACACCCTGGAATCCTCGAAATATATACTCTAGCATATATCGCATGAATGAGAATCTTACCAAAATCTGGATATAGGTCTACTAAAATCATTGAGGACATCGACACTAACCAAACTATATATTTTACAAAGTTAATACTTAATAGGATGAAAAGATCAGATACTTATGAGGCATCATACAAAGTTATGTACAACCAAAATAAAGGCTATCCACCAAATCCACTACATCAAAAGGCGAAGAGCTAAACTTCCCAATAACCCAAAAGTAGAAAGACTCGATAAAGTTATCTTTCAAGCACTGAAGAGGAGTTTCAACTCCCTTGAAAACTCTTTGGTTCCTTTCTCTCCAAATAGTCCAATAAATCACATGAGGAATAACCATGGCTCTCTTCTTCATCGGTTTCCAACCAAAGGCACCCTCCCCAACAAGAAGATGACTCCTAACAAAATGGCAAGCGACTCAAGGAACACCTAGGCACCCAAAGGCTAAATCCCAAAGAGACCTAGCAAAGGTGCAATGTAGCAATAGATGATTTGGCGATTCAAGATCCCCCTTGCACATAAAACAACTATTCACCAAAATTATTCCCCTTTTCTGTAAATTATCACAAGTGAGAATGCTCCCATGCATTGCTTCCCAAACAAAGAACGCAACCTTCAAAGGGGCCAAAGACTTCCTAATAACGGCGAAAGGGAAAGCACCTATGGCGGAAGGATACCACGCAAAAGAATGCGAAATAAGAAGATTGAAGTAATAGGAGCTAACCGAAAAGGTCCCTTTCTTACTCAAATCCCATCTCACCAAGTTGTGAAGATACTCCTAAAGTTGCCTCATTAAGAATGTTGAAGAAAGAAACTTCATCGGCAAAGCCATCTTGGATAAAGTAGGAGACCAAACAATAGAGCCTGAAAGTTACACCCTATAATCGGCAATGGAAGCATTCCTATCCAATGCAAGAACAAAAATAGAAGGAATGGATCTTTCAAAGAAGCCTCATTCCACCAACGATCATGCCAAAAAGAAATGGTAGAACCATTAGCCACAATAAAAGAAATGTAAGGGGAGAAAATATTCTGTCCCTTGGCAATGAATTTCCACATACTACACCCATAAGAGCCATTGGTTAATGAGGGAGCCCATCTAAAACCTTCTTCACCATATTTAATCGTAATTACCCTCCTCCAAAGATTGTCCTTTTCATTCATGAATCTGCATAGCCACTAACCTAAAAAAGCCATGTTGCACAATCTTAAGTCACTCACACCAAGATCCCCCATTGAAAAAGGTTGCTTGACAATGTGTCATCTCACCAAGTGATTCTTAAATTTACTCCCAAAAGAACCCCAAAGGAATTTCCTTTGAACTACCTCCAACTTATTAATTTATCATCAAGAGAAAGTAATAGTATATTTAGTATATATTGAACAACTTTTGAATATTAGAGATACTTTTATTTTCTTATGAAAATGAGGGGGGGGGGGAGGCGATCAAAACTGGTAAACCCAAGTCAAACCGCCTAAAACCAAACTACACCCTAGTCACATTTGACCTGTCCACCTGGATTGACGGGTATAGCGCCATCCATGCAACATGCCCTTTCGCAACGATATTAAATCGGGACATGAGCGACGTAGACATTCCACCCACCCAAAATAATAATAAAACACATACAGACAATAGGACCAACCTTTTGCCGAGCTCTTCTAATGCTTTGCTTCACATCTTCACTTGACTTGGCCACAATCTTGCACATAGCCTATAGCAAATAACAATGAAAAGAAATACGATTAACTGGGTTACAGAACAGTATGACGTCATAGGACAGCAACCGATTGGAAACCACACCTTTATGTGCTCCTGGGTTAATCTGTTCATTAAAAAATAAAATATGTTATTTGGGAATCAAGTAGCCCTGGGTGTATTCCATATAACGCAACAGTCGGGAGAGCCCCAAACATCAACATTGGAAGGTGAAGTAGGGGAAAAATACTTACGGAGGAATCACAGCTATGAGTCGCTGACCATCTGCTTTTGGATTTAAGCCTAGGGGTGATGAAACAATGGCTTTCTCCAGTTCTTTGATGGTCTGCACAAAAATAAATTCAGAATCTAAGAGCACAGCAGGCCTTGATATGTTACAACATAGTGATATATTTCACATTATCTTTTATTTCTCCTCTTTTGACCCATCTTTCCAACCAACTACAAAGATGTATCAAACTTCAAGTCCTCAATCTTATGGAACAGGTCATGAATGCAAATGAGTATCTAAAATCCTTAGTGTACAGATGCAAAAGTACTGAACAGAAGCAAACACAACACAATGACACTCAATAGCAAATGAACCAAAAGAGAATTGGACAGTGAAGTTCTTACATAAATGCACTGTGAAAACCACTCAGGGAAGGTATAGTTACTTACGTCTGGATCATAAGGATTTATTGATAGTGTTTTGGGATCGATGACAGTGACGAGAGCAAGATGGTTCAAAGCCATCTTTACACCACTTGTTTCCACAATGATGTGATCAAGCATCCCTACAAATGAAACACCAAAAGAAAAGAAAATACCTTCATCAACTTCAACCCGGTACAGTACAGCTAATTATCTTTACACACATAGCACTGTCAGCAGAAAAGTGCGAAACAAAGCCCAACGAACCTGGAGATGCTCTTCCTGTTCGTAGCTTAACCAACTCTCTTGATAATGCCTCTATGGCTGCCTCCATCTGAGAAACAGCGGTAGACTTAACCATAGGCCCAATGTCTTCAACTTGAGCTGTACTAGCATTGTCGTCATCCCCTACGGATGGTAAAGGAGAAAGAAATGGCAATAAGATCCCAGTTTCACAACTTATAATGAAACAAATATCTGTGATCACCATGAAAATGTCATATATAGCTTTTGCAAGTTTCAAAGTAACTTTGCCTAGCTGGGGCACTAAAACGATTGCATCCATAAGGTAAACTGAAGACAAGACCTACTACATAGTTATCATACTATTAAGAATTACCAAAGCTGCATTCTCTTTCAAGCTCCCTGAGATAAATTAGTAGTCGGGTATTGACCTAAGTTTTCCTGGTTAAATGTTGAAGGAACCATCAGCCATTAACTCTCTTTCTGTGCATTTTAACACCCACAAACAGAAAGGAAAAAAAAAGGAAAAAAACTGCCACAATAAGCAAAAACATCTAACTTGAGAAGGTGGGTGCATTACTGCATATATAATCTTTCTAAGTTTATCGATTGGAACATACAAAGTTAAGATAGCCTTGTACAGATATGGCAGACTAGAAATCACGTTTGGATAGAAACAAGTCAAACAACAACAATCAATCATGTTGAAATTTTTTGTTGTTGGTACGGAATCATGTTGAATTAATGGTAGAATATAAATCAGCATTTCAGCAAAACCCAGTAGAATCGACCCAAATTGACCGTGCTTCTATATGAAACTGATCAAACCCATCTCTTCGACAATCAATTATAAAATGGGCACCGAAATTCTCAACCCAGAACACAAAATCAATCAAGAATATAAAACTTAGGGAGAGAAGAGAGGAAAACATACTTGATTTGCGTCCTTTGGCGAAACTCCGGCGACTTTGTTTGATGAAATCGGAAGAAGGTTGAAGAAGAAGATTACGATAGAAAGGGGTTAAGGGAGAGGCATGGAGATCATGAGAAGAGCAAATGTGGGAGAGACTGCGGCACTGGAGAGAACCTCGAAGGAGAGAAGATAGAGAGCTACGATGGTGAGCCACAGCTCTTCTCAGAAGCGACATCGACGTCCTCGGTCGTCGGAGCTCAGTGTTCCAAAATGGTGAGTGTCTAGGGTTTTAGATCGATAACTTGTTATTCTTAAACCCTGCCAACCTTGCTCAGATTTGGAACAACTCCAAAATCTCATCATAATATTAAGCGAGTAAATTTACATTACATTTGTGATAATAATTTTTACGAACAAATTAAGATTTTATACATTGAACTTTAATGAATTCTTTTTCGGTGAATGACAATTTTACCTTTGTAGTATGGTGTGAAAAGTTTAAAATAACCCTAATTAAAACATGAAAAGACAATTTTACCCCTTCAAAATTAATCAATGAGAGAGGAATTCACAAATGTAGTATTCTGGAAAATTAGAGAAGAAATTAAGAGAAAAGGATGAAGGAGTACAGTCGTATTATGGAGAATGAGATGCAGCAGGCAGGCAGAGTGAAGAGACCTCAATGGGTTAGATCATTTCCAATGTGAGTCTTTTATGTTAATGACAATTTTGTCAATTAACATTAATTTTATCAATAATTTGATTTGAAAAGGTTGTCAATTAACATTAATTTTGTCACTTTAACTAACTTTCTTTTTTCCCATAATATCTGTCACTTTATAATTTCAATGACACATTAATTACTAATTTATCAAATTAAGCTTATTAATTACATCTTTTTCTTCAATTTTTCTTTTTTATTCACCTTTTTCCTTTTTTTATTCACCATTTTATTCAAGTTTTATACATTTCCAATAAGCTAAATTAATGTAGATGAAAGTTTTCTTGGTTTTTGAAATTATGTCTAGAGTGACAATTAAAATGGGAAGGAGGGAGTATTTAATACAAATGTTAAGTGGATTAATTATTACTTGATTCAAACTTAAAGTAGGATAAAACTAATTTTCAAAACCTTGGGGCTAAAATCCTAATTTCACAAAACTTCAATGGGTAAAAACCTAATTAGTTCTAATTTTTACATACCCGACGTTTGTGAAATAATTTTTATCTTACCTGACATTAATTGTTTATATATTTAAACCTCCTAACATATTTTATAATTGATTTTTATTGAATTTTCCGGCAAATACTAAAAAGATAAATATAAATTGATTTAAACCCCCTAGCATATATTTTTTTTCTTGTTTACCATTTGACTTTTCTTGTAGCTTGTTATTTTCATGGATGCATGTGTGGTCTCTGATGAAACCTTTATGTGAGTGAGAATCTTGGTAATAGTCATAATGAATTCAGTGTACTAAATTCCCTAGAATAAACTATTAAAGCAAAGTTGCATTTTTCTTATGATTGAGGCTCACTAGCAACTTCAATGAGACCTTCTATCAGCAAATAGAAACCTTGAATTACTCAAAAACAAATGACTTTTAAACAAAAATGCTCTTTATGAGTCCTTACACGGTGGAAATTGATTTTCATATGAGTTTCCATAAAACTCGACGAATTAGTAAATTACAATAACATAAGTTCGAGTAGTTGAATAATAGTTGAAAAAATTGTAATTGGATAGTGATTAGTCTGGATGAAATCTTTCCATAATAGCATCAATTGCTCACAGGACTCGATGAAGAGTTTTCACCACCATGACTTTCTATTGTTGTGAGCAATGTCAAAGTAGGGGAATTTTATTTAAAGATGATATATTTGATTGTGTAGGATGAAGATTCAAAGGACATGGAGGAGAGACCAACAAAGAGGTTGTGTAGAAAGGATGATCTCTACAACAACATTGGGGATGCCAAAAAAATGTTATGGATTACAATAGTATTAAAATATATTAATCATATAATTCAAATTAGTATTAAAATATATTTGTATTACGAAAGTATATGAATAATGATAGTACAACTTTTTCAATGATATTAATCACTAAATATAGATTAATAATGTCCTAAAATTATCAACAGAGTCATTTGGCATCTCGATGTCGACTCATCACATCCTAGGGTTGAAGTAAATAACTTGGGATTACGATCTCTTCTTTAAAGATTGATATGAGTCGATACCGGTCGATGGTATAAAAACACTTCCTGATGTTGAATTCCAAAAACCAGTGAGAGGTTCCCCACTCCTCTTTGATCTGTCTTAGGGCCGAGTGGTAGCCTCGACCCAAGCGCAAGTGTGGTGTGTCTGGAAACCAGGGTCGTAATGGATTCGGGTACTATTCTAATCGCCTCTTTCATAATTTTTTTTTAATAGGTAGAACTTTTGAATGAAAGAGATATAATTGAAGTTCCTTTGGAAATGGTAAAATCTTTAGCATAAGAAGAAGAAGTTTATTCGTGGTGAAAATCCATTTTGACTAACTCCAACGAGTGGAAAACTACACTTTATATCTTGTGGGTCATAAAAAAAACTAATTTTAAATACTAACCAAATAAAAGATGCTGAAACAAGAAACACCATATTAAAAATTTTTTTTAGTTAATTGTAACGATGAGTAGAGAAGGACCCATAAATTTATAGTCATCTTTGTAGTTTAAGTTGTATTACATGTTGCTAACTACTTATAATAACTTCAAAAGGGAAAAGTTGAATTCTAGGATATCATTAATTTGAGAATAATTGTGATTGTATTGAAGTGCTTTCACTTGAACAAAAAAAGATCAAAAAGCACAACTTTCATGTATACATGTGTATTTACTGATATAATAATGCTCTACCCTTCTTTTTAATGACTTAATAGTTTGGATATAAGGACAACAATATTATATTAGACAATGACTAGAATGAAATTACATAAAGAGATTACAATGCAAGATAGTAACTTGTACTTCATTTAATGTAGCTCCATGTGTTAAGACGTCAAAGTATCATTTTGGAGCCATCATTTGTTGCCATCCAGTATAAATGGGTGTTGTAGATTTAATCACTGCCACTGAAACAACACATCCATTTTTTCTGCATTCAAGAGATTAAAAAAAACCTCTAGTTAGCTAAGTAAAAGAATGGGGATAAAAAAAAAAGTTCTAAAATACCAAAATCAAAACCAATATTTTGAAATTTTATGTAAACAATGCATGGATGGGTTGGATATAAAAGTTTTACCCCTAAACATTATAATTTAGAGAGACTGATTACAACTAACTCAAACTTAAAAATCGTTCCCTACCTACTACTTTATGAAAAAGAAGTAGAGGTAATTTAATGCAAAAATTTGCTGGGAGGTGCCATACATTCTTAACAACTGACTATTGGGGGACCACATTTTTTTAATGCACTCAAAGGGGACCAAGTTTTCAAATAAATGGCTCCCAGGTGACTTTCCGGTCATTCTTAGCCGGAAACCATGAAAAGACTAAAATGCCCTTGGGGATGTTTGGGAAAAGACCAGACTGCCCTTATATTTGTCCGCTCAAATAAAAATGAAGGCTTGTCCACTACCTTCATCAATGAGTTCTTGTTAATGGGAAGAGGGAGGCTTTGTCAGCAATTAACTTTGATTACCGTCGAAACAAACATGAACTCCGATCTCAACTTTTCGTCAGCAATTAATCTGGTGTAGGGTGATTCAATGAATCCTTGTTAGTGGGAAGAGGAAGGCTTTGTTGGGAAACGTTATTTCCGGTCAGCAATTGCTGCTGGTGCTGCTGATGAAGTTAAGATAGCGTGGGAGGCTACTGAAGATTCTGGCTTAGGTTCTGGCTAGGGGTGACAATATCGCTACTTGCAAAGGTTGACTGAATTTGCTGCTTTTGGAGATTCATATGCGATTGTTGCTGCGTGGTTGTTGCTGCTATTGCAGTTGGGGTTGAAGAGGCTGTGGTTATTGTGGCTGTGGTTGTTTTGGCAACTGTTGTTGAGTAGGCAGTGTTTGCTGTTGCGGATTGCTATTTGATAACAACATCAAAGGAGTGGGTTTTAGAGGTTTACTAAGTAGAGAAGGGAAGAGCAACAAGCTAAGGTAGTCGACGGTGGTGCTACGGCGGCGACAGTGGTGGCTCGGAGCTCGCCGGAGTCGTGGGTCGTCGGCGGCGAGGGGTGGCAGCAGACAGAATTGGAAATGGAAATAAAAGAGGGTGGGGGAGTCACCGGAGCTGGGGGCGGCGGTCGTCGGTTCCGGGGTGGTGTTCGGTGCTGCTGGTGGCCGTCGGTGCTACTGCGGTGGCAAGGTGGTGTTTATTTGGCTGCTGCTCGACAAAAATAGAGGTGAGAGAGGGAGGTCGACGTTTCCGGTGATTCGGTGGTGCTCCGGGATTGTTGCAGCTGTCACGATGGTCCTCAGGTGCCCAGGAGGTGGTGGGTGGTTGTGGTTGAGGCTGAGAGGTGGTCGGAAAACGAAAGGAAGGAGGAGGGAGATAGAGGTGAGGTGATGGTGCTGTGGTGTTGGGGATGACGGGGTCTGCTGGGTAAGAAGACCCGAGGAAGAAGAAGAAAAGAAGAAAAAGAATGGAGGGTAGTCTCGGCATTCCACAAAACCATTTCAAATAAAATCCAACTTTACTCACCTTTCACCGGTTTCCGGCTAAGAATGGCCGGAAAGTCACCTGGGAGCCATTTGTTTGAAAACTTGGTCCCCTTTGAGTGCATTAAAAAAATGTGGTCCCCCAGGGGTCAGTTGTTAATAATGTATGGCACCTCCCAACAAATTTTTGCTAAAATGCATGAGTAATTAAATCACTACACCCATTTAAGAGTGCAATCTAATATAACAAAATGTATTACATGACAAGTTCAAAGTTAACTGGTCAATTGTTCATAGGACTAATATGATTGAAATTGTAGGGATCGAGTGAGAATAAAATGGTTAATAAAAAACTTTAGTAAGTTAATCATTGACATGTCATTCAGATATTGTAAGTTGATATACAATATTAAATGAAAATGTTTCGGAGAATTTGTTGGATAAGTACCTGAGAATTTTGTTGAAGTTCTTGTTTGTGCCTCCCATCGTGGTCGCCAGGCCCCATTGCATGGTGTTGGTATTGGTTTTGGTGTTGGTGTTGATGTTGATGTGCGTGTTGGTAGTGATGGTGTTGGTGATGGTGGTTGGGATTTGCATTTTGATGATATGCATGGCGTGGAGGTGGAGTGGGAGGTGGTGGGGTTGATGATGGCATTTGAGGTCCACCTACCGCTGTTCCATTAGTCTTCTTTTGATCTCTTGCATTGTTGAAAATTACCGTAAATCCCTGAGCTGCGTCAGAGTTTGTGTTGTCCCATTCTCCAAATTTGGGTAGTTGTCGGCCCCTAGGGTTTGCGTTAGCTGCCTGTTGCCATAATATATCTTAGGAGCTTGTATTCAATATGAGCAAATACAGTGGTTTTTGCTTTTACAATGACCTAGACTTACCATGATATTTTTTTAAAAATCTCAAACTAATTTGTTACAGCTAATTTCACCAGTGAAATTAATTTTTTTATACAAAAAGATGTACTGTTCGTACAAAAGAAATGGTTGAAAAGTTTGACATGAATGCATGAATTTTAGGTTACAATAAGGAATGACATGTAAAAATAAAAAAAAAAACATACAAGTACATATTATTGTAACATATACAAATATATACATTAAAGACAAAACAATATGAGTGAGATATTAAAACCAATATTGATTATAAGCCTTGTATGTTTGTGTATGTCGTGTATATGGTCGAACATGTGTAAAAAGCTAAGATGAACAACATTCTAAATGTTAGTGTATATCGTGTATATGGTCGAACATGTGTAAAAAGCTAAGATGAACAATATTCTAAATGTTACAACAAATTGGTTGGGCCATACCAAATTACTACTAAAATAAAATGAGAATATAAATAATATATAGATGTCATTGAAGACGACAGGTAAAATTACAAAAGAAAATATTGGAAAGAAGGAAACATATTGAACTTGCAGGTTATGTCATGAGCTTTAGCCTTTATGGGAATAAGACGCTATATCATCATAAGATTTTCATGATATAATATATTCAATATGTATTTAAATATACATAAATATTTAGCCCCACGTTCCTTATAGTTCATTCATAAGCAATAAAGAAATCAGTTTTATGATATCTAATTGAATGAGTACTATTGAATATATGGTATAATGCTCATGAAGCATTGTAAAAGAAAGAAAATGCGATTAAAGATGACCACAACAATGATGATCATGATCACTATAACAATACAAAAAATTTGAAAATAATAAGATGTTCATATGGGTGGAATCAATTTTATAATATCAATTTTAATAATTTCTATACGGCTTATTAGTGATAAAGTTAGTGATAGCTATGAAGATAGGAATAGAATAGGAAAATTACCGAACTCATCGAAGATGATTCAGGCAGCAACAACCAAATGAAAATGAAGGGGCAAGAGAAAAGAAGAGAAAAGGGCAACACAATCATAAATAGGGGGCACAGTATACCATATAAGCGAAATAAGGGGGGTTAAAATCCCAAATAAGATGTGGGTAAGGTTAGACATAGGAAGAACGATTCTTGAGGGAAAGCATTGGCAATAGTACTCCTAATTCTGATATCCATAGCACGCTGGTCTATATTTAAGTTTTGTGCTATTAATTATAATATGTTGATACAATGACGGAGAAAGGTAAAGATATTATCAATTACATGCAACTAAAGAATAACAGTTCATCAAATACCTCCTAAATGTGTGAAAACTAAAGCATATCATTATCAAACCCAAAAGAAGATATGCAACCCAATCCACTTCATTCTTTATATTTCAGTTTTAGGTTTTAACTCACACACACACACACACACATATATATATACATATATATATATATACATATACATATATATATATATACATATACATATATATATATATATCCTTTTAACCCAAATATAATCGAATGTTACATACTACTGCTTCTAATGAAACATTTACCTATCTTCTCCTCTTCTCCCACTCTTTTAATCATTTTTCATGATATTAGAGATCTATGGTAACTATTAGAAATATTGTGTCCTAAAATCTTCTAAGTTGCCCACGTGATTTATTTTCTAATTGTGTTAAGAAATTATTTAAGTTTTCTTATTATGTTGGATTTTCTAATTATATTAGATTTGGTAAATTTAATTGGAGTAGTCACCAAACTTTATCTCCCCATATATTCTAAGCTACTAAAGATATTATCTGTGTCTTGTGGGAAGAGCACTGGGTGTCTCGTGGACAACATCGTGGTTGAAAGGCTTAGGATTTCTTAATGCGCCTCACTTAAGGGGGAGGAGAGTGATGTGTGTAACGTCCCGACGCCTCCCGGACGGCGTACATTACAGATAACTGCTTCAATGATCACTGATTGGCCCCACAAATCACCATGAGTCTTTCCAGCGTGCTTCATCCTCGCTCACACGCTACCTGAGAAAACTTCTCAGGAGGTCACACATCCTAAGACTACTCTCATCCAAGCACGCTTAGCTGAGAAGTTCACAACGGATGAGCTACCATAAAAGAAGGTGTACCTTGGTGATATAAGTAGTCATTTCAATCCTTTTAAGCCACACTTAATCACATATTTGGGGTGTTACAATCACCCCCACTTAAGTGCACAATGTCCTCGTTGTGCCACAATCCAATCCAGAATCTTTGCTCTGCTAGGTGACTGCCCATGGATCTCCCATCCACTGATGCAACTCACGGTTACGGGTCGGCCCTGATACCATCTGTAACGCCCCAACCCCTCCCGGGTTGCGGACATTACCGATAATTGCTCCAAGGATCAATGACTAGCCCCACAAATCACCACGAGTCTTTCCAACGTGCTTCGTCCTCGCTTACACGCTGCTTGAGAAAACTTCTCAGGAGGTCACTCATCCTGAGATTACTCCCAGCTAAGCACACTTAATTGAGGAGTTCCTAATGGATGAGCTGTCATAAAAGAATGTGTACCTTGGTGATATAAGTAGTCATTTCAATCCCTTTAAACCACATTTAACCATATATCCAGGGTGTTACAATTGATGGTAGTGCAGACAACTTTCTTCTAAGAGATTCATCAGGCCATCTCCTAGCCGCTTCTTCTTTTCTCATGCTCATTCTTCTATCTTAGTGGTTGAAGCAACCGCTCTATAAAATGGCCTCCTCCATGCAGTGTATTTATCCTTTTCATCTCTTTATCTTGAGGGCAATAATAATTTAATTCTCATTGGAGCAATTAAGGGGGAGTGTCATATTCCTTGAGAAATTGCGTTTCTGGTTCAAGATATTCGCCTCCTTCTTCCTCTCTGTAATATTGTCTCTAATTGGCATATTTATCGGGAGAGTAATTAAGTCGTTGATTGCCTTGTTAAGTTTGGTTCGTCCTACCAATCTTTAGTTGTTTGAGTCTCGAGTTCTTGTGGTTCTTTTTCTTATATTTTGTGTGATGATGTCCTTGGTAGATCCCTTGAGAAAGGGCTACCTAGGTTATTTGTACTTACCTTTTTACAAAAGAAAAGTTAGTTTCTGTTTGAGTTGATTTAGGTCAAAATTAACTTCGAGGTACCTATATTTTTGGATAAATAATTTTTGGAACTACATATTTAGGAAACTAATATTGAAGTCTCGTTATTTATATGCTAATAATTATTAAGACGCTCTATTTTAATAGAAATTTTAAAAAATGGGTATTAACGTTTTATATTTATAGAGCAGGATCCAAAACAAGTACTCCATGTGTAACAACCCGCCCCAAACCCGTATTAATTAAAGCCGTAATCACGGTGTTTATCTAAATTACGCTGTTAGAAATTTTCTTTCTTTTACGTTAATATGGTTATTTCTGTTATTATTATTTATTTTTATGCGCGACAAGTCTCGAGCTAGGCGATGGTTAAACGGGTTGATTTTATGTTATCTCGAATTTAAAGTTATGATTATTATTACGAGTTTATGAATACTTTTACGATAAGTTTTATAATTTATTTTATCATTCTCAATTTTACGCTTGTAACCGAGGAAGGTTATATTATTCTCAATTCCGTTTCTTTTACGATTTATACTACTCGATCCTCCTAAGTACATTTTATGGCCCGAATTATTTTATTAGTATGTTTTATCAGTTTAATTTATGTGATGTTAATTTTTAGTCTTCCACCCAATTTTATTCCAAGGAAATTTTATTTAGTTATATACCAAATTATATTTTCAAGGTTTATGTTATTTATTTATTTGGGTTGATTACCAATTATTTTACCTAGCTAATTTCTTTTACCAATAGTTTAAGTTAAGTGTTAATTAGATGGTAAGTTATTAGGGAAGGGTTTTTATTAAGGGGGGTTAAAGGGGGTTTGAGTTCATTTGGCAAAATCAGAATTTTTATCACAACTTTCTCTCACACTCACCCCTCTCCTCTTCTTCCTCCCACTGCTGCCCAGCCGGCCAGCCACCTCTGCCGCCCCCCTTTCCAGCGACCTCGCCGGCGCCGTTGGCCCCAGCCACCGGCCACCACCTTCTTCCCCCTTTACTTGTTCAATCTCTCACCTCAAATTCAAGTGGTATAATCTCAAACCCTAACCTAATTCTCTTGTTTATAATCTGAATTTCTACTTCAAATTTATGTTCTCTTGATGTTGTTCATCTTCTTTATGTTTATTAAGCATGAATTTAAGTTGTGGTTAAGTTAGGGTTTAAGTTTTAAGTGTATGCATGTATATTTCTAAGTGTTTGTGAGGTTTTATGGTTGAATTCATGGTGGATGATGAATATATGTTAATGCATGTGAATTTCTTGAGAGATTCTTAGTATATAAGGGCTGAGTTTATGTTTTAAGATTATGAATTAAGTGTTATTATGTTTAATTTGGGTGAATTAGTGAGGTTTTGGTGCAAGAGTTCAAGAATATGTCTTTTATGTTAAGTTTAGGTTTAATCCATGGATGCATGTGGTTTTAAGGTCTAAGATGAGTTAATTATCAAGGTTTATATTCTGGAAATATGGTGGATTAAGGTTATATGGGATTTGATTGTGTTTTAATATGATTAAGGGTGAAAAATCAAGCTAAAAACCGGAAAATTCGGTAGATAAGGTTTCTGTTTCGGTTCTGGAAATTTACAGTGGTATAAAAGTGGGGTTTTCCCCTAGATTTCTACTCCATATGATAGCCCAAAGTGTTAGCTAACTATAGGCTTTGGAATTTCTAAATTCCGACATGTATAGCCCGAGTTAAGACCAAAACCGTGAAGGTATAATTTTATATACGAATTCTGAGTCAGTAAATTGAGGGCTGTTTTTCGTGCCTTTGGAGACCTCTTTAGTTTTTATGGTGAACATGAAAGTTTTAGGCCACGTTGCAAGCTTTCCGGAAAGGTATGATTCGTAGTCATCCGATATCGGGAGTATGAGTTACGAGCCCGGGAAGCAGGGCTGTCCGAAACAAGTTTCTGCCCAGAATTTTTATTGCCTTTTTAGCCTAAAATTTGTAAATTGGGTCTTTTATGGAGTTCTTATAAGTTTGTAGCCTTTGTGGTGTTGTCAAGATAGTTGGGATGAGATTTCTAAGCTAATTTAAGTTAGGATGATGTTGAGGATTATCTCCTAAAGGATTATAGGTAAATTAGCAAACCATGGGTTAATTCGGTGAAGTTTTAAGGCCCAATTAGGTATTGTTGATGACTAAGGGTTACACTTGAGTTCTTAGCAAGTTTATGCGTTCCTCTATGTCTAAGTAACCATAAGCTCGTCCTTTCTTCATATCCAATTCACCGTTCATCAATTCACAAATAGTTTCTAAAAATCCATAAACATGATATTGTTCTAAGTCCGTCGCTTGCGACATTCTTCATGTTTTCATTAATCAAGTACCTTCTTTCTAATAAGCTTTCAAGTACTCTAATTCTATGTTCCTTCAAGCCAACGGTTGAGAATGCCTCTTAAGTCATGAACCTTCTCTAATCCTATTCAATCTTCACCATGAGTTCCACTCTAAGTTTTTAAGCCGTTTATAATTTACTCATGCACTGCTTCTGTCCGGGCCATTTTTCGGGCCCTTCCTTTCATTTCTAGCCTTCGGGCCAGTTGACAAAATTGTCAGGCATGATTTTCCCTTTCTGAAAAGTACTCGTTTGCAAAAATCCGAGTTTTCTAGCCCAAGTTATCGCCGAAACAGCGAATCATTAAAATCTGAAATTTTATTTCCTTTCTTACCTTTTATGAGACAAGTTTAAGTATTTAATTCTATTTTATATGATTACACGAACCTCACCGATTTCTCTACGCTTTTATTACAAATTCCTTATAGTCTCCAAGTCGCCCACGCCATCTCAAGCTCGAGGCTCGTCGCTAAAGCTTTCATCTAACCAAGGTACGCGAATTGTCCAACTTTTCGCTCCTTTATGTTTACGGTTTATGCTAAATGTTTACGGTTTATGCTAAAGGTTTACGGTTTATGCTAAAGGTTTACGGTTTATGCTAAATGTTTACGGTTTATGCTAATTTATGCTTTTATGATTATTCATGGTTTTAAGTGGTCCCATTTTATGGATTCTATGTTTTATGTTCTAGCTAGTTACGAGAAGTGCTAGCCTTTTAGATGCTCCTGATCAGAGTGTCCTAGACTGCCACGGCGATGTCATTGCATTCCAAACTTAGATCGGTTTGGGCATGCGCGTGTGTGAGATGCATTGCATCGATCGTAGGACCCAAAACTCTTAAATTTATGTATCTACTTCTAAGTTCATGTGACATGTTCTTTCTTTATGAACTCAAGTTACTTTTACTCATGTATGAGTTTATGTTCATGTCATTTCAAGTTAATGTTTTATCTCCCCTTTCCCGTTTTCAAAATGAATTTAAATGCCGGCACTAAAACCGTTTTCGAACGGTTTGACGTGTTGGAGGTTTACGTACTGAGTGTTTCCCCACTCACTTTTGCGATGTTTTATGGTTTTGTTTTTAGGAGGCTCGAGCTCCCAAGGAAAGGACAAGTCGGTTCCAAAGTAATTCAGGGCTGTCAAGGTAGTTCTCTAAGGAAATCATCGGTTAGCAAGGGCGAGCAGGTTTTTTGGAAGTCGTTTAGTTGTTAAGCTATGTTTAAGTTTATGTAGGTTATCCAAAGGTTGTATAAGTTTTATTTATGAAGGTTTTTAAGCTAGTAAGTTATCTTGTGGTTTTGGAAGTTTCTTTAGTGTTGTTGCCTTGTCTCTTTTGGGAGAAGGCGATAATGCCTCGACCTAAGGTGTTCCGCTGCGCTAATCACAGGTTTGGGATTCTAAGTATAGTCTTAATCTTGTGATTAAGGTTGGGGCGTTACACCATGTTTAATAAAAATTGTTAAAATTAGCTAGATGGTTTTGACTGATACTTGAATGTAGTTGTCTTGAAGGTATGACGTTCTTCAGCTTCCAGTTTACAAAGGTTGATAATCTCAACCATACTTACTTTAGATCTAGTACAATACATATGTGTTTCGTTCCCTACCGCATATCGTAGTCACTAATTAAGTCTACTTAGTTTTTAACAAATTAAAAATAAAATAATAAACATTGCAGGGGTTGATTTTTAAAATTGAAAAGTTACTGAATCAAAAAGAAGGTATTTGGGAGTTATTAATTGATTAGTTGATCTATTATTAGTCAAATAATCTCATTTAGAAAAGAAGATTAATTTTGATAGAATTTTCGATAAATGTTTATATAAGGTTAACTTCAATTCAAACTCTTTCCAACTTTAGATATACTTCAACTTTATGAAGTTTAAAATTCAACTTTAAATATTTTTGGCTTTTTAAAATCCAACTTAGGATCATTTTAATCCAACAAACTTTATGAAGTGTATTTTATGTGTACCTACGATGGACGACTAGTTTTAATTGGTTAAATGGGTAATATGTCAGAATTTGAATTGGTTGAATGGATCAAGGCAATTTTTAAGTGGTTTTAATGGGTAAGAATAAGAATAATAATAACGATTCTAAACAACAATTTTGAAAAAAAAAAAATGTGGGACCCGTCCATTCAACCAAGAGCAGGCAATCAAACTGGATTGGGAATGATTGAGGACAATGGAGTAGGGCTGGTTGTGAATTGGGCTGAGAATGGTTGAAACTTAAGTGAAAACAAACTCAAAAGCATGCAAGAGGATTTGGTTAGGTTCATATGGGAATCTGGGATTCACCTTATGAACATTGTGATTCTTGTCTTGTCCCTATCTTGTTTTTCATTGCTTTTATATTGATTTGCACAAAGTGAGGGGCAATCCTTGGCTTGTTGAGGAATTTCATGCCAGTTTGGTACCTTTGTTTTGTTGCTTTGAATAAACCTGAGCTACTGCCCAAACATTATTTAAAAAAGTCAGGTGGGATCCGTCCAATAATTTATGATCTTCTATTAGTTTCTTTTTATTTGTTAGGATATTTCTATTTTGTAAGGTCTTGTAACTTTTCTTAGGAATTTTATTAGATTTTGTTTTTGAAGACTTTAAAATCTATGGTTCATCACTAAAGAGTAGCAACTAGAGGTAGTGAAAAAGCTCTATGGCCACAAACTTTCCTATAGTTGTTTGTGGTTGTTTTATTTCAAACCATTATTTTAGTTTTGTAAAGCATTAAGTAATGACCAACACAACTTGAGTGTTAGTTATTTGGCATAAGATTTGTATTTTGTAAGTTTCTTTTGTTTTTATTTTTTAAATAAAGTACATAACTGTAAATGAAAGAAACTTGCTAAACAAGTAGCCTAAAAATTTGAAGCAAAATCATACTTTAGTGAAAGTTGGTAAAATTCAGAAATTGTTTATAAAGAATAAGGTAATATTCTTGTTGATTGGAGCTTGCTTTAGTGACAAGCTCCTTATCCTTCCACCCCCTCCTCAGTTTGATTTTGGGAGGAGTAATCCTATTTACAGGATGATGGAGTGTGTTGTATGAAGTGCGTAGTATGACATGTTGAATTATTATTTGTTGAAAAAGAAGATAATACTCTTAAATTTAGGGAGCATTTGGTTCCCTCTCTAACTTTTATGGGAAAGTTAGTGAAATTTCTCATGTGGGCAAAATTTCTCACGTTTAATTGTGACAAATATATAAGAAAATTTTAGTATGTGACCCATTATTTTACTCTGAAGTTCAGTAAACATTTTCCCGAGGGATCTTTAGAGAAAGTCTTTTCCGAGAAAGTTTTTTTCCATAAAATTATCAAAGACACCATTAAAGAAACGGTAAATACAATATGGTTCATAATTTTTAGGGGGGGGGGGGGGGGGTGGGTACCCAAACCCATTGACAACAGCTACAATTTTTGCTTGGCAGATGGGTACAACTAAGCTGATTTGATTGGGTTGTTTGTCAACATTCATTCCGCAACCTGTTAACCTGAAAAAGCAATGTTAGAGAAACAGAAGGTAAAGTGGAAGTTTTCTTTTCTTTTCTTTTTTTTTTCTTTTTCTTTTTCTTTTTCTTTTTCTTTTGGCAGCAACATTTATGGAAGTTGATGGTAGCAGTATTTATGCGTTGATTTCATCAGCAGCTGCTATTTCACGCTGTATTGACTCGTCAAGCACGAGAGCCGCCTGCATTGATTTCCGTAAACCTTTCTTTCTTTCTTTCTTTCTTTCTTTCTTTCTTCGTTTTTCTCGGTTCTTTGAGATCCCCAAGCAATTGCTTCTTATATCAGATCAATTCACTGTTCATTTCACGTGTCTTAATTCCCCTCATTCTTACTTAAATTCACCTCCTACTCATACTGGGGTTCAAATTCAATTCAATTTTGATTGATTCCTCTGCTGATCTCTTCACCTGGGTACCTGTAATTTTGACTCCTTAAAAAGGTGAGTTTTTGATCGTGAAGTTTCAATTTTCATTGATTCAAAAGTCATACTTTATGCTTCTAGAGGAGGGTATTGAATTTGAGGTATTGTTGTTCATGCAATTTAAATGGGTATTCTATTCATCTGGGGTTATGTGTTTTATCGTGTTCTTGAGTCTGAATCCTTGAGTTGTGAACAATTAGGCAAGTATTGTATTAGAATTTTCATTTGTTGAAATTGAATGAGCAATTATTGTAATGTTGTTGGAACAATCTATTTCTTCATTTGTTGAAATTGAATGAGCAATTGTTGTTGTTGGGACAATCCATTTTTGGCATGAAGCAATAGATAAGAATTTGTGGGGTCCCTGCTATTTTCCCTGGAGTAAGTGATATGGGACCTTCTATGGTTTAATGGTCAGACATAGGCTGGTTTTTTGCCACAGTAACAGTAGGGACAGAAGACAGAGACATGCTTCTTTCCTCATTCAGGATTTGCTAGTCTTTAGTAGTTACTATTTCTGATTGTCTCCTGGCATTTATGTGCTGTAAATTACTAGTATGATTCCCTTCTTGGCAGGGGTTTCTTTGGTTTTTGTTAGTGTAGTAGTTACTATTTCTGATTATTTCTGTTAAAAAGACAATGTTTTGAATTTCTGAGTAAGCTTCTGCTAAATATTAGCCAAGTTCAGGGACACCCTCCCTGCCTCTCCAGTTCCTAATTCTTTGTGGGGGGTTCAGGTTTGGATTTGGTTTTGGATTTTCCCTCTGAAATGTTGCAATCCTGTGGGTTGTTGGTGGTCCTTATCTTATTATTGTTGTATTCTGAAACAATGGGTAATGGACCAGCCAAATCTTACTGGACGTAAATACGCACATGCTAGGAGGTTCATTTTTTGTTGTTTTTTTTAGTTTTTTTTTGGTGTGTGTGTGTGTGTGTGTGTAATGGTGCTTTTGCGCTGGTTGGTAGAAGTGGCAGTTGGTTGGGCTTTAATCTCTAAGAATGTCGGTGAACGTCTGGGTGATTATGTTTCAGAAGCTTACTTTGATTGTTGATTGAAATTATCAGAAGCTGCTTTTGGTTGGATATGCTTTCTTGACTTGATGGCAGTCTTCATCAAGTTTGCGCCGGTAAAGATGGTGAAGGGAAAAATTGCTCTTTATCGACAAAAGCTAGATCAAACGTTGGCATCTGGTGACCTCACTGATGATGAAAAATTAGAATCTCTTGTCCAAGATCATATTTTGCGATCCTCAGATGATAAAAGTAAAGGTTGGCATTTGTTTTTATAGGACTCATCAGTTCCGCTCCCCTCCCTCCGTTACTTATTACATGCTAATTTTGCTGCTTTTTCAGCAGTTATTTGAGCTTGAGAGCCTTGATGCTTCATTGAATTGGTACTGTGCTGATATTCTGTATGGCACAATCAGTAATGGTCTTTTCCCATTCGTGTCTTTGCGTTACAGACATTACGGAGACAGTTATCAAGAAAAGGACAGCAGAAGTGTCCAATTTACTTGATATGCTTAGGAGTGCTTCCGAAAATTATGACGCTTCAATGGATAAAGCTCAGCATGCCAGTTGGAAAGTAAGCTTAGTAATCAACCTGGCTAGTATCTGTGTGAATAAGTAGTTGTTTTGTGACTCTTTCTTGCTGTTTTTGGTTGTACATGTTTGAAGTTGGTAGGACTGATTTTAATTAAGACACTGCTGTTTGGCAAATATTCTGCGATACTTTCTTGTTGTGTTGGTTTGCACTGATGCATTAAACAAGCAGAGTGTGTCAATATTACGTAGTTGATCTTTTATAGATTCCGTTTCGCTTTTCAGAGTTTCTTTGAATCTAGCTGAAGT
The DNA here is from genome assembly GCA_029582165.1 of Portulaca oleracea. Lineage (NCBI taxonomy): Eukaryota > Viridiplantae > Streptophyta > Magnoliopsida > Caryophyllales > Portulacaceae > Portulaca > Portulaca oleracea. The sequence continues at coordinate 45,816,101 of CM055871.1, read as the reverse complement.
GTTGTACTGTTTTAACAGTTGAAACAAGATAATGAAGAATTCCGTGTTATGTATAGGGAGGGACCTGTAGGCTCCCCATTTCACTCATTGTTAGTGGAAGGTTATATAGATGCGCCTCTGGATGTTTGTGAGTATCAATCATCCAATCATTTTCTATTCCCGTAGCATGCGACCATTATGTCAATCACTTAGTGGACTTCGTGATATTCTGCAGGTTTATGTGTCTCCTGTGAAACAGCTCTCTATCCGAGATGGTAAGAATAATAGCAAATCATCATCCTTTGTGGTACAAAGGCAATTTATAGAAAGGCCATTATTGTCTGGAACAGTGGAGGATGTTTGTTAGAAAGACAGTGAACCAATTGTTGATGGTACTTAGAGTTACAAATTGGAGATGAAAGTAATTGTTTGATTATGAAGGTTAATTAATGGGTATAACTTTTCCCTTAAATTGATTATTTTCTTCTAACCCTTTAGGTTCCCTGATATCCGTATTCCAACTTTCAAAATCGTGATGGCGAAAAGTTTGCAGAAGATCAGAATCGGTGAAGAAATATCTTTAGTGAGGTTTGTGACTTGTTGTACAGGAACTCTCCTGATGATTTCAGTTAGTTTCTCAGAGAGTGCTGTTATTGGTTGCTGAATATTCTGTTTCTCTTTGGAAGAAAGGACGAAGCTCTCATGGCCGTTGTCCAGTAGAGAGGTTGTTCTCCATGTTTTCGAGTTTGAATACCTTGAAGATGATCTTATTGTAGTTCTATTAAACACGGTAAATTGTGCCAGTGCAGCCAAACCTTTATTATTGCGTCAGTTATGTTATTTATTAAATTTTCTAATGTCTAAGACTGAAATTTGATTCTCTATGTTAGATTTCAGATGTGGGCAACATTAAAATGGAAACTCACGGCTTTACCAATGAAGGAATTCCTGACGCAGGGAATACTGTGAGGATAGATTTGGTGGGAGGTTTTGCTTTGCAAAAGGTGACAGAAAATCGGAGCTACTTTAGGTGGGTTTTATTTTTCTATTTTTTTTCAAATAGACTTGCTATTTGTTTGGCTCTTGATTTTGCAATTGCACTTACATTGATTGATTGTTACTTCTCTCCTTTTTTCTTTAAAAAAAAAAATCATAGCAAGTTGTATTCGTGTGATTTGCGTTGCATTATGCTCGGGATGTAGATATGCCTTTCTTTAATAAATAAAAGGGGCTGGATTATATCCTTCCCTACTCATAAAAAATGGGTCTATTAGAATCGGTCTCTCTACGGGCAGTAATGTTGGCCGAGACAAGATTCGCTGCCCACATGTGGATCTTGTCAGACCTCGTGATAGCGGGAGCAACAGGGGGAGTAGTTATTACTTATAAAAAAGGAAGTCGGCTCATGTAGTTATTACTTATAAAGAAGGAAGTTCCCATCTTGGAAATACTTTGGCATGTTTGTTCACATGCTTTTATTTGGTGAATAAACTTTATGAACTTCTGAAAATTAAAACTAAATATATATCTTTTAACTTCGATGAGTCATCTTTTTAATATGATGGATAATGCAAGTGTAGGCACTAGGGCTGTAACTTAACAAGCCGGGTCATGAGCAAGGTTGTTAGAATCGGGATCCTAACTTGGATCCATGGGGTAGTTAGGATCAGCATTAACCCATGTAGGATCGTGGATCGGAATGTAAATAGTAGAATCACATGGAGGATTTTAGATCACAAATTCGTACGATCGTAAATCAGGATCAGGATTTTAATAACTATGCTCATGAGCTGCTTGAGCTTGACTTAGTTAAAGCTTGGCTCGAGCTCGGTTTGGCGGAAGCTCAGCTCAAGCTCGGTTTGACAGGAGCTCGGCTCTTGTTAGCCCTTGAGTGCTCATGCTCTTGTGAGAATGTAGTTGGCAGTTGGCTTACTAATTGGCCACTTGCTCCCCTTCTCTTGTTAGAGCATAATTGCCACAAATCCAGACCCACATCTAATGTTGTCACTTCCCTCAACTCTAGCTTCTCTGTCAGACCCTCTTCTGAGTTTACTTTAGTCCAACTATTGCTTGTTCAGCTTACACATTGTTCCTGTAGTTCTATTCTACTTTGACATGAATCTTCCTTGTTGAACTTACTAATTGCTATGCTCGAACCAGATCGAAAGAAACCTTATTGAATTTATCATACCCTTCTGCTCAATCTATTACTCAACAGCAGTTAACTTAAGCTGAACTTATACGGTGATGTCTTATGAACTTACCTCTTCCTACAGCCTCACTTTGTTTGTAGAAATGGATTCAAAAGTAGTTCGTTCATAATCTTGGGACCTCTTACCCATGTAGTTGGGCTCCAGATTAGTCCATCTGGTACAAACCTCAGGACCACGTAAATATTTTCAAGTATTGATCCCGGATTCAGCAACAATGCCTCATTGTGCATAGAATGGCTTTTTCTTCATTTTTGTGAATATCAACTTGCAATTGGCTGCATCCTATCCTATATTCACCAATTTGTGAATAACCAAAGAGCGCCCCTTCTGCTCCAGCCATCTTATAAGTTGCATATATTATATATTCTTATACTGCACCTTAGTTACCTGTGCTTTCTGCAACCGACTTCTGAACCTGAGTTTCCCATTTTCTTTTGGAGGATTATGGGACATGTTTCTGCCTCCTCTGATGGGTTATCTTCATCATCATTTCCTACATGAGAGTATTGTGCATCATTTCCTTTTATACTTGTCCACTTTGTGTCATGCTCATGCACCATTGGTTCATACCAGATAGTTTGTTCAGATTTTGACTTGGGTTGTTTTTATGTGTCCCCTTGCAGGACTATAGGCAACATGGATATAAAACTGGACTTTGTTCCTCCTTCACTTATAAATTTCGTATCTAGGCAACTGATAGGCACTGGTTTCAGGTTCTATCAGCAGGTGAGAATGCCTTTCTTCTGCTGAACTCTTATTTTGTTCTGCATGTGTTGATGTTGATGACAATGACGTTACAACGGGCAAGTACTTCTCAAGAATCCAGTCTCTGTTTTAAAACATGCTTAACCAAATATGCATTCACACTTCAGAACCTAGGTTTTCAAATCTATGTTATGTTGTGTGCAATCACCTTTTTGGCCTGTTGCCACTGCTTTTATGTGAGATTTTCCTCTTATTAAGTGTTTAAGGGCTTTGCAGTAGATGCAAACTCTGTTAAGACGAGTGTGAGCTATTCCTTGCCTTTTCTCTTGCCATCACAGCCATACATCTGCAACCCAAATAGACTATCAGTTGTCAGAATTTCTTGAGGAAGTCAGCAGAGGGATTCATAACGACAAGAAGGCAGAGATTGATTTAGTGTGGTTAACAAGGACATCCACCATTAATCCTACTGGAAACGAATTCTAGGGAGGTCTACATGCATGTAACCTTACCTAGCATACTAGAGGGGTGGTTGTTGGAGGACACCATGAAAAGTTCTCATAATACTTATTTGGGTGGTAGTTGAGGAATCGAAACCTAATTAGATAAGTCCTTGTTCCTAAGCCTAATACAAATCTAAACAAATATTGAAATCATAAAATTTAAGTATACAAACTCATAATGGTGATAATGATGAAGACAATTATCATAGCATGCTGATGCTTGGGCTAGGCATAATCTCCAGTGATGTGCAAAGAAACACATATAGAGCTATTTATATGCTATTGTTGATTGAAGACTTGGAAAACTAGTTTTCAAGAAAAGTTCAACTGGACTTCAGTTTCAGATTGGTCAATAATGGAACATGGATGGTGAAGGTTAATGGGTGTAGTGCGGGTTCTTGCTGTTCAGACTGGGAGTATAAATTTCTGCTAACTGTTCTGCAGAAGATGACTTTTTTCTGATCATTTCCATTTCCTCGAACTTTCTGTGATTAACCTTTTGTTTTCCCGAAGCTTGCCATGGGGGGATCCATGTTGGGTTGTTTTTGGTCCCTTTTTTATATGAAATATTTTTAGCATTGTTTGACATTCAGCCCCATTACAGATAGTTGCTTCCATAGCCAAAGGAGATGAAGATTTTGGCAAGGCATTAAAAGACCCCCTCTATGCACGAATCCGTGAAGCTGTACTTTCTAGTAGTAAATCAAAACATCTTGAAACACAAACCAACGGTGAAGAGCAACCAGTATCTGCCCAGGACGTGTCTACAAAAGATGACTTGAAGGTGGTTGCTGTTGCTAACGGTCATGCTAATGGATGGTCACATCAGGACAAACCAACAGGTAATGAGATTGAAGAAGATATCACTGAAACAGCAGACGTGAAACGTGAGACGGCGTCTGGACTAGGAGATATGTTTAGGGCTGAAGATCAAAAGACAATTGGCAATGGATATGCAAATGGATATCCAATACAGTACACACCGGCTACGGAGATTGAAGAAGAAGAGGCTGAAGGGATTAAGAATACAGCCGACAGTTGCAATGTGAATGATGTTGTAAATAGAAAGGAAGACATCGTTTCCGCTGATCATATTCGATTACAACACTTACTCAAGAAGGTACAAATAAGTCCCGAGGTGGAACAAGCTCTTGGCACTTTGGATAAAATGATCACTGTTGTCAGAGATGGGAAGCTAAAAGGCAAAGGATTGGATCAGTTCAGCCCTGAGATAGAAGGGGATAAAATCAAAGAGTCAGCTGTGGAGAAACATGTGAAATTAGAAGATAAGTTGGGGATTTCTACAGAACATGAAATTAGTACACATCCTCCTAAAAATGACAATGTCGTTGCTGTTTTGAGGTAACCCTCCTCCCCTTTCCCCATAGCACTTTAGCTTCTGAAATTGCTGGTTATTTGTTCTGTTTAGAGCTGGCAAAATCCCGCTTGACCCAAATACCCGAATTTGTCCGACCTGGAAGGTCCGGTCATAGGTTTTCATCCCTTTTTTTTTTTTTTTTGCAATCTCATCCAAATTTTAACATAGGCCGAAATGACCGAAAATTCAGAGACAATATTTCTCACATTTTTATTGTCCGAACCTGATTGTGACCCGAATTTCTCACATAGGCCAAATTTTAACAAAGTTTATAAATTCACTAAAAACCATGGGGATGTATGGTGCTAAGTTTGGGAGCAAAAGCAAGTCAAAATCCGTGATATTTGGGTGTGCACTCGATGGTGGTCCAAAAAAACACTTTTTTTTTGTTGGCACTGCTAGCGTACATTTTTAAAACTCAGATTATTATTGTCTAATCGCTTAACGTAGGCATTTTTAGAATCCAATTATCCGAAAATAAACACCCAAAAAAGGTTATATGTGATGGGGAAATGCAGTACCTATGTGTGTGCATCCTAAAAATGAAGTGATAAGAGAGGTGGGTTGAATCTTTATGTTACGCCATTTTGGTGGACTGACGGTACTTTCTCTCAGGTCTACTGATTCAGAGTGTCAACCTCAGGCGGGAAGTCAGAAGTCTACTTCACCAGGTGAATACCCCCGTGTCACCAACTCAGCAGAAAGCAGTCCAGCCTTTGTTAGTCCAATGACCGTAGAAGCTAACGGCATTCATGAAAGTAGCCCAATCGAGAACCAGAAAACTAAGCACCGCAAGAAGTGGAGGCTATGTTGCTTGCACCTCCTCTCTGGAAGGATGGTCGCTTGATATACCGAAACAAAACCTAAATTGAACGTGGTCGCTGGTTATATTTATATAAGAGAAGTACGGGTGTCAGGAAGAAGTCACAGAAGCAACTCTACAGCTACGTTCGTAAAGTTGAGACAAAGTTGAGACCGTGTACACGAGATGATCATTTGATAGATTGTTGTTTAACTGATGTCGGAAGTATCACACTCTTGAAACCTTGAGATTGCACCGGTGATAACAAGATTTCTTTTTATTTGCATTTACAGTGTAACGACATGTACATGTACATTTCCAATGTATCTAAATGTATGGTTTTAACTAAACAAGTTGAGATTTAGAGTTGTATTATACACTGAACGCAAAGTGCTTTCGGCTCAATATCCATAGTTAATATAGTGGTTTATCAGTATTACAATGTTGGTAGGATGGGCTCAGGTTACTCGGTTGTGTTTAAATTTTGTTCTTAGGGTGTGTTTGGTGTAACGAAAAACTACTTTTTTTAGGAGGATGCTTTTCCTTGTAAAACCATATTTTTAGAAAATAAATTTTTAATTGATATTTTCACTTGTTTGACATATAGAAAGATGATTTTCCTAGAAAATAATATTCATCTGTTTGATACTAAGGGAATTGATTTTTCTGAAGAATGATTTTTAAATGTTTGGCGATAAGTAAAGCAAACTCGAAGAAAATGAAATTCAATGTATTACAATCATGGTAATCTATTAAAAGAACTTTTAAAGGGAATTACGGGATTACAAAACTTGTCCATATCACTCCGGTCATCAAACTATCAACAAATATGCCGCCCGAGGGGAACTCAGCTGCCATCCATAAAGTTCTTAAGCCAGATCTTCCGAAGCTAGTCGTTTTTTGCAAGAAATGCTTTAGCTTTGCTTTCATATTCTACAAGATGATCGAAAGCACTTGCCGAGAGTTCTTCCTCAAAACCCTCAGTCTTCATCACTTGACAGTAAAGCTCATCTATGTCAAGTTTTGACTTGGCCAACCTTCGAAGAGCACTAGCTATCTCACTAATTAGGATGGAGAGACTTTGCAATAATTCCTGACCATCTTCACAACCCCTCCTTCGTTTTCTTGACGAATTTGATGTCATCCCAGTTGAGTTGCTGGTATCTCTACTATTACGGTTAATAAGAAAGGCCGCCACAGCCGCTAAAATCACAGCAGTACCAGCAAGGAGCACAACTTCCTCTTCATTTTGTTTACTAGCCATCTAAAAAAAAAAGGAGTAACATACAAGGAGATGAAGAAACAATCATATTCATAGTCAAGGACACAAGGAAGTTAAAAAGCAATGAACATTTACAATTCCACACTTAACCCCATTGCTATGACCATGAGTTGACTGATTGAACTACTGAATGGAGCTAGATCCTAAAACTAATAGATTTTTGCTTAATCGCGTTCTATCAAATCTACTTATTACCTTCAGTTTTTGACACCCCCGTTCTTTTATACGGCTGGTTGCGGTGGGGAAGAAATGTGGTGGATTGTGGTGGGTTGAGAAAAGTTGTGGTGGATTGTGGTGGGTCAGGAAAAGTTTAACTTTTAACAAAAAAATAAATTAAAATTGAAAAAGTGGATTGTGGTGGATTGTGGTGAAATATGAGAAGTTGTGGTGCGGTGTAGAACTGCAACCAACCAACCACATGAAAGAACGGGTTAATAGTCAGGTCAGTAACTCAGTATACTTTAGGGTCCATGTCAAACAAACAGTAGCTTTCAAATATACAAAACACCACATATTATGATTGGTGCTTCCAGAGTCCAAGAAGTATAGAATGAATAAATCAAAACAGGAAAAGGAATACTTGCCTAAACTGCTACGTACTCATCACAAATGGAAAAAAAAAACAAGAAAATGGAAAAATGGAGGAACAGATGATTACCAGAATTTCAGAATTGTTATGAGTTGAAGTGGTGTTTACAATACAGTTTCGAGAATCAAACCAGGATATCAAAATAAATGGATTCTGCAGCGAAGACACTTGAAAAGACAACAAACGCAATTCTCAACGAACCTAAAAATCACACCAGATATCTATACATTTGTATGTTCAATCTTTAGCATTACAATCTTACATGCAACAAAGTGCAGCACTAACAAAGTGACCTCAGCCAAATCAGGACATAATCCACACAAACCGGAATCAGTGAATTTGAGCAAATTGAAGCTCATCTATAATCTAATACTGAATTGAATATCAACATGTTGTTTTGCAGCATTATACTGAGCTAAATCGGACAATTCTAGTAAAAAACTTACCAAAAGAGATGCAATGTGATCAAAAATCGTTGGAAGATTGCCGCCGAGTTGAATCGATTGTCTCAGAAGAGTTCCGTCGGAATACCAAGGGAGTTGATCGTCTCAGAAGAGTATTAACTGAGGTTAAGTCATGGCGAACTGAGTTGGTTGATTCTTCCAGTAATCATCTGAAATCAATTACGAATACCGAATTCAGCCATGGGAGTGAGCAAAGAAGAGAGTACCCCATGCCAACCGAGTAGGATTTATGGATGAAAAAAAAATGACAAAAGTGTCTTTAATCAATCATATTTTAATTTTATTTAAATTATTTTAGAAGGTATATTTATACAAATTTAAATTGTTACAAAGATATGTTTGAAAATTCTACGATAGTTGATATGATTGTATACTTTGATACTCCATCTGTTCTATATTAATTGTCATAATTTTGACTTTCACGGTCTTTAATGTCACGCTTTCATTGATAATTTCTTACATTGTATATTATTAATAATCGTAAGATTATACTTTTATGATAGTATAGTATTTTCCTTTACGAATTTAATGGTAGTAATTTTATATAGCAATTTATTGTGTATATTAAAAAATTTATGGTCAATTTTTTTTGAAATTTGACTGCACAATTTCGAAAGATAACAATTAATATGGAACAGAGGGAGTGCTTGACAAACATGTGTGATTACTTCAGAAAATATTGCTCAAAATCATAAAAACATAAATTTTAGACAATTCAATATATTTATTAACCTTCTTGATTCAAGAGACATATCATGGTCCATGAATGAATTCAACATACCTGACTCAGAGTTGTGTGTGTGTGTGCGCGCGCGCGTGTGTGTGAGAGAGAGAGATATGTGTGCGCGCGCGCGAGAGAGAGAGAGAGAGAGAGAGATGGGGAGAGAGAGATATGTGTGTGTGTGTGAGAGAGAGAGAGAGAGAGAGAGAGAGAGAGAGAGAGAAAGAGAGATGTGTGTGTGTGAGAGAAAAAGATCTCATAGCATGACATAGAGAAATAGAATGGTAAAATTGTTATAATTTCATTAAACTCTTCCTTTTTTTTTTGATCGGTAAAGAGGCACACAGGCCCAATTTTATTCAACGAAAACAAAAAGGGCCAAAAAACCCAAATTCAAATGCCCAACCATGGAAGGGCTGTGCAGGTAATGGACCTTAATTTAATCCACACGTAAAGTACCAGCTTATCGTCCACTACCCAACACTTACAAATGTTCTAATTTTAAAAGACAACACAATACACGGGGAGTGGGTTACAACACACAACCTAGCTGTCTTCCATTACTATATATTCCATTTGCCCTTTATGGAAAAATTGAGCAAAAAATCCTTCCATTCATCTTCTTCCATCTTCTTCCTCGACTGTGTTCATCAAAACAGCTCTGGAATTTTGTTGAAATTAGTAGCCAGAGTGTGAGCTGTGTATGGCAGGTCCTGTGTTGCTTCTCCCCAGCTGGCCACCCTCCACTTAATTGCTTGCAATAACTGGTCCTTGTTCTTCTCCTCCTTCTCAAAAATTATTTTGTTCCTTTGATTCCATAAAGACCAAATAATTGCAAACCAAGCTGTCACCCACAAATTCCTTCTGGTGTTATTCTTGAAGTGGGCCTTCATCCAATTTTCATACATTGCCTTTACTGTGCTTGCTTTACTTATTTGGTATCCCAACTCCCACATAATTGTTCTCCAAATCGACCATGAGTACTCACAATTCAGCAGAACATGGTCAATACTTTCCCCTTCATCTTCGCAGAATGGGAAGATATCTTCATTCTCTTGAATTATCTTCTTCCCCTTCAATGTGGTTCTCGTATTGAGCTTGCCCAACAATGTGATCCATGCCATGATTTCAACCCTTGGTGGTGCAAGTTTCCTCCATACAATGCAGACAATTGAATCCATGTGCACCTCCTTGTATGCAATTGCTTCTGCTCTCTCCATATTTTTCTTTACTTTGAAAGCTCCTTTGTCCTCCCAAAACACCTTATCCTCTCTCCCTCTCATGGGCTGTATTTTGTTCAGCCTCGCTGCTAATGCCCTTTCCAGTATCACTTCCTCTGCTGTTAGCTCCTTACTCCATGTCAAACACCATCTCCAATTTTCTCCTTCAAACCACCCCATTTCTCCCACCATCCATCCTTTTTGAGATGATAGTTTATATAACTGATTAAACTCATCTCTTAGAATTTCCTTATTGTACCATGGGTCTTCCCAAAAATTTACCTTCTGGCCATCGCCCAGTTGTATTTCCAGCCCTTCATGGAATGCTCGCTGAGCTGGTTCTTTCTTTTTCATCATTTCTCTCAAATCTCCCCAAGGTCCTGGGACTCTAGTTTTATGTCTTGATGAAAGAATAACCCCATCTTCATTATGTATAGCTTCTATAGTCTTCTTCCAAAGTGCTTCATCCTCTGTTCCATACCTCCACCACCACCTTAACAGGAGGCTTGCATTGGAGTGTAAGAAAAATAAGAGTTAAAGGGAGCAAAAGAGGGTAAATCTCACGCTCCTTTAGCCCTATCTCACTCCATTCCCAAACAAGGGTAAGGAAGAGTAAGCACCCTCCTTAACCTCCCCTAACCCTCCCTAACCCTTCTCCCAAGCAGTGCATAAAGAAATCGGATATGGATTAGGATAAAGGAAAATCCACCACCAAGAACTAGCAATCCATCATGAATTTGATAAAAGAAGGAAATCCACCACAAATTCAATAAAGGAGAGACTTGCAACGCCATCATAACATAACAACTATGGATAAAGTAAACAAGATTTAGGGGAAAATGAGAGTCATTAGCTTCTTCATTCTATTCATAAATAAAGGCATCAAAAGTTATCAAAAAATTCCTTACAAAACCTAACAAGGGTGTATTTGTAGGGAGAGGGAAAATAACGCAAAATTCAACCTAGATCAGGCGCGTTGCGACCGCGATAAAGGACGTCGCAGGCGCGACAACATGGCTTGGGCAAGGGGTCAATTACCCATGGGATTCGTCGCGGGCGTGATGTCCTACGTCGCGACCGTGACATGGTGATAGGTGCCCCAAGTCTTCACTGGGTCGCGGTCGCGACATTGGGTCAAAGGAATTGTGATCGCGGTTGTGACGAGACAGACATGGGCAAATATGTCATGATTGTGATAATCGACTAGCTCAAAACGGAGAGAAGGAGAGAAAGGGGTCGCGATCGTGACTAGGGAGCTTACGCTCACGATGCCCTGTCCTCTAACCAACCATATCACTTCTAGGGAGCTTGAGCTCACGATGCCCTGTCCTCTAACCAACCATCACTTCCAAAGAGGGTCACGATCGGGACTGCCGACCTTCACCTGTTACCTACCTCACCTCTAACACTACCTTCTTGGGCCCCTCTTCCGTTATTCATGCCGAGATGAAAAGGACACCCATGTAGAGGGTGTCCCGACCCATCCAGGGAATGGCCTTGATCGTCTCTTCCGGCCCCGGGTCCACCTTAAAATGGACTCTGCACTCAAGCTTCCGTAGTTGGGAAAAAATGGACACCCTAAGGAAATCATTCACCATAGTTTTGCCAAACAGGACACATTCCCGTTACGGTTCACCTACCATGTTAACCACCAATGAAATTATTCCAGGTGCATTACTGTCCAATACCCTCAAAATTGAGTGTATTAGAATAAAAAAAAAGTTTAGTGGATTATTATCCAATATCCCTAAAGTTTAGTGTATTATGTTCAAAAATTCTTTTCTTAAAGAAACATGAGTGATTTTCCTATGGAGTGATTGGAATATGTTGTTTGGTTATATTTGGAGATTAGAGTTGACACAATTATAAGTGACTTTCATTTATAGTTTTCAAATTATCCGATGTAATAAGTTAAAAATATTGACTACATTATCTATTGAATTGGCTGAAATACTTACCAAGTCCCAACCTACTTGTAGGTTAGTACTTAGTATGTTGTTGAATCTGAATAAGTCATGAAAAACAAGGTATTCTTTTTGATTTTCTGATTACTTAAAGGATTTCTTTTATCCAAGTTAACGTGATGATCAAATTTAGGATTATGAGAAGTGTTTTCGTAAGGAAGATGCTCCACTAGTAGGGTTAAACTGAAATTTCCTAATTCACTTTATGTATAATAATTTTTTCCCTTCCTATTTGCATTACACCACAGTTTGCAATTTATCACAAATCTATTGTCTACTCTGTAAGTATAATTGGTGCTTGTAATTCTTGAGAATCATTAATAATTACATCAAGTATTTCTAAAGCAAGGATTTTGGTGTAGTTTACTCCTTGATCTTTGTCTTGTCCAAATAGAATAATTTATTCTCATTTAATATTTAGTTCCTAACATCTTTTCTAAATTGGGTTTTGGTATTTATAGGTAGAAATAATGAGATTTGTCATTTAAGAATTGTAGTTATCATCATCTAAAAAGAAAATGGACATTATTGGATCAATATAGCATAACTGATTTAATTTTCTTATTTCCTTAGTTAATATTAACGTTGCAGATGGATCTCAATACATTTATATAATAGTTACCTTCCCTTATGATAACACAATGGTTATATTATATTAAATTTTTTTAAAAATTATCAATATTAATTATAAATTTTTGAAAATTATTATAAAATTTATCAATATTTTTTTAAAATTACTAAATATTTAAAAAAATTCATATTTCGATGTATGTGTGCCTAGCTAGGTCCACCGTGTGAGTTGTGACAACGTATTGAAACAGCCTACATGGCAGATCCACCTTCACTTAGAATTGTTGAATGTTGAACTCAGCGTAGAAGCTCCCCCAAACCTCCATTCTATCGCTGGCGCTGCCACGTAGCGAGGACCCATTGAACCAAAGCAAACAAAACATTTACAAAACAAAGAGGGAAGAAAAAGGGTAAAAACACAGTAGCGTCAAACATGATGTACAGCAGTGGACTATGGCGTCGATGCTCCTCTCTCCTACGCAGAGACCTCCGATGGATTCCCCTTCTCTCCCCTCATTCTCACTCTCACTCTCTCTCTCTCTCCTCTGTTTCTCCGTCCTCCCTTCCCCCTGATTCTCCCTACTTTCCGCACGTTTTCCGGGACAGATTTTGTCAGAGTTTTTCCACAAAGCCGGCGAATTCTGAGGGTACAGCATGTTGGAACTGCAATTCTTCACCTTCTTCCCAACCTTTTCTTGTTTGCCAGTCATGTCGCTGCATTCAGCCACTTGATCCTTCCATTGATTACTTCCAAATTTTCGGATTGTGAGCTCTCTATTTCTCTCTTTTATTCTATGTCTTAATAAATCGTTTCCTGGGGCTTCCATGACCTTGGGATTCTGGAATCAATTGTAAGCTTTGGTTCGCTACGAAACTACTGTGATGAATTTGTACAGTATTTTTGTTTCTGATCACCCTCATTAGTGTTGTTTAAAGTTTTTACTGGTATTACAGGTATTTTCGTTCTAGCTCGTTGAAATTTTGTCACCTAAATACAAGTCCGTCTTTGTAACATCGCATTGCATGTGCTTTTCTCGGTGATTAACAATTTGAAGCTAGTGATGGTACTAGAATTGTTGTGCTTTTTTTTTTTTTGGTAGGGAAATTTGCTTTTATTAAAGTTATTGTTAAATTAAATCTTGACAAATAGGCCGTTTAGCTTCAGTCTGGGTTAACTTTGGTTCGGGGCATGTGTGGATCATTAAGATTCAATTTAGTTTTGGTTTGAAGTCTCATTGTTGCAGTTTGTGTTTACCATCGCTTGATGTTGGATCCAATACACCTTGCCTTGCATATAAAAATAAAATGACGAGTAGAAAAAGTTCAGGTCAAGTTTGGTTTAGTTTGTTATATTTGGGTCAACTTCGAATTAGCCGATTCAGGTGTCAGGTTTACCGTGGATTTGGGTTGTTTGACTTGGATCACATTTTCCGGATAGTCAAATGTCGAAAAGACTTTTGATTTGCTGTTAGTCATATTAACCATGGAATATGATCCTTTTGTTGTGGTGTTATTTGGGTAAAAATAATATACCGGGTCCTTGTGTAATGACATGCATTACAACGTGGTAGCCCCTTCGATGGGCGTATGTTTGGGGTTGTAACCATAGCTTATTTTCTTTCACGAGTGTCTATGAGTGTAGTTACTTGGTTGAGTAATGCTTTGAATAAGTGCCTTAAAACTTTACAGGGACCGGAAGTACGACATTGACGAGGGTAGTCTGGAGGGCAAGTACAAGGACTGGCAGAAGAAATTGCATCCTGATCTTGTGCATTCAAAATCTGAGGTTTGGTTTCTCATACTCTAGGATTTTATGCATACTAGAGTTGTAACTTGAAATTGGCTAATGATCAAGTTGTTAATTTTGTCATGTATGGCAGAATGAAAGAGAGTATGCAGCTGAGCAATCGGCTAGAGTAATTGATGCATACAGGACACTGGGTAATCCCTTGGCCAGAGCTATATACCTTGTAAGTACAACTTCATCTGTCCATTATGTTTAGTCAAACATGATAGGTATGTTGGCACTCTGTAGGCATGGTTATCATATGCTCTGTGAACCAAAGTTATGCACTTTACTTTCTACAAATTTCTTATATCTGAACGTTTTAGTTTCACTGCACTTGATGCCTGATGATAAAGTATGTGTTTGTGACAAGATGATCCTGGTGAAATAGAATGATCGAGCCATGAGGCTGATTACTGGGGTAGCTGGTAAGAAAAAGTAGTTCCTTGCCATATCAATCCCGATCTTGGCTAGAATTCTGGCTTATCTAAACTTTAAACTCTTCAAATCTCTTTGTTGTGCTAACACGAGAGGTTCATTGGCTGGTTGAAGATTTTTCTGTGGCATTGTGCATGCTGATGGTTTCTAGAGTGTTTGATATGTGGTGACGATGTTGGAATCTTGAAATTCTTCAACTAAAACTCCTTAGTAACATGCATTCGTAGGCTCCCAAAATGGATGATTGTTTCAGCTGTCAGTAAGTGTGGAAAATAATTGGGATGCTCAATTCATTCAGGAAATTCCTAATTGAATTGCTTGTATTTCTGGTGATTTGTTTTAACTGCGAAATTGTCAGTCTATTGAAACATGCACGAGTCTCTTGAGTTCTGTGATTTGATGGCCTCTTTGTTTAAACCCTTGCATGGCTGGACTTTTGTCTTACAAATGTATGTTTTGTCATTGCTATCTGGACAGATGAAGCTTCAGGGTGTGCATGTTGATGAGGAACAAACTATTTCAGATCCAGATTTGCTGGCTGAGGTGTGCTTGTTAGCTTATTCTTTACTGCCATTTTTCTTTAATTTCTCAAACCATGCTTGGTGCCTGCTACTACCTGTGCCAAGAGACCCGATAACTGAGCAACTGGTATATTTTGTCTGTGCATATGTACCTTTACTATGAGTAAGCTCTAACGATCCCTCATAGGGATTTCTATCAATCAATAAATAAATAAATCTATTGGAGGCTCAGGTTAGGGCATGAACAAACAAAAGCATTTTTGTTTCTGATGGATTTTACATAAAACATTGATACCATTTGTATTGAAAAAAAAAGTTATAAAGTGTGCTTCTTATTCTGTCTATATATCTTTCAGCACAAAGCTGAGCGTATTCTTTCAGGACTAGTATGATCATATTTCAGCTGAAACCTATCTTATCTGAATCTTGTTTGGCAATGATAATGTGTAAAAAATGAGGCATGAAGGCCAGAATGAACTTTTTATGCTGAAAGGGAAGAATAATTTGAAAAGGACAGGCCAGTGCTATGTTTGGTTCTTGACTACACTATTTTTGTATCTGTGGTCAGTGAATGTTATTTGATATATGTTTTTTGCAGTTCTTTTGTGAATACTGAATACCATGTCTAACTTCAACATTAATGTAAAAGGTGATCATCTTCATGTATTTATTTGTTATCCACAGCATGTATGAACTTTCAATTTTTTGGCTGGGGTTTTCTATGATACTCTTGGGTGGTGGGAAGACATTGTGATTTGTCAATGTGCAGATTATGGAAATTAGGGAATCCGTGGAAGAAGCTGCTGATTCTCAGGCATTACAGAAGATCCAGACACAGGTGTGTACATCTGTATACCAATACTGATCGTAAGAAGTAACAAGCTGCTTTGACTGTAACACTCTTTAAGTGGTTGTCAATGATTTCTTTGCACCATCTGAGCATGGTTGTGATGGATCTAGTGCAGAATGATCTGTATGTCTTAGTTTGGATCCTCAAAACTAATTCCTACATGTTACACTATAAGGGATGACCTGAAAGTTGGGTCAAATATGTCCATACTCATTAAAATCTAATTTCAGTCTGAATCTGAAGTTTGGAACATCTTACCGGGAAAATGTCAGGAACTAAACCATCCTGAAGTTGGCTCGACAGTTGACACCTAGCTATCACCGGCAATTGAAATGAATCTGACACAAAATGAACCCATATTTGTCATAATGGCAGGATCTGGTGTTTGCTGACTAATAAACAACTGTCCTGAAACATGGCTGACTCAAGCATTATCCAAACCAGTACACCCTGGACCTAATAAATTGTTTTGTCCTTCGCTAAACTTGAAGTTGAAACTTCATCCTAATGACCTGATGTCTAGGTTAGGTAGGACTTGGATAATATTTTGTTTGCGATTTTTGTCTTGTGTTGATTGGTTGTAGCCGTGTTTAGACTATTTGAGAAAGGGGAGGTAATTAACGAAGAGCGATTCGCACCTGCACTAAAGGGTTTGCTGGGAGTTTTGGACTCCTCATCATTTGATGCCATTGTTATCTTCAGTCTGCACAGTGTCATATTGTTTTATTCAATTCCCAGGTACCTGATGTTGTCCCCTACCTTGTCTCAGGTGCTGGAGAAAATGAAACAGTGGTCTGAATCATTTGCCGCTGCATTCAAAAGTCAAGAAACTGAAGAGGCCTTAAATGCTATTCGCAGGATGACATATTATAAACGGGCCAATGAGGAAATTGTGAAGCGGCTCTAAATTGGCGACTATACTTGGATTCCATTTGACCTTTTGAACTTGTTTTCTGAAATTCTTGTTATTATGCGCCCATTTGCTGTCAATGTAGCCAGATGCTTGCTATGTAGTTGAGGAAACAGCTGTTTGTGACTGCAAGTTTCAAGGCATGCAGGAGAACCATGCTTCCAGTTATGGTGGATTTGTTGTCGTTGATGCCGAAGGTGAACTTTGGTGGAAATGGACAAATGCATCAGTTTATCCGACGTTTTCTTCAGGACTTTTTCTATGTCGGGACGGAGTCAAGAAATAAGATGTGAATGAGGAGCTGGGCGTTGGAATGGCTCAATTCATCCCAAAATGTGTTACAACTTGGCATTATATTGGCCTTGGTAATTATGTACAAGGCTAAATTTGTCCTTCGGAATCGTTCTACTGCAACGGGATGTGCTAGTCTGTAATAACATGGATCAACAGTACAGCGTAAGTCATAATTTTAGGACATTGAATAGAACCCCCGGGTGTCTTGTTTTGCTCGTGTTGATAACTAGTAGTGATACTATAGCACTTGGATTAAATCGTTACTAAACTATTTCGAATAGTAAAAAGTGTCACTGATTTTGCCACTGTAATATGTTACATTTGAAGATTCTAGAAAATTGGAACACCTAGCTCCCCAATTCATTACATTCTAGATTCAATTCCAGGTCTTGATACTGTCGACAATCTTATAACCTTCTTATACCCTTCATTTGTCATCAGCCCAGATCGAGATACCAACCGCTATCTTAATTCATCATATTCAACATTCAAGATTCTATTCTAGGTCTAAATACGAACTACATAAAGACCCTTATTTGCCAGCCTCCCTTGAACCCCCCCCCCCCCCCCCAATTTGGTTTATAAATCTTCTTCCTTCTAACTCAACAATCCACAAGCAATTCCCAATTTTGGATGCAATCCTTCACATTAAGGACTTCCAAATAAAAAGGAAAGAAATGAGCCAAATATAGCTATACAAAGATAATTGTTTTAAAACATTAAAAATAGCTTATTTACGTCAAGTTATTCTTGGATATACAATTTTTGACAACAGAGATAGTAAGAACAAAAATAAAGACAATATAACTGACTTCCTTAGCCTATATAGCTAGGTTCTCGCGAGACTAATAGGCTCGACTCAGGACTCACGCAAAGTCCCCCTGCAAAAGAAAACAGACTATCATAGTAATTATTAGAAAAAACATTACTAGTGCTCCATTTGCAATAGTTCGGATTATTGTGACCACCATCGAGCAAAAACCTATGACAACCACTATAATTAAAAAATATAAATATAAAAGTACTTTTGAATACTTCGTGTCGTAATATTCTCAAAATAATGAGATATATATTTATAATAATTTAAATATACTTAAATACAATATTTTAGATGGCCTATATAAAAATCAAAACCATTAATAACTAAAATACCTTTAGTTTAAATACAATATTTTAAATGGCCTATATACTACAATACTTTTATTCCGACATTTATCATTTTCGTAATATTAATTTTGCGTGTACGGAGAACAATCGAGATAAGATAAATTTGGAATTAGCCGAAGGCAGCTATCTAGAGTTGGCTAAAACAGGCTAAGCGTAGTATCAATTTGAGGCCCAAACGTCGACCATCACCTACGTGGCTACGATACGACTCCTGCAAACTTGAAGACGGTGATTGCTATTCTGGATTGTGCGCCAAGAAACAGAGCCTGAAGTGAAGAAAGATCAGACATAGATAGATAGATGGGGTGGATTTGGAGAGACGACGATGAATCAAACAGCTATAATTCCGGCGACATGGCGGAATTCCGAAACCCTAACTCTAGCGATCGCTGTTCCACCAGGAGGATTGTCCAGACCAAATGTAATACTGAGGAAGTTGAGCCTGGTAAATTCGTGAGAAAGTGCGAGAAAACTGAGCAGATACTCAAGGATTGTCTTGGCAAGTGCGTATCTCTGTCTCTCTTCCTCTAATTATTGATTATTTGGATCTTCCATCATCATTTTGCTGTGTCTTTTCATACATACATCTCAAGTTGGGCGTGGATTGCGGTAGTTTGTCTGTTTACTTATAATTTATCTGTTTATTCTAGGTTTGATTTGATGAGAAACGCAGTGTCATTGCAATATATGTTCCGTCTAAATTAAATTTGGCAACTGAGCCCTGTTGTTTGATTGAATTTGTTTACTTGTGGATGGAAATATATGTGGTACAGGGATTAGCTCTTGCTATGCTCTTTCACTGCTATTTTAGCCATACATTGAATGGTTTAATCTTGAATTGGAATAATTTGTGATCTGGCATAGGTTGAACAAGAACTTTAATTTATGTTAACCAGCTTGTTTGTTTAGGCTTTCAGATTAGAGAGGAAGGAGAAAGAACTTGGCATTTTCTTTAGTATGGTTAGCAAAAGCTGAAACCCAATGACTAATTTCTAACCTAGTTTGGGGAAATGATAGGAACTAAACATTTCAGAACTCAGATCACTTTCCCGCTAAATCCTATGAATCTGGTCACAAGGCATGAGGACATTAAGTCTTTCATGGTAGCTTCTTTCCTTATTTTGTCACTCAGGCTATATGTCCTGGGCGAACCGAGAAAGTTGAACATTTCCTTATTGACTCTAATTTTGGTGGAATTCACTGTAAACAAAGGCACAGATATGATGCAAATTGTGGTGATTTTGATGAAAATTGAAAAGACATGGTAAATTTGTTGATTTTTTTTCTAGGATTTGTCCTCTGACTTCTTGGTTGCCATGCACCCTGCCCTGCTTTCTGAAGTAAAGAAGTTCCTTCATGGGGCTATATTGGTTTATGTTTAGATATACATTCATTTTAAAAAAGTAGAGTTTTGGGAGTAAAGGAGGGATCTTAAGGGGGAGTTTTCTGTAGGTTAAATTAAGCTGGTGCTCTATGTCCCAGTGAATTGCCTGTCAGTACTTCTCTTTGATGATCTTGTAAACCCTGCTAAAATGTGGGCCTCTTCTTTTTTCTGCTTGATGCTTGTATTGATGGAGGAAAGTGTTGCTGCTTGTCAATTGTGGACTTAATCTGTGCTCTGGAGAAGTCTACTAGTTCTGAATAACTGGAAAAAACGTCCTCCCCTGAGCTAAATTTATAACTGCTAGTATGGTGTGTATGCCAATGATTTCTTTAGGAAAATGCTGTTGGTTAATATATCAGTATATTTATAGCATGCGCTCGTTGTGCATCATGTGTGGGAATAGGAAGGTATAGGAAATATTTGGCATAAATTGAAGGATTATTAGGTTCTGAAATCTCCAACTTTGGGATTGTTTATCATAATATCTCGAACTTCACATTTGACTCATAATAACCCAACCTTTGGGGGTTATATTTGTAAGTAGCCCAAGTCTGAATTAACATCAATTAAACTCAAGCTTTTTGTGATGTGACGGTGGTTTTAGGGGTGATATGTAAAATGGAAGCGTATTTAAACTAAAAAACAACCTGCACATCACAAAAAACCCGAGTTTAATTGATGCTAATTCGGTGTTGGGCTACTGACAAATACAACCCCCATAGATTGGGCTGTTAAGCCTGTTATGAGTCAAATGTAAAGTTGGGATATTGTGATAAACAACCCCCAAAGTTTGGGATTTCAAAACCCATTAATCCTAAATTGAATAGATTTAGGGCAAGCCAGATGACCTTGTTTTGTGAGTACTGTTGCTCATGGCCAGCAGCGGTTATTGTTATAGCTGATCTTCATTTCAAACTTCAACCTTTATGGGAAGATCTTATGTTTGAGGCTGGTGGGAAGGCTGGTTTAATGGTGCAATACCTAGAACGTTCTTTTAATTGCCAATGACTCTCATTTATAAGTTCAGAAGTGTGAGGTCCACTCTGAATCCTGTTTGCGGCAGAAGCAAATTGTTAATTGACTATCTGTAGAGTAAACCATGGGGGCAATGAAGTTCCAATGTTCAGTGGCACCTGTTTGTTGTGTGTTTTGCCTCACCGTCCCCCTTCCCCCCAAAGGAAAAAGGAAAACAAAAAGTGCACCCTACACGCTAAAAAAGAGATCATGTTTTGAGGTAAATGCTGTGCTTTTGTTTTATGATCAGGCAGCTGTATACCTGACATATTGTGTAACTTGTGCGAACAGGCCTACTGAAATAGTGCAATCAAACAAAGAATACACAGAAGAGGATGTAACAGATGAGGTAATGAAAGGATCGGGCAGTCTGGGATCCTCTGATGTTAGGCCATTCGACTTCCCAGGGCTCCGCAGTGATATTGAAGCCATAGAGCGCAGCATCTTTGGAGGCATCAATCGTTTCTTTGAGGCAGCCGATGAGATGAGGAATGGGTTTTTCCAAATGTTGGATGACCCCTCCATATTTGGCGCGGACTCTTCTTCGTCATCCTTAAGGAGCCGAGTGGTACCATTTGAAGACATTCAGCAGAAGCCTGACACAAATGCAAACAGCTCTGATTCATATGGCCTTGATATTCCTTCTTTGGCAAAAGATGTCTAACTTTCTGGGTTTGTTGGTACACTCTACTTTTGACATGACTAGGGCATTATCTTATCATGCGTTTGTCTTAGAGTGAGATTTTGTGAATATTTTCAATAGTTTTACTACTTATATACTTAATAAATGATTTTGGAACCAATAATTTAATTATAATTGAGGGTACTTTTGCCATTTTGATTTATTTCTACCTAAATTTTTATGTTACATTGGTTATTCCACTTTTCTCCAAATTGACAAATAAAAAGTGATGGAGGGAGTACGCATTTTTGAGTGACCTTTTTTTAATTTTTTTTTTCCTTGAGTGTAGTAGTTGTCTTTAATTTAGAACATTCATTTTAAAAATCATGAACATTGTGGTATAATTTTATGAACATTCATCTATTAGTTTATGAACATTCGTGTTGGAGGTTACGAACATTCATTTACTAGTTTATGAGTATTGTACTTTAGGTTTATGAGTAATCGTATACTCGTTTTTTAGCATTAGGGTTTAGGGTATTGTGGTAAAAGTTTCTGAGCATTCTTGTATAGATTTATGAATATCCACATTACAAATTATGAACATTGTATCAGATATGTTATAAGCAAAACTACTAGGGTTCATGAGCATTCCGTTCGTAAAGTTGTGAGCATTCTCGTTTAGGTTTATGAACAAGATTATTACTGGTTATGAGCATTTTTCTACTAGTTTATGAACATTCAAATACTGGTGTATGAACATTTTAGTTTAGATTTATGAGCATAATGATTTATGAGCATTTTTGTACCAAAAAAAAATAATTGTGGTGCTGGGTGCATGGGAGCATTGTGCCTCGGGCTCACCATCCAGCTCGTAGTGGACAGTCTAGAAGACTGGAAGTCAAGTGTAGAGGTTGAACTCTCTCCTTTCTCAAAGGCAATAGAACTCAAACGGGTGCTGCGTTATATAAGACCCATTGGCTTGAAAGCTTAATTTATTCACCTAATTTCAGTGCAGATCGATGTTGAGAAGAACCTCTTTAAATTTGAACACAACAAGCATAATCACTCTTGTATTATGGGGAGTAGCTATAGATTATTAGAGCTTATGCCTAGTGTCACAGGAAAAGAAAAAGGTCTCATATTAGAAGAGGAAATGGGGAAGGGGGGTCCTAGGATTATAAATGTGGGCGTTGCACTCTCTATTAAGATATCTTTTTTGGGAGAGAGTAATGGCTCCTTGATAAGTGGTGTCAAGGTCGACCTGAACCCGAATATGATGTTTCGCCAAGCGCCCTGACGGTGTGGGGTAGGTAGGGGGCCTCATTTAAGATGAGGGCGTCATAGGATTAGGTGGAGGAGAATGACATGGGGAAAAAAGGTCCCACATCGGAAGAGGAAATGAGGATCCTAGGTTTATAAACGTGGGCGTTGCATACCCTATTAAAACATCCTTTTGGGAAAAGGATAATGACTATGTGACACTAAATGGAGGAAAAAAGAGAAGGGGAGAGAAGATGTATAAATCCATCAAAAAAATACAAATGCATTGTTTTTGGCATTCCATCAAAAAAACAAAATGCATTGTTAGCCAATTGTCAATCTAAATCCATATAATGAATTTTAATCTATTTCATATATTAGAAATTTAGAATTAGAACAGTGAAAGTGAACAATGTTATTTCTTTCCATAAAATCCTATTCTTTGTCATCTTTTTTGAGCATTTATTACAGTTTTGGCTTTTTTTAACTTTGTGTTTGCCTAGAAAAATATTTTAAATTGCACTTTAACCTTATATTTTCCAAGCAAAAAGAACCATGATAAATATGTCAAATGTTATCCAACTTTTTTTTTTCAATTAACTGTAGCTTTATCTAGCATCTATTTATAGATGTAAATAGATTATATAAAATGTCATCAAACCTTATAACTAATTATTTCTATAAAGTGTAAACTACGCTATTAAGTACGAAAGATTTCATAATATTTTATTATACTATTGTTTTACTACAAAATATTAGATTGTTGTGTGAAAGATAAATATCTCAATATTAGATTTTATTATAATAGAATCATATTTCATTTTGATTGAAATAGATTATAGTGTTTTTTCTATAATGTTTAATTTATTTTGTCTAGAAAAATACATTCATTTAAATTTGATAAAAGAATAGGATTTATATTGATAGTGACTATGAAAAAATAAAGATAATGTTTAATGTACTAATATTTTATTATTAAATGCACTTTCAATTTTAGATGATGCGTCAAGTGTCAAAAAAAAAAAGCTAAATATAGCCAATCAAAATGACACACATGGACTTGTTTGTACTCAACTTTTAATATATTACTTAGCCTTGGATTGGAATTTTCCATTACAATATAAAACTACAAACTAAAACACCGTTGATGACTTGAGCAATACATCTTGATCGCTCATTATTTGCATAGTGTTTTGCTAATACAATTCTCTTAAACCAAACGACGGGTCGTTGGAATTTGTAAGGCTCTAACAAAAAAACCTGTAATTTCTCCTCTCTCCCTCTCCCTTTGTTCTCATCTTTCACGCCATTTCGCGCTTGCAATTTTGCTTTTGATAATTTCATTCAATTCTACGCCTGAAATACTATTACATCTTCATCTGCCCGACGTTCCCTTGGAAGTTTTTCATCTCGTTTTTGTTGATGAAATGATTATCTTTTCTTTAATGCAAGATACATTGATGATTTTTCCTCATTTCCCGTATAATGATCATCCTCTTATGGACATTCAAGTGATTGCTTGAATTGGGGAAATGATTTCTTTGAAGGCCGCATAGACATAGCTTCTCAACTCGTGAAAGAAAGGGTAAGTTTTCTTGCCCTAATTCCATTACAATTTACGATACATAGACGAATTCACATTGGTTGATTAATTCTGGTTGTTATTATATGCATGAATGTGATATAGGGGGTTCTTTTGGTGAAGTAGATACATTCTGTACACTTTTGCATGGAACATAGTCTGGATGGAAATATATGTAGGTTATTAATGCACCAAAGCTTTGGAATTTGGCTTCCCCAAAATAGCAAAGCCCTCAACCTGTTTGGGGGATTGAATAACAAATGGGTATATTGGCTGTTGCCGAATCGAATGTGTAGCAAAGAGGTTGAAGATACATTGATAGGTTTAGAAGTTTGATCATTAGATGGGAAATAATTGCATATCAAGACTTACAAGGAGTGGCTTTGGATGCCGCGATTCAAAAGCTGAGGAGGAAAGTGAGAGTAAGAAAGGAGATGAGAAACCAAAAGATTCAGAGGGAGAGAATCAGGAAGCTGATTCAGATGTTCAAGTGAAGGCCCCTGAGGTTGCCAAGATTGAAAGCAAATTGAACAGACAACAAAGCCAATTAGTTAGGCAGAGCAAGCTAGCTGGGCAGCAAAGTAAGCCCCAGTTAGAGAAGCAAGAACCTGAAACTGGCAAGCAAGAGACTCCTGTTGTTGAAAAGAAGCAAGACACTCCAAATGTTGACAAACAGCAAGAGGTTCCAGTTGTTGAGAACCGGCAATTAGAGCCTCCAATTGTTGAGAAAAAGCAATTAGAGCCTCTAGTTGTTGAAAACAAGCAAGAGACTCTAGCTGTTGAGAAGCAGCAAGAGCCTCAAATTGTTGAGAAGAAGCAAGAGCCTCAAATTGTTGAGCAGAAGCAAGACCCTCAAATTTTTGAGCAGAAGCAAGAGAGTGTACTAAATACACCCAAGAGCCAACTTGATCCTCAAGGAAGCGGCTTAACACAACCAAGTAGCGGTTTATTATTGCAACCACTTAATCTAGAGGAAGAAGATAGGGAGAATAAGCCAGTAGTGAAGCCTAGACATGTTAAGAATATGTCGAGTACAGGGTCAAGTGCAGGACTGCAGGTTGACTCGGTTCTGAGAAGAAAGACTGGAAATGTGAAGGATTTCTACACCATAGGGAAGAAACTTGGACACGGGCAATTTGGAACTACTTTCCTTTGTGTAGAGAACTCAACCGGGGTAGAGTATGCTTGCAAGACCATTTCGAAAAGGAAATTGATTAACCAGGAGGATATAGATGATGTGAGAAGGGAGATCGAGATAATGCATCATTTGAAAGGGGATCCAAATGTCATAGCCATTAAGGATGCCTATGAGGATCCCATGGCTGTTCATGTCATCATGGAGCTATGCACCGGAGGGGAGCTCTTTGACAGAATTATCCAAAGGGGACACTATAGTGAGAAGAAAGCAGCTAATCTTGCTAGGGTGATTGTTAGTGTTGTACAATCTTGCCATTCTTTGGGAGTAATGCATCGCGACCTTAAACCTGAGAACTTTCTTTTCGTCAATCAAGATGAAGATTCCCCTCTTAAGACAATAGACTTTGGTTTGTCCACATTCTTCAAGCCAGGTAACTCAATATATATACGATCTAGAATGTCTTTTTGCAAAGTCAGCATTGCTAGCTCATACTCTAGAATGAATCTTTGTTGACATATAATTTGATTGTGGCATAAAATATGTTTCAATAATTTTGGTAAACATGGTTTTTTGGCATGTTTGAAGTCTTTTCTAGGTAAGTCATTTAGGATTGATGCAAGGGATATTTTTGGGGATTCATTCGAATCATTACTCATATTTTGAAGATTTTGTACGCGAAATTGATACAGGGGATATTTTCACGGACGTGGTTGGGAGCCCATACTATGTAGCACCAGAAGTGCTACGGAAGCGCTCTGGTCCAGAGGCTGATGTATGGAGTGCTGGAGTCATTACTTACATTCTCCTATGTGGAGTCCCTCCATTCTGGGCGGGTAAGATATACATACATTTTTATACTATTTCTACAAAACTCTCAAAAATGTTGTTGTATGTTATTAAGAACAAAACCTTTTTAATTCTTTTTGCTACTGATGTAGAAAATGAGGAAGATATATTTGAAGAAGTGTTGCATGGTGAACTGGACTTCACGTCAGATCCATGGCCTAATATCTCTGATAGTGCAAAAGACATAGTCCGGAGAATGCTTGATAGAGATCCAAAGACACGAATGACTGCACATGATGTTTTATGTAAGCTCTTTACATGAGACATCCCCAGGTTTACTCCTTTAATTGAAAGACATACTTTAATTTATCAGTCAAATGTTTACCTATACTGATTCATGAGAAATGCTTTTGACAGAATTATTGCTAACAATTTTTATATGAGTGTTGGCAGTATCTTGGGCTAAGCGATCCAAAGCTCACATTTTAGCATAATTGATGTTATAGATGCTCATTTCTTTTCCTGGAAATTATATTAGATTAGTTTATTTTCTTTTCAACTTTCTTATAGGCCATCCTTGGATTATGAGCGATGGAGTTGCACCGGACAAGCCTCTTGACCATTCTGTTATAAGTCGATTGAAACAATTCTCTGCAATGAATAAACTTAAGAAAATGGCTCTTAGAGTAAGTATTCCCAAGATTCTCCCATTGAAAATTAAACTGTAGTTTTTGAATCCCCCCTAATCACCTTGACATTTGTAAATGTAGGTTATAGCTGAGAGGTTGTCTGAAGAGGAAATTGCAGGGCTTAAACAGATGTTCAAGATGATTGACACAGACAATAGCGGACATATCACATTCGAAGAACTTAAAGAAGGACTTGAAAGATTTGGTGCTAATCTTGATGAAACTGAGATTCATCATCTAATGAAATCAGTAATTAAGTGCCTTCCTTGGGAGTCCTCAGGCTGGGCTTAATGAAAAATATGCTTAATTAGTTGTAGCAATTGACTATGTGATTCTTAAAACTGTAGGCTGATGTTGATGAAAGTGGAACTATTGATTATGGAGAATTTATAACAGCAATGTTACAACTTCAGAGGATAGATAGAGAAGATCATTTGTTTGCGGCTTTCTCCTACTTCGACAAAGATGGGAGTGGTTATATTACCCGCGATGAGCTCCAACAAGCTTGTCGAGAATTTGGCATGGGCGAATCTCATCTAGAAGACATTATTAAGGAAGTTGACCAGGATAATGTAAGTGCATCCTTTCTTTATTCAAATTTAATAATTGTCATTTCCATGCATTATCAATATGTGTCGTCCCATTTAAACAGTATTTCTGCAATTGAATACCTGAAATTAACACCGCCACAGATCCTTATAGCAAAAACAATGGAAAGTTGTCTTAATCTAGACATACCATTCATAAACTATAAAAATAATCTAATGTTTATTATATTTTCATATGAACCTATTAAACAAGCCATTTTAATTTCTTTTTGGAAAGATAATCTAACAGTTTACAATTAATACTTGATAGTTACAAGTACTTAGTAGAACTCAATGATCTTTGGAAACTAGCTACTACCTCCGTCCCAAAATGTTTGTCAAAATAACTAATTCCTTTGTCCCAATTTGTTTGTCACTTTTATAATTCCAACGATTGTAATTCCATTTTTGCCCCTAATTAATAACTTTATTTATCACTTTTTACAATTCCAACTACTATTACATCAATAAATATAGGGGCAATTTGGGTAAGGTTCAAACTTTTCACCCCAATTCCAAAGTGTATTGGTTTTGTAAATGTAGTTGGCGTGACAGAAAAATTGGGACGGAGGTAGTAGTTTGTATGTATTCCCTCCCTAAGTTATACTGATCGCACTAACTACAATCTTCTCATGATATTTATCATTTTGCAATTCCATTGAGATATTGTAGAAGAAAAATTTGTCATGTAATAATTTATCACCGTACAATCCCGAAACTACAATTGTTGTAAATGAAGAGAGCATATGCAAAAATGAAACCTGAATATTTTGTAACAATCAAAAGTAATTGATGCAAATTATACTCATATGTTTTTAATGGATTATAAAAGCTATATGTAGTGTGGTTCTTTTTCTTGTTGATGCTTGACACTGAGTGATTTGGGGAATCAACTTGTGCAGGATGGTCGCATAGATTATAATGAGTTTGTTGTGATGATGCAAAGAGGAAATGTTGACTTGGGTAAAAAGGGCATGCAAAAATCTCATTAGTACTTGTACCCAAAATACACTTCAGGTTTGTTACTACTTCTAGAGCTTCTAAATTTGAGCTCGCCTAAAGCATGCCCTTTGATTTTCTATTTGTTACGTTGCAGATAATGGCAGATATTTGATTTGAGGGTCGCTAGCTCTGGAATAAAGTTGAAAGATGAACCATATCTTCTAGCGGCATTGGAAAAACATTTAAGTTTTAGCTGATTAGAGGCTTGTTCTAAAGGGAAGATATCCAATTCATCAAACTCATGCTACTAAGAGATACAAAAAGGTACGAGTATGGATAAAATGGAGCTTAATATACCCAGGAAAGCAACTTAAGGAAATGTTGTAGTCAGATAACTAGATATGCAACCCAATTGATTGAATTGGATAATTAATTAGCAATGTTATAGGGAAACTGAAGCATGCTCTTGACCATGTTTCCTTTGTGTAAGGATGTAAAATCTAATTATAGGAATTAGTTGCTCAAACAGATCAACACAAGTTTTAGCAATGTTGTAAAGCTTACAACATACGGTATTCAGTTTTAGGTTGACGTATGCATATATATTTTGTTTGTAGTTTCTCTTCAAGACATTGTACAGGGTCTCGCTTGGAATGTGTGTATGTATATGTTTCTTTAGTGAAGTTATATTTTGTGGACATTGAGTTTTGGATAAGTGTACTTTGTACCCTTAATTTGAAAGGATGTTTCTTATTACATTTTTTTTACGCATAGGTAAGAAATATTTTGGTTCATTGTTCAAAATCCAAGGATTCTAATGCCAACGTCATTAACTTTGTAAACATCTCTATCTATAGGAAAAAAGGTTGATTCTAATGAAAAAGTCGGTAGCCAAGTAGCAACTAAGGCACATCATCCAACCTTCCCATCAATATTCAAATCTCAATCGAAGCAAAAGTTTCTCATTAGGTGAAAATTGTGGGATTGATGAGTCATACCTATCATGAGTTTTGGTATTTTGTTCTTTAGCCAGAGAAAGAAAAAACTTTGAAAACATAAACGATGGTTGAAAAATTAATAAATAATTAATGAGCTAGAGTTATTTTGGATATCTCTATCAATCAACACTTCCTGAAGTCTTAAACAGATACCCCATCACTTCCTCCATTAGAGGATCAACATAGCTCGCCTTTATATCATGATCAGCTCTCGCTAGTACAATATCTCCCATGTTATTACAAGTTGTAAATCCTCAACTATAAACTCTTTCCCCCATTTAGCCACTGTAAAAATTCAGCTTGAAGAAACCTGCTTTTGGGGGTCTCTAAACTGGCCTCTTGTGGTACTCCTGGGACATGCTCACGGTCATTGACCTCCCTAAAACTTCTGACATAGGGTTGAAATATGTCTTCATCATCAGGGTTCCCACCAAATTAAGTTCCAATCCCTCTTTTTTTTTTTTCCCCAAGGTGATCTCATCCTCTCACTCTATAGCTTCTTCCTCCTCCTATGTCAACTTTAGCTTGCTCCATTCCCATTCTAACACTTCTGCCATGAATGCCCGTGATTTCCTAGAGACCAAGAAATTGAAAACCCCTATTTATCAAGCCCTTGAAATCAAGAAACCGAGGAGATAGGGAAAAAGCCAATGACCCGGCCACCACAAGTCTACTGTAGAGGCTATTTCGACCACTTACCAACCAACCCACCACTAAAGGCACAGACTCTCACAATCGGCGGAAAATGTTCGATTTGAACACAACGCAGTTTAGGGTTTCTATACGATGATGTTGGTTTTATTAGACACATAATTAACATTTATAGAGATGTGTTACAGTTATTGATCATTTTCTTATAAATATACAAATTGTAATGTTAAAGAATAACAATCCGTGTTCTATACTGCGGTATTTTGCGGTGAGGTGTGGTAGAATTGTGGTGGGGTGCGGTAGAATTGTGATAGGTTATTAGTATGTGGGGTAGGTGAGGAGAGAGGATGTAAAAAGTAGAGGAGAAAAGTGAAGAGAGAGAAAAGTGAAGAGAAAAAAAAAAATAATGATTTGCGGTGAAATGAGGTGGGTTGTAAATCACAGATGCAAGTGTGGCAGCCATGTTCTGGCATGATATAGAACACGACCTTAAATTGTCAGGAAAATAAATTTGAGCGCGGTATGGGAATTCAGATATTAGTGGCCTTCTCCTATGAATTAATGTTCATAGGGAGACTGTATGCTGCGGACCGATATAATGTAAAAGAAAGACTAGCAAAATATTTTTTCCCCCTTATTTTGAAGCAAACTAGTACTCCCTCTATTCTATATTAATTGACACTTAAATTAACTTTTTTTGTTTCAAAATAATTGTCACTTTTCATTTTCAATACCTAATTTAATTATTTTAACTTTAATAAATATATTAACTTTTTACTTTTTCAATCAATAAAAATTACTCCTACCCACATTCTCTCACTATCTACGCCTTGGTATCCAAAAAAAACACTTTGAAAAATAATATTATTTAATTATATAGGTAATTTTTTTAGTTAAACTTTAATATATGAAAAAATTTGAAAAATGTCAATTAATATGAAAACAGTAAAATATTTTTACTCCGTTCAAAGTTTAACCCTCTGACTCGGCTCAAAGTTTAACCGTTCATTTTCAGTGTCTACTGGTGTCTGGTGGAGGCATCGGATTATGATGCAAGATTTGGGAATTGCAATCCAGGTATAGCTGAAGAGATGTAACATTCAATCTAGAGATGCAGCTCAGCTCTAGAGTGTAACAGTCAAGTAGTAGTTGCTGTCACCTTGTTTGTTCTACCTATCAATCATACTTTTTTAATAAAAGGCAATGGAAGTTTGAGTAATTTCAGCGCTTAAAGGGATGAAATTTTGAGTAATTTACGCGCTAAGAGAGAAGAAATCTTGGTCCTTTGCTCTAAAAAGTTAATCTCTCTCTCTCTCTCTCTCTCTCTCTCTCTCTCTCTCTCTCTCAATCACTCTGTCTCCTCCCAGTCCCCATAGGCCCATATCAGTGAGAGTGACAGAAAGACACCTGACATTCAAGTTTTGAATTTTAAACACCATTATCAATTTATCATCAATTCTCTCAACTGTTTTTTCTCATCACCCCCCTCCATTCTCTCCAGGTATAATTCCTTTCTGTAACTATCCAACACCCTTTAGTTCGATTTCCTCTTTCTAGCTTCTTCGCCTTTAATAGCAGAATTGTGGGGGATCTATCAGCTCTTGTTCTTTCACTTCTTTTATCAAACAGTTGGAATTCATGGCATTTATGACTGATTATTGTTTGAAAACTTTGTAAGATAAGTTTTTTCTTATGTGGGTCACTTCACTTTGGCCCTCATTGTGGTCCAATTCTCCTTATTTTGGTTGTTTTCTACGTAATTTTTGATTATTCTTCCAAGACATTGTGATCCCATCTCATATCCCGCTGTATTCATTTATATATCAAGTCCAAAGTTGAATTTGAACTCCGATGTGAGTTGTAGCTAGTGGCATTCCTTTGTCGGTGATGTTCTTCTTCAACTTTACTGCATAATTGTGAGTTGATGTTTGGGCTTTAATCTGCATAGGGTTTTTTCTTCTTGTCCAATGGAGTCTCAAAATGGGGTTCATGTGGAGGATAAGAATTCTGTCTGTGATGAACCCATGGTGGAAGAATTAAAGGGGAGTATCCCAGATAAGGATAAGCAGAATGATCTGAACAGTGAAAAGGTCTTGGAATCAAATGAACCTCCCAAGAATGCAGTGGAAGTGGATAATCTAAAGGGATCTAAGGCTAAATCTCTTGGCTCAAAAGAACCCAAGAATGATTTGGTATCCAAGGCCTCAAAAGCCAATAAGGTAGGTGTCCTGTACTTTTTTTTGACTGTCTTTTACTTGGCTTTTCTTTTGATTGATGCTTAATAGCTATATTTCTCTATTGAAACCAAGGGTTACTTGTTAAAGTATGTATGATTATGTGGGTTCAGGAATCCGGTGCGACACGGGAGGGTAATCCCAAACCCAAGAAGGTGGTGAAGCAGCAGCAGCAGCCTACTGGGCAAGGTTCGACCACGTTCCTTCGAAATCAAAAGTGCCTTAGCCAAAGTCTTTGCTTTCCATCAAAAGGTGGTCATGGGAGTATGCTGAAAAGCCTTGATGCATCAGCTTTGAAGTCTACTCCCAAGCAGTTGGTGTCAAATGGTAGAAAATCAGCTGCTTATTCTTCTGAAGCACTGATGGCTTCAGATTCTGTTCTGAGTCAGTCTAATGGCCAAATGTCGTGCGAACCTACTTCAAAGGCAACGAATGCCAAAAAGAATGCTGCCAACTTGACCCCAACTGCATCTGTCATCAACACTAAGCGCTCTGCGGTAAGCTTTAAAATTTTGTGGCCTTCTGTTAGATACTGGTCTTCTTTTAATGCTGATCATGCTTCAATTTTTCTCTGTCAGGCTGCAAAATTGGGTCCAAAGAATACAAATGTCAACAGTGGCGCTTCTCAGTATGTTTCCATGTCTACTTACCCTTTGTGATGCTGAGAGATTATCAGTCTCTGAATTTGTACTGACCCTTTGTATTACAGAGCTGTTAATCAGAGTTTGGAACCTAACACAGAAGTACTTCCTAAAGGCACCGATGAAAACAAGCCTGCAAATCAGTATTGTTCTTGCCCTGCTGTTCCATTTATCTTCATTCATCCAAACCATTTATCTAATATACAGATTTTATTCTTTTACTAACAGAAACCACCGTAACACTGCAACAAGGAGGAATAGTGGCTCTGGATTTGCATTTAAATCAGATGAGCGCGCTGAAAAACGCAAAGAGGTACAAGTGGATGTAGTGTGCTATACCTCTTACTAGATAATGAATGTCCATTCATCCTTTCTATGCTTTAAAGGGCTGTGGCTATCTGATATGATCTTCTTTTGGGTAATTTCGGTAGAGCTTTATGTTTTGCAAATGAGCCTTGAAACTTTAAGAAACTTTTTATCTGTAACTGAACTTTTAAGACAACAGTAGGAATGTTTACATAATGCAGTGATGGAGTTCCAAAAACTCGTTCCTTAGACTGTCATGTACATAAAATGTAGATAAACGGTTAAATAACTGTAACCTTAATTCATAATAATGTAATGTCTCTGATGCCAGTTCAATATGATGATGGAAGAGAAGATGAGTGCTAAAGAGGCTGAGAAGAATAATCTGCAGGCTAAGTCTAAGGTATCCTTTTGTTGCTGGATGACATTGGGTTTTTTGTTCGTGATATTGTTGGCCGGGCCCTGTCCATTTTAGTGTGTTGATTGAATTTCTTGATTGTGAACAGGAGAGCCAGGAGGCTGAAATTAAGCGGCTGAGGAAGAGCTTGAATTTCAAGGCTACGCCTATGCCAAACTTCTACAAAGAACCTCCTCCAAAAGTTGAGCTTAAGAAGGTAGCTAATCATGCTCTAATGCTTTACATTTTGTTATGAATGCTATTTTTTGTGGAGTTTCTTTCCATTATGCTTGATCTAATCTTTCCTTCCGGAGATTCCGCGGTTAGTGTATCAACAACATTGAAAGTTAGACTCAGTATTCCCTGTTGCACTGATTAAAGTTCACACATTCAGCTTGTCAACTAAGCTTTCACCATAATAATGGAGCTATGGATGTGTAGTTTTGGATGTCTTACTAGCTGTCCAGATTATGCATTGCCCCATGCATTTATTTTGCCCATTTTTGGGAAAACCTCGTGCTTGGGCTGTTCATTGATATTAATCAGTGCCAGTTTTAGCGTTTAGCGGCCCCCTTTTCCCTGGCACATACAATGCATAATGATGATGAGCACAGCAGTATTTCCCTTAGTGAAAAAGGAAGGCAGTTCACAGGATTAATGCCCTTATTTATTGTATGGCATTGTTAAAAGTTACTATCCCTATCTATTTGCACTCTTTATGTTACCAAAGAATCTTGTTTCACCTGCATTTCTATATTGTCTTTCAAATGAAAATATAAACCTCTCATTTTCATTTTCTCCTGGTCTCGTTTGAGACTCTGTAAGTGAAATTCATGGGCAAGATTACACATTTGAGATCCCTGAACACACCCTGGGTGAACTTTTCAGGGATAAGGATTGATTACTTTTGCTCTGTAGTTCTTAATTTGTAAATGCTCCCATTAGTGACTCCATTTGGTATGAGACTGCGTCATAACGGTAGCTGTTTCGATTAGAAATTTGTCTTAGACTTTTCGTTGAACCGGACTAATAATAGAAGCGGTTCTATTCCAATCAATCATTGGGATGTCTTTTCAAGTTTTTCATTCTCTGACTGCATTAAGCGACGTTTTTTGCAGTCAAACCTGTCGGTGGATTTAGACATGCACATGCGGTTGTTGTATTAGACAATGCATCTGGGCTCATCACCCATGTGATACTCTAGTATGGATACAAAATTATGTTTTTGTCCCATGCTAGATGATATGATATGATTCTTGTATCCTTGTGAAACTTCAGGAATACACCATCCTAAGGGTGATATAGAGACAGAACAACAGCACATGCTAAAACAATCTTTTTTGATCAAATTGGCAGCTACCAGACCCCCCTGTTTTAATTACTTGTCTAAGCAAAATAGTACATTAAAAGATTAATGAAGAGTTGCATAAGTAATGCATGCAGCAATGTGTTCTACTGGCATGAAATGGCACAGATCAGATACAATCAGGCCTGAAATGTGGTATTTTTACTTCGGCTGCACTGACTGAAATTGACTTGAAAATTCAATTCCGGTGCTTTTCCATGGCAAGACCAATTTCGATAGATTATCTTGACCATATAGAAAATCAGATTGACTAACCCTGAACTTGATTAGGGCTTTTTGATTGTTCTGTCAGACATGCTTAACTGCTCGAAAACGGGGAAAAATATCCAATCTTGTTGCTGTGCAAATATTGTATCAATTGCTCTGACCTTGTCTAAAATTTGTTCTTCATCACTTAATGTGCTTCCAAATTTTGCTGATTTTACCCAGATACCGACAACACGTGCAAGATCACCAAAACTTGGTAGGAAAAAGGGTTCAGCTACTTCAACAGACAACACTTCTGAAAGAAGTGCATTAAGTCCTATACCTCGTTTGAGCTCCTTCCAGAAAAGAGTTCAAGCAAATGGTGGTAAAACAAGTCCTGATACCTCCAACAAACATGTTAAAAAGTACCAATCCAAGATGCAGGCTGTTAAGTCTGAAGCAAAGAAAACAAAGGGGGGAACCGAAAAAGGGACAGAGAACGCAGACAGAAAGGGAGAAGTAGAAATTGTCCCTCAGAATATTACGAGCAGTGAGGGTGTAACCCAAGCTTCTGAGGCTGAAGTGCGAATTCCCCAAGACGAGGGAGTGATTGTAAGCAATCCTGAAGCCGAGATTTTAGCAAGTGAAGTCATGGTTGAAAGTTGAGCAGAGGTTTTATCATGCTACTATGGCTCATGTTGTAGACAAAAGCAGAAGGGCTGGTGTATATTGAGAACTGTCTTCTTTATCCTGGTAAAAATGAAAATTACTGTGTATTGGCACCTTTAAAAGTCAATATATTGTTGTCTTCTTTTGCCTCCATTTTTGTAAAATAGTTTCTTTCAGTTGGAATTCTCCTACAATGTCTCTCTTAACAAATAATAATGTTTGTTGTGGTAAGATTGCGTATGTTTGGATTTCCTATACTCTTGTAACCATGTTTGGACTTCCTACATTGCTGTAAAGGCGCAAACCGAATACATAGAAAGTAGGGTCATCTTTATTTTTTCGTTGATCTTTCTCACCACCGAATACATAGACAACGGCCACAATGGTGGTCGAAAGAGATACATTGTAGGAATGTTACTCGTGTGTTTGTTAGAGAATAACTCTCACCACCTTCGTTTTCGCTGTTCTTTCTAGATTTGAGGGTAGAGAGGGCAAGATGGAACAAGTGACAAAGGCGGAAATTTTTTAGATAAATTCAAGTTTCATGGGGTCCTTTGTTAAGTTGTCCGATCTAGGTTAATGACTGACCCGATCGAGCTAGCAGGTAAATAATTCAATTACTCGAACCATTTAGCTCGAACTAAACTGGTAGTCCGTTTAACAGTTGAATCGAATTGAACCGGCATGCACTAGCTGAGGAAAAAAATCCATGCACCAAACATCTCAACTATAAATAGCTAAAATATTCATTATATCAAGTACTCAACCATTATTTGCTACTAATGAAATTTAGAAAGTAAATAAAAAATAAAATTTTTTAATAAAGTTTGGATTAATAAATAAATATTGTTGTGATTTTGTCAATACTAATTTAGCCAGCGCATGCGACCTAATAATTATAAATATGATATTTAATATCGTAATAATGAACAAAAATTTTATATGAATAGTTATATGAATAAGATAGTTCCTTTTTTCGACTGGCCTTTCAATTGAAGTAGTAACAATAGGAAGATCAATCTTCTCTAATTAAGGATTTTCCGAGGTTCTATAGGAGAAATCTCATTATATTCTTACCTTTTTTTTTTTTTTTTTGCAGTGAATCTTATAATAAGGTTATTGCATTAACATGGACTAAAAAATGTTTTTTTAAATACCACATTCAACATAAACTCACATCAAATATCCAAGCCTTGCCCTTTTCCTCTGATCTTCTTCTATGAGGAAAATGGTCCACTAGGTGGATTGGGCCAAGCGACATATATAGCGGATCCATCTAATGGATTCCGACAAATCTAAGCCCACATAACAAGCGGTCGTCAGGGGTGGCAATAATACCCGTATCCATGGATACCCGCTCCTATTTGACCCTAAAAAATGGGTATGGGTACTATTTTTTTAAAAAAATTATGGGTCGGGTACAAAGGATAACCGACCCGTACTTAAAAAACCCACACAGCGCTCACACACTTAGCCCATACTCCACGTCCAATTAGACTTAGCCCAGTCTATTTCAAACTCTAATTTTCATTTCTGGTACATGTGGCTAGTCATCTGTCATCGTGTTGCTCTTGATTGGAGTTTTTCAACGTTTGGTCTTTGCCTACTTTTCTGCCAGCTAATTGCCAAGATAACCCTAATTTGGTTAGCAAAGTCGCTTGTACAAATTTGACTTTTTAACTACACCATGTAAAACAAGCCTCTTAATTGGCGACCTTATAATAAAACCAACTCTCTAATCCTAATCATTACAATTAAAATGTCAAAACATACACAGTAACGAAGCCAAAGTTTTCACATGAAGTGAGCAACCTAAACATATATATATATATGCATGATTGAATAAATAACTGCATGAAGAATATGCAGAGCTGAATAGCACATTAAATTTACACCACAAAATCGATGGATACACGGAGGAATCTTGCTTTGTTTCTATAACAAAATCAACATGAATTAAATCAAAGAATTGGTTTTAATCACAAAAATTACCACCAAAATTTCAATACATTAAATATCATATCTCTCCATGCATGGTCTTAAGAATCTGAGGTAGATTCCTCCTGAAACTGGAAAAATTTGTTTCTCCAACTTCAACCCAAGATGATATGTTTGAAACCTACAAGCTGCACAATAATATAATGTAAGCACTTAATTTTTAGTTTAGCATAACTCAATTAGAAATAGAGTTGATAAATTCAATCCAAAAAATATTTAGTCATTTAGGTGATAATAAATTTGAATAAATCAATTTATATTGTGTCTAGGCTTTCTTTTACTTTGAATTGAACCAAACTCAATCTAGAAACTAAATGTGTCAATTCGGTCAGGTCAGGTCAGGTTCGGTATATCCTGCATTCCGGGTGTGTTACATTTTAAGTTTGAAAAACCGGGTCATTTTCGAGTCGGGTCAGCTTTTACCAGGACTATAGAAACCATTGGAATATTGGATTAGTTAGGGGATTGAATATGGGTGACTTTGTCATCTTTGTTTTATATCCAATTAATTCCCAAATAATAAAAAAAATGAGTGTAGAGAATTAATGTATACTTACTATGCTACATGTGGTTAAATGATCTCGCCCGGATTCGTCTCTCCTTTGGCTTCTTTAAATAAAAATTATATGCAAGTGAAAATATATATTTAGTGATTACACCAGGAAGAAAATGAATCTTGTCCAAATGCCCCAGTAGCAAGTTTACAAGCGACTTCCAGCAGTTTCCCTGCAGCCAGAATCAGATTTTGTTATTAATAAAGTAAACAAGCTAGATATTCAAATTCATGTTGAAGTAGTGGTCGACACATTTATTTGAATTGAGTTAAAATACTAACATTGTACGTATTTTAAAAATTATAGATTTGTACAAATAAATTTAAACTGATAATAATATTCTGAAATTAGACAAAGAGTACAATTATGAGGACATGAAATATACTGCAAGTTGTTTGAGTATTTGAAGAAAAATTTAAATTAGATAGGCTGTCAAGTATTAATTGGTTGGCGACAAGTTGATCAGAGACCAGCAAGGAATGTGGATCACATCTCATCTGGGTGTTTGGAAGTATACATACTGGCGGCATTTTTACTGTTATTAGACTTTTTTATAATTTTTCAAATTTACATGAATTCCATCAGTGTTTATTCCATATGCAAGTAGAAAAACGACATGCTCCTATGTAACTTTTTGGGATGAGGTAAAGTGAGGTGTAATACCACAACTCATATCACTCAATATTTTCTCACATTTTATCACGTTTTATCACAATTATTATCAATATTTCTACTCATTTTACTATCTTTTTACTTTTTTCATTTACTTTTCACATTTTATCTCGTCATCTACCACATCAACTACACTTTTCATAAATTTCACCATATAATTCCACACTTCATCACATTTTTCACAATTTCACATCGCACTGTTTCTATATCTCACTAGGCCTAAGTAAAACCATAAGCTTGGATTCTTGTTAATTACGCAAAGCGATGGCACACAGGCTAAACCCATGTCAATTCATACAGCAATAACCCAAAAGGAGGGCCATGCCCAATAGTGTGCAAGCTAAGCAAAGAAAAAGAT
This sequence comes from Portulaca oleracea, assembly GCA_029582165.1. Classification (NCBI taxonomy): domain Eukaryota; kingdom Viridiplantae; phylum Streptophyta; class Magnoliopsida; order Caryophyllales; family Portulacaceae; genus Portulaca; species Portulaca oleracea. The sequence continues at coordinate 45,776,708 of CM055871.1, read as the reverse complement.
TATGCCAAAAGAAAAGAAAAACAGGAGAAGCCAAAGTAGTAGTAAAAGCCAGGCAGGGCCTACAAGAAGAAGACACCATAATCAAGTGGCCAATTTGGTGGGTCATGCCAAAATAGCCAACCCACCTTGATTTAAGTCAAGGGTCCCCAAAATAAAATAAAATTATAAATTGATATCAAACTTCCCCAATGGGATTTTCTTTTTTTTTTTTATAGTCATAAAGGCAAGAAAAACACAAAAATCAACAACCACCTTTCAATAATTAATACCCACCAACCATAAATTAGCTAACCCATAATAAGCATACATGATACAACAGCCTTATATGTGCTGGCACTAACCAATTATCATTCATTTTTCTTTGTCAACCCTAAGATATCCACGTACATAGATTATGGCATGGCCTTAATAAACTTCCAATCATGAATTCCATGCAGTAGTGTAGCTAGTATTGTGTGTGTCTGGGTTTTACTATGTTCTATTAAGAAATTGATAAATTTAGAGAGTTGTTAACATTTCCATAAATTAATTTGCTGTTTTTATGTACATGCCCTCGTCGTTTTTATCTATATACTACCTCCGTCACAAAATATTTGTCCGTTGACTAAATTTTTGACCGTTGATTACTCACAAATTATAATGAGTTACAACATAAAATTACCGTCATTGTAATCTTTAGTAAATTATCTTTCTAATGGTAGTGATTTCATATTTAAATTCATTTTAATCTGTAAGTAATTAACAGTCAAAATTTAGTCAACGGACAAACATTTTGGGACGGAAATAGTATATTGTGTTACTGTGTATTTTGAGTTGTTTTTATTATCTTGTTTTGACAATAATTATTTGCGAACTTTTACTCATTTTCAGGCTATAAATAATCTAAAAAATTAAAATGAGCTATAAAAATATCAAAAATAAAGTTCATCTTAGTTTCAGTCAATGAAGTCAATTATCCAACAATTTGTCTTCTATTCCTTTTGAGCTAAATGACACCATGCTAAAGAAATTTGTGAAAGTTACTGATCAATACAGCATTCCATAAAAAGAAATGATACCATGGTCATGACATGTAGTATGTTGAAAGTAAACAAGAAAACAAAAAAGAATCAAAATTCAAATAGCAACTTTATTTGCCTTTAGATTATACAGTTCATGATGTTTTAAACTACTCTTTTCATATCTTGCTGTAAAGAAAATTTTAATTTTTTAGAAAAAAAATTTAATAACTATAATAAATTTTGTTTGTAGTTTACATAAGTTGTGAAAATTTTATTTATGAACTTTTTGTCGTAAAACAACAGTTTATCAGGGTTTTTTTCAACATAAAAAAAAAAAGACTTTAAGAATTTATTTTGTTGAAATTTTAAATATGTAAAGATTATATAAATGACTTAATTGAACAACCTTAAAGAGGTAAACATGTACACCAAAATAAATATATATCAATTTTACTTTTAGGGTCTCAAATTTAATATTCAATTAATTATAAATTTTGAATATATTTTACCAACATTACCAGTACCAATTCAATGATAATATTACCAACAATTACAAGACTGCACTTTTACCAAAATTAGTTTGATGTTACAAAATTAGTTTGATGATGACATTACCAAAAATTACAAGACTGTACTTTTATGAGACATTTTTTATCATCAATTTAATATAATAATTTTACATAATAAATAATCATATATCTCTAAAATATTATAATTATTGTATTTATGGTTTAAGTGCACATATTTAGTTTAGCCATGGATAACATGAAATTGAGATAATATATAGTATTGGTTTCAAATAATTAAATAAGAAGGTAAAATAGTGAAATTACCTCTTCTCTGTTTAGCAACAACCTTCTTCAACATTCCGGCGGGCTTAACATCCTCTTTCGGGAACAGAACCCCGTCAATCCCCTGAACCGAAATCCGGCCATCCGTATAAATATCCGGGTCGAACAAATAAGCGGACCCATCCCCGGACCCAAACCGGACGGACCCATCTGCCTCTTCAGCAACCACCTTGTGCGGCAAACGCAGCGTTTCGTACCTCACTTTCCCAAACCGCCTCACTGCACTGTACATACTCTCCTCCGTCTGATACTCCGGTATAATATGGTAGTACATTATCTGCTCCGGCGCCCCTGGTTCAGCCAACTGGTCGGCAGTCAGCCTCCCCATGGCCACGTCATTGGGGGCCAAAACCGTAATTACATACCCCTCTGAGACCAACCGCCCCATCTCAGTAGCGAGCGAGGTCAGGTTGACGAGAATGTCGGCGAGTTCGTTGTATCCACCGTACTGGACCAAGGTGGTGATGAAATCCTTCACCTGGCTTGCACCATCGAAGTGGTGGTTCGGCCCACCGGGACTCGGCGCCGATGCCGGGGCCAGAGAGGGCCCCGGCGCCAGAGCGTCGAAGATCGGCACAGACGGCGGCGATCCGGCGGGTTTCGAGTCCCGGTTGCGGGTTTTCCGGGGATCCAGCGTGGGTGCTCCGGTGGGGAGCACTGCCGAGATCGAACGGAGCTCCCTGCGCCGGTTGAACTCATCCAGGACGGAATCTGGGACAAGCACTTTGTCGATTCCGTGGATGAGTCCATCTGGGCGGACGATGGAGTTCCGATGGACAATCTCCACCGAGCGTAAGTCGAGATGGTGGGATGACATTGTTCTCTCCCGGGTGGGATGGGCCAGGTTTAGTCGTGAGGGGAGAATGTGGTGCAGAATGAGGGTCTGGAGAGACTTGAGGTTTCGTGGTTGGAGAAGAAAGGATTTGAGCTCTGGGTTTAAGTCCCGCTCCAGAGCCTCGTTCTTGGGGGCTAAGATCGTCAGGTTGCGTCTCGATACCAAATCTTCGAGTCTCTGGAGCAGAAGCGCCTTCTCCAGCAACTCTGCTAGCTCTGTGTAGGATGAATCCAGTAAAGCTACCAGGATTGAATTCGAGTTGATCTGCCCTCCTCCTGCATTTTGGTCTGCTTGTAGTGTGGATGCCAGTGCTGAACAAATCAGGAGAAAATATGGGAGGAGATATTTCAAATTCATGGCGCCCTCTAGAAAGGATGAAGATGAATGAGGGTGTACGGAGGAGGAGATAAATCACTCTACTTTTTGCTTCTCTCTTTCGCTGTTTCTGGAACGAATAAATGAATAATTAGGGCTTGTTTGGGTAGCGGCAGCGGGTAAAGTGGCCAATGGAGGGGAAATAGCTTGGGGCGAATACATCTATATAAACAAAATGGACACGTGGCAGGTGGACGTTGAATAAAGAAGGGTGCCTTCGTCCTATGGGTAGCAAGACAGTCTGTTAACTCAAGCGGGTCCCACACGTCATTCTTCACTGGCAGTTTTTTTTTTTTTTTTGATAGAAGGCAGTGTTTTTGTTCCACTTTTATTATTGTATTAATTATCCATTGTTTATTTGGCTAAAAAACGATTTTGTTGTGGTGCTTAATGAGTAATTTGGCCATGACTACACGTTGTCTACTATGCTTTTTAAATACTGTATTTTGTATGGCTATTTATATTTTATGCACATGTAAGACAACCAGAAAAGGTTTTTCGGTTCAATTTGTGATTAATTTGTTATACGTACTTTCAAGTTTAAATTGTTGGAAGGAGCTATGAACCATCCTAATAACAACCAACTTTTCCCATGCAAGCTTTTCAAAACACATTGTCTGTTTTTGGATTTCAGCTGCCTTTAATTTATTGGTAAAATGTTATTACTTATTTAAGTCTGTAAAATGTTTCTGTGTGCTTTATTTTATATATATATATATATATATATATATATATATATATATATAATTGTATATATATATATATATATATATAATTGTCTAGTTTGAGAAAGTTTTTCTGTCTAAAGATATATTTGTCTGGATGAGAAAACCAGGGAAATCCCTGCGTCATGACCAAAGCTAAGCCTAGCTAACTGAAAAAGAGGATGAACACAAGATCATCCATACCCTAAAAACCATATGCTACACCTAAAAACTAGACCAGCAAGTGCATTGATGCATACCGGTAAGTTATTGTAATATGTGTGTGTTTAATTTAACGTTAAAGTGATGTCTTGCAGACTATAATAAAACAAAGCTGACAGAGAACAAATTAAGAGAGATATTATTATAAATATTTTAATAATAAAATTAGAAACCAAATGAAATAAAATTTTACTTAGAAAACATAAAAATTTAACATTACTATATAAAATCTTACTCATAAATTATTTTTTTTTACAAACACATGAGAGATAGCAAAGTGAAGCCCATTACAGAGAGTCGTATCTTCCGCAACTAAAATAGAAAAAGTGGCTAAGGGAAGGACGAACAAACCAACATATGATCCCAATGATTGCGGATGATGAACCCACCAGCACTACCATTGGAAGATTTGGACCCATCAAAGTTGAACTTGAAGAAACCAATTGGAAGTTTTTCCCAAGAAACCCAAATAGAACTCTCTCTCTTTGTGATGAAGAAGTCGAGCCGTCGAAATCTCCAAACGACTCCCCAATACGATGACGCATTCTCCATTCCGTCACCGCACGTTTATCCCTCGTCTAGGTTGTAGAAGGAAGGGTGGTAGACTGTTTGAAGACAATAGCATTCCTAGCCTTCCAGATACTCTACATAAGAGCAATAATCCAACCGAAATGTTGATTATTTCTAATCCAAGTACAATAATGGTTAAAGGATTTATCAACTCAAGGAGCTGAAGAATCATCCAGCCAAGTATGAAAAATAGCAGTAGTCCAAATATCTTGAGCATATGGATAGTTCAACAACAGATGATCAAGGCTCTCATGGCATGAGGAGCAACAAGGACAACTGACACTAGAGAGAGGAACTCCCCAATAATGCAGACAATCTCTTACTGGAAGGGCATTCCAAAGCGACTGCCAAAGAAAAAGCTTCAACTTAGGTTGAATATTAAGCTTTCAAATCCAATTAAATTCCCAAGGTTGGGAAGTAGGGTTACTGTCATGAGCAAGCCAAGTAGCAGATTTAGTAGTGAAGTCACCATAGGGAGAAAGCCCCCAGCATAACTCATCCGGGAAACTATATTCAAAGGGATGGGAATGTTCCAAATGAGGCAAATAGACCTAGAATTAAGAAATGAAGAGAGAAGAGGAATATCCCAACTCTTGTCAGGAAGAATAAACTAATCAACAGTTAGAGATAAATCAATAATAGATACATCACCAATATTATTGCTAACAAATAAGGACTCAGAAAAATACCAATTATCCTTCCAAAAATTAGTACTATCACTACTAAAAACTTATCATATTGCGACGGAAAATTTCGTCTCTCGGTCTATATTAAAATTAGGCTGAGATGGCAAAATAAAATAGATCTTGCGACGGACCTTGCGACGGAACCGGTCCGTCGCTCGGTCCAGTTTTTGTTAAAAAAAAAATTAAACCAGGACTTGCTTCTCCGTTTGAGGCAAGCGAACTCACCCCATTCTCAAACCCTAAGCCAACCTCTCCCCGCCCCTCTCTCCAGCGCCCACCAGATTCCACAAACATTAGGGTTTTCTCATGCTCTACCTCTTTCCTCTTCAATTCGTCACTCTTTCTTCTCCCTTTTTCCCACTGTAAACCGTCGATCTTATTTGCAATTTGATTGAAGGAAGCTTCTTCAATTCTTTCTACCCGTTCCGATATTCCTTCCAATCGTATCCCTAAACCTTTGTGCCACTCTATCTCCCACACCCTTTTCCCAGTTCGCCCTCTCTCTGAATCTGTTTTCCGCTATTATTTACTGCTTCTCATGCTCGATGTTGAAGAAATCATATCATATTGTTCTTAATCTGCAGTTTTTCTAACCCAAAGTCGTGATTTTTGTGCGTTGGATCTGATAGTACCGGGCTGTTTCGGAGGTTTTCTTCTGGGTTTAAGTTTAACTCCCATTATATTGTGAAACTGTGTTTATGTATTTGTGTTGTTTGTGGTTATGGTGTGATTCTACGTGGTGGGTGCACTGCATTATGTTGGCAATTTGATGTATGTTTATGACCCTGATCGGAAAATCAAAATACCTTTGATTTTGTATGTGAAAAAAGTATGTGATGAAAACGTAAACTGGGGTGGATTTGGATATAGACAGATCTATTTTGAAGGGTTTTTTTTGGTCTCTTTTTGTGGGATGATAAGAATTAGTAATATTTTCCAAGGGTTTTTGTCGGGTTGGATATAAATGTAAGCAACTTTACCATAATATACGACCTCTTGTGCTATCAGTGAATTAGGAGAACCAGCCCATAATATATGGTCACACCCATAGCAATTTTCACTTGTATGACAGCATGATTCATTTGAGGAATAATTATGTATCTTATAATTGGTCTATGGATTATTTTTTATATTTCTAGTTACACTTTTGAACGGTCAATAGTAATAAAACATAATTTAAGTTTCCTGTGATCTAACTCCTCCAAGATTACTTGTGTATGTCTCTTTCTTTGCAACTTAGTCTAACATACCGCGTTTGCCCGAATGCAGATAAATGCCATCTATGGGAACCACAGTTGAAGCTCAAAATGGGGTGAATACACACTTTCGCTTGTTCTTATTGTTATTTGATTGTGGTGCTGCTGGAGATATGTTAATATGTAATTTGCTAGCTTGTTTGCTTCCTTTGGAGATACTCAATTTTACTTATTCGGGTGTTTGAAACTGTAGGATTCCAACAAGAAAGTCACTGTTTTTGTTTTGGGTAAGCTTCTTGTTCAAGGGGTTGTTGAGACTTGGTATTTTTCTCTATTTAAGGAAAGAGGTCAGTGTCTATGATTCTAGATTTTAATATCTTACCGAAGAACAAGATTAAGTTAGCATCTTTTCCTCCCATCATTTACTTCAGGATTTATTATTGTATTTTATTCAAGTTTAGTATGTGTTTGTAGGTGATTTAGGGCCGGATAATTTAGGGCTGCCCTATTTCTATTTATTCCTTGCGGATCATCTAACTTTGCGTTTGCTTCTTGCATTGTGTGTCTGTTGTGGTTTCTTACTTGTTTTTGTCAATTGTTTGCGTTTTGCACGTGACCAGTAAGCTGTTGTGTGTGCTCCCTCAATCTATCACCCTAGTCACTTGGTGAATGGCAGGTAATCTTTTTCATCGTTCGTCTCTCTGTCTAATTTCTCAATCCCTGATCATTTTGTCTAGGTTTCATTGGTTGGTTTCTTTTTTATTAAACTTGGTACAATTGTGAATTTGGTTTGTCTTTGAATTATTTGTCCTAGTTCACCTAATTGTTGTCTCTACCTTCTGAACAATAATAGTTTATCTTGGTGTGTTTTGGTTGGGATTTTAGTTGGCTTCTTATATAGAGTTGCTATTTGATAGCTACCTGGCTTTTGGGCAGATACTACCACTTCATGGGTCTGAGACCTTGCTGCCTTTATGTTTTTTAGCATTCTTATTTTCCTTTTTCAACATTCTCTCTTTTTTGGTTTTGGTTCCTTCTTTTCTAACCTATTGTTTAGTCTTTTCTTGGGCTTTTCTTTGTAGGAAACAGGAAAGGAGACTGGCGAAATACACGTGTTGACATGTTCAAGAGAGAATTGCCCAAATAGTTCAACGCTAGTGCCACTTGACATGGTACACTACTAGTTCAATCTTTAACGGCAAAAATGGATTAGTTGGTATTAGAGCCTAGGATTGATGTCCCTTAAAGTTAGAATATGTAAGAATTGCCTACTGTGTTGCTTCTGCGTTGCTGATTATGTCCAACCTCGTTGCTGTGTTTTCTGTGATCATTTTGCTAATATTTGGGTGCTTAAAATTATGAAGGAGAGTATAGTATCATGCTAGGATGTGTTGGTGAAAGTTTGGTGAGCTATTGGGTTGGATTTCTGGTTGGTTTGGCTGCATATTTCATGTTCTTGTTCTTGTTTGATTTACAACATTATAATTTAGAGTTGTCAAAAACCAAACAGGCTAGCTAACTTTCCAGGAGTGAAAAACAAAAATAAAGACTACAGATTTCATGTTCTTCTGGAACAGATTAAAACCACAAGTTAAGCTAGCCTTAGCATGGAGAATATATGTTTTTACTGAAGTATGGCTGGTAAAAAACAATCTATGAACTAGGAAATTCCAATCCTTGTTGAAAATTGTGAAACCATATATATTGTGAAACCATATATATGTAGGTATGTATGCATCTCTGCACTGGTATCACCTTGTTCTGTATTCTGGTTGTCATGCACACCAATCATGTCCAGCAGGTTGTTTCTTGGTTCTCCGCTTTAGTGTGTATGATAATCTTGTTTTCAGCCTAGGAAACCTTGAAGTTTAAGGGGAGATTTTGGCGGATTTGGTTCTAATATTACATGCCGCCTCTTCTTGTTTTATGTTTATGTATATTAAATTAGTTTATATTTTGCTAACAACTTTTATACTTTTGTTATCAGGAAAACTTTAAGAGCGAGCTCGATAAGGAAAACCGGCAGGATCCAAATGTAGTATTGGTGCACCAAATTTAATTTAAATAAAATTAGTTTTTTTATAGGATTGGAGATTACACTTTCAGCAGGAAAATTTCATGATTTCAGTTTAAATGTGTTTATGACTTTTTATGTTTTTTCACTGGAATGAATGAAGAATGTGTATGAATCACTTCAATTAAAATATTGTCTTCAAATTTGTGACTTCAATCTATAGAATGTATGAATAATTTGTACTTCTATTTTTATGTACTCATTTAAATAGAATTGTTTCAATATAATATTTACACGTGTATGAATATATATATATATATGTATATATATATATAATATAATATAATGTAGCTTTTATAATTAAAAATTAAATTGTAGCTAAAAAAACCTCTAAAATCCATGCAGGGGCTATCTTTTTAAGTAATAAAAAAATTTTGGATTTATTTAAAAAGAAAATTCTTGCGACGGAAATTCCGTCGCAAGTTCCGTCGCAAGACTTGTTTTTCCTTTTTTGAATTTTTTTAAAACTTTTGTGAATCCTTGCGACGGAACCAAACTCCGTCGCAAGTCCGCCGCAAGCTCCGTCGCAAGATCCGTCGCAAAGGCCTTGCGACGAGCCAAATTGCGACGGAAAAAATTCCGTCGCAAGGTCCGTCGCTCGGTCCAAAAATTCCGTCGCAGCTTTGTTAATTTCCGTCGCAATATAGCAAGTTTTTAGTAGTGTATTTCCATTCCCCAACTTCCAACGAAGACCTTTTACGAAGATAGGATGAGCTTTCAAAATGGATTTCCAGACCCAAGAATCTTGTTGCTTAGAGCAAACCTCGAAGATAGAGTCCTTATACAGCTATTTAGCTCTCATTTGTTCCGCCCAAATTCCCTCACTATAAAGTAATTTCCACAAAAGTTTGCATAAGAAATTTGTATTAATAGCCTCAACCTTTCGAAGCCTCAGACTCCCAAGCTTCTTGGGCATGCAAACTTTGTCACAAGCAATCATATTTAAACTGTTATTACTAGAAAGATCTTTCTAAAAGAAATCACGACAAATGAAATCAATCTGACGAGTTGTATCTTTAGGAAGTTGAAAACTTTGAAAGGTAAGGGAAAACATAACCACCAGTTGGGACTGAATAAGAACGGAACGCCCAGCTTTAGAAATAAACTTAGCTTTCCAAGGGTGAAGCTAAGTTTGTGTAGAGGGTCGACCAGAGAAGACTGGACAACCTAAATATTTTCCAAATTTAGTGATTTGGGAGATCCCAAAGATGCCAGAGACCAGTTGTTTATCCCTAGCCGAGGCATTAATATTGGAAAAAACCATAGTTGACTTATGAAAGTTAACTAATTGATCGGACCAAGAACAGAAGTTACATAGAATATTATGGAGTTTATGACAGGAAGTAAGAGTTGTTTTGCAGAAAAGGAGACTATCATCAGTAAACAGTAAGCGAGGAATACGAGCAGCGCGATGACAAATTTTAAATCCAAGACCAGATATGTCATTAGAAACTTCACTACGAACTTACCTAGTAAGAACTTCCATACATAACAAAAACAGATATGGTGATAGCGGATCACATTGACGGATACCCCTAGTAGATTTAAAAAAACACACAAGCTTCACCATTAATAAGAACTGAATATGAAACAGTAGTGACACATTCCATAATCCATTTTACCAAACTTTCATGAAAGCTAAACTGAGAAGAACAACCTTCAAAAAATCTCATTCTATAGTTTCATATCTAGTTTCAGAGCCACCAAACTTTTTTGGCCCCTCATATGACGGAATTCATTGACCACTTCGTAGGTAAGAAAACTATTATCATGAATATATCGCCCTGGAACAAAAGTACTCTGAACAGGGTCAATAAGCTTATTAAGGACGTCTCGAAGTCTATTGACTAATAATTTAGAGATTATCTTATACAAACTATTACATAAACTTATCTGACGGAATTGGCTAGGAGAAGCATGGTTCTCAGTCTTTGGAATTAAAAAAAAGAGCGTATGATTTACTTGTTTTAACAAACGACCATGATGAAAAAAGGAAGAGCTTGCTTGGCAAACATCCGGACCGACAATATTCCAATGGTTTTGAAAAAAAGTTATATCAGACCCATCTGGGCGAGGAGCCTTAAACTTATCCTGGTCAAAAATAGTCTGTTCAATTTCTTCGACAGAAAATTCTCTGATAAGCTGAAGATTGAACAATAGCATGATTGTCTTGCCAGGACCCAGTGTCATCTTTTACTTTAGTAATCGTAGTTCGAGCCTTTGCGGGCACGCATATTCATTTAAAAAAAAGGGGAATTACGATCATCATCAACCAGCCGGTTTTTTCTAGCAAAAGCACCCCAATACTTTTGATTATAGAGATGTATTTTTTACGTTGCTTTAACAACCAAGCGTGCCAATCATTAAGTCTAAGACGATTCGGATTATACATAATCTTTTGTTTGTAATTTGGATGAGAAATTACCAGACGTTGCTTTATTCTAAACTTTAAGATCACGCTTAACTTTCTTAAGTTTTGAAACTAATTTAAACATCGGAACACCTGGGACAAGTGAATTCCAAGCTCTTTTTTTCTATTATAGAATGAACTTCAGCATGAGAGGCCCAAACATGTTGATACCAAAAAATGAGACCTTTTTTTATTAGTAGTTGAAGAATCAGTGTTTAACAATAGATAAGCATAGTTAGAACAAGTAAAAGATCTTGAGGACACTTTATAATTACGGAATAAATTATCCTAAGAAGTTGAAAACAACACTCTATCTAATTTTTCGTAAATCTTGTGTTCATGAATGTTTTTCCACGTAAAACTTCAACCAATTGTGTTAGCATCACAACAACCAGACTGTTCCAGAAAATTAGCCGAGTGATAGGTCCTGTTTGGATTAAAAGGAGCCCCCCAAACTTATCCGATGAGACTAATAATTCATTAAAATCTCCAACAAGGCACCAAGGTCCTACAATTGTGTTCAAGGTATATTTTGGGTTGTTTTTCATTATTCATAAAGCTAAGTACTTAACCAAAAAAATCACATTTCTAAGAAAGATATATTTTCGGTTGTCGTTCATAATTGATACTAGTATAATTAAGATATATTTTTGGTTGGTACATGTTTAATTGATTACCGTAAGGAAAACGAGGTTCTTCATGTCTGAAATTGCTTAATACCAACCTCACGTACAGTAGCATAATCCTAACTACTATGCAACTAGGCATCCTTGTCTCTTGACATTTCTTTTTATGATCTCTACCATATATTCATGTACACAATTAGGTAGGAATTGAACAGGTTCAGTGGAAATTTAGAATAAATTAATATCAAACAAATTTCATATGGCCTACTAAATATATTTAACTTGTAGTACCTAAATCAACTCTCGATCTTTCTGCTCCCACCGAACAATTAAAATAAGTTAGTCAAATTATGGATCAATTTTAAAATCAATCCTATTCTATTATTATGAATCTTAGTTATTAAGTTCCGCGATTTGCACCTTTATTATGAGTTCATGTAGCAACCATGTACATCCTAGCTGGCTCCCATGCAAAAATCTTGGATCTCTATTAAATGAAAAGATTGCATATTACTTTTTATTCACCACCACATCTTTGCTTGATTTAAATCATACCATTTTCTTTTATTTATTCATATTCAGATACAAATTCATAATGCATGTGATCATATATTTATTTCTCCAAACATTATTAGCTGACTTAAACATATTTAATGACACAATATCTGAAATAGGACTAAATTATATATGTTCACTAGTTCTTAATTAGTTAGACCTATATATTATACGGGATAATAATAGATCAAACATATTATTGAAAAGATTATTTCTTAGAATATATTTAAATGATTGTGACTTTGTAAATATAATGTTTTAATATTTTTTTTTAAAATAACGAAGTTTCTTTTCCAACTCTCATTACAACTACCTTTTATAATATTATAAGCTTCTCACATAATACAATGGCAAAACAATATAACACTAAATACATATAATCAAAATTTGATGATGGCTTTTCATGCCTTTCGTAAGAAAAATGAACTAAGAGTTTCTTTTTTGAAACAAAAACTAAAGAAATCAATATCAAAATAATAGTGTTATTAATCATGATTTTGAGATTTGGAAGTTTAAAATTTTATCGTCAGAGTGCAATAATTAACGACATAATTTGATTTATAAAAATGTGTATGATTTAGATTAATTATATTTTAAGGTATAATTTTCTTGATTGTTAATGTTTTTTAGTCAATAACATAGAAATGTAAGTCATCAAAGGAAGACCTCATGAATAATCACATCATACTAAAGATGGGAACTTTTAATCAAACATTTACACATTCTTGCAATATAAACAATGAACAATTTAGGACCACCAATATCTCTGTGGTGAAATTTCATACAGACATATTTAAATTTGTCTCATTAAATAATGGAAAAATATTTAAGAAAAACGAATAGCTAGCTAATTTATAATGGTCGAAGGAAAACAAAAACAAAACAAATAAACCAATTTGTGACTGGCATTTTCTTTTCTCATAACAAATTAAATACTACGTAAATTATTTTTTAATTTTTAATAGTAAATAAACAATAATTATTCCGTATATATCAAATCTTTGTAAACCTTCAGCCTCCAATAATAATGCATGTTACTCTGAAACTTTTAGCACAAAACATTGAAATAATATAATTATATATTGTTAATATGATTTAGAATATATTTAGAAAATTTTCTATAAATTAAAGTAATATGATTTCAAATTTTTTATATAATAAACATTAACTTGAAAAATAATATCATATTATCGGTCATATATGCTTGAAAAAAAGATCATCTTGTAAGGAATCACTCTTATTCATATGCTTAATATATCATATTACCGGTCGTGAGGGCATTGCAAACCTTCCGTTGTTTAGTTTCTTGATATCGGATTTGATTAGATCCTCTTAGGGTTATTACTTAGGATCAATCATGTACTTTGACTATGCATTTACTATCTAGTTAACATCTAAGTAGCTAAGTTAATTAAACTAATTAAGATTCAGTACAAGTGTAAGGTAGTTTTTTTTTTTTTCAATAATTATGGGACAATGTCCCCAATTTATTGGGCCACTAACAGGCCAAAATAAAAGTGCCAAAGGCACAAGCACCCACTTGAGGGCAGTACATCCAACGTGCAAAACATAGCCCACAGCCTATCATGGGCCTGCTACAAGTGTAAGGTAGTTACAGTACTTTTTCACTTCCTCATATCTCCATATAATGAGGTTCTTTTACCCATTGAAAAATATCCACAAATTAAACACACAAAAGCGTAAAAACAAGTAAAATTAAACAGGTAGAATATTTACATAAATTTCATGTGAGTATCGATTATATTGATCAATAACATGGATTAGTGAATGACATTAGACCTGTTCAACGGTCGGGCCGGGCCTGGTCGCGGGCCGGGCCAGTCGGGTCGAAAGTTTCTGACCTGTCGGCCCGAGCCCGACCCAGCCCGCCCTTCGGGCTAAGTAACTCGGCCCGAGCCCTGACCCTACGGGCCACGGGCCGGGTCAACGGGCCGACAACTATATAATATAAATTTTTAATATATAAAAAACGTAAAAATTTACGCATTTAATTTACGTATTTAGTCGGGTCGTCGGGTCGGGCCGAGTCACAAAAAGTAGAACCTAATCTAGGATTTTTTTTATAAAGTTAATGTGTTTATATAAGTCGTCGGACTGGGCCGGGTCAGGTCGCAAAAAATAAAACATAATTTAGGATTTTTTTAAGAAAGTTAATGCATTTAGTCGGGTCATCGGGCCGGGTCGGGTCACATACCCTTGGCCCAAGCCCGGCCCGACCATGCTTCGGGGCCCCGACTTTTTCGGGCCGGGTCGGGTCACCGTCTAAAATTGTGGCCTTGACCCGCACTTTTTCGGGCCGGGTCGGGTCGGGCCGGGCGGGTCCCCGCCCACTAAACAGGTCTAGTGAATGTACATAAGCTAGGTACTCAAGAATTAATAAAAGCTAATCTATTATTTGCATTCACAAGTAGTACTTTTCGTATTATTCTCGAGGTTGTTTACAATTCATAAATAAATCTTAATGAGAAGTTTGAACCACAACTCATCGACTTTATCTTGAGTTCATTCATCCGCTCTTTGATCGATTTTACACAAGAAGGCCATCCAACACCAATTCTCTAACGATGGTGAGAGTTGTTCATACCAATTTTAATAGAGCGAGTAAACTGTAAAATGTAAAGGATCGGATTTAAGATAAATGACAGGTAAATATATTTTTTGTGATAAGTTTTTATATTAATTTATCGACTTTTGACAATCAAATATAGTAATTATTGGCTTTTATGGTTGACATTATGGATGGTTAATGCTGTGGAAACCTTTTTCAATTGAACAAACTGGGTTTTTTTTTTAATTCTTCCTAAGTAAGTTTTTCTTTTATGCTTTATTTTATCTAAACTTTTCAATTTATTTAGGTTTCTGTTACCTAAAGTTTTAAATTTTCTTTTTGTTTTGAAGAGTAGCCCAAAAGTAAAATCAAGTTTACAAAAATGTATGCTTCATTGTATAATTGTATTTACATCCTAAATATACAATTCAACATAAATTGTGTCACTAATGTGCACCAGCTACAAAACTAATGTACTTCAATTTTTATTTATATTTTTTCACATATAATCCTTGGGGATAAATGTAAATACACATATTAATAAGCTTCGATAATTACTTCTACTCATGTTGATTTATTGTTGGATTTCATATGTCCGTCTTCGATGTCATCTTCATATTAATTTTGATGTCAATCCATGGTCCTAAATCTTGGGGATTTTTTGATGGTAACATTTTCCTCAATTTTATCAAGTGTTTATTTTATTATGAACGGTTATTAATTCAAAACTTTAGGTCACAAATAGTAATAATGTTGTTCCTTGACCAAAATATTGAAGAAATTTCCTTTCATTTCACTTGACATTCTTTTTTTTAACTAGTGTGATTGTGAAAATTTCAAATTGTTCTGAGACAAACTGATGATTGTTAGATATTGGATGCTTATGAATAAACAATAAAAGAGGAAACAACCCAAGGATGAAATTTGTTAGCATTAGTGAATAATCAATCCAGATTGAATCCATTCTTGGCCGCTCATTTAAGTTGTAAACATGATCGACGGGCAACATCATCATTTGTTCGCCGCTAAGATTTCTCCAACTCCACCAAATTTCTTTGCACAGTAGTCTACAACATGACATCCATAACAAAACAAATCAAATGTACCCCATATTAAACTTGGAAGAGATCCAAATTTATACATTCTACTTGACTAGGCAATCACACAAACCAAATTGGCTCGAAAGCGACCTCAACGAAAGTGATCACACAAACCAAATTCACACCCCAAACCTTTACTGAATTGATAACAATTCACAGAGAGAAGAAGTGAAAATGAAAACGAATTTTTCATCAACTAGAAAATGTCTCTCATAAGAGACATATTTATATGTTGACTTTTGTATAGAATAACTGCATATAGATAAGGATTTTCATTCTTATCCTTATGTGGCTGTATTTTCTAACTAGTATCATGTATGACGAGTTCGCTCTGTGTTAGGCACATTTCCCCTTCTAGGTGAATTGCTTGATCCAGAAGTACCAGAAATGCGATCATCAACCTCCTTCTGAACCGCGTGACTCAAATAAGTTGAAGAAGTGTTGCGACTTAATAGCCTCTCCTTTAATCCTCTAGTGTTCCTTGAAAATGATTCCCTATATCTTTTACAAAATGAAAAAAAGAATCAAAGATGACATCTTATCATAATTTCTTTCCCAAATGTAAAGTCATGCCAGTGGATCAATTACAGCAACAATACCTTGTTGACCAAGAATTGAATCGCGATATCAAAGAATCTGACAATGAGTGCAAGTCAGATGGCCCTACGATGTCATCATTTGGCTGAGAAGATTGACTTCCGAAGCTTCTATTGTTGACATGAAAGTAGTTAAACAAAGGATGAGAAAGTATACTCACATATAGCTAGCTAGCTCATCAGGCTAGGAGAAAGGATAGGAAAATAATGACTCACCCTGTTCTTTTATGCAGCTGGCTGCGGTATGGCGCGGTACAGTGTGGTGGAATTGTGGCGGGTGTGGTGGATTGTGGTGAGTTATTGGTAAGTTGTAGTGAGTTTTGTTTTTTTTATAGATGTAAATTGTACTAGTAAATGTGAAAAAGTTGATTGTGGTGGGTTATGGTAAATTGTGGTGGGTTCTAACAAAATGCGGTGTGTTATAGCACTGCAACTAGCCAGCCTTATAAAAGAACGGGGCCTAACATTACAAATAGGGTATGGATATAATTAATTACGTCACCAAAAAAAAAATAAAAAAAACGATTAAAGGGTTCTCGTATTTTGATGTAATTATTTTAAGGGTATTATATTTTGATAAATAATTGTAGGATGACATTATGTTTGTTTAAATAATTTCTGGGGACATTCCAATCTATTTTCTGGTGAACAAAGTATTAATTGCAGTATTTATTATTGATTAGGGTTTTTTAACCAACCCTAAATATTAAGGCCTAAGATGATAGTTGACTTCAATTAAAACAACCTTAAATACAAAAATCATTGTTTCGCGCATTTCTAGACCGAAAAATTGGTCGGAATGTCCCTAACCGCAAAGATAATGTAACCTCATAATAATTTGTCAAAATATAGAACTCTTAAAATAATTATATCAAAATATAGAGATATGTTAGTCTAAAAAATACGTACCGAGATTCTAACAAATATCCCAAATGAGTTGGTAAGGGAGCATATGAGACAGGTAGTTCTCGGGCACCTGGACTATTTGGCAATCGCATTGATGGACTTTGTGGGGAGGTCACTGCTGAGTCATGATGATGATGTGATGATGACCTGTTTCTTTGACCTTCTTTTTTTCTCATGGCATTAGTGGCAACCAAATGCTGAAATATACGCTCTTCAAATTCAGCTTCACCGGTAGTTAAACCCAACTGTAATATTATGACCGAAACACAAACATATGTCAAAGTACAAGATTTCATAGAACAGATCAACCAGAGAGGGACAATGAAATACAGACATGTTGATGTATGCCAACATTAATTAAGCTGATAGACTTGAGTTTCCTGTCATGTTCCACAGCATCTAACAATTCTTGGCTACTCCAAAAACGCAGAAAAGAGTACATAAGCAAAAAAAATACAAATAAAAGGAGGGGAATTGAAAGACCATGAATTATGAATTAGTATTGAATATATATAGAGTGAACCTCGCTGCATCTTTCAGGCTTATTGGTTGCCAACACATTGGGCAATTTGAGCTCCTCTGACACCTACAAACACATCATACATTCATACATTAGTTTAAAGCTTGCCCATAATAATTACCCCACAACCTAACTTCAGGCATGTCTATTCTAAGCCCCCAAAAAATGGAAACAGAAACACTTCGGCCCTATACGGCTGACTGCAATATGGCGTGATGCGGCGTGGTGGAATTGTGGTGGGTTATTAGTAAGTTGTGGTGGGTTTTGTTTTTTATAATTGTAAATTGTATTGGTAAATGTGAAAAAGTAATTGGAAAAGTGAGATGAAATAATATGGTGGGTTGTGGTAAATTGTGGTGGATTGATATGTTGTGGTGGATTGTGGCAAAGTGCGGTGAGTTGTGGCACCGTAGCCAGCCAGCCGTATAAAAGAACAGGGCCTGAGAGGTGCTCCTCCATATTGAGTTGAGTAAAGAGAGAAACGATCTTTGAGAACGTAAAATTTCATAAGTATCAATTGAAAATGTTTAGTTAGTACCATTCAAGGATGCATTGAAGGTGAAACTCATGCCTGCAATTAGTTACCTACAATCATAGAGTAATGTTGTAAGAAAACTAGCTAGGAAGCAACAACAATAACATTCATAAAGTTTGACCCTACAAGTATCATCAAAATATCCAAACCTCCAGCCATAACCTTTTCATAGTTAAAAGAGAAATAGCAAAAACATTCAAAAGATTATTTCAAAAAAAGTACCAAAAGAGCTCATAAAAAATTATAGCCAGAAAAGAATTGAAATAAGTAAATTTAGGCTAACAAAGTAGTAAATTTAGATAAATATTAAGGTTTATATACCATGGAAGGATCATTCGCTGAAAACTCATCAAGGC
The DNA here is from genome assembly GCA_029582165.1 of Portulaca oleracea. Taxonomy (NCBI): domain Eukaryota; kingdom Viridiplantae; phylum Streptophyta; class Magnoliopsida; order Caryophyllales; family Portulacaceae; genus Portulaca; species Portulaca oleracea. Next base: position 45,758,021 of record CM055871.1, on the reverse strand, counting down.
ATATGCTGCAAGAATCATCACATGCTTCTTGTACCCCACCTTCCACAAATGCAACAACAGATGACATACCATCATCACTGTTCTTAAAAGCCTCCATTTCCGAAGACTCCTGATTACACATCATCAAAAAAGAACTAATAATGAATAAGATGATCAAAGATCCTAAATATTATTGCACAGGTAAAGCTTCATGATTCTTTTTAGCACATATTTATTTAGTAAATCTAACAACATCCTTTTCTGTTTCCTTTCAATTTGGATGCGTAATGATTACCCTTTTCCATAATTTTAAATTACCCCTTCTCAAGGAACTTCAACGTTTGGAATATAATTTATGCGTTTTGAATGGATATATGAGAAAGAATGGAACAACGATTGACAAGAGTAGAATTGTTGCCTAAATGAATCAAAGGGAAAGATAATATCATGGAACAAAAATTGGGAAAAACATTATCGGTAGAACCTTGGAGTACGAAAAATTCAATACATGATTATCGTTTAAAAAATAAATAAATAAATAAATAACGTTATTCTTTTTGGTGATTCATAAAGTGAGGAAATAAAAATTAAGTAAAAAAAGAAAAAAGACATGTATTCTTGAAATATAGCGACAATCTAATAGAACACAACAGAAAAATTAAACACAAATTATATTTGATCTTTTTTCCAGCTTTGATTGAGTAGACATAAATATTTAAACTGTTGCTTCTTGAAAAAACAAAAAATCATTCAAGTGATTGAAAATTAGCAAAGGAAAATAATGAAAAATTGTCATTTCTCAAGAAACAAAACAACAATTCAAACAATGCATAATATCTAAATGAAAAGGAAATTAAATTCGTAAATGCATACCAGAGGATGGAGAATTCAGAAATGGTAAGGCAAATTCTGAATTCAAAATTATTGAACTTGGAATTTGCCCATGAAAAGAGAAAATGATCCACAAGAAACTGAAACTTCCCAACCAATTGTAAATGTCCAAAGAGAAAGGGGGAAATAATAGAACATAAAGAGGAAACTAAGGGAAGCTTTTTATCAAATAAAGAACCTAAAAATATGAGGATTGAGGATCAATTTGTCAATTAGGAGGAGAGAGGTTAATGAAATAATGACACATCTGCAGGTTTCAAATTCAAATGCTTGTAGTATTTTTTTTGGTTAGGAAATAAAGTTGAAAGTTTTTAAATTTTACGAAAATTGATATAAAATAAATAAAAACAGGTGTTACTAATGCTTACACCTTCGACAATTGTAATTTATTATATGTTCCTGGAGCATGTGCTCCAAATATAGTCATTATTTACTCTTAATAATATAATTGCTCACTTATACCTCTCTGTTGTTCACTCTCAATAGCGTAATTGTTCACTCATATCTACTCGAAGCACATGCTTCATGTGCATGTAATATGTATTAATCAACTAGTTACTAATGCACATTTCACCACAATGATATGGGCCTATGTTTGAAAAATAATACATCACAAAGATATGGGCTTTGATTGAATCTATAATTAAAAAGAACAATCATAAGCAAAGACACACGAAGGCACGATTCAATTGTCTCTTGACTAATTTTTGAGCTTTCAAAGTACAAACTTTGTTGGGATTTCTTCCCCTAGATAAGCGACTTTGGAAAATAAACATTGCAAAATGTAAAATACATATTAGTTTCACTTGCAAAACCACCTTAAACTCAATTAAGGTGTAAATACCATGAAACTTCCCTTAGAACTATTTAAAAAAACTCTTAACTAATACTCTAATCGATTATAAGATTTATTCTCACTCAATACTAAAACTCTTGCAACCTAGCTCTGAAAAGTTTAGTAATATGACAAGTTTGTGGTAACTTCTATTATTATAGAGATAATTAATAATTTATTTGAGATGATTCTCATAGAATTTATTCCTTAATAAATTATTAGTTACATTTGTATTAAAACTCATATTAATATAATAACATATTAATATTAATTTATTTGAGATAACACTTTATTTGAGACATCAAGAGGAGTAGGAGAGTGGAAGGAAGAGAGAAAATGATGAAATAAACTGTAAAGCCAAGTTTTTGACCAAGTGAGAGCTTTTCCTACCAAAGCACAACAATTTGGGGTTTGGACCTTTCAAAGCCTAAATCCCAGCTTTGAGCTTCCGGGAAATCGACCCAAAATTTCCAAACCTAAAACATAAACAAACCCGAAATTTCCAAACCAACCTGAAAGTTAAAGGTTAAGCACGAAATTTCCAAACCTAAAACATAAATAAGCCCGAAACTGACCCGTTCCGAACCCAACCGCCCGCCCGAATTGACAGGTCTTGGGATCAGACAGTCAGATCAGAACTTATTTGTTGTGATCACATCATCACATTGATCCTTCCCTCAGCCGTCTGATCTTCCTTATATCCAACTTCATCTGGTGCACCTTATTCACAACTTATAAAAATAGGTATTTAGATGTATAAATAAATGTTTATTTTGTTCTAAGCTCCGTAATTTCAAAACAGAGTCTGTGACTGCTAGAGGTGTTTATATAGGTAACAAAATGAAAGAAAATGCGCTAGATTAATACAATGGTAGCCAGGTACAATATTCATGGGTACAACATGTGCAATTTATTACATATTCCTGGAGTATGTGCTTCAAATATGATTATTGTTCACTCTCAATGACATAATTGTTCACTCATACCTATCTGGAGCACGTGCTCTAGGTGCATGTAACACCATGCATATGATGAAACGAACGGTGAGCCTTAGGCCTAATGCTTGTCATCAAGGATCCATGGATGTGCTTCCCAGAAAGTGTCGTCGATTATATTACAATGTTGGATCACCACTCTCTTTCTTGAACCTTCCCCACTGGTCGACTCTTTGTTTTCCTAAATCCAAACAACGGTTCCTGTTAGAGATTAAATGCTGAATATTTCTATTTACTGCACATAACAATTGATTTCCGCCTCCTTAACAGGCATCACGTTCATTTGAATCAAATGGGCAGAGAAAAGGGGTGGACATACCTTATCCCAGAAAACACATGAACCTCGTCGAAATATGTCTGGCAGTGTATTGTAGTCTATACCATTTTGAATCAGCAACTCATTCTTCTCCTGTGTTTGAGTTCCCTGAAAGTTGCATATTCATTAGCCCAAGCTTAGATTGGTACAGGGGAAACACTTGAAATAAAAATATGAAGTTAACACCACACCATTCACTTTGAGAGACTCTGGTGTACCTTTAAACAGTTTTGGGCCTCACGTTTATCTTTTCCAGACTTGACAAGCATCCAGAAGCAGGTGTTATACTGATTGTTAATGTGACCTAATCATAAAACAATATGCAACAGTCACAATAATGCAATTCCCGTAATCATATAGACACGATTAGTGGTGCAACAGATTTTCTACTCACAGACTCAGACTGAACAAGTTTCTATCCACGGGTGTTGTTAAGGGTAAGATGTGGATATACTCACAGTCGACTTGTCTCCATGACAAATAGTCCCGAAGAATCTCTGTTGACGGATAGCACACAGCTCGACCATCAAATGAGGGGGGATACCTCAACTCCTTCTGTGGAAAGAAGTAATTCCATTTCCGAATGTACATTGATGAAAAGAATGATACCATCACTGCTACTATGGTACTAAATGGGAAATACAAGAGTTTGCATCAACAAATCAAACAGAAACAGAAATTACTTTCCCAACAAATTGCAACTAATCAAGTATGCAAAGAAGGTGAAAGGGTAGATGAAAATCCTACCTAGCATGTCGTTCATACAGTTTGGACTCCTTTTTCAAGACAAAACTGTGAGGCCAATCATGAGTAAGTCAGTAGATGATGTTAACATGAGGGAGAGAAATAAAATTGAACTTTACCACAAGCATTACCTGTACTCATCACTAACACCATATGCAAAGCATACATCTTTGAACTCTTCAACAACGGCTGCTGCACATGAATTCATAAGATTCAAAGCTTGTTCATCATTGGGCTTCTCGAATGCATGAATATCAGAGAACCTAACAAATTACAGACATGTTCACTTGCAAGCTCCACCACCAGCACATCTATACTATGAACCAGACGACAGAACTGGCTAAATGTAAAATAGCTCAATAATATAAAGATGTGTGAATTGAAGAAAGAACAAAAGCTACATCTCAATTACTTCTCTAACAGAGCAGTTTGCTGTATGTAAAAATCCTGGTCATACAATACGAAATCAAGGCCAGCATGTCCTTAAGTAAACCACAACATTTACTCTAACCATAGGCTACTGCTGAGTGTAAATCTTTTTTAGCAGCTCCCAAGTTTAACCTACCTGTAACTCTGTAAGCAGACTTACAATGTGTTCAGTTACATCCTAAACTTTGTAGGACATCCAGCATTTCCCTATAATGTACGGCAGGGTTTTTTTCGGAATAAAGCAGATAGAATTTCTGGATGCTCTGATCATAAAGACTAATTACCTGTGGAAATGGCACCCATCTATTCTGACCACTACCCAAGTGGAAGGCAGCAACTTATCCATAAAATGAAAGGACTCCACATATTCTGGCCTAATTTTGTGAAGCTCTTCATCAAAACTGCCCAACTCCTTAATGAGAGATGGATGCTGATTCCAGAAGCTTTTGCTAGCAATATTTTCCGAACGAATTTTGGTCACTTTTTTCCGTAGCCTCTTAACAGGAACTCCATTTTCCTTGTATTTGATAACATCTTCAACCTATGTTGCAAAGAAAATCAAGATTAACTTGCTTCAAATAATATATCAGGTGCATGACATACCACACATACCACTACGTGACAAATATTAATAATCTTCAGGTATTAATGATCCGCATGACATAGCTACCGATTAGTTTTCTTCTTTTCATCCTCTAATATAATTACAAGTGCTTCTTGCAAATCTATCAAAATGAATATATTAACAAAGAGCAAAGAGCATAATGTTTATATGCCCACAAATTCCTAGACGCTCCTCAATCAATAAAAAAGGGGGTAGGACGGGATGGAACAGGGCCCAACCAAAGTCCACATGGTACACACATAAATAATATATGGTACACACATAAATAACTAATTATATTATGAACTATCTTTACATGATCACAATTTTATCTTTAAAATGGAAGTTATAAGAAGGTTAAATTCGCAATGTAAAAGTTATACACCATAAACTTCCCTTTATATATAACAGAGATATATTCTGTACTTTTATAGAATTGGATGCACTCCTGTTAGAGAGATGTCTAATCACTAGAGTAATCTTGTGCAAGACCAACAGAACACCATAATCTAACAAAATGGGTTATACAACTAGACAAAAGACCCACAACTTCCAAATAACGACTCCACTCCCCAACTGCTTATTCTCATGGATGACAAGGATAAATACCAAAACGGCACATTTAATTGAAGACATATTGCAAGTTCCTAATATTGATTCCACTGTCTCATGGAGTACAAGGATAAACACCGAAATGGCATGTTCAATTGGAGAATATTGCAAGCCAAATTACCATCTCCTAGAAAATTTGGATCTCATTGCTTTGCCATTGTAATAACTGCTATTGTCATCAAATGTCTCTTTAGAGTTGCACTAGAAAAGTTCATCAATCTCCACAACAAGAACAATAACAATTAGTTTTTAAGGTTCAAAAATTGAATTTGAGAAACTAGTCAATAAAGAGACCACGTGAAAGTTTGAAAACGAAATAAAATGAAACACAAATTGAGTTTGCAATTCTTCTCAGTAAGCGACTGAATGATATTTTCAATTTCAAAGGCCAAAGTGCCTTCAGAAACAGGGGCAAATGATCACCTGAGCCTTCAAAAGACAAGTTCCTTGTCGGAACATGGGATGAATAGTTTTGTAGTTGACACCAAATTGCCGAAAAAGCAACTCATTCTTATCCTGCTTCTGAGTTCCCTGCAGAGTTGACAGATACAAACATATGATCCAACACAAAGGAGAATTGTATCAATTTATCATTGCAATAACTAGCATTCAATGCATATGAATTCAAACATAAACATATATCAATCATCCAGCGTGCCTTTAACAGATAAAGATGCATATACGATCTTAGATCTTGTAACAGCATATGCACTACGTCTCGCAACATGTTTAGGGGAAAAAAAACAAAGCATTTGATGCTAGGTTTTAATTACCAATGCCATATAAGCTCATTTAAGCAAGCTTACCAACACACATTACAGATGGGTAATACAAAACTTTAAGGGTCCGTTTGGACCTAGGAAAATAAGATGGAAAAAAGATTTCATGGAAAAAAAATTAGGAGGAAAAAAATTTAACGGTGAAGTAAAATTTTGAAGGAAAAAATTGTTTTCTATTCAACTTTCTTTTCTTTGTTTGGTTTGAAGAAAAATGTATGGAAAAAAATTTTGCATCAAATTTTTAAATGTCAAGCTTCACTTTACTAGATTATATGATGTGATTTGGAGGGGAGGAGTTAAAGAGAGAGAGACGAGAGTTAGAGAGTTAGAGACAGATGGAGTTAGAGAGAGAAAGAGATAGAAAGAGACTTAGAGAGAGAGAGAGAGAGAGAGAGTTACAGAGTTAGAGAGAGAAAGAGAAGAGACTGAGAGAGAGAGAGAGAGAGAGAGAGAGTAGAGCGTTAGAGAGAACGAGAGAGAAAGAGAGAGAAGAGTTAGAGAAAGAGATAGAGAGAGAGAGAGAGAAAAGAGTTAGAGAGAGAGAGAGAGAGAGAGAGAAGAGTTAGAGAGAGAAAGAGAGAGAGCGAGAGAGAGAAAGAGAGACGAGAGAGAGAAGAGTTAGAGAGAGAGAAAGAGAAGAGTTAGAGAGAGAGCGAGAGACGAGAGAGAGAGAGAGAGAGAGAGAAGAGTTAGAGAAAGAGAGAGAGAGAGAGAGAGAGAAGAGTTAGAGAGAGAGAGAGGAAAGAGAGAGAGAGAGAGAGGAGAGTTATAGAGAGAGAGAGAGAGAGAGAGAAATAGAGAGAGAGAGAGAGAGAGAGAGAGAGAGGAGGAGGAGGAGAGAGAGAGAGAGAGAGGGAGAGGGAGAGAAGAGGTAGAGAGAGATAGAAGAGTTAGAGAGAGAGAGAGAAGGGTTAGAGAGAGAGAAAGAGAGAGAGAAGCGAATGAGAGAGAGAGAGAGAATCAAGGGAGCCACGAGAGATGATGGAGAGAAAGGTTGATTTAGATCCAAAAATTTTCACCCAACTTTCCTTTCATTTTTGAAGGGAAACTTTTTTATTCTTTGTGACCCCAAATTTTCCATGCAATTTTCCAACTATTTTTTTTCCATTCCTTTTTCTTCAATCCAAACAAAGGAAAAATTTTCATTTTCCAAAATAATTTTTTTTCCATCCTATTTTCTTAGGTCCAAACGGACCCTAAGTTTCAATGTGTAAGCAAAATGCACATAAGATAGTAGTTTGATAATCCTGTATTCCCGTTCAACCTGAAAAGATCCATGAGGACAAAATTCCAGGATAATATAGTTTCAGTGTGAGCAAGAAATACCTTGAGAATTTCATGGGCTTCGCTTTCATTCTTTCCACTCTCAACCAGCTTCCAGAAACATGTATCAAACTGGTTATTCAGATGACCTACAAAACAGAGGAGACTCTAATTTTCCTAGTTATTTCCCTCTCTTTTTTCCATTTTACCAAACTTTCAAGTTTCAATGAGAATTATAATTTTTAATTTCCTAGGAATATTAGGAATATATGCACTCCATGTAAAAATAAAAAATATCTAAAAAAATTATTAAAAAAAATAAATGATCGAATCATACATACTAACATGACAGGAATTACTTACAACTGTTCTGTCTCCATGCAAGATAAGTTTGCAGGACCTCCAATGTTGGACAACGAATAACTTGTGCTCGAAAAGAAGGTGCATAGAGTAAATCTTGGTGCAGAAAGAATTCTTTCCATTTTATCGTATACACAGAAGTGAAGAATGATACAAGTAGAGATGATATTTTACTGCAGAAGAGATGTTTGTAGACTATAAGAATTTGCATTCAGAAAACAAAGCCAAAAAAATCTAGTAACTGCTAGAAATCAAAAAGGCTATACTACTACACAAGCAATAACATAGCCAAAGAGCCCAAATAAGCAAGCACCACACTACAGAACATAAACAGACAACAAGGGATCAGGGGAATATATAAGATTATGGAACCGCATTAAACGAATAAAGAGCAAGTTTCTATGCATCCAATTACAACTATTAACTTTGGAAACCATAGCATAGAATACAAACCTTTCACGCCTCTGATAAAACTTGGAATCCTTTTTGAAGACAAAACTGCAAAGAACAATAATAATTCGTATGAATTGACAACTAGAAGGTATAATTCAGAAGTTAGATTTGCAGATACCTATACTCATCACTAAATCCATATGAGAATACAACATCAGGATATTCCTCCATAACAGCTATTGCACAAGCCTTCATCAACTTCAAGGCTCTTCTATCATTTGGCTTCTCAAATTGATGAACTTCAGAGAACCTACGCCAAAAAGTGAATCAGGATTGATGAAACAAACTTTAGTTCACAAAAGCAATATCCAACAACAAAGAAGGTTATAAGGGCTATAAGAGGACCATCGAAGGTCTTCAGGGATACCAACCCTTGTGATTGTGTAATACACAAGAAAATAACTCCATATTATCATATGAACTATAACTGTCCATGTGATCCAAATCTTCATGGGGTAAGCAACTTCGGAGTACAATAACCCAAGTGCATCCAAGTTAATCTTCAGCTAGCCACACTTGGATCACACTTTTGGAGGCAAAATCAGTTAATTTTGAGGCAAAGGGTATTTTGGTCATTTCACATGGGATTGAATCTTTGCAAGTTTGACCTTGGGCAATACTTTGCTAATCTCAATGGGATATTTTGGCCTGCCTTGATTGAGGATTATTCATGCCACATTTTATGTAATTCCTCTTATTTAGTGTACATTTTTATGTCATTATGTTAGGTGTCCCCCATGATGTTAACCCCTTCCCCCAAGCCTCAAAAACTAGTTATTTTTGTTTGTTTTTTAGCTGGCCAGCTGTGAGTTTCAGCAGCACACAGCCATGAGACCATCCCCCTTGTAATGGGGTACTTTTGACCCTTGATTTAGCACTCCTGCTCTAGAGTTTTTACCCTCTTCCTCCCTAAAGTTCATTATATAAACTTGGGTGCAGGAAAAGAGAAGGACGGCAGCTAAGACTAATCAAAGAAAACTGGGTATTTCAAAACCCATTCTCAAAGTTTTATCCATTTCTTCTCAAATGGTGTTCTTTCTCAATTCCCTTTGAAAGATAGTTGGTGTTATCTTTATACTATCTTTGGTGAGAAATCTCTTGGGTTTTCAACCATCAAGGCAGGTGACTCTCCTTATGCTTTGGAGCTTGGATACCTTAATCTACCTTGGTGAGATCCCACCACTTTGGGGGTGGTCATATATTTTGTTCTCGGTTCTATTGCATGCCACTGTTCCAGCCTGCTTTACGTGGGTTTTGTGAGCTTTTGGGCTGTATTTTTGTGCTTCAGTAACTGTTAAAATCAGTGGGTAATAGCTTTGCTACAAATCAGATGTCAATAGGAGCTTAACTGATATAGAGATGAGCTCTTGATTCAGACTTGCTGTGTAATGATATATATTGGTTATGCTTTGCTACTTTTACTCGTTTCGATTCTTAAGATCTACAGACGATCCTTGCGACTTAGTTTGTTTATAAAGGTCATTCTTTATCCATAAAAAATGCATCACCAAGACTACCCGGAACCAAAGTACCAAACCTTCCGCCCCCCCCCCCCCCCCCCACAAAAAAAAATACACAAGCGTGCGGAAAAATAAATTAAACAAATGAGATTTCCAACAGCAGATCTCCAATTTTTAAACTGCAGAGCATCCAAAAGTATCTTTCGCCTAACACAAACATAGCAGAGGACGATTTTCCTAATTACGACTAATTATTGTCATATGCACAATACAAAATCTGATGTCTATATAATACTGTTTGACTTTAACCCATGGACTTAAGCACTGCAATTTCAAGGTGACTAAGAAATGGGAAGAAGACAGCATTTCAATGTGATGGTGTGAACCAGTGGCAAATGAATCTAATTTAGTATAGACTAAACAAGACTTGCAGCATAGATAACATCTACTTTTCCTGTTGCATCTTGATTTCCATTGAATTAAACGGTAAGCAAGATTTACTGCAAGCCTAGCATAGAGGGCTCTCTATAATTGCACACCATGATATTTGGTTGAGATCAAATAAGAATCACATGAACTAAAGGCACATGTTGGACGAGAATCAAATGTGAAGCAAACCAATGATTTTCAATGTTGTACAGTTGTATTACACTTTTAATACAAACAGGGATTTTATTTGGTGTTAAACACTAAAATGAAAATAAAAATGTAAGGCAATCGGACAGAGAAGTGAAGCTTTAAAACAAGAATAAATGGGTTTACCTTCTAAATTTGTGCCCATCAATGACAACAACAATTAAATTAGGCAGCATAATTTTATCTTGAGCTTCAAAGGCCTTCACATACTCATATTTACTATTTGCCATAGGCCCCTCCTGTAAAACCATTTCCTAATACTTCAGTGAATCAAGTTAAGCTCAACATGTAATGAGAATTGAACATGCAGAGCAAGATCCCAACAAAATGGAAATGGCAATCATATATTCAAACCTCTTAACCATAGGTCCCAACCAAAAGCCACTGTGTTGCAGCTTTAATAACCAACCATGACCACTAGAATTGGCCATAAAGTTGGTATTTTAGGTACTTTCTTTTGTAGATCAGACAGAAAAGATAGAAACTATCTTCACTTGACCTTACAGTTTCACTTCTACGCACTTTAAACAACATCAATTCCCCAACACTTTGCTCACTTAGCTATTTTAGCCTTATGTTGTCAGACCCAACAGGTCGGTCCGGTTTGACTGAGATAGAACGTTCATTGTGTGTGTCAGTTCTCCATGATACCGATTGCACTTCTGCATATACTTTCAAAAAACTAAAACATTAAATTTTCTCACAAGTACACTTCTCCATGATACCAATTGCCATTTCTTATCAGTCACAAATTATATAAAATAATAAAATATCCAGAAAAGAGATCATCATTGTGTGTGTCAGTTCCTTCTCTATTAGTAAGATTGATTGAAGTTTATAAGTTACTACAACTCAAATCTAAAATTCTATTGTAGTTTAATATGGATCAACTCTTGCTTCCTTCTTATTTGGTTCACAAAAAAAAAGGAAAAAAATAGAATGCATCTCAACGGCAAGATACAATACAAAATTCAAAAGAACCACTAAAATGAAGATGAATAGAGCTAACAAGCATATATATTTCACACATAAGAGCTAAGATATATATACACACACACACACACACACACACACACACACACACACACACATATATATATATATTGGAGCTTCCGACAAAAAATTTCATCAATAAATGGTCTTAAAACCATATAAAAGCAACATAATTTCACCTACAGTGTTTAGACACATTTAACCAAGCAGTAAATACAATTGCACCATGTATTTTCCACAATAATTTTCCAGATCATCTGAAGCAACGTTGAGGCAAGAGAATAATAAGTTTCTCAACCATGTAATTCCAAGTTCCAACGAGAAAGACCACAAAAGGTGAAGATAAGATTAATGTTCTGATTCTATTGCTCCTAAAACCGGATTTTTGGCACTAAAAAATGTTTTGCAAGATTGAAACTTATCATACTTGGACAGTAAGACGACCAGCAACAGCAAGGACAAGCAGCAATCTAGACCTTGGAATTACGAGCCAATATAATAGTTACAATGACATGCCTTTTGATAGAAATCCATACAAAGGCTCAAGCAATAACAAAGACAGTCTGACAGATTAAACAGACTAAATGTGAAGTGTATAAACCCTAAAACTGAAATTATACATCTATACCATCATAGAATCAAAGGTCTACTCACAGTCAGTGAGACGCGGTGTAGGTGGGCAACTGGCAGCTGGGTAGAATTGCAAACTTGCGATCGGGAGCAGGACTCCTGCAATTAGCACCGCTTCCGAGGAAGCAAGGTGGTTCGGTGGCTGGTGTTACAAGCCAAAGCAAAGCGGTGGTCTCATGGTAAGAGAAATATGGTTCTGGGTAAAAATTCACATTCCCAAACACAAGTAAAACAAAAAACACTAGTATTATTTTGAACTCTTGGGTGAGCCGTGCCCGTAAATTGTAGGAGGCCACCCTATCAATTTTTCATTTTTAGGGGAGATTTTTTGAGTGGTTACTTACCCTAAATCATGTCCATCAGCAAGACTTCATGATTTATCATTCTCCTATATGAACAAATTAATGGGGCCATCCAAGATCTCACGATTTATTGTATATATATATGCTCAGTTAGCAACTAAAGTTATCTTGTACAAGCTAATGGAAAATGTATATAGCTGATGAACAATGACTTCTGTACAAAGAAAAAGAACCCCAAGAATGACATGGGTAGTCGGGAAAAGAACTCTTTCAAGCATTTCTACAAACAGGTGGTGTTCAGAAGCAAAACAATGAAAATAAGCATGTTAAAACAACATAAAGATGGGAACTTTAACGTCCATAGAAGCACTTCTTCAGCGAAAACAAGAATTAAACAGAGAAGGAAACAAGAATTAAACAGAGAAGGACGGTGATACTGACCTAGAAAACGCCGACAAAATCTGCGTAGCCACCGTCGATCGCCGGCAACAGCAAGCTCAAGGCTGATTTCGCCTACTTTGCAGAAACTACACAGTCTAATTGGAAGTTAAATATAAAAACGCTAGCAAACTCTGTAGAAAGTTGAATTGGAATTTAGAAAATTACAAAGTAGGGTTGCAATTGAAAGCTGAATTTTGCTGCAAACCGTGAGTTGGAACTGAACAAACACAGTATACTGCCATAGAAGATCCCGCCTTAATTTTCTTTTATATTACCCCTTTTGTCGTACAGCTGTTGTTTATTTAGCTAAAATTTCAAAACAAAGAAAATAAACTACTCCCTTCATCCCAAAATATTTGTCCTTCTACCTAATTTCTTTGTCCTAAGATATTTGTCATATTTTTAATTTCAACAATTATAGTTACTTTTCTAACCCTAATTTATAAATTCATTTTTCCCTTTTTACAATTCCAACAACTGCTAGGTAAATTACAAATTAAAGTAGGGGTATTCTAGGTAAATTACAAATTTTTCACCTCAATTCCCAATATGTATTGTTTTTCTCAAATTAGGTAAATGGACAAATATAATGATATGGAGGTAGTAGTTAAATAGTATGCCCTCTGTTTTAATTGTCACTCCACCTTTATTTTTCGATATATTATGATTTATAATACAATATTGATACAGCTAGATTCGTACTAAAAAAATATTTTTTGAAAAGTATAGAATTAAATTTTTTATAAAATATTAAATAAAAAACTTTTAAAGAAAGATGAAACTTAGTAAAAGTTAATTATTTCAAAACAGCGGGAGTATTATATCGCATGACAAGTTGTGAAATAATTTATCTCTTCGTTTCATAATAGTCATCATTTTAATTAATATTTTCATTGTAATTTAATATAATTTTTTTCAACTAATTACATTTTATAAGTGATAAAGATATAGTAGTAATTTAATACTAACTCAAAACCATATCTTTATCACTTATAAAAGGTAATTAGTTGAAAATAATTATATTAAATTGAAAATCATTGATTTTATAATTTTTCATATGACACAATACTTAACTAACTCATTTTATTGATTTCTGAGATTTTAATTAAATTGAAAATTATTGTGGGACGGATGGGGCATTAAATTACTACTACCTCCGTCTCATTATATTTGTTCATTTACCTAATTTGAGAAGATCAACGTATATTGGGAATTGAGATAAAAAGTTTGTAATTTACCCAAAAAGTCCCTACTTTAATTGAAAATACTACCTCCGTCTCATAATAGTTGTCACTTTAATTAACTTTATTTGTCCTATAATACTTGTCATTTTACAATTCCAATGTAACTTTTTCCAACTACTGACATTTTTTATTAATTTTTTTTGACACAAGAATAGAAAAAGTATGAGAGAGAAACATATACAAATAATTTAATACTAATATTTCACAACTTTCCATATAATACAATACCCAATTAACACATTTCATTGGTTTTCTAAATTTTTGTCAAATGGACAATTAATATAGGACGGAGGTAGTAATAATTGTTAGAATTATAAAAAGTAAAAAAATGAATTTATTAATTAGGGGCAGAAAAGTAATCATAACTGTTGGAATTGTAAATGGGACAAATATTTTGAAAAAAAGAAACTAAGTAAAAGGACAAATATTTAGAGACGGATGTGGTAGTATATTTTTCTCTCTCTTACTTTTTCTATTTATGTGTCGAAAAAAATTAATATAAAAAGTAGTTAGTTAAAAAATGTCACATTGAAATTGTAAAGCGATAAAGATCGTTGGACAGAAAAAGTTTGTTAAAATGACAACAATTAGAGGGAGCATAAATTATTCGAAAATTGAATTCTAATAATCCCAATTTTTGTCAACTGGACAATAATAATTCATACTTTGTTTTTATACGTAAAAACTTCATATGTAAACCAAACATAGTGAAATACACTTTCCTAGAAAAAACTTTCCTAGGAAAAACTTCCCCATAAAAAAATTTTCATGGGATTCTACCAAATGGACCATAAGAAAATGGAGAAAATGGTGGGTCTACCGTGAAATTTTTCCCAAGTCAATCAACATCCAAACATGGAAAAAATAAGTCAACACGGAAAAATTGACAATTTCACTGAGATTATTGACCAACCAAATGCACAAGGTAAAATTATAAAACCTTGTTGCCTAGGTTTTATGTTTCTTCCAATTACAAGGTGCTCAAACAAAGGAAATTTGAAGTAGTGAATTTATGAAGAAACAACAAGTATACAATACAACCAACAAATGTATGTATGAATGTTGAGAGGGCGAGATTGAGACTCGAGTATCACAACGTTGGCCGCTGCTTGTCGGCGGGAGGTACCAAAGAGATTGAGAGCAGAGAGGCTGAGGAGAGTGAGAGGCTGAGAGATCGAGAGGGGCAACTGTGCGAGATTGATTGAGAGCTAGAGGAGAGCATGAGAGGCCGAGAGGCACGCAAAAGATTAAAGTTGAGTGAGAGTCTGAGAGTCCAGAGAAAAAAATCCCTAACGCATATAATAGGGCTCGAGTTTATTTTTATTCGGTTTTCGCGGTTTTGAACCAAGAAAACCAAAATCCAAATAAAGAAAAATCTTGAACTGAAAATTGATCCGACTATATCCAAGTCAATTTGGTTCAGTTCTCAGTTAGTTCAATTCAAAGTTGAATACACAACCCTAACAACTAGTCATTTATAATATTAGTGCTCCCAACATCTTCAAAAATCACAGGGAAAAAAGTGATAAAATAAAGGATAAAAATTTAACATATGGTGGACTAATGACTATTTATTGTATTCTTTTGTGTTGTTTTCTTGGAAATTTCTTTTGTTATAATAAAATCTCAAAAGATCAACAAACTAATGGGATAAACAAACATACATGAAATTCATTTTGGCAGACTAATCGTACTTTGTAGTCATACGTTGCATTTCATGGCATGCCACACTTTCTCAACTTTATATATCATCTTCTTTCAACTTACGAATGTGGACAATTTACTTACAAAGACCAAATCAACATCAAAAGAAGAATATAGAAGTTGAGAAAACTCATTTGGGATTTCCACTTTGCTTTATCTCGATATCATTTTTTATCGTTAAATGCAAAAAAAGGACACATAGTATTCCAACAAAATTGCAAAAAAAAAATGAATGGAACAATTGGTTCCATTTCTTTGATAAAGTGGGTACTCTAGATTTTTTTTTTTTTGATTGGTACGGCAAAGGCCAACACAAGACAGAGTCCAGCCCGCTAGGCAGAGAAAACAACACCAAACAAAGAGCACAAACAGGGCAAAACAGAAACAAACGACAGAGTCAAGAAAACAAAGGTAAACAGCGACCAACAAAGTCACACCCCGAGCAAGGTGCTTCCAACAGCCTGTGAGGGTGGAGAATTCATGGAAATAGGAGAGGAATGCAGCTGAAGTTCGGCTAAGTCATCGGTGTGTAGTGGATGTTTGCATTCCATTGTTGACTCCATGAGCGACTCGCCATCGGTGCTCACGAGCAACATTAGCCATGTTTGGTTGTGCTCCCTCATGCACAATAGAGTTTCTATGCATCCAAAGTGACCAAGCAAGAGCGAAACAGCTAGCCATCCAGAGCATTTTTCTTGTTTTGTTTCTAATGGTTTTCTCCATCCATTTGCTGAAGAACTCCTTGAAGCTACTTGAACTGTCAATGAACTGTCCTTGATCAGCTACAATTTGATTCCATAAATACCAAGCAAACTCACAGTTTAGCAGTAGGTGATCTAGGTCTTCTTGATGCTGATTACAAAATCCACAGGTGTTTTGACATGCCTCCAAAATTCCTTTCCTCACCAGGAGCGATCTAGTGTTCAATTTTCCCAATAGAGCGAACCAAAGCATAATCTCAACCTTAGGAGGTGCTAGCTTCCTCCAGACCGAGCACACAATCGAATCCACGGTTGCTCCTTTGAATTTTTCCTCTGCTTACGGTGACGGAGATTTCACGATGAATTCTTTCGATCCCCGCGTGTGCCGTCGGCTTTGTCTTTTGTTGGATAGTTACATTTCCAGCGTCACGATCTTTGTTCTTCCATAATTTCCTCCATGATTCATTGCTCGCCCATGTTAATGCCCACCTCCATTGTTGGCCTTCAAACCAGCCCATCTCAGCCACCATCAACCCTTTTGGGATGAGATTTCATAGAGCTGGCTGAAATCCTTGCGCAGGACAATATTGTTTATCCAGACGTCGTCCCAAAAGCGAGTCTTCCTCCCTTCACCGATCTGAATTCTCAGGCTCAATTGGAAAGCTGATTAAGTATCACTGTCGGTATGGTTCATCTTCTTTATTTCCCTCCGTGGCCCTGGGATATGAGATAGAGAGTTGGAAGGCAACAACCCTCCATCTTCATTGTGTATTGAGTGAACCACTCTACGCCATAGAACCCCTTCTTCGCAGGCGTATCTCCACCACCATTTAAAGAGCAGCGAGGCGTTCTGCACAACCAGATCTCCAACTCCGAGGCCTCCTTTGTTTTTCGGCTTCTGAATATCCTCCCATTTCACCAGGGCGTTAAACCTTCCTTCTTTGTTTCCGGCCCAAAAGAATCGCCTTTGGACCTTGATGATATCTTCCGCTACTGATTTAGGCATTTTATATAAAGATAGAAAATATAGCGGGAGGCTGTTTAGCACTGATTTAATGAGAACAAGTTTCCCGGCCTTTGACAGACACACCGCTTTCCACGATTTTAGTCTTGAGTGGATTGATTTAGAATACTTTCGGAGCCATGTGAAAGAAGATAAACTCTTAATTGAAGGTTAAGAGCTGCCTTAAAATGGCAGTATTTTGGGAGAATAAAAAGCCATCCTAAAATGACAATTTAACCAACCATTTCTAACTCTTGGAAAAAATAATCTTAAGAACATCTGTCTCATTAATGAATTAATTACGACAGTGTGTGATTAAATAATTTTGTGCAAAATAATCTTAAGAATGAATCAACAATAGACGACTGTGTGTTACTGTCAGTGCTCTTTCTCGGAAGGGTTTCTCCAAAAGCCACCACTGTCGAACCTTTGCCACATCTCCTTCTCCAACTCCATCAACTCTTTATCCATCTGGCTTCCCTCAACCACCACAACGGTGAACTCCTCGTCGTCGGCCATGGCGCCCGCCGCCGCGAACTCCGCCTCACTCCAAGACGCGGAGGTTCGGAGCGGGAGGAGTCCTTTCCGCATGAGCCGCCGACGCTTGTGCTCCCTCAACGCCTTCCTGCAAATCCCCGCCGGAATCTTATACACGGCCAGCACCAAGAGGTTGACGACGGTGGCAGGGCAGCAGCACGCCACCGCGGCACAATCGGCGGCCGTTCCTCCGGCGACCTCCGCCAGTCTCCCGGTGCCGGAGGACGACGGCATGTCCCTCGGGAGGAGTGTTTGATTCCTGGTGTAGATGCCTGATGAGGGCTCAATTATTATCTGCTTCCTCACCATTGCGGAAGACGAACTAACTAACCCCCCCTCCGTAGAAGTTTTGATCGGGTGTGAATTGGGGGGGAGCGAGGTTGAGATGAGATCAAAGGAGGCCCTCACAAGGGGATTGTAGAACACCCATCTGGGAGGGGAGGCTTTGAGGAGGGGGTTTTAGATGGGGGGGATCATCCAGAAAAGTTTCGGATGAAACGGAAGAATGAGAGAAGCACAAGGCTCGCTGAGAATGCTGAGGATGTCCCTGTATTTTAAAGTTAATCATGGAGGTTGCTCTTAATTTTGGGTGGTACCTCGTATGGTGCTTCTTTTGTGAATCGTTCAAATTGAGAGGAGGGGAGTTGTGTGTTGACTGGAATTTACGGATTTCAAGGGAGTTCATACAGGCAAATTTGTGGGATATCGCTTCAAAATTAGTTAGTCTAGGTATGATGTATGTGTATGTAGCTCGCAAAAATAGAACGAGTTCAGGTGGATCAAATTTGTTTTACCCATACAAATTTGTCCGACCCGGAAAAAATCGGTTCTGGACATGGATTTTCTGTTTGAATTTTGATATTGTTCGAATTGACCGAATATTTGGACATAAAATTTCTCTTTTTTCTATTTTCCGAACCCGATTTTAGTTTCGTCCGAATTGTGCGACCTGATCTAACCCAAAATAAAACCGAATTTGGAAATAAAATTTTCATCCGAATTTTGACATTGTCTGAATTTGTCCGACCCGAATTTACCTAGATTCGATTTTTTGCCAGCGCTTCAAAAGTTCAAATCACTCACGAGAAATTTATGTCTGTTATTGGATATTTTCATATACTATCTCTGTTCCAAGTTCTTTGTCACCATAACTAGTTTTTTTATCCCAAAATATTTGTCATTTCTCCAATTTCAATAATTATAATTCATATTTTATCCTTAATAAATACTACTACTTTTATTTTTATTAATGAATTTGACTTAATAAAATAAAATATCTCTTTTTCTACACATAAATTATGAAGGGTATTATTGATAATCCACACATTTTACCTTAATTCTCATAGTGCATTGGACTTTTAAATTTAGTTAATTGGACAGAGAAAACGGGACGTAGGTAGTATGATCGAGTTCGATAATTTGAGTCAACATCGGGCACAAACAATAGGAAGAAGAGAAACATTATGTTCGACAATTCAATGAAACCGATCAATGTTAGAATTCAGATGAAAAATATATAGTTGTACTCGATTTTTTCAAGTGGAATAAGTTTGGAAATTTAAGTCCAAAATTTTGTCAGCTCTATGTACATATATCAATCATAAGCACAATCCATAAATCATATTTACATTTTTAATTATTATTATTATTTTCTATTTCTTTTTAAGATGATGCATATGGATATTGTTAGTCCCAATTTATATAGGTAAGTAGGATATACATATATTAATCCTTTTTTTTTATTCTTTTCAAAATTCTTATTTTTTTTAATATATGTGTGAGTCTAAAATAAGTTCAATCTATTAGATCTAAATTTATCTATCAGGTATATTATAGTAAGAAGTCAAAAAGAATGTTTTGTACTATATAACTGTTCTTTTTTGTTGTAAGGTTAAATTTATCATCTCTATCCTGATTTTATCAAATTTATCACACCATTTATTCTCACCTTATCCATATTACATCTATTATATATTTAAAATTTCAAACATTTAATAAGTGATGAGACTTGTTTTATTTACAATACTTTATTAAAAATTATTGAAATTGTAAATATTTTTTCACCTTTATCCATCATATTCACACCTTATCAAACTTTTCCACATTTATCCATACTATCCATGTTTTACCAATTTATTCGCACAATCACTTAACCAATTAAAAACAAGCTTCAGTGTATTTTAAGAATAAAAGAATGTTTTGTACTACAGGTTACAATATAATATGATTAAATTTATATGTGTTTTGTATACAATTTTACAAGGTTAAAGTACCATCCCCAAAGTAGACAATGTGGTTTTCCCGCGAGACTGCATTTATTAAGGTTTTGATGTTGCATAAGTGGTCAATAAATGAGTGATAAAGCCCAACATTGGCAGCCACTATTTTTGTTTACCATAAATACAATAGAGCACTAAAAAAAAGAATATTTAAACCGAAATTTCTCAACTTGTATAGCTACATGGTAGGTTGGCCTAACTAAAAATCTACAACATTATTAATGAAAGAACTACTACAAACTATTAGCCTGCAATAAAGGTGACACTAACTATAATTGAAGAGCTAATAATACTGTTCCATGCTCAAATAAAAGTGTGAAAACGTGACCAGAGATACATCGACCTTATTAGTAAGACAGAATCTTTCCTTTAACGACTGATGTTCATGAGAGATAGCCTCTAGAGGTGCTTGTTTCATGCATCTTGCACTTCTTCCTTAGTTAGCTCTAATTGTCATCTGTTGATGCTTAACTTGTAGGGTTCGCTTGGGAATATTGTACCTAGTCTCGCCAATTTTAGGGGCCATTATTAGATGGAAATTCATACATAAACTATCTTATTGGGATGTATGCTTAAATGATCAACCACTTGACATTTGGATGTCACCATGATGGAGTTACCCATTCTTAGCATCCATAGCCGTACCTTTCGAAATGTTGCACAGATTTGGTATGATGGACATTCCTTGATTCTCGTTTGTCTTTAACTCTTTCCTCTAAGACAATTTGTTGAGATTGAAAATTGTTTACCGTCAAATCCATTACAAACTTAATTCAAACTCTCATGTAGCCCATAGTCCCATACTAATAAGATCATATCCTTCAACAGAGTTTCCTCGAAGCAGTTGCTAATATGCATATCCATTTATTGATAAATTGTTCCTTATCCTTTCTTTTGATAACTTTCATTGTGGACTTTGCATCCATTTCCACGTTCAGGACATAAGACATCCATCGAAGATTTCATTGGATTATAAGAAGCATTATCCTCCATGTCAAATATAAAGTGTTAGAGAAAAGTGAGTAGCAAGGTAACAGCAGAAGCGAATAATAGAATCGAAAACGAGATGACGGATATTACGACAAAATTTAGGAACGAAAAATAAGCGATAAAATCAAACACCAGAATTACGTGGGAAACCGAAGAACTCGGAGAAAAACCCACGGACGGCGACAGCCAGAAAATAATCCACTATGAGAAAGGAGGAGTACAACCTGATCACTATCACAGGGTGTGATACGATCCACAAAGGAGATTACAATAACAATCTCTCAACACTCAACTCACAATCTCTCATGATACACTGGAGAAAATATTGGTGAGACCCCTTTCTCTCTCAATATTTTCTCTCTCTCTAGCTCTCTGTGTTTGCCGATGTGTTTTTGGTGGAGAAACATGCACCCTATTTATAGGGAGAACTCCCTATAACCTAACTTGACTCCCACTCCAAATAGATTTAGAATCTAATACAATTAGGAAACCCAACACAATAAGGAAACCTAAATAATATCCTAATACAATTAGGAAATAAATAATTGTGAGATCAAGAGATTTGGTGATTTTATGACACTTTCCTAACAAACTCCACCTTGGACTAAAATCAACGAATCATCGATCCAGATAAACATCTTGACTGTCGCCATCAACACGCCCCTCCGCAGGGCGTGGCCCCGCAGGGCTCTCACATGCTTAGAACACCAACTAAGTCCAAACAATGTTCGAACTTAGCTATAGATAGAGGCTTGGTTAACATGTCTGCAGGATTATCAGAAGTATGAACCTTCTTCACCACGATCTCTCCTGCAGCAACTATATCTCTGATGAATTGATACCTAACGCTTATATGCTTGGTCTTCGAATGATAAGTGTCATTCTTTGTCAGATGTATAGCACTGGTATCGAATAAACCACGGTCTCGCCATGGTACTCCAAGCTCCATGACCAATCCCTCAACGGATGGCCTCCTTCACTCCTTAGTTGCGTGCAATATATTCGGCCTGTAGGTAGACAAGCTGCTATAGATGAAGTGAAGCTTTCAAGATATTGCTCCTCCACACATGATTTAACACATACCACGAAATTGGCGTCTCCTATCCAGATCTCCACCATAATCAAGATCAACATAACTGCGACATCGACGTTGCGGACTACCTCTATCATACAGGATGCCCTTCTCCAAAGTACCCTTCACATAGCGAAGGATCCACTTCACTCCTTCCCAATGCTCCTTCCCTGGATTCTGCATATATCTACTCACCACACTAACTGCGTGGGACAGGTCAGGTCTAGTACACACCATAGCATACATCAAACTACCAATTGCACTAGCATAGGGAATATTAGACATCCTCCTTACCTCCAAATCAGACAACTTGAAGTGTGCAGCTAAAGGAGTTGAAAGCGCTTCTGATTTCTCATGTTGAATCTGTCCAACACCTTCTCCAGATATTTCTTCTGAGACAGGAACAACTTCCCTGCCTTTCTATCCCTTTGGATCTCCATACCCAAAATCTTCTTCGCCGCTCCGAGGTCTTTCATCTCAAACTCCTGGTTGAGTTGAGATTTCAGCTTCTTTATTAGTGACATGTCCCTGGAGGCAATCAACATATCATCCACATACAATAATAAATAAATGAAAGACCTTTCTTCAAATTGCCTGTAGTACACACAATTATCATAGTGACTTCTTATGTACCCTTACCCTACCATAAAGGTATCAAACCTTTTGTACCACTGCCTGGGTGCCTGTTTAAGTCCATACAAGGACTTCCTTAATCTGCATACCTGTTCCTGTTTATCAGGAACAATGAAACCCTCTGGCTGCCTCATATATATTTCCTCCTCCAACTCGCCATGGAGGAAAGCTGTCTTGACATCAAGTTGCTCCAACTCCAAATCAAATAGAGCAACAAAGGCAAGCAAGGTGCGGATCGACGTATGCCTCACGACTGGCGAGAATACTTCGTTGTAGTCAATTCCTTCTTTCTGGTTGCAACCCCTTACCACTAATCTGGCCTTCCACCTTGCACTTTCTACACCAGGGATACCTTCCTTTCTCTTGTACACCCACTTCGCAGTAAGAGCTCGTCGCCCTTTAGGCAACTCACATAGCTCCCATGTATGATTTTTCTGCAGACTCTCCATCTCCTCTTGCATAGCTCCTATCCAATTTGAGGCATTCGGACAAGAGATGGCCTCACGATAGGTAGACCTTCAGGAGTCTCCTCTGCAACACTCGGTGCAAGCAATCATAGCATCATCTTCTTCAAGATATCGCATCGGTCTCATGATCTCCCTCCGGGACGATCTCTAGCACATGGTTGTTCCTCCACCGAGGAACATTCGTCTCAATCTCGGGCTCATCAACTCGAGTTGGTTCAGAGCATCGATGTTTGCTCGATTGCAGTTCCAGCACTCCACCTTGAGCCCGCTCCACTCGAACACCATTCTTCCTGTATCCTTCTCACGATTTCCTGCATCATCGAAATGCAGGTAGATTCCATTCGGATAACATATGCTTTCATTAAAGGTTACATCTCTAGTGAATAACTTTCATCAAATCAGGACACCACATTCTATATCCCTTAGACTCGGACGTAACCTAGAAACATGCATTTAACATACTGGAGACGACTTCCCATCATTCACATGGACATATACGGACATCCAAAATTCTCAAATTAGAATAATTAACTGGATTACTGTCCCATACTTCCTCGGAATCGGTATTCGATAGAGGCATGAGGTGATCTGTTCGAGTAGCGAGCGTAGATATCACCTGCCCGAACGATTTGTTCTTCCAAAGCCCTACATTCGAGAGCATGCGTGGGCTTTCTCCAAGAGTGTCTGTTGATTCTCGGCTACCCGTTTCTTTGAGGCTTACCCACCAAGGTTCGATGCCTCGCGATCCCCTCTCGCGATTCGCAGAAATTCGAATCAACAAACTCCAACCCATTGTCACGAGTTTCTTGATTTTCCTGCTGTCTGGTTCTCCACCAAAGCTTTGAACTTATTGAAATATGAGAATGCCTCATTCTTGCCGCAGAAATAAACCCAAGTCTTCCTCGAGAAGTCATCAACGAATGTCAACATGTAGCGCTTGCCACCCGGTGATGGCACTCTAGCAGACCCCACAAATCTGAATGAATATAATCAAGGATCCTCATTTGTATGTTTAGCCCTTGAAAAGCTAACCTCTCTGCATTTCCGTAGACACGGTGATCATGAAAACTCCAACTTAGATCTTTGCGCCTTCAAGGTATCCCTTCTTGCTCAACATTGACATTCTCTTCTCGCCCATGGCCTAGTATCATGTGCCAGTTTTGTCTGCTTCGGACTCATCAAGATTTAGGATCTGCCGCAGATCTGTCACATCAGAGACCCTGCAGGATGTATAGACCGCCTTCCCGATTCCCTTCATAAGAACCATGGAACCCTGCGCACTTTCAAAACACCATCTTCTCCTTTGTACTGCACTGTTAGCTTCAAGAGTACCCAAAGAAATTAAATTTCGAGTCATGTTAGGGATATGACGAACCTCCTTGAGAGTTCTAACGATGCCATCATGAGTCTTGATTTTGATGCTACCGATTCCTGCAACCTTGCAGGCTGTGTCGTTACCCATGACTACGACCCCGGTGTCAACACTCTCATAAGACTCGAACCAGTCCTTATGAGGACACATATGATAGGTGCACCCCGTGTCAAGAACCTACTCATCTCTAGCTATCATACTCGATGTGGTAGCCAAGGCATCATCCGTAACTACAAACCCATCACCATCTGACTCGGACTCTATGCAGTTTGAGGTACCAGGTTTGGTGTGATTATCCTTACTCTCCTGCTTCTGGTCTCTCTGTTTTGCCCAACAGTCTCTCTCTATATGCCCCATCTTACTACAGTAGTTACACTTCTTATTCTTGTGAGGATTCCTAGACTTTGAACGGTGTTTAGACCTCCCTCTAGACCCGCTTCCCTTACGTTCGATTTCTACCCTTACAACCATAGCATCACCACCCTGGTCATCACCATCGGTATCAAGTTTCTCCTTAGACAGTAAACTAGCCTTTACTTCACTAAGGTTAAGGTCACCACGATTCCCATACAACATGATTTCCTTAAATTGTTTATGTGATGCAGGTAGGGACAGAATTAAATGAAAAGCCTTATCCTCATCAGTGTGTTTTATATCCATTGATTCCAATTCAGTAATAATAGAATCAAATTCACTAAGATGTGCCTGAATAGAAGTACCTTGGGGCATCTTCAACCTGTAGAATTTCTCCTTCATTCGGTACTTGTTTGCACGACTCTTCGACATGTACAGCTCTTCCAGTTTGGTCCAGAGCACCCGAGGTTTCTCGATATGCATCACCTCTCTCTGAATGTGCTCCGCCAAGCACAGCTGAATCCCTGCCAGAGTCTTATCTTCAAGCTTCTTCCACTCCCTTGGAGTCAGATTCCCCTTGATATCCTTCTGGAGTTTTTGGAATTCATCATCGCTCATTGTCGCATCAGTCTTCGTGTCGGGATACTCAATCACATCCCATAACCCGTGCTGAATCAGGACCGCCTTCATCTGCAGTCTCCACATAGTAAAACTCCTCGTTCCATCAAATTTTGGAATATCATACTTCATGATTGAAGCCATCTCCACCTTGCTCTGATACCACTTGTTAGAGAAAAGTGAGTAGCAGGGTAACAGCGGAAGCGAATAATAGAATCGAAAACGAGATGACGGATATTACGACAAAATTTAGGAACGAAAAATAAGCGATAAAATCAAACACCAGAATTACGTGGGAAACCGAAGAACTCGGAGAAAAACCCACGGACGACAACAGCCAGAAAATAATCCACTATGAGAAAGGAGGAGTACAACCTGATCACTATCACAGGGTGTGATACGATCCACAAAGGAGATTACAATAACAATCTCTCAACACTCAACTCACAATCTCTCAGGATACACTGGGGAAAATATTGGTGAGACCGCTTTCTCTCTCAATATTTTCTCTCTCTCTAGCTCTCTGTGTTTGCCGATGTGTTTTTGGTGGAGAAACATGCACCCTATTTATAGGGAGAACTCCCTATAACCTAACTTGACTCCCACTCCAAATAGATTTAGAATCTAATACAATTAGGAAACCCAATACAATAAGGAAACCTAAATAATATCCTAATACAATTAGGAAACAAATAATTGTGAGATCAAGAGATTTGGTGATTTTAGGACACCTTCCTAATATAAAATTTATTACTAGGATGATGAAATAATCTTGAGAGTTCTTACTAATCTTATATACTGTTATGGTTGATTTCGAAGCCAATTCTTTTAATTCCCTTTTATCTTTTTCCTATAGGTTATCCATAATTGATCACTCAACCTTTTTTTTTCTTTTTTTTTCTGAGCAGGGCGAAATCAGAGGAAACTTTGGTGGAGGCCTGAAGCGATACTGACGTGCCCTCATCTTCCTCCTTAATATTCTTCTCCGTTTAAGTGCAATCGTACTCCCTCTCTTGTGCATGATGTAGCTTTTACGCTGCACCTATATATATATATATATATATATATATATATATATATATATATATATATATATATATATATATATATATGAAAGAGCAAGTGAGTCAATTAAAAATTTACTTTTATAAACTTTCCTAATTAATTTTTTAAATAGGGGTGAATAGTTTAACATTACAAACACTCTCATACCTGCATCCTTCTTTACTTTTATCAATTCCTACCCTCATTTTTAACTATCTTCTCAAGTGCATCCTAAGTGCTCTTTCAAAGTCTTTGCTTCCTCTAAAATGCCAACAGCTATTACACTTTGACAAAATTTTTAAAATTTTAAGGCCAAACATCTAAAGCATCATTACTAGATATTATTGTACAATGGAAATCTCTAAACTTTAAAAAGACACAACTATGTCCAAACATATTGAAATTCACGGAGTTTACAATTGTAATGAACCGGTAATAAATACTCCCCCGTCCAATATTAATTGACACTTAAACTCATTTTTTTTGTCCCAAAATATTTTTCATTTTTCATTTCCCAATATCTAATTTAATTATTTTAACTTTAATAATCATATTAACTTTTTACTTTTTCAATTAATAAAAACTACTCATACTCACATTCTCTCACTACCTACGCCTTGGTATCCGAAAAAATACTTTGGAAATAGTGTTATTTAATTATATGAGTAGTTTTTTTAGTTAAATATTGATATGTAAAAATTTTCAAAATATGTCAATTAATATGGGACGGAGCGAGTAAAACTTTTAAATATCCCATCTTTCCCATTTTGTTTAAGCTAACTTTTTTTCTTTACATAATATATGTTACCTTATCATTTTAATAATATGTTAATGTATTAAGGTCATGCTCTTTTATGCGGTTGGTAAGATGCAAAAATAATGAGTTGTGGTGAAATTGTGAAAAATGCGGTAATATGTGAAATGATATGATAAAATTTGTGGATAGTGAGGTTAGTATAGTAGGTGAGGAGAAAAAATGTGAAGGTAGAAGAGAAAAGCAAGGAGAGAGAAAACGAAAGAGATATATTGATAATGATTGTGATAAAGTGTGGTATGATATAATAAAGTGTGGAATAATATTGAGTGATACAATGAATTGTGGTACCACATGTACAAAAACACATGGCCTAATTTTGTACTTATGAATTACTAGTACTTTTTCCCCCTCTTATTTCCCTTTGTATACGATAAAAATCACGCATTCAAATTTCAAATTTTTTGATCATAAGTTTCTCAATATATACGATGAGTTGCTATATAAAATTACTATCATTTTATTTACAATAGAAAAATACTACTATAAAAATATAATATTGTAACTATTAATATAAGAAATTTTCAATAAAAGAATAACATTGAAGACCATGAAAGGGAAAATCACGAGAATTAATATGCAGTGGAGAGAGTACTTTCTAAATTGCCGCTATTAGAAGGGAGGGAGAGGAGTCTTTATTTGTACGATGGTAGGTGTAATAGCAGGCCAACTAGCCATGAATGGTGCTGTGCTGCATCTAAACAGCAGCTGCTTCAGCCATCTTTCCCCAAATTCAACTCACCGGACTCGCCCCAGATCCATCCAAACTGTGACGTTCGGGACAGAAGCTAAAATCAGTTTTACTGCAAGAAATCGGAGCAGAACCATCTCTTCTGCCATTAACGATCTCAACCAAAGCGAGCTTCATTCTGACAATGCTGTTGCTGCAGTTAAACAAGGTATTTCTCTCCTTTTTCTTTAGTCTATTTCGATATTCTTCTTCTGCGATCTACCATGATTGAGTTTAAGATGATGGATGCGTTACTTTATATGGGTTTCTGTGTGAATATATAAAACTCGAGCGAACGAAATACAGATATTTTCTTTCTGGGGTTTCTGCGCAACGAGTGCTTGCTGAAATGAGACGTTCTTCAAGCAACTTCACCAACTCGAGGACAGACTTTATTGTTTTTGTTGTAGTTCATTATATGATTTGTAGGAAAAGTAGAACTTGCTGGGGTCCCGTCTCCCGTTTTTCATTAATCAAATTTGAAGCGGTGCTG
Source organism: Portulaca oleracea (assembly GCA_029582165.1). Classification (NCBI taxonomy): domain Eukaryota; kingdom Viridiplantae; phylum Streptophyta; class Magnoliopsida; order Caryophyllales; family Portulacaceae; genus Portulaca; species Portulaca oleracea. Next base: position 45,729,244 of record CM055871.1, on the reverse strand, counting down.
AATTAGGCTTTTCACAAGCTTGTCTGACTTAATTGTTGGAATTATTTCAAGAGTATAGGTGGATTATATACATGTTGGAACTAAGTAGGACAAGTAGAGGATCATAATAAGACTTAATTTAAGTTATATGGTCGACACGGATGGATTTGGACCTGATGTGTCACTGTCCAACTTAGATTAAAACAGCACGAGGCGCAAAAAAAAGCACGATTTTGTTTCAAAATCACATCCAAGCTATATTTTCACACAGTAAGCCCAAAAAGGCATCAAATAATGGAGTAGTTACAAGTAATACGATGAAATATCATGCAAATAGTCTTTAACAGAAAGGTATAACACCAAAATAGCCTTCTAAAGAGAGAAAACAAGTATAGTCATATCAAGAAAGCATAGGAAACACAACACACTAATGATGTATATTTGAAGCAAAGTAGCAAACAGAGAAACTTAAATAAATCAATAAAGTAATTCTTAGAAACCCATGGCAAGCAAACAGAGAGACACTTAAAGAACATGAAAATCAAGAAGCAACCCAGAAAAAGATCACAACTCAGAAAAAAAAAGCAACCCAGAACAACAGCAAATGAAGAAGAAAATTCGACAGCCCAGAAAAAAAAAGCAGCTTCCACAGCACCACAGAAGCAAAAGAAGAAAGTAGAAGATGAAGAACCCAATCACAACCCAGGAAAAAAAGAAGTAGAAGAACTGTATCTAGTGTCTAGTGTCGCGCGAAGGAAGAAGTAGCAACAGAATAGGTCTCAGAAACAGCAGCAGGAACAACATAGAGCATGAAGAAGAAGGGGGAGGACTTGGGGAGAGGCAAGAGGAGAGTCCCATGCAAGAGAAGAGAGGAAGGAGGGGTGAGTCGTGCGTTCTTGGGTTTCCTCACAGCCCAGAAGGGTTTATTAAAAATACACTGAACATTTTTTTTAACAAGCTGAACAGTAAAAAGTCCACAAGGCACAAAAGGCCCGCGCCTCGTGCTACAATAGAAAGCGCAAAAAGGCGCAAAATCATGCGCTTCATGAACCTCGCTTTGCTTCACGGCAAAATAGCACGGAGGGAACGAGGCACACGCTTTTTAAAACTAAGGTGTGAAGAAAGCAAGAATTAGTTAAACAGGTCCAACACGAACTGTGTCATGTCTGACACGCGCCGTTTTGGTCTTGACACGGTCCGTGTCAGGCACCCAACCTCTAATTAATGCTAAACGGCTAGTTTATTTGGTTGTTTATTATATAATCCTGAGTAACCATGTAATCTTCGACCCCAACAACTATATTTCTAATATAGCATGTGGTCAACTTTCTTGGTCAAGGTCATGGTCATCTTCTTGTCCTCTTCTATAAATATAGCATGTGGTCAACTATATTTCTAAGTGCCTTTAAGTGATGATGTTACAAGTTTGTTACTCTTCTCATCCTCTTCTATAAATAGGGGTATTCTAGCCATTTACAAAGACAATCCCATAAGGCTTTAACCCATATCTTAAGCTAAACAGCTCATGGGAATTACCCTTCCGGGCCGGTTTCTGCAGAAACTGTATCATTTACAAAGATTCAGTCATGTAGCAAGCTTATTTATTGAAACCCATGGACTCATCTAACGCTATAAGATGTGCATGTAAACATACCAGTCTTGTATTATCGTCATCCTTGGTCCATAAATTGAATATAGTGTTATACTGAAATCACATTCTATTCACTCCCCAGTCATTGATCAAAGCGTATTGCTGCCTCGGTGGCTCCAGATCTTTGAAGAATCTCACTTAGAGAGCTCCCGTAACTTTTTTACTCCCAAAAGATTTGGTGCTTATGTGTAGGGCCCATCTAAAGCTAGCATCTAAGTTCATATTCAGGATGACATAATCAATGGGGTGTTTGGCAGCTTCTTTGTTAAAAAAAAATATGCTATGAATCTAATTTTGTATTGAAGCTTACACAACATTCTCTTGTTTCTCAGATGAACATGGGAATATTGGCAAAAAAAGAGGACAGAGTGCGATCTATGATTTTCTGTATCCTAATAAAGATCTTCTCCCTGACGACAAAGAAATGAGCTTTCTTGAACACCTAGAGGAGCTCCGCCAGAGAATATTTTACTCTGCTTTAGCAGTTGGAGCTGCCATTGTGGGATGTTTTGCATTTTCAAAAGAATTAATATTGCTACTTGAAGCCCCAGTTAAAGAGCAAGGAGTTCGTTTTCTGCAACTAGGTCCAGGAGAATTCTTCTTCACTACTTTGAAGGTTTGATTTAGCAGCATTATGTGCTAAGCTATGGACATGCTTTTAGTTCATGATTTCTTTGAAATGGCGAGATGGGAACTCACATAATTTCTTTGTCATGTTGCCAATGAAAAGGAGTCCACGCAATCTATGATTCATGAATGAAATTGAAAATGCATTAGGTTTACTCTAATTGTTTTGTTGTTATCACTCTATGATTAGTGCACGTTTGATCATATGCTTTTGAGCCATCATTGTTGTTTACACTATAGACATTAGACACGATAAATTTTTATTTTGTACATCTTGTTTTTACTATTGTATGATAATGCATGTTTGAAAAGGCACTAGGTTTACTCTATTTGCTTTGAACTCCTTGTTTATATTGTTTAATGTCAAGTTTCTCCAAATGAAGTGCCCTTTTACTTTCCTCAAAATTAATTGAAACATTTTCCTCTCCCATTGTCATGGTTGCATTTTTGTTTCTCCTCCTGTGTGCACCTGGTGGGAGGAGGATGTAGTTTGGTTCTTCAGGACCTACAGACCTGCGTGCACTATAGTGGGGAATCCAGGGTTATAGTCTTGGTAGGTTTTCGTTTCTTTGTAATGGATTGAAGTGTTCTAATTCATTTTATTCTTTGCTATTGATTGAAGCGGTTCTATTTCATTTCCATATTTGTAAATATCATTAACTATAGTTAGACTTATAAATACACCGACGAATTGTTCTCTTAATGATGCCTTGTGGAAGTAGCCTCTCAGTATCAGTGATAATTGAATCTGCAGACACCCTCATCCAACAGTACCCGGGGTTTAGCATATTTAGCTATAGCATAATCAGATAATACGAATTCTGAGCTTTGAATGACTGATGTAACCTGATTGTTCTGGATACATCAAAATAGAATCCTCATAAGGAATTGTTGATAAAATTTCCTTCACTGAAACCAAAATGACAATTTATGATGCATACCATGCAAATGCTTGTGCTCAAGAATCTTGACTTGTGCCTTATTACTATACTACTGATATGGGGTGCTTCTAGTTGCCATGTTCATGTGTTGGCTATATTTCCGAAGAGGTCTGCATTGTATGAGGTTTATCTCAAAAGAGAAACTATAACTGGATGTTTTATGTCTCTGCTGACGTATATTTTGGATGGAAATAAAGTCGAACAATTTCGTGCAAGTCCTGATACTTATTTATCTAATCTTATTGAATATAGCAAAGAAAATAAAGAGAAGCAACTGCAAGAACTCTAGATCATAAATGTATAAGAAATTAAATGGTTGTGATCAGTTTGCTAGATTGAAAAGGCTGATTGCAGCTGTATAATTCACTATTCTAGGAAGAGCACGTTTAGTCAAAAGTTTAGGGTAAGAACATCAATCTTATCTTTTTTTCTTTTTCACTGTATGCATGCATAATTGTTATTAATTTCATAACATTGAGCTAGTTCTTCTGCCATCTTAGCCTTGGTTATCACTCGTATCTACCTCATGCATACAGCACACACATGCTAGGGTCCTAACAAAGTTTGCTTTTCCCTTCAGGTTTCTGGATATTTTGGTCTTCTTCTTGGAAGTCCAGTGCTCCTGTATGAGGTTATTGCATTTGTGCTTCCTGGTCTTACAAGGGCAGAGAGACGATTCATAGGGCCCATTGTTTTAGGGTCCTCGATTCTTTTCTATGCAGGCATCACCTTCTCCTATTTCACTCTCACCCCAGCAGCATTGAGCTTTTTCGTAACTTATGCGGAAGGAGCTGTTGAATCTTTGTGGTCCATCGATCAATATTTTGACTTTGTACTTGTACTCATGTTCAGCACGGGCCTGTCATTCCAGGTAATCTACTCAACCAAATGTTTCAGGTTCTGAATGCAACTATTGGAGTAATATAGTTTTAGGCTGCACCAAGCTTTACGGGAATCTCATGCTGCTAACCACAGTAGCTGGAAACCTTTGGTTAAAACTTAAAAGTGGGTCATGATCCATGAAAAAAAAAATCTCCCTTTCTAGCTGACCGAGGGTACAGTCTGGTTTCTCTAATTCTTCAGCCCAAGTGCTGCAATTCTACCCAGTGGTCATTCAAATGTTTGCAATGAGGTTGAATGGCAATAATGTCAACCTCCGAATCCTTTTATAGACATGTTTTACCATTGACTGTGCAAATTATGACAGCATTTTAGATGAGCAAACCATATAACAAACTGACAATATGGTCTGCCTGTAATAAACACCCAAAAGTACAAGCTTCAGGTTCTTTGAGACACATCTTCTTGTCCCTGTTTGTCTTACATGTAAAAAAAGTTAGGTTTTTATCGAACCTGGAAAATGCGTGCCCTGGCTCAGGTTATTTCCGGTGGATTGAATTAGTCTTCACTCTTCAATGATATAGGTTTGAATCGCATTTCGGCCTGGGTTCTCCGGTGATTATGCACTCCAAAATTTGCCTTTAATGAAAGAAAATGGCAAACATGAAGCCGCAATCCTTGCACTAAGGCTGTTAGTGATCTTCATATTTGTTTTGTGTATTGACAGGTTCCAGTGATACAACTGCTGCTGGGACAAACGGGTTTGGTTTCTGGAGATCAAATGTTATCAATTTGGAAATACGTGGTTGTTGGCAGTGTCATTGCAGCGGCCGTTCTTACTCCATCAACTGACCCGTTGACCCAATTGCTTCTCGCTGGCCCACTTCTGGGACTATACCTTGGTGGTGCATGGGCTGTAAAGCTCACAGGTCGATAGTTTATTTAGGAAAATAAATGTTTCACCGTTCACATCTGTATAGCTCATCACCTTTCGACTCTGACAGTTGTTGGTGTCCGGTAGCTTAGTTGGTAAAATATTCGGGAGTTGGGCTTTATGTTACCCAGCACACAATTTACTGCCGAAAAGGATTGAGATGCCTTCCATGGACGTTCTGCATTTAATCTGTAAGGACTTGGCTAACAGGCGCGGCAAGTGTTGTCAAGTACTCGTTTTAGTATGAAACTTACGCGACAATTTCCCAAAAATTGCGTTGATGTATCTGTGTTTTGTTTGTGATAACTACAATCTACCGCATAAAAGAACGGGGCTTTAACTATTGTGAGCATTAACTTTCAATTGATAAATTAAGATATAACCCCATTTAACAAATGAAGTTTCAGTTGGGAATTGCATTGAAATCCCATGACCAAACTCCTAAAACACAATTGAAGACACTAACATGTAGATAAATTCAGAAACAAAACCAACATAACATAACACTGTGAGCAACAAGCTTAACTATAAATAAACTTAGAACACCCAAAAGACACCAAACTAGACTCTTAAGACTTCATGGGTAGGGGAGACTTTCAAAGTCCAGAACCATCCTTTGTTCCACTTGAACCAGCACCAGGATGACCATTTGGATTAATGCTCCTAGCACAAGCACTCATCATGGCGGTCAGATACGGGTCTGCTGGGTTGGACCCCTGTGGCGCCGATGGTGGTGGTGGTAGCGGCGGAAAAAGGACCCTCTGCTTATGAATCTCCTGGAGTTTCTGGTCTGCAAACCAAATCAAAACCCGAGCCTCTTCGACATCCTTGATCTCGACCATCCCTCTTCGATTCATGATCTTGTGGATCAGAATGGTAGCAGCCATCTTCTTGTTCTTCAGCTCTTGTTTGATAACCTCTTCCTTGAGTTTTTCGACCCTGTTCTTCATGAACTCGTCATGGTTCAACATTTTCTTCGTCTGTTCGGGTCTTGGCAGACGCTCGAACCTGAGTAACAATGCTTCTGCCTCGTCTTGGGACGGCCAAATATACTCGCCGTCAACTTCAGCGTTGTACAGCAACATGCAAGCCTTGACATCACATAACACGCTTATCTCCTCCATTTTCTTGCGTAAACCTTCCTTCCTTTTCTTGTAGGTGCTTTTCCTTGCACTCTCATTCTCTATTAGTTTTAGGGCAATTTTTGACCTAGCCATATTTTCCCCACTTACTTTTCTGTTTTGTTTCTTTTCAATGATTTTGAAGTGATTTTGATACGTGAGTTCATGAGGGTATTTATAGGGAAATTGTGGAAATGTATGTATTATTTTAAAACAATGCTTGTGAAAATGTGGGGTCTTTTTACATGCAATCATTTCAATGACTTTCATTAATTATGACAATGCTTAAATTGATCATTTCATATTTTCTATATTTGGCCACACTTATGAGGCTTTTAGTGGAAAAAACTTTAATTCATGATCGATGTGAATGCACGGCATTTAATGTGTTAAAAAAAATATTTTTTTTAATTTATTCCCCAAATTGAAAATTATAGTAGGGAATATAAGGTGGAACGAAAATGATAAATATCTTGATGTAAGATGGGTCTTAACAATCTTACATTTTTTTTAAATCACCAATAAAGTTAAAAATCATTCTAAATGTATGTTTCATTATTTTCAGGGTTACTACAACTTATAAACAATTTAAAAATAATTATTTATTTATATTATAAAACTATGTATAAGATGTACATTTTCTACTATGATTGATAAAATTAGGCTATTATTATAATTTTTTCACCTAGCTAATAAGTATTATATTATTATAATTGATAAATATATATAATTATTAAAGAAACTATTAATAAAAGTTATAAAAATGTGAAATATGACTAATTCAAGATGGTTAAACCTCGTTCGGAGTGTGAGTAAAGTACATAAGGTAAATAAAGTAAGGAAAATAGATAAGGTTGTGTAAGTATTGGTAGATAAGTCACATCAGTTACATCACTTATTAAATACATGAATTTTAAATAAAGTAGTGTTTAGTAAAATAAGTCATATTAGTCACTAGGGTTGGACAAATGGGTGGGTGCCCAATGGACCTACGTGAGCGGGCTTAAAAACGGGCCTCAACCTACTTAAGCTCAGAAATGGGCTGAGTTCAACCTGTTTGTCTGTTTATGCTAGTCGAAGCAGCTAGGTTTTTTAATTGCTTTGCTTTATGCATGTCGGAGGTTGGATTTCATGGAGGTAGGCGATTTTCACGGTGGTTGATGATGGAGAACTATTAAAGACGATATTTAGAGAAAGAGTAGAGGAAGAAAGTGAGGGGCTAGCTGAAGATTAGGGCTTTGGCCCACTTATCATCTCATCTCTCTTTCTTTTTCCATTTTATTTACGGTTTTTATGGTGGTTGATAATGGAGAACTACTAAGGACGGTATTGAGAGAAAGAGTAGAAGGAGAAACTGATACTTGTGCTCATCTATACATATATTTCTTATAAACCTAGCACCCCCTCCCCCAATAAAAATGTGTGTCCATGTCTTTCATATGTGTGGTCATTGGTGTTAGTAAGTGTGGTCATATGTAAGACATATATACACACTTAAGGTGGTAACATGCATTATGGTCATATATCTTACATACCCAGCACCACCATCCCCCTCCCCCTCCCCCAATGAAAAATTATTTTCATGTCTTACACACGTATGATCATGTTTAATAGTGAGTGTGGTCATAATCTAGTCATTTGCACATACATTTGTGGTAATATGTATTAACATTTGGGTTGTGCAATCCACCTCCATTTTTCGACTGCCCTTCCTCCTCACCACCACTACCATATTCCATGTCTTACACATCTGCCCCAAACCCTAAAACTACATTTCCTTTTTTTATCCTAAAGAATATGTTATTTTTGTCAAAAATAATAGCTCTTAATTAATCTACAGGCAAGAATCTCGGTTGCAATCTCTATCAATTTGATTTTCTTTTTTTTCGAAAATAACTAGTTGTTTTGGGTTGAAAACAGTGGTTTCCACACCCATTTCACAGGTGAGGTTGGAATTTAATCTCAACCATTGAATTTCAGATCAACGATCTAGATTAATGCTATCTAACTTCTCGCAGTAACGTATTTCTCATAGGATTTGCCCCCTCCCACCACACACACATATATGTATATATGTATGTATGTATATTTTGGTATGGTAATATGATATAGTTTTAGATTTTTTGTTTGCCAAATAACTATAAAAAAAAAAACTATTTTGAAATTTTCACCTACAGTGTTTTAACAATCTTTTTTATCATAGTTGCAATTAAGTCACTTTATACTTTTTATTAGGACATAGTTATTTTTATTAAAAAAAAAAATCATGATACGTTATCTTCTCCGTCTTTCTCATTATTGTTTATTAACAAATATTTTTTACATACAATTTTTCAAAAGTAATACATGGAGCATCTTACTTTACCATGTATATCATTTTATTCTCATTTTGTCTATTTTAATTTCCATCAAACACCATTTTATTTCATCATAGATAGCCAATCTTTAAGATGCTTCTCATTAATAACAATTCTTTCTGTCCTACATGACGTCCTATGTGACAAGCCATATGTCAGTCATATAGTGAGTGTACTCAACTTTTAATATATTACTTAAAAATACTTGTGAAGACTATGACTTGTGAGGCAATAGGAACCATCAACATAGTAGCCACCGATTGACAAAATAAAAACATGTGCAACTAACTCTCCTCTAAGAAAGTAAAGTGTGGGCAACTAACATAGTAGCCACCATCAACATAGTTATCCTCTAAAAAAGCACACTTAGAAAAGAATGAGAAAAATTAGGCAATGCCGGGAACATTCATGTTGGTTGTGGGCATTGGGGTAGGTGGGAGCTAACTCTCCTCTAAGAAAGTAAAGTGTTAGCTAATATAGAATGTAATAATAAGTGGGAGCAATATTTATCAAAAAAAAAAAAGGGAGCAATAAATGGTAAAATGAAGACCATATTTATGTTACGGTAATAACCTAAAAATTGTTGGTTATTAAACCCCACCATTTTAGAAGTGAAATTCATATATATACTAACTCTATTTCTTTTTATATGTTGTCTAAGTTTTCTTATTAAATTTTTTGGCCGTTAATATTAATATGATTCGCCATATAAAATTGAAGTCATTAAATTTATATAAAAAAAAGTACTATTAGAAAATAGTTCTTAAAAAAATTTTTATGTGAGAAATTATTAATTAAAAGTGAATTTCAAAAGACGTGAATAACAAATAAAAATTTATGTTACGGTAATAACCTAAAAACTTTTGGTTATTAAACCCCACCACTTTAGAAGTGAAATTGATCTTATATACATATATATATATATATATATATATATATATATATATATACTAACTCTATTTCTTTTTATATGTCTAAGTTTTCTTATTAAAACTTTTGACCGTTAAATTAACAAGATTCATCATATAAAATTGAAGTCGTTACGTTCGTAATAAAAAAAATACTATTAGAAAATAGTTCTTTATAAAAATCTTATGTGAGAAATTAATTATTAATTAAAAGTGAATTTCAAAAGCGTGAATAACAAATAAAAATGAGGCCGTAATTATTAGCATTGTTTTGATAACATGACACCTTACATCTCTAAGTTGAGTTTCTAACATTACATATACTAAGTCATATGAATAACAATTTAAACCATTCACGTTCTTCACAAGAATCCTTCCATAAAAACAAATCAATAACAATTACAATGTGAATTAGATAACATGCGAATCACGTACACATGCCCATATTCTCTGTACTAATCCCGAATGTTCATATTACCCATCAACTTCCCTAACTTCCAATTCTAAACCCACGAAATTAAACACATAAAAGAGAACAAAAAAATCTTAACCGTTATTTTTGGCTCAAATTTAGGTAGACAAAAAAAAGGGATTCTCATTGCTTGGGGATTTTCCTTTTTTTCCAAATGTTTGTGTCATAAAGCTCTATATAACTTGTGAGGCTCTGCAAACTCTCTCCCATCCTCTCCTATCAAGTTAGAAAATGAATAAAAAAGCAACCTTTGGCCTTAAAACAGGCTTTAATTACTAAACCCATAAAAAAAAAGCCTCTCTTCATCCTTCTTTTTGTTTTCTTTCTCATGTGATCGTTAATATGTTGAGTTTTAATTGATTCTCTCTTACTTTTTTCATTTAGGAAGAAGAGAGAACGAGAGTTAGGGAGAAATGGATGGTTCAAATTCATTAGGGTTAGGTTGCATGGCAGTGTTTGCCGTCTCAGGAAGCGTTGCATTCCTTGCCATCCAAGCTCATAGGCGACTCCTTTCAGATTTTATGAAAAGGATTGAATTTGAATTCGGTAATCCATCCTTAATTCTGGTAATAATTATATACCCATGCATAGATATCTAATCTTAATCCTTTCTTCAGGATCGAAGAAATGTCACCATAAGAAAAAGGTCCGTTTTGCGCAAAATGCCATAGATTCATCAAGTGAGAAAGAAAGTTGTAAAAGCAACGTCGGAAAACAATGCTTGAAGAGAGGAAGCAAAGGGGGGGAGAGTCATATGCCTCTAAATAGGCAGGCCTTGTATAGGGGTATTATAGAATATAGAATGCATTTCATTAACAAAGATTATGATGGAGTCTGTAGGGGAAGGAATCTATCTCATTTCAGTGAATGAGGTTTTCTAGTTGTTCATTTTCGTCAATTGGTTATGTATATATTGTTGTGCATATGACCCCTGGGAAAAGAATATACATTTCAGTAGTTGCTGAAATGTGATGTTGTAGTTCTTCCCATATGTACATACTGGTGTCCATATAACAATTTTAAGAAACGAAAAGAAACATACAAAGTTCCATCAGCACAGAAGCTCTAATTTGTTATTATCTGCAGACTGCAGCTATTTTAGATATTCTTGGGTCTATATGTCTTGCAAATGAGTGTCACGAAATACCTTTGTTCGTCCATTCTTGAAGTAATACCCTTGAAAAAGAAGGATAAGGGTATTTCGATCACTTAATAAAATTAAAGGCCGGAAAAATACCAAATAATTACTAATTCAAAAATTAAGGGTACCTCAAAACGAGTTTTGAAAAGTTGGGGTATCGAAAAATAGTTTCCCTGAATATTGGGCTACCTCCGAGTAATTTTTTGCAGCTGTCCCTGTGAAAAATCCTGTCTGAAACTTTTTACCTCTAAAAAAAAATGTTCACTAAACGTAGCCTTTGCCTCTCTCTCTGAACTAATACACCAAGACCGTACAGGCGAAGGCTGATTTTTTTTTAATAATTAAGCCACAAGGGCTGGCGCGCTGGGTTCAGCAAATACAAAGAAAATCCGACCAAATGGTACCCATTCCATTATCACCTTCGATGACCACCGAGTGTAACGGGCTAATCAGCCACCATACCACGGCTGTCCAGATACGTGTAAACTAGAGCTCAGATTCAGACATCAGCTTCACGAGTTTCAAATTGCACAAGTGACTGATGTTTATGAAATTTGAAGTTCAATTGCTCAATTTAGGAATTTTCAACCCACAATCTTGTTTCCAATAATGCTGGTCAGACGTATCTTTAGGTATTAGGTGGGTTGAAGTTTCAACACGATTAACATTTCCAATAAACTGGATTTCGTGCAAAATCTGACAACTTGAACTTGTCTATGTCAACCTCTACAAACACAATTTCCAAAAATGAACCTTCAAAACCGCATATGGCTAACCCTACATGAATAGTATACCACCTTGAAGTTACCAGATAGCTACATTTGCTTATCCCAGGAAATTCATTATCACCAGATGCAAGACTAGATTGCAGAGAACAAAATCAGCAAAGGCCCGCTCAGGAGGCAAATCCTGTGGCAAACACAAACTTGTTAGAAGATGAACAAAAGGCAAGATCAGAAAATGATACAGGCTATTTTTCGAGTTTGACCGAAGAGCGAAGGCAACTAGGAAGTTTGAGTTGACATGCCCAATGATGAGATACTAGGGCAGCAAATCAGCATCAAAACTTTAGCTCATGTGATCCTTTTGAGTTCTAATAGGACTCAAAACTTCAGGTTTAGATGAATTGGGTCTGTTGTTCTTGTCGCACAGTAGCCATTTTGGTTTGTGTTATTCGACATCAGTCCTCTTGGCTAGTGAAACAAATTATAGAATATTTGCAAAGAATCTTTTTGACATCCTGCCTTTATATAGGTTAATTAGGATAACAAGCCATATATATGCAAAAGTTAGAGGCCTACACATATGGAGGTCAAGATACAGGGAGTTCAACGGCTGTTCCGTTAGACACCAATTAAGACCTGTTCACAGAAAGGTTGCTATACACATGACACCACCAACAAGGATCAGCAGTCAGCACATAACACATCTCTTGGGTATACCAGCCCACTGCAGGCTGCACAAGCTCAATTTCTCACAAGAACCAAAATCCTTCCGATAATGTGTTGGACCTCGTTTTTTTCACTATTTGTAGTTTACTCAAAGTTCCTAGCCCTTGTATGCTATCAATCTTAAGGACCACACATCATTGCCATTGGAGACCAAGCCGTCCATGACGATATTAAAAGAATTCCAGTGACCACACATCAAATGAAGTTTCTCTATTGTGCACAGTCAACTGTTGACTTCTTTCTTTTCTGCTTCTTTAAACACATTAACAATTTGACCAAAAAGTCTTCCGGCAAGCTACAATCTGTGTTCACTAGAACGCCCCAAATTTTCAAGTAGAAGAAGCATCACCAGTTGTTGGAAACCAGGAATTTCAACATGCAAGACAAGATTCACCATATGACAGAATGCAAAGAGAGTTTATTTGCCAAAATATTTGTACCTTAAATTCCTTGTTTTCCTTGTTAATCTGAATGCGAAGACACACTGCAAAAAAGGCCACTTAGCTTAAGCTTCAAGCCTCAAATAAACTTGGCAGAAGAAACACATATTAGACTTACCAGCAAGAACGGCTGTCCCAATACAAGAAAGTACACCAGACAGAAAAGAGTTGAATGGAAATGATCCAACCATTGCCATATAAGCAACCTGTTTAGAAAGCAATAACGTGTTGCATGTGTTACTGCAGTGCTATTGCCAAAAGACACAAATAGGATTTGTAGCCAGCAAAAAACATAATTAAAAACAGAAATTGTTCACCCACAAGCACAAGTTTCAGACCCTTGGTTTTGACAGCTGAATTCCTACCAATAGATCACCATAGGAAACACAATGACTGGCAGGGATTCCAATTTCCAATGGCCTACATTACCTAGACTCGCAGGTGTTGGACATGGGTCAGGATCCAAGAGTTCAACACAGACACAGCGTGCACAAAAATAGCAGACATATAGGGACCCGGTCCAAAATTTGGACACAGCAAAGGGGACACTACCCCAAAATTGGACACGGCAAAACAACTTTATAAAATGGTTATATTCATTTTGTTTTTGAGTGAGAAATAACTTGGGCCAATTTTGCAATTTAGGACTTTAGACTGCCCCTCCAACTTTTTTTTTTTTTAATTAAAAGAAGATATCCTTCAAGTAAGCCATGCACCTAGAGGTGACAAAAAGCTACAAGACACGAAATAATGCAGGTTGTGGGTGAGATTTCTAACTTGTTTAGTTAGATAGCTCAAAACAAACAACCTGTTTAATTAAATAGGTGGAATGCTCAACATGAAAAATACCTACTGTAACCCATTTAACTGATTGGCTTAGAGGTGTGACCTCTTAACCCACTAAACCGATAATTTCACAAATCATATATTTCCAAAAATATTCTGAAAAGGGGTGGGATTGGATATGGGATGACAGTGCATAATAAAAACGTATTTAAACTTGGTGACAGTGACAAATGGAAAAATATCTTATCCATTGCTCTAGTTAAACTGGATCATTGAATTCAATAAGGTAAACTAAAACAGGTCATGATATGACCTTGACTCTGTCTAATATTTTGGGTGGACAATAAGCCATTTCCATGAATGCATATAAACTTCATACTCCCTCCATCCCATTTTATTTGTTTATCATTCCTTTTATAGATGTCAGGCGTTATTTGTTGGTTCCAATGTGTGGATAATTAATTAGGAGACTTTACATTTTATAACCTTGCAGAGAATACCAACTTTCAACCAGAAAACAAAAGACAAAATAACAATTAATGACTTTTGTTAATAGATGGAAAAATAACAATGAAAGACTTTGGAAACATAAATGAGTGTTTTCCAATGGTTAATGACCCAGTTATAGTTGCATCCATTTTGAATACATAAAATAATAATAAGACACTACTAATAAGTTGAGTGCGATGTTGGTAATCCTATTATGTTTATATTTAACTCAATCCTTAATATGCATGTTTTGTCAATCCATGCAAATTAATTGGGGTGGACGAAGTATTAATTTGGATGTCCAAAATTCAATATGAAAAGCATAAATTTTAAATTTTCATTTAGTAATTTTAAAGTTAAAATTTTGATGTTGCATGAAAATCTTAGTCATAAAGTAAAAACTTCTAGTGATAATGCTTAGGCTCAACACCATAGGATCAACAAACTTTATTCAAACCCCTATCTGGAATTCAATGCGAAAACACAAAATTTTAGTTAAGATTTTAGCTTTATATTTGAAAAGAAATAATGAAAAACGGGGTAAATTGAACTATCGAGTTGAGTCCAACAATGTGACTACAATTCAAAGCATAAGCTTAGCTTTTATCAAACTTTTGTATACCCGAGCTATGCTAATTCAAAGAACTGGTAGCACTGTCCAGCCTATCTATGGTGGTGAATCGTGATAGTATAGAGATAACCCTAACATTCAAGTATGCGCCTAAGTTTAAGCCAAATCCAAGCAGGTGCTGAACTTTGACTGACGAAACATAAAAAGAACTCAGCTTTAAGAGAAAAACCAATCAACATAAGCCTTTCTTTTTTTTTTTTTTTTTTTGGAAGATGAAAGTGAGTGGCTATTTATTATTTAACATACACCTCTTCTACATTAAAAACCAACAAAAGTCCACTTATTATAGGCTATAAAGGGAAAAGCAACCGACACCATTCAAACATAGAAACTAGAGAGTACTTGAAATAAAGAAAGCATATAGAGAGAAACAAAAAGCCATCTAGTCTCAACTTTAGGTTCCCCTTTCAAAATGAACAATACAAGGCCTAGTTATAAGCAAAATATCAACATTCTATTCTAAAAACTGGCTAAACTACCGCTGTCACAGGACCTTAGGTTCACAAATCAAATCTTGGCATCCTTCAAAATCTATCGTGGGTTGAAAATTAATTGAATTGGAATTTCTCTTATTCATTTCATCAAGCCAGGCCATGATCAATATGTCTATAGTCATGGCAATGGGCTCCCTCTGCTGAGGCATTTCAGTCAAGTGACTCAAAAATCAGAAAAGATATTGCACAAAACGATGGAACCTAATATGATGGAAAACAACATGTATGTGACTCAATTCAGTCGAGTGCAATCACATGGAGCCAATTCAACTAGCATATATTATACAACCAACATCAAAGTTATCAACAATTGGACTCCAATTGCATCAAAAAGCAATTGGCTCTTTGTAATGCAGACAAGCAAAAACCACAGGCTAAATTGATTTATACAGGGCAATACAATAGCCATAAGGCAGCAGTGAATACAGTACTAATCCAATAAAACTGAATTTTAACAAAGCAAAACAGTCATCTACGAACAATATCATAAGTTATGGGTAGGGAAATCATGAAATGAAGCAGATCTGGCAGAGAAATACCTGAATCAGCGCGGTGGAAACGGCGAAAATGATGTAGAGATCGATGATCTGGAGAATAGAGAATGAAACGCAGAAAATTAGGAATTGGAAAGCTGTAAAAACGATCGGTAAAAGAAGGTGAAGAGAGAATGAAACCTTAAGTTTAGTAGGGGTGGCGGCATAAGCAGAACGAAGAGAGTGGAAAAGGGCTTGAGCGTCCTTCCCCGCTGTCCTCGCCATTGTCTTCTTCCTTCACGCACAGCGAGTATCGCAGGCCTGTATCTCACTCGCCCACCAAACTCAGCTTGAAAGCCTATGCCGTGCAAGTAAGACTGTAAGAGTATACTTCCTCCGTCCCAAAAATTGTCCAAATAATTATAATTTTATTTTTACCCTTAATTAATTGCAATTTATTAGGTACACCATTATATAATTCTTCACTTAGATATATTAAATTGTTCACTTTGATAAATATGATTCTTCACTTTGATTATTATAATTATTCACTCGCAAATATCTTAAGCATATGCTTGTGCATGTTGTTGAAATTTTTAGAGTAGCCGGTAGCGTATCATAAATGTAGTGGACCAACGTTTGGAAATAAAACTTGACATTTGGATTTGGAAGTTGAGAATGTTACAACGGGATAAATTAGATACATGGTGGTGGTAGGAGGAGCTCCTTATAGGAGCTTATTAATTCCACACATACAAGAGCATATATCTAATATCTATTTATATGTGTTGTAAGAAGGTGATGAAATTCTTAACCTCCTTACTAATTTGTCATTTTCTATGTTCTAAAATTTTCTTACAGTCTGTTTGCATTGGGGGTTAAAGGAGGGGAGGGGAAGGGAAGGGAGGAGAATTATCTAATTTTTCATGTTTAGGAAAACAATTAGAGGGTGAGGGGAGGGGAAGGGAGGGGAATTAACCCCCATTCCCTTCAATTCCCCTCCATTTTCTTAACCCTCAAAATGAAGGGAAATGAGGGGGAAAGAAATAATTTTAACACTTCCCTCCCTTCCCCTTATTAATATCTCCCTTCCTTTCCCCTCCCCTCCATTACCTTACCCTCCTTTCCCCTCCCTTCCTCTTTCTAAATTGAATTCCAATACACTGTTACACTATCTCTAAACATATCTAAAATGTTCCATAATATTTTTTTTACATAATATCCTAAATTTTCTTATAGATTTTTCTAGTCATTCTTTTCATATTTTTCTCGATTCATATTTCCAAACACATGTAATATATATTGAATAATCCCTGCTCTTTCCCTTTAAACTCCACATCATCATCTTCCTTCTACCTATCCCACTAACCCCACTTTCTGCAATACTTCGTGCTCACCCTTTTAATACTCTTCCCAGCACCCCCTTTTCTGGGCTCCAATTCTCCATGATGCATTCCCTCTCTACCTCTCCAACGCTTCTCTCTGACAGCTACATGGCTGGTAGCCATGATTCCACCCTTATAAAAGGTTTACACTTTGTGGGCTGGTGCAATTTTCAGACTTCCAGAGGCACCCAGCTGAATAGTTTCAGCCCCAGAAAGCAAATATGCAAAATGGGTTGTTCTAGTACATTGAGCCGCTCAAATTCATGCATGAATTGTGCGGAAACGAAATTTGGATGGGATGGGATTCATGGGAGGAGGATGAGAATTGTGGGAAGAACAGGAGTGATGAATGTAGCTGAAGCATCAGAGAGAGAAAGCAGTGGTGGTGTAGAAAGGGAGAGTTATGATGCGATAGTGATTGGGTCTGGTATTGGTGGTTTGGTTGCTGCAACGCAGTTGGCTGTGAAGGGGGCCAAAGTTTTGGTTTTGGAGAAGTATGTGATTCCTGGTGGTAGTTCTGGGTATTACGAAAGAGATGGTTATAAATTTGATGTTGGGTCATCTGTCATGTTTGGGTTCAGTGACAAGGTGATCTCGTTCGTTTAATTTTGCTTTGTTTTGCAGACCATGGTTGTGTTCATATGCATCAACCTAGGATGATTGTTGTTGGATTTCATTAGTATTTAACCATGATTCAGAACTCAATCTTTTCATGTATGTATGACAGCAATTGATGTGTTTTTCAGTACTTGATTTCCTGGTGGCTGAGCAGAAGTTTGTGTTGTTAAATTGTCATGTTACTCATGTTGATGGGATGTGAACCACTTGAAGTTGATACAAGTGTGATTCTTCTTCCATAAATGTATATGATTGATGGTCTAGGCCTCCTTTTAGTGTATGTATAGTGAACTAACATGGCATCTCACTAGTCTTTCTTTAATGGTCTTCGGAATTCATGTTCTGTTTGAATGCTCTTCATTAGTATAGTATGCGAATATATGCAAATGTTTCCCTAATATACATTATTCTGGAAGTTTTCACTAGTGCAGGAAATATATGCAAACTTTGCCCTAATATATGCAAATGATGCCCTAGTATACAATGAAGAGATGCTGTAGTCAGTTTTCACTAGTGCAATTTAGTGAACAGTACAGAACTAGTTGTTAGCTGCTTTTAGTTTAATAGAAACTGTTTTTGGCTACCATTTGATATTAGCCTCCATCCAAGAAAGTTGTGTTCTGTCTGGTAAGTGTGGTTGGTGCCTTGGCGGGAATTAAACTATTAACGGTGTGTTTGGTTGGTCAAGAGCCCTGGGAAATGGTCAATTTTCCTAGGTTGACTTATTTTCCCCATGTTTGGATGTAGGTTGATCTTGGGAAAAACTTTATGGGGGGCCCACCATTTCCTACATTTTCCTTGAATCTTTCCTGGGAACAATTTCGCTGGGGTTCCTACCAAACGCTCCTTAAAATTGAAAAATGTCAGCTATGCTCATTTCAATTTTCTTGAAGTGCCAAATGTCCCATGGGAAGTTTAAGAGCTACATTTGAATATTTACTTCTGCAAATGTGCTGCATCTTGACAGGGTAATCTTAATTTAATTACTCAAGCATTAGCAGCAGTAGGGCGCAAGATGGAAGTCATACCAGACCCATCAACTGTACATTTCCACCTACCAAATAACATCTCTGTTCGAGTGCACAGAGAGTATACCGAGTTTGTTACGGAGCTGATTGCTAGATTTCCCCATGAGGAGGAAGGAATTCTTAAATTTTATGGGGAGTGTTGGAAGGTCAGTTTGTGGTCAAGCTTTTGTGGCTCATCTTCATATAAATCTTCCTATTATCTACCTTTGATGTGTCATATGACTAACGGTTTGCATTTTGTAGGTCTTCAATGCCCTGAACTCTTTAGAGCTCAAGTCACTTGAGGAACCACTATACCTTTTTGGGCAGTTCTTTCAAAAGCCCCTTGAATGCTTAACCCTTGGTAAGTACTAAATGCAATCTACAACTTGATTCGGTCAACAATCTTATTTTTATAGTGATGGAACCATTTTAGTTGTGGGTATTGTTCTTTGCATTTGACATCTCTAAAACCCGCTCACTAAGAGGACCCGTCAATGGTTGTTTTTGTGTACTGTTTATTGTGTTCGTTTTACTGGATAGGTTTGTTGGGCAGGATGCTGTGAATTGACTGTTTGGTTTTTGCTTTCTGTTGAAATTGTAGATTTTGTTTATGGTTGTTAAGAGCGTCAAGAAGACTGACATTTGTAATTATAGTATGAAGTTTGTACCCTTTCTATTTGCTGTGGTTCAGGTCACTGAAAGCCATCCATCTTTAAAGAAAGAGATGATCCTAATAGTTACAATTTTGCACATTTACATGCTGATTCTTGGTCTGCAGCCTTTTATTTACCCCAAAATGCTGGAGCTATAGCTCGCAAATTCATTAAGGATCCTGATTTGTTGTCTTTTATAGATGCTGAGGTAACCCATGTTGCTTAGTTAACTGTCCTGAAAGTATATTTGATCCATATTCTTAGAGCTTAACCTAACAATAAAAGAAATGTCTGTCCTTTTGCTACAGTGTTTCATTGTCAGCACTGTCAATGCAATGCAAACTCCTATGATCAATGCAAGCATGGTAAAATAGACCATTTACCGTTCAACTTTCTTTCATTCTTATTTTAATCTTATTTTGACTCATTTGATATACTATATGATAGGTTTTATGTGATAGGCATTTTGGAGGGATCAACTACCCTGTTGGTGGTGTTGGTGGAATTGCTAATTCCCTTGTACAAGGCCTGATTGATCATGGGAGTAAAATACTTTACAGAGCAAATGTGACCAACATCATTCTACAGGACGGAAAGGCGGTGAGCATATCTTATCTTAGAATGCTGAAATCAAGTTTGTGAGGGAAAACCTGATGTTTTGGTTTGACAGGTATAATTTGGTTATGCTCTTTCTGAAAAATTTCAGGTAGGAGTGAGGCTCTCTGATGGAAGGGAGTTTTATGCGAAAACAATCATATCCAATGCAACTAGATGGGATACATTTGGTGAGCTCAGTTGATAAATTCTAATTTCAAATCATGTCTCCTCGAGCTCCTGCTGTTTCTGCCGTTCTTCAGACTGGATTTTATGAATTTTAGGAAAGCTTTTAAAAGCTGAGAAGCTCCCTAAAGAAGAGGAAAGTTTCCAGAAATTATATGTGAAGGCACCATCATTTCTTTCTATACACATGGGAGTTAAAGCTGAGGTCTTACCTCCAGATACGGATTGCCACCATTTCGTCCTTGAGGTTCTCACCAGTATTGATTAGTTCTACTGTCACACATGATATGGTTCAATAACTGTCTAAGGAAGAAGTGATCTTATCTTGTGTAGTTTCTTTGTCACACAGACTGAATGGAAGGAGTTGGAACAAGCTTATGGTAGTATATTTCTGAGCATTCCCACAGTTCTGGACCCGTCATTGGCTCCTGAAGGACACCACATTCTCCACATCTTTACAGTTTCATCCATGGATGACTGGCAGGTAAACCTGTTTTTGTCAAATGTTAAATTCTAGTTTTATGCTTCAGCAGGTTTTTTCTTTTTATGGCGAAGTTTGGGTTCTTCTCATTTTTGAGATAATTGAAAAAACGTTTGTAATGCCACAGGGTTTGTCCCCACAAGACTACAGGAAGAAGAAGGAGCATATCGCAGATGAAATCATTGGAAGATTGGAAAACAAACTGTTTCCAGGGCTAAAATCTTCTATCATGTTTAAAGAGGTACCGTACCGTTACGAAAAACCAGCACCCACAAATCCATTAATTTACAACATTGATCGGGATAGAGTTGAACGTGTCTTATACTATGTTGCTGCTTTTTGTGATGCTGCTTGAAGTCTTCCCCATTGCGTAAATTGCAACAGCAATTTCAGTTTCTTATGTTATCCCATAAGAAGCCCAACTTTTGTTTTCTCTCTTCACTTTTTCAATGCATAATGAAAACCAACTGAATCAGAGCTAAAATTTAGCAATGCTTAGGATTAGTTGGAAGTTGGAACAGCTTCTTTTGCCCTTCCTTATGCTACTTCAACAAATCTGTCTCATGTCTAGGTCAATTAGTTATAGTGTCATGGTAAAAGCATGCCAGTCTTTTGAAAGTTGGAATTCTAGCAGTTTACCTCCTGATTTGTAGTGATAAGCAACATTGTAATAAAGAAGTAAGCTCAACTGTATGAATACATTGGACATGTTGTTCTCCCATGGCAGTTAAGACGTCATAATGTTTTCCCCATCATTAAATACCTGAATTTTTTTTTGGCAGGTGGGAACTCCAAAGACACATAGGCGGTACTTGGCTCGAGATGATGGAACATATGGACCTATGCCCCGTGCAGTTCCAAAAGGCTTGTTAGGAATGCCGTTCAATACAACGGTAGCCAGAAACTTATTTTATTAATTTGTTTCCACCAGAAGGTTGATGTCTAAATGGGGTTTGCTGTAAACATGCAGGCTATAGATGGTCTTTACTGTGTTGGGGATAGCTGCTTTCCTGGACAAGGTGTCATTGCTGTGGCTTTTTCAGGGATAATGTGTGCCCATCGTGTGGCTGCAGACATTGGTAAGATTTCCTTTGATTTTCAGCTGAAATTAGAAGAATATGTGGCATTTCCCCCTGCTAAGTAGTTGATCACCGTGAGCACAAGCTAGTTAGCATGTATATTTTCACTCGGCATGCATTCTTTTATTTTGTGCGTCTTTTGTTTTCATTTCCTTTTTTTTTTGGGGGGGGGGGGGATGGTGCATTTGTGATCGTGTATTTAGCTTTCTTGTTAACTTGCTTTGTTGAATTATATATTTCCTTTTCGGATATAGGTATTGAGAAATCGTCCTCTGTTTTGGATGCTGCTCATCTTCGCTTGCTTGGTTGGTTGAGGTCATTGGCTTGAAGCATTTGTTGCCTAGTATATTTGGCAATGCCGTCCGTATTTAACATACCCATGCATACTGTCATGGTTTGAGATGAAGTTGCAGTAATTTTCAACGGCTTCCTGACACCTGGAGAAGGATGTTCCAGTATAGGCTTGTAATCAATTCATTCGTCAGCTTTTAAAATATAGAGTTGAAACCACATGTATCATTCCTCTTACACATACGGACTTCTTGTTGACCAAGCTGTTCATTCATGGTCACTTGTCGCTTTATTTGTGCTTATAAAGGCACTCATACCCAGTAGTGTATACAGAAAAAGATGAATAAATAATTCCTTAACAAAAAGCCATGCTTTCCTCATTGTTGCTAATTGATTTTGAAATGCTAGTTACATACTCTAATTTGGGGGGCGGGGGCGGCGGGGGAGAACCAATGTTAATTAATACAATAAATTTGAGAACATTGAGAATGAGATTGCAGAAATGAAAATGGGACATATCAGGATTCCATGCGCATCATCTGCATCATCTCCACATAGTTGGCACATCCATGTAAGGTCTCTCTGTGGTCTTCCTTTTGGCCGGTTGCTATGATAGGTACATTTCCAGCAAGCTGTTTCCACTTTGTTTGGGTTCAGATCAAATATGGTGATTGGCATTGTTTCTGTTCAGAATCCCTTTTCATCGAGACTGTTACATTCATGGTTGTTTATGTGGAGTAGAATAAAGTTTTATGGAGAGCTGAGTGGATCTTGATGAAGCTGCCCTAGTGAAGCTGCATTGTCCTTAGAAATAAGTATGCGAGTAATCGGTAGCCAAAAACCATGGATATTAGAGCAACAACCTCTGTTAACCCACTGTCAAAGTTGAGCACATATGGAGGTTGAGCATGGTGCTCATATTGAATTTTGAGAAGAAGCTTGTAAGTATGGTAGTTGAATGACATGTACCGGATCCAAGATATGAATATTGGAACTTTCTGCAACAAACCAGGCAGGCCAGGTTAGTCTCATACCCCTTCTTCTGTAACTTAAATATTGGTAGTTGAATGATATGTAAGGGCACCACTTTTGTCTTTGCCATGAAATTGAAACTATTGTTCTCCTGAGACTTTAAACAAGATAAGTATATTTACCAGCTGGGAGAATGAGGAAAAACACATTCCAAGCTCGGATAAAGCCAGTGCCGAAAGTGGTCTTTTAAATAGACCATTTTGGTTTTGGCAATACAAGAGTTAACGTTGCTTTCAAAGATTCAACTTGAAAGAAGATGTTTCTTTTTTCTAATAATGTAAAATGGGTCTTACACTCTTACCTAAGAAGACAGTTTCTCAGAAAGTGATTGTGTAACCAGGAAATGATAAATGTTGTATGTGAGCTTACCTTTACAAAAAAACCACCAGCCAACATAAAGGTCATGACTGTAACAGATCCTAGCGTAGTAGCCTTCTTTAAGTCCATCAGTGAAGCCCCAATAGCAAGTCCAAGTCCCTGTCATTTATGCTGGTCAATCACAGTTCTGACATATTATTGTTGCTATATCATAAAACAACATATGTGATGCCATACCTGTGCAGCTACAATGCAGAGGAAAACAGCGAGCACTGTAAGAAAGAAGGTTCCAGCATCCATTCTGAGGCCTGCCATGAAATAGACTACCAGAAGGAAGAGGACGGGAAGGACTAGATCGAGTGGAAGGTCACTCGTTGTCCTTGCAAGGAAATATGCACTTAACCTGTACATGTCAGCTGATCGTTCCTTCATCAGCATGGCCCTCTCTTGCGGAAACGTGAAAATTGCTGTGAACACTGGAAAGAATCCCCAGAACACGGCGATGAAGAAAAGTAACCCTGCCTGCAACAGGTAACAACAACCGAACATTAATATCTGATTCTTAGCCTGTACATGTGACTTATGATGACCAAAACAAAAGGGTTAAAGAGTGACCTGATCTTGAAGTCCTTTTTCTGTTTTGCTATCTGACTGCCACCAAAGCAGTCCCAAGATAACTGCGGTGGCTAAGACTTGTGTAATCCTGAGCCAGCTGAAATATTCATGTCTTCGCTCTTTAAGTCCTCTCCAGAATAAGATTGTGTACTGTTGCCACCAGCTAGCTCCCCATTCCCGCTTCACGGAAGTTATTTTCAACTTGAGTTCTTCGTCGATAGGTACCGGAGCCATGAGCTTCTTCTTCTCCTCTGCCACTCGTGATTCATAGGCCTCCACAAGATACTGCATGAAATTTCAGGCACCAAATATGTCTCTCTGAAAACCGTTTTCCCTAAAATAGCTCCCTCGGTATGAGTTCAGCAGTGGCTTACCTCATGCATTATAGCAGGAGACGGCTTCCCGTTTCTCATTTGTGTTTCTAAGCTGCCCATCTGCACTTTATCTTCCAATTCCGAGGGTACAGTTACGTCGTTTACATTGCCATTGGCAAGGTCTAGGAGGAACTCTGCTGGGTTCATTGCAATCAGAGGGGAACATCCTATGGATGAGAAATAATTCATTGCTTCCGATGCTTTTCCAAAGTATAGCAAGCTTCCTTTCCCAAGTAGGATCAGCTTATCAAACTTGTGAAAAAGCCTACTTGAAGGTTGGTGGATTGTTGTTAGAACCGTCTTACCAGCCTGTATCGTTTGGCTACTGTCAATTAGTTTATCGATATAAGAAAACTCCAAGCATGATGGTAGTGAAGTGTATTACCTCAGCTATGTAATGCAAAATTTGGATGGTCCTCAAAGCAGTTGTGGAGTCCAGTCCTGATGTTGGTTCATCTAGGAAAAGTAGGGAAGGATTGATCAGGATTTCATTGCCTATAGCGACTCTCTTCCTTTCGCCTCCTGAGACTCCACGCACGAAGGAACCACCTATCATCGTGTCCTGACACCTGCATTTGTATTTCATGGAATGATTACCACATTATCCTCACTCACATACATACAACAACTAACTCCCAAGGCAAACACACATGAGCACGATCTGGAGATCCCGATGTAGGCAACCTTCCCCCCATGAATTGAAATTCATGGGGAGACTTCCTCCAGAAAAAAAGGTTCATAGAGGGGCTGATTCTTGTGAACCCATAGAAAAACTTTCGAACAACAACATACATACAAACCATCCCAAAGTGTTGTTCAATTTACTTGTTTAGATGGTGATTTTAGGGAATGGTACCTCTCAAGGCCAAGCTCACAAATGACATCCATAGCTCGTTCTTCCTTTTGCTGCTTTGTCAATGATTTTGGTAGCCGTAAGTATGCGGCATACGTTAAAGTTTCCCTGACTGTGAGATGAGGGAAAAGAACATCATCTTGAGTCACAAACCCTATCCTGCATGTAACTCTTTCTATCAGCACACTTTCAAACATAAACACTGGTCATCTTAATTCATGGATTATTATTATTATTATGTTGACCTGCTTTTGAGGAACTTTGAGAAGGGTTGATCATTGTAGGTAACTGAACCGCCAACTCCAGGGTTCGTTAACCTGCCTCCAAGCAGATTCAGCAGAGTAGTCTTCCCACTTCCAGAAGGCCCCATCAAAGCTAGCACTTCTCCTGGATTCACTGATCCTGTTATCCCGTGTAAGATCTCCCTTTCGTCTGTTGTTGTCACTCCTTTGATCACTACCTTGTATGTCACTTCTTTGAACTGCCAAGTTTCAGACATGTAGTTTGAGATAGCATTCGTTTCATGATTAGCTACTCCGGTATAAAATTGTTTACTCTAGCATGAAAAAGTTGCAATCTTTTTCTTCCTTCTACTGATAGTTTGGTTCATTTTATGTGTTTCATATCATGTGTAGTTATTTATCGAAAAAAGAGGGGCAAGTCTTTTACATATGGCCATAAGGAACAAGACATACAAAACTAAACCTGACCATGATTTAGCCATATTCAATGGATTCTGTTCATCTGAGTAGCTAAAGTCTTCCAACCTTGGCCTGTTGAGATAGATACGTATGCAGTGAATAACTTGGTTGCCTTTTCGAATGGAAAAATGTAGGAGTTATTGAGATTTGACACTGCTGTGGCTGCTTTGTTGTTCTTTAGGCGGATTTTTTTACGCGAGAAATGGAAATGGAGTTGTGGAATATAATCTTTACCTTCAAATATATTGGCAAGGTTGGCTCCGTTTCGAACCTTTTCTTGCGAGTTCCTGCTTCAAGATCTTCAGCTGCAAACAACCAAAAGGAAGCATGAACATTTTGTATTCTCAGTTCTCATAAATCACAATCCCAGCAAATGTCATAAATATTGTACTATATTATCCAATATCAGCCGAAATGATTTGTATGGGTTAAAGTACAAATAATTCAAATATTAAGATTGTATATTGGTAAGTGCTGCCAAATTTCCTTGAAATTTGATAATTTTAAATTTGCCATTTTTAAAAATTTAAAATAAAATGAATTCAGAATCATTCGAACTCGATACAACGATTCTCAAATCAAACTTTTCTTATTTCGGCTGAAAGATGGATAATGCTTAATGCGGTATTTATAATTTTGTTGGCCTTTGATAGGTCATTTCAAAATCCTAGGGAGTCTATAAAAATAAAAAAAAAATCCAGAGAGACTTTTGTGTTACACGTTCGGATGTATTTAAAATTTTAAATGCTTTTTGTATGTAAATTTGGGATTTCTATTTAAAATTTTAAAAGCTTTTTGCATGATCTCATGATAATGTATGCCTTTTTTGTTTATATATTGTTAATCTCCCATTCCACAACACTCGTTTCCGTTGTCCGCTCGAGAGGGCTTGATCCACAAACATACCACTAAATTTTGCTCTATCGGCACATTTTCTCCCCATTATAATATCCTATAGAACCTAAACTTCTCTACTTGTTCATATTGATGACTTTATTTTTTCATAGAAGTGAATAACCAAAGCAAACTAAGTCAAGATTGATTCTAATTGAATCAAAATTAATATACCATTGTCATTTTTAATTGAATCAAAATTGTTTGCTAGTTCAAAAAGAAAAAAAAAACTATGAAATTGATTGTCCTAAACTAGCCTGCTCTAGAAAGCAAGAGCATAATAGAAACCCAAAGTAGCGTTGACAAAGGGAGGAGATGGACTTGAAGTTGAAGAACATTGGTCTCAATTGTATTGTAGTGGACCTGACAAAATTAACCCGTATAAATAATTTGAATCCAACCTCAAGTCTGAAGTGGATATGACTCTGAAGTGATCAAACCTCATTTGCTTTGACTTGAATTTCAATTTCATCGACGACTTTTTTTTATTTATGTATAAAGTCGGTAAATTTGACATGTTCATTAGGCCCATATTTCAAGGTAATCACTAGCGAACTTAAAAGGCCAATACCAAGTTGTCCCTTTATAAACATGATCATTAACCCCACAATTTTTACTAATGAAAATATTTTGGGGTGTTTGGTTCTACCCAACTTTTTGGATAGTTTTTAGGTTTTTGTGCACAATTAACTTTTTGATCAAGGTTAAAAAGCTATCTAAGGTATTTAGTAAGTAGTTTTTTTTTATATATTAGCTTTTTGAATTTAAGTAACTAATTTCAAAAAACTATTTGATAAAGTTTTTTGAGGTTGCTTTTCACAAAAAGTTACTTTACTAATCATTTTTCCTGCAATCAACTAATCTAAATAGCTTAAGTTAAACAGCTAATCCAAAGGGCTATCAAGTAATAACCACAAGTTAACAGCTGATTGCTAAACAAGGTTTTTACTTTCACCAAGACTTGAATCTTGGGAAAAAGAGGATGAGATGACCTTGCTTAGCTACCATCAATCTGATGAAAAATAAAGCAACATGAAATCAATTGTTGTAAAGAATCCAACTCAAACTTTGTGTATCTAAAATAACCTCCTCATGTAATTGGTTGTGGCCACTAATCGTTGATGGCATGGTGAGTGTGGAGGATAATGGGATGGTAGATTGGTGGGTCAAGATCCGATACAGGCAGAGGGATTTCACGGCCAAACTTTGTTACCCATATGGCCATATTCATCAGCATTACTACAAGTGTCATGTTCTCATCCAGCCTTTCTAATCAAATCTTATTTTAATTTCAAGTGGATTGCGTTTTCTTATTTAATATTTGTGGACTCCCCATTAACCTCGATCAGAGGATGTCCAGTCGGTCCACTCTTGTCCCAGAATCATGTAATAATATACTAATCCACTAATCCATTTGAGGTTGCTGATGCTCAAATAGTTTGCATCAGGGGTCCAACAAATCAGGCTCTTGTTAGGTCCAAAACTTATGCATTCAATTATTATAAATTTTGGTTGTAAATTTTTTAATATATAATAATATAATAATATTTTTTGAATTTTGTCAACTATATTTCAATCATATATAACAAAGTATAACAAATTGTTAAGTGTAAATACAATACACAATATTTAGCAAATCATTTTCTTAAAGTATAATCTTGGATATAATCTTCCATAATTATATACTGAAATTTTTCAGATAGAATTTTAATAGGAAAAAAACTCAAGAATTAAACGATACTCCCTCCATTTTGCAAGTCACTCACTAAATTTTTGACGTTCTCTAATATTCTTTCTTTGACTAGTAATTTCTTATATGATGTTTCAATAAAATTCATAACATTATATTTTTATAAATGTATATTTCTTTGTAAATTTAAAAATAATGCATTCATATAACAGATCAAATTATATATATAAAATTTTTAAATGTCAATATCTTCAAAATATTACTAGACGAAAATTAAAACAATAAATAGAATGAGGAGTGAGGATACATATATCCTATATTTTTCATAGTGAAAACCCAGACTACCCAGCACTTGTAAACAATTAATTAAACAAGAATGAATATCAATCCTATTGTATTCTTATTTTTTTTTTTCCTTTTCTATATTACCCTACAAAGAAGAAATAATGGGTTGACGCTTACGCTTGACAACGAACAGCAGAGCTTCCCCCACAACAAAGCAGACAGTTGTCAAGACAAGTGTGATGTTGAGTGAGTTTGTTTTCATGTGTAGATTATTCATGCGTTTAACAGGTTACAATCAACGACAATTTCCTCCTTTTTATCCTAATTGGTCAACGCTGGTTTCCACCTCTTTTTCTTAAATTCAATTATTTTGCTACGTCATTTTCCTTCTTGATTGATTTTTACTCAAGGTAATTTTCGTAGAATTTTCAAAACATGTTCCCAAGAAATTTTACTGAGTTTTGAATACTCCCTCCGTTCTTTTTTATCTGTCATTTACGGTTTTTTGTGCCAAGTTTTAATCAATAATTTCTAATATAAAACTTTTATAGAAAAATATAATATTATACTTTTTTAATAGTATTTTTTATTACGAATCTAATGATATCAATTTTGTATGATGAATCATTATACAAATTAAGATATTAACGGTTAAAATTTTTGCCACAATTCCCTAGGCGACAGATAAAACAAAACGGTGGTAGTACAATTTTCTCAATTAATTAAAATATATTTTCTTATTAGAATAAATGAATTTTCTAACTGTGATTTTGACATCAACTCAATCATCATTTGACCCACTTGAATTTTGTTTATATAAGTTTTTATTAGTGCTAATTTCATGCAGTCATATATATATATATAAAAAATTGAATCTTCACCTTTTGATTGTTTATTTAATTTAGTTAAAATTTATTATTTGTATTGTTTAATTTATAATTTTATTTATCAAAATTTAAAACTATTAATATTTTTTCAAAAAGCAAAGAAAACAACTTTGCGTAGATGAGATTTCTCAAAGAATTCTTGGATGATAATATACCGACCATTTTTGGGAGTATTGAATTGTAATATAACAACATTTATTATTGGACAATAATATCTCTGACCTTTATACTTATGTGAGATTATTATGCCAACAGTAACTAACGGAGTGGTGAACCGGTCTCCGTGTTGACGTGGGTTATTGTGAAAAATGGAGGGGTTAACGAGGCTACTGGTAGGGGCCAATTTTGTTCCCTCCACCCGCCACATCAGCACGAAGACTAGTTCACCAGCCACCACCTCCTTAGTCATTGTTGGTATAATAATCTCATTTAAGTATAAAAGTTACAAATATTATTTTCCAATAGTACATGTCAATATATTACAATCCAATACCCCAAAAATTAGTATATTGTCATTCAATATCCCTTTCTCAAATGGGTTGGGGAGGTGTTAGGAGTTAGGTGCCTTGATGTTGATGAATAATTTGAGAATTTTTTTTTATTTTTGAGAGAGTGAGAGAAAGGTGATATACAACTCTCAATTTACAAATTGTGGTCCTTACCTTTTTAAAATTATGCATTTCACGGCTATAATTCATGGGGTGGTGAACTACTGAACTTTGAACTTTCCATTACGGAACAAAAGGCAACCATAAGTTTTTCTTTCTCCTTTATGAGAATTACATTACATCCATGTTTTATTGTGGGCCCCTTCTGTACTCACTCCAATCACATTAAAGTTTAGCCTTGTCTTGTTGAGGGTGGGCTTACTATTCATCACTCCTGCATAGCTTATTTTATTATATGTTCGTTTCTTAGTTTGATTAGTCACTAGCTACTCACAAGTAGTTTAAGGATTGAGTTGTGACTAATCTATGTTTTCGTGCCTAATCCTAAGTTTGAATTTATTTAAGTTTCACGGTGGGAAAATTCGTGCCTAATCCTAAATTTTCGGGTAAATTTAGATCAACTTTTGAGTTGGGTCAAAATTTACCTTATTTGTTCTACCATTTACTATTAAATTTCGACAGAGAACAAAGGGAGAAAGTGATGACCACCCAAAAAGATAAAAAAAAAAAAAGGAAAGAAAGAAAAAGACTAGTCATATGACCTCACGAAAACTTTTATATAAACAAATGGTATGAAAGTGAATAAAGTAAATAGCCACTTAACTTTGCAGGAGACTTTTAACATAGACAATTTGAAGAAATGCTTTACAAGATTATCTTAATGGCTTGGGTGCATGCGGTTATTATGAAAGTCCAATTCAGTTAGATTGTGTTTGTGTTATTTGGGCATGTCTTGTGGATCAAATTTGATTGTCAATTGCTTGGGGCATATATTTACAAAATTTTGTTTCTATATTTTTCTCTTAACATTTCTAGCGATTTACCAATTATTTTTCAAAATGGTTTAATTTTCAATTTTTAAAATAGTTTGTTTGGTTCATCAGAATTAACTTTTCATGCACTTCTGTACATGAAGGAAGACTACCTACATCAGCATGCATCGATGTCGTGTTAGTGGCACCACACCAAGGTTAATTTGATTAGGTTAAAAACAGACATATAGGTTGAAATGGTGAACTTACGGATATCATCATCACTGAAGGGCTTAGAGTCAGCAATGTCATCAGGGGGCATGGTGAATCCAGTGAAGGAGAAAGACAAGCCAAGGCTAGCACTTGATGCACGGCTAAGAGCAGCCCCACTGCTGAGTTCATCAATGTCAAGCTTATGAAGCTGGGCACTCCTTGCCTTCCTAATGTGGGTGTTGTAGTGCCTGCTGCTGCTCGTCCTCCCCGGGGAGGACCCTGACATGGTCCTCCTCGACTTTGGAGGTGGCTGCGGCTGAGCCGGGGGTGTCCCTTCCGTCTGCGGCGTCCCCTCCCCTGAGGCTGACGCCGGTGGTGACTTCATTGAAGCCACCATTGCTGCCATTGTCTCCACTAGCTGGTCTGACTTAGTCCGTGCCAGGCCCAGTGTCGAATTCACTTTCTCCATCATTCTTCGGTCCTTCCCTGCCTTTTCCCTGCAGTTTTCAAATGATAAGTTCAATTACCATCAACTGCATGTTTCATTAAACTTTCTCTGCTTCTGTTACATAGAGTAGTAGCTAGTAGTGAGCAATTTCTAAGTTTGGGTCAATCATAAACAATATTTGTAAACCGTAAAATCTAGGACTAAGACTACTATATTCAACCTCTCCATATATATCTTGGTTAATTGGATGTAACATACCACAAAGAGAACCGTAACCATGCAAATATATAATTTAAAGCGCTTCCTTTAAATTGTATATAGCCAAACAAAACAGGTATATATGTAAGCTTTTGTCAAAATATCCATCCATTTTGTCTTTTAAAACTATAACAGAAAAAGCAAAGCAATACAACAATAGTCAATACTAAGTTACTAACTATATATAGTAAGAGAAGTATATTTGTTGTTGATGTGGAGCAATAAATATACAAAATGGAAATAGGAACAGGGATTTAGTTAATTATGTAAATGTACAAAATTTGTGAATTGAACATTTTTGCTTATTTGTGTTAGGTCGTGGAAGTAAGAGGCCATACCTTTGAGGCTGCTGTGAACTTGAAGGTGTGCCAGAGTTGGGGGAGAACAAGAGCTAGAGATAGATAGTGTCAGAGAGAGAGAGAGAGAGAGAGAGAGAGAGAGAGAGAGAGAAGGTTTATCTGTTTGAAGAGGGAAACTTATGAGCAAACGAAACTGTGACACCGCTGTGTGGTGCATCCATCCTCCTTATAAAGGTGCATTTATGAGACAATAACCCCACCAACTTTTACTAAAACACCCTCCAACTCCTCTCTCCTTCACATTTCCCTTACGTGCATATATCTTCACTTTTTATCATTTATTTATTTATTTATTTTTATTCATCCTTGTCTTTTATATTTGACATTATCCCCTCATATCTGAAGAAAACCTTATTAGTTATTACCCATTTACCCATGGCCACGGATTGAAGAAGGCCCCAGAGGAGAGCATCCAAGGAAATAAGGAAAGTCAAACTAACGCTCACAAAATTTTGTTCAATCCCAATGTTCAAATTCGTCGGATCAGGAAAAAATTTGGTTTGGTCCAATCCGATTTTGACAATGATCAAATTAACTAAATATTCAAACACAATATTTTCTCTTTTCTCTATTGTTCGAACTTGATTTTGACCTGAATTTAGATCCGTTTGAATTTTCCGACCCGATCCAACCCAAAAACAGGGACATATATATATGGTAGGAAGATAACTTAGGTAAGAAGGTGAGAATGATAAATCATAATTCTTAATTAATTTTGCATCTGACAATGTGTGATTATGAATATCATGGGGTGTGGTCACACATTTTAAGGAGTGTAGTCATGGATTTCAGAGAATTGGAACACTGCCCAAAAAATTCCAACTTGTACCAAATTCTATGAAGAAACGAACAACACCAAAAGATCCTCAAAATACAATCAAATTGGTAGGGGCGAACGACCGTGAAAGCATGATGAAAGAACCCTAGAAGGGGAGGGGGGTGAATAGGGTTAAGAAAAATTCCTGCACTAAAACACCAAGGATATTAATGATTTAACACAAATGTAAACAAAAACTTTGTTGTTTTATTGAATTTAGAAGTTGAGGACATGGAAGGAGAAGAAAGTAGAATACTTGGCAGAGAAGATGCTGTGAGGACCTCAACGTCTGCTTACAAAGGGAGGAACTCAGATATGGTTCTTGTTAGACTACTTCACCAATAGACAGGTGAAGCTAGCAATTACTCACTGAAGAATGTTTCACTCGTTCTTCAGTTACATACTTAATGATGACCTCACCAGAACACACTCTTGTTACAATACAACTCGTCACTTATCATAAGTA
The DNA here is from genome assembly GCA_029582165.1 of Portulaca oleracea. Classification (NCBI taxonomy): domain Eukaryota; kingdom Viridiplantae; phylum Streptophyta; class Magnoliopsida; order Caryophyllales; family Portulacaceae; genus Portulaca; species Portulaca oleracea. Next base: position 45,695,582 of record CM055871.1, on the reverse strand, counting down.
GTTACTAGCTCTCAGAAATTCTCACTCAAAATTTTCTTCTCTTAGATTGTTCTTCCTTGGAATCGAATGAATGTTTCTACTTGAGGTCATGAGGTTATTTATAGCCTTCTTGCGAATTTCTTCGTTAGTGGTCAACACAACTATATGATTTGATTTGCTTGATTTGCTGTCCTCTATTTCTTGATTGGAAGTCCTCAAGATTTTTTGACAATTTGATTTGTATCGGATATGTACGTTTTCCATACTTCTTCTTGTGAAATATAGTTTCTAGATTTTGTCTTGAGGAATATCCCACATCCATATTCTGGTCCATAATAGCTTGATTTGTCATCCTTACTTGTTTGATTGAAATCATACGAATTATTTCCTTCTTTGATGCTTTGATTGCTTCCGGATTTGTGAGGTTTTCTAATTTCTTCTTGAGGAATATCCTGCAAACATGTTCTGGTTCATAACTACTTATTCAATCATATAATCAACGTTTTGATAGTTTATATGGCTTGAGATTCTTCCCTTTCTTTCTTTCGTGATTTGTCTTTCATATCAAAACTTCGTTTGAGGTCCTTGTCAAAGTTCTGTCTAAGGTCCTTGGTGAATGTAGAGATAATATCCTTGACCTTTAACAAATGATATCGTGGAAAACATTCCAAATAGTAGGGGTGAGTGGTTCAAGATCCGAGACCTGGAACTTGACCGGGACCGGACGAATGTGTAGATTCTGGAACCTAAATCAGTCAAACGGGTAAGGATAAGGCTCCTAAAACTCAGGAACCTGTCAAACGAGTAAGGGTAAGGTTTCTAAGCTACTACACTAAATCGAAACCCGGAACCCTTCAATTAAGGTTGGGTTCCCGAGTACTGTCACTGAACTTGAAGATTTCATGGACTTTTAAGCTTGCTATGTGGCTCACGTATTTTTAATGAAGTTGTAATTTTTGTTGAGACATAATTTAAATCATATTATTTGTAGTTTGTATCGTTGTTTATCTCTGTAAGTAAAAGCAACTTGTAAGATCGACTATTTTAAACATTTGGTTTGTTTGAACTTTAGAGTAATGTTGTTTGGCATATGGTCGTCACTGGACAGTGGACAACACAGCACTATAGCACAATAGACTTATAAGTGTGCATGTTCAATGTCAAAGTATATGGATGACAATCGGCACCATAAACCTTTTTTTTTATATAAAAAATGATAGACTTTAGTATAATAAACTTTTTTATAAAAAAATGGACAAAAAATATAGTTAGTGTATAATAAGGTGGGTACCTGAAACCGAACTTGCACCCACGAGTAAGTGTAAGTTTCTTAAAATTTAGGAACCAATTTAAACAAGTAAGGGTAAGGTTCCTGAATTTTAGGAACTGGTCAAACGGGTCAGGTAAGGGTAGGTTCCTAGTTTTAGGTTATGGTACCCGAGACTGCTCACTCCTACCAGATAGGCTCTTGATAGAACCAAACTTTGCAGGAATCTGACTGAACTTGTTCGCATCTGACTTTAATAAACTCTGTTGTGCCTGACTCTGACACCAATTGTTCATCTCTTAATTCACATATAAAGCCATTTGTTAGGAATTAAATCTAGATTTAATGGATCTAATATTATAGTGAAAGCAAATAAGATAATTAATTTAGAGATGTAGATATTAAGAAAATAAAGAACAGCCATAGGGCAATGGAGACAAGATTTATTTTTTTTTTACATGGAAACCCCATGTGGGAAATACACGTGGAAAGTAAGATAAAATCCATTATAATAATGAGATATTATAAAGGGTATTCCAAATAGCCATATAACACAACAATATTAAGAAGAAAAATCTCAAACGATTATATAAAATAGGAGTAGATGTATCTCAAAGGACGATAGGATATGAGAGAGATTACAATATCATAATAAAATTCTCAACCTAAACTAGAAAAGTTGAATAAAAAATAGGAGGTCTCATAAAGATGCATTAGAGACACATAATTTAGCGCCACTAAACTAGGTTTAATAATCTAATATTTATGCCAAATCCAAGAAGCTCTAGAATACTCTTCTAGGCTCTAGCCGAAATCAACTGCTTGGTGATCAAGCAATATCAATGAAAGAGAAAGGAAATAATTATTTAAAGTTTGATTCTGAATGGAATTGGAATATTGTCCAACAAACTCCACATTGATCAAATTCCATTATTCGACATCGCCAAAACATCCTCAAAGGACAATCAAATCGTTAGGTGTGAAGGACATTGAAAAATTGATCTCGTAGAAAACATCCCAAATAGACTCTTGATTGAACCAAATTTTATAGAAATCTGATCTATCTATGGTAGGATTTGAATATGATTGAACATGATTGTATTGCTTTGATAAACTTGGTTCTGGCTAGCTTTGATAAATTCATATTTAAAACAACTTGTTAGAATTAAGTCCAAATTGAATGGATGTATGGTATTGCAGTGGAAGCAAACAATATAATTAATTTAGGGTTTTAGGTGTTTAGAAAATAAACAAGAGCAACATAGAGGTGATGGAGACAAATTTTTTTACGTGGAAACTCAATGTGGGAAATACCCACGAGAATCATGATAAAATCCACTATAATAGTGAGATATTGCAACGGGATATTGGATGACAATATACCGACCTTTGGGGGTATTGAATTGTAATATACCGACCTTTATTATTAGACAACAATATCCTTGACCTTTATAATTAGGTGGGATTATTATACCAATAGTGACTGAAAGGGTGGTGACTGGTGAACTAGTCTCCGTGCTGATGTGGTAGGCGAAGGGAACAAAACCGGCCCTTGCCTAGTAACCTCGTTAACCTTTTCAATTTTCTCACTAACCCACGTTAAAAGATCGGCCCCAACACAATGACTAAGGGGGTGGTGAACCGGTCTCCATGCTGACACAAAACCAACCAATGTCTTGTAACGTGGGTTGGTGAGAAAAACGGAGGGATTAACAGGGTTATTGGGTTGGGGTAGGTTTTTTTCCCTCCACCAACCATGCCAGTCAGAGACCGATTCACCAACCCCTATGTTACTGTTGGTATAATAATCTCACCTAGGTATAAAGGTCAGAGATATTACTCTCTAATAGTAAAGGTTGGTATATTACAATTCAATACTCCCAAATGTTGGTATATTACCATCCAAAAATCCTATTGCAAATGGTGTCCCAAACGGTCTTATAACACAATAAAATCAAGAAGATAAATCTCAAACATTAATAGCACGACGAGAATATTCATATCTCCAAGGATTACAATGTATAGAGATTAAAATCTCATAATAAAAACTTTCAATCTCAACTAAAAGATTGGAATATGAAAAGGAGATCTCATAAAGGTGTCTTATAGGCACATAATTTGGTCATACGAAACTAGGTTGAATTACCCAATATTTATGGCAAACCCAAGAAGCCATAGAATATTCTTCTATCGCAATCAATTGCTTGAGAACCAAGCAATATCAAGCTCTATTAGTTAAAACGCGTATAATAAGCGTATAGAACACGTATTGACGAATTGATTGTTTAAAAAAGCCGTCTTATATGGAGGACACCGAATAAAAGGACATTTTTTTGACATCGGTGAATTATAACGTTTAAAACGCGTTTAATACACGAACTATTCTTTTTAAAAGGGGGAAAGTAGGAATTATTGACACAAAATCAATATACAATAAGAATTTATTAGTGTTCCTGAATAAAAAATTGTCGTATAAAACACAAATTTTTCATGTACTGGCGTTTAATAAAAGTCAACTTTATATCGACGAATAATTCGAACTTTTACACAATGTTGTCGAATAAAACACATACCGTATTTTACACGTTTAATTCTCGCACCGTATTTTACTAACATGGATATCAAGCATAAAAGGATATAACTATTTCTTTTTAAAACCTAAGTTTCAATGAAATTGGGACATTTTCCAGCATAGCATATATTCAGATTATAATATTTTCTAGCATATATATTTTCTGGATGACGTTATAATTTTATTGCCGTTGTTTCAATAGTTTGTCTTTGTTTTTAAGTTACACAACCCGTTCCATTTGAATTTGTGGGCTTCACTTGAAAATCATAGTGGTTTTCGTCTGTTCTCTAACTTGCTTTATATTAGTTCGATAATGGTATGAATATTGAGGCAAGTATCTTGGCTTGATACAATCTCATATATTTAGATATTAAATTGGAAAAGAAAGATATGATTGACTTCTATAACTGTAATACCGCATATAAATTACATAAAATTATATTTTGATCCATAACTTTCTCTATCAAAAAAAAAAACTTTCAAAATTTACAAAAAAATTGTCTAAAATATATCCATAGGATGCATGAGTTTTATTCAATTAAAACGTCATTTGTAATTGTTGGCATAGTTAGCTCATTCCAAACTTTTTATAATTGATACTTAATAGGATTTATCAAAAACCTTAGCAAATTATAATAAGTCTTAATTTCATCGAAAGTAAGACATATAAACTATATTTTCCCCCAAGACTCATATCTTTGTCCATATTAGTTTAAGTATTTTCTTTGTTCTCTCTTTTTTGTTTTTAATTCTAATGGAGGTGTTAATAATATTCAGCCAGCTTGATGGTCTAAATTTAAAGTCAGGTTGCTATCAAATAAATTGAGAAAATGATAATAAAAGAAGGAATATGTAATAACAAAAACACGCAATGATTGGATGATTTTTTTTAATTTTATAATATCCGTCAATTTATTGATAAAGTTATAGGCTTGCATTTTTTTCTGTGCGATTAGCTATAATTTATGTAGTTCCTATACGAAAATGTATGACAATAGCTTTTACAATAATTAAATAAGATGATTTGATGTTAGTGTATCACTGTCTGAGTAGATTATGTATGAATGTCATTCAATTAATACGCAATGCCACGGTCCAAACATCTTGGCATGTTTTGCTTGGTGTATATGTTCTTCGATCTCTTATTTAATAAATATCTTAAATTGGTCTTCTGGTGTGTATATGTTTTACAGTTACAAATTATGGTATGACGAAGTCTAAGTATCTTAAGTTGTGCCGTGACAAACCACAGGTTGTGGACTTGGTATGCCAGTGGCACAAAAAGTGAGCAATTCAGCTCGTACGCTTGATCGAGAGAGCACCGTGGCTGTACATGATCATGCAAAGACGCTGGTTGTGTCGAGCTTTTAGGTGCATAAAGTACTCAGGCATTGTTATTGTTTGGTGGGTATTTTTTATTTTGGAGCCCAAAGTATATAGTAATTTATTTTCTGAACCCTTAATTTTCATTTTGGACCTTTAGGTACACCAATCAAAACAGATAGGCAAACGAGAGAAAGGATCATGTTGAGTTTTGCGAAGGTTTTGATTGAAATTCCTTTTAAAGGCCCTTCCCTGACCATATTGACTTCCTAGATGATAATGACAATTTGGTGAGGCAGCAAGTGTCATACAAATGGAAGCCAATCAAGTGTCATCATTGCGATATGTATGGACATATAGAGGCAGACTACAAGAAGAAAAATAAATGCACACAGTGTAATTTGGTAGGACATATAGAAATGGAGTGTCACAAGAAGAAAATTTACACTTATTGCCATGCTTCTAGCCATGAAGAACATGAGTGTAGGAGGAAAAAAGAAAGTCAAAAACAGTGGATCAAGAACAGCAGCAAAGGGAAGTAAGGTATGGAAGAACCGAGTAGACCGAGAGTGAATGAATATGGCTTCATAAAGGCTAAAGCCAAAGAAATACCTCACACATAAAGCAAGTCCATCATAGACCAAAGCTTCGACTTCAAATAGGTTTGAGCTTCTGGATCTGGGGGAGGAAGAAAATGAGACTGAGAAGCTGCCAAGGCAGAACTATACTACCCCCCCCCCCCCCCCAAACAATGAACACAGTAGGTTGGAACATTCGGGGTCTTAATGGCCCAGAGAAGCAGGAAGACCTACATATCTTCCTGCAACACCAGGAAGTGGGCCTGATGGGATTGTATGATATGAAGATTCACCCACAGAATCTTCACTTTATCACAGATCGAGTCTTTAATCAATGCAGGTGGGCAGCAAACTCTAATGGAGAAAACAAAATTCGAATTTTGGTAGCCTGGAAGCCAACTTTCTATCAAGTAGAAGTCTTGAATGCAACGTCGCAATACATCCATGTTCGGTTTCATTTGGAGTCGAATTGATACTGTTAATAAAGGGTTTTTGCTTGTTTTAATCTCCTATTTATGAATAAGTTATGATGATTTTGTGTTTTGTAGGTTTAAATCAAAGAAAAGAGGGAAAAGAAGGCCTAAAAGCTCCAAAAACCCATCGACTATGTGCTTCGCGCCCGCGACGGTCGGAATTTCCGGAAATAAAGAGGCGGCAGCTAGGTTTAGGGTTTTGTTATATTTTATTACTTTTTCCCTCTTAAGTTTTATTATATATATTAGGATTTCTATTAGGAAAAGGGGAATTAGTTTTAGGAGTTAGTTTTTAGTTTTTCTTTAGTTTAGGTTAGTTTTAGATTAGTTTTAGTTTTAAGCTTTCTTTAGTTTTTCTCTCAATTCCTCGATTGTAATTTACTTTTCTTTCAAGTTTCAATTCAATTCAAGTTTTCAATTCTTGTTCGCTCTAGTTTTATTCAATGTCTCAAGATTTAATTTTTACTAGCATTAGTTACACAAAAATCAAATCTTTTTAGTGAAGAGGAGGATTAAGGTTCCTCGAATTCTCCCTTCAGGCGAGGATTCGACTAGTCTTAGTAATCCGAATCACGTTTTTCTTGTTTGTTCGGGAGAAGATCGGTGATTCAAGATTCAAGAGTCAAGATTCAAAGAAAAGAAGATTGATAGAAAGAAATATGCATTCAGTAATGTTTCCTGTTTTCAATTCAGTAATTAGTTTAAGTTTTGCTTTCATAGTTTTTAATTATTTTCTTGAATATGTTCTTGATTTCTAGTTTAGTTTCTGTTCTTGTTCTAGTAGTTAGGGTTTGTTTTCAATTTCATGTTTTCTTTAGTTTCTATTGTTTTCTATTCATAATTAGTTTAGTTTAAATTATTTACTGCTTCCTGCAATTTGAAAATCTTTACCAGACCAATTCCCTAAAAACCTGACACACCATCCCTGAGGATACGACAACGCTTGCTCTTTTACCCCGAATTACTACAACTGAACAATCCACACCAAAGGTACTCGGCTGGCACAATCCTCTACCTTTTATGTCACTTGGGTTTATGTGAGCAACCAAGCAAACGAGAAAGAAGATCTTTGGGCAGGTCTGAGGTAGATTGCAGAAAATATGGATGACCCTTGGGGGGGGGGGGGGGTCCTAGGAGACTTTAATGTTGTTCTTGCGGCTAATGACGGAATGGGGGGTGTAAATGTCGAGGCTTTTGTCACATAGTCGTTCTGTGACTGCGTGTATGCATGATTGTGTGCTCATAAGCCAAACTTCTTTGGCACTCACTTCACCTAGTCTAACTTTCATGTTTACTCTCGTATTGACAGGCTCCTTGTGAATCTTCAATGGTACCTTATAGTAGAAAACTTGTAAGTCATACATAAAAGTGTGGGGCTTTCGGATCATGTGGCAATTGTCATCATCTTCCTAAACATCCCGAAGAATCATAACCCCTTTCATTTTTGTGACATGTGGTGCAAGGATTATAATTTCAGAAAAATTGCAACCCAAGGGGCTGCTCGACTAACCTCGAGGTAACAAGATGTTTCATCTGGAAAAAATCTTGCAAAGACATGCAACCTCTTTTTCGGAGACTCAACCGAGACAAATTCCATGACACTCACAATCAGGTTGAGAGATCTCAGGAAAAGTTGACCCAAATTTAGAAGACCAGAGGGATAAACCCAACAAACAATCACCTTCATAATGAGGAAACCCAAGCCCTAAAACACTATTTTGATGTGTTCCATTCGACTTTACTCCTGAAGAAGCAACAGAGTAAAATGGACCGGGGTTCTGTGGGGGATGATTGGGATCGCCTTTTCTTTGCAAAGATGAGACATAGAAAGGCACAAAGCTATGCGTGCATATCTAGGTTCTTTTGGACCATATCCCAGAACAGCAAACCCATGACGTGGGTCAGGAGGGATCGATTGCAACTTCCAAAAGGTATGGAGGGTTGGAATCTTTCAATGGTGCACAGATTGTGAAACAGGTGTGGCAGCAAAAGGAGCACCAGGATCTCTTAGTGTCTCAAGCTGAGTGTTTACTACAAAGTATGGGAGCCCATCACACTTGGTTACTTGTTTGGATTGTGTTTTTGTTTATGCAGGACCAGGAAGAACAAACAAGTGTCAAAGCGTTCACCACGACATTATGGGCACTTTGGTGTTCCCGGAATGTAAAAGTGTTCCAAAAGTCCATCATTAAGGAGATTCACGATACCCTTAATGTATAGAGGGCTGTGGAGCAAACCAAGGATGTGCCAACGACTCCAAGTTTGCATCAATCCCGACGTGGGGGATTTCATTGGAATATTAGTAGCTTTAGCTGACAAAAATGGGAACGCGTGGTTGATGGATCGTGGGTTGTGCCAGTGCATGGAGGTGTTGCGCGCGTGGTGTTCTAAATCGTATCACGATGATAGGAGGAGAAAAGCAAGGTACTATTAGGCACCAAATGCACTAGTCATAGAAGCCATTGCAGTGTAGATTGCGCTCTACAGGTTGTAGCTGCTATGAGAAAGGAGGGCATCCATGCTAGAAATAGTCTAGTGTTTTTTGCAACCATCAAAAGCGTCGGAGGTGGTTTCACCTACAATCGCGTGCGGTCAAAGACTTTTAAGTTTTCAAGCTGTCAGTATAACTAAGGTCTCTAGGTCACGCGTTCATCTCGCACATGTGCTAGCTATAAAGGCTAGAATGTGCAGAAAGTCCATTTAATATTATGGGGGCGTTTGGTGTCCAGCTTTTTGGTTGGCTTTTAGGAGAAAATGACTTTTTAGAGGATTTTTGGCTGTTTGACTAATCAATATGCCAATTTGGGGTGTTTGGTAAATTGGCGGATTATACAAGCTTTTTGCCCCTAAAAAGCCAAATTTTTTGTAAATAGTTGTTGACTTTTTATATTTTAAATTACCATATTGACCAATTAATTCACAAAATTACAAAACATTTCCATCAAATAAAATAATTTAGGTTTAGTTCATTTAATTGTTCTCTCATCCCTCACTTCAATTCACCGCAACACAAAAGAACGTCTGCTCCGCCGTCTGCCTTCTCCAAGCACGCTACATTTCTCCAAGTTAATTATCAGGTATTTCACATAGTTAATTTATGTATGATGATACTTGTGTTCAAAATCTCCTAGTTCATTTGCTTTTCCTGTTAATTTGGATAAGAGACTCATATTGTCATTATGGTTTATGTTGATAATGTAGTTACTAATTGATTATACAAATATCTATTGTTTACAATAGTGTAATTTATACAAATAAATTATAAAATATCTACATTAAATTGTAAAAGTACATCGGGATTTAAAAAACAAAAAATGAATATAAATCATAATGTTAAACCTAAAAATGAATTATAATATGGACGGAAAAACCTAAAAATAAATTTTTAAAAAATCATAATGTTAAAAACACTAAAAATAAAGCCAAGGGTACAATTGGAAATTAGGAGAAAAAGCCATCCTACAAACATTTAATTCTACCAAACACTTTTTTATACAAACAGCTAATACAAACAGCTGATAAAAACAGCTAACAAAATAGCCAAAAGTCCAACAGCTAACTAAACAGCTAACAGCTACAAACAGCCAACCGCTGGGCACCAAACGCCCCCTATATAGTTTTGTGTGTTGCTCCGTTGCAAAAAAAAAAATGTTAAGGTCATGTTCTTTTATGCGGTTGGCAAACTGCGGTGCCATAATATACGGCAGTTTGTCACAATCTACCACAAAATATCATTCTACCACAATTTACCACAACCCACCACAAATTACTTTTTCTAATTAATTTTTCACAATTACCAATACAATATTTATCATCCAAAAACAATACAATATTTCAACTTACTTTTTCCAATTACTTTTTCATAATTATCAATACAATATTTATATATATATATATACAAACCTCTGTAACATACTTATAACTCATGTAATTCTGCATGGCCATATGATTACACGCGTAATCTGCAAAATACCGCATAAAAAGAACAAGGCCTAAGTCTAATCACTGTTACGGAATAAGTGAAAAACATTGTGCTATTTATTTTCGGTTGACCAAGAAATATATATATATGATTAGGAGAATTATTATTTTTTAGAAAAAAGTCGATTAATTGAAGATATCCTGAAATGAAAATGAAAATGAAAAGGACTAAGATATGGAGAAATAGACATGAATGAAGGTGGAGGAGGAGGGGCCATGGATGTCGTACACGTGTTCGGACAATTGAAAAGTAATGTTGAAAGTGTGATCAGCATCAAGTCAGCTATTGTTGTCAAGTTCACAGCCCATTGCCGATTTGGAGTGAATCAGCATTGCAAGTGCGGGTACCCCCTCTTACTTTTAACATTGATTGCCTCATTAAACTCTCTTCGTCTTATTCCATTTTTGCCGCCCTAATTATCAAAATAAGACACACCCAGGGATTGCAAACAAGTATTTGCACGGCTCCACTTTGTTTTCTGTTTGGCTGGTTAAATCGTCATGAAGTGATAACTCCTCACTTTCCTCTTTTCAGTGTGTGTAGGGTAAGTATATATTAGATACACCCGGAGCATGTGCTCCAAATATTTGCAAGTGAACAATCATGTGAATCAGAGTGAACAATCATAATAATCAGAGTGAACAACCTAATACATACGAGTGAACGATTGTAGAATCTGGAGCACATGCTCCAGGAGCACCTAATAAATTGCATGACCAATATATCTCTTCACTTTTCTCTCTCCTCACTTTTCTCCTCTAATTCTCACTACAATTCACCACACATTTTTAAATTCCACTACACCGTATCATTACCGGTTACCACACTTTTGTTCCGTTATATTTGGTTTCATGAGGTAATTATGTATATATTCAAAGTGGTTTTCTGAAGGGTTTTTTTTTTTTGTGTATCTACAAAAATCAGTCTTTTTATGCACTTTTATTCATAAAAGTAAAGGTACTTATAATAGGATTGCCGTATTGCATTTACGCATGCAAACCCTAGAAAATTATTGTTATTATATTTTCCTGTTCATTAAAGTCTTGTTTGGCAACCAGCTGTTAGCTTGTAGCTGTTAGCTGATAGCTGTTTGGATTAACTGTTTGACTTTAGCTATTTGGGTTAGCTGATTGTAGGAAAAGTGTTTGGTAAAGTAGCTCTTTGTGAAAAGCTAACTCAAAAAGTTTTATCAAGTAGCCTTTTAAAAAATAGCTTTTTGGGTCCAAAAAGCTAAAATAAAAAAACTATTTACCAAACACCTCAAGTAACTTTTTAACCTTAGTAAAAAAGCTAAAAACTATCCAAAAAGTTAAAAACTACCCAAAAAATTGGGTAGCCAAACACCCCCTTAAGTTTGCTGGCGGTAGCGATTATTATTAATCACCGTTAAGGGTCCGTTTGGACCTGGGAAAACAACATGAAAAAAAAATTATTTAGGAAAATGAAAATCTATCCTTTGTTTGGATTGAAGAAAAAGGAATGAAAAAAAAAGTTGGAAAATTGCATGGAAAATTTGGGGTCACAAAGAATAAAAAATTTTCCCTTAAAAAATGAAAGGAAAGTTGGGAGAAAAATTTTGGATCAAAGCCAACCTTTCTCTCCATCATCTCTCGTGGATCCCTTGATTCTCTTTCTCTCTCTCTCTCTCTAACTCGATTCTCTCTCTCTCTCTCTAACACTTCTCTCTTTGCTCTCTCTCTCTCTCTCTCTCTAACTCTTCTCTCTCTCGCTCTCTCTCTTTCTCTCTCTCTCTCTCTCTCTCGCTCTTCTCTCTCTCTCTCTCTCTCTAACTTGCCTCTCTCTCTCCTCTCTCTCTCTCTCTCTCTCTCTCTCTAAGTCTCTTCTCTCTCTTTCTCTCTCTAACTTTGTAACTCTCTCTCTCTAACTCCTCTCTCTCTCTGTCTCTCTCTCTAACTTCCCCCTCTAAATTAAATCACATCATATAATCTAGAAAAATGAAGCTTGATATTTAAAAGTTTCATGCAAAAAAAATTTTCCATACATTTTTCTTTAAACCAAACAAGGAAAAGAAAGTTGAATAGAAAATCAATATTTTTCCTTCAAAATTTTACTTGAACCAAACAAGAGAAAGAAATTTATTTTACCCCCAAAATTTTTTCCTCCTAATTTTTTTTCCATTAGATTTTTTTTCATCCTGTTTTCCTAGGTCCAAACGGACCCTAAATGATTCCCGGGGGCGGTGAATATGAAGGCCGGGTATGATTAGATTTGATGATGATGAAGAATTACCTGCCTAGAAGGGAATTTAGTTGAAGAAGAAAATAAAGCAACTCTTTGGAATTTTGTTTACAACAAATTTGAGCACAATTTCTCTTCTTCTCCATTTTGGATTTCAGTATTTGACACATATGGATATGTGCACAATTTCTAGGATCGGCATAAAATTAATGTTGGATGTATATGAACTTGCCTATTTAATTATGAATCTTGTCATCTTCCCACTTCATTTTTGACATCATCAACTCCATTTTTTTCGTCACTGCTTCGTCACCAAATTTACTAGCCTATCGCTTTTATTTACTTTTAAATTCTAGTAGCTCTAATTTCTCACATTTGAAATTTGGGTAGACTTAAAAAAACAATATTAGAAATAATAATTATATTGGAAATAATAAAAGAGCTAGCAAAATTTCCATTTTGGTTATTATCTCAGATCCTTTCTAAAATGTTTGTCTATTTGACTAAACATTGACATTTTGATTACTTAAAAGTTACAATTAGTTACTATACTAAATTAATGACATTAGAAGGATACCTTACTAAAATCTATATTGTTGTTCATTTTATATTGTAACTCATTGTAAATTATGAGTAATCGACCATCAAAGTTAGCCATAAGGAACAAACATTTTGGGATGAGGATAGTATACATTTGTATTGACAATGCTAAAAATAAGAGATAAATTTAGAAAAAGTATTATTAATATTGTATTGAAATTGTAAAGTGATAGATATTATGGGAAATAAACAGTTAGCTAAAGTGTCAAACATTGAGGAATAAAGGAAGTATAAAGTATGTTTGGAACTCGTTGTGAATCTATTGTTCCATTAGACATAGTTTGATGTTTGTATAACTTCCTTCACTACCCATTGATCAAATATATTTTTATACCCTCTAAAGAAGCCCAGAAAAATATAACATGTATTCCCTCCATTCCTTTTTATTTGTCACTTTGTAAAGGTGGAGAAACCAGTGCAACACGTTGGGTAAGGGAGTCCCAGGCACGAGGTCGATCTGATGCTCGACGCCTTGAACGGGAGGAAGGCCGGGCGGCAAGTCCATGGGAATACGTCGCTGAATCAGGCAATGAGAGGCACTGCAAGAGGGTATAATGCTATCTCCTCCTCACTTTTGTTAGTCTCTAGGAGGAGTAAGGCAAGGACTTCTGTCCCCTCACTTAGGGCTCTCTCCACTTTTGTTTCACTCACATGTTTGGACTTCTCACTTCCCACCTCAGGTTTTGGAGGTAATAGTTCATGTAGGGCTAATGGAAGTAGCCAGACTCTCTTGTCCCCATGAGCAAAGGTGTATATGTTCTTCAATCCTTCATAGATAGCATGCTTGTCAAATTGCCACGGTTGTCCCAAAAGGATATGGCACACACCCATCAGAACCACATCAATATTTGTAATCAATCATTTATCACTTGGGGGAAGAAGAATAGTATTTCATTGCTAAAAGTATGGATTATTGAAAAGAATAATCCATGTATTTAGGCTGTGTTTGGCAGTAGCATTTGGGATATCGTTTAGCGTCTTGACCAAGTCAAAACTTTAATTACATAAATATTAGCGTTCGGTAAACTAGCGTTTTGAGGAGCGTTTAGCGTTTTAAGGAGCGTTTTGCAAAACGTTAATAAAGTTAACGTTTAGCGTTTGGAGTAGCGTTTCATATTTTTTAGTCAAAAAATACCCTTTGAAAATTTTATCTTTAGAAATTATTGATATCCTTTTATGTCAATTCACATTAATATGCTAATTCAACCGCTAAATTTACCGAACACAATTCTCGTTTGACCATTCATCCGCTATGTAAAACCCCGAAAAATCCAACGATGTTGATTGTGACGTCGTTAATAGAATAGGTTTGACTTCGTTATTTACTGTTGTTCGTAATGTGTTTATTTATGCTAACGCTTGAGCTCGTAGGACCGTTGAGGGGCTAACAAGGGTAGAATAGTAATTTCCGCTGGTTAATATTATTATGTGATTAACTACGTGAATATTATTTTGCTATGTGATTATATGATTATTAGTATTAATATTATTATTAATATTATTAGAATTATTGGGTTTTTAGAAAAATCAGTTTTTAATTGTTTTAAATGGGTTGGATTAGGATTAGATTAGATTAGTGGGCCTAAATTGGGTATTAGTATAAAAACCCCCTCTCAAACCCTAAACCCTAATTTTCTCCCTAATACCAAACCCTAGTTCCTCTCCTCTCTCTCTCTCCCTCCCTCTGCTGCCAGCCACCAGCCGTCGCTGCCACAGTGCCGCCGCCACCACCGTCGGACAGAAGACGACGCCGACGACCACCAGCAACCGCCCAGGGTTGCTTCTCTCTCTCTCTCTCTCTCTCTCTCAGTCATCTCTCCCTCACGCCGCGTCTTTGCCAGAACGCGCCACCCACTGGCCGTCGTCACCACCAGTCGCCGCCCAAACGCCAGACGACCGTCGCGAACCACCCAGACGCACCACCACCATCGCTCAGCTCTCTCCCTTCTCTTTCTCTTTTATCGCCTTTCCTCTTGTCCTTGCGTTGACCTTGCTCCGCCACCAACGCCGGTCGTTGTCATCGTCGTCGGAGTCGCCGCCCAGCCTCGACGCCGCCGCCGCTTCGACCGTCACCACCCTGGTCGCCGGTAAACCGCCAGAAACCCCCCCCTCTGCGTAAACCCTAAAACCCTAACCCTAACTGTTAAATATCTCCTTTTTCCTTTATTATTCTGTTGTTTTGAAATTTTATTTTTATTATTATTATTATTATTATTATTATTATTATCAGTTTTATTTTCTTTTATTTCTGTAATTTTGTAATTTAGGGAAGATTATTTGTAAATATTTCTTGGTTGTAATTATGTGTAAATCGTTAATTGTTATGTGTAATTTGTTTATTTGTTATATGTAATTTTATTGTAATTAGATTAGGATGTAATAGTTAAATCGTTAGGGTTGAATCGTTTATTGTATCTTTAACTTATAAATTATGTTAGGATTTAGACCACATTATTATTGTATGCACGAATCTTTAAAGTATAATTATCTAGATTAATTCTTGAATCGTTAGTTAAATATTTATATGTTCTTTAAATTCTCTTAGGGTTCATTCAGGTTTAATTTCATGTTTAATCTTGATTAAATAAGTTAGGTTAGTTAAGCTACTAAAGATTCGGTTCTTGTCTATTAATTCTTGATTCTTGATTAAATCTTGTTTAAAGAAATTAGTTGTTGAGTTTCTTGATTAGTAGTTTAAATGTTTATATGTACTTTATAGTTTATTTACATATTCTTTAAGTCTTTTCCGAATCTTGACTAAAGAAACTCACATGTTATAACCGTCCTTGTTAATTCTTGAAATATTGAATTAGAATAATGTAGAATTCTTTTTAAGATAATGTTATAATTGTTTTATGCATGACTTTAGGGTTAGTGACAATAGTAAAGTGGTTTTCCATGTTTTATAAATTTGGTTTAAGGTTAAAAAGTGTGATGTTGGATTTTAGTTAGATTAGACTAACTACCTTGGACTCTAGTTACTGTTTTAAGCCCAAATTAGAACCCCAAGACCTTTTGGTAAAGGTTAGAACCGAAATAACAAATTAAATAAGAACCGTTATCGGGACAGTTTTGTTAGTGTCTAAAAATCGGGTTGCCACGGTTAGCGTAGTTGTCTTTTGATCAAACCCTTTGGACTGGAGGTTCCCTTAGATGTTAAAAACCATAGGAATTTTACGGTTTGAACGTTTGATTTGTATAGCCCGAGTTATAACCGTTTTACCGGAACCTGTCAGAACTGGACCAATGGGAAGGACGGGTGTTTTTGAAGTCCTTCGAGACTGAGTTGGGCTTAGTCATCAACATAGAAGTTTTAGTAGACATCCTGAGGTTTCCGAAAAGTCCGGAACCAGACCCATAGGATGTCGGGAAGTCGAGTTGTGACCCGTTTTATGTGAATGTTATAATCTGTCCTCTGTTTGTTTCTTTTTATAAGAATTGTTAAGTGAAAATAATATGTGATCTTGTTATGTGTTTTCTTGGAGGTGTAAAGTGTAATTTCATAAATGATAGGAACCTAAGTGTTCCTAGGGGATGGGTTAGGTAGTTAATAGTTACTACTAACTTCGTTAGAGCGCGTTTTGATTAGATAATTATTCTTATTCTAGGCCCGAGTTAGTGCGAGACGTTAGTGAGCTCAAGTGTGTTCTTCTCTTGCTGTGCTGTGAAGTATATCAGGTAATTGTCTATGCTCTAATCCCCACCGGGATGCTCTTTAAATGTGTTTTGATGTTTTCTAATCTGTTTTGAGAATTGCATCCCGAAAGGGGACTTTTGTGGAAAATGTGACCATCTGTTTTAATAATCTTTTGTTTCGATTGTGACCTTGGTTTATTTGAGTCAAGAAATTGGATGGTCTTTTATTCGAAGTTTTGTTAACGGTTTTGATAACTTGGGTTGGGTTTGACTTGAGAGTTGTGAGTTGAGTTTTTGCATAAGATACTAATAATTCAAAGTGAAACATTTAAGCGGGTTTATTTGGTCGTAGCCTGTGGTAGGCAAAGGGTCTGGGACCCTGGTCGTAGCCTGTGGTAGGCGGAAATGTGAATTCTTGATAATTTGGTCGTAGCCTGTAGTAGGCAAAGTGCAGGACCACTGGTCGTAACTTTGTGGTGGCGGAAATGTGAACTCTTGATATTACAGTGTAGCTTTGTGGTAGGCAAAGTGCAGGACCACAGTCGTAACGTGGTAGGCGGAAATGTGAACTCTTGATATTAGTCGTGCTGTGGTAGGCAAAGTGCAGGACCACAGTGGTAACTTTGTGGTAGCGAGAGGATCCGGGATCCGGTATGATATTTGTTACTTTAAGGGATGTGGTATCCGCCCGCATAATAAAATATGATTTGGTTAGGTTGAGAAAAACAGTTAAGGGTTAAAGGTTTGCGAAATGTTTGACTTGTTCCCTCTCCCCAAAAGGAATTGAAATGAACTTAAACTGTTTTAAACGTTAGGGGTAGACATTATTGAGATTTCCCCCTCATTTTTGAAATGTTTTGTTTTCAGGTGAAGATCTAAATGCTGGGAACGGGAATTAGAAGTGAGGACGACGAGTCTAGAAGTCCTTGAATTTTTTATATTGTTTTCGTTATGAATTCTTAAAGTTTGTTTTGAGTTGTTAGTAGTTACCGTTAGCAGACAGTTGTGTTTTCCTTTCTCGCCTTGTATTCCTTCAGGGATACGGCAGTGACGCCCAAACTAAATTTGAAGTCTTCCGCTAAGTTTTGTCTGTTAACGTTAGTTTGACTTTGACTTTCTATAATTGAATTTTCGGGGCGTCACACGCTATCTGCTACTTAAACCGCTATCCACTACCTAAATCGCTATCCGCTACCTAAACCGCTATCCGCTATCTAAAACGATAATTTGCCGAACAGGCCCTTAGACATTTTCCTTAACAATTCTTTAAAAAAATGAATATCATCCAAGCGTGTGCCCCGTTCTTTTATATGGCTGGTTGCGGTATCGTGCGGAGGAAATGTGATGGATTGTGGTTGGTTGAGAAAAGTTGTGGTGGGTTGTGGTAGAATATGAAAAATTTTAACTTTTAATAAAAAGATAAATTAAATAAGAAAAAATATATTGCGGTGGATTGTGGTGGAATATGGAAAGTTACGGTATGGTATGACACCGTAGCCTGAGAGCATATGCAATGCGGAACCCCATCAGTGGAATTCTTACACTCTCTCTCCCAGTTGTCACCCTCCTTCTCGTGCTTTTTCTTCATTCTACTGAGTTTTGGAACTCTAGAACTCAGTGGAATGAAGAAAAAGCGAGAGAGGATAAATGAAGAGAAAAGTGTAAATTCGTTGATAAGTCTGCGTGCGTATCTTTGATAGCAGCGTAAAAGAACACGCCACAAGTGTAAAGCATTTTCTTCTTTTTATTGGAAGGAGATAATAGAGTGACGTAACTTAGATTGGAGAGGGCTTGGTTGGAGATTTACGAAAGCCATATTCCACCGCCCTGTTAGCTGTCGTATGTGTTCCAGCCAATCGTGAGTTAAGTAAAAAGAACAGCCAAAATTGAAATTTAAAGTTAAAAGCAAGCAACCCAAAAAGGTGTTTATAAACGTCAAAAAAGGTCTCTTACGATCTTAGTTACCTTCCTCCCAAGACTCCTTGAAAGGGACACTTGCAATTGGAAGCTTGTGTTTAGTTGCATTATATGTTCTGTACAAAACTCCAACAAAACCATCATTGCTCTCAATAACAATCTCTCGGTCAACTCTATGCCACTTTTTCATGGATATAACTTCGATCCATTCGTCCCTTAAGGATTGTTAAAAAAGGAACTTTCTTTTTATATGGGATATATTCACGTAATTCACTTTTTTAAACTTTAATAATCCCTATTTTCTCTTTGTATTTTAGTATATACTCTAAATATCATGGATTTTGATTTGTGTTTGCTTCAAAACATAGGACAATGCTTCCCCATGATTTTTTAAAATTTTAAGATTTTGCCTCTTTTATTCCTTAAGAAAGTCATAATAATTGCTCAGATTCTTAAAAATATAATTAATTTTTTTTATAATTAAGTGTCACAACCTTTTTTGGGCCGGGGCAGGAATGAAAATGATTAAAAAAAATGTGAAGCTAGTTTGATACTACTAAAATATAATTTTAATTCTTATGTGAATAGTATCGAGGTAGGGTCCGAGTCTCAAAGTCTATGGTCATCAAACCCTCCCGAGCCTCCCTCGAAAATTCCGAACAAATGTTCTTCTGAATCGGGTGGGGGCCCATTTCAAGGTGGACCCGGGGCTGGAAGAGACTGTCGACACCATCCTTGAGATGGCCCGGGATGCCCTTTAGATGGGCGCCCTTTTAATCTTGGCACTAACAACAAACGAGGGCCCGAGTTAAGGTTGATAGAGGTGTTAATGGTGATAGGGGAAGGCGAACAGTCACGTCACGAGCGTGACCATCATGGTCACTACCGTAACCCTCTTTAGGAATGAGAGTCGGTCGGGAAACAAGGCGTCGCGGGCGTGACTTCCCTGGTTATGACCGCGACCCCGTTTCCAACTTTCCTTCTCTGCTGAGGTGCAGCATGTCACTACCGTGACTCACCTGTCACGACTATGACACCTCTTGGAATCAAGACCATCGCCCCGCGACAAACTCATCACGACTGCGACGCTCCGGGTTACGTTGGCGACGCTTCGTAGTCTTGGAGCACCCACCACCACGTCACGGGCACGATTGATCTCTAGGGGAGATGCCCCATTGCCCTAGTCAAGGTATCATGGCCGCAACACCTTACGCCGCGCCCACGACACCCCTTATCTGCCGGTCCTAATTTTTCTGTTTTAAACCCCCTTCCTATAAATAGCTCCTATTAAATTTTTGTGAGGGAATTTTTTGCTATTGATGATTATGAATGTATTGAAATGGCTTGAAGCTTTCTCCCATCTCTAAAATCTTGTTTACTTTATCTATTTGTTATGGTGGTGTTGCAAATCTTTCCTTTATTGAATTTGTGGTGGATTTCCTTTAGTGAATTCATGGTGGATTGTTACTTCTTGGTGGTGGCCTAACCTTTATCTAATTTCATATCCGGTTCCTTTGGTGATTCAAGCTCTTGGTACCCTTCTTTTGGAGTTTTGGATTGTGGTTATTATTTCTCAAGATTATTATCAACAAGAACACTATTATCATCATTTTCAAGCATGGAATTCTTATTCTCCCATCATGACACACTCCATTATGGGCCACTAAAATACAATAAAAAAAATAGGGATTGTGGGAATACAAAATATAATTTAAAATTTAAAATCTATATTATTAGTGACTATAATAATCAAATTTTCCTTAATTATTTAATATATATAATTTAAAATTTAAAATCTATATTATTAGATTTTTGGTAGAAAATATTTTTCATATAAATATATTTATGTAATATAAATATATTGTATTAGAAATTGAGGATTAAAGTGATGCACTAAAAACAATAATACATTAAAAATAACAAATAATTAGCTACATACGGAGCATATATACTTCATTGTTAACTTTTCAAATTTGAGGAAGAAAATTCTACCTCAATAAGTTTAAGTATTTGGACAAAATTCAATATCAAACTTAATTTAAGTATTAAGTATTTGATTAAAGATAGTCCTTCAGCCATAATCATACTGTAAATAAACTAAAAGAATTAGACCTGAGCTTATCAAAAATAGGATATATCTCTACTCTCTAGCAATGCATGTGTATCAAACTTTAACAAAGTACACACGTATTACATGCTCAAAACATATATGATAATTAACATGATAGATAATGCAGGTGATAAGTGCTCTCACAGATATGATCAACGTATTTTTGGCCCCCTGCATATCACTTGTGACAAAAGAGAAAAAAGAAAGTATAAAAGGAAAGGGTACACAATTATATATAGCACCATTTTTAATAGAGATCGACCTTGCTGGCAAGAATGCAGAGGTTACTTGAAGCACAGGGAAGTTTAAACATGGATAGATATGACCTCGTGACAACAGGCTGATTAGTCATACATAAAAATTTGTAATAAATGCATGCCAATATGGTCGAAGGTGTCAACAGCGTGCAAAATTAAGATCTTTGTGAGATATTGCAGAATATATAGCTCATGAGAGTAGTGAGAAAATGTATGATATTGTTGGATGAACTCAATGAATATAATACAAGGCCTATGTCTATATACATTTTTTAATTTCTCCGATTGTTTATAGTCCAAAAACAGGTAAGAATTTGTAACAATAAAGTCAAGGGTTTTTGGCCGGGAAAAATCTGTACTGAGGGCCTTGTGATCTAGAAAAATCCAAAGTGACTTTTTGGCTGATAGCAGTCTATACTTATTCATTATTTTCTTGTAGCATCCCAAATTGAAATTCTGGCACCGGAATGCTGATGTGGCAATCGGAGCACATGCCCTTTTAATTAAAAGCATGTCAGGTCATTTTTTAAAAATTCTATATATGGATGGGAAAAATCTGTACTGTGGGCCTTGTGATTGAGAAAAATCCAAAGTGATTTTTTGGCTGATGGCAGTCTATAGTTATTCATTATTTTCTGTTAGCATCCCAGATTGAAATTAGACGGAATCGATGTAAGAAAGCACGTTGATCCAAAAAGGACTTCAACAACATGAATCTTTCATCTACCTTACCCACCTTGAAAAACCCAGAAAACAAAGTATTGAAAGTTATCTCTTCAGGATGACACCCGTTCCTTTTCATGTCACTTAACAACTTTTCAACATCACGAGGCCTCTTAGCATGGCACAACCCCAACATCACAACTGTATAAGTTATATTATTCAGAGATATCCCTCTCTCAGTCATTTCATCGAACAATTGGAGTGCATCCGTTATCTCCTCACTTTTACACAAACCATGCAACATCGTAAACAAATCCTTTCACAAGCATGTCGGCAATGAAATCTTTCAACTTCTAAGTTTCCAAACGCCTCCTTTTCATTTCCCAGATGAGGAATCGGAAACCTGATTGAGGGGTGGGTCGATGGTCAAACACCATCGTCACAAATTCGGGTCGGAGAAGGTGGGCGACCCGGTTAAGGTCAGGTTCAATGGGGTACGATTTCTCGAGGATGGAGATGATGTTGTCTACTCCGAGAGGCTTCTTCGCAGTGACTAACTTGCTAGAATCGAACCCAGCTGAAGAGGAAAGTGCTCTGGTTGCCACGTCAGCATTCCGGTGCCGGAATTTCAATCTGGGATGCTACGAGAAAATAATGAATAAGTATAGACTGCCATCAGCCAAAAAGTCACTTTAGATTTTTCTCGATCATAAGGCCCTCAGTACAAATTTTTCCCATCCATATATAGAATTTTTAAGAAATGACCTGGCATGCTTTTAATTAAAAGACGCGTCTCGGTTCACATCGACATTCCGGTGCCGGAATCAATATGGGATGCTACAAGAAAATAATGAATAAGTATAGACTGCCATCAGCCAAAAAGTCACTTTGAATTTTTCTCGATCACAAGGCTCTCATTACAGATTTTTCCCAGCCAAAAACCCTAAAGTCAAAACAGCATAAAATAACAATTTAAAACAAACATGATACAACAGAATAAAGCAAATGGCAAAACTACAAAACAAACAAGCCTATGTCTATATGCATACACTCAAACACTCAAACACAGATTGTGATGGCTCAGGGTTCACAAACCAAAAACAAAAACAGAAAATTTTTCTTCTTTATACTAGCATAATATACTATATTTGGCCGGAAAGAAATAGTAGATCCCATGATAATGGGGGAAGGGGTGGAGATTCTAGTTAGAATGATTATTCGATATTGTACAACTAAACTTCAAGGAGGGTTTGTTTCTTGATTTTTGGGGATAGTTTTCGATTGTGGTTCTCTTTTGTATTCTCTGGGTACGTATGCCCAGAGTAAGTCGTATTGTGTTTCGGTTTTGAATGGGAAAAAGCTCTCCTTTTAGCCTATATATATGTTCTCTCGTCTTGAAATCAAAATCATATTAGGGGTGGGTAACGGGCCGATCCAGGCCAGGTTCAGGCTGCCCTTAAATGGGTCAATCCAGGCTCAGAAGCTACTGTAAAAAATATTCGACACAGTGAAGTATTAAAAATGACATACTTAACACTAGCAGCTGAGGGAGTAGGTTTAAACCCTCGATAGGCTTCAATATATATTACATGCATCTAAAGACTAAATTTTATACTCTAGAATATTTGTAAGTAAACAATCACTATCGAGAGTGAACAATCACACAATTTAGAACACAAACTTTAGAAGCATGTAAAAAATTGCAGGAATTACCATATTGTTCATGCATAGATGAGCAATTAACAACAGTTACCAAGGAATCACTGCACCGTAAGGTTTCAGTTATACAAGAATTTTGAAGGCCTTATAGCTTATGTAACACTTTCCAGATCTAAGAAATCCTTTACAACCAAAATTTGTTTTTTGTTTTTTTTCTTTAGAAGTCAGAAGGCTTCAAGGGCAGGCTTGAAAGTCAGCCAGAAGAAGCCCTTAATGCAAACAAAAGAATGAACCTATTTCAACTCATGCTAATTACAACCTAAACCCAACAAAAAAAAGGGGGGAAATAGGAACTACCCCAAAGCTCACTCCCTCTCTCGGTGAAAAATCGAACAAAATTTTACAACAAATACGTGCTTCTGCAGGAAGCACTGTTGAAACTGTAGAAGAATTTTAACAAGGAAAATTACCGGAAATCTACATGAATATAATTCTGTTTGCATGGATTAATTAGCAGTCATCTTCAAATTACTTGGTGCAGCCTTCAGGCCCAAACCATTGCCTTGCATCATAGCCACGAATTCGCTGTAATCAATACGTCCGTCCTGCAAAGCATTTTGAGTTTGATATTTAACTCGTCTGCAAGAATGTTATGTTCACACAGCAAAATAACCCTTCTGGAAGTTATGAGCTACTACTTACATTGTCTTGGTCAACTTCGCTAATCATTTCATCCAACTGTACATCGCCTAAACCAAACTGCTCACAAGCATGTTGGAGTTCATCGGCAGTGATGTATCCACTTCCATCCTTGTCAAAATACGAGAAAGCTGCAATCAGGTGATCCTCCTTTTGCACTTTATTTAGATGTAGCATTGCAGCTACAAACTCGCTGTAATCTATTGTACCACTGTTGTCGATATCTGCCTGCAATAAGAAGAATAAAAATGGCATCAGACAAAGCCAAAACCACATAAAGCCACATCACAATTTAGCATGGTTTGTAGCATATAGATCACACATAGGCACATAGCTAATGCATTGAAGTATGAACGAACCACAAACAAATAAATACCCTGAAGCTCTAACATGGAAAGGGTGTACAGAAAGGATCAAATACCATTACATTTGAATCCCAGAGGTCATTTCCATTTGACCCTTAGATTTGAGTGGACCACTCATTGCCCATTAGCCCCCGAAAAGGATGTGCAATGGAAATTATATACTACTTAGGAATTTAAATGGTTCAAGTTTAAATCTTGGATAGCATAAAAGGAATATTCAATTAGAATGGCTGGGACTGAGAGTGCTTTAAAGATAGTCAATGGAAAAAAATTTGTCGATGAAGCAAAGTTCTTAGGTTTATAACAGAGCAAATGCACAACAATTTGGAGGATGGGAGTATGTGGCTTTATGTGTGTGTGAGTGTGTGTGCGTGTCACACACACGTACATGCATATGGGGTTCTCGAGTTGATTCGTGATGCAGTTGTCTCCTACGACAATTGGATATACCACACATTTTTGGGATTTCTAGGAGGTACGAATTACCTACATGCATCGTACCATCTCATGGTGTCACATGAGCTGTATCAAGATGGGGCTCCAAAATGCAATCATGTCCTTAACATCGTAACTCATAAGTATAGTAGTGGATGCTACCTACAGGAGTAACAGGACAGTATACATCTGAAATGGGCTGTGGATGCTACCCATGGGATGATATACATCCAAAATGGGGCGTATGTGAAAACAACCCTCCTCCCATAAGGCCAAAAGAACAAATAATTTAATTTAACATCAAAATCCTATTAGAAAGGAGCAAGCCTTTGGTGTGCTGCAAGCTTAGTTTACCATGGAACATGGCCATGCTCAACACGTGGACTTGGATATGATAATGATATCATGTGTAATACTCTATAATATGCTCGTTGAGTAATAAGCATGGCTCATATGCCTTCCTTCAGATTATGAGCATGTTGAACACTATACCCTGACGTAACTATCGTACATGCTATGCAAGTTACTTTCCACACTCGGCGGTGCTCATGTATGTCTCCAAGCTCACTTAATTGAAGAAAGATGGAAGCAGCACGGGAAAAACGAAGACAAGTGCCAGTCTTTAGCTTAGTATTTATTTGTATGTTACCTTTTTTCAGTCAACATTTATACCTTTCCTTTAAAGTTAAACCTGTATATTCTTCTTCTTCTTTCATAAGTTGAACCTTTGTATCATGTTTGATCTAAGTAAAATTCTTTATTCATTTCTCTTTAGTCAAAACTATGAACCGCTTTTTTGCCTTACAAAGTTGAACCTTTGCATTTATTGAGTAGAACCTTTGTATACTCTTTCAAAGTTGAATCTTTGCCACGTACTTTGTTGTCTTTTAATGGAATAAAAACCTACTAGATTATTTAGGTACCTAACATAGTTCTTTAACTGAGAAACACCTAATGATTTCAATTTAGGTTCTGAAAGAAGTTATTTAACCAAATTTTCTTCACAATGCCAAGGTGGGGCTAAGCATGCATTATGCATAGACAATCATAAACATATGTCTCCAACAGTAAACACCAGCAACAAATGGAACAAAAGATGATAAAATAAATCTATCTCATAAAAAATTTACCCACATACCGCTTGCATTAGCCCGACTATTTCAGAATCCTTGAGGTTGGCACCCGCTTTTTCCAATCCTTTTTTAAGCTCCTCAAGGGTGATATGTCCACTGTTATCAGTATCTATCATTTTAAACATTTGTTTCAAACCTGCAATTTCTTCTTCAGAGAGGCTCTCAGCAATTACCTGAAGATGAGGAGTGGATTAGCAAAAAGTACTAACAGGATAAACAAGTCAAATCATTAATATGGAATCACAACAGCTACTAGGGAAAGCAAACGGTAAGATGAGGTTTGGTTCCTTTTCCCACCCCAATTCGCAGAAATAAAATGACTTAAAGCAAGGACTGTACTGAAATATTGATGAATAAATTTACAAGTTCAAAGTAAGTAACTACTACTCTCTTCGGAACTTGCTTATTTTTTTATCACTGCGTTCTCTGAATCCATCACATGATAACCCATTGGGCACTTTTCTAGGCATGTATGAAACATCTTACAGTGAATTTAAAGCTTCCATAAAGATAAGATGATGTCAGAGTATGAGTTACTCCCTCTCTGTGTGTGCGTGTGTCGGGTTGGGGGGGGGGGGAGCAAGGGGGTGTGCGAGAGGGAGGGAGTGAGGGAGGGAGGGGGAAAAGGGAAATATAAAGTTGGATAGATAAATAACATAAACTACTCCTCCATCCAATATTATAAGTCACTTTGATGAAAAGCTCGAAAACCAATAAAACACTGCTAGTTAGGTGGTTGGGATTTTTGGTAATGGTGCTAAAGAGAGAATGGTGGTGTAAAAATGAGAAGGAAAAAAAAATAAAGTTGGGCAGATAAATAAAATAAGTGAGAATATGTCATTAGGATTCTAAAATGACAAATATTATGGGGAAAAAAGGTTGGTTAAAATGACACGTAATATGGGAATGGGATGGAGGGAGTATTTCGTTATTAAAAAAAAGTCAGAAACATGCACAAGATCCAAAACTCAACAGATGACTGCATATGGACTTCTATAGACTCCCGTAATGACATATAGCAACAAATGACTAGTGATTGTTAAAATGTACCCTTATGGCTATCTTTTTCAGCTTGTTCATGGCAGAAAATTGTTTCAAACGCGTGATGACTGCTGAATCAAGAGGCTTATCTGGAGCCACACCATCAACTTGAACCCAAGGATGGCCTGTTGCAAGATCAGAAGCTCAAACATAAAACATTGATACATGGACAAACTAAAGTAATAGCAATAACCTTAACACCAAAGTCAGCTAGTGATAGATATCAAGATTCGGACAATTAAATGCATGTAACAAGAAGCATTATTTAATATGAAACTAAATGAACAAGGAAATAAGCCTCCTGTTCAGAGAATGAATAACAAATGGCATATATTTTTAGAATGTAAAAGCAGTTTCTACATTTTCAGGGAGACTCCAGTCACATTCTTTACATGTTTTCGTTATTTCTTTGTTTTCTTTTGCTGAGAGGGGGGCAGTAGGTTAACTCAAAAGTGCTTGTTATCCCCCAGTAACTTAATTCTGACATTTGACTTAAGGCAACTTAAACCTAAGAAGATCCTATTAATCTTGTCACTTCCAATCTTGTATGCTGATAATATGAACAGGGCAGGAAAGTTATTGACTACGTCACAGAAGGTGCACCATGCATGAATATGCAAGGATTGCTAGGTCAAAGCCATGTGCCGTACAAAAAATGCATGCAATATCTATGGACATAACACTGTAGCAGTATGGAATTGAAGGGTTGAGCAACTAAATATAGGGAACTTGCAAAGTTTAAGGAAGAACACAGTAAGAGAAGAAAATGGTGCACTCACATGCCAATGCACATGAATGCCAAATTTAAACAAGTACGTGGCTGTTCAGCAAGAAATTTATAATATAACCTTTGGGCTATGGTATGCTATCCAAAAAGACTAAAAAGAAAACAGAGAGCTGTAAGAGAAGAAATGATTAATCAATTACTTTCCCAGCTAAGCAAGTATCCTCTATCGACAGAATCTGCAAGTCTGTTGTACGTTTAATAAATAGTTGACTAGTTATGAGCCAGGCCATGATGATTGGGCCATTCACATTCCTAATCCTAGGTAAAAACTGCACTATTTGGAAGGGAATATCTCAGGAAATTTCTACACTGAAAGATTTTTCTTTTGTGGGCAATTTTATTAGTTACAAATCATTTAACAAGACTGCATCCTTACCAACAATCCAACTTGTGTCAAATTCATGAGTAAAAAACAGCAGGGTAAACGTTAAATTTTGGTAACTTTTAGTGATTTTTGGTAACTTTTGGTAACTTTTGGCAAATTTATGCTAATACATCAAAATTAATTTTTTTTTGTTTTTTAACTTTGGTAAATTTTGATAAATTTAGACAAAAACTGGTAAATTTTGGTAAACTGAAGTTACCCATGAATTTGACAGGTAAGTGATGAAAAACCTACAATACTTGTGCTATGCATGTCATACAAATCATTCAATGAGAATACAACCTTACCAACAATGCAAGTAACGACTTACTTTCAGAACATTAACACACTCAGAGATCAAAGCCTACATCAAGTCAATCAACGAACATGAACTTAAGAAGCAATTATAAATGCAATCGTTATAACTCACAAAGAACTTGATGAGCTGTTAGCCGCTTTTTTGGGTCCCTTACAAGCATTCTTTTCACCAGATCTTTGGCACTGTCAGAAATACTGGGCCATGGTTCAGATACGAAATCTAGATCACCTTTCAGAACTTGATCAAATATACCCTGTTCCGTATCTGAATCAAAACACAAAGTAATGCACCCAGACCCCATGATCCAGACAAAAAGCAATGAGGTTATGATAAAAGAAAAGAAGGAAACCATTGAATGCTCACCATCCCAGAATGGGGGTACACCACTTAATAGTATATATATTATCACACCGGCACTCCATACATCACACTCTTGACCATAAAATTTCCGCAAAACCTCAGGTGCAACATAGTAAGGACTTCCCACTACATCTGTGAATGTTTCACCTGTATCATGAACCTCTTCTTAGATTCCAGAAACTCAAATATAAATGCAAATCATACCAACAAATTGTGCGCATCAATAAGTAGCAACAAGAACATTTGAAACTCCCATATGCAAATAATAATAACAAAATGTGCATCAATAAGTAGCACTAAGAGCATACGGAATCCCCCTATGAAAGTGTAAGGATAATGACTGCATACATGTCACTATTTTGATAAAAGTGAGGACATTACGAAGGAAGAAAGGTGGATAAATTCATGGAATCAAGAATATGATAGCCGATAATAGTACCACAAACTGTGCAGAGTGTGTAACTGAGGGGAGAGGTCTGGGGAGACTGGCAGTCTCACAAAAGCATATTTGTAAAAAACATTACTATAACCAAAAACCTCCTGTGAGAAATATTAAAGGAACAAGGGAACGATTACGATAAGAATGATAATAATAGCAAATGGCAGCCAACACAACTGAGACAGTATTGCGCATAAAACTAACTAGACATTCACTATTGAAAAACTAAACGGTTACGAAGACCTCAGCAACTTCTCTCTGAGAAACCAAATTAGGCTGGTTAAGACACTAAGGTTACCTCTTGCTAAGGTTTGTTCTCAAGTGCACAAACAGGACAACATGGAAAGGAAAAGACCACGCGTCCATGCCTAAGTAATGGAATACAAAAAAACCCATGAGAATGTGAAAGGAGCTGTTTATTTAAGCCCCAACTCTCTTGCACTCTTTGAACGCTCTCAAACACATGTGAAACATATAGATAGCACAAAACTTGAGTTTTATTATTGATATTTGTAGGATGTAGTACAAACTATGAGCATTGCAACATTGCTCACATCCAAACAAGACCATTTCCAAGGCTAAAATCATAAAGCAAATCAAAGTTTTATCATTGATAGTTACTTGTAGTATGCACACACTATGAGCACTGCAATATTGTTCTCATCGAAAAGCCCAAAGAAACACTGACCCCCAGCTTCCAACACTAGGTTCAAGTTTCAACAAATTGGGGTTTACTCCACATTAACATAATCGAAAGAGTATAGGCTAAGTTACCTGGTCTGAAGAAGACAGAGAGGCCAAAATCAATGGTCTTAAGAAGAGCCTCCTCATCCTGACTAACAAGCAAGAAATTCTCAGGCTTCAAATCTCTATGCATAACCCCTAAAGAGTGACAAGTCTGAACGACCCCAACAATGGTTCTCGCAAGCTCGGCAGCCTTGCGCTCGGTATAATGTCCCCTCTGGACAATCCGATCAAACAACTCCCCACCAGCACAAAGCTCCATGACGAGGTGCACGGCCAGTGCGTCCTCATACGCTCCAACAATCTGAATGACATTGGGATGCCCCGCCAAATGGTGCATTATATGAATCTCCCTCCTCACGTCCTCCACATCGTCCACCGTCGTCAGCTTCCGTTTGGCGATTGACTTGCACGCGAACTCCTTCCCCGTCGACTTCTCCACGCACAGGAACGTCGTCCCGAATTGACCCTGCCCGAGCTTCCTGCCCAAGGTGTACACCTCCTTAATGCTGCCCGTCTTACGACCCAAAACCGACTCAATCTGCTTCCCGAAGCTGGGAGCCCGCCGCGCTTGGCCCTCCGCCGCCGGAGGTTTCGGCACGGGCGGGGCGGGGGCGTGCTCCGGCGGGGGTTTCTGGGCGTCGGATGGTTTCGAATCGCCGGTGCCGGGAGAAAAGGAGCCATCCGGCGGACGACTGCGCCGCTGCCATGCGGCGGTGACGGATTGGAAGAAGCCGGGCTTGCCGGCGTTAGGGTTAGCGTTGGGGTCGGCGGTGGGATTGGGGTCGGGGGCAGGGGTGGGGTCGGAGGTGGGGCCGGATTTTGCGTTCCCCATCCACCAAGAAAATGAAAATCAAAAACCTAAAAAGATAGGTTTCATTTTCAATTGAACAAAATCATCTGGGCAAAATCGATTACCTAAAAATTAAATTAATCTCTCATCTGAAAAGATTAATTTTGCCCTATTTTTTTTGGGTAAAATGCAGTTATTGATTGCAGTAATGGGAGAACGATGGTTAGAGCTCTGATCAAAAAAGCGAAAATGGTGTAGAAGGTGGGAGAGATGGTTGCAAACTAGAAATTTTTCGTCATCCTTCATCTATGAAAAAGGAACAAGTGAAGAACGGTCAAAATTTATGATTATAGTTATTTTTAATATTAAAAATGATTTTGAAACTAAGTGGGTCTTTAAATTTTATTAAATTTTATGTCCGACTGCCGTTAATAAATTTTCCAAGGTTTTTTTTTTTAGGATTTTTGGATAGTAATATATAATCACATTTAAAAGTATTGGATGTTAATACATTAACTTTTACTATTAGATTACAATATCTCTGACCTTTTATATTTGGGGGAGATTATTATACCAACAGTGACTCAGTGAGTAAGAAGGTAGTGAACCAATCTTCGTGCCGACGTGGCAGGCGAAGAGAACAAAATCGACCCCAACCCAGTAGCCTCGTTAATTCCTTCGTTTTCTTACTAACGCAGGTTACAAGACATTGGTCAGTTGTGTGTCGCGTCAGCACACAAACCGGTTAACCACCCTCTTAATCACTGGGCTGGGACCAATTTTTTTAAGTTGGTTAATGAGGAAAAACAGAGGGGTTAACGGGGTTACTGCACTAGGGTCGTTTTTTCCCTTTGTCTGCCACATTAACACAGAGACTAATTCATCACCCCTTTAGTCACTGTTGGTATAATAATCTCATCTATGTATAAAGGTTAGACATATTGCTATCCAATACTAAAGGTTGGTATATTATAGCCCAATACCCCAAAGGTCGGTATATTACCATCCAATATTCTTTTTTTTTTATTATTAGTGATTGTTGTAATTTTTGCACCATTATTTGAGCATTTTTTTTGGTATTGCGTTCTTCTTTTTCAAAAATGATTATGAAAAATTAATGCTTTAAATTTTAAATTTATTAGAATAAGGATTTATTAATAAAAAAATGTCAAAAGAGATAAATAACATTTAATAAAGATATAATAAACATTACATGCATTTGGAGTTTATGCTTCATGATAATCTACTTAGAGCTTATGCTTCAAGATATTTGCTAGTACAAATGAATAATCATACTATTTAGAGTATACGCACCAAGAATGTAAAATAAATTACATCCGTAAATAGTCCCTACATGAAATGCTAAGTCATACCCCATAGGACGAATAATATGCACATACTTAGATAGTCAATCTGTAGCTTGATTTCCTCGACAATAGGTATGAATAATGACTATGGGGAACACGTAGATATGTCGGACTGAATATCTTGGCCTAAAGTATGAATATCCCAAGGTATTTAAAAGGAGTCTTTGACTACTTTAATCAGGACCATATTATCACTCTTCAACGTGGATATCTCTAAACCCGGCAATAACTATAGCACAAACCCTATTTCTTATTGTCATATAGATTCAATAACAAGAAACGACATCTCTCCTATAGATTGAATGTCGATGTCTGGATGACGCTCCCTTTGAAATCTTTGACGATGTAACCCGAATTTTACCGGACCCGATTTTGGCCCAGTCTAACCCTTCCAAAAGAGGATTCACCAACTAAATTTACATGGGAAATTATTGTTGACTGTCTTCATTCTACGGAGATCAAGGCTACCATTCCTTTTAAGGGTATAGATCTTATCCCAAGCCACAAGTGCCCTTGGTTGCAGAAAGGTTCTTCCAAAAGAAATTCTGGCTAATTTTATTGTTGGGATGCTTATATATTTAAGATTTTGAAAACATTGAAGCATATGAGTTGGGATTAATTCAATGCCAGACCAAATTAGGGCGGTATGCCTGACTTTTAAAATGAATTTTGATTTCTATGGTTGTAGTTGTCACTTTTCGGACTGGTTTAACTAGGTAATGGATACTACAAATAATAGGGGTTAAAGTTCAGTTCATCCGTAACAGAATTATAAGTTCAGATTATTTTTTTTCAATAACCCCAAAATATGAATTTTTTTCCGATTTCCCTTTTATATGTGATGACCACTTGTATTCAATGGCAGGCAAAAGGTTGCTACAACTAGGATTAACGTTGAGAAATGAGAACCGAGAGGAAGGACATGAAGAGCTTTGAGACAGAGGGAATAAGCGCCCCTGCAGGCCAATAAATAAAATTATCATTTACAGCATGAACCAAATTAGATTACTAATTTTGATGTGCCTAAACATTAGTTAATGTCTTTCCTTATGAATTAGTTAAATCATGCAAAGACTTAGGTTAAAATTTTCATTTTGCCCAAAGAAATTTATTAAATGAGCCTCTTTTTCAATTATTGAAAACCCAAATATGGATGAAGAATTCATAACGAAAGTTGCCAAAAGCTGGAAAGGACAACAACTCAACTTTTAAAGATAAATACATTAAAAATCATCAAAGCATAAATGTATCAAGATGAACAACTTTTCATGGTTAATCCTTCTTTTTCAACTTCCTTTGTTTTCGTCATTTATCCTTCAAAATATTCATTGTAGTCTCTTAATCATCACGAATAAAGCTCAAATCACAACCAACCTTTACAGTTCTGCATGCCTCCTCATCAAAGTTATCCATAGAATTGTGCACGTATTCCTACAACTTGTCTGTATTGATCATCTGGCCATCATCATGATGGGACTTACAACTCTCATGACACTTTTTTTTCCCCTTTGTTGTGATACAAACTCCTCGTAGTAGCTGTCTTGCTAGTTGTTTGTCTAACAAGATGTCATTTGGATTTTGTCATTACACTCTGTTTTTTCATAGGTCTAGCTCTTACATTTGAAGCTTTGATGATGTAATCCTCTAAATTAGGGGATAGGTCATAACCAAAATTACCACAAAGGATCCACCTAAATTGCTAACAGTGTGGTCACTATGGTAGTTGACCATCATTTTGCTAACTCTTCTCCATTGAACTACAACCTCCCCATAAGATAACCCATGTAGGACAACTTGTCTACAAGCTCGGGGCGAACCTCATTAGCAACAAAAGGATCAACTAAATGTTTACTAGAATCATTTCCTACATCCACCCTTCTATCAAGATATTCACCAACTATCGTAACCTCATCGACAATTTCATGAAATTCAGCAAAGTGGACAACAACAACAAGCAATTGGTTATCAAGGAGATCGGTCGTAACCTCTAAAGAGTTGTCAGTCACTCCTTAATCAACAATAGGAGAGTGACACTTAAAATTTTGTCTAGCCTAGGAATTCACTTCCACACCTTAGGCTTAGACCTCAATTTTTTTCTTCCTAAATTTTGCTCAAAACACACCCAAAACAAACCCACTAAACACTCTGGCATTAACAACATTGATAGCATAGATCCCTCATGTTTCTCCTTAAAACGAACAAAGCCAAAATGTTTATCGTTTCTTCCTAATTTGCCCAAGATATAAACATCAAAATTTTCACCAAATCTTTTTATTTGTAGTATTTTTATGTAGGACACTCAAGTCAAATCCATTCATCTTTAAGTGATTCTAATCATAAAATCTCAACTCATTTGTTATCTTATAATTAGGACATCATGTCATTGTAGACACCAAATTTCGTCTCAATTTTGTATAATTAATTTGTAACTTTTTTATTATATTTTCTAGACTAGATTAGAAATTGATTCAGCCAATCATATAATAGCACACATCCTCTCATCTTCACAAAATATCTTGTTCCCCTCTATTTCAAAGCCTCTCACAAATCTCTCATTTCTCATAATTTCCATCTCAAAAGCTTCTATTTTCTACCCTTCTCACATATACAATCATTAAGGCGGCTCTCGACTATCTCATCCAAATATTTATACAAGGACAGGAAATGGGTTTCGCCCGCTACATGGATTGTCAACTTATACCAAACTATTCCTTTTAAAAAAACTAGTCACTACAACATAAGAGGTTTACAGCGTATGACACCAACAATTGATAAATTATTCGTTGCTATGCAGCGACTGATAAAATATTGTGGTCCTTGAGTTTAAGAACAAAATAGCCTAGCAGTTTCCGTTCCCAAACAGTCGCGACCAAATCCCCCTCTCCCTTTGCTCTTCTCGTGTCGCTCCACCCCACCACTGAGCCCCCAACCTCGCCGCGGTCGCCATCAGCCCCACCTGCCACCCCCCCCCCCCCCACACTGAATTACCTCCCCCTACTTTTAAGGTGAGTTTTATAATTGTTTTTATTTTTTATTATAGTTTGGGTTGTTTGATTAGCAATTGTACTAAATTAACAACGTTGATGTTGAATGTTTTAGAATTGTGAATTTTTAATACGTTTAAATGTTTGAGTAATTTGTTTGGCTAACTTTTAGAGATTATAGTTAGGTTAGGGTTTGAGCTTGAATTTAGTTTAGGGTTCGTAGAATTTTAGCTTGACTTATGGATGTTTAAATGTCTTATGAATTTAAGTGTTCGATAGGTTATTATGTAGATTGATAATTAATTGGGTTTTTGGATGATAACCGATCTTTCGGGTGTTGGATTGTAATATACTAGCCTTTACTATTGGACAACAATATCCCTAACCTTTATACCTAGGTGACATTATTATACCAACAGTAACTAAAGAGGTGGTGAATCGATCTCCATGCGTGCTAACCTGGCTGGCGAAGGGAAAAAGTCCCAGGCCAATAACCCCATTAACCCTTAGTTTCTCTCATTAACCCATATTACAAGACATTGGTTAGTTGTGTGTCACATCAGTATGAAGATTGGTTCATCACCCCGTTAGTCACTGTGTTAGGGCGGATTTTTTTAACTTGGGTTAGTGAGAATAACGGAAGGGTTAATGGGGTTACTGGGCAAGAGTTGGTTATTTTCCCTCCGCTTTTCACGTCAGAACAGAGACCAGTTAACCAGTCACCACCCTCTTAGTCACTGTTAGTATAATAATCTCATCTAAGTATAAAGGTCAGAGATATTGTTGTCCAATAGTAAAAATCGGTATATTACAATCCAATACTCCTAGAGGTCGGTATATTGTGATTCAATGTCCCTAATTAATTAGGGTTTAGCTAACTTGTACAATGAAAAGAATATGCTAATCTAATATATATATATATATATATATCTATATATATATATATATATATATATATATATATATTTATATAGAGGATAATTGGATTCTAATAATCCCTACTTTCACCAATTGGACAATGGTGGACTGTACTTTCACCTTGTATTCTGGTGGTCAAAAAAAAAAAAATTGGATTGTAGTGGGATATTTTCGAGAGAATCATAGATTTTGTGTTGCATTTGATTCAAAACTTAATATAACACTTTACAATGATTTTTAATGAATTTACAGCGTTTCTTCCGATTTTTTTTCATTTTTTTACTATTTTTTACGATTTTTTCACTTTTATTATTTTTAAAAAATCATAATAATTATTCGGAGTCTCAAAAAAATAATTTAAAAAACGTCTTAGAAACTACAATTCATTAACTTTCTAGGGGCATGAACGAAAAAAGCAAAAACAATATAGTGTAGGAATGAAAAAAATAAGAAGAATGTGAAGGTGGATTTGGTACCACTACAATCCAATTTTATTTTTTTTTTTGGACCACCAGAATACAAAGTGAAAGTACGGTCCACCATTGTCCAATTGGTGAAAGTAGGGATTATTAGAATCCAATTATCCTATGTATATATATATATATATATATATATATATATATATACACACACACATACGTGGAATGAATCCAGTATAAAGAGAGTTTAGGTAGAAATGTGAGAATAGTAAATCCCGACCATTAATTTTACATCTGACGGTGTATGGTCATGCATTTCATGATCACACCTCTTAATGTCCATGACCACACTCCTTGAAATGCATGACCACAATCATTAATATCCATGACCACACACCATCAGATGTGAAATCAATAGTCAAGATTTACTGTTCTCACCTTCCTACCTAAACTCTCTTCCTACTAGATTCTTCCCTTATATATATACATATATATATATATATATATATATATATATATTAAAAATCATGTACATTAACTAATCTATCTCAACCTCCTACCTTGAGTAATAATATCAAATTTAACAATAAAATTCTGCTTTCTAATCACAATTTTTTTTAGTTAAGGGTACATTCTAGCATAATTTGAATTGAAATTGAAATGTCGATTGGGTCTTTGTCTTAGTGGCAAGGAACATCACCTTTTCTCCCCTCCCATCATGGTTCGAATCAGGGGAAGAGCGTTCGAAGTCTTTGTGTGCAAGAAGGTTGGGCCTTGAACAAAGTAATCGACATCCCCGTCCCCCAGTCCAATAAAGGCCTGTTGGGTTAGATCCTGAGATAGGGGCCCAGTAGGCGGGACTACTTACCATTGTAAAAAAAAAAAAAAGTTGAATTGAAATACTATATAATTGATAAATTAATACTTCATTCCACAATAATTGTCATTCATTCGGTCAAAGCATAAAAATTCTTAAATATAAATTTCTCAACATATTTAATAATTTAATTTTTCAAATTACTATTATTACATTCACTATAATAATGATTTGCAGTCGCCGGTCACACACACAGGGACAACATTTTTTTTGTTGACTGAATGGTGTTTTGACATCCCCGTCCCCCAGTCCAATAAAGGCCTGTTGGGTTAGACCCTGAGATAGGGGCCCAGTAGGCGGGACTACTTACCATTGTAAAAAAAAAAAAAAAATGAATTGAAATACTATATAATTGATAAATTAATACTTCATTCCACAATAATTGTCATTCATTCGGTCAAAGCATAAAAATTCTTAAATATAAATTTCTCAACATATTTAATAATTTAATTTTTCAAATTACTATTATTACATTCACTATAATAATGATTTGCAGTCGCCGGTCACACACACAGGGACAACATTTTTTTTGTTGACTGAATGGTGTTTTGACATCCCCGTCCCCCAGTCCAATAAAGGCCTGTTGGGTTAGACCCTGAGATAGGGGCCCAGTAGGCGGGACTACTTACCATTGTAAAAAAAAAAAATGAATTGAAATACTATATAATTGATAAATTAATACTTCATTCCACAATAATTGTCACTCATTCGGTCAAAGCATAAAAATTCTTAAATATAAATTTCTCAACATATTTAATAATTTAATTTTTCAAATTACTATTATTACATTCACTATAATAATGATTTGCAGTCGCCAGTCACACACACAGGGACAACATTTTTTTTTGTTGACTGAATGGTGTTTTTTTTTAATGCTGATAGAAATTAAGGCAGTTTTGGTTAACCAGTCCGAACCGTAAAACTCAATTCACTGGTTTTGAAAAACCAAGTTACACGGTTCCAGTTTACAATTTTAAGAAACTGTTTTATACATTATACCGCTTCGAAAAACCGAAACCACCCCGACCCTAACCGCGAACACCCGTGAGGCCCTAACTTGAACCAAACACTTTCTATAAAAATGAAATAAATGACTACACATTCAAGTTTCAAGTTTCAACCACAAAGGTCTCAATTCTCAAAGCATCAAATTCGCTACAATGTCCAATTTAGTATTTACTCCCAAGCTTAAGAGGGCACAACTGTGCAAATAAAATTGAAGAGATACAAAGTAATAATTATTACAGAGAGAATAACACAATTGCCATTTGCAACACTCCTCAAGACATGGAAAGCAAAATTAACCCCAATTTAAATATGAGAAAGGGTAGCTACATAAGATCCATCAGAATATTTCAAGCCCTTCAAAGAGGCAGAGGCCAAGTCAGAAGTTATCACTGCTGATGAAATGCCAAAGGTATGGTTAACTTCTTGTGAATCTCCACTTGTCTCATCCTTGTCAGACTTTGGGATGACCGCTTCGAGAGCAGCATTCAAGCTTGTCGAATTTGGTTCAGTCACAAAGCTGTAAAAGCCAATTCGGAAGTTCAAAGTACTCTTAATATTCATGCAATCATGACCCATAAACCTCTTTTGGAACCTCTCTCATTGCCCTATTGTATTTGTGAGTGTGAAGGGAGAAATGCTAATGTTGGTAGAAATTACTGCCAATGTTGGTAGAAATTTAAAACCAAAGATGCATGTAGTTACTTGAACACACTTTTTACTGGTCAAAATTTCGAAGGGGAAAAGGATGAAAGGCAACAATAACATACCTTGCCTCAAAGCTCCTCCCATCAGAGCCCATTGCCGTGCATAAAGAACAGACTGTCCAAGGTGGAAGATATGCATCCTTTATCTCAATGCTGTAGCAAACACCACTTGTTGAACCATCCATGGATTCGCCATCTTTTGCTACAAATCCCTTCTGCTGCGAAGCATCAGCTCTCTTGATCTCTTTGCACCGCACCTGCAAAAACAATGTCTGGCTGAGTAAACAACTACAAAATGACAGCCAAATGGACCAAGTTTATAAACAAACAAAAGAAAGAAAGAAAGAAAGAAAGAAAAAGAATTACATAGCCAACTCAGCAAAAGCAGAAACAACCCCCAACTAAGGCAACTCTGGCATTTTGCAATATGCCTATAAATTTGCACAGAATATAAAAAGCATGCATGTTTACTTTTGGATCGTTAAAGATTTTCCTTCTGGATAATAATTTTCAATTTTATCTCAGGCTATAGTGTAGTAAAGCAAAATTAAACACTAACCAGTAACATACTTTTTCCTCTCAAGCAGAGGATTCAGCTAATGGTTTTTTTAATCTAGAGTTGCATGTCAACAGCTTCTATGCAGTTCCAGGCTAAGGTTGCTACATCTGAGTTCTAAGAATGATAGCAGTTCAGCCAAGAATACTTCCACCAAAATTTGACGTCAATGGACCAAAATTGAGAGACTCACCTCTGGGGAAGAAATAGTAGCATGAAGAAAAGGAATTGGAGCACACAAGAGGGGCACATCTGCACTCGTCAATGTGGCCAATGCAGACAACAAAGATCTGAAGAAGAGAACCCAAAATGACATGAACTGGGAAAATGACATTATATAGAAATATGATAAGACCCAGCCAAGCCTCACCTATAATTTAACAGAAAGTCATAGAGGCCATGAACACTATCATTTCCATTAAATGCTAACAATGACTGGGAGCTGTTGTCCAATTCTGGCATCAACCCTGAACGTTTGGCCTGCATTCTTACATGGAAGATAGTAAGTATACTGTGTAATCCCCATGCTTGGCAGTTGGCATGCTTGTATATACTTTCATAGTTCATTTCATGTGAATTAGAATGTTTTATTTCTTACAAAAGTTTGGTTAGAGTGAAAATATAGTGTTCTCTAACATATCAAGAGACAATAGAATAACATGATCAACAGAAATTAAGCAGGAATATGAAGAGGCTAGTAGAACAACTCCTTGCATGGGTCATGCCATCGCAAGGTCCGGAGAAATCTAGATGTTGGCAGTCTTATCTTAACACACATTATTGCTAGAGACAGATTCCAGTATGCCCACAAATGTTTTTCTTTTATTGAGAAAACAATTTGAAGATAAAAGTCTTTTTTCAGAAAAAGGCAGTACACAAAGCGAAGCAGCACTGCTAACCACCTTTTGAGTGTATAGTGAAGTGTAAAACATAAAATACCTTTGTCAGAGCCTAACAACAAATATCAATATTGAAGCAAATTAACCCAGCTCCAAGCAAAGACACGCAACTAACTACAACTGTTTACAATCCTTATCTCCACAAAACTCTAACTTAAGCCATGTCCTCCGTGATACATAAATAAGTCAATCGTGTCTAATTACTTACATTTAAACGGAGAGGTTAGTAAGAGAGCCACAGAAAATAGGAAATAAAAAACAAGAACAAAAGTAGAGAGATCTTTCAACAAAACGGCATAATAGCAGAGCCACTAACATTGCGACACTGTTGACAT
This sequence comes from Portulaca oleracea, assembly GCA_029582165.1. Lineage (NCBI taxonomy): Eukaryota > Viridiplantae > Streptophyta > Magnoliopsida > Caryophyllales > Portulacaceae > Portulaca > Portulaca oleracea. The sequence continues at coordinate 45,654,821 of CM055871.1, read as the reverse complement.
ATAGGGTTCCACTCAACCTTTATGCATACCTATGTAGAGAGATGCTAGGGAGTAACACAATCTATAAAGTTAAGGTGGTCCTGTATCAAAAACAAAACATTTTGTCCTTTTTATGCCTGATCATCCGAAATCACATTTCTACTTTTTTCACCATTTTCCTAATAGCTCCCCAATTGGATCAACATATATAACATAATAGCATTATTTCACAATGAACCCAGTAATTTCCAACTGTACATTACACAATGGAAGATTGACTACCAAATAAAAGATATAACAAGCACTGCAATGTTGAAGAATCAAACCTGTCCTAAATTATTCTTCTCAATCTCAGAGAGCTCAACCAAGTCTTCCCTGCTTATTTGTTCCACCTCTGAACAGCAAAGAGGCATTGAGAAAGAGATATCCTGGAGATATAAGGAATAAAGATGTTGGCCTAAAGTTTTCGCAGAGTATAAATCCGACTTCCCCTCATTCCTCAATAATTGTCGATGTGAACATGCAATCAACTTTTTAAAATCATGACTATTAATTTCTCAATATACATAATGATACATCACATGAAATACCATCATTAGATTCATAGTTACAAATACTTCCATAAAAGAACAACTTTTAGATTTTTAAAAAAATAAATTAACAAATATAGTTAAAAGTAGAGGATTGGGAATCGTGAAAAATTGCAGACATTAAGGAATGGAGAGAGTAATCATAGAAATGGGATAAGAAAATGAAGGACCAACTAGGGTAACATATCACCATCATCTTAAATCACATTTCAGGTACTGGAATATACAAACTAGATGCAACAGAAATGCAAACTACTGTGCCACTTATATAATAACATTTTTCTGGCTTCAAGTATAGTGCATATTATGTAGATCCTAATAAGCAAACCCCATATGTATCACTAGCAAGAATGCTTTAGCAAATTTTGCAGAATTAGACCAACTTTTGTTAGGAAGCAACATCATCCCATTTCAATGGTGACATTGTTGGTTTGGTTTCAAAGCAGACTCAAAAAAATGGATGTGACATTAGTTGTAGTGGTTTCAAACTGTTTATGGTGATGAAGAAGCAATGTTTGTTAGGAATCAACATCTCTAACCAACACTAATAGTAATAAACAATACATGAGACAATGCAGGAATAAATACTCATAGACATGACCATAGAATAGAGGGAATGCTTCATTGCATGCCAAATGCAACTACACAAGTAATAAACCCTGAGAAAGCAAAATCAGGAGAGACGTCATGGAAGAAAGATGAATAAGTGGGGCACAACTTACATGCTCCTTCAACAAAGACCTTAAACCTCTGGTTGACTGAGAAATATATGCATTGCATACGCGTTTAGAAGTCCCCGTGCCACCAACAGCAGTGAACATAACCACAAACTGTGATGTACAAACTGCAGAAGGGAAAATAGGATCAGAGTTGAGCATCTAGAAACATCAGTGTAACAAACAGCAGACTTAACAGAGGAGCTAATGTCATAAACAGCAAGCTTAAAACACAAGCATAAACTTGTAGAACTGAGAATGCCATTGGCGTCAACAATGAAAGAATTCTGGATATACTTAAAGAAATAGCCAATAGGACTAAAGCAAGGTCCATTGTGATAATAAAGGATGGGAAAAGGTATTCACTTCTAGTTCCTAAAGTAAGGACCTACAAATTATGATCATCGGGTGACGTCAATTATCAAACATCCAGGGGATAGCATGTTAAGCATTCCGAGATTCTGGTCTTACCCTTCCACGACACACAATAGGAGGACAAGGTGCACACCATTTGTATTTTCTCCTAGCTCTTCCACGACATATTACTATCCACTCACCTTGATATAAGTGACAGTCCAGTTTTGCTCTCCACCCTCACAAATATATCCCCCCCCCCCCCCCTCTTTTTTTTCTTCCCACATTGGATACACCCTCCCTAGTTCCTTATCTACCTTTTCTTCTTTCATGTTCAAGCTTAAAATCTGTTGCCAAATCACAGAGAAATTAAAAGAGATAAGAAATGTAGAAATGCTTACCATAAAAAAGATCACACCTGCTTTTCCTTAGCATGTAGTACAGGTTTCTAAAAGAGTCCTCCCAAGCAAGCCTGCGTTTATTCAAGAAATCTACCTCCACTGCAACAAGTTCATGCCAATAGAATTCAATATGAGAAAAATGGGCAGATTTCCATTTTTTCCAGTTTCTTTTACCATAGGGTGTGAGAAGGAAAGCAATAACATAAGTATTCCTTTCATAACTATATCCGCAAGGTTTCCTTCTTCATTGTAATCAGAAAGAGTTGGGGCACATAACCCATCACTTTGTACTTTTTCCAGGTGTGCTTTGTACTGAATTTAAAATTAACTCACTTACCTCCCCCTATAGATGAGCACAACACTGACATTACAGAAGGTGGCAGCAACGATTGAGGATAAATCCATGAATTCAAACTACAAGAATCAGTGGAAGCTGGAGAGTTCGATGTACTGCTAATACATTGATTGCCAAAGAGGCCAAACTGAAATGATAAAGGTGTCATGCCATTGTAAGTGTCGCCCATGATCAATCTGTGAAACCTGAAATTATAATGTGCCACACGATCAACCTATGGCATGGGTCGATGGGAACTTACAAACTACAGATTGTTATTGTTTTTGAAAAAGAGACAAACCATCCTAATAGATAATAATCTGTCACCTCAATTTGGTAAAAGCACAACTTATACATGAGACAGATGATAGAATCCTCACCTATTTACCGGATAAGAAGACACTACACGGACGGTAGTTTTCAGTGTCAAATCAAGAGGAACTTTTTTTCCAGAAACATGTACTTCTGAACAAAAATTGCCTGAAGTTGCTGACTTTACATCTCCTGATTTTCCAGAAACATTAGGGGGCGAACAAGAAGCAGATGTCTCACGAGCAACCATTCCCTTGAGGGCTTTGTCCTGAAGTATAAATCACATTAATTGTCATATACTAATACAATGAACTCAAAAAAGATGGAATAGTAGGAAGAGCGTGGCATGATACCATGTCAACTGTGGCCATCTGTGAGAACCTATCACTGCCTAATGAAAGCTCTGCCACACTGCGGAACCTGTTGTGACTATCTTTGCTGGAAGTTTGGCATTGCTGTGACACAGAATTGTTGGCCTTTATAACTGAAGCTTGTTTACTACCAGGAGAGTAAAGAAGAATATATAGATCAGCTAAATACTAGAAATATTTGCACCGCAGTTATTAATAGCACTATAGTTATACTTGAGCTACATATAAATAGATGCACTAAAATTGAGGAATCTATACCCATTTTGCTCATGGTGGCTCTTAAGTGTCAAATGCGAAGCTAAGGAGCTCTTTATTGCACCTTTATCTTCATTGACTTGATTTTCCTACATGAAAGAGGCCAGACCAGGTTGATTAAATACATTCAGCTTTCCCAGCACTTCGATTTACATAAAGGCTAAAAGCCTAAAAATACGACTCCCTCGGCAGTGCAAAATGACAACCTTCCTACAGTTAATGAAGAACAAAGACCATAATGTGAAACACCTACAATTCAGTAGTGCACTCACCTTTGAATTTGATTTTACGCTAAGCAAGCTGAGCCTACTGGTTGGCTTTACAGAAGGATACACTTCATCTAAACGTGTGTCTACATATCTCGTATTCCTTGTTCCCTCAGGCTTGTTGGCCAAAGAATCCACTTCTGTCTGCCTGGAGAAAGAGAGCAACATCATCAATTTTATAACTCAGCAACAGAAGACCTTGCATGCTTTCAAGACACTGCCTCCCCCAACCCATAAATTTAAATAAATAAAAACGAGGAAGGATCCCATGGAAGGAAACATATGAAAAGAAAATAAAGATACAAAAACCAAGGTAGCAACCAGGAGTACACATAGAAGCTTACTTGAGAGGAGCAGGAGATCCATGTCCAACCTCAGCTGCAATTCTTCTCTTCAATTGCTCTCCCTATCAGATAGAAACCATACATGAAACAACATTTTAAATATAGGTAAAATTACTGTCCATGAAACAAGACCTAAATTACAGGAAGATTCCCATCAATTCTCTAAAGTTAACCAGCTATGAAACCAAAGCATCAAACATCACATTAATAGCTCCTCTACAAAGTGACGCACATTGTACACCATTTCGTTGTAAATAAACGATCATATCATAGATCCACTGTAGACTTGAAATTGATATAATAATGGAAACAGCAACCCTAGCCGCCATCTTTATATCTGGTTTACTTGTAAGAGATACTAAGTAGTTTACTACATTTGCCATGGATGGATTAACCAAGGGACAACCTGATATGAGGATTTCATACATCTTACATTCTTACATATCAGTTTATTCTTCTTGTTGCCCTTCGCAAGTAGAAAAACATCATTACCTCAAGAACAACTGAGCTAATATGGCCAACTTTTCATGCTATCCTCTCATTCAGTCACAAATATTCAATTCGAGACTTCACATTTATTACTTAGAATAATCTAAAAGGCATCTCTCCAAGTTAAGCAATGAGAATTGTTGCCCCCCAAAAGTATATACATGATCCACAACAGCAAACAATAAAAATATGGCAAGGAATTGTTAAAGGAGGAAAAGACGGTACCCTTAATTCAGAGGGAGTTTTCCTCTTGAGCACAGCGCGAGCCTTCATTGCACCTCCACAAAAATCAAGTGAATCTGATGGCAAAGAACCAGGTGCAGCTACTACTTTGGCAACTTTGGCCATGCTAGTGATCTAATGTGATAGCCAGCCACCCTGCAGGATGGTCCAATCCACAATTAGGGTTCACTTTAACAAAAATACAAACATTTCTCTTATATTTAAAACTAGTAGGAACAGCCAGTGCAAGGCACGGGCAATGCTTAACTGCTCGAGCATGTTGGTGCTTAATTGCTTCTATACTTATATACACATGTCTTGTACAACGGTGCAAATTTCGCTAATTCAACCCAATCAAAGACTAACCGTATCATGAGAGCAAATTAAAGTGAGGAGAAAATATTGCAAATTAAAACATGGGAAACATAGGTAATGCAATGGTTATCATTCTTCCAAGAAATTGAGCTCACGATCTCATAAGAAATTTACTAAATCACAAAATGTTCAATAATTCACAAACAAATCACAAACCACAAATCACAAATTATAAATTTCAGTAATTTACCAATTACCAAATCCGAATGAAAAACCTATAATTGAAAACCAATGACAATAAACCCTAAAATTGGAATGAAAAACCTAAACACTTTGTGACTCACTGATAGTAATTTACTAAATCACAATTCACAAAATATTCAATAATTCACAAACAAATCACAAATTATAAATTTCAATAATTTACCAAATCGGAATGAAAATCCTAAAATTGAAATAGTTAACTGTAAACCCTAAAATTGAAAATCAGAACTCACAAGTTGGATTTGCGTTCACCGGTCGCCGGAGTGGGAGGCTGCGGGTGCGTTGGCGGCTGGGTTGCTGGCGGCGCCGAGGTGGCTTTCGGGCGGTGCGGCGGTGGTCGGAGGTCGGTGGTCGGTGGTCGGTGGGGCAGCAGCCAGCAGGGCAGGGGCTGAGTCGAACCGTCGAAGGACGAAGACAGAAGGAGTTGAAGCTGCTGGTAGTCGCTTGGATGCCCTTTTTCATTTCATTTAAATTGCTTTCATTTTCCCTCCACCTCTTTTTTTATTTTCGCCTTTCCCTGCCCTGCGACCTCATTACTCAAACACACAAAGTACTCCCTCCGTTTTAAAATAACTCCCTTTCACGTTTTTCAAGCTTTATCTTTTTTCAATAATTTTTCATGTAATATTTTATTAAAAAAATTTAATTTTATACTTTTCTAAAAGTATTTTTTTAATATGAATCTAACGGTATCAATTTTGTATGATGAATCATTATATATTCCGAGAAATTAACAGTCAAAGTTGATGACACGAAAAAACTGGGCGACAATTAAAAAAAAAACAGAGGGAGTACTAGCCTAATAGAATGTGCAATGTTAGTTCCAAATTTTAGGAACTTTAGCGGGGTCACCTTTCGATATCATATACAATTCCTATCTTTCGTAATTTTATTTTGTCCTTCCTCCAACCATTGGAGCTCATTCCATCGTTCTACCTTAAAATATTTAATTTGGACCCCTCTCTATCTTGTAATTAAAAGGACTTGTTTATGTTAATATTTTATAGTAGCAAAAAACGACCAAAGGGGTATCATATTTTGGTATAATAATTTTAAGGGCCCTATTTTATGATAAATAATTGTTGGATGACATTGTTTTTTATGTAAATATTTAGATGTGACATTCCGGCCAATTTTCAGTCAAAAATGACACAAAATAGTGAGTTTTTATGCTCATGCGTGTTTATTATGTTCACAGATTTTTACTTGTATATGTTAAAATTAAGTATAGACTTCAATTTAAAATACGCTTAAACATAAAATCTATCGCTTTGCGTCATTTTTGGCGGGAAATTGGCCGGAATGTCACCCCTAAATATTTATATCAAAAATAATGTCACCCAACAATTATTTATCATAAAATAGGGCCCTTAAAATTATTACACCAAAATATGATGCCCCTTTAGTCGCTTTTTGCAAAATTTAATAATATCATTGTTCAACATGTTTTTATAAAAATAAAAAATTTATCAACTTAAAAAAAAAGACTTGTCATACATTCCTTCTTAATTCAATTTGTCCACTTAACTAACTTTTCTCGTTTCTAATTACCTTCTTCGTTCCATATTAAATGGCGTCTTAGAAAATTGTGTAATCAAATTTTTAAAAAATTGGCCAGAAATTTTTCAATATAATAAATGAAAGAATAGACTTTGACATAATACGTGTCAAAAGGATTGAGTTCATATTTCAACCATTTCAATCTTATTATATTCAACACAACAAACGAAAGCAAAACTTAATTTGTTAATTAAATTACACCGCAAAAAAGGTAATTAACATCTTTTGGAGTACTGGGTACATAGAAGAAAAAAAATGCTACATCGAGCTAGGTGTCCTTCTCTCAAGAGCTCGACCAAGCACATCAAGCAAGGCGATTAACGAATGTACTAGGATCAAAGATAAAGTTTATTGAAAAATATGAAACAAATAGTAAGTGATATGTTTTCTTTTCCTTTCTGACAACATAGAGAGTTTGTAATTATTAGAACTGCGTCCTCCATTGTATGTATACATAATTTCAATACATCAACTGAATTTATGAGAAACATATATATCAAGAATAAGTACTAACAAGATGGGTGAACCAAAAAATAAAAAATATATTTCAAATTTTCCCTTGACAAGGATATGGAAAAAAAAATAGGCAGTGAGTGAAAGTAGTCATACATGACACATATCTGAACTATACATAAACACCTATTCAAGCTAACTTTATCAGAAAAAATCAAACTACACACTCGCCTATATGATCACATTTACTATGTTTTTTTTTTTGCTTAGCATATTCAACTCAGAATCAATCCAAGGGAAAATAGGCGGCAAAAGAGAAAGGAAGGGAAAAATAATCCCAAATAACACTGCACAAAACATCATCCAAGTTGTGACAACAAGGAATCTGGAAATTAGTGTTATTTATCTGAACGCGAGCCTGGAAAATCAACTTCATACTAAGCTACAAGTTTGGTGTCTCAGCCTGGGATTTGGTGTCTCAACCTGGGATTTGAGTAGACAAAACACACCTCCACAGCTTTGTGCGTGGGTTTTTATCCAGGAGCAATAAGAGACCCGGATTATTGTTTGCCAATTCCTCCAAGTACCTGAAAATTCAATACAGTTAGCATGTAGCCAAGAAAAATAATGATTGCTAAGAAATACATCTTTTGCAAAAGGGCCCATACTTGAGAAATTTTCCGACAATAATAAGTTGTGCCTAAATCATGATGTCTTTTTCAAAGAAGATAACCCACCTAACCTTTATCGGTTCCAAATGAGCTCATAACCCATTTATCATACACAAAAACAAACCCCCAATAATTAAGATTAGGAGAGGGCTAAAGGCACTCCACTCCAACATCTCCATCCTTACAAACATCTCAAATTCAAAAACATCAATGACATAAGTACAATGTTCTTATGTTTTGCAACATATGGCCGATTTGATGTCAAAATAAACTAAGGTGGCTCCTATGACTACTAGATATGGGAGGATACAGTTAGAATACTAGATATGGGAGGATACACTTAGAATATGTGCAATTCCTAAGAGACAAATGTGCAGGCTGTCACTCAGCCTGTTGCGATCCCTACATTTCCAGCAGTTGGACTGAGGTCCCAGGACCGCAGTGAAACATGCTTCCAAACTCATCATTTTATTTATGTGTGATGGGTTCAATGCTATTTTGGGCTCCGGGAATAAATGGACTTACATTGAAGTGAGTTGGGATCATGAAAAACCATACTTCTGGTCTTACATCTAATTTCTACTACATTTCCTAAAGAGCGGCAACCCCTTAACCCTCAGACCTCATGAGTTACACATGGAAGGCAACCCTGATAACATTGTTACATAAGTACTGTGTGAATAAAGAATTTCTCTCTCCCCCAAAACAAGAAAATAGGAAAATTTGTGTCCCATACAGGTTCACATGTTTCAACTTTTCAATAAGGACATAGGTAAGATGTTTTAGGGGTGCCAGATTTCCTTTCATCCGCAAATCCAAGTGTAGTTGTACTGTATACTATTACACAATAAGTTTTAAAACCATTGTGTCGCTCTGTATGGTTTCCAAACCAAAAATTATATATAAAAAAACAACTCTAACACAATGTATACATTAAGCAAAACAGTTAACTAAGAAAATGATGAACCCTTTCAATAAAGAAGTTTCTATATCATAATGATGTAGAATTAAATTTGAGGACAAAATATTAAACAGGGCTCATATCTTGGGCGCTAGTAGATCTCGACAATTTTCTTTGTATATGCTATCTATAAGATGACAGTTCAACCGTAAACTTTCACCATAGCCTTTTCCATTTTTTCCCAAGAGCGACTAAACAATGGCAACAACACAAATACAACATATTCTTAAACATGTCGGTATGTGTATGTGTTTTAAGCCAATTCGCTATCTAGAATTATTCACCTTCTCACTTACCCCTATCAGTTGTTCCTATATAGAACCAAATGAAACACTTACAATAGAAAGAAACAAATACAAATTTACTATATTCTAGATATTATCAAAGTTGTTCCCTATCATTAGTATGAAGGTTTGTCCTAGCAACCACAACATGTAAAAAAGAAAGATAGAAGCTAAGCAATTATTTGTAATCGGATAAACTTACTTGCTTCGTCGTGATTTCTTTTTCCAAAAAACAAATGATCCTATCCACTGGACATGCAACATTGAAAAGATAAGCTCTTAAAATTAGCAAGAAAAATGTTAAAATCAATAATAAGGAGAAACAAAAGCCATTTTTGTATCAACCTCCCAAAGTACATGATATATGTTCATGGTAGGTCATCAATTACATAGAAATGACAAATAATGACGCATATGATAAAAGAAAGCTAAGAATCATGCTAAGATGAAATTCCATGTATAAAAGAAAGCTACAGATAGATTCCCTCTACGCCTATATACTCATAGAAATCAATTAGTTCACCATGGTTCATCGACCAAAGTCATGCTAAAAATCTTCTCATATGACATTCATACTAGCTCTTTATTAATTTCCATTTTCACAAATGTACTGAATGGTCACATGAACTTCTGGAAATTTATATGAGCTTATTTTGTCTTATTTTTATCAAATTGAACCAAATGGAATGAAGTAAACTTATCTCAGTTAAATTTTAAATTAGTTTTTTTGAATTGACCTCAAATGTACTAAACTAAACTAGCTTTTTATGGACTATACTTATTATAAAGAAAGTTGAAGAGAACATCACATCACATCATTCATTTCAAGGTAACAATATCATATGATACTATTTAACCAACACAACAGGTAATCTAGAAAGAGAGGGGCAAGAGATTATGATGTTTCAATAAAGAAAGAAATCAACAAAGTCTAAAGTCCAAACCAAAGTATCTAAATGTACTGTGCTCCTAAATGCTCTGGTAAGGTTTACTTCATACATTTGATTCGTTAAATCATTCAATAAAATGAGCAAATATTGCAAAGGCACTCAACTACAAAAGAAAACAAAGACAAGTTGTGTTTTAAGTTATACCTTGAACACCGCCGTGATAGAAAAGGTGTTCGTGTTAGATAACTTCTGACCAGACGTTTGTTTTTCCGGGGTCATATCCCTACATAGTTGTTGAGCGATTTCTCTAAGTAACACTACTTGTGCTTTATCCGTCTGCATTGAAAGGATTGCCTGCCTCATCGATTCTCTATCTGCCTCAAGAGCCTGAAGTCTCAAGTAAAGCTTCTTAACTTCGGGATCCGTTAAGTCAGTGTGACTTTGAGATCCCATCGGACTAGATACATATTCATCACAGAGCTTTACAGCAACCTTAGGCTCTGAGAAGTTGTTATATGGCACACCAGGATGCACAGAATCAATAGTATAGACTCTGTCACTCATGTCATCTTCAAACTCAGAGCCACTATCGCACTTTCTTAATTCTTCAGCCACACAATCCAACTTCTTAAAGCTAGTACCCCATCTAGGAGAGTCCATGTTATAATCTGGCCCTAATAGTGAACTTGAGCTATCAGTAGAGAACCTTGAATGTCTTGGCTGCCTAAGAGAGTGGCCTACAATGACCTTCTCGAGAACATTTCTCGAGCCAAAGTCCCCATTGATCTTATCAGCGCGGGGGGTTTTTTCAAGGTGATTAATTCGAAACTCCAAGTTCCTAAAATCTTGAGATTTTGGTGTCTCACCAAAAGGGTACTTCTCAACATCCATGACATCTTCTTCAAGCTCTGACTGTGCATGTAATTCATTTAAATTGCATCTTAGTTGAGGGTAGATGCTAGTGGGAGAATCAACCAGATTGGCCATATCGCTAGAAAAGCTTGCATGCCGACTATAGGTTGCACTCTTCACACCCTCTGCCTCAGATTCGGTGAGGCCAAAGCTCATCATCCTATGCTTATAGGCTTGCACTTCACATGTAAGGGACTGAATGGCTTGTTCTTTCTTGTAAACCGTCTCTTCCAACGAGGCAATCTCTTGAGAATCATGAGACATTTTCTCCTCGGCAAAACGCTTGAATTGTCGAGCCTCCATTTGGACCTCAGCCTTTTCTCTTTGCAACTTTAATATCATAGACATGGCTTCATTGGCAGCTGAGGAAGAGGCATTTCTCTCCTCTTCCAATTCCAAGCACAATTCCTGAATAGTTACTTGTTGGTTGCCGACCATCTCTCGCAACAAAGCACACTCATTCTCAATCCCAACACGTGCAACAGGCAACACATCAAGGCCTGGGATGTAAAAACGGCTACTACGTTCAAATTCATCATATTTTCTCTTGACAGATCTTATCCAAGTTCCACCAGAAGAAGAGCGAGCCGTCAAGGAACAACTACATCCACAATCACAACATTTGACAACACTCTTTAAGGGGCACGTCACAATATCCGCATCCATATATTCGGATTTACGAGTAAATCTGAATGCATTCAAACTCTAAATTGTTTCAGCCTTATTCAAGCTCCTCTAATGAGTTCAAGAACACCCAAAATCAGAATAAGAAAACTGTTACAACCCCAAAATCAATCGGGGTGATCGTCGCCCCCTCCCTCTATCTCTCTTCCCTGACCAAGCTCAATATTTTGAAATGGAAGTATGCCCCTCGCCCATTTACCCAACCATTCTCTCAAATCTTCAGCCTGTCAAACAAACTCCTACAAATTCCAAACAATTCAAGAAAACACAATCAAACAATGAGAATTTACAATAATCCACATATTCCCAACCCAAACAAATAAATATATTCCAAATCTAATCAACTAACCAAATCAACTTAGAAAATTATGATGATAACAAACCTACTAGTCTATATGCTAAAAAATTAAAAACGAAGTAATAAAACAAAGAAAACTCACATATATTCTCCAAACAGTTCAAATTCCATATTACTCGTTCAACCTAATCAAACGTCAGTTGGGTTAAACACAATGATAACAAACCAGTAGCTTCAACATCTAGTACGATCTCGTTCAATTCAACACCATTTTTAATTTCAGAAAACACATTTAAACATCTAATTCAAATAAAGCAATAAACATGTAAGAATATGAAATTAGTTAACGTATTCTCAAAATAGAAATTGAATGTTGCAACCAATTCATGTAACCTAATCAAAATTCAACTAAGAAAAAACATAATGATGATAAACGAACAAAACAAATAGGTACAATGCATAAATACAATCTCATTGAATTATATCTCATCTCAAATCCCCACATAGGCATTCCAATAACAACGCAAACCAAAAGGAAATAAATAGGAAAATATTGACGCATTCAAAACCAACTGTAAAACATAATGTAAAGCACTGGAAAATATGCATACCCTGCAGATAATGAGAAAAGAAAATCCTAACCAAATGGGGAGGATATGAAAGGGTGTGGGAGGGAGAAAAAAAAATTGAGAGAAAGGGAGAGCCGGGGGAGGGGGTGAGTTTGTTTTCTCCCTCTTGAAAGAGAGAGAAAGTGAGGGAAAAGATCCAAATTTGAGGAGAAAATTAAAATTGCACGTAGTTGAGAGAGAGAGGAGGTAAATTGAGAGAAACTGACTTCTTCTTTTTAGGTAGTTTTTTTTTCAACCTTAAATTTTGAAATTTGTTGGGAATCTTTGGTCCTATTTCTCTTCCTCTCTCTCTCTCTCTCTCTCTTTTACAACTTTTCCCCAAGTTTGTTGGGGTGGTCTTTGTCGGTATTTTTTTTTATGTTAGTTGTTACTTGTCTTAATCCGCGTGATAATGATAATTTGTGCGGTAAAGGAAAGAAGTATTGACATGATTTTTTGGATCACTTAGATGGAATGGAGGGTAGTTAGACATGTCATTATTCAAACACTAAATTCGGTTTCATTATCTAATTAAAGTCATACTCATATATATCTAATTAATTATTTATTTATCCTTTTATTGCTATTACATACTACCTCCGTTCCAAATTAATTGTCACTTTGACTAAAATTTGACCATTAATTACTCACATATTATAATGAGTTACAATATGAAATTATCATCATTAGATAAATATTTTCCTAAAAATTATAATGAAGGTAATTTTATATTGTAATTCATGAATAATTAATGGTCAAAATTAGTCAAAATGACAATTAATTTGGAATGGAGGGAGTATAAGAGAAAGAAAAAAGATAGTAGAAATGTGATTTTTAAATAGATTTTGCATTAATTTATACTAGTTATGATTTAGTACTCACAATACATGTAAGTGTAAGAGTTTAAGGATTATATGATAATTGTAACTACTAGATTTCACTTGCACGCCTAGTGTGCCAACACTTAAAATACTTTCAATAAAGTCACAAAAGTTCTACATTTTTTTTTGTAAATTTTTGCAACGTTTTTGTTTAATTTTATGCATTTTTCATCAAATAGACCCAAAATTAAACTTTAGAATATCAAAGTTGACAATGTGAGAAGCTTATCTCTTTTCTTTGTATAATACACACATTTATATGCATAAATATACGTACAATAGAACATATAAAGAAATGTAAAATTTATAAGTTAAATGATTTTTATTGATAGTTTAGGCAAGGAACACCACCGTTGCGTTTGCGTTACGGTAGATTGCGGTAAGTTGCGTTAAATAGTAAAAAGGTAAAGAACGGTGCTTTAATTATTGGAAGCTAAAACAACCACCTCCCTGGATTACCTTAAGCAACGTATTACCAAAAGACCTATACCCACCAACTATTTGAACAACACTTAATAAATAATCACCCCACCCCTGATTCCACAGAAGAACTATCCACAACTAGACACAATTATTAAAGATAAAAATCTAGCAGCAGAACAAAGTACATAAAATGATGGAAGACAAATTCGGGTCACCCAGATTGTCTTACCTGCAAAACTGAAGCAGTAGACCAAAAAATCGAACTTTTCAACGACAAACTCAAACTAACCGGGACTGCAGCAGGCCTGGCAACCGGCTGCGAGTCCCTAGGCCTGGACGTTTTGGCCGTTGCTAGAGAGCCATTTGAGAGATCAGATTTTACCGTCAGATAATGATATAGATAATGATCAACGTAACAGTTTGACTTGACTAATCTAACGCTGTTGTGTGGGGTAGAAGGAGCAAATAGTAAGTGTAGACTCAACAAAAGAAGTTTGGCTTTTGGGTTTGTGAATAGGACAGACAGACAAATAGCTATGTGATGTACAACATTGAGTTTGATGGTAGTACCCTTGAACAAACAAACTGAACATTGAACAAGAATGGTGAACAACTTGCCTCCACGTTGTATTGATGCTTAACCAGTCATGCTCATATATGGATGGTTAATTCGTGAATATTTGAGCAGAATATTGTATAAACAAAAAGGCCATCAGTAGTTGAGTTGACCCAAAGCTTCTTAAAACAATTAATACAGTAGATACCCCAAAACTCAGCAGGAATCAACATTGGCAACACATTTGCACAAACCAGAAGAATTCACCATTCCAGTTCCAGTAACTAAGGATTTGTCTTGAATACAGACAAAGTTACACACGCGGACACATCACGCATGGAGTATGTATGTAGCTACAATGTCCCGAGAACAGGTTGATGTACTCCATGCACTTGGCGTAATTGCATATCGTGATTCAGAAACATACATGAGGAGGGATGAGCTTTCCAGGATTCATGATGTTGTTGGGATCCAGTGCTGCTTTTATGCTTTTCATCGTCCTCAAATTCTCTATGCCCAGCTCTTTCTCTAGATACTGTTAACATCATTCACAAAATGACTATCAATACAAAAATGCTCTAATTATTCGTAAATTCTAGTACGAGGCCGTCTCACCTAAACTTATCGTCAGACGAACTTCTTACAGTTACAGGGTCACTTTTTTTTAATATTTTACTCTAGCAAATAAGTAATATTAGAATGATTTTAACATGAACGACCAATAATTTATCAGTCATACCAGATAAACTATTAGTCACCCCTATACTCATAGAGATCACCGCAGAGTTATACGTCTCACGATAAATTTATGGTGAGATGATCTCAAATAAGACTTACTGATAATTTACATTTTATCACTGAAAAACATTTTCCCTACTCATGGGTTTAATTTTAGGTGCCATCCAGGAAAAACAAAAAATACTAAAAGAAAATATATATTTAGGGACAAATTTTTGTGATGTTTTTGAATCGATGGACTCTTTGCCATTATATCCACTCATTGACTCACCATATTTCAAGTTGTCAACCACCATCGGGCATTTTCTAGAAATTATTTTATAGTCTAATGCACAATATTTTTATACACTGCCTCTTTTTCACAAACATTACTCTTTAGTTATATTGATCACAAGCAAACCTTTGATGAACATTTTAGTTTTTAATGAACCATTGCAGAGAGAATAGGTTATGGTAATTTATTATAAGCAACAGGAAAGCAATTTATGAAGTTAGGCTAGATTTAAGGGAGTGTACAGGACAAGTAACTTAATAGGACATCAGAATACTCTGCATCAAATTAGTTTGGGATTACACACTCTGATTTAGAGATTACTAAGGTATCAAACGAATTGAAGGGATTTGCTCATTACCTTCATTTTTCCAGTGCCAACTCCATGTTCTCCTGTACATGTTCCTGCTCAATAAATAAAAGTTAGTTGAAGTATAGACCCGGATAACTTCCTACAGTAGTAATAATCATAGCACCTCAGAAGGAACACACAGCCAAAAAAAAAAAAAATCATTTAACTTCCTCAATAACCTCCCCCCACCCACCAAGTAACACACGCACCCAAAAAAAAAAAAAAGAGAGAGAGAGAGAGAGAGAGAGAGAGAGAGAGAGAGAGAGAGAGAGAGAGAGAGAGAGAGAGAGAGAGAGAGAGAGAGAGAGACGAAAAGCTAAATCGGGCTCCGAGCTCTTCAGAGTTCCACCAGGTTAATATTTTTTGACCTCCATCATACCCCTAAGCAGAGTATTTTTCTATCCCAAATGCTACCCCAACTTGGTAAAGAGGTCGGCTTCTGACTCTTTTTTCACTTATCAGCTCAGATATAGTATTTGAACAAATCCCTCAAAACCCTAGAACAAAATTATAAACAAATTACTAGAGGTGATAAATAAACTTTACAGAAATGCTACCCCATGACCTGCTAACCGGGTGAAGAAGTTCTGATTATTTTCGACTTTTTGGCTCAAATATTCAAATGAAACCTCTAAAATTCAATTAAAAATGAAAACAAGAGTATGTAAACTGGAAAATAGAAGATCATAATGTAAGATAAATCGTAGATTTTCAGCATTCACTATTTTTCTGGACATCAGCATGAGCATCATCCCACTACCACCACCTGACCCCAGTAGCACCAGCACAAGTACCAGCAGCAGCAGCAACCCCACCACTAATGTCCAACCCCAACTCGCCTGCATACCATTACCACCGAAGCTACCCTTATTTTGAAATAAAAAGCCAGCTGCATGGAGGAGGGCAACTTGAAATGATATTTTCGGATTCAAAACTTCAAGATATTAATGGCATTAAACTAAAGACACTAATTTACTAAATTTTCATAGATGCAAGACAAATCAAAGTGCACCACCTTTGTAGGAGGGAGGAAAAAATTGCTACAGACCTAAATCTCCCACAACCAACCCATCTGCTTCCCAGAACCATCCAGCGACCACACTTGTTGGAACAAATACAACCTATTGGAAGGAACTTTTCTGGGTATGGCGAGTGGGTCCTCAGCACGCCTACTCTCCTAACTAAGGAGATGTGAAGTACGACTGTCTCTTGTAAAAACGGCATCATGGCAACCCTATTTGTACCCCGTGAAGAGGCACTTGGATAGGATCCTTACACCCCTTGAAGTGGATAAAATCACCAAGGGTTGTGCCTTGTCAAGTCTGGATAATTCAGATAACAATAATAGTATTAATTCATTATTATCAGACTTTAAGTACTATAAGATATCACGTGAGAAAGACCTGAACCAGCACTAAACACGGCCGTGATCCATCAACATAAGCAGCCGATGTCACAGAACACGGCCTTGTTGCATGACACACAGTCGTGTTGGCACTGTGAACTTTACTATGCTCTCTGGAACCATAACAGACTCGTGTTGAAATCCACAAGGCTGTGTTAACTTTATTTGGGCTATGTAGGCCCCGGAACGCCATGGCTTGTCCTTGACCAATTCTAACCCCTTATGAACCCATTTCTGATTTTATGATATCTTATACACTTGAAAAATCCCAACACAACATCCCCCATCTACTATCACCTGTCACTCCCAGTCCCACCACTCCAGGCCACAATTATATTTTACCGCCATCACCTTCCCTCTTCTTTGTCATCCCAATTATTCTAAACCTCTATCTCCCTTAACCTCAAGTGTGAAATAAAGATAACAGAGAAGGTGGGCCTCAATCTCAATCAGGTGTTTATAATCCCATTGAAATGCCACATTTATGTAGTCTACGCATAGGTAAAGTATGCAGGGATCCAAAGTTGCACCGATCATGAACACCTTGTACCATTGCTTGACTTGAAGAGTTAGAGAAACATAGGTTTACCCTAAGCCTAAAGAAAACTCTCTACTTGACAAGAACTCTACACCCCCCCCCCCAACCCACCCACCCACACACCCGGCTTCTTTCACCCCCTTGAAAAATAAAAGGGAGGGGGAATTAGAAAATGGTAGCTTCGCAGTGGAGAAGTTCTGAACTACATAATAATATATTAGAATACCTTCCATAGACAAAGCAGCATAGACCATGAATTGATTCAGCCTCTCAGCTTCTCTCCTGTGCTCTTCACTGTTAGGATCAAACAAGATCACTGTATGGAAGTTTCCGTCCCCAGCATGAGCAATCACTGTGCTGTTCATGGCCAGATATCATAAGGGAAGGAGTCAGTGGAGATTTCATCATCACCAGAAGCAACACCATTGTAAGCAGTAAATAAAACTTGCCAGATGATAACAAAAAGGTATCGGCTCAATAAACGAAACATATGAAGCTTGTGATTTAGCATGAATTGATGAAATACCATACTAAAGGAGAGGCATCCAGCTCCTCTTTGGATTTTGATACCAGCTCTGCAAGGTGTGATAGAGGAACACAAACATCCTGAATCCACGAAGTCATGATCAAGGTTGATAAATCATGATATCAGATCAGCTAATAAAATAGAGTTCACTCCAATATGCAAATAAATTGCCCCAGCAAACAGAAGAAGAAAAAAAAAAATTTCCCTTTCTGAATTCAATGTCTACTATAAAATAGTAATATTTTCCCTCACAAACCATAATAACAGTAAGGGATTGCCAATCACCTCTTGCTTGAGTGGCAAGAGGTCCACCTTCTACCCCAGGTGTCCAGGGTTCGAATCTTGGGGACAACATCTCTCTCTTACCATTTCGGAGAGTGCTGTGGGTTGGAGTGGGGCCCATCTTTGGGCCATTGGCATCCCCCGTCCCGGTCCGTTACAAAGGCCTGTTGGGTTATACCCCTGGGATAGGGGCCTGATGGGTTGGACTATTACCTATGTTAAAAAAAATAATAATAATAATAACAGTAAGGGATTAATCAAAAAACCATAGTAACAGTAAGAGTTTCTTACTTTCTTTTACTCTGGTAATTCAAGGATCCAATGTGCATACGGAAGCAGAAACTTCTTTCAAAGATGCTTAACCAAGTTTTCAGAGTACCTTTTGTTATTCAGTTAAGTTAAACTTGTGGCCATGTTGAAGTTTCGAATCTGACACACGTGTAGCGCTGAACTTAGTAATTTTTGAAACATTTTGTACAATTTTCGTTTAAAGTGAAGTATCAAGTGTCCATACCCATGCGGCCATGCCTGAGGGTCGGACAGGCAACAAAGGTACTTGAGATAAAATGAAGAGTCCATGTAGGATAGCTTGTCAGGTGTTCTATGTACATCTAGATCTCCTTAGACTAGTGCTTAAGGTCATTAAATGGGATTGTAAGAAAGAACACAAGTAGACCTTAAGCTCAGAGCTTAGTGATCCTATCAATCAAGTCCACCAAAAAGATACTTGCAACAGTTAACTAACCGAAATCATTGCCTCATAATTAGGCTCCATTGCAAAGCAGGCCCACAGTGCTTCCTTCCTCATCTGCAAATTAATGAATAGAATGGTCTTAAGTATGTCTTTTTTTTCCCTCAATCAGAAGGCAGGCCAAATCCTTTTTATTATTATACAAATCTTTATGCCACTTGTTTCAAAAGTAGGTCCAACCTAACACCAGTGCAACTGAACTATCAGGTACAGAAATGAAATTGCCAAAATACCTTCCAAAGCTCCTTCTTAGCTTCAGGCTCTTCAGCAAAAACAAAGTCTGAGCCATTGTGCTGAGCAGCAATCTTCTGAACAAGCATAGTTTGCTCTCGTGCATATGCTTCTGCAAAAGAATGAAACAAGAATGAACTTACTAGCCACCATCCTGGCACATTTCGATGATGGGAAACACATACAAGCATAATATGAGCAATGCGAGAAACGAATAAATACGTTAATCCTAACATTATCACCTCCCTACTGTCACACTTTGTAACTCCTAACAATGTGAAATTGCCTGGACACCCAGAACTAAGGTAGTATCATCTTGAAATCGTACCACCTTCTTCCACAGCAGTTTATTTGAGCTCCTCCACAATAACTAAATGAAACCAGAACTAACCCACAGTGTCCCACTAAGGTAGGATGTTGGGAATTATAGGAAGCAAGACGTATCCTTAGCCCAAAATGTAACTTTCCTTTGGAACAGATTTGATACTGAAAGAACTGCATAACAATTTAGAGTGACATTTTCGTGTAATACACTATCATCCAGACATACTAGAACGAAACGATAAAGCCCACTATTCTATTACCAAGAAACATGGATTCAAATAAATATTGATGGACAAAGACGGAATACTACGACACAATCACAACCCAATAGCCAGGTGATGGTGGGTCTGGCATTAGAGGGGTAAGCACAGCCTTGCCTGTGCACATAAAGAAACCAATTGAAGGAAACAACAAGAACCAAATGAGAAATATACAAGATCTTGTACATCTGACAGTGTGATATCTAAGGACTCTGACTTCACAGACCAGATATCCTGTTTTCTACCCAGGGTGACAACCAAAAGCTACCCCGTAGAAATTTTTTGCAAACTAAAAGCAAATCACATATAGGGGATCACAGAGAAAGGAAAAACAATCACCTGTCCCCACAAATTCAAACAATAATGTGGGTGTTTCAGGCAAATTTGTCTCATTAGCAACATTTATTGCTCGTACTTGAACCTCATCCATTAGTTCCACCCTGGATACCTGAAATGTGTATGGAGGTAGTAAGGATATTGATAATACAGATGCATAAGCATAGGCAAACACTGCGGGACTCATGAGTCTACTCATGTGTCTATGTCATTATCCAGGTGAATAAAGTTTCCTGAAAGCATACAAAGGCCGAAAAGAAACAAAAAGTCATTCAAAGCCCTGTAAAGGCTGGATGTTTAAAGTAGCACATACAAACCACTAATCTTTAGGGCTCAGTCATATAAGCCACGTTATCACCTAAATTAGAGTGTGGTCTACATACTTGAACTAAGTGAAAAGAAGATTTTTTTTTTCTTATATTGGTGGTGTGTGCAACTTACTCTCAACCTAAAGGCCTACATGATCAAAAACAAGAACATTAAAAAATAAAGGTAGAAATATGAATGAAAGTAACCACAAGTTTGGATAATCATGCCTTCAAGAGCAACTTGATTATCTGTGCTTCTGAAAATCAAAATCACGAGTAAATTTTAGTAGCTTACCTGTATTCCAGACAGCATAGTGGCCATAGCAACATCTGCAGCATCCTTAATTGAAGGAAAATTACACCTAGCAACCTGTAAAATAGTTTCTCTCAATGAGGCTTAACGTTCCACAACAATTTGCTCATAATCGTAACAATCTACTTCAAGTATATCTGGCTCCACTAAACATCACATTAGGCCAAATTCTAGAAATCCAGCAGCACACAAATACAGTAAGTCCTTCCATTTTGTTTCTCCAGTAACTTTTCTGATAGTGTCTTCAGCACCTAGTGCAGAAAGAATGTGCAAGGGATTCCTACAACTAATACAAGAACATCAATGGTCATAAAAGTACATATTCTAACAAGGTACAAACCTATAGCAGGGGTTCACAGTATCAGCTAGATAGTTCAGAAGAAGTTTGTGGGCGTTACATTCTCATAATATGAAAAATGAACCACTGGATGATATGGTAAGGAAAAAAAAACAAACAAAATAAAAACCACAGTACATACGCAAAGAAGGGGATTTGATACAACAATTTAAGAAAAACTGGAGGATTACTCTTTTCAAATGTGAACAAAGTGTACCACTGAGTATTGGGGAATTTTCTGAAGCCGTAGGGTGACTTCTGTTATCACACCCAAGGTTCCTTCACTTCCAATCATCAACCGGGTCAAATCATACCTAATTTTGAAAATGTCAAGATTTTTCATCAATGTTTCATTTGTGACTTAAGAAGCAAAACAGAAAAGGAGGCACATGCACAAACTACATTAATAATTGACAACTCAAAAGAAAAGGTACACTAATTGCATAGATGCTCAATACTAAAAGAAAGAAAGAGCTGCAGTAGAGTTCAAAGGAACGGTTCATCCAAACACTTGACAATCTCTTGGAGGGAAACTTTGTATTTAATCAGCACAATTGATATTCTAATAAATGTAATAGTTGACAACACCAATATATTTACTGCTGGGATAATAAATAAAAGCTACAAAAATGAGCAGTTTCATTATTTAATTAGCAACATCACACATCAGTGAAATATTTCTCCAGCCCAACGGAGTATGGGACGACAATACATATTACATGCACCTAGAGTATGTGTTCTGGGTAGGTATGAGTGAATAAGTATGTTATTGGGAATGAACAACGGATAGGTATGAATGAACAATTATGCTATTGAGTGAACAATGACTATATTTGAAGCACATGCTCCAGCAGCATATAATAAATTGCATACGGGACAAGGTGAGTAGGAAGCAAGATAAGCATTTAAAGAAAATTGTCATTAAAAAATTCCTAGAATGCATCACCGTCTGCATAGTCACAAAATTATCGCCTTCTCTTCGGATAATAGCCACTAAAGTCAAGGCAAACAAGCAAGACAAGTTCCCAACGTACCACATACTGACTTATTAAAACTACTTGCTGCATCAGAAATCCTCATCATAAGATCTCTTCTATGTATCATTTTCATTTCCTTTACCTTTTCCCAATGTATTGGAGCCTTTTTCAGGACACATGGTCAATCTATGGAGCAGGAGCAGGACAACTTAACAGTCCTAAATAAGAAGCTTAGACATTTTTCTTCACTGCCAATCTTTACTTCCTATTTCCACATTCCGTCCAGAATCTTGCATAAACTTCTATCTCAGTTTTGAGCATGCAGATGAGCTTTCATTTTGAAGGTTAAATTTTGGCAAATCTTATATAGGTGAAATATTGAAATGCCCCAACACTTATTTTCCTATGAGTTATTGCAAACCACAACCCCCCCCCCCCCCAAAAAAAAAAAAAAACCTTGATATTGAAACTTAAGAGGCAGGAAAAACTAATGGTCAGTCAACCCAAAATTGAACTTTTTTATCATGAAGTTTTCCGGGGTAGTAAACAAATGATTTACTTTAGGGAGTCAGTAAACTCCCCAAATTAACACAAGGGCATCGACAAATTTCCACAACAAATTAGACCATCTGCAGTTGTGAGCCAAAATTTGGCTCACCGCCAACATGGCATGGGGTGAGTGCGGAGTGAGGTTATGTAGGTTATTCCAGTGGTGAGAACATGAGCAGACGCGCAAGGCAGATGTTGGACTGCTGACACTTTTATTTTATTTTTTTTCTCTTTCCTCTTGCCCCACCTTACTTCTTTATCAATACAGCCAAATTAATTAGGGCCCACACACTTTTTTAATCAATATGAACCGAACTCATGCTCACCATCAGAGAGCAAGGTAAATGGAGAGACAAACTTTGCCTCCCTTGGTGGGGAACCAC
Source organism: Portulaca oleracea (assembly GCA_029582165.1). Lineage (NCBI taxonomy): Eukaryota > Viridiplantae > Streptophyta > Magnoliopsida > Caryophyllales > Portulacaceae > Portulaca > Portulaca oleracea. The sequence continues at coordinate 45,631,547 of CM055871.1, read as the reverse complement.
AAATTCCACTTCATACGATGAACCAAACTGAGACTCACTACTGTAGGTGCTCTTAAGGTAAAGAAACTTCCAAGACAGTACATACACAGAGACAGATTCAAAACCAGAAATGGCACTTAGTTATCCATTTCTTCTATAAAATTATTTAAAAAAATTTAAAAAAAATTGCTCCATAACTTTGTAATGATCTTATTGGTTGGTGGTAGTATTGTAATCTCATAAGGTGGAATTCCATAACTTCATTGGTTGGATTAGTAGCTTTTGAAAGAGGCTATCACTTTTCTAGCTGTACAAAACCATGCTTTCCCACTGTGAATGGAACTCTTTTGATTGTTTAAGTCTCAAAACTATCTTTTATATCTTAAACTAAGAATGGTGATTGGAGTCTTTAGTTTATATTTCTACTTGTATTTAGGCTTTACGTGAGATTAGTCCAAAGTGGTGGCTTGCCTTCATGTCCTGGTACTCATATGTTCTCTTTGTTAAATTGGAACTATCGGTTTTTTTAGATAGTTGGATTGCTCTTCGGATTTCAAACTTATGCCTTTATTTGACCAAGGGCCTTGATAAGGTTCACTCAGGAACACTAGAAAGAATGCCATGCGCAATACTTGTCCCATGACCCATGTCACTTTGCTAATTTGTGCTAGATCAAGAACTGCAAGCCAACAGGTAATCAGATGCAATCATCCACAAAACCCACCCTATATCAGCAAGCTAGAAAGTTTAGGAGCTGACTGTGTCTTACCTATTAAACTTACCATAATATGGTACACTAGAATACAAGTGAACATGAATGAAGTATAGATGCTTATCTCCCTTCAGTTTCCTTGAATGAAGAATACTCTATAATACAAGTGAACATGAATGGTACACTAGACACATATGATGGCATATCAAAGAGACCTTCAGCATGTCAGCTTATTATCATACACCCAAGATCCTAGACCTAGATGCTGGATGAGGATGAAAACAGGAAGTTAGCAAGAGCAGCATCAGGTCTGCTTTCCGTACCAGGGGAAAAAAAAAAAAAGAAAGAGAAAGAAGGAAAAAGCAAAGACCAAAACAAGTTGCTCATGAAACTAGGTGATGAGAAAACAATGGAACGGTATGGCCCATATCCAGGTTACCATCATAGAGAGAGAAGTGAACCCTATACAACAAATATGAAGAATCGTTTTTCTTGTGTGTGGTTCCAAGGATAATAAATCATATTTATTATTACGCCAAGTGAAACAGGGTAAGTGATAAGGTGAAGAATACTCAAAATGCTCCAAAAAAATGCACCTAAGTAAAAAGTGAGAAAGACAATAAAGACTAATGCTTGATAGCAAGAACAAACCCTGCAGAGCTCTTTCGAGCGCGATTTCCTGTCTTCACAACATCCCCATTGGCAAGGACAACCTACAATTTTGAGGAGCATGTTAGTTGTTTACTACAAAAGCTCGCATTGAACTTTAAACACAAACAAGTCCACAACTGCAAACCTTCATGCTGATGACATTCTCACGCATGGTTCCGTACCTATAAAAAGAAAACAAAGACCAAACCATATTACTCTTTCAATCCCATGGCAAAAATGGTATCCCACTTCATGTCAAAGGAATATCACATGTGAAGAATCTGTTAGCCACTAGAGACATTTACAGCAAGTACCAATACATATTTTCTTTAAGCAAGAAGCACTTGAGCTGGTTTGGATTTTATATAATTTGAGCACATACCTCACTGCACATAGTAGACTGAAAAGCAACAACCAAGAATCCAACATATGCACAGTTACCCACCAAGCATGTATTAATGTTTATTTTGAGTTCTACGCACACCTAGCTTTTTCGAACTCTGAAAAGGCACATCTCAGCAAGTATACACATCACACGACAACAAGGATTTGAAGAATATCTTGTCCCCACAGTGATCAACTACACTACTATCATGGGACATGAATAGAAAAATATTTGGTCAATACCAAGAAATTGATCAAACAAGAGCACTTACATCATCTCTTCATTCCGGAAATACTAGATGAATAGCAGTGTCACCTAATATCTATAAACCAGATTAATCGAATTTCAAAACATAACTGAGTTTTTTCTTTTAAGGTCTCACCCTATCAAACTTGACTCTCAATAATTTTATTGTCAGTTTCTCAGAAATAACTGCGTGTATTCTGGATCTCCTCAACCCGTGCATCAATAGGAACTATATTATACGGTTCTGGTGTTCATTGCCGAAGTCGAGCATAGATAAACAGAAAACTTGCCTCACAGCTAATGAACCAGAGCAACGTGTAGCACACATGCCACCAATCGTAGCACCTGGACCTGTTCATCAAGAAAGTTCAATTCCTTTCATCAAGACACAAGCTAATGTTCACAAATTAGAGATTTAGAGGTAATGTGGTACAATGATATGGTAAATTGGGAATGCATCATATATATGACACCTACAGGTAAACTCAGAAACACTTCAAATGCTAGCTCGAGTGACTCTATTCAATGAATAGTTTGTCATGACTACAGTGAATTCTTGTAGATAACCACAAACAAGGTGCATGCAGTCCAAGACTCCAAGTCAAAGTCATTATCTAGGATGGATAAATCAATAAGGAGTTCAAAGAAACACAGAAGGCATCTAAAATTCCAAGATCCTATGGGAGGGAAATGATCTGGAGAAACACTATATGCTTACCAGGATCAAGCGGAAAAAATAATCCATAAGGTTCCAAGTATTCATTCAACTCCATCCATCCAATCCCAGGCTCAACAACCACATCCATGTCCTCAATATGTAATGACTTAACACTCTGCAGTTATATGGTCTAAAGCAGTCAAAGAAACAGCATTTAGAAAATAGATGAAACTGTCGGTCTCGAAAACTTAAATGTTGACATAGCAAGCACGATTCAAAATTTGGCTATTATACAACAAAACTGCAGCATCTGAGAGCTTTCGGAGTTGAGCAAACTGCATTTTCACCCAGTAACTAATCAAATGATATAGTGCAAAGACACTAAGGGGGTGCCACCCATTTACAAAAGAAGCAAATACAAAAGGTAAAAAACACTCGAGCCTTCAAGTTCTCAACAGCCACAATAGTATCTATAAAATCCAAAATAGTTGGCCAAAGATAGTGTTAAATAAGGTGGCCTATGAAACCTCTTCCAAATCAAAAACATAAATTGAAATATCACCAGCAGAATAGTTTCATGGACATTTTGGTTTGTTTGGCCATATTTATCGATTACATTATATTAGGGTTTTTTTTTTTTTGTACAGTAGCAGAATAGGAATTAAAGTTAATACTTTAGCAAACCAGTACTCCTTCCCATTTTATCTATCGCCTTGAATTTTGTGTCAATCAAACTTTAAAACATTGGCTATTAATTTCTCAATATATACAATAATCTACTTTACAAAACTACTATCACTAGATTTGTTATGAAAAATACTATCATAGAATATAATGTCGCAAGTTTGGTAAAATATTATGTGAAAAACTATTGATCAAGGGAAGACGTGGACAGCAAAAAAGTCAATAGTGACAAAAAAAAATTGGGAAGGAGGTAGTATAATATTAGGAGCAGGACATTAGAATGCATTTGTCATGTCCACTTTTCAACAGCCGTGCAATTCACTTGCAAGCAATTTTTCAGATAGGGTTATTGATATATCAAGTTTAAAAACCTCAACAAATTGTACTATTTTCAGAATGAGTAGTAAATAATAAAAAGGGTTTCTATCCAAGATTCCCATATCTAAACCCCGCTCCTGCTTCAGTAAACTCCCTGCACTGGGTAGAAATCTTCCCTGCCCCACGTTACCCTTAACATTTTGTTTACGAGATTCTTTTCAGGTGCTGATTCGACGATTCCTCCTTTTTTTATATCCTCATATTAGAACCACGCTGAAACTTCAAATTGTAGATTTATCATTCTTCAAAGAATTGACCAGTGAACAACAAAAATACACAGCAAGCTACAGAAACATGTTTTCTAGAACCGCATTAGTAGCAATCTAATACTAGCTTATAAAACCTACAATACCCTGATGTTTGGGTTTGCATACGGTGCAAGGATTCTTGTCATTTCACTAGTGATGAAACAAAGAAACCTATTGGTAAGAGGTCTTATTTTCCACCACCACTTTCCTTTATGGATACGGACATGGATCTTTAGAGGGTCGACCTGGCCTTCTAAGCTCTAGGAGTTATTTCTAGAAAATACAAGCCCTAACAACAATAACAGCAACAAAACACGCGCGCGCGCAGGCACACACACACACTGCCAGTAAGAATAAATTCCAATACCTTCATTTGGGACATGTCAATGCAAACACCTCCATGAGGTGACAAAGTGTGACCCTCAATAGATGTAGCTCCACCATAGGGCACAATTGGAATCTGTTCATAACACACAGCAAATTAAGCTGGAGATACTACAGAAGCCAGAAGGAAAAACAAACATGGAAAGATACCATCACTAATTAGAAAATAACAATACTCGTGTGACACAAGTAAAAGATATATCGAAATAATAATCTTCTTTTGACGATGTAAAGAAGATCATACCTTATGCTTGTTACAAGAATTGACTATCAAAGACACTTCATGTTCAGACCTGCATTTATAAAGTGAAACATTTCTTTTTAACACGAACTAAGAAATATTCCTAGCTGATCATTGCAATCTGATAAACCATATAAGGCAAATGCAAATATATCAGAACCCATTATTATTACATAATTAATAAATCACGTAGCAGAAAAGGAAAGTGTTATTACATATAACCGCGAGCCCCTAGTAGGCGTCTAACTGATGCAATCATCTTAGCTCTACTTTTGGTGTGCTATCCCTATGCTCATTACATCATCCATGAAAGAAGCTGAAATTTTCAAGATTAACTCAGAGCTACTTTCACATTATTAATCTTAACATGAGCTTTTCCAAAGATGAATTATCATATACCCCCCTCAAGGTTTTGTAGAAGACTTCTATAACCCTAATCCCAAATTATTTATTACCCCCTGACTTTGTGTCAAACAATTTTCAGTCCTGAATAATTAGCATGGCATAAAAATGCAGAAAAATAGTTGACCCCTATGCTATGTTACCCGAACTCTTCATTTGTCCCAGGTACCCATGTCGGACTCTCAAACACTTGGATATGGATATGGACGCTCGACACTCCATTTTTTACCAAAATACACAAAAAAATTCAAAAGAATACCAAGTCTAGCATTGATACCCCGTGGCAAAGTTAACACGGTAACAAGTAGTGCCATGGTGCCCCCATGAATTTAAGAAAAAATATTTATATGTATATTTAAATACATCCAAAAAGATATCTGACCACCTGACCATGCAAACTGCAGACGTTGAAAGCCTAAAAATAAATACTTCAAATTAACAAATAGTGTAACACTGTAACCCTAGCAACCAGCCTATGCCTACCCTAACTTATATTTTATTGATCAAAACATCCAACTTCTAGGATGTTTTTAAGCGAATTCTATGGTTTGTGATCCAGGTTTGCTTATGCTGATTGATAGTTATCCTATAAATCAACATGATAAAGTTGGAAGTGCATACATAAACTTTGGTCCTTATCAGCCTCATCAAAATGTTTATCCACCTACCAGCAGACAATCATCCCCATCAATTTCAGTATCATTGGTTTAAAAGCTTTCCCTGGTTAGAATATTCACCTCAAACCCATGTTATTTATTATTTCCCACGCTTTCGATTTTCTACGAAGTTGATTAGGACACAAGGATTAGATAAATTCACTGTTAAGGGATTTCAAAACTTTGGAGAAGCTAGCAATGGAAAGTATTGCGCTTTACTAAAACATAAGGGAAACATTCCGAACTCAACTCATAGTTCTATAGTTAGATGTGCTGATGATCTAATAAATAAATCATGTCATATTGAGAAGGTGATTGAGAAACAGGTAGAGAAGATTCAACACAACTGTTGCAATTGATGTTGTACCTTAATTAACATTCCAGGCATGTGCATTTAGAGGGCACAATGAAAAACCTGATTCAGACTATCAAGGTAACCTTCTTGAAATGATAAAAGTTTTGTCTTGTTATAATGAGCAAGTAGATCTTGTGTTCAAAATGATCCAAGAATGCAAAGTATACACCACCATTAACTCAAGGTAACTTGCTCTCAAGCTAACTTAATTATGTTTCACACCATTCAAAATATGCACCACCATTAACTCAAGAATGCAAAGTATACACCACCATTAGATTCAAGAATTTATGACAGCAATACAGTTTTTTTTATTAAAATTATTCACCAAAATATAGTTCAATGAATTTGTTTCTTTTAATACAATAGTTAGTCTTATTTTACAATAATTTTTGCACCGCTCCGGCAAAGTGTTAAACTTTTAGGATCCTCAATCCAATTCCAATGACCCCTCATCGGTCCTAACTATGATCATGATTCCAATAACCTTGATTGAAAAGATATGCATTACCATCTATATAGCTTAAAACCAGATAATTCATCAACTGACCCAAAAGGGGGAGGGGGAAAGGATGAAATAACAGTATACAAGATAGATTTCAAACTATTGAGGCAAGAATGACAAAAGTGGAAGAGAGTTTTCTAACCTCGGAAAAACAACCACATCAGGAACATTGACAGCCTTATGGAAGCTGTTTTGCGGCTTTCCATGAAAGAATCTCTCTTCGTAATCTGTTGTCATGTTTTCCTGGCAAAGCATAAAATTCAGTTAAAATCATTGTATTACAGGAGAAGAATCATTAACAAGTGCAGGTACAGACATCATGTAGAATAAAGACACTTATCAACCAAGGTGAGTTTTTAAGAGTCCATTCAGTAACGAATTTCAACCAAGCCAGAGAAAAAATGATGCAAATAAAGCATGATATAGGAATCACACTCAAGACGGGGGTAAAAGAAAAGGGAAAAGCATTTCATTTGTCCATAATTTCCTTTAACCTATACAATTTGAATCCGTAATTTTAGCGATGCTTGTGAATGGTGAAGTACATTAACCCTCAAGATGTACAACTCCTATTTTCATAAATCTTAACACCCCCACCCCCACCCCACCCCGCCCCACACACACACAAAAAAAAAAAAAAAAGAAGGATTCAGTACATCCCTCTTTGATTCATGGATTTCGGCAATCCCAATCTATGGTGAACTGATGTACACTAATCTTCAAATGTAGAACTGCAATTTTCATAAATTTCAACCCATGCCCCCAAAAGAGAGCGAAAATTCCTCCCATGATTTCAACGATCCCAATGTACAAATGCAATCACAAGTACAATTTTCATAAATCTCAACTACCCTCCACTCTCTCTGTGTGCATAGACAGATAGATAGTTTGACACACAAACACAAAGTCGTTGCGCTACTGATGGAAATTATGACCAACCAATTCCTACTTTCGTACCAGTTCTTGCAATAGCCATTTTAGTCCAACATAATCAGGCATAAATCATTTTGAAAGAAAGAATTCTACAAACAAACAAACTAAGAAATTAAATGTCAAGTTCAATGAAACCAATATACAATGGATTTATGACACAAAATTTAAAGATATCAGTCTAGAAAAATTACTCCACAAATAGTTTTCAGATCATCAATGAGCTCTGGTGGAATATTCTTGTGAGAACCCTTCACCACAAATTCAGTGCTTCCCTTGCCCCCGATTCCAATGCCTCTGACATAATACAACAATCAGAAATGGGATCATCATACCATATGATCTGAATTCAGTGTCGGAACAGGTGAAGATATATACGACTTTCCTAACCAGTTGAGGCAGGAAGAAAGTTTCCTATCAAAAAAGCCAGGAAGAAAGGTCGCCTATGAAAACCACATAGACAATAATGCAATAGGTGGCAGTTAGTTGTAAAAAGAGAATAAAGAGCAAAGTCATGAAAGCATGTGATTCCAACTCCACAGGACCTGCCATTGAAACCTTGTTTTGGTATACACGCCAAGACCAGCAAGTGAACCAGAAAATACTTATGAACTCACTCTACTAACTTACAGCAGCAATGCGGAAGCAATTCACAACTAAGAATGACTTACTTCCACCTACACACTAGTTGGAACAGATTAATTTTCTTATTGCAAGTTCTCTATCAAGTATCAGCAATCTGTTGAAAACATAAACTACACAAATTCCATCAAAGCTCCAAATCTCCAATCAACTCAATTTGCTAAATCAAACACAACATAATAATAATATGGACTGCAGAAGTGCCTGAGCACAATTTATGCACTCGAACTTGATTACAACTTTGAAGTACTAGTATTAATTAGCCACAAAGAGCAATCAAATAACCAAAGACATTGCACACAAACAATACCCAGAAACAATCTCAAAAGAAACAGCACTCAAATCCCATCCATTGCTTTTCTTCATATTTTCACGGTGCTGTAAAATGGAGCAGTATAACTACTATAAACTCAGAAAGAAAGGCATAACTCACCGGGAATCAGGATGAGAAGAATCAGAGAGCGAAGTGTTGGACTGAAACTGAAGCAGAAGAGACGCCCCTGAAATCGGAACCAACCAAGCCGGCCACCATAGAAATGGTTTTCTGCCATTAGAAGAGAGAAACTCAGAAACGACTGCGTTTTGGGTGTAGGTTTGGAACTGGGATGGTCGGAGATGGGTGTATATGGTTTTAGATGCTGAACGAAGGCGAGTGAACCACCATGGATACGCCATGGTTAGGACGACCGAACCTGGTTCACCGTTTGGGAGAAAATGAGGTAATAAGGCGGTTGGATGATTTTGATCACAAGTCAGGATTCGGTATCAGGAGCATCATTCAATTTCAAACCTTAGTTACTGTTTTGGCAACGATTGAGGTTGTGCTTTATCTTGTTAGCTTGGTTGACAATTTCAGTAGTTATACTGTATATATAAAGAAGTAAATGTTTAGTTTTGGATTAGGTACAACCTTCCCACTTTCAAGTAAGTTGTTAGACTTCTTTTTCAAGTAGATTGTATGGATAAGTGTACTTTTGTGTGAAAGTTAATTGTAATTTTATGGTGAGTTTTTTTTCGATAAGTTAGGCGTCAGCCCCAATTTTATTCAATATAGATCGGCACAGTGCCATGAGCACGGAAACAGTGCACAATCTCCCAAATTACAATAGTCCAAATAATGTCAGGCCTCCAAGGCTCCAGTAGCCAAACAAAGCTTGACATTATCACAGGCCAACGTACAAAATGAGATTGAATACCCACCATAAGCCTATAGCAGCACAGGCCTAGATACATAGATGAAATTAAATCCCCACCGTAGACCTACTTTTCCTGTAAATGCGCTCTACCATCCTTTTATTTGTTGTAATATGCCGCCTCTGCTCCATCTCTTAGTTAAATAACACAGGTATGACATTAAAATTGACCACCAAAGATGCAAGAGACTACTCAACTCCATTCTTCCAGGTTGTTTCCTAGAGTGCAACCCTCCATTTCATTTTCCGTATCAACACAATTCTCACCATTGCAGCCCTATCAAACACAATCTGATTCCTCCCATGCCACACTGTCCATATCACAGCAAACCATGCACCAATCTACAGTTTCCTTCTCACTCTATTATGGAAGAAACCAACATCCACTCCTCATACATGGAAGCTGATGCCCTAAGCCTGCCATAATTTCTTCCCAAATGCTCCAAGTTAAACACATGAAGTGCTTCAAATTTTGTTTCAATTCCCTGAGTTCACCCCACAATTTCAATCTTTCTTCACTCTCATTTGGTGAATATAACACACATACTGTTGCTTGTAGCTTTTCTTGGTTGAATTCACCTTTAATGCATATCCAATTCCTTCCTTTGAATCCACTGTCACACCTGAACTCCTCAGTACTCCATATTAATATAATACCCGCTGACCTCCCTTCGCCTTCAATCTCCATAAAATCTGCCTCTGTTTGGCCCTATAATCTTCTTATCTTCCTTTGGTCAATGTTATGATGCTTGATTTCAAACAAGCCCACCACACTTTACAAATTCCTTTGTTACCATTCTTCTAACCTGTTTCTGTTTCGCGCCTGCCCCGATTCCACGCCTGCCCTATAAGATAAGAATATAGCCAAAAGAATTATATATTACAAGTACATGGATCATATATAAGTAAAACGTCAAGAATATAAGTAAAAAAAATGTCAATAATATAGTCGTGTTGGTCTCTATAGAGCAAAGAAAACATTCTTGGGCTCAACACGGGTCGTGTTGCACCCAACACGGACCGTGTTGATCCAACACGGACCGTGTTGGAATCCAGAACAGTTTTAAATGCTAATGGCTATATGATTTTGTGTAATTAGTGTTTGATATTATAATTAAGCACAATTATAATGATATTCCAACAGCTATATGACTTGACTTGGTCAAGGTCATATTAAGGTTGTGATCCTCCATTAAAGTCCTTTGATTGTCCTTTGACTAGGGTATCCTAAGGGGGTTGGAAGTCTCCTATAAATAGGAGACATTACCTAGCTATTTGACACACCATTCTAAGCAATCACATCTTCATTCTTGTATAGACTGCAGCTATACTTGAGTGATTCAAGTAAGAAACTATTATTCTTGAGTGTTACAAGTGCTAAGTTTTATCCCTTTGAACATTTACGGTATAATAAATAGTTCTTAAGGAAAGTGAGTATTAAGCCACGACTCGTAGCGTTATCCAAGCGAGTTTCCATTGTTTCATATGCCGTTTACTCCCTTCCCCCAACTGGTTCCAACTTGCAACCCTCATACTGCTCTTCTCCGCTTTCCACCGCTTCTTACCTTCACCTTTTAACCTCCTATGTTTTCCTCTTTTCTCTTCTTTGCTTTTTCCTTTCGTTCTTTAGGTCCCTTTGGAAGAATTTCACTGCCTCTTTGTGATTACTCACGATTTCAATCCCCAGATCAGCTCCATTAAATACTGCCTTCCTAGCAATTCTCTTATCGACGTCACTAGCAGAGTTGTTCCCTTTTAACTCCAGTCCCTTTTGGTTTTCTTATGTAGCCTGAATATAGCTGGATGACTCTTTAATATTAACTTCTATGAATCCTAACTCTTCTTCAGTGGTTATTTCGTCTTTTGCTGGCTCTTCTCCTCTTTCCTCTGCTAATTCCAATATTTGGGCATTAACTTTCCTGTTTTTCAATGGAGTAGCTAGTTCAAACCTTAAAGTCTCCACCTTAGTCGCCAACCGTTTCATTTCTTCAATGTGCTTTGAGTAACTCGAGCCTTCCTCATCATTAATGCTGGTCGACTTTTGGGATCCACCTAGCTCCCTGATCCTTGACTGTTCATCTTCTTCTTCCATTCTTCTCCTACTTTGGTGTTCATCCTCCTCTGCATAATTTATTCCTGGGATCACTGCTTGTTGATCTACATCCTCCTGAATTTCTTGACTCTGCATTTGATGCCGCCATGGTCCTGACTCTCTGATGAACACTTTGTATGAACAGTCTCCTAGATCAAGTGTTATCTCCCCTGCAACACTCTCATAGATTTCCGTCGATATCAGGACTCTCAGTGACTCAAACTGCATTACTTCCTCTGCTTCTTGCTCTAGACAAAGTGATCTCCCCCATGGCTCCACACAGTTTTTGAAATTCTCTTCAGACCATCCATGAGGAGGGACCCCTCTAATTTCAACCCAAATTCTTCTCTCTTGTCCTGTTTCGTATTTCATCCATCTCCTTACTTCCTTGAAAAAATTTGCTAGCTCACCCGAGTTGCGTACTATTTCCTCCATCTCTCTTTCCGATTGCATTGTTGTTATTATCTTCGTGACACTTAGTATTGTGATTTTTGTATTTGCTCCACAGATCTTCCTTACTGTCTCTATTATTTCTTGCATTTCTCTGGGCTCATCCAACTGGCCGATGAAACTTTTCTCCAACCACCTTATCATTTCTCTGTCTTCCTCCCCCATAATTCTACTCGTATTGGCTTCATCAATCGTCCCTTCTAGCCACCTTCTTGGGTTGTTCCTTTCGCCCCAACTTCTTCTGCCACCGACGTCACCACCCGCTCCTCCTGAACTCCTCAATTTGTTCTTCGCAACCCAAATCTTCTTGGTTCTATTCCTTGTGCTATGGTCAGAACTCCATCTCCTTAACTTCCTTACTTCTATCCTCCTCCCTCACACCATCTTCTGATCCATTTGTTTAATACTTCTTAATGCCTCCTGTTCATCTCCATATTGGATGAAACCGTATCTTCCATACCTCCATGTTCTTTGCGGGATATAGACATCTTGTATCCTTCCACATCTGTTGAAGATCCCCCGCAGGCCGAAAATATCTATTTCCTTAGGTAGGTTTCCCACAAAGATAGAGTAGTTCCCCTTGCTACCCATTGATCACAGCTCAAATTTCAGCACTTCCTACCTCCTTCGCTTGGAATTAGACCGACTTTCATGATGTTTTAGACAAATTTTGAGAGCTTTTATTTGACATGACATACTCATTTTGAATTGATTTCGTGTAACATCCCGAAATTTTGAAAGTATATTAATATAAATAATAGTTCTAATAATTATAGTATATAAAATAATTATCGAACTAATTAGGTTTTTACCCCATTACGTTTTGAGAAAGTAGGATTTTACCCTCCGGGTTTTGAAAATTAGGTTTACCCTACCTCCATGACATTTTGCACCGCCGCGACTGAGCCGCAATCTTCGTGTGACACCACCGCGGTGCCGCCGCAATTTTCGCGCGGCAACCGTGTTTTTTTTGGGTTTTTTCGATTAATTTTTTAAAAATAAAATTTTGTATTATTATTATTATTATTATTATTATTATTATTATCATTATTACTATTATTATTATTATTGTTATCATCATTATTATTATTGTTATTAATATTAAATTACAATGTTATTTTCGTCGAATTTACAAAATTTTATATTAATAACGATAATAATAATGATGATAATAACAATAATAATAATAATGATAATGATAATAATAATAATAATAATTACAAATTTTTTTATAAAAAAATAATCGAAAAAAATCCAGAAAAACATGGTTGCTGTGCGAAATTTGCGACGGCACCGCGGTGTTGCCGCACGAAGACCGCGGCGGTGCCACGATCTACGTGCAGCAACATTGCGGTGTCGCCGCAAATTTCGCGCAAATTTCGCGCGACAGCCGTGTTTTTCTGGATTTTTTTGATTAATTTTTTTTCAAATAAAATTTTGTAATTATTATTATTATTATCATAATCATTATCTTTATTATTATTATTATTATTATTATTAGAAAGAGAAACTAGAGAGAAGTTAGAGAGTGAATTATGATGGTCAAGGGCGTTACTGGAAATTATTGTGAAAAAGTGGGCGACATTAGTAAAATGGGGGGCGACGTATAACAATTAGTTGTTAAAGTTCAATTTATCCATAACAAAGTTATAAGTTCAGATTTCTTTTTCCAATACCCCAAAGTATGAATTATTTTTTACAATTTTCTTAAAATATATCATTTTTACATTTTTGAACCCATGATGATAGGAAAGGCAGTAATTATGATTGTATGAATGTTTTATAATTCTTGGATATACAGTTATCCAATCCAAAAGACGGTTATCCGAAAGTTTTGAATTATATACAAATCACAAAATCCGAAAATTCGATTAACGAAAGTCCAGTAAATAGAAACTTTCGGATCAAATACGGATCATAATTTCCATTATCTGAATATTCAGTTAACCGATCCGTATTTATGATCAGATCGGTTAATCGATCCATAGACACTCCTAACAACCCGCTTTATTTCGTGTCAGGTTCATGTCGTGTTGTGAAAACTTTTTCCAACTCCAATTTTAATCCATTTAAGTCTTAAAAACCATGCCAAATTTTATGAAGTATGAAAGTTAAGTTACAAACAACACATCATTTGTAATTACACCAAAACTCGAGGTATATATGCAAAAAAAAACCTATTTTAATTTAGGAAGTGTTTGGTTGGAATCGTGGGTAAGTTTTTCCTTTAGCCACTCAAGGGAAACTTTTCTAGAAAACTTTTCTAGGAAAAAAATAAGCATCTCAGGAAAATTAACCATTTTCCCAATATTTTTTGTTTTTTTTGGACAAACCAAAACGCATCCTAAGAAAAGGATACGTCTGGATATGTCAACAATTTCGAATTGAGTTTCTCATCTCCTCTGTCGGTCTCTCTCTCTCTCTCTCAAACTCGATTAATGTTCATGGTTTAGGTTTCTCGGATTCTTCTGTCAATCAGCCGAATTTCTTAGGATTCCCTCCATCTGGTTGTATTTCGCTCATCGAATTTTGCTGAATATCAACATGTTTTACGTCTGAATTTGAGACGTATACTCAGCCTTGAAAGCCATAAAAAGGAGCAGCACAATCGAGCCAAGGTAATTGTATTTGTATGTGCCAATAAATATGCCAAAATTTTGAGCCTGAATGTTATCTTTCTTCACTTTTCATTTGTCATTTTCCAATTGTAGTTCGAGATGCAGTTTGTTTGTCTTTTTGGTCTTATCCAGATGCGTGAAATTACTAGGTTTTGATTTGACTTGCAACTGAAGATAGTAGGAAAGGAAATTGGGTGTCTGGTTTTGATTTGTACAATTTGGTGCTACTGTTCTAAAGTTAATGAGTTGCTGGTTGCAATTCTGTTGTATCCTTGTTTATCTATAATGGTGTAAGGGTGGTGCCTGCTGTTGATGCTCTACCATTTCTGAATGTGATTGATCATTGGGATGTTATGGTTTTAACTTTCCTGATATATGGTTAAAGAACAAATTAAAGAGATTGAAATGACTACTTATACTGGCAAGGTGCACCTTTCTTTTAGGAAGCTCATCCCTTAGAAACTCCTTAGTTAAGCGTGCTTGGTTGAAGTAGTCTCAGGATGGGTGATCTTTATCGGTAATGTCCATGGCCTGGGAGGGGCTGGCGCGTTACAATGGTCATGTAGGTGACGTACATAGAACGATTTAGCCTCTTCATGCCTTTGAATTTGCTCGTTAATCAAATGGGAAAGATTTCTAGCATTATATGTCATGTGAGGAGTGAAGTGACTACATTAACTTGTTCATCCATCTACGATGAACTAGAAAATGAAGCATCTTTGCCGATGAGTGAGACATCTTAATAGCCTCTCCTCGAAAGTTCCCTCATTTTTTACTGGGTTTGGTAAATGTTAGCATATTAGTTCATCGTTGATGTAGTCTTACTTGGATTTGCGCCCCTTGTACATCTACACCAAGCATGATCGACATTAAGCCAAAGCTAGATTCATTGTTTTCTTCTTCAGATTTACATTTATCAGAAGGTTAATTTAATGATATCATGTGTAGGTAGGATTAGAATATATAGTTATAGTTGTGTAAGAAATTGGAATCTTAACAATAATCTACCTTGACATAGAACACTGATCAATGGCGAGGAACGGAAATCTTTAGCATGGCCCTATTATTTTTCATGATGTCAAGCAGAATATGGAGGATTCGTTGAGGAATATTATTGACTTTTATCAAAGGCTTTTGCAATCTAGCTCTAAGACTCTGACAAGCATTCTCTAAGCCTTTTGAAGGGATCAAGCAATAGCATAGATTGATGCAGGATTATATGTGGGTTTTGCAGTTTCTTTATATTTTCGTTAAGATCAGGAAAATAGGTATAGTGTGAGATAATTTTCCTTCATATTTTTCTGATAGGAATTTCCTTCCATATTTTTGCCTTGCATTTTCTTGTGGATGTCGCAGTTTCTTTCACCACTAGGGTTTCAAAGATGGGTGTGCTGCAAGCTAGTTGCATTTAATCTAATAAACATTCCCTTGAAGTTTATTCTTAGTGTGAGAATGCTCACCTATTGGCGTAGCCAAGCATGTTAAAGCCGTTTTACTTTGTATTTCCTCCTGGAATGATTCTATTGTAAACAATATGAAACTTGATGTCTAGTGTTGGTAAAATCTTCCAGATTTGATTACCCGAATCTGAAATTCTTGTTTTATCTGCATTTACCAATACTATTAAAGCCTTTTACTTCGTAATTCCTTGTGTAACCTATTTTAGACACTATGAAACGTGATTTCTAACATTGGAAAATATCCATAGACTTGATTACCTGAATCTGAAAACAAATAGGCCTTCATAAAGTGTGCACTAGTATTTAGAATTTAGACAGTTGCTCATGTCCGATTGGGGGTGTGGTGATAGGGGAGGATTCCTTTTATCTCTGTAATCCAGATAGCAATGTGCTAGAATTGGTTCTAGATTAAAGCAAAGCATCATGGGGTTCTGAGGGTGGGAACTAAGAGATTGGTGAGGTCAGGTCTTTGTATTACTATTCAAGGCTTTTCTCCATCTAGTTTTATTTATGAGGAAGGGTAAATGCAGCATAGGTGCCAATGCTATTTTACAAGGATCTCAGGAATCATGGTCTAGACACCGTGGCTGCCTGTTTCTGCAGCTGCCTTTCCCCATGGATAGGATCAAGCAATTATATGTAGAATTAGTGCATATCAAACTTGGGTTTCATATGGTTATGCTTATTCTCATGGAATTGGGATGTTGAACACACTGCAAGGGGTGTAGTATCATGATAAATTTGATTCTTGGTTTTTGATGCCTCATGAATTTGAAGTGTGTCCTTGTGAATTAATGACTGTAAAGGATTAGTGAACCAGATGCAGCAATATTGAGCTATACATCCCTGTCCCGTGCTCTTGATGTTTATATTTCTTCTTTTAACATGGATAGTGCAAAGGATGAATTAGACAGTTCAGCTAATTATTCCTGCTGCCTTTATCATGCCACAAAGTATGCATTTTGGGAGTTCAGTGCTACTCTAACTGCTAAATCAGATGTTTCTGTGTAGTGTGTACTAAATGGTGGTATTTGTTGTCAGTCTGATATTTGGGTTATTTTCTTTAGCTTCCCCTGAGATGGTGAAAGCAAAGCGGAAGCATTTAGCAGCAGTAGTTGTCAACAGCACCAGTAGCCAAAGTTCTGTGGGCAACCCTTTGAACTTTGTGGGTTCTGATATTTCTGCGGAAGATAACTGGGTGGTTGTTAAGAAGCAGAGGGTAAACATTTTTATTCCCGCCCTTCCTGGTACTGAGCCACCTGGGCAAACACAGCTGCCCGAAAGTCGTAGCATGTCAGCTAATATTCCTACTCAGCTTCCAGATGAGAATCCTTCTAAGGTTAGCCTAGCTGACAGAAATGAAGAGCCATCGTGTTTGTCTCCTAAAACAGATGTCCTTTCTGCCCAAGCAGCACATTGCTATGCAGACAGTATGAAGCCAAATAAGTCATCTCCACAGAAAATGAACCGTGAGCACCGAGTCACTACTTTGAGAGTCTTGCACAAACAGAAAGCAAATACAATGCCAAAAACCTCAACCAATCTCAACCGATTCAAACCTTTTGAGCGATCAGAGTTATTTGCATTGAAAAATATGGCCGGTGGTACTACATTTCATGACAAAATGATGAAAGCATCAAATCTCGAAAAGAAGATTATAGGGGCTGGTGGATTGGACAGGTGGCTTTCTTCTTTGGGATTAGAGCAATTCTCCAGGATTTTTGATGGAAGAAAGATTAGCAAGCTTCAGTTGGTGAATTTGTCAATGAAGAAGCTCAAGGATATGGGTGCCCATGCAGTTGGACCTAGAAGAAAGCTGATTCATGCTATAGAATGCGCAGTGCTGTTTTGATGGAGTTTAAGACTGTTTGTACCTCAGTCATGTATATATTGCCAACAACATTATGTGAAATCTTGCCCAAATAGGAGTGTTGCCTAGTGTATAGCTGTGACAAGTAAGCTGCGTGAGTACTTCCTGAGAGTATGTTGTAAGATTTCTCTTAGCAGAACCATTGGTTTGTTAAAATTTGCATGTAAAAGTGAAATTACATAGGATTTTATGAAGTGCAGTCTGTTGCATGTTCTCAGGTCTTATACATATATGGGTTAGGAAGATCCAAAGATGTATTATATATGTAGCTTGGTCTGTTGGCCACATACTGCCTGCAATTAGCTACTTCCTTGGGATTGCTACTTTTCTACCAAATGATTTTTTTTTGTCTTGTGGAAACCTACTTCTCTTTCTTGTTTGAATGCTTTGTTGATATTCTATTTGCAGTGTACTCTGTCTACTTGGTCGATATTGAAATTTAGTTCGCCAAAGATCCAATCGAAAAGGAAAATGATAACTTCAAATTGTGAATTCAGGTGGGTAAACCATCGGCTAAAACGGCGTGAACACCAGAAGAAAACGGACAAAGTATATCCCACAGACTTGCTACCACAAGCTACAGAATGGTCCGCAATTGTTGCTGCATAAGCCAACCTATCACGGCAGTTGGCCATTCGACTTCATGGTCTGGATACCTCAGCTTTGGCCAGCTTCCTCTGTCGTCATCAACGAGGAAGAACCTCAACCCGAGGCTGAGCTCTGACAGATCTATTCATCTCATCAAATGCTGTTCCACGAATGCCTTCGTTGTCACGACTGATGACAAGTATGGGAACAAACAGGTTGTGAGTCTGACACCTCGGTTATACGATTATGTGTTGAGCAATGTCCGGGAGCCAGAGGTTCTTAAGGAACTGCGGGAGGAGACTGCCAATATGCGCGGTAGTCAGATGCAGGTGTCCCCTGATCAAGCCCAGCTCCTTGCCATGCTTGTCCAGATTATGGGTGCGACCAGGTGTATTGAGGTTGGCGTTTTCACTGGGTACTCGTCTTTGGCAGTCGCCCTTGCCCTTCCTCAGTCTGGCCGTTTGGTAGCTTGTGAGAGGGACGGGAAGGCTCTAGAAGTTGCTAGAAGGTTCTATGAGCGAGCCGGGGTGCTAGATAAGGTGCATATCAAGCACGGACTTGCGATAGACAGCTTGAATTCTTTGCTTTCAGATGGAGAAGCTGGGACGTACGATTTTGCCTTCATTGACGCGGAGAAGAAGATGTACCCGGAGTACTTTGAGTTGCTGCTGAAGCTTGTCAGAGTTGGCGGCGTCATCGTGGTTGATAATGTATTATGGCATGGGAAAGTTGCGGATCCATTAGTTACTGATTCCAAAACTGTTAGTCTTAGGAACTTCAACAAAGCTGTTTTGGAAGACGAACGCGTAAGCATAAGTTTAGTGCCTATAGGAGATGGTATGACAATTTGCCGAAAAAGATGAGTGTAGACAAACTCTTTAGATTTCGTTTTTAGATTTCTTGTGTCTATTTAATGAGTGTAAATGTAAACTTAAAATTTTGGTTGAATTAGGTAAAAGATCCCAACTTCGAATCTCCATAGGTGGATCTAGAATATTTCATTAGGAGGAACCACTTTTATAATTGAAGAATTCGGTAAGATGAGATGAAGAGGAGATCTGAAGAAATAGATGAAGAAAATAAAAAAATTGTTCTAAAGAAGTCATGAATCTCCAAGTCCCTAGCATTTAGCTTAATAAAAATAGCCATGACCATTGCTCCATTCACACTTCTATGTCTTAATAGAAACAAAGTTAACTTTAACTGTACAAGGTGAGTTGTGGTCTTGGCCAACTCCCCTTGTATATGTCTCTATCAACAATCCCAATTTTCTATATTAATAAAAGAGAAGTAGAAATATATACTATACGCGATATGTTAGATACTTTAAGCTGCTTTTTTCGTTTTAAAAAATAGATATCATATGATTATATTATAGATTATTTGTTTGTTAAATGAAAGTAATGTTGGCATTTCTTCATGACTTATTGTGAATGTAATACAAAATAAGTATCATTAAATTATGAAGCCAAAGTTGTAATTTCTAGAATATAGTTGAAATAAGGGTTTGTTCTTTAATTTATTTTGACTAAACGTAATCTGAATTTATTTGGAACTTTTAAGGAGAGCTTTCTCAATAAGTCATTATGAACTTTCCAATGTAATTGAGCTTTGTTCTAAAAATATATTGAAAAGAAAAAATCAATAAGTCGTTTAATCAGAGAAAAGGCAACAAAAAAAGAGAAAAAGTATTAAAAAACATAAGCGCGCCAGGTAGAGGTCGAACCTACGACTTTCTGCTTAGGAAACAGACGCTCTATCCACTGAGCTACAGGCGCCTTTGTTGATAAAGAATTTAGGTTTTATGGATTTGTCCACACAATGCGGTTCAAATTTGAAAAGGCGGGGTTAGAGGAGGGTGGGAGATATCAGAGAGGGAAGATACAAATTGCAAATTAGCAGTGACAGTGAAGCAGCACAAGGAAGAAGGGAAAGTGGTCAGTCAAAAATGGAGGAATCCATGAGTAGAATGAGCAGGAGTTTAGCCACCTTCTGCAACAATCTCCAATCCAGCTCCGACGCTCTCAAGCAATCCCTAGATCGCCGCCCCATTCCCCTCGGTATGTATACTCACTCTCTCACAATTTCATTTCGGAAGAATTTCATTTACTGACTGATAGCCTTGATTGTTTTGGGTTTCAGATTCGGCATCGACAACGTTCATCCAATCCCTAAATCGGAGGGTATCGGACCTCTCCGGGGACCTCAATTTGCTGGAATCAATGAGCTTAGGCACCGTCTCTTTTGAGGAGTTACTCGGTCATTGCCATCAGCTTTTCAAGCATAATCAGTCCACCCTTTCTCACCTCCACTCCCACCTCCTTGATCACGGCTATCTTCCCTCTCGTAATCTCTCTCTCTCTTACAAACCTTGTTGGAATTTGAACTGGGTTCTAATCGATATAGTAACACCACATTAATTAATCTTGTTTATGAGTTACTTTGGCTAGAATCTCGCTCCAGCTTATAGTCGTAGGTGGAAGAGATTTCTTGGGCTATTGTGTATTTTGGTTTGGATTCTTGGGTTTATGATTGATTGGATGTTGAATAGATTCTTTGGTTGCACATTTTAGATGACAGAGTTGATGAATTTGAAGAGGATTTTATGTCTCAAGGTATTCCTACTGCTGAATCAGATTCCCAGTCTGATGTCAAAAGCCTGGAGGATAATTATTTGTATCCTTTAATAACCCCTGTGTTCATGGGAATATGGAATTGTGAGTGTGTTCATGGTAGTTGGATGCTAAATGGATTCTGGAACTTTGTTTTATTCTTAGTTTTAAGGAAGAGAATTATCCCCTCCCCCACCCTTCATTCTTTCGTAGGAGAGATGGTTCCTTTCTATGTTACTTGGACTCGGGTATTTTGAAGAAATTTAATACATTTTTATTGTAATTTGAAGTGTCTAGTGTCATACCGTTGTCTGGGCATCAAGGGTCCGACACGGGTAGGGCAGGGAAATGAAGAGTTGGAGTAACATAGCACATAGGTTCCTTTTATTTTTCGAGTAACTGTTACACTTGACAAGGTTTTAAGATTCGATGACTCATTGAACTTGCAAAGTCTTGGACTGTCTGATATTTGTCTGGCCACACTTGCATCAAAAGGTTAGTGCTCATCCTTGTAATTTCATTATAGAAAGTGTTGAAGGTGCTTTACGGATCACTGGATCATCATATACGGAGCTTAGAATGAATTAGCAGCTTATGGTTCACTGGCAATTGATGGCTTGTGTGTCTTGCTGTAAGCATGTTCAGGTGAAGGAAATCATGATATGCTGGATAGTCCACCAAAGTAAGATTTCTGATTTCTTCATTTCTTATGTAATCTTCGACTCTGTACTAAAGAATCCATATGTTGCTCATTGCTTGTTTTCAACCAACAGATTGCGTGGTTTGGTGGACCATAATGCTCGGAGCATCTCTAGCACGGCTGTAGGAAATGTTACAAGCCTGCCTAAGAGCTTAAATGATAAAGTTTTTCCAGGTGTGTATGTGAACCTTAGGCTCAAATCCCGCCTATAGTGGACTTCCTAAATCTCTTCACACCCTCCCCCTTAACCCCCCACCAAAAACGAAGAACCATTAAGAGAAGAATTTGGGGGACGGGTGGGGTTTAAGAAGAAATATCACAGATAGCCTTCATCATGAGGTATCTTGACTTGTTTTTTGTAGGAAAAGAGGGAGACGAACCCGAGTCACTTGAAGCTCCAAAGGCAATACTTGTTTCGGAACAAGACTACGAAAATCTTCCTTCTTATATGAAGGCCTTGGCTCCATGGGAGGTATGAAACTATCATATTCATTGCTGTTGTAAATTTTTAAACAGTGTAATTCGTGAGCAGCAATTTTTACTTAACGTGGGTCAGATGATAGTTGTTCTAGAACTCAATACAGTTCAATTCCTCACATTTCCATCTTAAATCTCATTATCACGGCATGATTTGTTTTGAAACTTCAGGGCTATTTCCTGCAAGACAGTTACCACCATTAGTCCGTGTAACTAAAACCACAGAAAATTCTGTTTGCTATCTGCTGATCCAATGCTCTTTATTGCTCAGCTTAACAGTTATATAATTATCTTTGTAGGATCTACAATCTGCAGTTGAGAAGATAAACTCATATCTAAGCAAAAATGAAACCTCAAAACAAAGAAGCTGCTTCCATCCTGAGGAACTTGAATACATGGGATTAGGTATGTCTTGTTTTGTTTTTCTCCCACTTCTGGTCTTCTCTTTAAGGAATTGGGTTTTGGTCGCCTTGCATACCTAGCTTTTTAATGTTTACATCTAAAACAAACTTTTGTGTGTGCTTGGTTTCTGCCCGCTTCTGTTCTTTTGTTCAAGGAATTCAGTAATCTGGGGTCGTCAATCCCTCCCTATAGCTACCTTATGCATATGGACATTCAAATTTTAAACACAATTAATCATGATATGTAAGCCGTTCTTGGTATGAAACAAATGAGAGAAGACCTCCATTGATCTCTTAGCAGACGAATTCATAGTCCTTCTGTCCTTGATCAGCTGTCCAGGTAGGAAACCTCTATTAAAGTTTTTGTTTTACTTTATGATGTGTTTGGTAGTTTTCAAAGACTTTCCTAGGAAAAACTTTCCCCGGAATGATTTTCCCTAGGGCCCCTTGGGAAAATGTTTACTAAGCTTGAGAGTGAAATAATGGGGCTCAAACTAAAACTTTCTCATCTAGTTGTCAGAACCAAACATGGTTACATGGGAAAAATTCTCGACTTAGAATAATTCAACAACTTTCCCGGGAAAAAGTTTGGGAACCAAAGGCACCAACAAAAAGCAATAATTTAGTGATCTGTCCCATACAAGGCATGAAACAAGGCAATGCTAACCATGATCTTGAGGGGTTTGAACTTCAACTATGTACCTAGTCCTATGCTTAGTGCTCAAATGTGCTTAGTTCTCACTTCTCACATTTGGGCTCTAACTTGCTTTCGCCTTCCATTATGTGTTTGAAGCTCTATGCATGAGGGCATCCTAAACAAATTCAATGTTTCGTGTAACTAGTCCGATACTATCTATCCTAT
The DNA here is from genome assembly GCA_029582165.1 of Portulaca oleracea. NCBI lineage: Eukaryota > Viridiplantae > Streptophyta > Magnoliopsida > Caryophyllales > Portulacaceae > Portulaca > Portulaca oleracea. The sequence goes on along the minus strand of CM055871.1, from coordinate 45,608,168 downwards.
AAGATTGGCAGAGTTATTAATAGTAATGATTTTAGGGGTGAACCTGAAAAATTGTATACTGGAATATTGTCTGGTTTTGGACAAACTAAATGAACTGTGGTATCTCCTTTTGCTTATAATTTTATGATGTGGTGACATTGCAGGGCCTAAAGGAAGATCGTATCTCCTTTTGCTAGTGCGCACGAAGCGATTGAGTGTTGAGACTGTCGATGGATTAATTTCATACAAAGTGCAATAGTGAATCGTCTGCAACATAGTGAACCATTGTGTCTTAAATTTTATTTCTCAAGGTTGCTTTGTCAAATTGAAAAGAATTGCATTTTGGTTGTGGCATGGCATGTAGAGGATGCAAGCTTCTGTTCACTTGAAACTGAAAGAGTGACAGCTTCAGTCTTCCAGTCTGCATTAAAACCAACAAGGATCATCGCCACTACATAATAGTGCATATTTTTTTTTATTATACAGGCAAGCGGGAAGGTAGTAATTCCTTCTTACAAGTAGAGATGGCAAAATTTTGTCAAATCCGGTCAGGACAAAGATTTTTCGTCTAAATTTTTATATTGATCGAATATTCGGACATAAAATTTGTCTTTTTTTTCTATTGTCTGAACCTGATTCTGACCTGGATTTAGCTTCGTCCAAGTTGCCCGACTCAATCTGACCCAAATAAAAATCGGTTCTAATCATGAATTTTTTTATCCGAATTTTGATATTGACTGAATTTATCCTGAATTTACCCAAATCCAAATTTTTGGCCGGCGCTACTTACATGAATATGATATCTTCTAGCGGTTTATACAATTTGTCTCATCTTAGTATGTGGCATATAATCTCTATTGATTTGAGTATAGGAATTACTCCCTCCGTTCCATATCAATTGACATATTTCATAATTTTATACATATCAAGGTTCAATTAAAAAACTACTTACATAATTAATAATATTTTTTTTCAAGGTGTTTTTTACATATTAATATGTAATTAGTGAGAGAATACTAGTAGAAGTAGTTTTTATTTATTAAAAAAGTAAAAAATTAATATACTTATTAAAGTCAAAATAATTAATTAGGTATGACAAAAAAATAATTATAGCGAGTATATTCGTTGGAAACTTAAAGTTTAGAAGAAGCTTATGTATACAAGTATAGGATAGGGATAGAAGCAAAAGGTGCATGAAGGTGAGAAGTATGAGGACGCATAATTGAACACCGTAAACTTGCAATTGGGTTGTTTTGTTTGGTAGGTGACGTGACTGGTTGCATGATCGCCAATTGTTTTTTCACGTTTATGGACTCATGTCCTACTACATACATTAATTACCAGAGTAGTAGAAAACAAAGCTGTTGGCGCCATTTGATTACCAGCAGCTACCTACCCCTTTATTAATCCATCAGAATTAAGCATAGATAGACAGATAGATAGTTATAGAGAGAAAGAAAGAGAGGTTGGAAAGATGAAGGTGATGGTGGCCCTGGATGAGAGTGAAGGAAGCTTGTATGCACTGAACTGGGTTATATCCAACATCATTCAACCCACCTGCATCGCTGCCCAAGCTCAGAGCAGCGACGGTGGTGCTGCTGCTGAACCTCAGGCTCAGGATGATGAGAATATCATCTACTTGGTCCATGTTAACCTCCCCTTTCAGACTTATGTCTACCCTGCTGGCCCTGGTTTGTTTAATTTCCCCCTCTTTTTTCTTCTTTTTATTTCTCCCAAAATGGGATTAAAAACATTTATTAAAAAAAGAAAAGGAATCGCTAGAAGGAGGGCTTGAACCTCCGACCTTGTGGTTAACAGCCACACGCTCTAACCAACTGAGCTATTCCAGCTTTTGTTGGTCATATGTTTGTATCTCATATAATTAAATAGAGATTTCGCAACAGTACTTCCGAGATTGAAAGTAATACCCTTTTAGTTTGTAAGGGAGATGCAGGGCAAATGAATTATGAATCTAACACTGGTTTTGACGGATGCAGTTGTGTATCCAACGACTTCAGTACTAGACTCAGTCAGGCAGGCTCAAGCCCAAATATCCGCAGCAATTTTTGATCGTGCCACTCGAAGCTGCCAACACAAGGGGGTGAGTCTACTTAATCATTTGGTAGCCTGGGTATGGTTGATAGATTAGTCCCATTATTATAACTAATTAAGCCAAACTGAGCTAATAATGGAGGAAATTAAATGAAATATATGGCAGGTAAAAGCAGAAACGGTGGGTCTACATGGAGACCCAAAGGACATGATTTGCCGGGCTGCTGAAGAAAGGCATGTTGATCTCTTGGTTGTTGGTAGTCGTGGTCTTGGCATGTTTAAGAGGTACGCTCTTTAATTTAATTGTTGATGATGAGGTATATATGTAAGGGTTTTGATGGATGCAGGGCATTCCTGGGAAGCGTGAGCGATTACTGCGCACACCACGCGCAATGTCCCGTGTTGATTGTGAAGCCCCCCAAGGAGACGACTCATAACGTCGGACAAGCAGCAGCAGCAGCACATCAAGCACAGCCAACCTAAAACTCTAGAATTAGTGTCAGATCAAGTTAATTAAGGCACCTAATATATGGAATATACCCTAATGTTTGTATCTATACTTATCAAATAGTTACTGGTTAATGTGTCTTAATTAATCGAGTCTTTTGCTATACCCAGATACCAGAATGTCTTTCTCTGCTGAATATATATGGTGTTAATAATCTGATACTGTGCAGGGGAAAATAACATGTACTTGTTCTAACCATGTTTCATATCTCTGTCTCAACTCCTGTAGATTACGTTTGGTGTTCTTATCATTCTCATTTGATCCGGCTTTTAACTTCTTTTCATTTTCATTTCACCCTACTTTTAAATTGCAATTCATAATGTTACTTGTGTTTTTTATTATAATTTTTGGATGTTGTTTTGAGGTGTTGGACAATAATGTCTCCGTAATGGTAATCTATCAACCATACCCAGGTTTAATTAGTTATAATAAGTATATTAGATAATAATGGGACTAGTAATGATAGATTTGTTTAGATTTAATTAGATATTAAGTATATTATATTGAAAAGATAATCTTTTATGATATATACATAAGATTAATATAATAAAAAAGTGCATAAAATTCCCCCTTAACCATCGCCCCCAGGGCGACGTTTAGCAAAACCGTTAAACTAATGTCATAGCAGTAAGTACAAATAAAATAAGTTTTATTTTATTTTAAGAAAAATAGTGCCTCATTAGTCCACATTTTTTTACCGTAAATCGTAGGGTTGGAGGTGAGTCATAGAGTGTGTCACTCTATTGCCGGCTCTAAGAACATGATTTCAACTAATATAATGAAAAACTTTTGAAAATTGAATGATTTCCGAAACTAAAAGCCCGGTAGCACTTCGGCCATTGAAGGAGCTTTGAAGTTTGTTGATGAGTGAAAGACAGTCCCCCTCGGCTATGACAGTTCTGAAACCTGCATTCCATGCTATTTGCAAGCCAATCACATAAAACCGCCACCGAGTCAGCCATCATCGATACGACATTAATTTAGTAAATATTTTAATTTTTTTGCTTTTTAGTCTATCATATAAGACCGCCACCGAGTCAGTTATCAACAAAATCATTCTAGATGTGTATTGTTGTCCAACATTTTTAAAGTATAGTATGTTATTGTCCAAGAAAAAAATTCAGTGTATCATTGTCTTATATCCTAAGGTATAGTGTATTAGCATACAAAAACCTTACCGGAAAAATATTTTTCCGATCAGATGACAGTGGTGATAATCGAAGTCGAGCAGCAATATTCGAGGCTGGCAGAGACTTCCCAATTTGTATGGATTTTTTAGGGTATGCCAATGGGAGGAGAGAGAAACCAAACACTATATATATGAAGCGTGTATCACAAAACGTAAGACGGTCTTATATAAGATATACTGATTATAGTTTAGATTTATGAACATTCATATATTGGTTGATGAAAATTCATCTACTGGTTCACAAATTACAAACATTGTATTAAAAACATCAGGTTATGAGTATTTATGTGGGAGGTTATTAATATTCATATATTGATTTATGAATATTATTATACTAGTTTATGAGCATTGCAGTTAGGTGTATGGGCATAGTTATTTAGGTTCATGAGCATTGTAATTTAGGTGTATGAGCATAGTTATTTAGATTTATGAGCACTCATATATCAGTTTATGAACATTGTAATAAAAATATCAAATTATGAAACTAATAAGATTAATTTTGTATGATAAATCATTATACAAATTAAGATATTAACAATCAAAATGTTTTACATAAAAATTTACGTCATAGATAAAAAAAATAGAGATAGTATTAAATATTAAAATATACTTAAAGTAAGCAAAATAAAAAAAAGATACCAAACAAAAACAAAAAAAATTACACAAGTTGCATTGGGTTGAATAAAAAAAGGGAAATTCCATTTGGTAGGCTTCAACTTTTGCCTATTTCAAGTTGTCAACCACTTTTTAAACTATTCCAAGTGGTAGGCTTATTTTGAAAGTTATTCCAAATGATAGGCTTATTTTGAAAATATTAAAAATTATTCCAAGTTTTTAAGCACTTTAAAAACTATCGATATCACAATCAACTCACTTAGAATAATATCTAAAGCGTTTGACAACTAATAATAGTTTTTAAAGTGCTTAAAAACTTGGAATAATTTTTAATATTTTCAAAATAAGCCTATCATTTGGAATAACTTTCAAAATAAGCCTACCACTTGGAATAGTTTAAAAAATGGTTGATAACTTAGAATAGACAAAAGTTGAAGCCTGCCAAATGAAAGCACAAAATAACCAATCAAATATTGACACAAATAAAACAAAGGAGCGGCCGCACAAAAGAAAGGTGCTCCCAGGCTCATAATCTAATTCTAATTTTTACATCTCTTTTGGCTGGATTTATCGCTGCCTTTGGTTCCAATTTGCCAATGTTCAGGCTTCGCTTCTTGCTTGACCCAACTCGGTAATTCTAAACCCTATTTTTCAAATCAGTTTTAAAGCTTTGTTTAGTTAATCTCTAGTTTGATCGAATTCGGAACTCAAATGGTGTTTCATGATTTGAGTTAAGCTTTTGAGCCAGCGTTGGGCATTCTTTGCGCCAGTGTGTTTGACCTGGGAGAAAGGGATTTGAATTTGCTCAAGTTGTTGTTTTGCTCTTAATTTAAGATGGAATGCAGAGGATCATTTTGACGAGTTTTTGCCCTAGTTACTGATTCTGCTGAGTGGTTTTACTATACTTTAAGTATGCTCAACAACTTCACCCAACAAAAAAAGACGATAGTGTCCTAAACTTGTTTGACTGCATGAATTCTGCTGATTGTATTTAATGGGCTATTTCTGCTGAATGGATTGATTTGGTGTTGGTGTATGAACTATTCGATTGTGTGGTTCATTTCAAAGCAAATAGTCGTTTCGACACTAGTAACTAGTTGTTGAATTTATGTGGGTACATTATGTTGTCATAGAATGATAAGACCTGGTTTCGATTTTGGTTTCTTAAATTACTGATCACTGAAAATATGCAAAGGAAACAGCATTATGCGTCATTAATGAGTATTCAGGTTAGTTTTGGTCAAACTCAAACCTAGGTTGTTTATACTGTTTAAAGCTTGAAACACCCATAAGGTACTATACTTCTTTCAATACTTGGTTAAATGTTATAGAGCTAAGTTCCCTTGAGTTAGTTTGACTGATTCATATCAATAATACAAATTGGCCAATCTTGTTTTTGGAGTATAATTGTGTTTAATTAACTACGATACCATCAGTGTACTTATTTTGTCAAAATGACGACTTGGAACTTGGAAGTAATTTTGAAGCAGAAGTGCACCCCAATTGCAAAAGGGCAGTGCCGCTTCAAAGCCGTTCCGTGCGCTCGGGGATATTTTTCTGCTTTTTGTGGTGTTGTCGATCCTCTTATTGGGGAAGGGGATTCTAGAGCATGAGTACATGTAAATAAGGATAATGTCGGTTTTAATGTAATATCAGTAGGGGAGAGTAGCACTGACTGCTTTTCCTTTTTTTTTTTTTTGGGTGGGTTGGGGGGGGGGGGGGGTTGTTTACATTTTCACACACCATGCATGTTTCATAATCTCATAGTCTTCAGTGCAAGAGTACATGTAAATCGGGATAGTATAAATAGTATTGGTACATCGTGTACATTTATGTAATAATGATTCCACTTTTTCGGTTAGGCTATATCATTAGTTGTCACTTAGTCTCTTCTTATATTCTGTTTTATTGAGTCATTCTTTTCTTTTCGTGTGGCAGGTAACTCATTGTCAGTTTGTATAAACCTGATGTGAATGAAAACATGGAGTCTGACAGGTACTTCAATCCCTGCTTGTTTGACTCATGATACCTAATAAATTAATATTAGTCATCTTGTACTTGATCATGCCAGGGAAGGATTTTTTGGCTACAGAAGCCTCAACCCTTGCTTAGCCTATGCAGCACTTTATTCCTTGCTGTTAAGACATCTATTTTTCCCACATTTCTGTTCTTTGCATCAATATTCCTTAGGCTTAGGCCTGAATAATTGATCTTTCCATATTTTTGTTCTTGGATGTACTGCATTCTGGCTAGAGAGTGAGAAGTTTAGAAATGAGTCTTCCTGCTGCTGCTGTTATTCATGAATTTGTGGCACACAAGTTAAAGTATTCTTTGATTGAATATATGGTAAATTTCACTAGTTTAAGTGTGCATCCTGAAGTATAGTGTCTGAAACTGCACTGTGCTCATGATGCCCCCTCAATATAGTTATTATCCATTAAGATATGTTTCTCATTGATTTTTTTTTTTTAAAATTTCTTTGAGGTGCGATTGTAATGAGGGGAAGGGGAGAGGAAGATTCCATTCTTGATGTTGTGGAATTCCCTGGTTTATGATGGATTTTATGCGATGTGTTGTGTGCTTTTTGCTTCTTGTCATATATTTACACCTAAGTCCCTATTCTGTACATCGGCAAAGGCTTAAATAGTGGCATGAGGTGCTATATTTGACATCTTCTTTCCCTGGTGGCTTAATTTATTACAATCAATTAATTGAATGCACCATTTGAGAAATGCACCCCAATTTTCTGTTCCCCTCACAATAGTATAAAAAGGTCAGTCTCCAGGTTTCTGAAGGTGAGAGTAGTAGAACAGTGTCTTGAGTTTATTGATCCATGCATTAGAAAGAAAGCTTATTGTATTTGTGTCACTGTCAATGGGTACTGGCAGTAGGACTTGGTAATTATGTGTAAATAGTGGCTTTTTTAAAAAAAAGTTGATGTCCAATATTCTAGGCTTGATGCATGGTGAACTGAGTTACTGAAAATGTTACAGCCGTTTTGAACTGTTACTATCATGGAATTCTGCCATTAGATGTTTCATTAGTTTCTTTGTTTTCTGGCCAAAAATTCATTTTGTAGCATACTTTAATGTGTTGCAGGTTAAATTTGCCAAACACATGTGTTGTTTCCATAGAGTTGCTGGGGCATCAATTGCAGTTTTCTCAGGTACTATACTGCTTTATGGCTAGTTTTGTGCAACCAAAGAAAAATGTTTACAATATGGTCATCTAGCCACCTCTGTGCATGATTATGTGTAGTTGATGATACATCATAGCCAGAGTTCTTGCATCCGCGCTTTTCGGAGCATGGCCTTCCAGATATTGCTGTCAAAACAGTTGCCAATCTGGTTATGCTAAGGGATATTGTCAGAGGCTGAGTTTTATTGACTATGACTGACTGTTTGCCTGATAATCCAAGATCTGTTTTAATGACTATGACTGACTGTTTGCTTCAGAATTTGCGTTATCCTTTCTCCTAATTACTGGATTAAGAATGAAGGGTGGCGATGCAAGTAATATTGAATATTCTTCAAAATATAATTGGGATTGGTTTCATATCGGATTGCTTCTGCATTGAGCCTTTTATTATTGTTTGCTGTGTGTCTGGAGCTAATTTCTATTTTCTTTGAAAGACATTTGCTTCATTGTATTCTATTGTACCACTGTACTCTGAAGCATCTTTTTTTGTCTGTGATAGGATCCTAATTCTAAGCATTTGGGGACTACAGTATGGGATGCATCCATGGTCTTTGCCAAGTATCTGGTATTTATTACACCTTATGCTAAATGGCATTGAAAAAAAAAAAATATAAAGGAGAGTAATCCAATACTAATAGTCAATAGATGTTTGTTTTAGTTCAGTTTGTGCAACAAATATTTACTTCTTGATTTTAGTACTTAACAATGTATCCTTCTTAAGTGGGACTAGGAATTCAAATTTCAGAATGGATATTTATTTGTTGATTCCCACCCCCATTGTTTTGTTTGTGAGAGTTTGAATTGGGAATAAATTGGAAGATTTATGACTATATCCTAGTATCCTATGTATAAATGTATGACCTCATAATTTGATTCTAATTTAGTGTGTTTCCCTTGTGGTTTATTTCCAATTTCACTTGTGAATTTCCATTCTCTACTTGCTTACTCAGTCTGTACTTGCGATTGTTTCATTTATGTTTCTGCATACTTTATTCATACGTGATCCTTTGGCCTTTTCTCTCACACCCACAATCCTTCTAAGTGAACTGCCTACTTGGTAGTTGGTGGCAAAACATAGAATTTCAGGATCAAGGCTGGACATGATTTTTGATTATCTGGAACTGGACGGAAATCAGTCAAATGGGTAAGAAATCAGAAATCGAGCTTGTCAAATGGGTTGGTTCCAGTTCCATCAAACTGGTCCCTGTTCTGGCCCCCAAATTAATCTCCAGCCCCTGTCTATAGGCGTTTAGTTTGAGATTTTTCATGGACATGTATGTGTAAGAACTTTCTTTTTGAGGTATTTTGGGACTTCATTGTGAACTAGATTGCTTAAAAACACATGACGCTAATTATGTAAATGTTGATGTTCTCTTCCTTCGTAACTAACATTATTAGGACAAGGAGTATCTACTTTTCTATTTTTTTAACTTGGCACGAAAGACCGTTTTTGAATTGTAAGCAACTCTATTAGAAATCTGGTCCACCTGGTTCCATTTCTTTTTCCCTGGCATGTAATATCTTTAGTTTTTTTAAAGTTGGAGAGCATTGCGAATAATGGCTTTCAACATTAAAGTTTTGGATTTGGGCATATCAAACGTTTTCCAGAGAGGGGAAAAATCCAATAAGCAAACTATTGGGAAAATTTTAATTTAGATATAGCAGGTGTGTGGAACTCTAACCTCAGGATGAGACACGTTGGAATCTGTCCTTGTCTGAATTGCGTTCATAAAAAGTTGAGACTATGAACCCATGTGTGAATCTATTCTTGTTACTATCAAATTAAGAGGAAAAGTGACAGAATCTGTCTGCTTCTAAGTCTTGGCCGTTTACCATTCTCATCAGAGTGACAACTAGCCACTACGTACTGAGTTCCCTTGGATATGCTTAATTTCTAAGCCATTTTTGGGGTCTGTTTCTGCTTAAATTTGAGTGCGGCTGTATTATGTGCAAGGCTCCATATCTAATAGCGGACTATATGTCTTCTGATGTTTGTGTTGACTTTCTGAAGGAAAAAAATAGTCGAAAGGGACGGTTTTGCCCTTCTAAGCTTAAGGGGAAGCGAGTCATTGAACTTGGAGCAGGCTGTGGAGTGGCTGGATTTGGTATGCCTTAACTGTTGCCAAGATATATGTTATTTATGTATCTAAAAACAGGCTTTTCCTTTACATATTTGAAGTGTTATATATTTCTGTTATACTTGGTTTACTGCAATGTAAATGTTACCTAATTTTGGTTTTTCTTCTTTCCTATTGTTTAGCAATGGCAATGCTGGGATGCGATGTGGTGACAACTGACCAGAAAGAAGTTCTACCATTGCTACAGAGAAATGTTGATCGTAATACTTCAATAATCATGCAGGCTAACCTGAATTTAGGTAGTATCAGCATGGAAGATGTGCTTGTCTCCTCTTCTGGCATTACATAGTCTGTGATTCTCTTTGCTTTATTTTTTCCCCTGATTTTGTGGTACCCCTTTTATGGATATTAAGTTCATCAATGAATATTGACGATTTCATCTCACTTTTTAGATACATAACTAACACTGCTTGCTTTGACTTTGTATCTAGATATATTTGGATCTATCAAAGTTTCGGAGCTGGATTGGGGTAATATGGATCATATAAAATCTGTTGATCCACCTTATGACTATGTCATCGGCACTGATGTGGTAAGCTCGCTACCGAAAGATTCCATTTCCATTTCGGAGTAGGTGTTAAAACAGTGTGATCTGATTATCTTTAGCAACTACCACAAACAGTAATGAGTACTTGGAAGACTTAAAATGTTTTTTCAGAGTAAAATGTTTTGGTATAAATACAATCTTTTACCCTTCCTAGTTTTGTTTAACACTGAAAACAAATTGGTAGCTAATGAGTGCTGGAAAGTAAATAGTTCCTGATACCTTTGGAGTATGGATTATGGAACCATTCTGCTGCTACTTTCTTTAGTTTGTAGGTTAATGGTGACCAGTGTACGGACTCCTGATTGTTACAACTTGACTGCACTGGGCAGGACCTGCTGTAGAAGCTGTTGAGTGTTGCACGTTGTATTTGTCCAGTTAGAAAATTGTCATCTTTTGATAATTTGTGTGGTTCTGGTCCAGAAAGTTACCATGTTGTGCCCTATGTTTTCTCAAAGTTATTTGAGGCTCCTTTAATTTGACAATGCATTATGAGATATCTTGTGTTGTGAAGGCTATGATATATCTTCTCTCATTTGTTTTCCAGGTTTCTTGCTATCTACCTTTATTGTGAACCAAATTATTCATATTTTCTTTCCAATCCACACAGGTTATGAGCTAAACTATAGAATAAATGTGCATTTCTTAAATGATATTTTAATGCAAATTAAATAATATTAAAAAAGTAACATGAGACGCAAAGTTTCCAAAATTTACCTACATTTGATTTGTTTGAAAATATTTTTCTTATGGTGAATATTATCTCATAAAAGTTCTAATAAGAAATAAATATGATTAAAGTTAGCAACAAGAGAGACTAAGAAAAAGAAAATTAAAACTAGTTAGTTGTTGTTAGAAACATTTTTTGAGGGAAAAAAACCAAGGAGATTTTTGAAAAGCACCTTTTGTAATTAATGCTCATTTGAAGAAATTACATAGGAGATAGTAAATGTTTACGATTAAATAGAATTGGAGAACATAAAAATTATGGAAGTAATAGGAAGAAAATAAAAAAAAGCACTCCCTCCTTTTCTTTTATTCAACTTTTGGAGATGGTGGAGAAAACCAATATCACAAAAAATTATAGGGTAGTTGGTGAGAAATTTAGTTAAACATCCTTATCCAAAATCTATATTTGGAGAAAAGTAGTAATTGGTATTATAAAGTAACAAATGATATGAAATGAGAAAAGTTAATTAAAAAGTCAGATAAAACAGATAGGAGGAAGTATAAAGCATGCACACACATGATAGCTTTGAGGATAGAGGGTATGGAGGTTGGGGAATAATGTTTTTGACTTATGATTTTTGTTGATGAAATCTCAGATCATTATTTTCTGTTAATATGTGGGCAGTACACTTTTAGATTGAAAAAGTGACGGCAGAATGTTTTAAATAAAATAAGCGGTATCAGTTCTGATCTCGAAGAAGAGAGTCCATTAAATAATTTTCATAAAGTAGTGTGCCTAGTAGAAGTTCTTTTTTTTTTTTTTTGCTCTCAAATTGATGTCAAGATTTCATGTCTGCTGGAACTGTTGAGTATCCATCATAGTTACTTTCACATGAGGAGCATCCTCAGTATTATAGACTAAAGGCAGTTGAATTTTCGAGCTGATCATCCCAATGTTTGATGAATCCCTCTTCAAATCTTTATTTGTTCACGAAAAGTAGGTATGGGAAGAAAATCCATTGCATTACTAAGATCTCAAAATTTGGCTGCTTACTTGCTAAGGGCACTAGGCAATAGTGTTATTACTTGGACACCAATCCCATACAAGAAAAGGCTGCTGAATGTTTGGAGTTTTGGATTGCAGGTTTATGCTGAACATCTTTTGGATCCACTGCTGCAAACAATACGGGAATTGTCAGGACCACGGACAACCATTATGGTAATGTGTTTTTAAGTCATCTCAGGGATCATTTACATGTAGTACCAATGAAGTAACCTTTTTTAAAAATCTATGTAACAGTTGGGTTATGAGATACGATCCACAGATGTTCATGAGAAGATGCTTCAAATGTGGAAGAGTAACTTCGATGTCAAAACTGTTCCAAAAACAAGGGTATGCTATTTTCTGTGTTATGTGGGCTTTTTTTGTTTTGTTATTGTGTTTCGTCATATTCAATCTCTAATTCACGGGTGATCCGTTGCTCAATGGTTTAGTGTAAGGTGAAGGATATGCTATTTTCAGGGGTATTGTTGCTGCCGAAAACAAACTTGATTGAGCCTAGAATACGTGGGATCCGATTTTGGACTAGACTTTAGCAATGTAAATTGGCATGTTCTTGAAAACCTGATTGGGTGAATTACCTGTATTCCCAAGTATACGAACTGAATTTAGAATACTGGATTGTTTCATCAATTCCATGTCTAAACCCACGAAGTGACTTGTTTTGGAAGCCTTTCCTGTTGGGTTTTCTTAATTCAATTATGGTTGTGCAGATGGATTACAAGTACCGACACCCAAGTATCGAGCTTTACATAATGGGAGCTAAGCCTTGTGCTGTTGAAACTGCACCAGCAACATGCCAAGAAAGCGATGAAGCTGTAAAGAATGTTGAGAAAGAGAAGGAGAGCAAACATGGTGAAGAGGGGGATCCTGGGACAGATGAATTTAGCGACCCGAGGGAGACAAGGGAATGCTTGGTTACTAGTAATGGGCTACCAAGGCCAGATCTTTCTGATTGGGAAGTGCGCCGATGTGGGGCCTTGGCTGCCCGCCTCCTTCGTGATGTCAAAATTGATGAATAGGCTTCACTTGTCATGCTTGGATTAGATGTAGCTTTACATGATGGGACCAAAAGCTTCTGCTGTTGGATTGGAGTTAGATTTGTGACATAAAGTTATAGAGAATTGAGAGAGAGAGAGAAGACTGAAGAAACAAGGCAAAGAGGAGAATTCAGGAACAGATGAAGTTTGCAGGTTACAACAGATGAAATAGGCTACCAAGCTAACATCTTTCTAACTGCCAAGACATGGTCCCTCACTCACTCAGATATTTCTCTTTTAAGCTTATTTGTATTTATTCTCTCCTTTCAAAATTATGGTACAGTGTCAAAGTAACAGTCATGTTTTTGTGAACATAAACAAGGCTTTTCAAATGACCCCAAATCAAATCGGAACCTAGTTAGAAAGAACCTCACCCGAAGTCAACCAGTAACCAAACCCAAACCCGAACCCGAACCCGAACTAATTTTCAATCAACACGAACCTAAGCCGATTCTGCCAGGTCTACCTCAACCAATCAAACAAAAAGAAATTCAAATGAGTAAAATACAAACAACTAAAGAGAGGATCAATTTCGAACAACTACACTCAAATTATACTCTTTATCACAGAGGATTTATCTGAATGATCTACATATCATATGAACATGTTAATTTATCAAAAATCTATTTCTACTAACAATTTTGAGCACGAAAGTATATCAACGACAGGCAAATTGGCTTTTTGTCTCAAACAATTTTATAATATTTAATTAATTGAAACAAAACAATAAAGGAAGATAGTCAAATGTTGCATTGTACATCCAAATCTTTTCCAAATTCAACTCTTTATTCTCTAAACTTGTCCTTTCTTCCTCGTGTTTTTGAATTTGCCATGACAGATGTGCTATTATGGACGAGAAACACAAGGACCATATTTGTGGATTCGTTTCCTTAAGTTTCTAAAACCCTTTTTCATTATTTCGATTTGGATGAGCTGTTATGGAATTTCGGAAGGGAGATGGGGAAGAAAGAAATGTTAGAGAAATTGACAATAGCCAATATATCTTTCTTTGGAAAATAGACTTCCAATTAATCAACCTTACTGGAATATTCAAGCTTCCCATTCGGCGGGGTTCTTACTGTCTCTCTTTACTACTTCCGTTCTTTTTTATCTGTCATTTATGGTTTTCAGTGTCAATTTCTAATCAATAATTTCTAATATAAAACTTTTACAAAAAAATATAATATTATATTTTTTTTAATAGTATTTTTTATAACGAATCTAATGACATCAATTTTGTATGATGAATCATTATACAAACTAAGATATTAACGGTAAAAGTTTTTAACACAATTCCCTAGATGACAGCTAAATAAAAACGGAGGGAGTAATTGGGATTGACATAAATGAACACTACATAATCCTTAGAATTTACAAATATAAATGCAACAAGCTTTGGGCTTCATAAAGGTGACGAGGAAACAAAGAATTAAACTTGAATGAGAACTAAAACATGGGGCCATGAATGGAAATGGTGCGAGTGGGAGGAGCATGGAAGATTAAGAGATAGAAGGGAATTAAAAAATAATAAAATTAGAGGAGAATTAGAGTATACATCACATGTTCTATCGGTAATTTTTCGGTAGGTCAACGGTCCTTATATTTAGGACAATTCTTGATTTATCAACTTTGTAACAAATAGATGGAGTAATAATTATTGGTAAATAAATTTTAAAAGAGTCTTTGGATGCTAATATACTGAACTTTTGGGGTATTGGATAATAATGCACTGAACTTTGACTTTGGACAATAATACACTGTACTTTGGGGGTGTTGAACAATAATGCACTTAGTATGATTTTAGCAATGGCTAACTTGGTGGCAATCTTATGTAGCGGGTGGAGGAGATGAATTGGTCCAAAAATATTTGTCTTCTCGGTCTATGACATAAGATTATCACCAAGTTCGCCAACTTCGAAATTGTCTCAAAGCATTATTGCCGAGTGCATTATTGTCCAATACTCCAAAAGTTTAGTATATTAGCGTCATTTTAAAATTATAATGTTTGAAAGAGTGAGGTTGCCCTAAAGACGATGAGGTGTTTGGCTACCCAATTTTTTGGGTAACTTTTAGTTTTTTGGATAGCTTTTTGACCAAAGTTAAAAAGTTAATTGAGCTGTTTGATAAATAGCTTTTTATATTAGCTTTTTGGACCCAAAAAACTAGTTTTCAAAAAGCTACGTGATGAAACTTTTTAAAATAGCTTTTCACAAAAAGCTACTTTACCAACTACTTTTTCTAAAATCAGCTAACCTAAATAATTAAAGTCAAACAGCTAATTCAAAAAGTTACTCCTTCCATTCCTTAATAATTGTCACTTTGAAGTTTTAGGAAGATTTTAAGAAAATAGTATTGAAAATGATAATTGTATTGGAAATGGTAAAAGTAAGAGTTAAGTTTCTATTTTAGTTATATAATTGTATTGGGAATTATAAAAGTATAAGGTAAATTTGAAAAAATTGTCATTAATGTTGCATTGGAATTGTGAGGTGATAAATATTGTGGAAAATGAAAATTTAATCAAAGTAACAGATATTAAGGAATGGAGGGAGTATTGACTAGCAGTTACAAATTAATAATTACCAGCTGCCAGCTGGTTGACAATCATGGCCACATCTCTTCCATTTGGAGGCAAAGTTGAAACCTACGCCTTACTCACTACTCAGTCCGTCGTCACTGGGCTCTCTGGCCTCTGGGACTACAATTACTGACTGACTGCTACTACTGAGAATCGAGCAACATGAAGAAGAAGAAGGTAGCGACGTTGGCCAAACCTCTGTGGGATTTGGGGGGCTTCACTTTCACTTGTAGTTTCCCCTCTCACTCTCAACATCCTCGTCACCTACTTTCTGGGTTTGTTTGCTACTCAACCCAAACCCAAACCCAGAAACAACAAAAGAAATTCGTACCCCAAGACTCCCTCTACAGAAGACTATCCCCCCTCGGCAGCCCTAACATCTCCGTTGTCCCTCTCCTCGATCAGTGGCTCGCTGATGGCCGCCATGTCGATCAGGCTCAACTTCGAAGGATTATTAAGGAGCTCCGCAATTATCGCCGCCCTAGACATGCCCTCGAGGTTTCTTCTCATTCTCTATCTTTCTTCCCATTTCTTCTCCTTCCTATTTTTCTCTGCATTTGTTGTTGGAGTTATGGGCTGCACTACACCCAAAGAAGCACACAAACAATGAAATGAAATGACTGGGTTTACAGAATACATATTAAGAAGCAGCTTGCTCCTACCCTTTACCTGAATGCTTCAATCCCCTTGTTCCTGTGCTTGTCTTCCTGTTTCTATAATCCATGGATGTGTTTGCCAGACATTATTAAGTCTTATGTAATGTATTCATTGAGTGAAGCATTGCCAAAGCAAACTAAATCAGTACCTCCAGCTCCTACACATAGTAACATTGTCAGGCCTTTTTATGTATATTTCCTGGACTCCTTATAAGTCCATAGATTGTGCTGAATTATGCTGCAAATAGCACCGGCAAAAGTTCATGTCCGGGTAAATTTGGGTCGGACAAATTTGGCCCATGTCAAAATTCGGACAAGAAATTCATGTCCGGACCTGATTTTATTCGGGTCGGACAATTCGGATGAAGCTAAAATCTTGTTCGAACAATAGAAAAAAGAGAAATTTTATGTCCGAATAACCCTGTTATTTCCGGGTCGGGCAAAATTTTGCCAGCTCTGGCCGGAAACCATCAAAAAGTAGAAAACCAATTGACAGATGAAAGTGAATCAAGTAAAACGTCATGCAATGTATTAATTTTGTGAAGCAATCCCAATAGAAACCAATACCTTCAACTAGATTGACTGACTCCCACCTTGAGGGTTTGCTTTTCCACATGAGTAATGTAAATTTCACACCTAAGTTGTTATGTCTTTGTCAACTTACTTCCTGGCTCACAGCCGGATTCATCATTTCATCCTGATGGGCATCTTCTTTCACTAAAGATGGTCCACATGAATGAAGTTTACATTTAGAGGTGGTAGTCTTGTACTTGTTCTGTCAAAGGGAGAACAAATTATAAACTCCTGTGTGATGTACGCAATTGTATTATCTCTTCTGGCTGCTTTCAAATCAGATTCGTCCCAACTCCTAATTTTGAATGGGTTGCAGCGATCAATCCTCAATCTTGTCAAATGTGGCTCCATGTTTGGATAACTCAGGCCACTTTATGGTGGACTCTTCTGGCTGCTTAATTGCTAGGTTTCTTTCAATCCTGTTCCAAAATGGCTTACAATAAATGTAATTTGTGGGCTTCCATTTGTGGTTATTTGTTGTTCAGTAGAGTGGCCTTTGTCAAACTCCATAAATGTAGGCACCTCTTGATATTGTGTTAGCCGCTAGCGACAGGTTAATGTATTTTGTGTACTTGTAGCATCAAATATAGCTTATTCGCTTGTTTGGGCAACGTTTCTAATTTCAGCTGCTCCCTTTTGTTTGTAGATCTCCCAGTGGATGACTGACAAGAGATGCATGGTTCCCTCAGAAGCTGATATTGCTATCCGTCTGCAGCTGATTGCAAAAGTTCACGGAATTGAACAAGCAGAGGAATTCTTCAATAACACTGTGAAGCAGTTTAGAACTTTATCAGTCTATGGTGCACTTCTTGGCTGCTATGCTCGGGAGAAATGTGTAGATAAAGCAGAGGCAACCCTGCACAAGATGAGGGAACTGGGATTTCCTTTATCAATCAAAAATTACAATGTTTTGCTGAGTCTCTACTTTCAAACAGAGAACCGTGAGAAAGCGGATACTCTGATGCATGAAATGGATGTGAAAGGGGTAAAACTTGACAGAGTTACATATAACATCCTGATGGATGCCTATGGAGCTAGCTCTGACATCGAGGGATTCGATAAGATTTTGGCTAAAATCGAATCTGACCCTAACATTGATATCAACTGGAGTGTATATGCTAATGCTGCATGCCACTATCAAAGATTTGGATTGCCAGACAAGGCCTTGAATTTACTGGAAAAATCTGAGAAGTTGGTGTCACTGGCAAATAAACAACATGAGGTCCTTGCCCATCTTCTCACCATCTACGGAACCATAGGAAAGAAAGAGGATGTGCTCAGAATTTGGGAGAAATGCAAGGATTATAAGGTGTCAAACTTGTGCTATAAGAAAATGTTATCCTCAATTTTGAAGTTTGATGAGCTGGAAACTGCTGAAAAGATTCTAGAGGAATGGGAAGCCAGTACTTTGAGCAAAGACATTCATGTTCCAAATTTCTTGATGAGTGCATACTGCAAAAAGGGTCTGGTGGACAAGGCAGAGTCTTTAATTGAGAGGGCGATCTCAAAAGGATGGGAAAAACCAAACTTGTTTACATGGTACTGGATGTCATCAGGATACATACGGAGCAATCAGATGCAGAAGGCGACAGATGCAATGCAGCGTGCTATCATGGAGCGTTTTCCTGCAGGAAATTGGAAGCCTGACAAGGCAACTCTGGCTGCATGTTTGCAGCACTTGAAGGAGGATGGAGACTCGGATCGATCAAAGCACTTTGTAAGACTTCTTAAAGACCATAATATCATTTCTTCTGAGCTACATGCCAGATTGCTGGAATATTTTTCTGGTGAATATGCTGGTGAAGTTGTATTGGAAGGATATGAATCCAACCAGGATACAGAACATCTAGAAGTAGAGACTGACTGAAAGATTCACTCTAGTTGGTGTTTTTGTTTATGGGATGACATAAATCCAACCGGGATATGAATCCAACAGTGCCCCAGGTATGGTCCATAATTTTTTCCGTACAAGCGTACATGCATGATGCAGATGATATGTACTACCTCAGCAACTTACCAAGTGTCTCAGTCTGCAAACCGTCCGTCAGAAGTCGTTGGAGCTGCAAAGGGGGGAGGTTACCCCTAGGGCTGGAGGTGGAAACCTATGTCATACTGTTTATCGGGACGATGTGCAGACAAGTGCAGTTGTCACCAGCTGAAAGTTGTTGAAGCTTCTTATATAGATTAATCTATAGTTGGTAGATGAATTGTACTTTTTTTTGTTTTGAAAAAAAAAGAACAGTTAGAATTGAACATTTTAACTAAACTCATTTCCAGTCAATAAGGTTGATCAAAACTGCTTCTGACCTGTAAGAGTTGTGTTCTTTCTTGGTCACGTAAAGGCATTTGTTCATGTTAGAGCAGATGCAGCGGCAATTTTTTTTTTCTCTTGTAACATGTGTCCAGTTCCTACACAAGGAACGAAATGAATGAGACCATGAAATTAGAAGGTTGCAGCGTACTTCTGTTTTTCTCTCTGTTTTTTTTTTTAAATTTCTTTTATTCAATCAAATGGTATTTTTTTACACCTTAAAAAAAGAAAAATAAAGGTAAATTTGTATTTTAGGTAAAAAAAGGTAGGAGTAAGTTCCTATTGGTGTAAAATAAATAAAATAAAGTTTCAAAAAGTAGGAATGATAAATGATGTGGAAGGGGTGGACCCTTACTTTCATTTTAAAATGTAGGATCACTATTATATATGGTTTGATGCGCAGTTTTTCTTTCTTTAACCATGTGCAGTTTTGTTCATGTTATGTCCTTTGATATCTAAGGAATTATGCATTTGATAAATTAGAAAGTATGTGGAGAATTACTCAAGTAAAATTTAACCTATCCTGACCCTTAGGAGGGCAAAAGATAAGTTTGAGGGAGTAAATTACATTTACCCTACCTAACATTTGTGATAATAATTTTTGCATACTCGATATTTGTGAAATAATTTTCATTTTACCTGACATTAAGTGTTTATAAATTTGAACCTCCTAAGATATTTTATAATTGATTTTTGTCGGATTTTCCGGCGTAACATTAAAAAGATAAATATGAATCGACTTTTCTACCATTGATATTAATTCATAGGACTTTCAATTAAATATGAATTGACGTTTTTAGCCTTAATATTAATTTATATGGCATTAACAGAGGAGTGTTGAAGAAGAGGAGTGTGAGAGGAATCGACTGTTGGTGTTTTCTATTTGGAGTTTCGACACACCTTTTTCCTAATATATATTACATGCACTTTGAGCAAGTGCTCCAGATTTTTGTGAGTGAACAATCATAATAATCAGAGTGAACAATATAACTTATGTGAGTGAACAACCTAATATATATGGATGAACAACCGTAGCATTTGAAACACATGCTCCAAGTGCACCTAATAAATTATAGGTTTGGTACTATTAAAATATAATTTTATTTTTTTTTGAACTACTAGAATACAAAAATAAAATAAGTATTATTGACATATAAAAAAACTAACAGACTAGTAAGGATTATTAAGATCCAATTTTCCAAAAAATAATGTAAGTACTTCCATAAAAAAAAAAGGATAATGCAAGTACAAATTGTTGGTATAAAAAACTCAGCAGCGCTGAACTGGTGTAGAATACGACATCGCTTGACGACCTTAAAATTAAATCAGAAAAATCCGGCGGTGTGAGCGACGTCGCCCGCTACACTTCCCCCGTCCCTCTGCGGCGGCGCCACCTCAGGGTGGCTGAGACCCGCCGGTGTTCTCCCAATTATTCAATTATTATTCCCATACAATGAGTTTGTCCAGCGTCATGGCCTGCAATTCCAAAGCCTCATTTCTATCCCATCCCAAAATGCGCTCCTTTGTCTCCCCCTTCAAATTCCCTTCTTCTTCTTCTTCTTCTTCTTCTTCTTCCAAAAACTTGCTCCCTTTCATGGCTTTTTCTACTGCAAATCCAACTGCCTCTAATTCAACTAACACCTTCTCTTGGGACGATGTCATCCGAATTGGTCAATCACAATCTCACCCTTCTGACCTCACTCCCTTCTTTCACAAAGTTCAAGCTTGTAATACCAATCTCGTCAGTCTTCTCTAAACTATTCTTTTTCTCTCTACAAAATTTCTGCCCTTTTCTTTTTCTGCGCCATCAACTGATGATTTTACCCAATACCCAGATTCTGAACCCTTTCCTTCTTCTTCTTCTTCCTTCTGTGAGCAGGAAAAACAGTGTGAATTTGTTCCCTTTCTTGTAGAAGCCCAAGTTGTTGGCTATGTACATAATGGGTAAGCCCCTCCAATTTTTTTCGCAATATCCTCAGTATGGCATCATTTTGAATATTATAATTCAAACATTGTGCAAGAACCAGATATGTCTTATAATTCAGTATCTTTAAGAAATAATTGGATGGAAATTGTAGAGTATACTATAGATGAAACATACAGTTAAAGTAGGATGAGTGCTGGGATAAAATTGCCATTAAACTTTCCCATTATAAGACATATCTGGTTCTGTGGATACAAGTGTTCCTGTGGTTTGGAAATCGGAACTTGTTCCTGAACAAAAAATAGATGGAAAATAATTTTGATGGAAAAATCTGCTTCTTTTCTTTATGGGCCAATTGTATCTCTCAACCCTTTCAAGAGAGGTCACAGATCAAGGGAAAACAGTGGGTTTGAGATTTGAGGGAGTATTTGGAGATACCATATGCAATTTACTTTTGCACCCTCATCCAAAACCTGATACCTTAGTTACATTGATGACTGATAAGGTAACAGATAGATTTGATTGTGAAATCCTTTCTTAGTATACAGGTTGAACTCAGAAATACTGTTCAATGAGATGGATGTAGAATTTGGGATGTGCATGGTTATTTACTTATTTCTGTGCTACGAAGACATGTAGTCGAAGATTTGAAACAGAGTACTGATAATTATTTTGCCACTTATCAACCTTGTTGTTTTTGTGTCGTTTTGTAAAGTCATCATGGTTGTACTCATTTCTGCTGTCTTGTTGAAGTTTTGCTGCCCATTTGTGGAGGTTTCAAGATGTGTTCTCATTCCCAGAGAATGCTGTACACAATGATCGTCTGGGTTTTCATGTAACATTACAACCAGCGTTGACATCTCCTGAGGAGAGGACTGCTGCAGTTGGAGAAGTAATCAAGAGCCTAGGACCAGAACTGATTCCAGGTATCAGGAATGAGGTACCGTCTTATGTTTATTGTCTACTCCACTGGCTTCTATGAGTAGATTTGTAGCATGAAAAACCCAAATCATTCTTTCTAATGAAGACAATTGTTTTCTTATCCTTGATATTGTGGACTGATTTTTCTTCACATTGATTTAAACCAGCTTTATCCTGTCACACCAGAATTTGGGGGAAAAGTATTTTTCTCATTGGAACGTGCTGCAGCTCCATATTTTGGAATAAAGGTGAGGATGCTCATGGCTCTAGTAAATCATGTTAATTATCAAGAGAGAAACTCTATTATACCATGGGCCTCAAGTTCTGTCTTCCACCCTCTCCCCTCAGTCAATTAACTTCTGTAGTGTGTGAAAAAGGAATACCTGTTGCCAAGGCCAACAATCCAAACAAACTTACCTGAAGAGGAAGATAGCAAGACATGACATGGTTTACTAATTGAATATTGTATTGTCAATTGTTATTGTGTATGAGTTGTAACATCTCTTTTATCTTTTTCTCATTATACAATTTCTAACAATAGGTAGCGAAACATTGATATTATTTGGACTTTGTTCACTGGAACAGGCATATGGAGTGCACATGAATGGTTACGTCGAAAGTGAAGGGCAAAAATTTCTTTGGCTTGGGAAGAGAAGTCTGGCGAAACCTACATATCCAGGAATGCTTGATCATCTTGTTGCTGGAGGATTGGTTAGTCTTAAAGTTTCATTTTGATATTTTTAAAGTACGCTACACATTTCTTTTCACCATATGATATAGTGTTTTTGACGAGTACTTGAAAGAACATTGAGAACTATCCTTTCCACTGATCTCATTTTATTTGACTCTGACATCTCCACTTCCGAACTTCACTCGAACTGGATTCATAAGCTTTTATGCTCTTGTTTGTTGATCAAACTTTTGTCCATTGATTGGGACATTCCTTGGTTTTGGCATTTGTGTCCAAGACATTCCTTGGGGGCGACCATGCACCTTTTGTGTTTCTAAATTTCCTTAACAGTCTGGGGGGAACTTCATATTCAAGATAACCAGAGAGTTATATCGAGGTTTGCTGATATTGCAGCCAACTTTCAGTAACAATCTTATGTATATGATGACGTGGCAGGTAGCGGGGGTTTTTCTGGCATCACATATAATGTAGCTTTTTTTTTAAAATTTTTTTTAAAACATTGGTAAGTTGAGCCACCAATGGGCCCTTATCTCAGGGAGAGCCCAGTGGACCAATGAACCCATTTGGTAGTGGTGGTGGGGGGAACCGAACCAACTCTGCAGGCCTGTTGCTGCTCGTGGAAATCGATCCCAGGACCTATAATTTGATTATTCTTTTCATTTCTCCTCCAATAATCATCCAAATAAGACTCAAAAATATGCATTGGAAAGCTTGGACCTAAGGTCTCTAAATACGATAAAATTTGGTGGAGGTTGCTACAAGTGAAAGACCAAAATGCCCTTGAACCAGAACTACGCAATGTTGGTAACCCGGTCAACTCTTCCAACCTTAGCCTCAGAAATGACCTTCTTTCCTCATTCTAACTTGGACTTGGTCTCATAGTTACCTTATTAAGTCCCTAAAGGAATCAGCTTTTATTTTATATGGTTCCTTCACCTTTTAGTGCTTGACTTGATTGGTTATCTTTGCATTGTCAATTTTGGACATGTTTAAGATATGAACCTCTATGAATTTGAACATTTTCATTTTTGTGGTATTTTTCCATCTTTGTCATCCTCGATAATGGTCTCACAATTATCAATTTGTTTATTTGTGGGGATTGATCTTGTTCTTATGCGGCTTTTAATGCTAATGACAGCCGCATGGAATTCCCTGTGGTGAGAATGTGCTGAAGGAATGTGAGGAAGAAGCAGGAATTCCGATATCCATTTCCAAGAAGTAAAACAACCCCTCTTTTGCTTCAGTAGGCTCTATTTGAATCTGGGAAAAATAATATGAAAAGAAAAAAGACCTACTCTCCTTTATTTGACTGAAAGAAAAAATTGAGTTTATGAGTTAGACGGAAAACATCATGGTTCAACAAATTTTTCTTCCAGAACTGAGAGGAGAGTTGAAGAAAACTA
Source organism: Portulaca oleracea (assembly GCA_029582165.1). Lineage (NCBI taxonomy): Eukaryota > Viridiplantae > Streptophyta > Magnoliopsida > Caryophyllales > Portulacaceae > Portulaca > Portulaca oleracea. The sequence goes on along the minus strand of CM055871.1, from coordinate 45,584,119 downwards.
TGATTAGCTAACATCATTTGATTTCTAAGGCAGGAGAAAAAGGGAATGGAAGATTTGGGAACGGAGAGAATAAAGCGAGGGGTTGGTTGGAGAATATGAGACTTTTAAAAACTAATTTAGTAAGGAAACAGTACAATTTTCCTACCATCGTATTTTCGATGAATCAAATTGAGCATTTGTGTTGGAAAGTTCTATGTTGTTTGCACTCTAAGTGATGTTCTTTGTGAACTGGACCGATGAGATGTTGATGGTCTGTATGACTGAGACAGCTTCATTAGTCCATTGATACCCAAAGTTAAGTATCCATGTCAGTCACTTGTATACTGACAGGATACTAGTGGCTTGACTTTTCATTCTTGACAAAGAATACTTCCTCGTAAAAATGGTTGAATCATGGTAACCCTGTATAGCATTCTCTTACATGAATATTTTTCTTTCATAGTTTGACATGGTGATCTTGTTGTGTTTTGTCTATCAGTGCTGAAGCTGTTGGTGCTGTCTCGTACATGGATATCAATGGTTACCGGTTCAAGAGAGATGTTCTTTTCTGTTACGATCTGAAACTTCCTAAAGATTTTGTTCCTGAAAATCAGGGTAAAACCTTATATTAGCATGCTCTTTTAATCATTTGTTACAAAAAAGTTGTTTTAAGCAGACAATGTCACTTCATGTTTATATTTACTTGCAGACTTGATTCTCTGAGACTTCATTTGTGTGTGTAACAAACAGATGGTGAAGTGGAGAGCTTCAGATTGATACCTGTTCAATATGTTGTGAATGTGATCAAGAAAACCCAATATTTCAAGACCAATTGCCCTCTTGTCATCATCGACTTCCTATTCCGACATGGGTATGATTACATACTCATCGTTGCATGATTTCTACTATATGACCCAACCAGTTGTTTGGTTGTTTTTCTGTTGCCATTTTCTTTGTCATAATCCCACTGTGATGTGCAGGTTCATACGCCCTGAATATGATGGATACTTGAAGCTTCTTCAGAGTCTGCGCAGCGGTGATTGCTCATGACCCGTGAATGTTCCTTGATTTTCCTGCAATGGCTTTTTTGGCATCCGTCTTGGGTCAATTGTACTCAGTCTTTCTAAATTGTAAAATTTAGGGCTAAGGCCGCTATATCGTGTATCCAATCCTCCCATAGCTCACTATGTGATGAGATTTTGGAGTATTGATTTTTGGTATTTCGGCATCCATCAACGTTCTCAATGTGTATGATTTTTTTGGACCAGAATTGCGTTTTAGATTCATTGGGTTGTATAAGTTGCATGATTGTAGAATTGAAAACTTAATGTCAGAGTATTGATATTTGGTATTTCGGGGTATTTGCAGTGCAATTACAAATAGCAACGTCTAATTTGTAGTAAACTAGACTTAATTCTAAAAGACGATTTTTATGGATAGGCTGATAGGCAGTTTAATAGCTCTAGATGGGAGCATACAAAAAGGGATGAGAATCCTGTCGCCCATCACCTAGCTAAAGTTAAGTTTAATGGGGAGGACCAGGTGTGGATGGGGATATGTACAAGTTAGATTGGATCCTTTGTGTTTATGGACAAACTTTCAATTCAAGTTGCTCTACAGTTTCTCCTTCAAAAAAAGGGTCTCCTTAAAAAAAAAGAATTTGGAAAAGATAAACCCAAAGTGAGGTGGCCGGGTTGTGGCAAAGTGCGGTGTGTTGTGGCACTGCAGCCAGCTAGCTGCATAAAAGAACAGGGCATTAACTGATAGCAACTACTCGCTCCGTTTTTTTTTTATCTGTCACTTTAATTTCCACATCAGTCAAACTTTAAAAACTTTGACCATTAATATCTGAACATCTATAATATTCTATTATACGAAAGTATTATCATTAAATTCATAACGAAAAATACTATATATAATAAGAGCATAATATTGTAATTTTTTGATAAATTATGTTATGAGAAATTTTTTCAAAGGGCATTAAAATCGTTTAACATTTATTATGTGACAATTATTGTGAAACGATCATAACATAATCATAGAAATAGGGGTAACTTAGTTGCTTGCATTGGTTTTTGCTAAGGGATCATGCGCGGGTTTGATGCTTTATGAGCAATTCTTTTTATTATTTTTTTTTGCTTTTTTAATTGTTTTTAATAGTGTCTGTGAACTCGACTCGGAGCATGTACGATGCAAAATTTCATCAATGAAACTTTTATCCCTCTCTCTTAGTTGACACACCTTCTCTCCTCTTTTTTCTTCATTCATTTGAGTTTTGGAACTCTGCAGAGTTCCAGAACTCAAAGGAATGAAGAAAAAAAAAAAGAGAATGTGTGCCAACTAGAAAAGAGGGATAAAAATTCCATTGATGAAATTTTGTATTGCATATACTCTTGTAGTCAGTGCAAATTAAAAATCTAAAACATTGAATTTTATCTTTTCTATAATTTGAATATTGTCTTATTTTTTTAATTTTGCCATTCAATCTTATTATTTGAGCAAATTATGTTTGACACTATTAATCCTAAATTATGGAGATCCAGTATGGGCACTGACCTTCGGCTGCTAGGCAGCATTTGGATGAGTGTGTATAAGTAGGGGAATCTTAGTCCCAACCAGAGGGAAATGCACTCATAATTATTAGTATTTTGAAAGGGATAACACGTACGTTCGTACAGGATGATTACTGTAAAATTGTAAATTCAATAAACATGCATGCACGTACCACCACATGGCGTTGGTCCCATAAAAAAACAATTGGATGGACGTGATTTGACTGGTTTAGGCTACGTACCAATTGAAGCAGCCACCCCACTGTGCATTCCCTTTTTTTTTTTTTTTTTTTTTATCTCCAATACAATATTATACTCTCCCTAGTCCATGTTCAATATAACGTGCAATAATTAAGACACTGTTAGCTTTGGACACTGTTAATTTTGTGGGGTAACTTTTAGTTTTTTTGGATACTATTGTCTTTTTTTGTCAAGGTAAAAAAGTTATCTTAGATGTTTGGTAACAAACTTTTCATATTAGCTTTTTGGAATCAATAAGTTAGTTTTCAAAAAGCTTCCTAATTTTTCACAAAAAGCTAGTTTATCAAACATCTTTCTTGCAATTAACTAATCCAAACAGCTAAAGTCAAACAACTAATCCAAACAACTATCATAAGCTAAGAGCTAAGAGCTAACAACTATCAGCTACCAGCTGGTTGTCAAACAGGGTCGCATTGATCAAAATTCATTTCCAGCTTGAGCTCAGATCGGTCAAATTAGGTATGAAATTGGAATAGACTCAATTTGGTCCCACAATATAAATAAGAAAAATATTATGTCTGAATTTTTCGGTCAAATCAACTAATGTATATTATAATTCGAACAATAAATTTATGACTGTATTTGAATTTTTTTATCAAATAAATTTTGATATTTAAATTGAACACACTTTTGCCTGTAATAATAGTGACATGCATTGGCTAGCTGAGGTGTGGGCAATGGGGATAATAATATATGCATGCAAGTACAAAGGCACTATTAATTTGTCTTTTCTTCTTTTCCTCAACGTTCCTTCGTCCTCAAACAGTAGCACAGTACCGCCATTTATTTTCCAATAACTATTTGTTGAATTGTCCCACATCGGCCTTTGACACCCTTATTGTGGTGTTTATAATGGCAGGTCATCGGCCTCCTAAGCTTTTAGGGTTGAATTGAAACAATCCCATTATTTCACACGTAGTATCGAGAATTCGTTGATGTTGGCCGCGCGCGATTGTCTGCGCCTCGTGGTGAGGGGGGCGTGTTGAATTGTCCCACATTGGCCTTTGACACCCTTATTATAGTATTTATAATGACTTGGGTGTCTCAACCTCCTAAGCTAACTTTTGGGGTTGAATTGGGCTCAAGTCCATTATTTCATACTATTCTTCTTTTTTCTATTCAATTACAAAAATGTGCGGTTTAATGCTTATCTTTTCCTCAACAAGAAAAAAAAAACAGCAAACTTAATTAATTCAAACAAGGTGTCTATAGCTCTTGCTATTATCCGCAAGTTTCGTCTTTCCTTTTGACTATTTTATTGAGACTTTTATAGCACCCAATCCATTATTTTTACTTGGACAATTATGTATGTAACTTGGACAGACTATTCGATTGATGTTGTACCAAAGTGGGTTTAATTTGAGTTTTGAATTTTATGATTGATTCTTGAGAAGTTTCGTTGTCATCACAATTTCTCTTTTTACCCGTACGAATGGCAACTAAATTGAGAAAATTGGACTATGGTGTTCCCTACTTTTAACATTTATATATTAGTAATTTTATTTTAATTTTTTGTATTTTGTTAACATAAAAATTGTATTCTGATAGGATGTCCGCGAGTTTAGGGGTAGTGACTCGGTGAAAACTTGACGTGAACTATCGGAATTCTCCTTCTCTTTCTTCTTCACGTCAGATTTCCATGAGACACCGCTCCTTGATTCGAGGGTGTCCCATTCAAATAGAATTTGTATGTTTTTGGAACCACCAGAATACAAAAGAAAAAAAGATGAACTACTAGTATACAAAAGTTAAAAATATAAATCCAATTTTCCTTAAAATTAAAAGAAAACTATTTGATTTGCGGAATATAAAAATTGAAAATATCTGTGGAAAATGTATAATAAGCACCATATCATTAAAACGCTATGTATTTAAATTTTCTTAATATTTTTCTTTAGTAGTCACAAAACTTAAAGCTTAATTAATTCTATTTTGGATAAATTATACATTTAAATTTAATGAGTTTTGGTTGATAATAAACTCAAATTAAAAACCTATGATTAACGATGAACTCAAACTTTTCCATGTAAACCCGATTGTTCAATTTTGAAATTCAAACTATGTAACACTTGTTTCACGCATTAACAGAAATACAAAATTATAAAGATTTGTAAAAGAAATAAGTTTGAAATTAGATATACTTTAAGCTAAAAATATATAAATTAATAAGTAAAAAAGATAATTTAACATTAGGAAATCGAATATGCATCATAATATATTTTTTGATTTCTAATTATTATGTTAAAACTATTTTACTATCTTACAAACCCTAAACTTAGTAACAATTAATTAGGACATAAAATGTAAAAGTCATCATGCAAATTTGTAGTAAGTCAATAGGTCATTGCTCAAGTTTAAAATAATGTTACAATCTACGAAAGATAACAATTTGACTTAGAATCTCATTGTTTGGGATGTTATAGGATATTTATATAGAGATTATGCATACATATTTTTTAATTTCAAATATTAATTTACAAAGATGATTTTATTCTTTTCCCCAATATTTTTTGGGCATTAAATTTACAAAAATTATGTATCAAAAAAGTAAATGTATATAGAGAAAATTGACATTGGTTTGAGATATATATTTTTTACATTATTGATCAGAAAATTAAAATTTTGAGCATGTGTAAAAATGGGGGAACAAAAAAAAATATTAGGTAAAGGAAAATCCCTCAAATGTTTTTTTTTTCTTTTTGACTTTTTTCATTCTTTTGTACTGATAACTTATTAATGTCAAACTTTGCCATTTTATTTTTCTAGAAAGAGAATTAGGATGCAACATACAATTTTAAATTGTGAGCATGTGGTATATCACCCACCTCATTTGTTTTCACATAATGAATTTGAAAGGATATTTCTTTCTCAAACAAAAAAAAAAAAATTGAAAGGATATTTCAAGTGGTTCGTTGATTCAAATTTAAAATAATTGAAGAGAATAAATCTTAAGAGTAATACTTTGTTCAAAAAATTGAAAATATAAAGAAATAATGAATTATTACTAAGAAATTTTAAAACCCCATTGTATTCTAGATCTTTCAAAAATATTTTTTCCTATGATAAGATTTTTGAAGATAAATATACAAAAAATAAGAGAATTGAGTTGATCGATAACAATTAGTATATTTCTCTTGATCGAGTATATAAATGGGAGAGGAGAAAACAAACAAACATAAATATTATTGAATTTGTGTTTTTCAAACCAACGACATGTGTTTTAGTTTTTGATTCAGAATATAAAAATAAAAATAGGTGAATATATGACTAAAGTCTTTAAGCAAGGTTGAAGACCCATATGATTGACAATTGCCTCCATGAGCAAGTAAATGTCACCTGAAATATTATATTGTATTATTTAGATTGTCTATATTTATTTGGGGGTGTTATATGAGGAAAACGTAAGAGGGAAATATAACTTGAAGTAAACTATATATTTTAGAAGATATAGATTTGTGGTAAAATCAGAAGTTATCTTTTTGATTTTTTTTACATTTCATAATAACTATAAGACTATTTATTATTTACATAAAGTTAAAGTGTTGTTTGAATTCTAAGATTTAAAATATGGAGAGAATGAATTCTAAAAGGTTTATTTAGATGGAATTTAATATGATGCAAGTATTCATATGAAAAAAGAACATCTCAATTATATATAGAGATTTTCTGATTTTGTATGAGGCATTGGTCAACAATATTTTGTGGAGTTGACAAATTTTTACCCTATATTATTGTAAAAAAGTTCCAAGCAGGTCGGTCATTATGCAACACACGTTAGGACAACTTGAAACATGCTCAAATATCAAATTTGTCCCCCTAATTAATAATTGTTGGCTTAAATTACGGGGTGTTTTAAAATATATTCTAAAAAATAAGGTAAATAAAAATAATTTCTAGAAAATATAAGGTACCGCAAGTCGTTTTCTGAATTTACAATAGAAAACATTTTCACAAATATATAATATTAAAAAGGATTGAAGATATTATGTCATGAAATATAATACTAGTCAAAATAAGATTATTGTATGAGAATAAAAAAAATCAGAGGGGACAAGTATAGAGGAAATGGAGGAGTATATAGAATTGGGAGAAAAGAATGTTATTGAGAAAAGAGAGTAGGAAAAGGGAAATCCCACCTAACTAGCTAGTTAATGAATATGATGATGATGTCTTGTCAGTTCTCATACATGGTAGCTGCATAATCTAAGGAATGGGCAGCCTCCTTTGGTACGTCACATGTACACAAAAGCCACAAGTTGAGGCTGGCTAGCTACAACAAGCATGGCAACAATGGCAAGGACATGGATGATGAGGTTGAAGCTGCCTGTGAAACCTTCTTTGATGCCCATAACCATAGCTTTTGTAACCAGCTTCTGTGTAGTTGCCTACTTGTCTCTTCACTTGGACATCACTTTCTCCCTCCATAAAACACCATCACTTTCTCCCAAATTCCATAACAAAGATAATCACCTTTTAACCACTACCAATGCCTCTGCTCCTTTGGGAAGATTACATGATCATGCTACTCATCACACAATTCATGGGAATTCCAACAATGAGTCTTTCCCCACTCGTAATCAGCACCTATTATCCTCCTCTGGTATGTTTTTTTGTTCAACGAAACATATACTCCCTCCATTCCTTAATATCTGTTACTTTGATCAATTTTCTATTTTCCACACTATCTGTCACTTTACAATTCCAATGTAACATTAATGACATTTTTTTTAATTTACCTCTACTTTTACAATTTCCAATACAATTATATAACTAAAATATAAACTTAACTCTTACTTTTATAATTTCCAATGCAATTATCATTCTCAATACTATTTTCTTAAAATCTTCCCTAAACTCCAAAGTGACAATTATTGAGGAATGGAGGGAGTATATCAATAGAATTTTTCTCCAATCTTTTTCTTGATTCCCACACAATTTGGGGTTTGGAAATATAATCCTCTTATTTTTGTTTCCAATGGTGTTTAATTAGATGGTTGAGAAGGGGTTATGATGTTTAATTACAGTTTCAGTCATCCAATAGCTAGGATGTACAAACATCGACTGCGTTGACTTTACAATCTCGGCTTAGCGTCTACTGCTGTCTATACATATAGGATGTGTTGAAATTAAAGGCAACAACAAAATTCAATATTGCTTTCTTCCTTTTCTGTCCTATCAAGCTACATCACTTTTATTAAAATTTTTAAATAAATCATCAATATTAATTATAAAATTCATCATAAATATATCGATATTAATATTATTATGAAGTTTATCAGTGTTTTTAAAGTCATTAAACTTTTATAAAAATCCATCATATAAAAAATTAATGTATTTCAATATATGTGATGTAACTAGCTAGGTAGCTGGGTACACTATGATGGACGATGTAATTTACAATTAACTCTCTCCTAAGGTTGTTGAAAAAAATGAATGTTAACTCTCTCCTAAGGTCATTGAAAAAACGATGGTGAACTCCAAAGCACAATGCTAAACCTATTTTAAAATTTCAGTCATCTATTTGTATTTATTTATTATTCAATTTTTGGTAATTTTCAATGCATTTTTTCCTTACTTTTTTCTTTACATTGAGTATTTAATATTAATTAATTTTAATATGGATATGTATTTTATAATCATACTTTGTCTTTATAAAGTTTATATGAGCACTGAGTTTTAATACCATTGTTATATAATCATACTTTTTCAAATTTAATTTCTTTTCTTGTCTATATTAACATGTTTTGTCTTTATAAAGTTTATGAGTATTGTACTGCATTTTTATGAATATCTTTCAACAGGTTTATGAGCATTGTAATAGAGTTATTTATGAACATTGTTATACTGTTTTTATGAGCATTATTATTGTAGAGTTTTATGAGCATTGTTATATAACCATATTTTTCAAATTTTTTTATTTTCATTATTAGCATGTTTTGTCTGTATATATAAAGTCAGTGATCATTGTAGTGCATTTTTATGAACAGTTTGTGTATGAGCATTACAGTAAAATTTAAGAGCATTGTATAATTTGTATATGAACATCGTTTCAGTGGGTATGAGAAAGAAAAGACTTAGGTTACGCATGGGAGATGCTGCACCAAAAAACAAAAGTAAAAAGCCACACGCGGCCATCCTGAGCACACCGAACTTGGTGCGAGTACGAATAAAAATGTCACTCAACTTCCCATTTTAGTAAAAAAATGTCACTGATTTTAAAAACTGTCATTATTGTCACTCAACTTTCCGAAATAGTGAAAATTGTCACTGAAACCTGTTATAATAGGTTATGAACCGGCTAAAAGATTGCTCAACAAAAATGTCACTCAACTTTCCAAAAACACAAAAATGCTACTCAACTTTCCCAAAAATTCAAAAATGTCACTACCATCCGTTAAAATAGAAAAAAAAGACGTCACTAGTTTTCATTTATTTAAATTAATATATAAAAATATTCAAGTTTTAACTGGAGATTTGCTAGAAAATAAAAATTTTGTTTATAAATTTTGTTTAAACAATGACATCCACCCCTTTTATTTTTTTTAAAATTTTTCTCCATTTTTGTAATATTTCTCTTTCATTTATTCCTCTTTGTGTCCCTCCTAGCTTAAAAGAATGCAAAGTATGTGTCGCTTTTCATAGTTATAATAAAGCCGTATCACATCGCAGATTTAGAATCCAACTTATTTGAAAAAAAAAATGGTTTAAGAATAATTCTAAGCATCAGTACAAGTACAACTCTCATATTCATAAAAATCTATGTCTTCACCTTAAAGTCCAATTAAGCCTTCAATTCCAGGACCCTTTGTGCTTTGTGCGCCTCAATCTTTTAAAACTAAGCACTCATATACAGTCATCTACGTCGCAATAAGTTATTGTGAGGTGTGAATAAGTTTTTCCATACAACTTATTAATACATAAATTCTTAACTCTAGTTCCCCAACTAGAATGACTGATTGTATTATTTATTTATGGTTATTTTGCATATGTATAGTAACAAAAGCTTATATTACCACAACATAAATGTGTAAAGTCACATATGAGCATTACGGTAATTAATGTAGCTAGTATGACATTTTGTAACACAGGATCATCGAAAAGCAAGGCTAACAAGCACAAGGAGGATGATGTACTTGTGTTCCATGACAAAAAACTGTTATTGGAGAACTATAAGGAAATGAAAAGGCTAAAAATCTACATCTACCCACCAAAGAAAAATGACCCATTTGCGAAGGTATTCCTCCCACAAAACGATACAACTCCGGGAGGCAACTACGCAAGTGAAGCCTACTTCAAGAATGTGTTGTTTAAGAGCCATTTCGTGACACGGGACCCATCTGAAGCGGATCTCTTCTTCCTCCCCTTCTCGATTGCCAGTTTGAGGCACAATCGAAAGGTTGGGGTAGCCGGACTCCAAGACTTTATCAAACTGTACATGACAAGCATCATTCAGGAGTATCCTTATTGGAATCAAAGTGGAGGGTCCGACCATTTTTATGTTGCTTGCCATTCTATAGGTCGGATGGCGATGGATAAGGTTGAGCAAGTGAAGGCTAATGCTATCCAAGTTGTTTGCTCATCTAGCTACTTTCTTCCTAATTACTATGCTCATAAGGATGTTTCCCTCCCTCAAGTTTGGCCTAGGCATGAGGACCATCTCAAGCTTGGTAATACATCCAAGAGGTTAGGATGCACTCCTTCCAATGCTATATTGTGGTTTTAGAATGTGATATACAATTGCTAGTATCTAGTGCATCATTGTGTAAATAGAACCATCTAAACCGAAAAAAGTATATAGAAGCTCATAAATGAGGTCCAATAATGGTTTTATACTCTACTGAACTCCTCTCGTTAATGTCTTCAGGGTTTAAAGCATGAATGATGTAAATATTGTCGCCTTAACCTTGCTTTCAATAAGTGGTGGGGTTAGTAAGATTTGAACATGAGACCTCTCACTAAGTCAAATTCTAATAGCATATGGAACCATCTCAATCAATAGTTAAGCAAATGATTCAAGACCCAGTAATAGTTATATACCCATAACAATGTTATACTTCTAACTAAAAAAGAAACGTTGTGTTATCGCTTAATCACCCCCCTCCCGGTCCCTATTTATTTGTCACTTTAGGAAATAAAAACTGTAAAATACCAATCTAAAACAAATATTTACATAACTTATTTATGTGAAACAATTGATTTAGCCTTGACAATTCGTTTGAGTAACTATTATCTTGAGATTTGATTTTTACTAAATTTTAAGTTTGGCAGGAAGAGGTTGGCCTTCTTTGCAGGAGCAATGAACTCTCCGGTACGCAAACGGGTTCTCGAGGTATGGAAGAATGACTCTTCCATATTTGCCCATGAGGGGAGGCTGAAGACGCCCTACTCGGAGCAACTCCTAAAGAGTAAATACTGCCTCCACCTCAAGGGGTTCGAGGTAAATACAGCTCGTGTAGTGGACGCCTTGTACTATGGATGTGTCCCGGTCATCGTAGCTGACTACTACGACCTTCCCTTCATGGACATCCTAAACTGGAAAAGTTTCTCTGTAGTTGTGACCGCGTCTGACATTCCTAATCTCAAGAAAATCCTTGACGAGATTACCCCTCAACGATACTCAACTTTACAGGCTAATGTGTTGAAGGTAAGGAAGCATTTTCAATGGAATGTGAAACCAGTTGATTTTGATGCTTTCTATATGGTCATGTATGAGCTTTGGCTAAGAAGAAGTTCTATAAGAGTCATTTCTTGACTAAGTTATGGTTTATATATGTTCGAGTAGATATATGCCCAGAAACAGAAATGATTGTATGTGAACTATAGTTCCTAGGAAATATTCTTTTGCATCCTAATTAATTAACATGTAAGTGTTACTATAGGCAGGTTTGGACATAATTGTCGAGTTTACGAAAGAATATATATTCAACCTGGTAGTCTGACACTTGAAATAGGTCCATCAAAAATGTCCTGCAAAGTTGCTTCAGTCACCAAGGCAAGTTCGGAGATCAAATATCAAATTTAATAAGACAGTGATTCGATCCAAATTTCACCGCAACCAATCCAAACTGAAGCAAAATAATATTGAACATAGTTTGAAAAATATCTCAACCAGGCATCCAAAATGGATGAGTTTAGATCAACACACGGTGCCATATTTGCGGCGTAGATACTCTCGAACTCCTCCTGTATTTAGCTAAGACAACTTGATCAAATAATTCACTCACAAAGAACACCCTCAAAAAAGAGCTATAATACACACTAATGATGGTTCAATCAGAAGAAAGACAAGGAATAGAAACAAAATCATGAAAGCAAAGCAAGTACAGATTCTGCTATGTATAGGAATATACAAAATGTGGCGGGGCAAAGGTCAAGCACCGCTCTTGCTTTGCCATGGCTTGAGTACCCCCACAACAACGATAGCTACAATGATGAGGAGGATTATGATAGCAATGCACATCCATTTTCGTGAGCTCTTCTGAAGGCTCTTTGCTCTCTGCAACGCAGTATTCCCTGAGTTTACATGATCTACTGCATTTGATACCTACAGAGGCGGCCCAAACAGGAATTATTTTTCATGTCAATGGGTTTTGTGAATCATTAACTAGATCTATTGGTAAAGTCCTAAGGAATTCGTGTCTTACACCAGGTTCAAATCACACCTGTAGTCGCCTTTTTGCCCTTGAACGCTTTTGGCTTTCCTTTAAAAAAAAAAAAAACAAGAAAAGAAAGCAGTAACCCTATTTGAGTTTTCTTACCTGTGATTCAATGTTATCGATAAGTTCCCCCTGTGCTGTGACCAAAACAGCCATGTCCATAAAAATCTGCACATAAGAGACCAAAGTAAGTAGCTCTCCTGCCGTTGCTATACCTTGATGGTACGTCCAGATAAGTTTGTGCCCTAGTTTGCAACAATCACTCTTTTTTTTGGTACCGCCAGTCACTTGTTTTTGAAAATATGGAGAGTTGTTTTCCAGTTCTTTTGCATCAATGCTGATGACTACTAAAGGGACTCCCATTGATACCGATCCCTTAAAGTAGCCCAGGAAAACAAAAAATTCTACAAGTAATGGCTAACGAAGCGAGCATGTGCCGGTTACTTGAAGATAGGAAGCACTGGCAAAATTTGTGAAAGCAAAAACATCTAATCTAAGAGATTTAGTATGCTGTTTAATGATGCACAATATAGCATAGAAGTTCCACTGTGTAGCAGCAACTATACATCAACTACTACTCTACCAGGGTCAACCTAAGTTATGATGACAATTATGAACATAGACCTGCATGTTTTGTTTCCTTTACGGGACACTAATTTTAGCGGCATCCGCAACATGAGCTTTCCCGGAATTTGAATCCAAGGAATGCAAGATGATACAACACGAGCAAGATATTTCAGAATCTAAGATAACCATAACATCCCACGCAACATACCTGTTGCAGCTCAAGCAGCTTTCTCTCCACATCTCTAACCACATCATGGCGCTCTTGTATTTCTGCGAGTGTGTCCATTATCTGTGCATAAAGATGAAATCAAATCAATGTTGCTCAACACCCACAGGCATCCACCTATCAAGCGTATTTGACTGATTAGTTTAAACCTAATACAATTAACAGCATATATCCTACAAACCATAAGCTTTTAGGTTGTCCACTCTCTGAAACAGAGCAACGACCTTGGGGATACCAGGCATTTAAGGCTTGTCACTTTAACAGACCATAGGTCCATAACTACAAAGTTAACAGCATCAAGCCCCCTAGAGGATGCAACAACACCATATTACATGACACAGATTGAACCTAAAGAGCTAATATAAATTGATCAAAAAAAAAGTACTACCTAGTTTGGTTTCAAACAATTATACATGATATTGACTGTGGCAACTGTGAAGCAAAAACTGTTGATTTCCACAACTAGTAGACTTCTGAAAGGGGATATGTTCAGCACATGTACAATCTCTGAATCACAACTGAAGGATCATCCAGATTCCAGAATGAAGAATACTTCCCACATATGTAGGGCATTCGTTTTTTACAAAGGTACATCTCCTATTTCACAATGGTTGTAACGGATTGTCCATTTGTCATGATGAACTTTCAGCTAGAGTTATCAAGTAAACTAATATCCCGTTGGATGGCAAGGCTCTAATAACAAGCATTAGATATGAACAGCAGGCTATGAATCAGCGACATGCCAATTTTTCCACTGTAACCATTCGTCCGCGTATCCGTGTTGTATCCATGTCATGTATCATATATCCAAGTTTGTGCTTTATATATAAGATAAGACTACAGGGATTTCATTGCAAAAAGAAGTATTGACTAGTTTATCAGGATGGAGTAACACTGTATCACAATTCCCATTCAAAAAGTGCAAACAAAAATCATTCATGGATTTGAGGGTTTCAAAGAATGTATGTGAAATGTTAGGGCATCAGATTCAGTTCTTTCTTCCAGCTGCCCCCAACCCCCCAAAAAGAAGGGGAAGGCAGAGCAGAAAATTGAAAAGCACAGCCAAAAAAGACGAACCTGTCCTCGGCCTTGCTCCTGTATTGCTTTCTGAAATATTTGTTCACTGTCACCAGTCTCAATCAATCGATCAATAGTCTGCCATGAACGTATGAGTAAAACAAATGTGAGCAGAAAAAAATGGAGACCTCAAAAAGAATCCATGAGAAGAAAGTTAGTTAAGTATTCACCTCTTCATCAGCACGTTGACCCGTCACTGTTATATCACATAAAAACCAAATGAGGCACTGTTAGCTCCGTACTAAGCATAACAACAATATGATTTACTTTTCAACAAACTCATAGACCAAACCTGTATAAACACGACGCTCAACAACTTCCCGGTACTCTTGATGTATATTTTCCCTTAAAGTCTGCAGATACTTTCAGTAAGCGATGAAACTCATAAGCTGACAAAGTGATTTCATGTTAAAACGATGATTTGACCTGAAATTCTCCCATCTTGTTTTTCAGCTTTCTTTTCAACTCACTGCAATGAAGATAGCTCGAGTTAAGGATGATTGAGTTCATAAAGAACCACATAAGATATATATGCATACTATTAAACATCAATCTAGATGTCAAACAAAATAATAACCACTAATAGCATCAATTCAATTCTAATAATGCATGTTAGAAAGGAGCATAGAAACATAGAGCAACAAATCCTGAAGTAGATCAAGCCACATGATCATGTTTCCAGCATATTACAGCAAGCTTGTGAACATAGTAACAAGATCTGAGTGTACTACTTAACCAACGGCCCTAAACAAGGTCTACAACACCAGACGTATCAACAAAGAAGTCTGTATATGAACCATAGTAGACCACTTCAACATCTTTGAATATAACAATGCCGCTCCTAGGACTGTGAATATGGGCTGCAAGATGCCATGCACACATATAGATGGGAAGTTGCCCATCGATGCTCGGGAAATATGGCTAAGTAATCACCGCAAATGTCAGTTGAAATTTATGTTTAAGAATAGGCAATTTAGCCAGCTTGGCCAAACTAGCTGCCCAGAAGATGATGTTTGAAATGAGCTGCGCAGTTCTCCATTGCAGCTTATAGATGACTGCTGTGAGAGCATTTTAGTGATGATTTTTTTTCGCTGGTAGAACCAATAGCGCAAACAAATATTGGATTTGATGGCAAGACAATTTCAAACAATAAGGTTACAAGAAAGAAAACAAACTTATAGAACCACGTTTCATTTGTAGGAAGCCATCTACAGAACAATACCCATTACTTTGAGACAAGTAACTTACTTGGTCTGTAAGGTCCTTGCTCGCTCAATTGCTGTTCCTTTTCCACACTCTGGCTTCTGCATACTTGACAAGTTCTGGAAGAACAAAAGGGTCGGCCTTCAAGCTCACCAAGGGAAAATCACCCCAAAAAAAAAAATAAAAAGAAACTAACGTCTTACATCTCTGTCAAGTTCTTCAATTTTTGATTTTATAATCCGGGCAATCTTTTGGACTTCATCAATATCTTTCTCCATGCGCCGCTTGATAGCTTTAAAATACCAGTTGGCAACATCAGCTAGATTGTCCATACAAACGGTTTCTAGAATGCACATTTGACATGCTATGTCATGTTCCTAAAACGTTGTAACCTTGTACGAGGCTATGTTTCCCTGTTTTTGGGATGACCATCAGTGCGTTTTGGACAAGTCATTTTCAGAATTTCTTTTCTTCAAAAGTAAAAAGTTTACAAAACTACGAAAGGGCTAAAGGCTATAGAGTCTAGAATCCAAAACAAGTAACCTTACTAAAGCTCAATTTTAAGGGCGATATCAGGTAATCATACTGACCATACCACACCCAAGCTATGTCAAGTTCAAAGCAAAACGCAATAGGAATGAAGAACATACATTTCATATCAGATGCCTTGGTAACAGCTTTTGATTCCTCATGTGCGGCCTGTATCCAGATGTTATCAATGCATTGAACAAGAACACAAAAAAAAAATCCCATTTGTCGTAGAAAGGTGAAATCCTACTTCAAAACAAATAAAAAAACTAAAAGAAAGAAGCTGTTAACATGGCACGCCGTTGATAAAAGAACACTAAGAAATACCTGCAGCTTCTTCAATAAATTATCAAGCTTATCATATTGCTTCTCAATCTCTTGAACCTAGACGAACAGGGAAGAAAACATAACACGTTTCAGTCCATCAAATACAGGCGCTGAACTTCATTAGTCAATATGGCAACTCAGTTATTGCTTGAATCTTGCCCAGAGAACCTCTAAAATAAACAATAAGACAAATCTGGAGTTACCTTCTTAGAGAAATTCTGCAAGTTCAATTCACCAGAACTGGGAGCATTTCTTCCTCCCATCTCAATATCACCCTCTCTGGATGATTGAGCACGGGGCGCCTCAGATAATTCCTGTAAAGATGAACACAACAATACCTATAAGAATTACAGAACAAAGAACTGAATTTATGTACAGAACAGAAAATGTTCAAGGACAATGTGACATCCTCACAAACAGATTACAAATAAAGCAGCAATGGAATCTAGGTCCCAATTTACCCACAGGATATAGACAGGAACCTTATTTGAAGTTTATCTACACTCATGTTCCATAAGATTTTGAGTATGGCAGCATTATCAGGGATTTTTCCATAATAATCTCCATCACCAGGCCCTTGTGTTTACAAATTAAAAACTTAAGAACTGAATGAAAAGTTAAGCAAGAACAGGGAATAAACATCACACTCCATTCTCATTTATTAAGCTACTCCAGCTTGATTTTAAACCTTTAAACAAGCTGTGAAATGGCAGAATCCAGACAGGAAAAGGATATCAGAAGTTAAGATCACTTCTGGGATGCATTTCCAGGAAGTTTTTTTTTTTTTTGGTTGTTTGGGGGGGGGGGGGGGTAAATGGTAACTATAAACTAAGTGAATTCATCTGTCATCTGGGATGCAAAAATTGAAGAACTTGCTGTATATTTCCCGGACAAGATGCTTCCTTTATGGGAGTGGATTAAGATCATGCCCTATTCCACACCACAATTGAAGCCTATTTCTCCCGTTAAACCCAATTGAAGCATCTTACTTGCATTAAACCCTTAAGCCAATAAGTAAATAGGTGTACCCTCATAAACGATCCAAACAAACATCAAATTCACCCAGATAAATAGATTTTTTTTCAGACAACGATTAAGCAAGGCAGGCAGCTAAATCAAGACCATAGACAATCATTTTGGACACCCAATAAAAATGAAAGAGGAATAATGAAAACCCAGAAAGAGAAAGAGGGAGAAAGAAGAAATAGGTACCGAAAGAAGGTCGTTCATGGTGGGAGGAAACGAGAGCAGATCCTTGCTCAGTAAAAGAAGAGATGAAATTTCAACAGAGGGAGTTGAGTAGGAGTGAGGTAGTAGCAACAAAAAGTGAAGGTTTTCTGCAGTTGTTGTCCTTGGCTGGGATTTCCGATGATCAAGGGAGAGAATTGAGTAAAAAAAGAGCCGTCACTCAAACTTCAATGAGAGAGAGAGAGAGAGGGAGAGAGAGAGAGAGAATGTTTGAAACCGTTACGCTGTAAAGGAGCAAGGAACAGCTGCAAATTATTGTGTCTTTCACTGGGCGTATCTTTCTAGAGATGGCGTATATTTTTAATTTTTTAAAAATTTCAGCAGCGGTTATCAATGCGGCAGTTATCAAATCAATTGACATCACATTGTTCACTAACTTTAACTGAATTGTTCACTAAAAAATCTACAATATTCTGCAACTCATGTTCATCCCTGCTTCATTTTTAATCGATCGCTGAGACTCATCAGTTAGTTTATTGTTGTTCATCAAGTCTAATGGAATTGTTCATTAGATAGATTAGGTTGTTCATTCGTAAAAATGTGAATGTTCACTTGTAAATTGTCTTATGTAGTTTATTATAATTGTTCACTAACATGTTCAATATTGTTCACTTACAACTTACAAGTTTATAGCAAGCATGTTACTTTTGTTTAAATATAGGCCTGAACATGGTTTAAACTCAAAGATAAAGTATATAACAATCGTAATATATAAGATGAAAAATGGATACATATATAGTGAACAATGGAAAAATGTTTGGTAAACAATCTAAATGTATTAATGAACGATACATAGTACACAATGGTAATATTTATAGTGAACAACTATTAGCTACCTAATGAACAAAACTTCATGAGTCAGTGAACAACGCTCCATGAACCAGTGAACAATGTCCCTAGTATTAGTGAACAATCTTAAACTTCTTCGTTTTATGAGTAAACGACCCTTTAATGAGTGAACAATGGTCTTCGAGGGAGGCGATCAAACGATCTTGGAAGCTTGATCTGGAGAAGAATTGTTGACGCGATATTGGGATTCTCGAATCTTGTTGTTTGTATCATAATCTGGGTTAGAAAAGTCATCAATAGCTCATCAATGACTGTTGTTCAACTAAACACAAACAGTAAAAAGTTTCATGAACTAGTGAATAAGGCTACATGAACTAGTGAACAAACCTCTGTGAACCAGTGAACAAACCTCCTTGAAATAGTGAACAAAAATTCGGCCGACATCCAAGACATCCATATCTTGATGGAAATCGTTACAAGGTAATATCAATATCCATAGAATAAGCTCTATTCTTCATTGATGGAGTTGAATCCATATTCTATCAAACACCATGATTAATATCATCAAGGGTTTCACACAAAATTCATCAAGGATTGCGTTTAGATGGACTAAAGATTGTAAAACCCTCCAATAGCCTGAAGTCACGTGCTCTGAAAAATCAAATATTAGCCACCAACAAGGGAAACTGGGGAAGAAAAACACTACACTCAACTCACCGACAATGGCAACCATGAAGAAAATGGGAAGCGTCTCAGTTGACGGTTGTTTACTCGGCGAACGCAAGTGTCTGCAATGGCGGTGAAGGCAGCGACGACGAAGCAGTTGAAGCAGAAGCTTTCATGGCGTCGTTGGGGAAGCATGGTTAGAAAGAGAGAGAGAGAGAGAGAGAGAGAGAGAGAGAGATGGGGAAGGAGGGGGAAACATCGATCTAGTTTTGAAGGTGAAGAAACGTGGGTGTTGCGGTTAATGAAAATTTTTTTAATATAAAAATAAAAATACTAAACCCTAATGCCAGCCTGGATGCCACATGGGATATGGAGCATGTGCTCCAAGAGCATATAATACATATTGAGGAACAGCACACGCACAACACATACGCCGCTTCTTGTAATGTTGTTACCTAACTTATGATTCAAATCATTCCTTCTCATTCCTACAAAAATTATGCTCCCTGTCATACTTCCCATTTTACTACCTCACTTACCAACTTTCTTTGTCCTATAATATTTGTCCTTTTACAATTTCAATACAATTTTTATTACTGTAACTAACTACTATTAACTGTTATCTTTGGATATTGAGCAATCAAATTTCAAAAATTTTGACCATGGATTTTTCAATATATACAATGAGTTGTAATATATATACCATCATTATCTCAGATAAAAATTACCATTTAAATATGCAACCCCTTCTCTTCCGAAAGAGCAAAAGTGAGTGACTGTTCATCGGAACTGTTATAGTCCGAATACTCATAAGTCCGCTGGGGTTGGTAAGGCGAAATGGAGGCACCCCTATAATTAGCCACTATAAGTCTTGGATATATACAACATAACTTTTTTTTAGAAAAAATAAAAAAAAAACTTTTACCATGTAAGAAAATACACATAAACAGGATGACTTATATATATTTTTTTTTTAAAAAAGTAACACATCAAAGTAGAACCGCCACCAACTCAACCACCACCAAAATTATTTTGAGTGCATCATTATTTAATACTCTCAAAGTTTAGTGTATTACATTCCATAAAAAAAGTTCCTAGAGTTCAGTATATTATCGTCCGATAACCCTTTAGGGTTTGAAGATTTATGGTGTTGAGTTTGATTTCATGTTGGTTTTCAAGTTCAATTCCAACAAGCATTGGGAGTTTGATGAGGTTGAGAATTTTGTATTTAAGCACGGATTTTATTATCTGAAGTTTTGCGTGCAGACTGCTGAGCTACTGTGTTGCCTAATTTGGATTAATCCGTTGCCCTTAATGTAGCTTTTCTTTTCAACTAATTTTCCAAGGTCAAACGGAGCCTAATGTTCTATATTAAGAATATTTATCTTATATTTCATAGAAAAGCCCTAGAATATAATGTGAAGCAGATGGAATTGAATTATAGCACAACTGTCATATCTATATCTATAACTATAAGCAGCAACATAGAATATGAGAACCTCCTTCATACTCCCCTTATGCATTAAAATCCAAATAACTACATATGCCATATCCTAATCCTTGGAAGCAGAAGCAGGAGAAGGAGAAGAATGTGCTACCAACTGTACATTAACAATGGCAAAAAGCCGTATAGTTCACATTGCTACTGTTCTACGAAGCCGGGAAAAAAGCTCAAAAAGAGTAGACAGACTCAAAAGGACAGTCAAACGCATGGAGCAGTGATCCTGACTGATCTTCCAACGCCCAAGGTTTCTGTGAAGTTGATTCCCGGACACAACCAATCAAATGACAGTCCAATGCAAGAACAGAAGCCACAGTTACAGCTGCCCCAACCGTTCCTGTCATAACATTAGACATTAGACATTAGACATTAGACAGTGTAAGAAAAATTTATAATTAAATGATAAAAACAAATAAGTCATATGTAATGGTAATTTGATGTAACTAAATGTGTAATGTAGTCATGATGACCGAATCAGGACAACAAGATAATCTGCTAATCAAAATGACCTACAGCCAAACATAGAGGGTTGGGATGGCAATGAAATGAACCACTATAAATAAGTATCTGTCAAACCTGAAGCATCTGCATCAACTTTGGGTGTTGCTCTAGAAGTTGACAAAGCTTATCACGATCACTCAACAAAGACTGTCGAAAAAAATTCATCAATGAGAAAAACCGTCTCAAAAAAAGAGGACATGTCTACACTGTAATATTAGATACACACCTGGATTGCCTCAGGAGAACTGAAATACTGTTGCAATGACATTGAGGCATCCATTTGTTGTTGACTAGCAGATTCTGCTTGCTGATGTACTGTTTGTATATGCTGTTGTGGATGATGTAAATTTTCTTGCTGTTGCGCCTGATAATACATATTATACTGAGACATTTGGGATTGTTGCAGCACTTGCGGTTGCGCTTGCAGCTGCATTTGCAAATGGCCATG
Organism: Portulaca oleracea; assembly: GCA_029582165.1. Taxonomy (NCBI): domain Eukaryota; kingdom Viridiplantae; phylum Streptophyta; class Magnoliopsida; order Caryophyllales; family Portulacaceae; genus Portulaca; species Portulaca oleracea. The sequence continues at coordinate 45,562,590 of CM055871.1, read as the reverse complement.
TGAGGGACCACCTTGGTCTGCTTGAATCAGCGCTCTCATTTGATGAGATAGCTGAGGCACCTGTGGAGGTCGTAACGGCTGTAAATGGGCGAGGGGCTGCATAGACTGCATTGGAGGTTGAAGAGCATGGACATTCTGAGGCATGCCAGAAAGGGTATCATTCTGCTGAACAGGAAGATTTGCCTGAAGAGGATATGGCATTGACAGAGGCCTACTAAAATTCGGAGGCATCATTGGTGGAGGTGCATATTGCGAAATGTCACTTACTCCTGCACCATTCTGACCATAAACTGACGATTGGGAAGGAGATCTTGATGGAACACTTAACGGTGCAGCAGAGAAAGGAGGAGGTGTTGGAGGAAGTGGTGGCCTAGTAGGCCCACCTGGTGAAGAGTGAGGTGCCCGTGAATATCGAGAATCCCCCATGACTGACGATGTTTGGATGTTGCTGTATGAAGACTGGTAATCTGCTTGAACCTGAAATCAGAAACAGGAGCGAAGAATCAATTATTACAAGCCATTTCGCATCTTCACTTCTCTTGAAAAAATGACGAAATAAATAAAAAATACAAATGGAAAAGACTTCAGAAAATGAGCCATTCAGAGAATTTTAAAGAGTAAAGTTGAAACAAAAAGCAATTTCTTCTCTTACATGGTAGGTTGGATGTAATTGCGGGTGCACGTCATTGCGAGAGTTTGGAAAAGCAGCTGATGGAACAGCATTGGCTTCAGAAGCCTGGGATCTCACAGGTGAAATTGTAGGTGGAGGTGGTGTGGGAGGCAACGGTGGTTGACTTAGCAAATGTTTCTGCTCATGGTGACCCTGTGGCCCACCAAAGGGTGCATTTCCAAGTCTGTTATCTGGCATATAATTAGGAGGTGGCATCCTGGAATCAGGTAACTGAGTCGTTGATGGGGCACCTTTACCATATAGAGATGGCAACGTCCCAGAAGACTTTACTCCTGCAGTGGAATCAAACCCACCAGAAATAGTAACTACATTGGAATATTTATTATCATCAGGTTGCTCAAACAGTTTCTTCTCAGAAGAAACACTTGGTTCACGTCTCAGCTGCATGTCAGGACGTGACATTGACATCCTGGAAGAAAGCTCACTCTGTGTATTTTCATTCAGATTAGAAGCAGCAGTTGTCTCCAAGTCCTTGGCATCACTCTCTGTCTCTGCAACAATAGAATGCTGAGGGCTTTGCTCCGTTGCAGCAGATGCAGAGTGAGGTAGGTTCTCATCTGCTTGCGGGAATGGCAACTTATCATCAGGCTCATTCTCCTCTGCATCAAATATTATGTCAATCCCTTGAAGATCATCATCAAGATCAACCTTGAGCTGCTTGGATCTATTTGACACTGTTGAATCATTATCTTTATCAAGCGGAATTTTCTTCGCCTGGGATGGTGCAGCATCCACACCCGCCATAGCAACAGAGTTTTGACGCTCCCTCTGCCTTGCCATGAATTCATCGACATGAATTGATGGAGGGCGGCCCCCAGTAGACCCCACACGCGGGATAGCAATGACATTAGGGTTGGATGATCCATCAGCGTTTCTTTCTCTGGCAACATAGTCATCCACATGCATAGAAGGTGGCCTGCTTGTATTTGGCTTGCGCTGCCGAAAAGTGTCCCTCCGAGTAGCAACAGGAGGCATAATAGAGGGTCCAGATCCTCGTACATCAGGTGCAGAATTTTCCCCTTTACCATGCCTGTTTGCTCCATCAGCTCCTGACAACTTCCTCTTGCCAAGGAGACCCGCCTGTGACAGCCTATTCCGCAAATTTTCAGAACACTCCCACTGGAATTTATCACTTAAGTCTCCAACATTCCATTCATTTTCAACCCTTTCTGAACTGTTATCTGTCAGCAAATGTATTTTTGACCAAAGAGAGACATCGCCCGAAAATATGAGAGCTCCATCAGATATAACATCATCGACCTTGAGCACGTCAATTGGCTTCAGCAGCAACACCGAAAGAGACCGAGCATTTGCTGCAACCTGTAGGTTCAAAACAAAGTTGCACCATGTGATTGTTGAAAAAGCAAGTTTTGAGAAAGGCATATTAAATCAATTCACGAGGTAATACCTGATGCAAAGTAGCCTTCAGGTTTGATGTAGACACATACTCATCATCAGTAGGCCTTGAAGTCAACAGATCTGACATATCTTGGACATACTTCATGTTTTCTTCATGGCCACCATTTGTTGCATCAGCATCACACAACAGCCCAAACAAATATTTCAAAGCATCAGCCCTGTCTTTATTAAAGCTGGACACAGATAAACATTTAGCATCAGAAGGCCAAAGCATCCAAAGCCAACAATTAGAACAATGTGAGAAGCTACATGGCAATGCAAAGGGTCTTAAATAACAATAAAACCAGCTCAATAACAATGCATCAAGACAAACAATACGCATCTCAACCAAAATTTAGAAGTATTACAACAATTGGTCTGTGAGCAGCAGATAAATTTTTCCCCCTTAAATCATAGGTAAGATAAAATGCTTCTTTAGCACAAATCAAACAAATCATCATGAAATTCAGGATGACACCCTTGAACGAACTAAGAAATGATTATGTTTTTCAAAATTCAGGATTCATAACCTTTCTTCCCAGGGAAGGGGATAGAGAGGATCCAATGGGCTTTTGGATTGCAAAAGTCCAAACATTAACCATTTTCATATTATTTGAGAGCTCAGAGCAATCCTCGAGTCCAATATGATTTGGGTGCACATCAAGGTACACACTACCAGTTTGATATTATTGCTGCTTTGGTTCAGCAATTCAAAAACTGTGGCATATTCACGCTCCAACAATAAGAATGTTTTGAGGAAAAAACAAAAAAGAACAAACTCAGCGTCTATTTTAAGTTCTGATAATGTTTAATCATCAAAGAATGGTAATGTCGGTAAATAATGTTGACAAAGACTAAATATATGGGAAGTTGTTTTACAGCTTATCATTTTCCCATCATTCTTGAATGCTTGAAGACACGCATTAATCCCTATCAACCTATTCTTCATTTCATCTTCACTATTATTTATTGTCAAAAAGGCTTCAAAGAATCAAAATACAATCTGTGGAAACATGGAGAGATTAGCAAAAGCCAATTACCTTTTTCCATCCATGCAAAATCTCAAAGAACCAACGGAAAGCACACGGATAGCTTCAACTGAATGTAAGGACAAACTCTCTTTTTCAATTGTCCTATACAAATTGATCCAACAGTTCAGCAGAGGAGACCTCCATTCAGAGTCAATCAAATGAGTACGATAAGCAGCAGTATCATGAGATCTTCCACGTCGATCTTCATCAGTATTTTTGGACTTTATATACATAAATGCCTCAAGCAGAGCCCTCCGACCTTCATCTTGGGAAGCTAATTCTTTAAATATGGTTAAACAAGCAAGCAATTCTTTCCCAACTGGTAGCACCTGGAAATACCCAATAAACGGATAAGTAGACTATAAGCAATTGTATCATATTCCACACACACACACACACACACGTATACACACACAACCTCTCCACTTCATTAAGCCTAAAACTGAGCATATTCATGAAATTTGTTTAAATTGGTGCAATATGCCCCATGGATGATACTTTTAACATAAATACGTAAAACATAACAATTTAAATAAAAGTTAATCAGTAAGAAAATGTATTTTAAAAAATGTACGTCAAGCTCGTTCCATCTTTGTTACTCCTTATATAGAGATAACATGGCATGAACAATTTTTCCGAGAGAATCAATAATATCTGTCACATAAATAGTAATTTGATAAATTCAATGATGTATTGTTTTTGTAATACTTTATATGAGATACCTTGAAAATCACAAAACTATTGCCATTTATTATTAAACTGCATTAAACAAATTAATACAAAAGTCAGATGAGATAGTTCTTAAAAATCAGATGAAAAATGAATGTGAATCGTTTTTTTTTTTAATCAAATACAAATCAAGAATATGACCAAAGAAAAACAGAAGGTGAAGTATGTAATATCAAACACCTAAATAACTAACTAATATGACCAAAAGATAAACAAAAGGTGAAATCAAGAATACAACAAAAGAAAAAGAAAAATGTAATGTCAAACACCTAAATAACCAAGATGTATTGGAAAATCGAAAGAGCAATTGATCACGTAAAGTCAAAAATAAAAGAAAACATCATGACTAACTTAAGTGTAATAATTCATTTAAAAAATAATGTAGTACTTTTCTATGATTAAAAAACAATGTAATAATTCATAAACTAGGATAATAATTTACCAAAATAATTCGTAAAGTAATTTCAGTATGGCAAATCTAACATAAGAAATTGGACAATGGAGTTAAGCCTCCCGCCCTTTATTGTTTGCACATGTGAGAATCCAGAAAGGGTGGAACGACGTGGACCTTGTCCCCCAAAAAAAAAAAAAAAAAAACCTCCTCCATCCGCACTTGCCCACCTTTATTTGTGTAGGTGAAATTGAGAAAGGGTGGAAGGCTATGTAATTTGTGCAAATTGTCTGTGCCCTCTTTCCCCAATCCGCCTTTGCCCTCCTTTATTTAAAAAAATATATAAAAAAAATTGGATTCAAGTGGTCCCTACTTTCAGCTATTGTATGCCAATAGCCCCTATTATTTTTTGTATTCTGGGGGGATGCCTCCGAGTCAAGGGACCGTGACTCGGTGGAAAGCTGACATGTATCAGCAGGGGTGTGTACCAGCAGGAGCGTACACGTCAGCTTTCCACCGAATCACCGCCCCTTGACTTGGTGGCATCCCACCAAAATACAATTCTTATGTTTTTTAGACCACCAGAATACAAAAACAAAGTAGGGACTACAAGCATACAAAAGCTGAAAGTAAGGACCACAATAATCCAATTTTCCTTACCCTTACATGGGATTTATAGTCTCTCATATTTTGAGAGTTTTGCTCAATTGGTGTGGTCCAGTACATATAATGAAGACCGATTTTCATACCACTAAACCATGAATTACAAGATTCTCCATCAATGTTAACGATGGGGAGTTACTGAAGAAAATTTCTGACAAGATTGTCATAACTTCGAAGTTGGACGTCAGTAAGATTTGCATTAGTTATATGAAAGTCAAATTTCATATCTTTGTTATAGAACTACAATTATTCATTTATGATTTTCATGTTAAGTATCACTTGGCATCTTATTAATGAAATCGCTTTATTTTTTATTCCAAAAAAATAGCAAGGGATAAAACTAGTAATCCGAAAAGTGCCCACCACAAACGGAGATTGGCTTTATATTATATATAACATAGCAAGGTTTACATTTTATGCATGACATATACATTTTGTGTATGACTGAAAGCAATGGCGGATCTGGGCTTTCAAACTAGGGGTGTCCAATACATTATTACTCTTATTTGACAAACATACAATGCATATTTTTATCCCAAATTATATTGTTTAAAAAGAAAATTAACCTAATGGGGTGATACATCACTGACTGAAAGTAGATACATATTGTGTCGTGAAGAGTTGTCTGAGTTGTGTGAGGCTGACTAGCTGAGAGGGGCTTTGTAAGCCTCCTATACTATTATACTGCCGGTCCTTTAGCTTCTCATATAGTTGACGGGGTTTGAGGAGTTTATTCCACTATATCTTTGCACATAAGCCTCATAAAACTTGTGTCGTCTTTTACTGTTTGCTTTAACTCTGTAGTTTTTGTTTGCTTTACACTAGAAATCAATAGCAACTTCTCTAATAGGACTATTATTTAACACAGTTGCCGTAATAAAATTGTGGATCCAGAAACAAGTGAATCAGAAATTATGTAAATGTCAACTAATAAGTAATAACAGAACACACTGTTTTCACAAAATCCAACGTTCAGACACACATTATACCTGGCACAACTTGAAGACATACTTAAAAAGCATGGAGAAATCCTCAGTCTTCAAGTTCTCGTACCTAACATAAAACATAAAAAGAATTTTAGAGCAATGCCACATCTAACATACAAAGACAAAATGAAAATAAGGAACAGTATAATTACATCAGGACTGTATTTAAACAAAAAGCTCAAATCATTAAAAAGAAGAGAAAATGGAAAAGAAAACAGCTCATCTCCCAGAACCAGAGTAATAATACAGACCTAGGCATTTACTCCAGTGTCAGACATATGGATAGTGCCAATAACCACAGAACAGACTGGACTAAAAATAGTACAGGACTGTGGACAACAGTTATACACGAGAAATTCCCGTCATTGTCACTACTTTCATGCCAAACCGCTTTCCTCAACCACTTCTTTTACAACTAACTAAAAATGCAAAAATGACCATTTTTACTGCTTTTAAAATATTTTCCCCATTCTCCCAAAATTTCAGCAATGCTCATCACTGAGTGGAAAATCTTTAACAGACTACTTGGTAGGTCCTGGAGGCAGACAATATGTACATTCACAAACAAGCAAGGGCAATGGTAGGATAATGGTTTGTAAGTGACTGTTATTGTTGCTAGATATATTAGTGAACAGCTACACATATTCCCTTCTCATTTCTCAGTTCCACAAAAACAGCCACACGTGGATCGGAAAAGACTGAACAAGGCATGAATTACAAAATGAGATGCAGTATATCATGAACTGGAAATAAAAGCCAAGCCCAAGTCTTCTCACCGGCTATATACTGCAGGTAGTGGTACATTATATTGTGAATCGCAAATCAAAGACAAGAATCTCAGCACAGGCAGGTAGCAATTACAGATATCGAAGCCAGATTTAGTTGAACTTCTTCCATCTGTAGCCAACTTTCCTTGCACATCGATTTTTTCCAGCACATTAGTCAGCATTAGAACTGCACCCTCTTCTAGAAACAACGGCTGATACAGGTGAAAGTAGGTGTCAAGAAAGCCTTCTTGAAAGCAAAGCAAACAACATGACCAGACTTCAATTATTTATATTTTCCACTGGGATTGGGGGCAGTGAAGGCAAACCTTGGCAAGTGGATGCTCAAGCACAGAAGAAATGAAATCAAGCAACTTGTAAGCCTGCAGAGGAAAAACAGACAAAAATAAGAAATACATCAGAAATAAGTGAAAAGACAGCAAATGGTAATACCTTGTATGCATCTGTGTCTTCAAGAGAAGAAGATTCAATCAAGTGACTATGAATCCATGAAATGATTGGGCGTAGAAGGATAGTCGCTTCTTCGGCTCTCTGACGTGCAAGACAGAGTATAAATATTCGGAGCATATCTTGTACCACGACCAAAGTCTACACAGAAAATCAACTGATATATAAGGGCATATCCAAGTATACAACAAAAAAGCCCGAATCCCACTTTCACTTCCCTTGATGTTATCCCCCAACCCAGGGAGGGGGCACTGAAAAGTGAAAAGAGCTAGACATTAAAAAAAATATATATATGTAAACAGTGTCGTAGACAGAGATCAGGATTACAGATACATACACTAAACGCATAGTGAAATACGACTTGTGCAATTTTATCAAGGTGCTGACATAATTGGCTGAGAAGCACTTCAACATGTGGAGGTTCCAAATACCAGTTTACTTTCTTCTCCATTACAGGCCCCAACAATGAACCCACCGCTAATGACCGGACAGCACTTAGCAAAGGCATTCCATTCTTCCAATGCCAGGCACCCTCCTCAGGAAGGAGATCATTCTAAGACATGAACAAAGCTGATCAGTTCTTCTGTGTTTTGCTTAATATTGTGGCAATCAAGTTGCCCATAAAAAATAAAAATAAAACGAGAGGGTTACAAAACAGCATAGATGATACGAATGACGAAAATTTGGTGCAGAGTAGACGAGCAAAATAAAATATAGATTATCCTCTCCAATCAATGGCCAAGAAAGCTTCAGGAAATTTCACTCAAGCAGGGTAAACAAATTGACATACCAATAAACACAACATGCTGCAGGTTTCCTTTGGACCCAGAGCTAGTGAAGAAGCAGCCTGTACACTATCAAGAAGCGTATGGAAAAGGCCAGGAGCCCAGGCATGGGTTGGCCAAGAAGCAAGAGCTGATGCAATCAGATGGCAAACAGTTTCCAAACTAAGTGCTGTCTCAGGATAGGATGAAGACACATCCACTGCACAAGCTGCTAACTTGGGGCTGCAAGAACAACACCCATTCAAATCAAAAAATAATATATAAAATGTTTTGATGAATGTACCTATAATTTAAGAGAGGTAGTCAACAAGTTACCTTAGCTCACGGTGTAATCTTAGAAGAACGTTCATGAGCTTCGTATTTTTATGCTGCTCTTTAGCTTCCTACATTGGACAGTGATAATATAAAAATGAAATTTGAAAATTAAGATCTGATAAGCTTTAAGCAAAGTTGCACAAGGCAGATTTTTAAAAGATGAAAGAAAAAGGCAAAAAAAAGCAAGAGAAAGAGGGGGGGAGGGGGGGCTAGGGGGGAGGAGTTCCCGCAAGAGACAGAGATGCTCAGTAAGATCCACTTGAACCATTTCATGTCACTAAGGTAGTAAGTAGCTTCTGTTATGTATTGACAACAATTTTATGTCTGCCTACTTAGGTCCTCATAAGCACTATCCTCTTAATTGTCTAAGTGGCATTATGTCCATCATGGTGCTCCGGGCAATTCATTTATTTCAATTGTTGCCTCATGTATCTAAATTGGTTAGCACCAGTTTCAAAATAATTCAAGACTTGTTTTGGCGGACCTCACCGGAAGAACCTTAATACTTGCAAGGGTGAGGTCACCACGATGTGTCCAAGCCAACTCCAATGGCCCCGATAGTATGTCTTCTTGCCGTTAGATCTTCAAAGAATGACGAAACATTTGCTAACGCGTGTTCACTTCAACAAAGGGAAAGAAAGATGGAGATACCCACAATCTTAGCATTACCTTCACCATGATACGGACTCCAAGTTCTTATGGCAGAGCATGAGGAGCTTTACTGGGAGACTGGTACATACGAGTAGCAACTAACCCATGCAACATGTCATAGATGCATGGATCATACTATACTCCAGTTCATGAAATGAATTCTGTATATAATTCAGCCCCTAGTATACAATTCCATATGCAAGGTAGTTTCCATAAGTGCGCTAGTTACCAAACTTTGCATGTCATATACTTCAATAAAATGATTGATTTTGAAATCAACTTTGAATTAAAATTAGGAGAAATATTGGCATGATCTTGAAAGAAAACTAAAAACAGAAAATTCATAATAAAACTGGTTCAATAATGAATGCACCTGCCATCATTTATTGTAAAATTCCCCATCACTGTCAAGGAGCAGTTGTTCCCTATCCATCCCTTTCAGCCACAAATATTGATGTAACATCAAATAGCACCAGCAAAGGATGAAGTCAAAAAGCATAACCCCACCCTTCATGTCATCAATTGCCACTCATGCCTAATCTGTTTCTGAGATCTAACAAATCCTTCCTTCGATCTGAACCCTAGACCCCCAGAAACATTTAAGTCTCTTGGAACATCACGAAAAAAAAATGCAACAACGTGTGATTGGAGAAGCACTCGCTGAATTGACCAGATATGGCGAATTAGTGTTCCTGTCCTAATCAAGAATGGAAACACCTAGAAAGGTCAGGACTACTTGTGACAGCAGTCCCAAATTCTATAACTAGAAGATGTTCTGGAAGAATGCACCTTATAGTTTGATCTACAATAGTAAAGACACGATAACAAGAACAAGATGTTCTAGAAGAATGCACCTTAGGAGTAAGCACCCTCCTTAACCCCACCCCCCCCCCCCCCCCCCCCCCCCCCACCCTCCTCCCAAGCAGAGCATAAAGTTCTATCCGTATTAGTAAAGAAAAGCCAAGGAGGTTGGTATTAGCTCTAGTAGTCTCACCATCCTACCTTGATTGAAAGCATAAAACAACCCAAGCAACTGAAATATGTGTATAGGACAATTGAAGACCGTATCTAGCTTCTAAGCCAAGTAGTTCAACAATGTCATAAGCCAGAAATCCTCTTCTTGATTGTTGAAGCTTTTTTTAATATTAGTCAAAAGATTCTCCTCCAAGTTGCCCCCATCTAAAGGGATCAATTTCCAAACACCATGAGCCTAACTTTTTTTCATCTTTCCCCTCCAAGTTGCCCCATCTCCTTCACACTATACACTTGAACCCAAGAGAACCCCATCAGCAAAAGCGCCACATGCCAAAGTGTAAGAAGCCTACGAATAATGCACAATTGGTCAATTGGACAACAGATTCCTCCTCCTAGCAACACATAGAACACCTACTATGACCTTATGCTTAATAAAGCGCGCCTCCTAGGCACGGTGAGGCATTGACCCTAGTGGAGATCCGTGGGTCCGCCCTAGCAGGACCCAAAAGTCCCAAAAAGGCATGCCTTTCTGCGTCTCAAATGAGGCATAGAGGCACCTATGTTGCACACCTTATAGGTCTTAAGTCTTAACTAAACACTCTAGAAGGTTGTGCAGCTTTTGGAGGTTCTTCCTCATGTCATAACCAAATCTACGGCGTATGTATGCTGCTACTCTTCTTCGTTTGCTTTGATCTTTTTTCTTCCTCCTCTCCTATTAAATTTTCTTAAAATTTTTACACGCATTCATGGGTTTTCACCATTTTCTAGGACTTTCTTTGGCTGCTTCCCCCTTTGTTTCTACTGTTGCTCCTCTATTTAGTTTTAATCTTTCTTCCAGGCATGTCTATTGCCGCATTTTAATGATTTTTCCATTGAAACCGCGACCCAAACCACATTTTCAATACGTGATATCAATTAAACTAACCAGAACCTTTCATACTCAAAGTTGAGAGAGACATGTTATTACAATCAATTGAGAAAGAAAGATAAGGGTAAGCAACTACCTTTAGCCTCTGGAGAAGCTCCACAAGCAGGAGAAGAGAAGGTATCAGAAGATCAATCAGGTATTTTTCTCGGTTACGCTCCAACAGCAAATCAGATGTAGAGTTGCATTCGATGCCATCGTCAACAAGATAATCTGTCTCAAGTAACAAGATAGAGACGCCAATTAGAGTGTTATCACTGAGATCAAAACCTAATGTGCCAGAAAAGAAGACAGATAATCTGTTTAGTGTACCAAAACATCACATCCAAAGCACTAGTACAATTCAGCTTCCTCATCTTGGTATTTAATATCAAGGAAGAACAATCAAGATGACGTTCATGTCAACCTGAACTGCTTTATTGTATTTCTTCTAAAGAGATGTCAAAAGCTCTGATTCAGAAACCATACTCACAAATTCCTTAAATAATAGTTGCAGTTTATCAAACTGTGCAAAGAGAGGGGGGTAAAGAAGGGATCATCTGAGTAACAGAAATAATAAGCATGCGAGTCTTGACTACCATTTTGAATCTCCTCCAATAATCATGGCTGTCAGTCTCCCCTCACCACCACCCCCCCCCCCCCAAAAAAAAAAAAATTACTGTGTTTCGCAGGGCCTAGACTGGGAGTTGTTGAATGGTACATCGATTTATAGTCAAGGTTCTTGTTTTGGCATCCTTAAATATTTGGGGCAATGTCAACACCTGAACCACTAAAGTATGGTACTCCACAACAAGTGTAGGGTGATAAAAAGGAAATGCCGAAAACAAATTTCATGGCATCATATCATTTTCCTAGCAGGCTCAAAAATCTTTCCTCATTGCTGGATAAATTTTATGGCGTCGTATTGTTCCTCACAACCAGTGATTCAGCTAGCTGTTTCTTTGTTGCTTTAAACCCCCCCCCCCCCAAAAAAAAAAAAAAAAAAGAACCACACCCAAAAACAGCTAATATCCTTTAATGTTTGAGTTTTACCCTCTTCGGTGGCAACTCTGGACTAACATTTCAATTTCTCTATTTCAATGACCGACAACTCCTGATACTCCCACAAATCCGAAACATTATGTTTTAAAGTTTGAGATATCATCACAGCAATAATTTGAAGTTTGAGAAGAAAATGTAAGGTGCCAAAGAAAAAACAAAGCAACTGACACGGCTATGGGACAGGGGTAAGCTACTTATTCTTCCAGAAAGATTCAGATGTTACTACCATAATTATTGGACGACCGCTCAAGCATTAATCTGCAATTGACAAGGATGACATAGATGACTGTCATTGCGCCTTCATCATACAGTGATGCTGCAACTTCCTGCATAAATTAACAATAGAGAAAAATAGAATCAAGGACCTACTGCTGTAGCACCAACTTCCTAAAGGTCCACAACACCTTTACAAAAGACATCAGAGAACAAATCACTTCGAGCATCTACAGATTGGAAAGCTATTATTACACAACCCCCTATCCTTAATTGTGCAACAGAACATTGAAACTAGAACTCCCTAGGCACATGAAATTGCGGCTATATTCCCAATATGCTCCTAACATAATGTAAAATACACATCACATACCGCATTCTCTGAAAGAAAAGCCAGAACTCTTATCGCCGTAGTTAGTTGAGCCACAGATGAATCACGAAGGGCAACACCGTCAAAGGATTTATCAGACACAAGTTTTCCAAGCAGGTTCTCAACAACATTAACATCAGATTCGGTCGACGAATCCCCTACTACATTCTCCACATCCATAGATTCAGACACCAAAGTATTAGTTGAAGTTATATGAGCATCACCCCCTGATGCCAACACAGTTGCGTAGCGTAGAAGACCAATGGCTCCATTTTTTTGGTAAACTACCCCAGCATCGATCCACTCTAAAAGCCTGGTTGGGGCATCTTTTCTATTTGATCCAGGTGAAGAGGAATGAAGAGCTTTATGAAGATCAGTAGCATGCACAATCCAGGCACTCAATGAAGTGGAAGTTGGATCAGTAACAATCAATTCAAATATCTCGGCCGAAGCATGGAAAATTGCAAGATTCAAAGGTGTACCTGAAGTGCACATAACAATTCATTCAGATACTGTTTAATTGGGAGGGAGGGGACGTTCTGTTATTTATGGCTGTAAGAATTTGATAATCTAATACCACAGGTCAAAGAAACTGTCTCTAGCTCCTTTGCAGAATGCAGCGCTTCAATCAAAATTTTAACAGCCTGCAAGTCCAAAGGAAGCATTCTTATGAGAGTGACAAGGCATACATAGAAGACAAAACAAACTTTTCTTTTCAGCAGAACATTATGAATAAGATATTGCTACCATGTTCATCACTATTTCCTCAAACAGAAACATGAAGAAGCAACTGATGCCATAGATTCTCCTCGGGGCTCAAAATATCCAGGGTTTGGGTAATTTCAAGTCATACGAATTGGAATCGGACGATAAATTGATGTATGATACCCAGTTTTTTTGGGGTTTATTCTGGCCTCTAGGTCAGACAATTCAAAAGTCCCTAAATTGAGGTTTGTACAACAGAAATAAGAAAAATATTGGGTCTGTACCTAAAAACAATCCGTCATTGTCAAAATATTAAGGTGAAAATTTTATCTGACAGTATCTGGTTTTTTTCAGGGCTGGACAGTTTTTGACTGCCCTTCTCCTTGTCAATGATGATCACAACATTCATTAACATAATAATAGGTGGTTCAGAGTCCGCAACATGTAAAAGATTTTCAAACGTAGTAACAATATGTCTACCGGAGCTCCTATAGTGATGAGGAAGCAAAATGCAAACTGGTGTTGAAACAGGCATAGGGTGAATCAGTGTATTGTATTGATAAGCATTCCCTCCCTGTTTTCACAAGGCTGAAACATTGTCGTCTTGAAGACTGGACTGATTTTCAAGGCAAATGTTATTTGGATTCTTAACGAGTCATTTAAACTGATAAGCTATTAAATCTAACTAAAAGTCAACAATAGACCCCAGGCACTTGAGAGAACTTAAGTTTGCATGACTATTTTATTCCAAACCCATGGTGTGGAATGTTTACTGTACCTCTGGAAAGTGCCCAACAGCCAGGACTGCTTGACGGCCAAACTCTGATCTGTAAGTAGGTCATGTGTGCAAATTGAGAATTAGAAGAAAGAAAAGAAAGCTCAGAAAAATAGCACGTGACAGGTATCATATTAAATACAGATATTGGAGAAATGATGTCATCCTTTAATCTGTTTGGATGAACACGCAAGGTATTCAAGCTACATAATTATAAAATATAAATTTATCTCCAATGGCAAATCTACACCTTTAGATTAGAGGTGGCCAATATATTAGTACACTCATTACTCATTAGGTAAACATACAATTCATAATTTTTGTTCCAAACATTATTAGAGGTTAAACTTTTTTATTGGGTTAAGGGTGGCCATGGCCAGCCCCAACCCCACAAGAGTGGAGAGATCTGCCAGTGTATATCACCTTCGTTATTTATCACTTTCAAGAGGATTGTATTAGGGCGATCCTTCATCACCTCTGTTAGTTTTTCTAGTTATGGACTCTCTTAGTAAGCAGGTTAGCAAAGAATTGATTTAAAACTCCAAGGTTCATCTTTCTGTATCCCAAGAATTGATTTTATCTTATGTCTTCACCTTTGCTACCATGTGATTCTTGATTGTGCAATACGTAAAACTATGATGAACAAGCTCCAGTATTCATTTTACTTTCCAAGAATGTCAACTAATGCACACTCCAAGGAGATCTGCATTCTGATTCTGAGGTTAATCTAATCATCACATTGCCTGTCGTATTTCTGTATTATGCTCAACATGAATAAAAAAATTTGACATAACAGTTTGAATCCACATTTTCAATCGATGACAACAGCGGGACTTGAGCAATTTTTCCGTATCACAACTAAAAATCAAAAGTTTGAATCCATGCCGTAAAAACATCCATATTTGATGAAAAAACTAAGTGAAAATGATAGCAAGCGAAACCTACCTAGAAAGACTGCAAAGCTCCCACAACACCCAAAGAAATTCCTCTGAATTTGGAGTTGATGTAAGCAAACGATCAACAGCATTAACCTGCAAGGACCAGAAAAAATCGTCACACACACACCCTACTCATAAAAGCAAAACCAGAAAGGAAATTATTGCAAGTCATAAACAGGAATTAAAAACAAAAGGAAACAGAAACAGAAAAATGGCTATTCACATCTTATTAAAGTCACTAACCACCCTCAGATGCATCTCAAGATTCATTCCAATGTCTTGTAGGCGGCAAAAGAACCCTTTGGATATCAAAACAGATGCATAACGAAGAGGAACACACTCATTTATGTCAACTGTTCCCCTAAATGCACTAATCATCGTGGAGGAAAGATCGGGCTGCTGCAACAGGAAGACTAGACCTGCCAAATCAATACGTTTTCTCATTAACACAAAGCAAAAAAAACACAAATAAACAAAGGAAACAGAATTGGCATCTAAGAACCTGTCCGGCAAAACATAAGCGAAATAACCGCAGCTTCAAAACATGATATTAGACCCACAAAAGCTTCCAAAGCATGCCCTAATTCTGCCCGCAATTCTGGGCACGATATAATTGCAACTGACAATGGAAGAAATCCTCTTTCCTAAATAAGATAAATAAAAAACAGTGTGTCAGACCAGAGATAAGAAAAAAGAAGGGACCAGACAAGAAAATACTACTGTAAGTGAAGTGAAAGAACAAGGAAAGGGAGGGAGTAATAAGTAAAATGGCATCCACCATCATCTATTGTTTTTGTTATATCTATGGATGCTATGAACATGATCTCAATATCTCAGAATCAAGCAATTCACTTGGCAAACTATGAAGCAGTCTGCATGCCAATCTTCACTATGAGCTCAGATTCTGCATTCTCCAATGAATTTTGACGAACATACAATCGTAGCAGTTAACAATACTTTACAATTATGGCTCTTAAATCCTCTATACAAAAACACTTAATATTTTTTCTGTACCCAATAAACAGCTTAACCCCCTACCTTCAAAAAACCAATTCAAAAAAATATAAAATAAGGAAAAAATTTTCCCGTGACCAGACTTGGGCAAGCGGACTGCACAGAGCTATATCTCCCAACGTTTAATTAGTATTGAGCCAAAGCTTACGACAGGGGAATCCCTATCCTACAATTGAAGACAGGTATTGAGACATGGCCTGTTTTTCCCCTTTCCACACAGCTACTTGCTCTTAACTAGGGACTCCTTTCTGCAGTATAGAATTTCAATTCTATGCTTGGTTACGTCTTATAAGCAGGGCTACTTCTCTAAGGCTTTTTGTTGCTCATGGGTTCTTGCGCATAAACACAAGTACGTCAGTTACCACCTTTTCTCCTCAGCTGCTTCACACTTTTGAACAAAACCCTCATTTTCAGTACCCCTCCACCAGACATGTCCACTTGTTCTACTCATCTTACTGTCTGCAAGATCATGCGTCACAGTGGACGAAAGTGATTTATAAATGTCAGTAAATACCACATTTTCATCTCAATATCTGAAGTTTGTAGCACTTTTAGATCTTGATAATCATCTGTCTAAAAAGAGGGACACTTTACAGGTGCGGCCAAATGATTATCAGTAACACACCCAATACCAAGAGAATTCAGTTTCTCTGTGTGTCCTTTTCCTCCTCTGTAATTCCACTCTCACATATGTATCTTTCATTTGAACACACTCTCCCCCTACCTGGGGATGAGGTCCTGCGATATACCTCACAAGTAACTGGATCTCGCACCTTCACGCAAAACCCCACATTGAGTTAACACTCTCACTCACAGTCTCACTTCAGGGTTTTGGAATATGAATCAAACTTTAATCAGAGCTTTTTTTCTCAGCACATGAACCAAGGGTACAATCAACCATTAGATGACCTTGCAACAACCATCAGCAATCGTTTGGCAATATGTTTCCAAAGCTTAGTAGCCGATGAAATCCAAAACACAAGCGAGCAATAATTATCAAGTCCAAGAGGTAGTTGATTCCATATATATGCTGAACATGGAGAGCCCAATCAAACCACTAAATTTCCAACATCCTGCTATATTTTTCCATTTTCTTTCCTTTTCCAAATTAATGAAAACTAATTCAACACAAGTTGTAGGCTGATTCACAAATTACGAGGAAACTAAAAGCCTGACAAATGTGTCTAGAAGGAAGCTACAATAACAATATACCTTCAGAAGTGACAGCAAGTTCGCGTCAATGTCTTCCTGCAGAAAGCGACAGCTTGAGGACGATATTAGCTTGTGTGTTGTTTTATATGACAACAGTCCATCAACGGCTCCCACCATAGAAGATCGAGTAGCACATGCTACAGGAGATGGATCTTGAACCCAACCCGAGAACTCCATCAGTTTCTGCATTTAAACTTGTTATGGAACACAAACCAAAAAGTGAAAATGCAACAGAGAAAAGAGGGAACAAGTCTATTTAGAAGACTTATTCAATTATCTTCGTTATATCAATACTTCTCCTCCGTCCTAGAAAAATTATTAAATTACCTTTCATAGTTGTCCCGATACATTAGTCAATTATCTTCTTTACATTGAAAAATAAAAAATGATCATTCATTTGAAAAGGCAGAGAGGGAAGATAGTCATAAATGTTGTTCCCTTCAATGTTACTTCTCCAAAGTCTAGATAGGTTATTATAGGACAGAGGGAGCATAAAATTTAATAAAACAAATGATGACTCTATTCCAAAATAAAATAACTAAACTACATGTCGGCCTTGTGCCATGAAAATAAATTTAAAACCAGTGGACACAACTAAGGGAAGTGAGAGCTGAAAACCTTAAACTAGTAACCATCAGCTGAAAGCCTTAAACTAGTAACACACAAAATACAACAGCATCTTAAGAAAGTGCCTTATGTGTGTCGCCAAGTACGTGTCCAAGGAGGAAATGCTCAAAAGAAGAAATTTTCATCTGAAGTGAGTGCCCTAAGTGTCTCGAGGAAGATTCAGCAGATCAGTTCACAGTTGATTTGCCTGTGGGTTTCCTTATTTAAACATTTGTCTCTCACCTTGATGGGGTTAGTTGCACACAGCCATCAAATCTCAAACATGTCCTAGAGGCTAATAGAAAATGGTGCAAAAGCATTGGTTTATGGAGTTCAGAAGATGACTCTTTTTGCTACTTGGTGAACCACTTACATCTTTAAGGGTATGGCTATGTCCAATCACGAATTTAGCCATGCCTTTTTGAGAAAGTTGTAAAGTTGGAGTCAATTTCTTGTTAGTTGAGGTACAAAATTGACTTGCTGAATTTTGTAGTACTATGTAAGATTATTCAAGAGAGCTTGAGGGCATGATGTTTTTTATTATTGTCTGTTATGTTATACGCAGGACTGACATCACTTTCATGGTACTTATCAATGACCAAGAAGGGTACAACAAAACCTTCACAAGAATAGATAGTCAATACTCAACCTCTCCAGAGATAGCTAGACCAGACTAATAAGTTTTTCACATTAGAATTAAGGAGGGCATTAAGCACACAATATGCAAAGTCCAGCCTTAAACAATGCCAAAGAGAGAAAGAACTATAAATCAAGTTTTAAAAAAGTGGGTCCAGACCCTTCGAACAGCACAGAATATCCCACAAAAAAGCTTTGGGGGGTTTGGGGGGAAGAGAAAAGAGACAGAAAAAAAGGTTTAACTAACCAAAAGCTTCTTTAGTTGCAACTTGGCGCCGAAAAGCGTGCTTGAAATTGCATTTCCGGCATTTCGAGCACCTGAGAGTCCACTTAACAGAGACAGCAGCGCACACTGCCAAATAAAGCAATGAGAATGGGTCTTAATGAAATAATTTGCAGTGAGAAGCCTAAAGCATACCTCATACTTAGAAACTACTTCGTAGAAACGCAAGCGATGAAGAATATAGGTAGCAAGTGCAGCAATATCATGGCGTTGCTTTTGCAATAGTAACTTTAACAGCTGGCTGTACCCTTCACTAGTACCAGAAGGGACAGTTTCATCTTCACGAGGCCACCAACCCAAAAAGCCTTCACACCCAACAGAGTACCGAGTTGCCTGCTCAACAACTCCCAGCAGCATCAGAGTAACTGTAGTACTATTCTGGATTCCCTTGCTAAGAAGGGACACCAACTGTTCCATTCCCCCTCCATTTACATAGTGAAAACAGCTCTCCTTTCCCGAGCATAGTAGTAGAGCTAAACTCAACCAAAGTAGGACGTTATTACTCTGGAAATACAAGACAGCCAACAAAAGCATTAGAATGAATCAGTCAGGGACAATAGATGACTGAACATGGTACTTGGTGCATTGAGAAGTAATCCAAAGAATCCAAATGCACCACATTTGTGAAAAATCCTAAAAAACAATAAAACTGAGAGCCACAAGCATACATATACTCAAAACATTGCCAGCTAATTTGTTAATAAAAGGACCCCATGGGGGTGTCACCCATTTACAAAACGAGGCTAAATACTAACCAGAGAGCCTCAAGCCCTAGGCTCTCGACAATATCCTTATCAACAAAATGCAAACAGTACCACGATTAAAAACCTTGACACCAACTATACAAGGATCTCAAAATAACGTTTGAAATCATTAAGTGATCTCGAACTTAGATTAAAAAAGCGCGAGGCACAAAAAAGCGCACAATTCCCCGAGGCGCGAAGCACGAAGTGCAGAGAGAAGGCGCACGCTTCACGCAGGCAAGGTGCACCAGCACAGTTTTGTCCAAGCTATATTTTCACGCAATAAGCTCAAAAGGGCATCAAATAATGGATTAGACACAAGTAACATGACGAACAATCACACAAATCGTATTTAACATGAGGCCAGCGGGGCTCCAGGCAACCTGAAGAATAAGAATGAGGAAAAAGCCATGGCGTGAGTTGCAGCTGTCAAACCAATCATATTTACAGTCAGAAAATGGTGGCTATGGTGACAATTAGTTTAACTCTTGTGACTGCGACACGGTTGTGAACACTCATGACATCCTAAAGAGTTGTAAGGGTGGGTGTGGAAAAGATGTAACACCGAAATATTCTTTTAAATAAACAAACCAAGCATAGTCGTGCGAAAAGAGAGGAAGAATGGGAGTGATTCGCGCTGTCTAGGGTTTCTTCGCAGCCTAGAAGGGGTTTTTTAAAAATACACTCAATCTTTCGTATATTTTTATGAGCTCAACAGTAAAAGCTCCATAAGGCGCACCATAAGACGCAAAAGGCCTTGAGGGGACGAGGCTCGCGCTTTTTAAAACTAAGATCTAGAATTGGCCTCAAAAATGCAGTTCTTTCCAAATGCACCACCAAATAGCCAAAGGTATCTGACTCCATACACTAAGAATCCAACTTTTCTTCAATCTTCTTCTCCACACCATGAGTATATCTCCTCATCCTTAATGATGCACCAACTACAACCCCCCCCCCCCAAAGCAAACGACAATTTCCATAGAGCAGAAGCCCAACGACTATGAATAATAGGTGGTTAATGGACTCTTCCTGTACAAGACAAGGATCTTGTAGAACTTACAGAAAGTATAACGGACTAGCAGAGGACAATTGTCTCGGGAGCCTACTATAAGTCTCTTTTGCTCAACAAACTCGATTTGCATTGGTTGCATAAAAGAGTGAAATCAAGCTTGTTCAGCAAAAGGGGCCTCATAATAGCTTCTTCAAAACTAAAACAGGACATAATTGTACAAATAATCATTTCAAAGATCAAGCTGCCATAACTACAAGAAAACAAATACTAAGATTTTTTTATACCTGTGATAGATGGGGATGCCCAACAAAAGGAACATCCTTACTGTACCGGAAATGTTGGCGGAACAAGCCCACCAACTCCTTTGTTGTAGCCAAATCAGCATAAGAATCAAGAAAGCCACACTCTCCCAAGAAGTCATCATGTATATAGCCTTCTCGCATATACTTTTTACAAAGATCAAGAAGACTCCTTTTAGCATCAGTGATGATATCAAGAGGCTTTTCACCATTTGCCAATCTTCCTAAATTTAGCTGATGCAAGCTGACCCCAGAACCAGCCAAGTCATAATTGAAAAAAGAAGCAGCTGCTGAAATAACTATAGCCACAAACTCCTCGCCTAAATCGCCAAAATTAGAGAGATCCAGTATCTTAAAGATAAGTTGCAAAAATTGTCTTATCTCTATTGAAATGTCTGTTTCTGGGAGCACTGAAGGTAATGCCTTCACGGTTGATATTGAGTCCTCAAATCTAGATTTTCTCGAGTGTAACAGAGGCGGCAGATCCTCAAGCTTCGCCTCAGAAGTCGATACAATGTTTGCTAAAGAGCTGTCTAAATCGAACTCAATATTAAACTGCCCCAGATCTTCTGCTGTGTTTCCATACACAACCAAGCTTAGGCTGCGATAACTACCCCGGACTACCAGATGATTAGTCACCACTGCCTGAGAAAAATCATCATATATCTAAGTCAGCAAGAGAACCACTATAATGTATTTCCATTAACATGCAACATGAAGTGCAATTAAGTGAGACAAGCCATGATTATATGAATAACAAAAGAAAAATAAAAACAATTACAACTGGGTGCAGGGAAGAAAGCAGAGAAAAGCTATTGAGTCATGTACTTATTAAAAACCAAATTTTTAAGTCTAACATGGATCCCTTTTTCAATAAGTATCAAAAGATACATTGCAGAGGGGATGTCAACCATTTACGAAATGGGCAAGTACAATGACACTCAAGCTCTCATCAATAATGTTAACAACAAGATCCAACAAAATCATGTTTCTATCACCCTTAAGCACCACATTCCAACTATGCAACATTCTAAAAAAAAAATTAGAGCTTGAAATCATCAAGGGACAAAGTTAAGTCTAACACGGATCCTATAACATTATAATAGCCTAAGAGTATTTAAGAGTTTCTTTAAGCCTATCTATGTTACCTGACATGAGTACGGACCCTTGACACTCACTATCATAGGCCAAAAATTAACGAATGTTTCAAAACTTGCAAAGTCGAGCACTAGTGGGAGTCTCTCTACTTTTGCATGGGTAAGGCAGAGTCCAAGTAACATAGAGGCCCATCACCTAGCAAAGCTTAAAAGCTTTGCCCAATAGAACTTTATCCTCCTATATTAATTCAATTGAAGGATGTGAGATATACAAATCAATATTTTATTTTGCCACAAAAGGATTTTGCACATCAAGGGAGGATGTTAGAACTGCCTCAAAAGGAAAATGTAACATAACCAAAGTACATATTGAAACATAACCTATACGATAGTGTATTGCTAGTGCCCAGTAACAATGACACGAGAGGCATTGGCCTTGGCGCCACAAGGGGGGAGGCAATGCCCAATCCAAAGCCCCAAAGGCGCGCACCTTTCTGGGTTTTAGGGTTTGTCTTTTCAGGGGTATAGGAACATTGGATAAAGTAAATATCGGTAAGTTTAGATAAAAGTTGAAAAGTTGAGTGATGAAATATGGGAAGAATGGGCAAATTTGGGTTGGGTTAGATAAGAAGGCATTAAATTCAAGACTATCCTCAAGTTGATACTTACCTCACTCGAATAACTATGTTTCAAACAAAAGCCCTCAATCAATTGCATGAAATCGCTCAAACTCAAACTGAAGGACCCTAAGATTCGAAAAACC